>JAFJYI010000013.1:2992500-5392500 GCA_019022655.1 Acacia acuminata | reverse complement strand
CATGCTGAACGATGTTGGTTAGGATGAATGAATTTGTAGACTGTTTGCATGTGGGCCTTCCTTGCAAGTATCTGGTTTGGCCCTCGGTTTGGCACTGTCTGGCTGCACTGTTGCAGGCTATTCTGCAACATAATTAATTTTAACATGCAAATTTATGCTTTATTTATTTGGTGTTGTTCTTTTGTTCAATAGATAACCTATTATATGATAAATTTCAAGTCATTAAAATCACAGAGCATGTAATAGAACTTTGACACCACTTTTTTTTTTTTTCTTTCCGGATATAATAGATTTTTTAAATTTTATTAACAAGTCCCATATTCATATAATCAATAGATCATTTAATTAAGAAATATATCATCAAATTGCCGGAAATTTATATTATTAAGTTTTCAAATTGATATCCATTGACCTCTTTTTATAAAAATAAAAATTATCATATGTTGCATGACAATGTAAATTGTAAATTAGCAAAGAAGACTTTTTGGTCATTTACAAAAAACGAGTCCTTTACAAAAAAATTGTAAATTAGCAAATTTGAAGACTCGAGCACAATTTGTATGTTACAGCTAAACCCTAAACCCTAAATTAGCAAAAAAGACTTGAAAAGACTCGAGTACATAAATTAGCAAGAAGAAGAAGAATCCATTTCATGCATTTGATTAGTGGAGAGCTATATTTTGGAGACTATATGAGCTTAATTAGAAAAAAAGACAGAGAAGAAGAAGAATCAGAGGCAAGAATGATGGTTCAATTTGGTTGATAAACAATTATTCTCCCGTCTTTAATATAAGATATATTTATCTAATTTGATTAAATTAAGGAAGTTAGTTAAATTAGCCAATATGAAATGTATTATCTAAAACACTATAGTAATCCTCCTTAATTCCCTCACACTCTTCTCCTTGATTATTGTTGAAGGAGTATATATATTAGGAAAATGTTGACAAATATGGAAGCTATATATTTTATATAAGACCAAGATTAACTCATCAAATATGTCTTATATTAAGAACCGGATGAGTATATTATATATATGATGCCTCTTCTCTTTTGCCTTTTCTCCTTCAGAAAAACTGATGTTATTCAATTATGCTAACAAGATTCAGAGTAAGCCTCACAAATAAGCATTTTAAGAATATGTTGAATAATTGTTTGAAAGCCTTTAATCTCCATTAGCTATAATCTTGATTTCAAAAAAATTAAAAATAATTCTTTATCATTTTTTTCTTGAGAAAATAACAGAAAAAGAACTTTGAAATTACAAAATCTTAAATCGTTTGTTATCAAAATTGATAAAAGAATGATGAAACTTGATAAGCAATTTACAACTCATTTTTTGAGAAATATCTTATTTAAAATTTTGCAATTTTAAAATTCTTTTTCTGTCATTTTCCTTTTTTTCTTTATTTATTTTTTTTTAAAATATTAATCCCATCATTTAAGGTATACTTGTAAAAAAAAAAATATAAGCAATCAATACATATTCTTGATTCTTAAATTATACTCCCTCCCTTCTAAATATAAAACAAAGTTGATTTTTTTGGAAAGATCTTAAAAAAGTAATTAAATTACTTTAGAGTATTTATATTTATTTTTTCCAAACTAATTAGTTTGACTAATAAACTAATATATAATCTAAGGACAAAGAACATATGATATAATTAAGTAACTTATTTCACTTCCTTTATTTCTTAAAAAAAAAAGTCAATTCTATCATATATTTAAGATTGGAAGGAGTAATAAGGTTCATCCTATAAGGCTTTGATTCATAACAAAAGGGAATTTGCCTTTGGTGCGTAACTCTCAAGTCAATGCCCACAACCACAAACTTCAGTAATGAGAGATGCAAATAATTCATTAGGAAGCTTTCTCCCAATTAGAATACTAACGTGTTAATTTTGTTTTTGCATAAAATATTGTTTGATATATTGATCCTGGTGTGACATACTCCAGTTTTGGCATACATCCAAAAGGTATTAAACTCATAATTTTTACTGTATAAGTTTATATTCCTTCAGCAAGATATTCTGATTCTAAACAGTTTTCCTTCATGCATACAAACATACAAACAGACACTGCTCTTTTGGGATCTTTAATAGTGAAAAATGAGTACTGAGATAATTGTGAGCTTCATTTATTTTAAAATAACTCACTTATTGTCCTTTGAGAAAGGCCACAGTGTAGAACTTTGAAATAATATTCCCAATCCTATATCATTTGGCTGATAGTATAACCTTAAAAGCCTCCAGAAACAAACCTACAAATAAATTAATCACTTCATTAATAACACTCATCCCCCACAATTTTCATCCCTTCTCATTATAAATCCCTGAATCTCCACTCTCTTTCCTGCAAGCTCAAGCCATTTAATCTCTGATTTTTCTTCTGAGTCATTCTGATTTCTTGTGTGCCATGGCTGCAATCTTACCCGGTGGCATGGTATCCCTCAACCATGCAGGAGTAGCTCCAAGACCAAGTGGAGCAGATTATGAAGATGATCATAAACAAACTACCCAAACTCCAATCGAAGAAACCGATCAGCTAGACTACTCTCAGAGGGCTCAATGGCTTCGTGCTGCAATAATGGGAGCCAACGATGGGTGTAGAAGCTGTTAAAACAGATTCCAAATCCATGCTGCTTTCTGTTTTTGCAGGTTCAATAGCAGGAGCTTGCAGTATGGCATTTGGAGAGTTCGTGTCAGTGTACACTCAGCTTGAAGTTGAAGTTGAAGTTGCTCAGATGAAAAGGGAAATGACTGATCGAAATGATGAAGAGAAGCTGATGGAGAAGATGAAGCTTCCAAATCCATATAAGGCAGCATTTGCATCAGCTTTGTCATTTAGCATAGGAGCATTGATCCCTCTGCTTTCTGCAGCATTCATAACAGATTATAAAATAAGGCTAATGGTGATTCCCATTGTGGCCATTTTGGATTGGTGGGAGCTGTGTTGGGAAAGAGTCCCATTTTGAGATCTGTGTGAGGGTTGTGTGTGGAGGATTCAGCAACATTTGGGCTGATTACTGAGTTCTTGTGGATTGCAGCTTTATGAATGAATCCTCCCCATTTCCTTAGAAATTACAGTTTCTCATAATGAGAATATAATCAAGTTATGTTCTGTTCTTTGCTTGTTAGCTGTCATTGATCTTTTCTTTTTTCTTTCTTTTTCTTTTTTTAAATATCTAAATAACAAATGTTTATTATAGACATTAGAGTTTCATCTTTAGTGGTTCATAATACAGACATGGCATTACATCTTTAGTACCAGAGCTCATCAGGAAGTCCAATCACAAAAGTTAGATAATGTCAGATGTTGGAAAATTTGGAAAGAAGCTAATTGTCAAGATACAAATAATTTTGTTAAAATCGAGTTTTTACGTAGGCACAAAAAGTGTGGTAAAAACGTAAATCATGGAAACGGGGTAAAGTGATAGAAACGTAAATCGTAGAAATGACATGAAACGTAAAGTTTCTATTTTTGACTACTTAAAGTTAGAACTCAATTTACACACACACACATGCATGTATGTATGTATGTATGTATGTATGTGAGTGAAAAAAAAAAAAAAAATATAATAAATCACTATTCAAAATTCAATGAATAACTTTATATTTAAAAGATATAAGTCATATAACTATATAAAACATAAGTCCAAAAATATCAAAAGAATAAAGTTTGAGGATGATTTCTTCGCATAGAATTCTCAACTTTTCATGGATCTTATCTTTTTTTCCCCTCTTTCTTTTATTTAACTTTATACTCTAATTAACTTTTTAAAATGCTAGCAAAGATTTATAATAAAAATTAATAGGCGGGAAAAGATAAATAAGAAAAGAAATTGTCAGAACATAAACTCTCTATTTTATCTCTTTTTTATTTTTTATGCTTCTTTCTTTTATTTAAATTTAATTTATCTCTGTATTTAGCTTCTTAAAAGCCACATGAGAATAGATCTCGTACTAAAAATGAAATAATAAATTCGACGAAGAGGAAAGTAAGGAGTAGCAAATTAATAGACTATTTTCGTTTTAAGTAGATTAAAATTATATATATAGAAGATTGTAAAAATTAAGCAAAGAAAAAATATAAGAAGGTTTCATAATATTTTTATTTGTTATTTTTTTTTTTTTTTTTAGAAAGTGAAAAGGGGTCTCCTTCCTATTGTGGATCATGTAGAAAGGAAAGGAAATGATGTAGATCTTCAAGACGTGTTCATTAGCTTCATCCTTTTTTTTGCCCAAAAAAAAAAAATCCTTTTTTTTTTTTTTTAAAAAAAAAAAAAACGGTAGAGAAACTGTAAAAACCTATGTTTCTATGGTTTTTACATGTTTGCACGGCATTTCTACCAGTTTTTACTTGTGTTTAAGCACGTATTTTGGTGTTGGAGGCATTCCCAAACTTGAAAACCCTCTTTTAAAACATATATTTTTGATGGTAGTTTTATCATTAGTTTTTGACAACAATGGTTTGTATAAAGATAATTTAGGTGTACACCAATGAGGATTCCCAAACTTTGACCAAACCCGATTTTTATGAGGTTATTAATGAGGTTATTGAGTGAAATCTACTAATTAATAATTTATCCTAAGATTTGATTTTTGGTAGAACTTAATGATGTTGTTTGATCATGTTGCCGACCTTACCTAGTGGGATTAAGGCTCTACTGTTGTTATTGTTGTACCTTTGTTTGAAGCTAAGTGATGATTAACCACAGGATCCTAGTGTTCAACTGATTTTTTGGTGCTTAAAAAATGTCATTTTTTAATTTTCTTTTGTGAAGCTGAACTTATAAAGCTGTTTGATCTTTTAATGTTTTACGCGCTCTAGTTTAATAGTTTGCCTTGGTACATATATGTGCAAGACAACGGAGCATTCTTGGGGCTTCTACTTCCCTATTTTCTGTGTGTGAATTTTCTTCCTCTTTCTTTTCCAACATGTTAACAGAGAAAAATCTGGTCTTTCATGGATTATGTGTATGAGAGAAATCAAGGAAGAAAACCTCACCTAAAAAACTATAAACACTCTGAGAAATTTTAGGAAATATATATAAACTTCTTATACTTTGTAGAAAATATTTCTGCTCCTCCACTTTTCACTGAAGGAAACCAAACTATCAGGCATGTGTTGTCTGTGAAGACGGAAACTGTTGAGTCAGACGTTGAAACTGCTTTGTCAGAGGATCCCTCCTTGAATCAACTCTAAGCGTATAAAGAAATGGTCTCCAGAAAACAGCAAAGAAAGTTTGGGAGAAGATTAAGTCAGTGTTTTAAGGAAATGAAAAGACTCTGTAGATACAAATCTGCGATTTGGAGTTTGAACTTGTCAGGAAGAAAGAGACTGAGAATGTTAATCAAGTGAGTAATGGTTTTGAGTAAAAACTTTTCATAGAAAAAGCAGAAAATCTCATTCTACCTTATCTGTAAAGCCTTACACCAAACAACTCATACAAACTAAGACATGGACGTGCAAGATTACACAAGCATTGTACTCCGTAAATGAAATGTCAAAACCACTCCTCAAAATATTCAAACGGGCTCATTGAAATAGTTCTTTTCATTTTGTTAAATGATGACGGAAATATACAAAAATGCAAGCGTGCTTGGCTCTGCTTCCACAAGAAGTCAACTGGAGATTGTTAGCGTTTTTAAAGAATTAGATAGCTATAACTGATTAAGTTAGTCCAACTAGATTAGTTATCAAATAATCACCACTCTATAAATAGATGTACTTTGTAGATTATAAATACAACACATTATTTCAACTCACTCATTCTCTCTTTCTATATCTCTGTTATTACATAAAGAACACTCCCAGTTCTCTGGAAAACGACCTTTAGAGATAATGAGATTGCATCCATCTCTCATGGGTTGACTTTGGAGTTGCTTCTTCACTAATTGAGAGGGCCCTTTTACTTGTACCTCTCGCAAGGAAGTCAAGGACCAGAGCTTGTCAGGGAGAGCAGTCAACTCCAACACTCTTCAATGATCAAACATCTGAGACATGGCATCACATCTTTACCTAATTCCCAGCGATGGAGATTCAAATATCTCATTTTAAATACCTCTAGTTGGGGGAACCCTTTACTGCAACAAAGCTCTAACTCAGTCCTTGATGCTGGTTTAAACTTACAATCACTTAGTTTCAAAATTCTGAGGTTGGTAAGACTCCCCAAAGTGTTCATGACATCGTCATTTAAGTTGGTCTCAGAGATTGTTAGCTCGGTAAGGTTGGAAGGAAAGGAGTTGACAGATGTTGGAATATCAGGGAAACATTCAATCTTCAACGCGTTCAGATAATTTAGTTTTGTAAGGTAATCCCACACTTGATGACCAACCCCCTGTTTATGCTTGTCATCATACTCATAGAAATGCAAACCCAAAGTCCTAAGCTTTGGGAATACACCTTTCTCTATAAGAGACACAATGGTTGATTTTTTGTTTATGGCAACACAAGATAGGGTTTGTAGATTCCACATGGTTTTACTTTCTATATCTGGAAACTTGGGTAAAATCACAGGTCCAGCCGTATGAAGATGTCTCAGTCTTTTGAGCTTCCACATCCCATTAGAGAAAGGTATGGATATTCTAAATTCAGAACGCCCCAAATCCAAAGTTTCTAGATTCCAAAGATTGGATATGAATTCAGGAATCTCTCTAACAAATCCTCCATAAAAGCTTGTTTGCAAGTCCAGTCTTAAGTACCTCAAATGCACTAACATGTTTAAATTGGTAGGGATCTTAAACTCCCACGAACTTAGAAACCCTGGATCCAACACTCGAACAAGCTGAAACCACTTCACAAGCCTTTTTGACTTTCTTGAATCAAGGTAGCAAGGGGAGTCATGATCAAAGCGAGCACGAACGAGTGCACGAAAGGTCTTTTTTGCTTGAACCCAAAAAATCTAACATATTACATTGAATGGATAGCCTGCGAGGTTTGGTTTCCTCCAAAATGTCTACATCCCTACAAACTTCAAAAGCCTTCTCATCCCTACTCTCATATATGCATAGTTCTCTCAGAAGATCATGGATGCGACATGTCTTGATTCCCCCATCGCTCCTCCTTCTCCCTACTTGGATTAAGCTACGATCAATTAGCTCATCCAAGTAGTCCTCTGCAACATCCTCTACGATTCTGGAATCTCTATGATGAATGAATCCTTCAGCAACCCATAGTTGGATCAAGCGTTTGACAGGAATCTCGTAGTCTTCAGGAAACATACCAAAATATAGAAAGCATGGCCTCAATCTTGGAGGCAAGCTATCATAACTGAGTTTAAGTACTATATCATGTATGTGTGTTTCTGGTCGAGTGAGATATGAGTTGACATGGCTAATGACCTTGGACCATTCTCGATGTGACTTCTCCTTGTTTGCAAGAATTCCTGCAAGCACCACAATGGATATTGGCAAGCCACCACAACTTCTTACCATGCGCTTACCTAATAGCTCTAGATCGGAAGGCACACTTTCTCCTCGAAACACCCTCTTTGAGAAAAGCTTCCAACTTTCTTCTTCCTTAAGAAAAGGGAGAGAGTAGGGACAGAAATGAGCTGGCATGAGAAGCCACCTCTTTCGAACGACTAGTGATCAGGATCCTACTGGCTTTATTGTTATCAGGGAAAGCACATTGTATGTCATCCCAATGTTGAGGATTCCATATGTCGTCCAACACTACAAAATACCTCTTCCCTTTCAAAAACTCTCGTACCTTGTCTTTCAATTCTTCGTCACTAAAACTAAAATCATCCTCCATTTCAGGTTTACCTTTGCTCTTTGATTTCTTTTGATGCTTCCTACTGCTATTTGTAGAGATTGTCACGAAGCATTTAAGAAGGGCGTGCAAAAGCTCTCTAGGTCTATAGTCATTAGAAACATAAACCCAAGCATGACACTCAAAGTCATTCTTAACATGATGACTATTATAAATCTTGCGAGCAAGAGTAGTTTTACCTAATCCGCCCATACCAATGATGGACACCACATTACGACGCGAACCTCCTTGCTCGAGGAGATTGATTACTTCAGTTGTGTCATGCTCAAAACCAACGACATCATCTTCCTCCACGTCCCTTCTTCGCTTGTGCAGTAGTTGTAACTCCTGATCTGTTGAAGATCCTGCGGCTTCCTGGGTGTCGTATTTGATTCTGTTCTCATAAATCTGACCGATAGTGACTTTAATATTGTCTATTTTCTCTGCTATATGGTGCAGCTTCTTTGCGTGGTCAACACCATGAAGCATCCTGGACAACCAGCTTCTCTGACGTTGCTTGACAACGTTGGCAACAAAAGTGTCGATGACATCCTCAGCAACATGTGCTACGTCTATGATTTGATGCAAAACCACTTGTTCGATCTTCTTCTTCTGCTGGTTTTGTTGGCAGCTCTCAAGGAAGACATGCATCATTCCGAGCACTCTCTCAAGGGACTTCACTTTGTCTTCCACGCCACATAGCAAATTGGCTTCGTGTGCCACGAGCCGAGACAAGTTCTCCAGCACGAAACTAACTACACTATCTGCCATCAAGTCTGCAGTATCAACACAAGAACACAAAAACAAGTGAAGGAAAATTGGAGGCACAATATATTGTTAAGAGATTCAAGGATTTAAGTACTTTGTAGCCAGGGTATCGACATCCCACTTTGGCGAGGTTTCCTGAAAGACTAGAGGTCAAGACTTAACCAAGAGTTTCTTTATTGCTATAATGGCTTCGTTCCATTTGGTCTTAAAGGGTGAAGATAGAAAAGAAGAGTGTGGGTCTGAAAGGGACAAAAGAAGCGCGTGGGTCCACCAAACATTAGCAATTGAGGAATGAAGTTACGAAGAATACTTTCATGATGCTCAGCTCGAGGACTTTCTTTTTGAAAACTTATTAAAAAAATACTTATTATAGAAATATAAAAGGAAAATTGTAATATCCCAACAAAATTTGTGATAATTAAAATTTATTATATAATTACTCAATATGGGGAGTATTTTATAAATTTAAAGAAAATGTTTTAATTTTTATTTTTAAAAAATATCATAACTTATTAAGTGTATGGTATGTGTGTGTTTGAGAGAGAGAGAGAGAGAGTTATATAAATTTTTTAAGTAAGTAAAAGTAAAAGTAAAATTCTTTATAATCTACTTTGTTCTTAAAATAATAATATTATAAAACTATATGGTGAGTGAACATGTACCTACTAAGTACGTGGGCTCTATCGTGAGATTCACGTTCTTTTTCATAATATATTATTATTTTAATAATATATTTTTAAAAAAATAATATTACAAAACTATATGGTGAGTGAATGCATGTACCAGGTGATTTTAAACATTAACTTTTTTTCATTCAAGAATAAATCATAATATAATTTTGTTTATGCAACCTATAATCTCAACAAAATACGTGTTCACTGTTTGGACATATATTTTAAATAATATTTATTGTATTCAAGTAATTCTTATTTACTATGATTTTTTTTAAAATGAAGGCACACATTTTTATTAAAAATGAGTATTGCTCTTATCCTTTGAAGAGTGTATCAAGTTGAATATTGCCCCAAAAAAAAAAAAAAAAAAATCTTGATATTCTAGAAATAACAAATAAAATAAAGCATAAAGTTCTTTATGAAGGAGCAGAACATTTCTTCAAAAAAATAATCATTTAAAGTCAAATAAAAGTACCCAAGCAATTAAAAAGATAAAAGTAAAGCATGTTTAGGTTAGTGGTAAAAGTTGTTTTTTTAATGTGATATTTGGTACTATTTTAGTCTTATTTATAAGTCCACTTTGACTAAAAAATTTAGTCCATTTTATAAGTCAATTTTGACTAAATAAATGAAATTGTGACAATTTTGCCATAGTAATGATGAAGAGAGATTGGCTAGCCATGTTGGAAAGAAAAAGATGAAAGAGATTTGACAATAAATTTTAAAAGGTACTTATTCATAAATGAGTGTAACATTGGAAATTTGTTTCATAATCATTGAGATACTTACCTCTTATTCTTATTGGTATGTGAGATTTGGTCAAGCTGGATTTATAAATAGAACCAAAGTGATATATAAGATAAATATGTGATAGAAGTTTTATTCCAACTTACGCGAACATATTTCTTAAACGGTAACGCACTAATTGTTTAGGCTAGCAGTACCAAGTACTTTTTCAATCTTATTTATTATATGAGATAAATATATTAGAAAAGTTTCATCTCAACTCATCTTATGCGAACTTCTCGAACAGTAACTTAAAATTCTACAATTGATATCAATTGGATCCCTTTTTTCTTTTTCTTTTTCTTTTTGAGTGGAGAACGGAGGACCATAATGCTCAAAGCGACAAAAGAAGCGTGTGGGTCCATTAAACGCCAACTCTTAAGATGCTTTTTGACTTATCTAGTCTTTGGGTAGCAAAATTATTGTCCGAAAAAAGAAGTAATGAAAGTAATAGAGAGATTGAGTGTGTTGTTGTAAATTGTAATTATTAGTAACAGGTAGATTTAACCTTTAATTTGTTTATTACTAAAATTAATCAAAATATATAATATTTTTATTCAATCTTATACGTGTTCACTGTTTGACATATATTTTTAAATAGTATTTGTTGTATTAAAGTCATTCCGATTTAATAGGATTGATTATTTCAAAGCGAAGGCACATACATTTCTTTTTTTACAAAATAGTTCTCTTATATTTAATATTATATGAACTAAAGAAAATACAATCCTAACTGAAAATGAAATTTCATTGGGAGAATATGGCTTAAAAGAAGAGAAGAAAATGATGAAGTACAAAAATCGACAAAACAAGGATTTGATGCTTGCATTATCACTCAAAGACTTGCTTTAATTTTCTCTGCATTCAGTCTGGGCCACCTTGTCGAAGCAATTTCTTTTTTTTCCTTGGCATGAAGGATCTGTTTTGTGTGATATTCATTGAAGGGCAATGGGTGTCAGATGTGTCTTAGGCATCATTGAAAATTAGAAGATGGAAAAGGAAAATTTAAATTTTCAGTTGGTGGTGGCCATTTGGATCGAATTTTTCGTAGGAAAATATTTTCCCGCAAGCGTCATTCGCCTACGTTTAAGTGTTCCTCTAAGAAAATTCCCTCTTCCCAAATGTTTTCTTGTATTTCTTGTTATCATCAAATTCTTCATAAAATTAGTGACGTTTTGATATCTTATCAGCAAAAAATATTCAGTTTTCAATTTTTTAAATAATTTTTCAAAGATTAATTACTTGAAAAATTATTTTCCAAATAATTTTTCTTTCAGTTTAAAAAATATAATCTACAATAATTATATGCTTTTATTTTTTTATGTTTTAGGTGAGTTGGGTCCTGGGGCTTATCGAGTGTAACACCCCCAATTTCTAATAATTATCATAGTATAAAATTTAAATGATTATTGAAATTCGAAATAAACAACCTTAGGGAATGTTACCGCCGCACTTGTACTGGGACAAGTGCAAGGCTACTTATTACAATAACGTAAATCCAAACTTAAGCAAAATGTGTTTTATTTAGAACAAAATAAAATAAAACAATTAACCGAATGTGCTTCCTCACTTCTCACGCTTGCCCAACCCTTGGCATTTGTTTCACGAAATTCTACTCTCAAGGATCATCGCAGACCCATGAACACAAACATTAGCAATTGCTTGGTAATCCTAATAAAACACAATTTAAATTATACAAATATATTAATCAAAGCAAATATATATATAATCATGTGGTAATTGCATCAAATATTAATCATTATCTTTTTAAATTTATTTAGACCCGGGAAACCCTGCCAAGTCTATTTAGTGGGAAGAGAACAATGGTAGACCCGGGAACGCCATTGTCGATCTACCATGTGACTTGAAACCCTACCGGTCACAATTAATCAAATTGGCCATAAAATACTTCTTCCTAGTATGCACACCTCTTCCTAAAGTTGCAACTAGTGTCACGGAAACCCCGCGTACACCACTTTGGGAAGAATGGATATCATCGTTTACATCAAATAATATATCGAGGGCATAAAGTCCGATTGTGTTCATCACTTTGAGAGGTACCATCCTAAAGCTATCCTCCCACTGTTAAATTATTTTAAAATACACATACCTTCAAGCCAAAGGAAAACGAACATAGAACCCAGAGCAAAAATGTACAAGCATCTTATAACTTTGCAAAAAGCTAATATGCAAGACGAGGAAAAGAATTATATATATATTCAATCACCTAAAACCTAAATCACCTAAAACCTAAATCCGAGAATGCGCGTATGTACATGCATCATATATTCATTTGCAAAAGACTTTAAAAAAAAAACTCATCACACAATTTGAGAAAGGGAGATATGAAATCATATAATCTAGTGCAATATGTGAATTGGTCAAAAGGTCAAACAAAGAGAGAAAAAAAAGGCGTGGGACCCGCAAGAACATGAAAAAAAAGAAAACCCTAAGTTATATCTGTTAGAAGCAGCATGATGCACAGAAGAGCATATACTTAGACCACGCACACAGGAATGGCAAAATAGGATGCAGAGAAAAAGAATAAGCACAAGACATGAGGTTGTTCTAGGGATTAAGATTACCTGGTCTTCGTTTTTGCTAGCCTCCTATAAAAATAATTTGATGAGAGTACAGAAAGAGGATGCAGTAGCAGAGAAGAAAAAGTAGCGGAGAAGAAAAGTATGGAGCGTTTGCTAGGTTTAGACGGTTAGACCTAAGTTTATAATTAAAATTTAGGGTTTAGCTATGGGCTAGGATCTTTAATTATTGCCAATTAATAAATTATAAAACAATACAATTAAATTCTAAATTTTTACTATTACTATAATTATTTCCAATTAATGAATTATAAAATAATACAAACATTATTAAATTCTAAATCTTTATTAACTATATTATTGTTGTTATTATTATTATTATTATTATTACTATATTGTTGTTGTTATTGTTATTATTATTATTATTATTATCATCATCATCATTATTATTAATAATGATCGGGGTATTACAAAGACTCGGGGTCAAGGTCGAGTATGGCTACGAACCCAAAGAGTATTTATAGAGTTACTTACATATGCCATTAATAAGGTCCTCACATCGAGAAAGATGTGAATCTACAACTTTGTAGTTGTGAGACAACCTCTTTATCAAGTGAACAAAGATTTGTTAGTTATAGGACGTTGTATATACTTATGTCGACATAAAGTTTAAATGTAATTTTTTATTTTATTTTTTTAATATTTTGGGACAGAAGTTGATTTTGTAGCAATAAGATAGGTGTAAAGTTTCACTAGAACGGTAAAGTTTAAGAAGTGATTAATTGTCTTCTTCTTTATTCTTATTTATAATTTACTTCTAACATATTTTATTAAAATAAAAAAATTTAAATTTATTTATTTTTTCTTTAAATTTAATAAATTTTTAATTTTACTCATATTTAGTATACATTATATCCTAAAAGTATAAAATCTACCCAATAATAAATAAAATGTAAAATTGTATTATCATATGAAAAAATAATAATTATGTGATTTATAAATATAGCATCAGATAAGTACTTTTTATTCTCCGCCTTATAAACCAGACTAAAGGAGTATGGGTTAAGGTGAATCAATCACCCTAAAGTATTTTTCCAGGTGAATCTAGTACTTTAAAGTGTTTTGTGGTACATCTCGGCACCCCTAAGTTTTATGCAAACGAATTGCACAATTTTCTCAAAATTTCTTATCGACAATTTGAATCCTTGAGGGATTTTCATAAATTTTAGTTTCTAAAGTACCATATAGGTAGGTTGTAACAACATCCACCAAGCGCATATTTGGTTTTTTCTTTTTGCTCACTAGACTAATTAAATACCTTAAAGTGATTGCATTCACCACAGGAGAATATGTCTTTTTATAATCAATGCCAGGTTTTTGTGAAAATCCTTTTGCTAGCAGTCAAGCTTTATATCTAACGACCTCATTTTACTCATTTTTTCCACGCAAATACCCATCTATACCCAACAAGCTTTACATCATTTGGTATTTAGACTACAGGTCTAAGAACTCCACGATTTGAGAGTGAATTTAACTATACTTCAAGTGTGTCTTTCCATTTTGGCCAATCATTTTTATTTCTACATTCCTCATCTAATCTAGGTTAAAGATCCTCATTCTAAATAATTATTTCAATTGCAATATTATATGAAAATATGTTGTCGACAACTATATTTTCTCGGTTTTATCTTTTTCCCTTAGTGGCAGAACTCATTGAGATCTCTTCATCATTTTTAGGTACTTGGACCTCTTCTAGGGTTTTTGATTAGTTATGTCTGCTTATCAACTTGACCATATATCTTGGTTAATATATGAATCTTCATCTCATTTTTTTGTTTTTACCTGAAACCGAATCTTTTATGTTTTGAAATTAAACTTTAAGTTTAAACATGTAACTGTCATGGCTTCAGTCGAAGGTTCTCTATAAACCCGTTTGAATGAGAACCTATCAATCGTATCACCCATGAGGTTTTTAATGCATGTTCACACCTTATTTTTTCTTTATGTTTTGAAATTAAAGTTATCATTCACCCCCTTTATTTCTAACAATACATGACACTTGTCAAAGAAATTGAATTATATTATCATTTTTCAACAAAAAAAAGTAAAATATTATTTCAATATTACTTTTTGAATATGCATTACAAGCTCAAAGAGTATTGTTATATGTTCTATATCAAAAAAGAAAGTATTGTAATATGTTCACACTTCACAATGATATATATTATATTTTCTTTAATAACATTATCCATTTTATTAAACGCCAAAAAATACTGCAATAACATGTGCTTATAGGTAGATCTATAAGTACACATACATACTTTAACAATTAATAATAGCAAAATAGTAAGTGTTCATATATAAAAATTTACAAATCCTAATTTGCATCATGAAAGCTTATACAAAAAATTACAAATGTTTATAGGTGAGAATTTACAAGTGCATATGTAGCAAAATAAATACTGTGACTGGAGATTTTAACTTAATAAATATATAAGCAAGCTGATCTAAATTTTTTTCCAAATTTAAAATAATTTAGATTAAAAGCAACCCTCTCTTGCTTAGGAGCGAGGATAGAGCTTATAGTTTTCACTTCCCTTCAATAAATATATAAGCAAGCTGAAAGAGGAGCGGACCCCTTTCAGCTTCGTTGCGTCATCATATATAACACCCAGGAGCATGCAGAGAACTAATTGATAATTCGGAACAATCGCTCTTGAAGCCCAGAAGAAGAACCGCAAAGCAGTGATATTCTTGTGCGTCTCCTTTCGTCTACTTCTTTTTTTCTCTTCAGATTGTTGACATTGTTCTGAATCAAAGCTTCTCCATCCGAATTACTTGTCATTCGTTATCTGTTCTCAGTGGCTACTTGTTTTACGTCTACAAAAACTTAATTTCAAGCACCTTTTATGCGTATATGATTTGATTCTCGATGTTAAGTAACTAGACCATCAATGGATTTTTCCACAAAATGGCATTTTCAATTTCAGTGAATTTCCATCCTTTTTCCGCGGTTAATTGTCTGGGTTGCCTGATTACTCATTTGATTATCACAGTTCCTTTACTAAACTGAATTCCTAGGCCTGAGATTTCCCCTCCTCTGCGCTATAGAAGTTCTGTATCCCAGTATTTTCATGCATAAGTTATGTGATGCTTTATACGCAAATTTCAAATGTTAAGATATTTGTAAATTTATAAAGTTCAGTATTCATACTCCAGTAGTATTGGATAAGAAAATTTTATCAGATGCAAATTGTTCTCCCATGTTCCTGATGTCAGAATCTCTAAGGACTTTACCCGAGAGAGAAGTGATTGACTCTGGGAGGTATTGCGTCTATTGTTTTGTTTTCTTTTTTTATTGTGTTTGCAGATGGTCAAGACCAAATCTTTTATCCTAGAACCTGATCTTTGAATTTCTTGTCGGTAACTAGACGATCTATGGCTTCTCCCACTTGAACGCCGTTTCTTCAGGCCTATCCTTAGACTAATACAAAGATGGGGCGATTGCGTTAGATACAGAGATCATATACTAAAACAGGAATATGGACCCACTTAATATTACACTGACCCATGCTCAGACCCACCAGTAACGGAGTTCGATTGAGCTTCTCGAACTCAATATCTGATTATGGTTATTCTTCTTTGGAGTCAAAATCCAGAACTTGGTTCCAGCCACAATTTATTTGTCGATTTGGCCTCAAAGTCCAACCTTTTGAGGTTCTTAATAACTATAGTACCCTTTCTTTACCAACCCAAAAGTGAAAAACGGTTCCGACAAATTAAAGTCCAGAACTTTGATGATCTTGTATGGCCACATGGACAAATCGAAGCAACCCATTTTGCAATAGTGTTCACTCTCGTAGTCTTCCCATATGAAATTTATTAAAATTTCATATTTTATATAGATTCCCTCCTCTGATATGCATGTTCTTTGTCGTTTTATTTTGATGCTTCTATGTGACTCATCTACGTTTGTGGGTGGATGATGCACTTGCTTTTGCCATGGCTATCACGGCAGTCAATGTAACACCTCAAACCAAACGATGTTAAATATTGTCATGCTGGGGGGGTTTGAGGTTTACACAAGAATTGAAGAAGAGATGAAGGTTAGAGCATGCAACTTACTTTGGCTTTTTCCTTCCCTCTCCTTTCTCAAGTTTTGGCTAGCTCCCTCTTTCCTTTGGTGTCTTACTTTGGCCGACTTTGTGAATGCAACAGAAGTGTTTAGGGTTTTTTAAAATTGATTGGAAGATAAGTCTTGGGCCCACCTTATGCCTTGGCCGACTTAAGCTCTTTCTCTCCCCTCTTTTTTAAAATTTTATTTTCACATATGCTCAACATGGCATGTGTTCTTGAACTTTCTCTCTTGTTCTTGCTCTTAACCGAAATATGTGTGTGTGTGTTTGTGTTTGCTTATTAAAATGGTCTTCACATGAGTCAAAGGCATTATATTCATTCTCCCTCCTTGCTTAGTCTTGTTGGCCAAAACTTAACATAGAATTGGGAGGTTTATACATTACTCTTCATGACCAAATGGACATGTGTTCACACTTCTTCTCTTGTGTCCTTATTTGGACCAATTTATGGTTTATGGAAGAAACCTATGAATCATCCTTCTTGTCTTAATGTGTTTTATTACAAAGTCAACTTATTTCCCTAGCATGATGTGTGACAATATTTGATGCAAGAATTCTTATTACCTAGACTTTGACTTTTTGACATGTGGTATATTCTTAAGTGAACATTCATTTGATCTCCTTCCTCTCCTATTAGGCCGAAAATTGCATGTGAGTGGCTTCATAACTCTTCAAGATGTGTCAAAATCACTTAATTTTTTGCCTTTATACACACTTGACCAAAGTATAAGTGTAATAAGCTTCTTAATTACAATTTTGACTATTAAAACATGTCACCATTTACTTATTTAAAAACATGTCAATAGTTGACTCCTTATGTTTTTAGATAAGTAAATGGTGACATGTCATAATAGTCAAAGTTGCAATCAAGACATATGCCTTAGATTTTGGCCAAGTGTACATAAGGAAGGAGAAAAACAAGAAATTAAGGGCCTGTTTGGTACACACATTCGGTGGGAAAGGAAAGAAAGATTAGCAAGTTCCTTTGTTTGGTACGCTTTTTGTATCAAATCTTCCCTGGCCCATGCTGGGGGGCCACCAATCTTCCCTTATATGTGGAAAGATAAGATTCCACTAAAATTGGTTAGATCTCAAGTTTCCACGTGACCATTGACAGTTTATATAATGCAAGAAAATATTTACCCCTCATAAAATACTTTTTTCTATAATGCAATAAAATAGGAATAAATTCAAATTTATGTGACAAATGAGAACTTATGTGATAAGTTCGAACTTGATGGGAAATTTTTTTAGATGAAATCGAACTTGGCGGGAGAATCTTTTAAACAAATTCAAACTTGATAAGATGATATTTTTCTCGAAATATATTTTAGCAAAAAAATTATTTTTCCTTTTCATTTTGAAGTAATTACTTTTGAGGGTAAAATAAGCATTTCATGATTCTTTACCAACTACTTCATTTTCTTCATAACAAATAAATCATCTTCCTCAAGCCATCTTCCCTTCCCTTCCTTTCCCTTCTCTAAGTTCCTTTCCCTCCTCAAATATTCCTTGTACCAAATGGTTTCAATTGATTTTGACACATTTTGAAGAGTATTCATGAAGCCACTCACATATGCAATTTTTGGTCTAAAAGGGAGGAAGAAATCAAATGAATTTTCACTTAAAAATATGCCACATGTCGAAAGTCAAAGTCTAAGCAATAATTTCTTCTTGCATCAAATATTGCCACATATCATGTTAGGAAAATAAGTTGACTTGGTAATAAACCACATGTACATATGCAATTAAGACAAGAAGGATGAGTCATAGGTTTCTTCCATCCATAAGCCATAAATTCGGTCCAAATAAGGACACAAGAGAAAAAGTGTCATTTGGTCAAGAAGAGTAATGTATATAAGCCTCCCAATTCCATGTTAAGTTTCAGTCAACAAGACTAAGTAAGGAGGAGGAGAGAGAATGAATTTAATGCCTTTGATTCATGTTGAAGACCATTTAATAAGCCACACATTTTGGTCTTGAGCAAGAACAAGAGAGAAAGTTCAAGAATACATGCCATATTGAGCACATGTGAAAATAAAATTTAAAAAAAAAAAAGGGGGGAGAGAGAGAGCTTAAGTCGGCCAAGGCACAAGGTCAGTCAAAGCAAGACACCAAAGGAAAGAGGAGCTAGCTGAAACTTGAGAAAGTAGAGGAAACAGCCAAGATGAGTTGCATTCTCAAACACGCAAACACTAATAATCTTCTTGCATGGTGGTATTTGCTCATGGAATCAATTGTTTTCTTGAGATTTTGGAAGTATGAATGTTTAAGGGGAGATTCTCAAACACTCAAACACTCAAACACTAACAGTCTTCTTGCATGGTGGTTTTGGAGTGAAGACCGAAACCCTAAGGTGGTTAAGAAAGAAGGAAGAGCAAGGAACACAAGAAGCAAGAAGCAAGTCAAGTAAGTGGTATTTGCTCATGGAATCAATTTCTCATTGTTTTCTTGAGATTTTAGAAGTATGAATGTTTAAGGGGCGATATTGTGCCCGTTGACATGTAGTATTAATAATAGGGTGTTGACAGGTCAGAGTCAAGCAGAACGGAGAACATGCATTATCATTTGGACGATGAGTAACTGATAACATAACATATGCCCTGACATGGGCTGATACTCGACATATGCTGGTTATGTTAAGAATCCTGAAGGAATATTCATGATACAATTACACAAAGCTTGTATAAAACTCCAACATAATAACTATACAATCTTAAACCAAGCCTTAACTAGACTTGTAGCTTGAAACTCAATACAGTTAATCAAACCTATTGGCCAGGCCGGTGTTAATCTAGAGGGAGTCTCCTCGTCTTTCACGGTGACTAATTATTGAAGCCACATGCCCTAACCCTTTCTTAGTTTAAGCATCAAACGGTTTGAAATAACTTTATCAGATTCATGCCAGAAACTAAATCCTATTAATCTTCTTTAGAGTTGGCTAGTGCTTCTTCATGACTTTGTCCACTGGTGCCTCTTCACGGCTTTGTTCATGCCGCCTTCTCAGATCCAGGTTCCTTTCCTAAACCTTTAGACTAAGATTCAATGATTGAATCTCAGGTATTGAATCTCATGTAACAGTTAATCTCTATAACAGGCATAATGAATATATGACAGATATTCATAACAATTCAACATCCATAGTACACAGCACATGACAAATGTAATATTAACAGTGTTTTCACTCACCAGTGTCACGAATCCACGTGTCCTCAGCACTGGAAAAAAAAACATACTTGTGGCATTATCATGACTACAACCACACAAAGCTGAATGTAAACAAACACATAACTTCGGGCCAAGTCCTAGTCACGGTGCATGACTTAAGACCTCGTCTTGTTCATGACTCTAATGAATCAAACAATCACATATAGACATACAAGATATAGAAGATTATAGTTACTGTATGCAAATGTACCTTCCTTATGTGTAAATAGTAATATGCTCGTCCATTGAATCCAACCTCGGACTTCTCAGATATCCTAAACCCTATAACATCGTCAGATTATTTCCTTTTTCCATACTTTATATGATATTGTGATAAATATCATAGTGCTTAGAATAATATCCTAAAGCGTTATTTCCACTCTTCTTTACCTTTTTACCCTTAGAAAATAGATTATTCCATTTTTACCCTTACATTTTCTTTAAAACGTAATTCTGGATTTTTTGGTAGGATTTTGTAGCAACTTTGAGTGCTTCAAAAATCTACATGACCCTTAACATGTCTTTCAAGGAAAAGTAATGCCAGAAACTCAAAATCTTTGGATCATTCCCATTTTATCTTTTTTTCAACACTGTTCAAATTTTAATTCCGTAAATAAGGCTTAACTTCAAAAATGCATAACTCCTTGTCCAAAGCTCAAACGTTACAAATTTTATATCAATAGAAATCCATACATGTCTACTTGATTCATGTAAAATTTCATGATTTTAAAGCTCATCTGATACATAAAATAATAGCCAAAATGTTCACTTTTGCAAAAAAAACTCAAAAACTGAAATTCTTTAACTTATATAAAAAATTATTTCCCAACATGTTTTTACCCCATTTTGCATTTTAAATACAATGGAGGCCTTAAAAAGATGAAAAGGCATTTTCTCCACAATTTTCTAGATTAAACCTAAGCTCTACCTAAAGCCAAAGATCAAGAACTTACCTTGTGTTCTTGAAACTCCTCCTTCCTAGCTCAAACTTTTGCCCTAGCTCTCTTTTCACTCAATCGGTTTGAATTGAGTTTGGTATAAAGAAAAATGAAGAGGGAACATCTCTATTTATAGGCACATAGGAGCCCAAGTGAATAACTCTTTTGCCCTTGCAAAATATCATCCTCTCACATGGCAAGACTCCCAATTTTTCTTCTTTCCTCTCCTCCACTCCTTTTTGGTCGACATGTATGCTTCATTCTTGGCTCTTGGATGAGTTTTCCAAGTTTCAAAATCCTATGTCTTCAATTCTCTTATTGGCTAATGAATTTACAAAAGGATTAAACTTATTTTGAGCATATTTATGAAGTGTTTTAATTATTCAATTAAGGGCTTAAGTATCCCTTAATGCCAAATGCCAATGTGCAATTGGTTGCTTATTTATATTTTTATATTATTAACCAAGTATTATTTCTTCTTCTTTGGCCTTAATTATTTTCCAAAATCATAGCCCCTCTTGGCCCTTATTATTTTCTTAAATTATGGCCTCGAGAAGATGTCTTTTATTTCCTTCAATAAACTTAATTAGCACAAGCTAATTTGTCTATTGGTATTTGCTAATTTGATTTAATTTGCCTAAGTGTCTTCAACATCTTTCCATGGCTCTTTTGCACTTAAAATAGCCATGATTTTATGTGACCTTATATGTCACTGATGCTACCAAAATTTAACTAAGCACCGCAAGTGTACGGATCATGAAAATAGTGAGTGGTAAATCAAAGTCATCCCACAGAGACTCAATCCAGCTAGTGATTAGGTGTTAAATTTCCTTTTTTCATTTAAGTTGAGCAAAGAATAACAATAAAAAGAATTTTAATAAAAACAAGAACTTTCGAGACAAGAGCGAATTCAAATATCAAGGAGGACAACCTAGAGATATTAATCACTTGTTTGTTTCTTAGATTTTATTCCCACTAAATTAATTCTAATTTAACTTCATCAGTTAATCTAGAGTATTACTGTTTATAAGTGCCTGTCGGTTCACTTATACACCTACCTCGAATAATTATGCAATATCTCACACAATTAATTAAGATGCAATTCACTCGGGCTCACTCTAATTTGATTATGCGAGCTTCTAGGTATATGTCTATCCTAGACGCAAATTAGATTAAAATCTAATTCCACATTATTTAATCCAAGGTCAACTTAAGATTTCCTTCGTCAAGTTTAATCCTAAATTTCCAAACATGTTTAATGGTGGCCAATCACTAAACAATGATTAATGAAAACAAGATTAAATAAACTGATCAATATTAAGCAAAACTAATTAGTGGGAACAATTTCTAAGTCTCAAACAAGTTCATAATACTCTAAGTTGTAAAGGAAAAGTTAGCCACACATGGCTTTAAACATCATAACAAGACCAATAAAATCGAATCCGAGGCATAATGGAAGAAACAAGATACGGAAAAAAATAAGAAACTAGAAAGAGAGTCAAGTGAAATATCAAAACCAAGAAAAAGAATAGACTCAAAGAACAGCCTTCTTCCAATCGTGCTCTCAAAGAACCAGGGGAAAAAATATGACGATGAAACTCCCAAAGGAAAGTGATGATGAAACCCAAAATGATGCGTTTCTTTGCCCGAGTGAAAATAGCCGCCTCCTCTCGTTTTCGAGAGTCCTCTATCCAAATAAATATCCCAATTCAAAATGCCGCCTTCAGTAATGGTCTCCACCTCCGCGTCTCGTCCTATCCATGCTTAGATTAGGTCTTTTTATTTGTCAAAATGATTTAGCCCAAATCGTGTCGCTTCTCCCTTGTTCATTGATTTTGAATTAATGGGCCCAATTCCATAAATGATACAAATGAATCCCGTGGGCTCCCGATGCAAAAAAAAAAAAAAAAAAAAAAAAAAAAGAAGATCCATTTAATTAAACATATGTAATAATAATAAAAAATAAAAGTGATTTTTTTTTTTTTAACTTCTCATTCCTATTATTTATTTCCTAAACTTAAAAACTTTTATTTTAAATTGAAAACCCCACAAATAATGTATCCAAATGATATCTCTTAAAATATCAATGAAATCTCTTTAAATTAGTAATGATGACTTCTCAAATATATAAAAATACATCTCAAATCTATTAAAAATGAGAAGTCATCACACCCCCACACTTGCATCAAATCTTGTCCTCAAGATTTTTAAATTCTAAAACAACCAATTCCAAGAAAACCATGGAAGCAAGATCTTTAAAGCAAACACTACAAAATTGAGGTCAATTTAAATTTTTCTCAAAAAAAAACTTTTTCCACCTTCCAAAAATGCAAGTGGCAAGGTAATTAGTTTGGCAAAGATAAATCACAATAGAATGTCCCTCACAAGTCAAGTGTTTACACTCATTTCTCATGGTATTCAAGGGCTTGTGTTTCACTCAATTCCACCTATTGCAACTTATCTACCATAAGCTTGTTTATCATCTCAATCTCCACTTTATACATTATCCAATTGCACACTCAAATCAAAAGGACTTTCTCTAGGTTTTAATGATCAAGGTAGGATAATGAAATGAAAGTGATCAAATGATATGGGAGAACACTTTAATTAGTGCCAAGTAATTTAATGAAATTCATGATGAAGAATGAAGGAATTTACGCACTAAAAGAAAACAAACTCACTAACATTATATATACACCACCTTTATTCTTTTGAGCTCAACAATTTTTTCTTTTTTTTCTTAAATCTCTATTTTTTTTTTCTTCTTCTTTTTCATAAATTCCTTTGTTTCGTGTTTCTTTCTTTAATATTTTTCTTTCTTTCTTTCTTCTTCTTTTTTTTTCTTTTTTATATATATATATATATACACATACTCTTATAGTGTTGACTTTCTAACTCCTTCACTCTTTTAAATTGGCTCACTTAGCACTTACGAAAGTAAAAAAAAAAAAATCAATGGGAAGAAAGTATGTGACAATTGCATATCTCAAACAAAGGGCTATTTATTCTATGCAAATTTCTTTTTTGTTTTTAAAAAATAAAGGCTCAAATGGGGTAAACAAATGATTTTCATGTGATAAGGGTGGACATTTGGCCAAACTAGCTATGAAATGAATGCCTAAATCATCTTTGTGCATGCAAAGGGATTTCAAAATTCAAAAAGAGATTCAAGACAAGTTCTAGAGATGAAATCACAATAGGTGTACTCCCTCTTAGAAAGATGAAAACTAAGGCTCAAATTCCTCACAGTTCCTTGACATCCTAAAGTAAAGTACCAAAACCAAATCTTTGCCACTGTACTAACATTCAAAGAACATGAAACCAATTTCTAATCAAATTTACTCCTCTTCATGTTCAAATCAAACCAATTGTGATAATGCTCACGGATAAAATTCAAACTTCCATAATTTTTTTTTTCCAGAAAGTCTGAGGACAAGGAAAGTCATGTAAAATCCAGGATATCCTCACCCCCACACTTAAATGTCTCATTGTCCTCAATGTGAATAAGTAACAAGAAGTAATGGAAGTGAAAAACAACCATCTATAAGTGTAAGGGTGACACCAATTTCAGAGATTTCAAATTTTCACTAATTAAACAGCTCAAGTGCTAACAATCACGCAATAATCATCACAAACAATCATCACATGCAAATCCATCTAAGACCAGCACTCATTCCCAAACAATATATCATCAACAATCAAACAACAAATCAAAGAAAAGTAGAAGAAAACTCCCTATTTAGCCGTGACTTGCTCGCTCAATCCTTGCTACCAAAGTGGAACACCTCATTAGGAGCTTTCAACAGTCCTACAAAATCAAACAAAGCATCAACTCAAACCTTGGGTTGCCTCCCAAGAAGCGCTTGGTTTATAGTCCTCGACGACTATACCAAAGAATCTAAGTGGGTGATGACAAGTGGTGAACCATTTTTTGCCGGTTCACTTCACCACCATGGTAATGCTTCAATCTTTGCCCATTCACTTTAAAGCAATCTCCTGTTCTCTCATCTTTCACTTCAATTGCACCTTTTGATGACACCGAAACCACTTTGAAAGGACCAAACCACCTTGACTTAAGCTTCCCAGGAAATAATTGAAGTTTTGAGTTGAAGAGAAGCACCAACTGCCCTGGCTCAAAAGAGCGCTTCAAGATATGACTATCATGCCATTTCTTTGTTCTTTCTTTATATAGTCGTGCACTATCATATGCTTGAAGTTTGAATTCTTCCAACTCATTCAGTTGAAACAACCTTTTAGCTCCCGCTTGATGGTGGTCCATATTTAGTTTCTTGATTGCCCACCATGCTTTATATTCTAATTCAAGTGGTAAATGACATGCTTTTTCAAAAACCAAACGGTATGGTGACATGCCAATTGGAGTACAAAAAGCTGTTCTATAAGCCCATAAAGCATCATCAAGCTTGTCAGACCAATCTTTTCTAGTTGGACCCACAGTCTTCTCAAGAATCCTCTTAATTTCCCTGTTAGTCAACTCACACAAACCATTAGTTTGTGGATGGTATGCAAGTGACATCCGGTGGTACACTTTATATTTTTCCAAGAGAGCCTTGAAATTCTTGTTGTTGAAGTGAGTCCCTTCATCGCAATGATTGCTCTGGGGTGCCAAATCTTGTCAAGATATACTTCTTCAAGAATCGAATCACTGTGTTAGCATCATTAGCTTGGCAAGCCATAGCTTCAGCCCATTTACTCACATATTCCACAGCAACAAGGATGTATTTGTTTCCTCTTGAAGATGGGAAAGGACCCATGAAATCCATCCCCCAAACATCGAACAACTCCACCTCAAGGATTCCAGATTGAGGCATCTCATGTCTCTTAGAAATATTACCTGTTCTTTGACATCTATCACACTTGGTAACAAATTGGTGAGCATCTTTAAACAAAGCGAGCCAATAAAAACCAGATTCAAGAACCTTTGATGCGTTCTTTGCCCCCCATAATGTCCCCTATATGCGAGATGCATGACATGCATTCAGAATTTCTTCTTGTTCTACCTCGGGCACACATTTTCTAATAATCAAATCAGCACATCTCTTAAAAAGAAATGGTTCTTCCCAAATATAGTAAGCAACATCATGCAAAAAAAACTTCTTTCTTTGATAGAAATTCAAATCGAGGTAATACTTCACACACAAGATAGTTCACAATATCGGATACCATGGCAAACCATAACTACTTACAACAAACAATTGCTCATCGGAAAATATTCATTCACCAACAAATCATTCACATGATCGAAGGGTTCACAATTCTAGACAAATGATCAAAGGCAACTTGATTTTTAATTCCTTTCCTATCAACTATATGCACATCAAATTCTTGTAGCAACAAGACCCATCTAATCAATCTAGGTTTAGACTCTTTCTTCCCTAACAAATATTTAATGGCAGCATGATCAGTGTGAACTATAACCTTAGCACCCATCAAATATACCCTAAACTTTTCAAAAGCAAACACTATAGCAAGCATTTCTTTTTCAATGGTAGAATAGTTTACCCGAGCCGTTATTAGGGTCCCGCCGCATAGTAGATAGGATGAAAGATCTTCACACGCCTCTGTCCCAACACAGCTCCAACAGCATAGTCACTCGCATCACACATTACTTCAAAAGGTAGTGGCCAATCAGGAGCTACAATGATAGGAGCTGAAGTCAATCTTCTCTTCAGTTCTTCAAAAGCCTTCATACAATCCTCATTAAACTTAAAAGGAGTATCTTTCTCCAGCAACTGTGAAAGTGGCTTTGAAATCTTGGAAAAATCTTTAATGAATCGACGATAGAAACCCGCATGGCCCAAGAAGCTTCTCACAGCTTTGACATTAGAAGGAGGAGGAAGCTGCTCAATCACAGAAACCTTGGCTCTGTCAACCTCTAACCCATTTTTAGAAACTTTATGACCAAAAACTATGCCTTCAGTCACCATGAAATGACACTTCTCCCGTTGAGCACTAAGTTTGTCTCCTCACATCGCTTCAACACCTTTTCCAGTTGATCAAGCACTCTTCAAATGATTCTCCAAATACCGAAAAATCATCCATAAATACCTCCATTATCTCTTCTATCATATCGAGAATATACTCATCATACATCTCGAAAAGTGGCGGGAGCATTGCATAAACCAAATGGCATTCTTCTAAAGGCAAAAGTGCCATAAGGACATGTAAATGTTGTCTTCTCTTGATCTTTAGGAGAAACCACAATCTGATTATACCCTGAATATCCATCCAAGAAACAAAAGAATTCTTTACTAGCCAATCGGTCTAACATCTGGTCAATAAAAGGAAGTGGGAAATGATCTTTCCTTGTAGCATCATTCAACTTTCTGTAATCCATGCAAATCCGCCAACCAGTAACTATGCGAGTGGGGATAATCTCATCTTGCTCATTAGTAATCACTGTCATACCCCCTTTTTAGGAACACATTGCACTGGGCTGACCCATGAGCTATCAGAAATAGGGTAAATGATCCCAGCATCTAGCCATTTAATAATTTCCTTCTTGACCACTTCTTTCATCATAGGATTTAATCTTCTCTCGATTCTCGGATAGATTTCTTGTGATCATCTTCCAAGAGTATCTTATGCATTACAATGGATGGGCTTATACCTTTTATGTCTGCAATTGTCCAACCTAAAGCACCTTTGTGGCCCTTGAGAACTTTCAACAACTGTTCTTTTTGATCTTCGATAAGGAAGAAGAGATGATAATAGGTAGTGTCTCATATTCACCCAAGTATGCATATTCAAGATGCGGTGGTAAGGGTTTAAGCTCTAGAATTGGTGCTTGCTCAATAGAAGGCTTCAAAGAAGTGGGTTGCCTTGATTCCATCTCTAACAACTCAAACTGCTGTGATGGTTTCCTATAATAAGGAGAGACTTGAAGTAACTTCTTACATTCAACTATATTTTCTTCTTCAATTTCATCAATCCCAAGTAAAACAGATGCTAACGGTTCTTTTAAAGAAAATGACTCTAAAGTCTCTTGAATCATCTCATCAAACATGTCAACCCCGAAGCAATCCGTAACATCCCTAGGATACTTCAATGCCTTGTTCATGTTGAATATAACTTCTTCATCATGCACCCTCAACTTGATCTCTCCCTTTTCAACATCAATCGGTGTTCGAGTAGCAAGGAAAGGTCTTCCCACAATGAGCGGTAGATCTCTATCTTCATCACAGTCCAAGACAATAAAGTCGCGGGGAAAATAAACTTGTCAACTTTAACCAAAACATCTTCAATGATGCCCTTTGGAAAAGCTAAACTTCGATCAGCTAGCTGAAGTGTCACAGAAGTTGGTTGAGCTTCACCTAGTTGCAATTTTCTGAACACAGATAGTGGCATCAAGTTGACACTTGATCCTAGATCACATAATGCTCTTCCCTGAAATTTTTCTCCAATTATGCAAGGTATAGAAAAGCTGCCTGGATCTTTCTGTTTAAGGGGTAGCTTGTTGAGAAGAATAGCACTACACTCTTGTGTTAAGGCTACGGTTTCATAGTCACCAAATCTCCTCTTTTTACTCAACATCTCCTTGAGAAACTTCACATATTGAGGCATCTGCTCTAACGCTTCAAGGATAGGGATGTTAATGTGTAGTTGCTTGAAAATCCCCAAAAACTTCTTATATTGCTCCTCTAAAGCTTTCTTCTGAAATCTCTGAGGGAATGGTAAAGGAGGTACCCATTTAAGATTCTCCTGGTCTGCCTTCTTTTTCACTTCACTCTCTTTAGAGTCAATCTCAACTTTCTCTTCATTGACTTTTCCATTCACCTTCTGTATAACCTCTCCATCATTCTCTATGGCGACTGTAAGATGTGTTTGATCATTAGAAGCTCAAGGTTTCTTTGGTTGTGGAATCTCGGGTAATTCTTTTCCGCTTCTCAATGTAAGAGCTTTGCATTCCTCTTTCACATCTCTACGAGGATTAGGCATGGTATTACTTGGCAATTCTCTCTGTTGTAAAACATTCACATTTGCAATTTGTCCCACTTGTACCTCAAGATTCTTGATAGAGGAGTTTACTCCTCGCAATAGATGAGTCTACTCTTGCATTAATAGAAGCTTGCTCTTGAGCATTCTTTAATTGAAAACTTGCGAGCGAGATATCACGCCTCTAGATCAGATTTAGGTTCGTGGGTAGGAATAACTTCCTTTTCAAATTGATAGAACCCAGGAGGTTGCACTTGCTTTGTACTAGAGGTTGATGCTTCATTAAGAGTTGCACCATATTTCCAAGAGAAGTTAGGATTTTTACGCCACCCAGAATTGTATGTATTTGAGTATGGATTGTTCTGGTTATTGCCCCGATAGTTTCCTGCATAGTTGACTGGCTCCAGCTGCTGAGATATGAGGCATTGTCCGTTATCATGACCATTTCCACAATAATCACAAGAAGCATGAATAGCATTGACTCCCATCTGTCTACCATTAGATCGGTTTACTTGAGATTCTAAGTAATCAAACCTCTTGTTGATTGTATTCAACATTGCCATCAACTCATGAAGAAGGTTCCTCAATAACTTTATCAATTGATTTCACTGGCCTTCTTTCATTGTTGTTCTCAGTATAAAGTCGGTTGATAAGTCATCCAAGCATTTCCAGACATGATTCACCTAAGTTGCTTTGTAATTCCCCCATTAGTGACAACATTTAATTCGATTTAGATTCGAAGTCAACCGAGTACGAAGATTTGAAGTAAGACCCACTTCTCTAGATTGTGACCAGGACTCGCCTAACAAGCAACTTGAACCTCTCCCGGGCTTCATACGGATGTTCCCCAAATTGTTGACGAAATTAGTAAGAGCCGCTCTTGCATCCACCATCTTGTTATGTGGGAAAAATCGTGATCTGAACTGTTCTTCCAATGTCTCCCAAGAGGTTATACTGCCCTCTTTTAAATTGTTGAGCCATTCTTTGGCTTTCCCTTGTAGAGAGTAAGGAAAAAGCCGAAGACGGATCACATCATTAGGAACGCCATTCTGCTTGAATGAGTTGCAAACATCAAGGAATTGTATCAGATGCCGATTTGGATCCTCTGAATCGTTTCCTGAATACTTGACCACCGTAGTTCAAGCATCTTAAGCATAGTCTCGCTTGATTTCAAAATTGCTGGCTTGAAAATCGCACTCGATTCTGGATCGATAGCCCCGAGATTGTCTTCCCGAAAATCATTGATACACAAATTATCATTCTCATCCTCACCATCTCTTCGGTTTTCGGTATGTATTACTTCCTCCTCTTGGATCTGAGGTGTTGTAGCTTCCAAAATCTCTTGGATACTCCTTGTTTTCTGTGGTGTTTTGGTAGCTTTGGCTCTACGGGTCATATATCAATGTACCTGCAAAACCAAACAAATCTCAAAGTACCAAACTAACACTAAAAGCTAAAAAAAAAACAAATAAATAAAAAAAATTACTCAAACTAAAACTACTAAAGGATGTCTAATACTAATCACCAATTGCCTTGAGTCCCCGGCAACGGCGCCAAAAACTTGATGCTACCAAAATTTAACTAAGCACCGCAAGTGTACGGATCGTGAAAATAGTGAGTGGTAAATCAAGGTCATCCCACAGAGACTCAATCCAGCTAGTAATTAGGTGTTAAATTTCCTTTTTTCATTTAAGTTGAGCAAATCAGAATTGTTTCCAATAACAATAAAAAGAATTTTAATAAAAACAAGAACTTTCGGAGACAGCGAATTCAAATATCAAGGAGGACAACCTAGAGATATTAATCACTTGTTTGTTTCTTAGATTTTATTCCCACTAAATTAATTCTAACTTAACTTCATCAGTTAATCTAGAGTATTACTGTTTATAATTGCCTGTCGGTTCACTTATACACCTACCTCGAATAATTATGCAATATCTCACACAATTAATTAAGATGCAATTCACTCGGGCTCACTCTAATTTGATTATGCGGAGCTTCTAGGTATATGTCTATCCTAGACGCAAATTAGATTAAAATCTAATTCCACATTATTTAATCCAAGGTCAACTTAAGATTTCCTTCGTCAAGTTTAATCCTAAATTTCCAAACATGTTTAATGGTGGCCAATCACTAAACAATGATTAATGAAAACAAGATTAAATAAACTGAATCAATATTAAGCAAAACTAATTAGTGGGAACAGTTTCTAAGTCTCAAACAAGTTCATAATACTCTAAGTTGTAAAGGAAAAGTTAGCCACACATGGCTTTAAACATCATAACAGTACCAATAAAATCAGAATCCAGAGGCATAATGGAAGAAACAAGATACTGGAAAAAAAATAAGAAACTAGAAAGAGAGTCAAGTGAAATCCAAGAAAAAGAATAGACTCAAGAACAGACTTCTTCCAATCGTGCTCTCAAAGAACCAGGGAAAAAATATGACGATGAAACTCCCAAAGAAAGTGATGATGAAACCCAAAATGACGCGTTTGCTGCCAAAAAAATAGCCGCCTCCTCCTCTGTTTCTCGCGAGAGTCCTCTATCCAAATAAATATCCCAATTCAAAATGCCGCCGCAATGGTCTCCACCTCCGCGTCTCGTCCTATCCATGCTTAGATTAGGTCTTTTTATTTGTCAAAATGATTTAGCCCAAATCGTGTCGCTTCTCCCTTGTTCATTGATTTTGAATTAATGGGCCCAATTCCATAAATGATACAAATGAATCCCGTGGGCTCCCGATGCAAAAAAAAAAAAAAAAAAAAAAAAAAAAAGAAGATCCATTTAATTAAACATATGTAATAATAATAAGAAATAAAAGTGATTTTTATTTTTTTTATTTTTAAACTTCTCATTCCTATTATTTATTTCCTAAACTTAAAAAATTTTATTTTAAATTGAAAACCCCACAAATAATGTATCCAAATGATATCTCTTAAAATATCAATGAAATCTCTTTAAATTAGTAATGATGACTTCTCAAATATATAAAAATACATCTCAAATCTATTAAAAATGAGAAGTCATCAGTTACATATATTAGCCAATCTAATATGGTCAACTATTCCACAATTTCCATTTAAATATGGTCACATATTCAGGATTTTCAGTAAATCATAAATTGGGTATTACAATTTGGGAAATCACTTTTGTATTCTTCTAACCTCACTTTCAGCCAGAATATGATATGGGGAAGCAATGGAATTTTGTCCATTTTGGTGCTTTCAATGTGTTTAAAATGAAAAATTGTATGAGATAAAAGGTTAGGAAGTGATTTTGGAAGCTTCGGAGTTGGATTATACAAAAACCCTAAATTTTGACATGTTTTTAGATAAGTAAATGGTCCAATGGCTATGAAATTTTATAGGATTAAAGTAGTCATAATGAGCTTTCATTTGATAGGTCATATGCCTATTTTGGATCTGGAATGTCATTCTGGTCAGTAGTATTGTTTGATTAATACTAGACCAGTATGCGTATGTTTGGCTGTAGGTAGATTTATTAATGATTGTATAATTTTGTAATTACCCAAATAGGACACTTGTATAATGAGTTATGAATTTTCAAATGTTGGAAATTCTAGCAGTTTTTGGTTAAAGTTCAAAAATGAAGAAAACAATAGTCAATGATAATCAACCTACCAAAAGGTTGTAATGAGCTTTTAAGTGATAAAGTGGACCCTTTTACTTTAACTTTGGATATAAAATGATAACTAATCCGAATAAATATGGAGATTTACATCAAGGAGCTTGGAAACTAACTGTCAGCTTATTAAGCAATTAGTCTCACATTTTTTGTATGACTTTGTATGATTGTATATGTTTGATTGTACTATATTTGTGGGTCCCGCCTCGTGTGGAGGCTAGCACCACTTTGTGAACCGGTTGGCTAGAAGTAAATGATCCAATACTGAACCAAAGTATTTTAAATATCACCAATAAGAATGCTGATATTTTAAATTACATATTTGAATTCATGATATTTTAAATAAAAAGGAGTTAAAAATTTTGTTATTGTGTACAAAAGTCATGGTTTAATGTATCAATTAGTTAAATATGTAGTTTCATCTTCATAATTAGTCAAAAGACTTCATTTGCATTGATCTTGGTCATATTTTGAGTTTGGGTTCAAAATTGTCACTTTTTTTTTTTGGACCACAATTGGCTAATTAACATTGTTTTGGTATTTTGGGTATAACTAGAGTTCTAGACATCTTATGGCTCTGAACTTTATATTTTAAGAAAGATAAAAGGAAGCTCTACAAGTCGTATGAAAAGCTCAAAAGCTATATCAAAATTCTAGCGGACCAAAATGGGTCAGGAAACCAAAATAGATATGTTGTCATTGGACCCACAGGACCTATGTTCAGTAGTTGATTCATATATGGAGTTACAGACCTCTAGTTGAGCTTAAATGGATGGAATTAGAAAGCTGACATCTAGGGCTACATTTCATATGAAGAACGCATGTTCTAGATCCACCTTTTTAATAGTAAAAACCATGTTGCAAAATGACGCTAAGGTGTAAAAGTCAATAATGGTAGCTTAATAGTTGGAGGTGTAAATGTCAATAATTGAGCCACCATTATTGACCTATACACCTCCATCTATTGAAATGTGTCAGTTTGCAATACAGTTTTCACATCAATTGGAGATTTGTAAATCCAAATACGGGTCAATTACTACACATAGGTCCTCTGACAAAATCTCAATTTCCAGGCATCCTATAGACATTTGGTATAGCTTTTAAGTATTTCATACGAGTTGTAGAGCTTCCTTGTATTTATCCTACAATATTAAAGTTAAGAGCCATAAGATGTCTAAAACTCATTCAAGTGACGCCCAAAATACCAAACTGTTAATTACCCAATTGTTGTAAAACATGTTATTAAGCCCAATTTTGAACCCAAACTCAAATTATGACTAAGATCAATGCAAGTGAAGTCTAAAAGACTAATTATGAAATGAAACTACCTACATATTTAACTAATTAATCCATTAAACCAAGACTTTTTGTACACAATGAAAGAATTTTTAACTCCTTTTTGCATTTGAAATATCATGAATTCAAAGGTTATCAAACCCTAAACCCCCAAACTTAGATATTTACTTGCCCTCAAGCAAATTAATTCAAGATGATAGATGCAACTCAAAAGAGAAGGGGGTATTCAAATCAATGTGAGTGAGGAATAGTAGATAGTTTAGTGGATCAATGTCTTCCAACTTAGCAATGCAAATGTACACATCAAACAATTAAAGCATAATTCAAAAAGTGAGGAATAGTATTCATCATGCTTGTGTCAACACTTTGCTTATTTCCAGAATAGTACAAGGTAGAGTCATCAAGAGAAATATAGTAAATTGAAATTAATAACCCCTCACTTGGTGGATATTCAATACACTCAAACTCTCAAGTGTTTTAGGATATTCAACACTACCATAAGCTTGTTCTCTAATTCTCCATTGCTATAAACCAATCAAAAGGTCTTTCAGAGGTTACAATGTGGCTAAGGTCAAGGAAGGATAATATATGGATAAGTAGCTAAACAACAATGGAAAACAGAACATATGAATCATCAATCAAAAATCCATGGTGTATCTCATATCAACTGTTTCCATCCTTCACTTTTCCTCCCTCAACACTAACTCTTTTCTTTTTGGCTCATTTGTCTCCTGGTAGACTAGTTGTAATCTTTCCTTTTGATTGCTTTAGTTTGTTTAATTTTATTTTCTCTATCTTTTACCCTTTTTGTTTCTTAGTCATGAATAGCGTGACTTAGCCATGTATGGATTCTTTATGAAGCTTAATTGAAATTCTGTTTTTAATTACGTGATGTTTGTCTTGTATGTGCCGCTTTAATCTATGCATTGAAAGACTAGTTAATTCTAGGTTCAATTGATTAAAGAACGTAAGGTACTAGAAGGGGACTTAGCATAGGCTTTATTCAATCATAAAAAATTATGGACTTAATGCAATAACTAATTCTAATGCCTTTAGGATTAAGGATTAGGCTAATTGACTTTCGGATAAGCAATTAGATTAAATTAGAAATTTGGTTGACACATTCCAATTCGTAGGATAAATAATTAAATTCTACTTTAAAAGAAGATTATGTCTTAATCTAGCTTTTGGTAAAGGAAGAACAATTAGATGGATTATTGATGATATACGTGACCCTAGGCTTTCTAGTAAGGAGTAAATCCAGTAAATTGCATTCTTTAAAGTTTAATTCAATTTCTCTGCAATTTTATTTACATTAAGTATTTCCCCCCAAAAAAAAATTCATAGAGCTGTATCAACTATAAATTACGGTGAATCGGGTTGGTAGTTGAATCAACTATAAGTATTGGTCCTTGTGGGAACGATATTTTTTTACCCCAGGGGACATTGATAGTGTAGACTTGCACTAGTTACCCTACATCAAGTTTTTAGTTTGACATTAATCTAATAATATTTAGCTTCTGTAACTCAACACCAGGCTTTCCAATGAACTGGATAGTCAGTTTGTTGAAGAAAACAACATAGGGCCTAGCAGACTCATCTTCGACAGTATAATGCACCTTAATCCTGAACACAATATAAAATCACCAGTTTACAGTTAAGTCTCGTAAAATGTGTAAGTGGAGCTATATACCCAAGAGGGGGGGTGAATTGGGTATTTTAAAACTTTTGAGTAAATGCTCTGTTTTGAAACTATAAAACAGAGGTAAACAAAGAAGGGAAGAAGAAGCTGGACACAAGGATTTATACTGGTTCGGTCCTAACAACTTGACCTACATCCAGTTCCCAGACTCTCTGGGATTTCCACTATATCAAGGATTACACACTCTGTACTCAAGAGATAGTTCTCTCACTAGAACTCACTCCTCCTTACAAGTTGTAATCAATGAACCCAACCACCAAGTCCCCTGACTTGTGGTTCTTTACAATAAATGATTCACAAGTAGAAAACTCTCACAAAGAGTAGATAATGTTAAACACCGAAGCTTATGTATCACAAGATACTACACAGATGAAAACTGAAGAAATAAATGTGAGACTTGAATGATTTTCATTTTCAGCAGATGTGTTTTCTGGGATGACTTGAATGCAACTCTATTTATACTTAGAGATCATTAAATGACCGTTGCAATCCCAAAAGATCCGTTGGAGAGGTTCTGCCAAGGTTGAAAGGTGGCTTAGGCACTTTCTCTCTCTAATATTCTCTTAAACCAGCTGGCCAAATAATCTGAGTTGACCTTCTGCAAATTAATCCGTTAGAGATGCAGTTGCTTATTGTGGAAAACATTCTTAAATGCTTTGCAGGCGTGTGCAGGTGGATTAGCCAAAGTTGTGCAACTTTCTGACTAGTGCATTTAATGTTCTCAACCACTTTTGCTTTTTGCTTTAACACTTCAAAATCTTTCTCTAAACCATCTGAAACTCAATAATAAAGTCATTAAACATAGCTAAGAATAGTAGAGAATAATCCTGGGAAGTATTAAGATTAAACAAGAATGATTTGAAAAATCGTGTAAATCAAATTTCAAAATCAGCGATCAAAACTCGAGTTTTGTTCTTCGAAACTCGAGTTTTCAACTGTGCACAAGACCAAACTCGAGTTTCCAAATCCAAACTCGAGTTTGCTTCTTCCAGAGAGCAACATCGCGATTTATGCTTTAAACCAGGTTTTTCGATGGAAAACTCAAAACTCGAGTTTTGCCCAAAACTCGAGTTTTGGACTATTGATATGAAAATGTAGTTTTAGTCCAAAACATCAAAACCGGAGGTTTTCATCCAAAACTGGAGGTTTTCAAATCAAGAGAATACTGATGCTCTCGGGTTGTTCGAAACTCGAGTTTGTCTTCCCAAACTCGAGTTTTCACTTAAAACATGAAAACTCTGAAAACCTATGAACATATCAAAACTGGCGGTTTTGCTTCAAAAACTGCGGTTTTTGCAATTGTGAAAACTTGGATGCTCTTTCCGCGACCAAAACTCGAGTTTTGCTTCCAAAACTCGAGTTTTGCTTCCAAAACTCGAGTTTTCATATGTTCAATGAAAACTTAATGAAAACCGAGAAAACAAGACTGGAGGTTTTGGTTCAAAAACCGGCGGTTTTCATATGTTGCAAATCAGTGCACGAGTAACATATCAAAACTCGAGTTTTGAACCCAAAACTCGAGTTTTGAACTATTTCACAAAATATGAGAAATTCTTTGAATAGTTCAAAACCCGGCAAGGTCTTTGAAAAACTGGGAGTTTTGAAACTTGGAAACTTCAAAGGCTCTCGGCCAAACCCAAACTCGAGTTTCACCGGCCAAACTCGAGTTTCGTTTTTTATCATAAAATCGGTGCTCTCGCAATACACAAAACTCGAGTTTTGAAAAGAAAACTCAAGTTTTGCTCGATTGTCGAAATAGAGCATATTTCTGCCAAGACCAAAACTCGAGTTTTGAAACCAAAACTCGAGTTTTGTCATGACAGTAAGTTTTCCAACTTACTAAGACAAAACTTTGAACTTGTTTACAATTGTCAATCATCATCAAAACACATATAGAACTAACAAAATGATGGTGTAACACTCCTAATTCTTACATCTATTATGATGTTTATATCCTTAATCTCTTATTAGACTAATTGGTGTGTAATTATCAAAGTGACGACGTTAACATATCAGAGTGATTCGCAATAGAGAGCATGCATTAGCGTTTTGACGATGAGTAATTGATAACATATGCCTAGACATATGCTGGTTAATTTAAATTCCTTGAGAAATATACATGTGATACAATTTAAAATGCCGAAATAGTTAGGGTTAATCCCTTTAGAGGATGTTAGTAGTACAGTTATCCTAAATTAATGTCATTCGAATAGTTAGTATTTATAATCCCAAAACATCGGATAATAAAGTTTTCCTTAAATCAATCCTATCTTTCAGGATCTTCATCAGCTACTCCAACTGCACCATCTTACTTCTCGATCCAGAACATTTTCCTGAATCTTTAGGCATGATTGAGATTCAATGATCGGTTGAATCACAGGGTATCGGTTAATCTTATATTCAAAGTGTAAATCATACATGACAAATATTTCATATATTACAGAATAAAAGAAGGCATTCAACAAATATACTGCAACCAGACTACATAGCAGCACACAACACATGTATTGTTAAAGGCAAAAGCACAGACAAGTGCTATGTGTCCTAGACATAAATCCTTAGTGCTAGAAAAATAAGCGTGCAGTATTACCATATAAAACAATAATCCACAGTGAGCTGAATAAAATGTATCACTCGGGCATACAAACCTAGCCAAGAATCCACAAGACATGACTATACAAGGCATATATAAAAACAAAAGGAATATGAGACTAAGTTACCAACCTTAACTTCGCGTAATTAATAAAAGTCCCAGTGTTAGAACCTCGGTCTTCCGTTAATATCCTAAAGTAAGACCATAAAAAATATTAATTTTCTTTTTTATTATTGTATCGTATTATATTAAATATCACTTTATAATATTAAAAGGGTTTTCCCTTTTCCTTAATTCTCTTTTTAATCCATAAAGTAGAAGTCTTTTCATTTTTGACTTTATTATACTTTATTTCTGGATTTTCCTCATTTATGTCCGAGAAAGTTTCAGTAATTATGAAAAATCATAATTAAATGTATCAAAATCCAATCATGTGCTCCCAAAAGCTGTGGGTCCTTAACATGTCTATTTTCATGGAAAAATACTCTCAATAGTTAGAAACTTTCAAATTATTCCCAAAATAATAAAGTTTCCCTACTGTCATACTTAAACATGAGTCAGATCATACTTTTAGAAACATGAGTCCGTTGTAAAATTCATATCTTTTTGTACAAAACTCCAAAAATTGCCTATAACCTATCAAAAGAAAGATCTTTCGGTCTACTTCATTTCGGGAGAGGTTCATGATTTTTAGAAATTATTTGATTAATCAAAAATCACACATAATCACTACTACTTAAATTGAACTTCCGAAACACAAGTCTTTTTTTAAAAAAATCTATAACTCCTTGTACAAAGCTCCAAAAATTAAATATTACCTATCAAAATAAAGCTCTTTTTGTCTAATTTATTTCTGAAAACATGTCATGATTTTTAGACATCATTGGATCAGTCAAAAATCACATACAAGCAAATTGCCTTAAAAAAAAAAAAAAAATCAAAACTAATAGATTTTGCAACTTGTACAACTTTCATCTTTTGCTTCCAAAATTCACTTTCCACCTTATTCCCACACAATTTTTCCTATTAAACCCATTGGTGACCTCAAAATCATGAAAATCATTTGCTCCCTTGAGTTTTGGTTTAGGAAAAAAATGACCCCCCAAAAAAAAACTATTTTCATAAAGTCATGATTTTTAATTTAGGTTTGTCTTAGATCTTAACTTTTTGGTCCTGGATCATGTTAGATCTTATTTTGGGCAGCATGACCTCTTTGGTTTTCATGTCTCCATGTCTCAAGAAAAACATGAACAAACCATTTTAAACCAAAGAAAACTAAGATATAGCCAATCACATGAAATAACACAAAGAGAGTTAGGATCCTTACCAACTTGCTTGATCTTTGTGTCTCTCATGTGGCAACCTCTTCTTCCTTGGTTTCCTTCAAAGTTTTGGCCTTCTCATCACCAAAAAACCAAAGATGAGTATTTTACCAAGGATAGAGATTTATGGAAGATTATGAGAACATAAACCACCAAGGCACAAGAACACATACCTTAGTTCTTGAAGCTCTTCCTCCTCTCTTCCCTCTATATATTGGCTTTTATCTATTTTCTCTAAGGAAATAAGTGCTTGATCTTAAAGTGGAATTTGAGAGGAGTGTTTTGGTGTATAAGAGTTCATGAGCCAACCACTAAGTGTGTCTCTCTTGCCAAAAGGATACAACCACTCTCACCAACTCTTTTTACTTGGCTTTCTGAATAAGTTATCATCTTTTCCTGCCTCTCCTTCACTTGGCCAAAATTAAAGGCTTCTTGGGCAAGGAAATTGTGTCATCTTGATGGCATAAGCTTCATGACATAATCAAGTGCTTAGATGTCCCCCTTCTAGATCATCTTGCTTCCTAGCTTGACATGTGGCACTTTGACTTATTGACTTTTGTTCCAACATGTGAAAGATATTTCAAGACTTCATCTTTTCCTTTCCCTCTCATGTAAGCAGAAATATTTGGCCTTCTCAAGGGTTTACAAGTGTTGAATTTATTTCCCATTGGTACAAACACATGTGACAAGGATATGTTGTCTTTATGCAGTAATTTATCTAAGTGACAAACATTCCTTTTTTCTTGTCAAAATTGACTTAGGAATAATCAATAGATTATTAATGTCACAATCGTAATTTAATCTTGGTATTTCATTAAATATTCAATTTCAACATTCTATTGAATATTCAGAATATATAGGGATATCGGTAAAAGCGTAAATCGAAATGTTTGTTTGCAGGTATAGTCCAGATTCTAAAGATTGGATATGAATTTAGGAATCTCTCTAAACAATCCATCAGAAAAGTTTATTTGCAGGTATAGTCTTAAGTACCTCAAATGCACTAACAAGTTTAAATTGGTAGGGATCTTAGACTCCCATGAACGTAGAGGCCCTGGATCCAACACTCGAACAAGTTGAAACCACTTCACAAGCCTTTTTGACTTGATTGGATGAAGGTCGCAGCAAGAGACCTCATCAAAGCAATGCACTAACAAGCCTTGGATTTTTGTTGCTTGAAACAAGAAAATCAGACATATCACATTGAATGGATAGCCTGCGAGGTTTGAATTGCTCCAAAATGTCTAGATCCCTACAAACTTTGAAAAGCCTTCTCCCTCTTGTTCTCCGAAATGTATAGTTAAATAAAAGTACCCAAGTAATAATAAAATTGTTTGGATTAACGGTAGAAGTTACTTTTTCAATATGATTTATGGTGTATGAGATAAGTTTGTAAGAGGAGTTTTGTCTCGATTTGCATGAATGTGTGAACAGGGACAATGGGTATCAATTGTATGTTCTTTTTTCTTTAATGGAGAACGAAGGACCATATTGCTGATGAAACATAACTTGTGGAGTCTGAAAGTGACCAAAAAAAAAAAAAAAAAAGCGTGTGGGTCCATTAAATGTTAGGTATCAAGTTTTGGAGAAGACTTCCTGTTGCTCAGCTTGTTCGGGTTCTTAGTAATAGGTGATTTTTGAGAGAAAACGAATTAGTGGTAGTATGTATTTAGGCAAGTGCTTTTTGATTTGTCAAGTCTCTGGGAGTAAAATTATTGTCCCAAAAACAAGTAATGAAAGTAATTGAGAGGTTGAGTGCGTTGTCGTAAATTGTAATTATTACTAAGAGGTAAATTTAACATTTAATGTGTTTATTAGAAAAATTAATCAAAATATATAATTTTTTATTTATTCAATCTTATACAATCCTAACTGAAAATGAAATTTCTTTGGGAGTGTATGGCCTTAAAGAAGAGAAGAAAGTGAAGAAAATTATGAAGTACAAAAATGGACAAGGCAACGATTTGATGCTTGTATTATCACTCAAAAGACTTGCTTTAATTTTCTCTGCGTTCAGTTTGGGCCAACTTTAAAAAGGCAAAGCAATTTGTTTTTTGTTGGCATGAAAGATCTGTTTCGTGTGAGATTCATTGAAGGGCAATGGGTGCCTGATGTACCTTAGGTTAGGTGTTCCTCTAAGAAAATTTCCCCTTCCTAAATGTTTCTTTGGTCTCTTTTTATCATCAAATTCTTTTTATCATTTCATTAATAACACTCATCCCCCACAATTTTCATCCCTTCTCATTATAAATCCCTGAATCTCCACTCTCTTTCCTGCAAGCTCAAGCCATTTAATCTCTGATTTTTCTTCTGAGTCATTCTGATTTCTTGTGTGCCATGGCTGCAATCTTACCCGGTGGCATGGTATCCCTCAACCATGCAGGAGTAGCTCCAAGACCAAGTGGAGCAGATTATGAAGATGATCATAAACAAACTACCCAAACTCCAACCAAAGAAACCGATCAGCTCGACTACTCTCAGAGGGCTCAATGGCTTCGTGCTGCAATAATGGGAGCCAATGATGGTTTAGTTTCAGTCTCTGCAATGGTGATGGGTGTAGGAGCTGTTCAAACAGATTCCAAATCCATAATGCTTTGTGGTTTGGCAGGTTCAATAGCAGGAGCTTGCAGTATGGCATTTGGAGAGTTCGTGTCAGTGTACACTCAGCTTGAAGTTGAAGTAGCTCAGATGAAGAGGGAAATGAGTGATCGAAATGATGAAGGGAAGCTGATGGAGAAAATAAGCTTCCAAATCCATATCAAGCAGCATTTGCATCAGCATTGTCATTTAGCATAGGAGCATTGGTTCCTCTGCTTTCTGCAGCATTCATAACAGATTATAAAATAAGGCTAGTGATTCCCATTGTGGCTACTTTGGCTCTCACAACATTTGGATTGGTGGGAGCTGTGTTGGGAAAGAGTCCCATTTTGAGATCATGTGTGAGGGTTGTGTGTGGAGGATTCGTAGCTATGGGTGTCACATTTGGGCTGACCAAGTTACTGAGTTCTTGTGGATTGCAGCTTTATGACTGAATTTGTGACCTCCCCATTTCCTTATTTGCTTTAAATTACAGTTTCTCATAAAGAGAATATAATCAAGTTCTGTTCTATTCTTTTCTTGTTAGCTATCAGTAATCTTTTTTTTTTTTTTTTTTAATATCTAAATAACAAATGTTTATGTATAGACATTAGAGTTTCATCTTCAGTGGTTCAGAGGGCCATAATACAGACATGGCATTACATCTTTAGTACCAGAGCTCATCAGGGAGTGCAATCACAAAAGTTAGATAATGTCAGATGTTGGAAAATTTGGAAAGAAGCTAATTGTCAAGGTACAAACAATTTTGTCAAAATCGAGTTTTTACGTAGGCACGGAAGAGGTGGTAGAAACGTAAATCGTAGAAATAACATAAAATGTAAAGTTGAGAGGGGGTGGTAGAAACGTAAATCGTAGAAACTACACGTATGAAACGTAAAGTTTCTACTTTTAACTACTTAAAGTCAGAACTCAAAATTTACACGCACACACACATATGTACGTACGTATGTATGTATGTATATAAATTAGTGTGTGTGTGTGTAAATATCATAAATCATTATTCAAAATTCAATGAATAACTTCAAATAGATATAACTATAAGTCATATAACTATATAAAACATAAGTTCAAAAATATCAAAAGAATAAAGTTTGAGGATGATTTATTCGTATAGAATTATCAATTTTTCATAGATCCTATCTGTTTTTCCTCTTTCTTTTATTTAACTTTATACTCTAATTAACTTCTTAAAATGCTAGCAAAGATTCGTAATAAAAAGGAGATACAACGGAAAAGATAAATAAGAAAAGAAATTGTTAGAACATGAACTCTCTATCCTATCTATTTTTTTTTTTTGTTATCCTTCTTTCTTTTATTTAAATTTAATTTATCTCTGTACTTAACTTCTTAAAAGCCACATGAGAACAAATCTGTACTAAAAATAAGATAATAAATTCGACGAAAAGGAAAGTAAGGAGTAGCAAACTAATAGACTAAGATTGAAGAATATACATATAGAAGATTGTAAAAATTAAGCAAAGAAAAAATATAAGAAGGTTTCATAATTTTTTTTTTTTTTTTGGTTATTGTTTTCTAGAAAGTGAAAAGGGGTCTCCTTCCTATTGTGGATAATGTAGAAAGGAAAGGAATTGAAGTAGATCTTCAAGACGTGTTCATTAGCTTCATCCTTTTTTGCCAAAAAAAAAAAAAAAAATCATCCTTTGTTTTTTTAAAGTAAAAACGGTAGAAACTGTAAAAACCAACGTTTTTCCGTGTTTGCACGGCGATTCTACCAGGTTGTGCTTAGGACAATTTCTACTTGCGTTTCGAGTACGTATGACCCTAGTAAAAACATAAAAACATACATTTTTATATTTTTACACTAGTTTTTGACAACAATGGGTATAAAGATAATTTAGGTGTGGGAGGCATTCCCAAACTTTGACCAAACCCTCTTTTATGTCTGTAATCTTTTGATGGTAGTTATTGTCTTGATGTACTTTTGGTATTTGTACATTGGTTTGAAGGTACAAATACCAAAGAAGGCCATTGGATACACCAGTAAGGAGGGTAGATCAACTTATTTGGAACCCGATTAAAAAGGGTAGAGGAAGACCAAAGAGAATGCTCAATGAGTTTATTGAGCGAGATCTACAAATTAATAATTTATCCCGAGATTTGATTTTTGATAGAACCTAATGATGTTGTTTGATCATGTAGCCGACCCTACCTAGTGGAATTAAGGCTTTGTTGTTGTTGTTGTTGTTGTACCACCTTTGTTTGAAGCTAAGTGATGATTAACCACAGGATCCTAGTGTTCAAATTTTTGGTGCTTTAAGAAATGTCATTTTTTATTTTTTAAAAAAAATTTCTTTTGTAAAGCTGAACTTATAAAGCTTTTTGATCTTTTAATGTTTTACATGCTCTAGTTTAGTAGTTTGCCTTGGTACATATATGTGCAAGACAACGGAGCATTGCTGGGGCTGCTACTTCCCTATTTTTTGTGTGTGAATTTTCTTCCTCTTTCTTTTCCAACATGTTAACAGAGAAAAACTGGTCTTTTATGGATTGTGTATGAGAGAAATCAAGGAAGAAAACCTCACCTGAAATTTTAGGAAATATATATAAACTTCTTATACTTTGTAGAAAATATTTCTGCTCCTTCTCCACTTTTCACAGGAGGAAACTAAACTATCAGGCATGTGTTGTCTGTGAAGAGGGAAACTGTTGAGTCAGACGTTGAAACTGCTTTGTCAGACAATCCCACCTTGAATCAACTCTAATCGTATAAAGAAATGGTCTCCAGAAAACAGCAAAGAAAGTTTGGGAGAAGATTAAGTCAGTGTTTTAAGGAAATGAAAAGACTCTGTAGATACAAATCTTTGATTTGGAGTTTGAACTTGTCAGGAAGAAAGAGACTGACAATGTTAACCAAGTGAGGAATGGTTTTGCGTAAAAACTTTTTATAGAAAAAGCAGAAAATCTCATTCTACCTCATCTGTAAAGACTTACACGCAACAACTCATACAAACTAACACATGGACGTGGAAGATTACACAAGCATTGTACTCCGTAAATGAAATGTCAAAACCACTCCTCAAAATCTTCAAACGGGCTCATTGAAATAGTTCTTTTCATTTTGTTAAATGATGACAGAAATATACAAAAATGCAAGCGTGCTTAGCTCTGCTTCCACAAGAAGTCAACTGGAGATTGTTAGAGTTTAAAGAATTAGATAGCTATAACTGATTAAATTAGTCCAACTAGATTAGTTATCAATAATCACCACTGTATAAATAGATGTACTTTGTAGATTATAAATACAACACATCATTTCAACTCACTCATTCTCTCTTTCTATATCTCTGTTATTACATAAAGAACTCTACTCAGCAGTTCTTTGGAAAACGACCTTTAGAGATAATGAGATTGCATCCATCTCTCATGGGTTGACTTTGGAGCTGCTTCTTCACTAACTGTGAGGGCCCTTTTACTTGTACCTCTCGCAAGGAAGTCAAGGACCAGAGCTTGTCAGGGAGAGCAGTCAACTCCAAACACTCTACAATGATCAAGCATCTGAGACATGGCATCACATCTTTACCTAATTCCCAGCGATGGAGCTTCAAATATGTCATTTGAAATACCTCTAGTTGGGGGAATCCTTTACTGCAACAAAGCTCTAACTCAGACCCTGATGCTGTTTTACACTTACAAGAAAATAGCTTCAAAATTATCAGGTTGGCAAGACTCCCCAAAGTGTTCATGACATCGTCATTGAAGTTGGTGCGTGAGATTGCTAGCTTGGTAAGGTTCGAAGGAAAGGCATTGGCAGATGTTGGAAAATCAGGAAAGCCATAAATCTTCAATGCATTCAGATAATTTAGGTTTCGAAGATTTTCCCACACCTGACCAACCCCTTGTTTATGCTCATCATCCTCACAGAAATGCAACCCCAATCTCCTAAGCTTTGGGAATACACCTTTCGCAATTAAAGACACAATGGCTGATTTTTGGTTTACGGCAATCCAAGATAGGGTTTGTAGATTCCACATGGTTTCACTTTCAACATTTGGATACTCAGGTAAAATCATAGGTCCAGCCGAATAAAGATGCCTCAGTCTCTTGAGCTTCCACATTCCACTGGTGAAGGGCATGAACTTTGTAAAAAACGAATTTGTTGATCCAAAATGGAGATTGTATATCGAGAACACCCCAAGTCCAAAGTTTCTAGATTCCAAAGATTGCATATCAATTTAGGAAGAGCTTGGAAAGGTCCTCTAACAAAGGAGCCTACTTCTCCTAGGTCTATTCTTAAGTATCTTAGATGCACTAACATGCTTAAATTGGTTGGGGCCTTAGGCGCGAAGGAAATTAGACGCCCTAGATCCAACACTCGAACAAGTTGAAACCAATTCACAACCCTTTTTGACTTTCTTGAATCAAGGTAGTAGTGGGAGTCCCGGTCAAAGAAAAGCACAGAACGAGTGCCTAAAAGGTCTTTGTTGCTTGAACTAAAAAAATCTGACATATTACATTGAATAGATAGCCTGCGAGGTTTGGTTTGCTCCAAAATGTCTACATCCCTACAGACTTCAAAAGTCTTCTCCTTACTCTCAGATATGCAAAGTTCTCTCAGAAGATCGTGGATGTGACATGTCTTGATTCCACCATCACTCCTCCTTCTCCCTACTTGGATTAAGCTACGATCAATTAGCTCATCCAAGTAGTCCTCTGCGACATCCTCTGCGATTCTAGAATCACTATGATGAATGAATCCTTCAACAACCCAAAGATGGATCAAGCGTCGAACTGGAATCTCGTAGTCTTCAGGAAACATACCAAAATATAGAAAGCATGGCCTCAATCTTGGAGGCAAGCTATCATAACTGAGTTTAAGTACTATATCACATACTTTTGTTTCTGGTTGAGTAAGATACGAGTTTACATGATCCATGACCTTGGACCATTCTCGGTGTGACTTCTCCTTGTTTGCAAGACTTCCTGCAAGCACCACAATGGATATTGGCAAGCCACGACAACTTTTTACCATACGCTTACCTAATAGCTCTAGATTGGAAGGCACGCCTTCTCCTCGAAACACCCTCTTTGAGAAAAGCTTCCAACTTTTTTCTTCGTTAAGAAAAGGGAGAGGGTAGGGAGGAGAAGAGCTGGCATGAGAAGCCACCTCTTTCGAACGACTAGTGATCAGAATCCTATTGGCTTTATTGTCATCAAGGAAAGCGTATTGTATGTCATCCCAATGTTGAGGATTCCATATGTCGTCCAACACTACAAGATACCTTTTCCCTTTCAAAAACTCTTGTATCTTGTCTCTCAGTTCTTCCTCACTAAAATCATCCTCCACTACAGGTTTACCTTTGCTCTTTGATTTCTTCTTATGCTTCCTATGGCTATTTGCAGAGATTGTCACGAAGCATTTAAGAAGGGCGTGCAAAAGCTCTCTAGGTCTATAGTCATTAGAAACATAAACCCAAGCATGACATTCAAAGTCATTCTTAACATGATGACTATTATAAATCTTGCGAGCAAGAGTAGTTTTACCTAATCCGCCCATACCAATTATGGACACCACATTACGACGCGAACCTCCTTGCTCGAGGAGACTGATTACTTCAGTTGTGTCATGCTGTAATCCCACCACATCATCCTCCTCCACGTCCCTCCTTCTCTTGTGTAGTAGTTGTAACTCTTGATCTGTTGAAGATCCTGCGGCTTCCTGGGTGTCATATTTTTTTCTGTTGTTATAAATCTGATCAATAGTGACTTTAATATTGTCTATTTTCCCTGCTACATGGTGCAACATCTTTGCATGGTCAACACCATGAAGCAACCGAGACAACCAGCTTCTTTGTCGTTGGTTGAAAACGTTGGCAACAAAAGTGTCGATGACATCCTCAGCATCATGTGCTACGTCTGTGATTTGACGCTCAACCTCTAGTTCGATCTCCTTCATCGGCTGGTTTTGGTTGCTGCTCTTAAGGTAGACACTTATCATTCTGAGCTCACTCTCAAGGGACTTCACTTTGTCTTCCACGCCACATAGCAAATTGGCTTCGTGTGCCACGAGCCGAGACAAGTTCTCCAAATACGAAACTAACGCACTATCTGCCATCAAGTCTGCAGTATCAACACAAGAACACAGAAACAAGTGAAGGAAAATTTGAGGCACAATACATTGTTAAGAGGTTCAAGGATTTAAGTACTATGTAGCTAGTGTATTGACATCCCACTTCGACGAGGTTTCGTCAAAGACTATAGGTCAAGACTTAACCAAGACTTTCTTTATTGCTATTGGCTTCGTTACATTTGGTCGTTTGAGTGAAAGGTAGAAAAGAAGCTTGTGGAGTCCGAAAGTGACAAAAGAACCGCGTGGGTCCACTAAACATGAGCCATGAGTAATGAAGTTAAGGAGAAAAGAAGCGCGTGGGTCCATCAAACATGAGCCATGAGTAATGAAGTTACGGAGAAAAGAAGCATGAAATCTTTCTTTTTTTGGTAAAAAAAGTATGAAATCCTCATTCTATACTTTTCTTATGTTTTTTAGATGCTGTCTTTCTAAAAAGTATATAAAAAATATTAATGGCATTTTTTATTTTTTTATTTATTTAGATTAAATTATATTATGCATTCGAAGTATTTTTTGTATCAAGTATTTTAAATTAATTAATTTTTAGGATACCTAAGTGTTACGGGAAAAATATTTCGAATGTAGGATTAAAAATTAATTAATTAAAGATATTGAGTGCAAAAAATATTTGAGAATATAACATATAATTTAATCTAAATATATAAAATAAAAAAATACCATCAATATTTTTTATATGCTTTTTATGAGCACAAACACCTCAACTACACATAAACAAAAGCATGGTATGAGGTAGAGCCGAGAAATCGGGCTTTTAAGCCCTAGACGTGTAGGGCTCGGGCTTAAAAAATATACCTAAAATTTGAAATTGGCCCTGCAAGGCTGGCCCTGTAGGGCCTCGAGCTTAATCTAGCCGGCCTTACGGGGCCTCGGGCCGACTTAAGTTAAGCCCTATTCGTAGCATTTTCATTTAAAAAAAAAATTAGTCAAAGAGTGAAGCACACCTTACGCTCAAAGTGAAGCACAATCAAATATTTATGAAATTGATGATAGTGATAAAGAAGGTGACAATTGATAATGATAGTGGTATGCTTTTATATTTTATGTGAGTTATTTAATGTTGCTTAGTTTAATGCTTCTTACGTTTTATGTGAGGCAATTGTGGACAATGGTTTGTTTTTTATTACGAATTAATGAATGTGTTTATTTGTTGGATGATTTGTATTATTTAGATATTACGAGTTGATAATATTTATTTGATATATTAGAACTTTAATGGTTGCAATTTACTAATTATATTTCTTTGGAAAAAAACCAAAAAGAATATTTAAAATTTGGAATAGTAATTTCCAGGCCCTGTAGGGCCGGCCCTAGCCCTAGTACTATCGGGCCGGGTTTTGAAAAATAGATGTTTTCCTTATCTCAGGCCCTGTAGGGTCCGGTCGGCCCTGATTCCCAGCTCTAGTATGAGGACCCCGTTTCTGATGGAAAAAGGGGTAATGTCGTGTTTCCCTACCAAAAAAGGGGTCCACTTCGGATGTGTCGATTAAAAAATAAGGGGTCCAGTTTTAATTACGAATTCGGAGTCAATACAGTTGGATGCAAATTAGGACGAAAAATTTGTTGTCTTCAAACGTCGTATTTCCTGGCAAAAATAAGGGGTCCACTTCACATGTCTTTGATTGAAGTTACATAATTTTGGATCAATGTTGTCAAAATCGAATTTTTACGTAGATACAGAAGGGGTGGTAGAAACATAAATAGTAGAAACGACACGAAACGTAAAGTTTATACTTTCTACTACTTAAGGTCAGACCTCAAAATTATATATATATATATATATATGCATGAAAAAAATCATAAATCACTACTCAAAATTTAATGAACAACTTTATATTTAAACGATATAAGTTATATAACTATATAAAACATTTAAAAAAAAACTTACGTTAAAAAAACTTCAATAAAAACTTAAGTTTATAACTATGAAAATACATTAAAAACTATATATAGCTATCCAGTCTCCATTCTCTAGTAATCTTGAGTCCAAGATGCACTATGAAAATAGGGCTTTCGAGTTTTCATCCTTTTTTTGGACAAAAAAAAAATCATCCTTTTTTTTGTTGAAGTAAAAACGGTAAAAAGGTAAGGTTTTACGGTTTGAACGAAGTTTTTACCGGTTTCTACTTAGGACGGTTTTTACTTGTGTTTCAAGACATATAGCTCTAGTAAAAACGAAAAAATGTAAGTTTTTACGTTTTCACACTAATTTTTGACAACAATGCTTGGGACCACTTTGAACAATCAACGTAAGGGAGTATAATTCATGCAATGAAAAATATTTATATTTTGAGCCAAAAAAAATAATTTATGTTCAAATTATCTATTTGTCCATAACTCTTGTTTAAATATAATAATCTCCCTTCACCCCATGGTTTGTGATTGATTTTGATTTATAACCCATAATATAAAAGTAGAAAAATCTCAATTATTTGCTTTAGCAATTTTAATTAAGAATTATTTTTAACCTTTTTTTAGAATACAACATATAATTTAATCTAAATAAATAAAAAAATATATAAAAAAATGACATCAATATTTTTTTATGTGATTTTTAGGAGCACAATGTCACAACCTTGGACTTGATCTCCCAAATACCGTGTCGGCCTTAGCTTGATCACCCCTCATGATCCTTGCTAAGTCAGCCAAAACCTCACGAGTAGACAAAGAACACAAAGACTAAGAGGACTTTAGAGAGAGAAGCTCTTGAATGTGAAATGATTCAATTTCTTGGATGCTTTACAAATGAGGAGGGCACCCTATTTATAGCCTGCCACCTCCTCAATGAACGGTCGAGATTGAAAAGATCCTATGGTGGAGAAGGATTGTCCAGAAAACCTTCCCCTAAAATATCTAGATATTTACACAATTACAAAGGTCCCAAGAATTCTCTACACAATTCTACAAATATGTACACATGTCTACCATATTCAAGAAGATTCTAGACTTTGCCATTTGACAAGTCTAAACCTCCCTTTAATGCAGAGTATCGTGGCACGCAAAATATCCAACGTTCCTTGCAGTGCGTGACACTCTCCCCCACCTAGTCCAGTGACGTCCTCGTCACTTCACTGGACCAGGATCACTCTTGTCTTCATGAAATGGCCGGAACATTCTCACATGAAAGATAAGATGAACCTTCAAGTTCAAGGGAAGGTCCAACTTTTAGATACTCTTCCTACCCTTCCCACGATCTTGAATGGGCCTCGAACAAGAGCCTGAAACACATTGGTTTGCTGGGGAGGAAGCTTCACCATCACCTTGTCTCCTACTTGATATTCAAAGACTCGCTTCTTTGCATACGCAACTCTCTTCTTCCTCTTAACCGACTTGTCCAAGAAGAATAATGGTACCTCAGCTTTTCAACTCAATGTATCACCCACTACATCAGCCGTACCAACTCCATACTTCATCCCATGTTCCACCTCTCGTCTAGGTGGCAACCTTTCTTGGAGCCTTGGTGGCATGAGGTCTTCATTCCTCTTCAGGATAGGGGGAAGATTCCCACAATCCTCCACAACAGGATCCACCACCTTCAAAGCCGTAAGGTAGGTGACTGACTAGCGAACATCCCAGTCATCGCTTATTGTAGGTACTGTGTAACCAATCCCCTTTTCAAGGAAGCACAGTGAATCTTCACCCGACATGAGGACAACTTTTGCCTTGCGTAAAAAGTCCAGACCCAGTACTACATTGAAATCATCCATAGGGGTCACCGAAAAATCTACGGTCCCCTTCCACATCCCGATGCATAGCTCTACCTCACGAGCTACGCCATTGAGAGGTTTGGCAGGAGTGTTAACAGACTTCCACCATCCTCCTCGTGCTAGAGCAATCGAGAGACCTACCCGCTTGGCCTCTTTGGGAGTAATAAAGTTGTGGGTAGCGCCGATGTCCACCATCACCTTCACTAGCTTCCCATTCCGCTGCACATCAGCAAACATGAGGCCTTTACTGCTTGAAACAGGTTCCTCATGTTTGGCCTTCAAGGCATTCAGGATTCTGAGAGATCCCATTCGCATGCTAGGCTCCTCCTCATCAGATCCCTCTTTCCCTTGAACAAGGGCTGACAAGCTACCCATCTTGGGATACTTGCTCATGTAGCGCGGCCCTTTACACATAGCAGCTTATTGTCTTCTTCTTCTTTCCCTCAGGTTGGTCCTTATGGAAGGACTTGTCTGCTCCTCCCTTAATGAACTCCTTACCTTTGTCTCCCCCATTATTCCCATGATTGGGTTCAGAAGACTTAGATCCAGAAGTCTCACCTTTCTCACCCTTTGATAATCACTAAAACTCTCGGCGATGGCAATGGCTTCATCCACACTTGTCACACCACACCGTTAGAGTTCATGTTTGGCCCAATTCTGAAGACCATCCATGAAGTAGAACAATGTTTCCTCGCTGCTAAGATTAGGGATTTGTAATGTGAGGGCAGTGAAGTCCCTTACATAATCTAAAATCGAGGCCTTGTGCTTGAGTTCCCTCAACTTTTTTCTAGCCACATAGACCACGTTCTCGGGATAGAATTGCTTCTTCAACTCCCTCTTGAAGTCTTCCCAAGTCTCAATTGTGCAAAGGCCTTTCTCCATGTCACCATGCTTCCTACGCCACCATAACATAGCATTATCATTAAGGAGTAAGGAAGCAGTGCGTACCTTGACTGAGTCGTCGGCCAAGTTCAGGCTTTCAGCATATCTCCATTTGCCATAAGAAGTTCTCAACCTCCTTGGCATCACGAACGCCTTGAAATTCCTTTGGCTTAGGGAGATCCAACCTCACCTCCCTTGCTCCAATGGTACCACCCACCAATGGAGTCTTAGTTTGTCTCTCCAAAGAACTCTTTAGAGAGTTAAGCTACCCTTGCATGGCGGTAATGGCATCCATTACCTTTGCCTCGAGTCACCTCATGGACTCAGCTCGTTCCTCCTTAGCATTGAGGTACGAATCAACATTCGACCTCAAGTTGTCTAATTGGCCTAGGGTGTGGGTTTCAAGTGTCTCAAAGTCACCTTCCACCTTGTCCACCCTAGTAGCCACCCGATGTAAAGCCTCCTCCAAAGCCTCCACCTTTACCATCAAGGTGGCAATATCCATGACTTGGCGGGACTTACTTGATCCTCAGGTCTTCCTTGCTTTATGAGCAAGTTGGGTCTATTTACCCCTTTCTTCTCCAGCAACAACAACTTCCTCAGTCAAACCCAACATTCTTCGAACCTAGCTGCTCCGAACCTGGCTCTGATACCACGTTGTCATAGCACTACAAAAAAAAAGGTCAATTTGCAGCGGTTCATTAGTAGCGGTTAAAATAAACCGCTACAAATATGCACATTTGTAGTGGTTTATACCGAAACCGCAACAAATTTGTAGCGGTATGACTCGCGCCAAGTGGCACGCTAGTTCGTGAACGACATTTGTAGCGGTTATCACAAACTAACCGCTACAAATACTAGACGCCAAATTTGTGGCGGTTATTTTGTAGCGGTTTATTTATACAAACCGCCACACATATGGCACCTTATGGCGCGCCATTTAGTGGCGGTTTATTTGTAGGGGTTTATATAAAAAAATCCGCTATAGAATGCCAATAGTCTGAACTTTTGTAGCGGTTATATAAAACCGCTACCAATTTTCATTTTGTAGCAGTTTTTTTAGTTAAACCGCTACAAATGTGAAGTCAAACACGTCACAAATAGAAGTTATGAAAAAAAAAATTAAAAAAAAAATCGTTCATATTTGTAGCAGTTATTGAGCTAAACCGCTACAAAATGTGATATTTTAAAATTTATTATTATTTATTTTTTAAAAATACCAATGAATTTTTGTAGAGGTTTTTTAACCGCTACAAAAAACTGTCGCATCAACCGCTACAAAGTGTGTAATATTGAAATTTGAGAATTTCGAATCCCGCCAACGTTCATTAATTTGTAGCGGTTTTTAGTATAACCGCTACAAAATGTATATTTTGAAATTTATTTATTTATTTAAAAATACCAATAAATTTTTGTAGAGGTTTTGTAACCGCTACAAAACAAAAAAAAATCCGCTACAAACGTTAAACCGCTACAAAAAAACCGTCGCATTAACCGCTACAAAGTGTGTAATATTAAAATTTGAGAATTTCGAGTCCCGCCAACGTTCATTAATTTGTAGCGGTTTTTAGTATAACCGCTACAAAATGTAATATTTAGAAATTTATTTTTTTAAAAAAAATACCAATGAATTTTTGTAGAGGTTTTGTAACCGCTACAAAACGGAAAAAAAAAACGCTACAAAAACCGTCGCATCAACCGCTACAAAAGTTGTTACGCATATCCCTATAAATACTCCCACCACACCTCATTTCACACACTTTCATTCATTTCTTCTCACTCCTTCTCTCTCGTTTTCTCTCATTTCTTCCCACCCCTTACAAATTCTTTGTTTTTAATGTTTTATTTTTTCCTTCTTATAATATTAATATATTTTTTGGGAAAATTACACACAAATCCCAAGGAAGACAGATATTTACATTTAGGTCCCATCAATTGACAAAATTACGAGAGAAGTCCCTAGGGACTTCTGTGTAATTATTTCAGAGTAGTAAATGACCCTTTTGGACAATCAGCATAAAAAACGCATGAAACAAAGAAAGCAATGAAAACACACAGGAGTAGCTCTGGAAAAAGGGGAAAACACTGAAATCAATAAGCATTAAAGGTGGATCGAATCTCCAACGTAGAAGGCAAGTAGGTGACATTTTCATGTCCTCGGCAAAGCTTAAACTGTGAAGCTGTCATATTTTCGTTGAATAATCCTTCCCCTTTGTTTATGTTCTTTGCATTCACTTGTTCCCTGTATGTTTCCTTCAAGTCCACAATATCCGCACGGAGTTCCTCCAGCTAGGCGCATACATTCAACTACTTTTAGATATATAGCACCCATTTGATGTGATGATGGAACATTGAAAAAAAAGTTCTAGGGTTTCATGTTATTGGGTAGGGTTAATTACATTTTGCTCTATTTTTTGGGAAGGAAACAGAGGGACTACTCTGTTTTCACTGGTTTGTGGTTGATGTGATGATGGAACATTCAATAAAAAGTTCTGATAGGATTCAATAAAGTTGTTGTTAAAATAGCAATTGTATGTTGTAAATATAGAATTTATTGTTGTAAATCGCCTCACGGAACTCAAGATTTGAAAAAATACAGGTTGTAAAAACTTGTTGTTAAAACAACAATTGTGTGTTGTAAATATAAAATTTATTGTTGTAAATCGCCTCGAACTCAAAACCACAAAATCCAGGTTGTAAAAACTTGTTGTTAAAACGACAATTGTGTGTTGTAAATATAGAATTTATTGTTGTAAATCGCCTCTGGAACTCAAGATTTGAAAAAATCCAGGTTCTAAAAACTTGTTGTTAATACAGCAATTGTGTGTTGTAAATATAGAATTTATTGTTGTAAATCGCCTCACGGAACTCAAGATTTGAAAAAATCCAGAGGTTATTTACAACAATAAATTCTATATTTACAACACACAATTGCTATTTTAACAACAAGTTTTTAGAACCTGGATTTTTTCAAATCTTGAGTTCCAAAGGCGATTTACAACAATAAATTCTATATTTACAATGACAATTGCTATTTTAACAACAAGTTTTTACAACCTGGATTTTTTCAAATCTTGAGTTCCGTGAGGTGATTTACAACAATAAATTCTATATTTACAACACACAATTGCTTTTTAATAACAAGTTTTTACAACCTGGATTTTTTCAAATCTTGAGTTCCGTGAGGCGATTTACAACAATAAATTCTATATTTACAACATAGAATTGCTGTTTTAACAACAACTTTATTGAATCCTATCGAACTTTTTATTGAATGTTCCATCATCACATCAACCACAAACCAAGAAAAAGAGTAGTCCCTCTCGTTTCCTTCCCAAAAATAGAGCAAAATGTAATTAACCCTACCCAATAACATGAAACCCTAGAACTTTTATTCAATGTTCCATCATCACATCAAATGGGTGTCTGTATATCTAAAAGTAGTTGAATGTATGCGCCTAAATGGAGGAACTTCGGGATATTGTGGACTTGAAGGAAATGTACAGGAACAAGTGAATGCTTTTAACATACAACAAAGGGGAAGGATTATTCAACGAAAATATGACAAATTTCACAGCCTAAGCTTTGCCGAGGACATGAAAATGTCACCTACTTGCCTTCTACGTTGGAGATTCAATCCACCTTTAATGCTTATTGATTTCAAATGTTTTCCCTTTTTCCGCAGCTACTCCTATGCGTTTTCATTGCTTTCTTTGTTTCATGCGTTTTTTATGCTGATTGTCCAAAAGGGTCATTTACTACTCTGAAATAATTACACAGAAGTCCCTAGGGACTTCTGTGTAATTTTGTCATTTGATGGGACCTAAATGTAAATATCTGTCTTCCTTGGGACCTGTGTGTAATTTTCCCTATTTTTTTCTTATCCAGAACTTTAAGAATATTTCCTCAATATTCCTTCTATCATCATCAACATTCTTTCCATAATCAAATATCATCTAATGGACAACATAATTTTTTGCTTAGAGGTGGACAACCCAATAAATTCTTATTATCTACACATTCTCAGTATTATACATACATAATATTTATACTTATCTAACTTAAGTTAATCATTTTTTTAAATATTAACTATTATCATTTAATTTGTCACTTAAATAATAAAAATATTTAACAAAATATTATAATAATGGACTCAAATTATGATGATTTTTTTAAATTAAAAAAATTGTAATATACAACCGCTACAAATTTTAATTCAAATTTGGCTTAAATATTTTGTAGTGGTTGTAAATTTTGGCACCATTTTTTTTTAATTCGTCATCTTGTAGCGGTAACTCAAAACCGCTACTAATATAGTAGCAGTTTTATTACATGAGTAGCGGTTTTAAAAACCACTACAAAACATCTTGTTTCAGTGTATTTTGTAGCAGTTCTTTAAACCGCTACTAATGTCATTTGTAGCAGTTAAAACCGCTACAAACACGTAATTTCAACCGCTACAAAATGTCATTTTTTTTGTAGTGTGGCCTTGGACTTGATCTCCCAAATACCGTACCAGCCTTAACTTGATCACCCCTCTTGATCCTTGCTAAGTCAGCCGAAACCTCACGAGTAGGCAAAGAACACAAAGACTAAGAGAACTTTAGATAGAAATAACTTTAGAGAGAGAAGCTCTTGAATGTGAAATGATTCAATTCCTTGGATGCTTTACAAATAAGGAGGGCACCCCTATTTATAGTCTACCACTTTCTCAATGAACGGTCGAGATTGAAAAGATCCTAAGGTGGATAAGGATTGTCCAAAATGTTCCCCTAAAATATTTAGATATTTACACAATTACAAAGGTCCCTAGAATTCTCTACACAATTCTACAAATATATGTACACATGTCTACCATATTCAAGAAGATTCTAGACTTTGCCATTTGACAAGTCTAAACCTCCCTTTAATGCAGAGTGTCTTGTCATGCAAAATATCCAACTCTCCTTGCAATGCGTGACAACAAGCACCTAAGCACATAAAAAAAATGGTATGAGGACCTACAAGTGTGTGGGGTCTGAAAGTGACAAAAGAAGCATGTGTCCATCAAACATGAGCCATTATCAATAGAGCCGGGAAAGATGGGCTCGGCTCATTTAAGCCATGGCCTGTCAAGGGCCGGGCTTGAAAAATGGACGGGATTTTTGAAATTGGCCCTGCAGGGCCAGCCCTGGAGGGCCCCGGGCTTAAATGAGCCGGTCTTGGAGGGCCACGAGCTAGCCCTTTAGGCCCTTTTAACTGTAGCGCCTAAAAATAAATACATTCATATAAAAATGATGACAAGTGAAATTACTTTAATTTGAGTATATTATAATTGAGATAATAGAAAACACTAAAATAATAGAAAATATTGAGTTTTTTCAATTAAATTCTTGAAACATTTCTTACTTCAATTAAGATAGAAGACCAATAAGCTTAATATATATAGGGCCAAACAACTAAAATCTCTTGAAAGAATCATAAATATTGTTTACAGTGTCCATGTTAAAATAATCATTCAACGATTAACGTCTTGTGTATGTGGAGTTGAAAATAACACCTACCATTTACTTATATTGTTGTCAATTCCATCTTGACCCAAATACATTTTTGTCCATACCTTACATTATACGGCTTGCTAAAGTTGAATGAGATATTTTTCAATGTCTATTTTTTCCCCTTATTTTTAATCTTTGAGATTACCTCAACATACAAACATACCCATCATCTTTTTCTATATTATTTGGCCTAATCAATCCGACTTGTGAATGTATGAGGCTCAAAACAATTTCTACAAATAAATAAATGAATCAACTTTGTTCCTAATGTATAAGAGGATAAGCAAAGCTAGTTAATTTACACATGCTTTTCACCCTTTCTCATTTTCTATTTTTTTTTTTTTTGTGTGTAATTAATCAAAATGATAAAAAATGCTTGAATATAATATTATTTAAATAAAAATATCCTCAACACAAAAGAAAATAAAAACAAAGAAAAGACCCGCAATATCATATTATATTTCTTTGAAAAAGAAAACGGAGGAAAAATAGTTAAAATTTGGAATAGTAACTTTCGGGCCCTTGGTCCCGGCCCCGGTGCTATTTGGCCGGGCTTTGAAAAACAGATTTTTTCTTACTCCAAGCCCTGAAGGGGAGAATACTTTCATGTTGCTCAGTTTGGCTTGAGTAAGGTAGGGTTAAGTAGGCCCTTCACAGGAATGCCCGATTCCATTGCCATATTTTGAAACTATTGTGACAAAAAAAAAAACTTTCAATTATCAATGAAGTTACGGAGAAAAGAAGCGTGTGGGGTCTGAAAGTGACAAAAGAAGCACGTGGGTCCACCAAAATTAACCTTGAGGAATGAAGTTATGGAGAATACTTTCATGTTGCTCAATTTGGCTTGAGTCAGGTGTAAAAATTATGGGTTAAGTAGTAAATTTGTATTGGAAGTTTTTGTTAAGGAGGAATGTTATCCCAGAAGTTTTAAAATATAGTAATGTTGCCCATTTAAATTAAAAAGTTAACGGTCAACATCAATTTTTTTTATAGTCAACGTTAGTTTTTTAACGGAATATGGTAACATTACCACATTTTAAAACTTCCGGGCAATATTGAGACCAAAAAAAAAAAAAAAAAAAAAAAAAACTTTCATGGCGAAATTGCTACCTAGCCCTAAAAATATACATGTAATTTTTAAAAAATTGCATCCAATACCAAATTTTTTTTTAGGTACAAAAGTGGAGCAAAAGTCACATATTCCGTTACTTTATGTTGGTGGGGCCTATAGTCATTTTAACAAAATATATGACTTTTTGCTCTACTTTTGTAACCACATAGTCACTATTGCAACCCAAAAAAATACTTTGTGTTGGGTGCACTTTGTTTAGAAAAACATCTATATTTTTACACCTTAACCCTTCTTTTTAATAGTTACGTTGTCTTCAATTTTTTTAAAAAAAAAACATAGAGGATAGAAAAAAAAAGGGAAAAATCCATAAAACCAACTTTTAAAGAACTAAAAGATAAAAAGTTGTTTTGAATATTTATAACTTTGTGAGGGTTTGATTTATCCATTTCAAAATTAAACAAAAATGGCAGAAATGTCCCTCCAAGTTAAAAAAATGTGCTTACATTTTTTACAAAGGTTTAATACAAGTTCTAATAAGATTTTCAAAATATCAAATCAAAATTTACCATTTTTTATAATGACAAAGTGATGATTGCCACTTCTGATATGGGTTTCAAAAGTTCATATAAGATTTTCACAAATTCCAATTCATAATTCACCACTTGCTACAATGATGACATGGTACTGATCCCACTTCTCATAAGGGTTTAACAGGTTCAAATAAGGTATTAACAATTTTTGATAAGATTTTCATAAATTTCAATTTAAAAATCACCACTTGCAACAAACGGCAAGGTATTTATTCTCAATTCTGATAAAGGTTTTCCAAGTTCGATACAATTTTAACAAGTTCTAATGACAAGTAGTGTTTTTTTTATTGGATTTGTAAAAATCTTATCAGAACTTGGTAAACCCTTAGTAAAAGTGGGAGCACATTTTTTAAATTCAGAGGGATATTTCTGCCATTTCCACTTACTTTAAAAAAGGATAGATCAAACTCTAACATCTCTCTAATATTATGAATATTCAGAACATCTTTTTATCCTTTAGCATTTGTAAAGTTCGTTTTCCCTTTTAAAAAAAAGTTTCTAGATGCAACAATTATCATTCCAAAACGGTAATCAAAGTAATTTAATGTAAATTATAATTATTTGTACCAGGTGACTTTAAACTTTAAATTTTTTTATTCAAGAATTAATCATAATATATAATTTTTTTATTCAACCTATAATCTCAACAAATTATTTGTTCACTATTTGGACTTATATTTTAAATAATATTTATTGTATTCAAGTAATTCTTATTTACGATGAGTTTTTTTAAATGAAGGCACATATTTTTTTCAAAAAGATTATGGCTCTCATACTTCGAAGAATGTATCACGTTAAATATTGCAAGAAAAATCTTGATATTCTAGAAATAAAAAAATAGAATAAAGCATAAACTAGTTAAATAAAGCATACAGTTCTTTATGGAGGAGCAAATTATTTCTTCAAAAAATAATCATTTAAAGTTAAATAAAAGTACCCAAGCAATTGAAAAGATTAAGCTTGTTTAAGTTAGGTGTAAAAGCTGGTTTTCCAATGTGATTTATTGTATACAAGATAAGTATATGAGAGAAGTTTTTATTCAACTTGTGTAAATGTGTTTTTTGAATGCCAACTCAAACAAGCAAGCAGTAGGAGTTACTTTTATAATGTGATTTACATTGTACAAGATAAATACATGAGAAGAGTTTTGTCTCGACTTACTGTTCGCCTCGCAAGTGCACGAGTTTTGCAAGTAATAAAGTGATAAGTAAAGTATCGTTCTCATGAGGATTTGTATAACAAATTGGTCAAGTAAGAGGCTTAGTGAATTTCATCAAGTTGAGCTAAAACAAAGTTTTGATGTGGAAAAAGAATTTTTAAAACTATTTCTAAAACTAAAAATTTATAAGGGTGAAGGAGCAGATTTACCAACAAACAATTAGGCTAGGAGCGTTGGGCACAATTAAGTTTTAATTGGACCAAAATTGCCAACAAACAATTAAATTTGGAAAATCATCACAATACCGTCAGATGACATGGAAAATCCGTTTAAGTTGAACGCCATGTAGGATTTGACTTCTAGCTCAATGCCCAGGTGGCTTTATTTAATTTTTTTTTCTTTTGTTTTGTTTTGTTTGGTGGGTAGGATCAGTGACGAAGCGACCTTGTAAGTGACCCTCACCTTCATCGAAACTTCCTCTTCTCTTCCTTGTTCGACTTCTTCAATAAAATTTCCCTTATTTGTCTCTCCCTCTCTTTTCATCCTTCAACCTGCAATCATGATTTCTTCTCTCTCTCACCACCTAATCTGAAAACATCGAAGCACAACTCAATTTTGTCTCCCACCTCCTATTTAGTATTTTTAATCATTTATTTTTGTCTTCTTCTTCTTCTTCTTCTTCTTCTTCTTCTTCTTCTTCTTCTTCTTCTTCTTCTTCTTCTTCTTCTATCAACTCGCTTTCTAGAACGAATCTGCTTTTCCCACTTCCTCTTCCATTTTCGTTTACATCCACGATTTCCCTAGAAATTATCGATCGTCTTTGATGGCTGGTATGCTTCCTGGAGTTGAATATGCTCGAAGGAGACGCTTCCATCAGAGCGCGGCGTCCTCTGATGCCTCTTATTTCACCAGACGATCTTCCCTCTGTTTGTATCCAAGCAATCACGAATCCCTTCTTTCCTCTTCATCTCTCCAGGTTCGTTTCACTTGCTTTGATCGATTTACTTGTTCTGCATTTTGTGATTCGTGTTTAGTTAGATTCTGAATCTAAAAAATGAACAGCGAATAAGAAGAAGCGTATCATACCAGGCACGCTTGAGCTGAAAGTCACTTGGGCATTGAGCTGGAAGTCAAATCCTACATGGCATTCAACTTAAACGGACGTTCCATACCATCTGACGGTATTGTGATGATTTTCCAAATTTAATTGTTTGTTGGCAGTTTTGGTCCAACTAAAACTTAATTGTGCCCAACGCTCCTGGCCTAATTGTTTGTTGGTAAATCTGCTCCTTCACCCAATTTATAAAGACAAATGATTATTTGACTTCAAGGATAATAGAGCCTAGGATTCTTCTTCCCCTTCTGTATTTCATAAAACTTGGTTAATTTTCTCTCTAGTAATATTTCAATACATATATGTGTTAGTCTAAGGTTCAAAATCACTTGATACACTCTCTCAAGTCAAAATCAAGTTTCACTTCTCATTAATATGCACAATCTCTTACTACAATTAATGAGAATCAATCTTTAAGCAACAACCTTAATGTGACAATACAAGATTAGTAAATATATCTCTATTTTACCAACAAACTATCCATTTATCAAGCAAACCTCAAGATAAGCATGATTTCAATCAAGTTCTACACCTAGATTAGCTCTCTCAAGTCAAAACCTAATGAATAAATCATCTAAATGGAGGCCAATCACTTCAAGCATTAAGCCAAGGTTGAAATCAACACACACACACACACACACACACACATACACACACACACACACACACACACACACACACACACATATCTACCAAAAGAGAGGAATATTCAAGTATTAATTCATACAAAAGGGTCAAAAGAACCCTAGAATGAAAGATTTAGCTACTCATGTCCAAATACAAAGAGATTCTAAATAAAGCTACTAAATACATGAAGAAGCTAGGAAGAAAAGAGGGGAAAAGAGGAAGAACCAAGGTGAAAAGCTCTAAAATCTCTCTTAAGATGAACACCCAAGTCTCCAAAGTTGCCAAGATCTCTCTCCCAAGCTCTCCCTTTGTGTGCCCACTATTTCCTTGTGTCAAGAATGTGTTTTTCGGGCCTTCCCTTTAGGTTAAATAGGGGTTTTCTGCTTTTAAAATAAAAAATGTGCAGTTGTACTTTCTGTACTTTTCACGATTGGCTACGGCCAATTTGTCGACTTGTCGTGGCCAGTTACAAAGAGAGCTACTTGCTATGTCCAGTTTGTCAACTTGTTGCGGCCAATTGTACATGTTCCTTCTAACTTTGCATAGCTTCGCCTCCTTTATTTCTTTCCTTGTTTCTTGGTTCTTATAGAGCTTCAAAACTTGTCTCCATCTTCCTACAAAAGAGGAAGGAATTATCAATTCTCAATTGAATCACAAACTCTATAGAATATAACAAGAATTTCTTTGATTTTTGCTTGATACTTTGATATGCACATTTTCTTCTATACACTTCATTTTCTATGCACATTTTGAACCAAAAATAGGTAAAAAGAGAGAGAAAATATGCTAAAACGTAGTCAATTTCTAAGAGTTAACACTTACATATAAACATAGTTCTTAAATCCTAACTCAAACATGCACAGTTGATATCAATTGTGTGTGTGTGTTTATGTGTGGGCTAAGTAGCAAATCCGCCCCAGAAATATACACCTATGAGCAAGGTTGTTCTAAAACTTTTTTTGGTCTCAATGTTGCCCTAGAAGTTCTAAAATGTTGCAATGTGGCCCGATATCGTTAAAAAATTGACATTGACTGTTAATTTTTTAACGAAAAAGAGTAAAATTGCAACGTTTTTAGACTTTCGAGATGACATTGAGACAATAAAAACTTTCAAAGCAATATTGTTTCTGAGTGTATACTTCCGATTTTCTACTTAACCCTTTGTGTGTGTGTGTGCACACGTGCGCGCGTGCGTGCGTGTGTGTGGGGAACAAAGGACCATAATGCTGATGAAAGATAACTCGTAGAGTCTGAAAGTGAGAAAAGAAGCGTGTGGGTCCATAAAACGTTAGGTATCAGGTTCCGGAGGAATATGATTTATAAATGATGAGGGATAATGAGAAAAAGATTAAGAGAGAAACCTAACCCCATAAGGCTCCTTGTTGCTTAGCATGTTCAGTTTGGGATTGGCTATGGTAATTTTCTCTTCCCATCTCAATCTTTGGATTAAAATTTAAATGGTTCAGATTTAATGTTTTATAAAAATATTCTTTTTTAAATATTTTTTAATAATTTAATAAGATTTTTATAAAACATTAAATCTGAATTGTTTAGATTTCAATCCAAAGATTCAGATGGGAAAGAGGATGCGAAGAGAAGAACACCATAGTCAATCCCATTCAGTTCTTAGTAATAGGTGATTTTTGAGAGAGAACAAATTAGTGGTATGTACTTGTCCAAGTGCTTTTTGACTTATCAAGTATTTGGGCAGTAAAAGGTAATGAAAGTAACTGAGAGGTTGAGACTTGAGTGTGTTGTTGTAAATTGTAATTATTAGTAAAAGGCAAATTTAACCTTTAATTTGTTTACTAGGAAAATTAATCTTTATTTATTTATTTATTCAATCTTATACGTGCTCACTGTTCGGACATATATTTTAAATATTATTTGTTGTATTAAAGTCATTCCTATTTAATAGAAGTGATTATTTCAAATTGAAGACACATACATTTTCTAAAAAAAAAATAATTATTGCTCTTATATTTAATATTATATGACTAAAGAAAATACAATCCTAACTGAAAATGAAATTTCTTTGGGAGTATATGGCCTGAAAGAAGAGAAGAAAATGATGAAGTACAAAAATGGACAAGACAAGGATTTTTTTTTTTTTTTATAAAAAATTTTAGGAAAAGGGTTGAGCTCACCCACAATCCAAAGACAGGCGCTTGGAGCCCCGTCCCACGTGATACTTGGAGAGTACACATGCCTCCACCTCTACCAAATAAGTTACCACTACTTCCTAGACCCCTAGGATGCCTCCCCAACGCCTTGACCAACGCAGGATCAAGCCCCCTTCCTAAAGGTGAGGAAGATCGAATCCCACGCCGCTTAAACCTAAGAACGAGATGCTTGCATTATCACTCAAAGACTTGCTTTAATTTTCTCTGCGTTCAGTTTGGGCCAACTTCACACAGGCAAAGCAATTTCTATTTTCTTGGCATGAAGGATCTGTTTCGTGTAAGATTCATCAGGGCGGCTGCGTGATGTGCCTTAGGTGCTCCCGTTAGAAAATTCACCCTTCCCAAATGTTTTTGTTTGTGTTTCTTTTTATCATCAAATTTTATATAAAATGAGTGACATTTTGATATCTTATAGACAAAAATGATATAATTTTTTTTAATAATTTTTCAAATATTTAAGACTTGAAAAACGAGTATTGTTAAAAAAAATGATTTTTCGATTAAGTTTGCTTTCAGTTTAAAAAAGATAATCTAAAACAATTATATGCTTTTATTTTTTTATGTTTTAGGTGAGTTGGGTCCTAGCGATCACTAGGATCGGACATGGCTCCGCATTCAAAACATGTTAAAAGAAGTACTTACAGACTGTTATCAATAAGATTCTCATATTAAAAAGATTTGAACCTACAATTATAAATCAACCCCTTTTATCCAATTGGACAAAACTTTATTAGTAATGACTAAGGGTGTAGGGCGTTGTATGTACTTGTATCCACAGAAAGTTTAAATGTAAATTTTTTTTTTTTTTAACTGTTTTGCGACAGAAGTTGTTTTTGTAGCAATACGATAGGTGTAAAGTTTCACTGGAATAGTAAAGTTTAAGAAGTGAGTAATTGTCTTTTCCTCAATTTATAAGTTACTTCCAATATATTTAATTAAAATAAAAAAAATTTAAATTTTATTAATTTTGTCTTTAAATTTAATAACTTTCTAACTTTACCTATATTTAATATTCATTATATCGTAAAAGTATAAAATCTAAGAAAACTCTATTATCATATGAAAAATTTAATCATGTTATTTATAAACAAGACCAGAAAAATATTTTTTATTCTTTGCCTTGTAAACAGGACTAAAAGAGTAAAAGTTAAAGTGGATCAATCACCTTGAAATATTTTTCCAAGTGAATATAATGTTGTAAAGTATTTTGTGGTGCATCCAACACCCTTAAATACTTTTAAGCGATAAATATACGTAAAAAAAATACTTTATGATGTTGAATGCATCTAAAAGAGTAATAAACAACGAGTTTTTATCAGTTCTTCCCATATGCTGATATGAAACATTTTAAAATTTCATATTTGATTCATATATGTGTGTGTTAATGGTGGAAAGTTGTGTGAAGTTTTTTTTTTTAAAAAAAAAAAAGTAATTTGCAAATCCTATAGTTTTGTATATATGATTTTTAATCAGAGCTCCTCGAAGCTCCTTCTTTGAAGGATAACTTGTGGAGTCGAAAGTGACGAAAGAAGCGTGTGGGTCCGAACTCAAAAGATGCTTTTTGACTTATCAGGTCATTGGGTAGCAAAATTATTGTCCGGAAAAAAAGTAATGAAAGTAGTAATTGAGAGACTGAGTGTGTTGCTATAAATTGTAATTATTAGTAAAAGCTAAATTTCACCTTTAATTTTTTTATTAGATAAATTAATCAAAATATATAATTTTTTTTATTCAATCTTATACGTGTTCACTGTTCGGACATATATTTTTAAGTAGTATTTGTTGTATTAAAGTCATTCCTATATAATAGGAGTGACAACTTCAATTTGAAGACACATATTTTTTAAAAATAATTATTTTGCTCTTATATTTAATATTATATGAGCTAAAGAAAATACAATCCTAACTGAAAATGAAATTTTATTGGGAGTATATGGCCTAAAAGAAGAGAAGAAAGCGAAGAAAATGATGAAGTACAAAAATGGACAAGACAAGGATTTTTTTTTTTTTTTTTTCCTGATATTGATGACAAGACAAGGATTTGATGCTTGCATTATCACTCAAAGACTTGCTTTAATTTTCTCTGCGTTCAGTTTGGGCCAACTTGACAAAGGCAAAGCAATTCCGTTTTTCTTGGCATGAAGGAATATATATGGGAAAATCCTTTTCAAGGCTCATATTATCAAAAGAATACGAAAAAGGCCCTAACATTCTGAAAATACCCAAAAAGGCCCAAGGATTCGACAATTCGGAAAAGGCCCTTTCTGAAAGTTGTTAATGGGGCTGATCAAGTTGTTAGCGGGGCTGATTTAGTTGTTAGATGGGCTGATTTAGTTGTTAAAATTTTTTATTTTTAACAACTAAATCACCATCTAACAACTAAATCAAACTTATCTAACAACTAAATCACCGCTAACAACTTGATCAGCCCCATTAACAACTCACCTTGGGCCTTTTTAGGAATTTTCATAATCTTGGGGCCTTTTTAGGAATTTTCAATCTTAGGGCCTTTTTGGGTATTTTCATAATGTTAGGGCCTTTTTCAGTATTCTTTTGATAATATGAGCCTTGAAAAGGATTTTCCCAATATATATAGCTGTTTCGTGTGAGATTCATCCAACGGCAATGGGGGAGAAGATACTCTCCCCATCCCTTCTCTACCCATCCCTCATCATCCTCCATCCTAACCGTTAAAGTCTTGATCTAAGGTTCGAAATATTTTGGAAAAAACCGCATGCGGTAATTTTTACCGCATGCAGTTTTTCGGAAAATAATTCTAGATCCGAGGATTAACATTTTAACGATCGGGATGGAGGATGATGAGGATGGGCGAAAATGGACAAGCAAAGAAACTAGAAACCGGACCCTGGCAACGGGTGCCTCATGTGCCTTAGGTGCTCCCTTAAGAAAATTTCCCCTTTCCAAATGGTTTTTGTGTTTCTTTTTATCATTAAATTCTATGTAAAATTAGGACATTTCAATATTTTATGGGCAAAAAATAATTCAGTTTTCAATTTTTTATGATTTTTGAAAGATTTAATACTTGAAAAATGACTAATCTTGAAAAATGGTTTTTCAATTAAGTTTGCTTTCAGTTTAAAAAAGATAATCTAAAATAATTATATGTTTTTTTTTTTTTTTATGTTTTAAGTGAGTTGGGTCTTGGGGCTCACCAGGGTCAAGACATGACTCTAGGCTTAAAGAGCACTTATAGATGTACTTACAGATCGTCATCAATAAAGTCCTCACATCGAAAGGATTTGAACCTACAACCTTACAGTTGTAAGCCAACCCCTTTATCAACTGGATAAACTTTTGTTGGTAAGGTTATATCATATTGTATGTACTTATATCCATAGAAATTTTAAATGTATTTTTTTTTTTAAATGTTTTGGGACAGAAGTTCTTTTTGTAGCAATAAGATAGGTGTATAGTTTCATTGCAATAGTAAAGTTTAAGAAGTGATTAATTGTCTTCTCCTCTATTCTTATCCTTGTTTATAAGTTACTTCTAACATATTTTATCCAAAAAAAAAAAAAATTAACTTTGTCTTTAAATTTAATATCTTTCTAACTTTATCTATATTTAATATACATTATATTCCAAAAGTATAAAATCTACCGAATAATAAATAAAATGTAAAATTGTACTATCATATGAAAATTTTAATTATGTGACTTATAATTAAATAGGATAAAAAAATACTTTTTATTCTCCACCTTATAAATAGGACTAAGGGAGTAATGGTTAAGGTGAATCAATCACCCCCCAAAGCATTTTTCAAGGTGAATCTAGTGTTTTAAAGTATTTTATGATGTATCCAATACCTTTAAATACTTTTAAGCGATGGATACAATTGGAAAAATACTTTAAGGTGTTGAATGCATCTAAATGAATAATTAACAATGAATTTTTATCAATTCTTCTCATATGCTGGTATGAAACATTTTAAAATTTCATATTTGATTCATATATATGTGTGTGTGTTAATCATGGAAAGTTGTGTGAAGTTTATTGTTAAAAAAAAAAAAAAAAAAAAAAAAGTAATTTGTAAATCCTATAGCTTTGTATATATGATTTTTATACAGAGCTCCTTGTAGTTGTTTTACTTTTCAGAGAGAGATTGTGTGTGTTTGTGTGTGTAATGTCAATATATTAAAAGCAAAACTTTTATGGAGGTTGGATTCCACAAGAATGACACAAGTTGGTTTAATTTCTTAATCATATATTGGTTTCTTAATACTCCTTTTATCTTAAATAAAAAATATAGTTAGCTCTCATGGGGAAAAATAGTTAGCTAATTTATGAAAATTAAAAAATTGATTAATTTGGTTATCATTATTATTATTTAAAATTTAGTGTTATTTTATTAAAATACCCCTATTTTAATGATGGTGTTGGTATTGATGAATTGGGACATAAATAATATTAAAAAATATATATACAAGTTTCGTATATTCCATTAGTACTCCCTAAACTCCAAAAAAATGAGTTAAAGTGTATTTACAAGCTTCAAACAATATGTGATTAAATATATAAGTATGATTACACAAATATTGCAAAATAATTTAAAGTTTTCATAATTCACTTTTTTAATGATTCTAGATTTTTTTCCTGAAAGATTATAGATTAAGAATTATAAAAAGTGTGTCAAGAAAGAGTATGGGAATGTAACTTTTAAAACAGCATTATTAAAAATTGAACAGATCAGAAATCCACCAAAGAGAAAACCCACCAAGAAATAATTCATGTTTCCACTCCGAGTAATGTTTCAGAGTCAACAAAGCAATTGGACAAAAGAATATTCCTTATTTTTAATATTATTGTTTTCTTGTTGCTCGTGGCTTCTGCGTGGAATCCACACTCCCCTCAATATATAATTATCATATTCATCTCATTAATTAATGCTCAATCATAGTACTAATATATGTTTAATGTTTAACCATTATTGCTAATCAACAGATAGGCCTCCACTAATTAACCTTGCTTGTGCAAGCCACACTCCCTTCATATTTTAAAATCTCCACCACACGTTTGTATTTTTTCTCTATGATTAGTTATATCCTTTTGCTTCAAATAATCAAATGTCCTTATCACCTATGAGAAGGGAATCCAATCACATTACAATAAGATCTATTTCCAAGTGAATATCGTAATCGCAGAAACTTTTCTTGTAGATCTTAAACACAATTTCTAAACCCTTTAATTTTGAGCTAAAGTTGTGTTTGGTATCATGACAAAATGGGATTGTAAGAGATAGTATAAAACTAGACGCAACTTGTTAAGAAATGTCTTTTATAAGATCCTATTAACTACTTTTATCATGAGATGTCAAGAAAGTTAGCTAAGATTGGTTAAATGTATAATTTTTTTCACAATTTTTCAAAATTATGGTTCAATGGGAGAGCAAGCAGGAAAAGAAAATTAAAGAATTTAAGAGGGCATCTTTTGAAACGAGTCTTCTCAAAATTTCCATAAAATTTTAAAAGATATCTTATATTAAGCATCAATTAGGGAAGTCTAATACCGAAGGAACTATTTAGTATTTTTTTGTTGTCATTATTATTCAACTATGGCGATTGTGATTTATTAGTGTCTTCTTTTTTAGGAAATACGATTTAAACTACAAAATCCCAAATTCAATATAAGATATAGCAATTGACAACTTATTTTAATAAGAAATCACTTATTTGGGATTTTGAAGTTTAAATGATATTTTCTTATCAAGTGAATGTGTAAAAATACACATATGATTTTTCCAACAATGCACTCAATGCCAAGTTTTTTTTAGGTGCAAAAATGCACATGTAATTTTTCCAAAATCACTTATTTGACTATTTATGAATAGATTAAAATTATTAGACGTACATATTTCTGTTTTATCTCTATTTAAAACTTGTCTATTAGAAGGCCATGCCTATATATGTATGCATGGATTAGTACTAGCTTTAGCATTAATTATAATGAATTATTAAACAAGATAAGTCCCCTTTCTGAGTGCTCTCCACTCTATCACCACTTTGTTCATCGCCACCTTGAGATTGAGACCCATAATCTTCAATATACAACCCAATGCATTGTGACTACTCTTCTATATAATACATTCCTCAAGAAGAATTTCTCCTCCACATCCACATACCAATTAACTTCATAGCCTCTTATCTTCTTTATCCTTCAAACTTCTGATCTTCACCATCATATCCATGGCTTCTTCTCATAACAATAATGAAACCCCACCAAGCCACGTTGAGATCCCTATTCACCACCCTAATGAAGAAGATGACAACACTATCAACTACTTTCAAAGGGCACAATGGCTTAGGGCAGCCATGTTAGGAGCCAATGATGGTTTGGTCACAGTCACCTCACTCATGATTGGTATCGGTGCCGTGAGACAAGACATCAGAGCCATGCTTCTCGCCGGATTCGCTGGCCTAGTTGCTGGAGCCTGTAGCATGGCAATCGGAGAGTTTGTGTCAGTTTACACTCAGAGGGACATAGAGTTAGCTCAGATGAAAAGAGAAAGAGAAGCTAACAATAATAACAACAACAACAACACAAAAGAATTTGAAGAAGATGATGATGAAAAGGACAGGCTTCCGAACCCGGTTCAGGCTGCTGCAGCGTCCGCACTTGCTTTTTCCGGTGGTGCAGTGGTGCCTCTGATTGGAGCTGCGTTCATAAGGGATTACGGGGTGAGGATGGCAGTAGTGGCTGCACTGGCTAGCTTGGCATTGTTGGTTTTTGGAGGCGTCGGAGCAGTAATCGGAAAAACTTCAGTGAGAAGGTCTTGTGTTAGGGTTCTGATCGGAGGTTGGATGGCTATGGCTATCACTTACGGCTTGACCAAGTTGATTGGCTTCACTGGACTTTGATTACTATGTTATGAATATGAACAAGTCTTATAGAGCAAATCGACTACATTGGCTTTATTATTATATATAGTGAAGCAAATGAATGTTCAAACTAGCAAGCTAGATCAAGTAATATTTGGAAAAATCATTTTCTTTTGGAAAACTTGCTTGAAGATCTCGTTTTATCAATTTACTATCAAAGGTATTTAAAGCTCTAGGCCTTTGAGTGGGTGTGATTATCCTTCAACTATATGTAATATATCTTTAACTATATGCAAATATCTTCCAATTTGCACATAATTGACATAGTAAAAGAAGAGTTGTACCTAATGAAAATAGGTTACATCTCTGAACCCTTAAACAAATTTCAGATAGCTTTTGGTAATAAAGTTTACGATAACAACGGATTTTTCTGTAATAAATTTGGTTAAAGGAGGGGCAATGGATGGAAAAGCCACAGAGAGAGACGGACACGATGAGGAGAGGTAGTTATTCCCTCCAAGCTTTTCATTTTTACTTTTGAGTTGTACTTATCCATTTTTATTAAAAAGACTTAAATACCTAATCCATTTGTTTTAAATTTCTTTTGTCTTTTCTTTTGCTTTTACTTTTGCTTTGGAGAGATAATAGGCGATAAGGAGAATTCACATTCAAGTTGAATTTACTAATGTGAAAAATGAAAGCGTGGTATACCTTTCCAAATGCAATATGGTTCATTTTTTGGTATCCCACCCTGGTCATTCACAACGCAACATATTTACAACAAGAAGTTTATATTAACAACAAAATTTAAACACGGATTTTGTTTCAAACTCAAGTCCCTAAGTGTAGGCCCACGGTCATTTACAAACTTTAAAAATGCTAGAAAATATGAGCTCCCACAACAAAATTTTAAAAATCACCCTTTTTTTCCATTCTCACGCCTCGAACTGTGGACATGGTGGTGGGAGAACAAGTCCCTTACCACTTACTTCCAAAGTACGTTGGTTGCAATATGGTTCATAATACAACAGCAATGCATCGATTGGCCTCAGGAATCTCCTTTACTTTGTAGGCTCGTAAGATCCTCGAACACAAAAATAATTCTCCTAAATAAACCAGTCGCATTAAATATTATGCATATATCCTCTGTGACATCAGATATATGTTGAACAACTTTGTAAATTTCTATTTTATTACTTAATGTGAAATTTTCTTTTATCGAAAAAAAGGACATGCCTAGCTACTACGTGTTGTGTGCATGTAGTGGAGAATCCCTTTTAAGTGGAACTTGACTACCCTCCTCTATTCTTCCATCCACTTCCCCTTCACTAACAATCTTTACCCTTATATTAAAATTTAAGCGGTCTATATTTAATATTTTATAAAGTTACTAAAAAAACTAAATTATTGAAAAAGAAATAAATAAATTCAAACTATTAAGTTGTACGTAGTCATAATAATTTATAACTGCAACAAAAGAATTAGTTAAAAAATAATGTTATAAAACATTAAATCTAGACCTCTCAAGTTTCAATCAAAGGGTGGAGATCGTGAGTAAAAAGAAGTGGAGGGGAAGTTAATGGGAAGAACAAGGAAGGGAATAAGTCCCGATACATAACAAATTATATATCTTATGCAATATCAATTTTTTATTATTTATTAATTAATTATTAGATTTTTATTTTTATTAATTATAATAGGTGTTCATGTGAACATTTTTTTATTTACAACTGCTTATAAGCATTTTAACAACTAACCATTAGAAAATCACAGGGTCTATATGTAAATTTTTTGTGCAAGTGAATTTAAAAGTGTTCAAAATTGAGTTTATAAGTGCACATAAGCATTTTAAAAATTGATAACAGGAACATAACAATTGTGGCTAAAATATATTTTTAGTATTTTACTGATAAAAAAAGAAAAACTGACAAACAATTAATTTTAGTATTTTAGTTTGCACGGGGTTTCATTTTGGTCCCATAACTTTATAAAACACACCTTTAGTCCCATGATTTTAACAATGTTAATGTTACTAACTAAAAATACTGACCAGCAAATTTAAATGATCGCTATAAAGCTGGTAAAGTATGCGTAAATTTTAAATATCATTTATAATAATTTTACATATACCTAATGAAACCATCACATTTTTTTCTAGAGTAAGAATAATAATTGTTTTCAATTTCTTTTATAATATAATCATTTTCTCTTTCCCCGTTTAAAGAATTTTAAATAATCAAGTCCGGTTATATTTAAATGAATTTTTATAAAAAATATTAAAGTTAATCATTTTTATATTGAAATTAATCAAAAAATTAAAATTATATTGAATAAATAAAACTTAAGCATGCTTTATCAATTATAATGTTATCACTTAAGTTGTTGATTTAGGATTTTTTTGTTAGTGACATTAATAGTGTGTCACTTCTTTTTATAATAATTGTGCTGCTTAGGAAGTGTCACATATCCTAAGCGCCACAGCACGTGCATATAACACCCCTAATTCAATACTACCCATTATGTACATTAATAAACAGTATATAAGAATATATTCAGAGTGGAGCGATTGACCATATAAGTTGGGTTGGGCGGATGAGTAACTGATGTGTGGCTATAACTTAATCGTTCACGATGTATCCAGTCGAGGGAATATCAATACAGTTATCCAAATATACAGATACAAAGTATCGAACAGTATAAATACAGCCCATAATATCAAAACTCCAGTTGAGCCCTCACGCGTGCTGCTTACCCTTTTCACCGGCTCCTGATCCTCCAGATCAAGCTAGGGTCAATTCTGAGATTCAATACCCATTGAATCTCAGGTAACAGTTAACCTCATGCTCAAGTATAAACAATATATATAACAGATATTCATTACATTTCAGAATCAATCATACATAGCACACGGAAGATGTAAAGTTACAACAATACATAGCACACAGCAAATGTAATGTTCACAACACAACAATACATAGAATATAACAAATGTAATGTTCACAACGTTTGCACTCACCAGTGCCACGAATCCACGTGTCCTCAGGCTAGTAAAACATACTTACGGCATTATCATAACTATAACCCGCACAAAGCTAAATGTATATAAACTTACGGCGTTCGTACCTTGGTCTGTGTATTCAACGGTACAATCCTCCTTTGGTACCGATTCCCCGACTTTTCGAATATCCTATAATATTATTACCTCATTATGATATTATAATAAATACCTTATGACTTAGAATGATATCCTAAAAGGTAATTTTGCCACATCTGACCGTTTTACCCTTGTGGATTTGTTATTCCAATTTTACCCTTACAAAATCACTACTAAACATGTTTACAACAATTGTGAATGGAATATAGCTAATTCTAGTTAAATAAACAACACAACAATATGCAAGAAACAATATTAGCTTGCTAGAGCATTGCCTGAGCACATATTCACACCATTCCTCAACAACTTTATTCACTTGATTATGGTCAGTCAAACTATCACAATGTTGATCTTCATAATACTACATATATACGATCATGCACACAATGAATTAAAATCACTAAAAAATATTATCAAACACTACTCAATTAATTTTAAAACACACTATGAATTGCTACTAAAATGACTTACTTTTGGAGGAACAACAAGCTGATCATGAGTAATTATATCCTTCATGAATTTCATGATGTAATACCCACAATCATTGTTATTTGGTTGGAAAGAACACTGTAACAATAGAATGAAATAGTGTATTCAATTTTCGAATAAAAATTGTTTAATAACAAAATTTGAGCAAATTCATATATAAGTACACATGGCTATTGACAAGGTCAGTAATTTTAGAGTAGTTTAATGAGGCAGAGGCTCAATAGGCAGTCAATGCACTAATATTTACACATACACTTGTACACTTACCTATTGAACAACCACAAACATATCAATATGGTTTTTTGGAAGACCTCCAATTAGAGGATCCACATAGTAAATGCGAGGGCCTGAGGTTCCGCTAGATTGATGACAATCAATATCCAATGGTAAAAGTGAAACCATAAAAAAAACATAAATTAAAATACTATCACTAATAACTTATCCCGCATTGTATGGCACTAGAAATAGCATATTAGGGTTGCTTTCTTTCTAAAGTAATATTTCAGATCATTAGCTTGTTCATTCAAATCTACTCTACCCTATGCTGCCCAACGAGATAAAGGTTCACAAATGAGAATTGAACCTTGTCTATATCCAGTAATATGTCATGATACAAGTGCTTTTATTTTTTAAAAAAAAAACAAACAAACAAACAAACAATGTGATTAAAACCAAAAAATTGAATGATAAATAATAATAATAACAATAACAATGATAAACGATGATGATAATGTACCAAATCAAGATGTTGATAATCGAAGCACTGACCCATCTACGATTAAGAATTTCGTCCAGCACATCACCATTAATATGGTCAACTATACCACTTGCATTATAGATGTGCCTATCAAAATGTAATTCCATACCTTCTTCACGGATGAAATTAGGTGCAATCGATTCCAATTGATTGCGATATGAGGTAATTTGGCTTTTGCTCTGTTTGCTAGCTGAGTCTTTGGACTTTGGCTGAGTTGTTGAACACTTTGAATTATTGCCATGCACTTGAGTTTGTTTTCCTTTAGAATGTGCAACCTACAAAAATCATGAAATCAAATCATGTAGTTTTAGATGGAAGTGCATAGGAAAAGTAGAAGGAATTTTAAATTAACTATCTTTTGACATAGCTCTATCAGACCTATTGGCCATGCAACATAACTACCTACAACATATTCCACCATTGTTTCTTCATCCCAAGAAGTGATTGGTAGGAACGCATCTTCATTCGTACAAATGCCAAGCCTTACTTGTAGTGTGTTCTTAAGCAATGGTGAATCGTGCAGCGTATCATTATCAATGTTGTAGGAAACACCCACAGAAACTATGTGCTTAAAAGATTCATCCACATATAACTTTCATGTGAATTCGCCCTATAGAGTTAATATATTAAGGTGCACTAATTTATAATGTAACAAAAAATTAACTAGAGAAGAAATTAATTACCAAAGGAAGAGAGACTTTAGGCATGGAAGTACTATCCCTCATACCTGGGTTGTCACATGGTGGGACACTTTGCGTTGCCCTACACTACACTAAGTTATTGCAATTTGAGTCCTCAACTGTGCATTTTTTCTTGTACCAAACGCATTTGTTTGTCAAATTGTTCTTGCATTTGATGTTTGAAGCAATTAATCTCCTTTCTCAGCTACAAAAAGTCACTTTTGTTGAAGCGCTTTTGGTGTTCAAAGTATGATATTTGTGTGACTGCAAAACCTGTACCTCGAACATGACCATCATACTCAGGTACTCTTAGCGCTATGCTCAGCAAATCATCACGACCAACATATTGCTCTAACTCTTGCACATCTTTTGTCATTGATCGCTATAACAAAAAGAACTACAACACTACTAGTTATTATAAAATAGAATCATTTAAGTAAAGATAATTCTTTATTGTATGTATAATCCAATGACACAATATTCTACAACTCTTCTGGCTTCTTCACTATGAATTACACTTTTTTTACAACTACTTGTCCCTAATTGTTTTGCAAAAAGCTTGCCAAAATTTTTATCCAAGTCTTTTGCCTCTTCAAAAACTTGAGCACCGGTCAACATCTTCAATGGGCTACCTTCTTCTATGTCACCATTGAAAGCCTTTTCCCTCTTCCTTCAACGATATTTCGATGGTAAGAATCTTCAAGGTCTCATGTTTGGACAAAAAATTTGTTAAGATCTTTTGTATGCTCAGTTGCAAATATAATAAACTCTTTCACCTCATCCATATATTCGCTTGATCACCGATCAGATGACATCCATTTTTGATCCATCTATACCTTCAACCTATTTTTAAAAAGTGGTTAGTTGCTTGACTATTGCATTTACTAACTACTTTTATCTTTTGTTGTTTATTTTAAAATAAATTGGCAGTATAACATCTTAAAAATTGAACTCTCTTTAATTGATAAATGATCAATCAATTAGTCCCATAGCATCATAATAATTTTTCATAGCTCATAACGAAAAAAATAATAATCATATTTGCCTAAACATATCATAGCTAAATTAGAAAGCAATAAAGCCAACAAATAAAATACAAGTGTTAAAAATAAATAATTATTTTACTTATGCAACTAATCAATGTCAACCATTACTACAACAACTAAAAGTTATAGCTACTACATATCTTCACATACAACATATATATAATAACATTTCACTTTATCGCATTTATTTTTCAGCATATAAAAATGAGAATAATTTTTTCAAATTTCATAATAAATTAAATATAAAAGACATTGATCAAATTAAATTATTAACACTAAAAATAAATCATATTTGTAAGCTCAAAAATTTAAAAACTAACCGTGTATAGGAAGCTAAATTAGAGTGAGTTGAGACTTCAAGCACAACACCTGAAAAAAAAATTAATAAAGGAAAAAATAAAAAGGAAAGGTTGCATGCAGCTTTAAAAATTAAAAACAAAAGGAAAAGTGAGTGTGTACTTACAAGATCTTTAGGATGGGGATGGGTGGAGGATATGAGACCAAAGGAAATAATGGAAGTTGGGAGGTTGGGTGCATGCGTGCGTTGGGGTGTCTATAAAAGGAAAATGAGAGGGGAGTTGAGACAAGGATAAGGAAAGGAAGAGGCAAATGGGAGTGGGAACCAAGGACAAGTATAGGAAGTGGGCCAATGGGAGTTAAGTCAAGAGGATAAGGAAAAGGAAGGAGGCAATCAACGAAAGAGCTTCTAGAAAATAGGAGACATATTGCTACTAAAGTGGGAGTTGATGAAGAAAGGTTTGGGGGAAAAATATTAAAATAATACTTTGTGTGACGCTTAGTAAGATAAGCCCACAAAAAGTGAATAACAGCTGTGGCACTTCCTTGAGCAAGTGCCATAGCTGCTACTTTAGATCTTTTTTTTTTTTTTTAAAACAACCTTATGTGGCGCTTGGTCAAGCAAGTACCACATAAGGCCCACATGAAGCTATGACGCTTACATGAGAAAGCGCCACAACATCTAAAATTTAAAAATAAAAATAAAAATTCCAGAAGAAGTCATGGCACTTCTTTAAAGAAGTGCACAAAACATGTGTCACTATTCCTTATTTTTGTAGAAGATAGTGTAAAAATATGTTTTTAAACTTAAAAGACTAATATAAATCTCGTGTAAACTTAGGGTTTTGTTTCGCATGAGGGATTTGGAGGGGAGAAGAAAAAAAAATTTGAGTTGAATTTAAAAAAAAATAGAAAAGTGGGGTCATAAAAATTTAATAAAGAGAATATGTAACATAAAAAGAGTAAGAAAAATTAATTAAGAACTTGTAACCCTACTTCTCTAATTGTTTACAATCCAACCCAAAAAGTTCCCTCCCTTCCCCTCATTTTAAAGAACCCCTAAAGGACTAATACTTTCGCCAAAAATTATTTGTATAAGTGAATTTACCGTAGCTATTCCTACAAGTATACATAAATATTTTAACAACTAATAATATAAAAATAACAAGTGTTTGTATAAAATGCATTTTTTATAAATGAATTACAAGTGTTTAGGGGGACACTTGTTATTTTTCTATAGTTTGTGGCTAAAATGATGAGGTATATATAAGAGAAATAGTAGTCATTTATATGATAAAGAGGGTTGATATTAACTACTAAACCAAATTTATGAACTGCAAAATTAATATATGAGGATTAATTTTATTCCCTTAATACTAATAACCTCTATTATTGTGTTTTATTCGGAACCTTCACAGCCTACTTTCCACTCTCAGGTGGAGCTTTATCGTCTATCCTGGAAAGCAACCCCGTCAACAACTATAGCTTTAATTTGATCGTCCCTATCAGTCAAGGTATAGACAAAACCCTAAGACACTGAATTCTTCATAATTATTGTTTCAGCCGCCATTATCGTCTCAGACATGTTTCCATGGAATATTGGGAAGTCGGAAAATACTGAAAGACTATGTTATCCCGCTCGGTGACAAAGAGGATTTGCAAGTTCGTGCTAAAGAAGAAATTGGGGCAGTTTATTTTTGGGAACCAGCTGAATATGCAACTCACCTCAGGCACAATAATAAGAGAGTATTGCTCATTTTCTTTTAGGGTAAATAATGAATTAGTATGTCTTTTCAACCACCGACCTTTTATATTCATTCTTTAGAACCCAACCGTTCGAAAATATATATGACTTTCCACATCATGACTTGGCCTAAAAGAATATGTAATAATGTAGGATTAGGTTTTGATGTAGAATAAAACAAATCAAATACTACATTAACTTCTCTTTATATGGATTATGAAATAATATGGGAATCTTAAGTCATGATTCGCAACTAAGATAGCTCCTCAATACATATTGAGGGAAGAATGGTGATGTACTAGAAAGGCTGAAAAGTGAGAAGATTTATAGGTCTAATTCAACACAGCTCTTGATAGGAGTTATAAAAAGTTGTTGTTTTTTTTTTTTTTAACACGAGGTTATATTTATTAACAAAACAGTACTTTAATTATTATTAAAGGGACCAGGACAATAATGAGTCATTTTTTATATGAAAAATATCAATTAAATCTAATTAAAATGCCTAAATCCAAATTCATGCATAAACTTTTAACATATTCATAATATCATAAGACTTAATTAGGAATTTTTGAATGTTTCTAAAAAAGCCGGAATACTCTTAATTGTATATGCTAATAAAGATAGAAATATGAAATCTACAAATAAAAAAAGATATTAAATTCAGGTTAAAAATAAAAAAGACATTAATTAATATAAAATCAATTGCAATTGGAGTAATGATGAAAATTATTCTCATGTAAATGATTTTTTTTTTTTTTTTTTGCCGGCATATGTAAATGATTATAGGAGTAACTTCTGCATTTAGATATAATATATAGTTGATATCAAATATAAATATAAATACGAAAATCTGGATATCGATCATTTTCTTTCCCGTTAATCGATTTATTTATATTTCCAGCTAATTCCCTAACATTCCCGCATCTCAGCTGCATAAGATTTGGGGTTATTAGAAAACACGAAATAAGATGTATTTGGAGCCACTGAGGATGTTTGACCCCCAAAAAAAGAACCTGTTTAGAATATTATAACAAGCCTTTTGTTCCTGTAAAAAAAATGAAGACGAATTGATTAGAGCCTCAGAGTGATTTGTGAAATCCTAAAGTTAATCTTAAGAAATATTAAAAAAATTCCATAAATGTTTTATCCATTATCATTTTTTCTTTATTTTCAATTGTTTTTATTGGGGGAATCCTAATTAAATTTGGTTAAAATGATTAAAACCAAAATCAGGCTTATACTCACCTTCAATTTCTTTTTTAATAATAGAGGGACATTTTTGGTCTATTTACAATATTAAAAAATTTCTAATTAGGCCTTTCGGCCTTATTGAGAATTTGTGAAAGTGTAAGCTTAAATTTATATTTTGGGATTTTAGCTGGATTTAATTGGGATTCTTGCTTTTTAATATTTACTTAAGAACTTCAATTGATTGTTTAGAAATATATATATATAACCTGTCATATACTATGTTTAAATTAAACCTCAGTTTTAGATTGAATGGTTAATTTAGGACTAATTTTTTTAAAAGAAAAGTTGGTTTGATTCTTCCTATCTACATTTTCCCTGTTTAAATCATTTGGTTGCATCCTACTTGGGCTGGCCTTTAAGTTTTTTTGCATTTTATTTTTCTTTCTGTTCCGTTATAGAACATATGTGTCTAGCCCAATGAGGCTAGGCGATGTTGATATAGGATCGATGAGCTCTCCACAGATACTTATGAGTAAGCACCTGGGCAGAGAAGATTTCCCACTGATCTATAGAGAAGATACCAGCGAGCAGTCTCATATCACTGTGCTACACGGTGGTGGCTTTTCGCCAATGGGGTGGTGTGTGTGCACAGTGAGGCTGAATAGTAAATAATCAATAGAGAATGTAAAGAGTGCACCTGGTGGGTAACCTCCTATTTATAGGGATTACCTAGGGTTCCTTTCTCTATCGTAGTGCATCCGTTATTCAAGTAGAGTGCGCCTCCCACGTTCTGCAAATGCCTGCTCCACTACCTGTACAGTTTTGAATCGCAGATATGATAAGAGAACAACTCAACCCATACCTGGGTAGAATGGATCCTGTGGCAAATACCCTTACTGGGCCGCATATCCGCTCCGATATATGGGTCCATAACAATTGCCCCCAAGCTCGGTACTTCAAGTCTTCTATTGTGCCGACATTCGTTAAGTAACCAACCCCGGCCTAGCCGACCGACTTACGCAGCAGGACTCCTTTCACTTCTTATTCTTCTTTTAACCCTTAGTCCGGCTTTCATGATTCTGAGATTCACGCGGAGAATGGACTTTGTTCACGACCGTCCTTATGAACTCCTGCCATGCATGCTTCGGTCATAACCGTCCTGGTAAACTTCATCACAAGGCCGTCGTTATGCACTCCAGATGTATGCACTTCGGTCATACCTGTCTTTATGAACTCCCGCCACTACTTGCCCCAATCGAGGTCATCATGGAAGCCTGTGGATGTCTGGATATAAGTAACCCATCACCTACCCTCCTTGGGGAACAAAATCGTCTCTCTACTTCGTTATCTGTGTGTACTTAATGTCCACGTTTCGGTTACCAAAGCACTTATTACTTCTGACGCTTACACTTCCCATCAAGGATATTAATTGCCTCTGGCGTTTGTATATCTTTAGTGCACACAACGGAATGCCTATAAAATTCGCCTACTCCTTCCTCATTCCTTCATCTATTGCCCTCAGATTCCTTTGTCTTTGAATTCTTTGGAGCGCTGATAATGTACTACCCTTACTTTGAAATCGCCCCGAATATGTCAAGAAGATCGCCTACGGTACACTCGTTTCTGCTTTTCAAAGCGAACCTAAAACGCAGAGAATCCCAGAAGAAGAAAGGATCCAAAAACGACGCGAAGGCTCCTGAAACTCAATACCATACTCTGATGTATTTGCCAGTCTTCATTCACCTACCCCAAAGGGCATATGAGAGTGCCGATGTATTTTCCTGTCTTCACGTGGATTTCTCCAAATACATCTGGACTCTCAACGGTGTTGAGCCAAACTCTGGCTCAACTTTGTTTTCGTGGGCTTTCAGAAGAACCTCCGGGACCCTTTACATGATAGAACCATGTAAAGGACACTTAATTATGGTCAAGACTCCTGCCGACCTGATGGTGACTCTGGGTGCCACTCCTCTGCACTGATCTGAGATGGGCGAGGCACAGGTGAGTGGGCCAGCTCTAATAAGCCAAACTCAGGCTTTAAGTCCCAATTATCTGCTGTGAACTGAGGTGCCCGTGCCGACGAGTTGCAGACTTGAATTATTCGCCGGATCACTACTACAAAAAAACGTCAAAAACGTCCTTAATTAGAGGCAATTAACGTCCTTTTTGCGAAGGACGTCTGACTAGGGGTAGTTGAAAAAATAGTCTATAAGGCGTCCTATGTTAAAAATAGGACGCCTTTTTTAGTATGTCCTACAATAGATATAGGACGCCTTTTTTAGGGCGTCCTATGTTAAAAAAGGACGCCTTTTTTTAGGGCGTCCTACAATAGATATAGGACGCCTTTTTTAGGGCGTCCTATGTTAAAAACAGGACGCCTTTTTTAGAGGCGTCTTTTTTAAAGGTTAATCAAAACAGGACGCCTTTTTGGTTAAAAAGCGCACTTTGAGCGTCCTTATTTATAATCAGGACGCCTTATATTATAATTTTTTTTTTAAAAAAAATGTCCCCCTTTTGCATTGATATAAAACTGAAACCCGTGTGCAATAGAACAATGCAAATAAGACCAACAACGTCAAAGAACAACGAAACAACATCAAAAACCAACAACAAAACAAGGCACTTTGGCAACCAAAGAAGACCAACAACAAGAAACAAGGCACTTGGCAACCGTAAAAATGCATATATATATGAGATGCAAAAACCAACAACAAAGAACAAACAAACAACAACAAGCTAAGTGACCAAAACCTTTAAGACCCAATAAGATAGATCGGTTTAGACCAAAACGCACTTGGCAACTAGCAAGACCAACAACAAACAAGGCACTTGGCGGCCCGAAGAAGACCAACAACAAGAACAAACAAACAACAACAAGCTAAGTGACCAAAACTTTTAAGACTCAATAAGATAGATCAGTTTAGACCAAAAAGCACTTGGCAACCAAAAGACCAACAACAAAGAACAATAGCAAGTGACCAACAACAACAACAACAAACTATTACTTAAACTGACCAAAAATTCAACTTTCACTCCGAGTTTCAATTCCAATACGAACAAAGATCACAAAGAACAACAAAACTCTAAATGATTGATATGATTTAATTTTCGGGGCTATTTACAAATGAAGTTACCAATTCCACGAAACCAAGACTATTAAAGGCGAACAAGGCAACACATGATGTACATATCTATATGCGTTGAAGAAAATTTGCAGCCAAAGCGTCTCGAATCAGATCAATCTCTTCCTCCGAGCACGGATCCAGACTATCAAAAAGCTATAAATTGGAAAACAACGTATAAGTTAAACCAATGAAGCGAATAAAATAATTAACTCAAGTAGAACAAAAAATATTATCATTTGAGAAACAGAGAGCGATCACGTACGTTTTGAAAACCTGTAGTACGCCCCGCCCGTAACGATGGTATGCATATAAAACATAACGAAGTATCCGCACTCGAGTTCCCTGGTTGTTTTGGGCACTATAAATCAAAAGAAAATTGTTAAAACGGATAAAGGCATATCGAAAGCTACCATTGTGTCAATGAAATAACTTGAATTGAAACTACTTACTTTCGGATAAAACCACTTTGGTCCGCCCCGCTCGGTGCTCCAAAGAATCGATCTAGCCGCCCGAATGCACTACATTAAAATGGAAATTAACGAGACATGAAAACAGATCATATAAATGAAGAATCAATGATTTAGACAAAAATTTACTTACTTGGCAAACATAGATTTGATTTCATCGTTCGGCTTGCCACCTCTTAAGGGATCAAACCAATAACATGCGTTCTTGGAGGGACAAACAACACACGGGTCCAATGACCACTACAACAAACACATTATAATATTAATTAAGATAAGAAAGGAATTTATTCTTAAAAATCTTAAATAGACAACTAAATTACGTACCCTTCAAGTATTGGGGCTAGATAACAACGATCATCTTGCTTGGACAATTGTACCACCAACATAAAGCGTCCTTTTGGTTAACACACTGCGCAGCCGCGGCCGTGTTTATTGGACTTAAGAATCCATACAAATCCTTTCGGCCTTTACGGACGCATATGTCGTAGCGAGACACTATGATCGAAATAAAATGATAAACGTTGTTAAGTATAGCAAACAAAAAAGATCAATGCAATAATCAAAGGGGGAAAAAACGTACATTATCGCGGCTTCAAGAACGACTAAATCTAAATCCTCCATATGCAAAAATTCGACAAGATCTTTTTGGTCAACTCGTAAACTCATAGGTCTTGTCTACGCCGACAATGCCAGGTTGCATCTTGAAGGAGAGATAGCTAATGTCCTTGTACATGGATCGCAACGGTGCTAAGTGTGGAAATTTGCCCTCATCCACTTCATTCTATGAAAACATAAACAAACATATTATGAGTGAGTTACCAATGAAACGCAAGTTCTAGTAATGTATTTCCTACCATTGGAGGTGTCGCCGCCGCCATCTGAATAAGATGATTCGGCCAAAGGATGAACGATCCTATGGCCCGGCCTAAATCGGAACCTCGTCATCTTGAATCGGGATGTCTTGTTTTGTCTTCCCCCTCTCGAACACATGTCACGGTCACCTACGTAGGTCTTTTGGAATTTCAATATTATGGTGGATGGTGTGATCCGTGTAAATAAGAGCATCGGCAACAATACGCTGTGTGGGACATCCAAATAGAGAGTGCAAGGTTGTCCTCTCGTAGGGCGTGTGAGAAGGTTCGCCGAGATCAACATCCGGAGGGTGAAAACTCTCTTTTACTGGGGGGAAGGCCGGGGATTCACGAGTTGTATGTTCCGTATTGTCCCTCGAATCCATCATGGTTTTCACTTCGGATCGTACTTGTTGCATGATTTCATCAAATAGTCCCGCCCGTATTTTGGCTACAAGCGAGGACTAGGGTTGTTATCGTCATAGAACCGTGAACGCCGTCCAAAATATTTTGCGGCTGTAACTCCCCTAGGCTCCCCTCGAATGTTGTCAGGGTAATCCGGCTTCCCAATCGCCGTTGACAAAATGTCCATCCGTGAACCCGGCGTAAATGAACCTTGGGAACTCGCTCCTCAAGTGCATCCCGTATCATAAGATGTTTCATAAATAACAACTAAACCCTATAATATGAAAAAACCGAGGCTATTTAAAACGTCTAATTTAACTACTTACAATCTTGGAGGCAACCTCGGCAACATCTCGCATTTATGTATGTGTCGCCCCTCATCCTCGCAGCTTTCCATTTCTTGTGACGAGGAGGAGGTTCGGGGGCTGGACAACAGTGGAAGGATCGGATTCGGAAGCTTCCTTCATTCTCTCTAACTGCTCTTCCATCATTCTCCGTTCCGGCTTTTCTGTACCCACCACGAGACATACAATGCGGATACTTATTTGCCGCTTGTCTCTCTTTATTGGCTTGACTCATTTCCTATGACACAAAAACAATTAAAACTAAGTTGTGAAATAAAAGAAATGATATGAAATGAAAGAAATTTTAATTTTACAATAAACTCGGATTTTGCCGTGACGCCACAAACTCCCTCCAGTCCTCCTCCGGAGAAATATAAGGATATTTCGACATGGATCCTCGTTCCTCCTTTGCCCTCGAACAAACTTTTTAGTCGCTTATTCTTGAAGTCTTTCCAACGTATACGGACTTCCCCATCCAATGCTTTTCCATTTCCTTAGTGTTAGGGACGTCGTACGTTTGCTTTAAGGTAAAAGGAAAGATAATTAAATTTCAAGTAACAAGCCAAATGATACAAATGCAAATATATTGAAAGTGACGAACCAAAAGTTGTGCCCAAATCAACGCTTCGTTTTCTCCGAACGAACTTCCAAGCGAGAGATCACAATGCGAACTTTGCTTCGAGCCAAATAGCCTACATAGCTAATGAAATTGTCTTCCTCCGGGCCAATTGGATTCAACTTGTCATCAAAGTCCACATGCAGCCTCTTTTTTTGACCGTCACGACGGGCCACTAGCGCACTCATCTCGTGTGCAACCTCTACCCCTTCTCACAACGGGCTCGCCACCTCTCTCACCTCCTGACTCATCAGAGCTAGAGCTAGACATGTTCCTGTTCATCAAGGACAAATCAATGTTAGATAGGTTATTAAATAGTAAACAGATTAATAAAATAAACTAAAATGTTAAACCATCTTAAGTTATGACATATTACTATTTCATAACTTAAGATCTTACTTTATATGGTTTCCCATATTCCTTCACAATGATCTTTTCTTGCAGCATCTTCTTCATCATCTACCAATTCCACATCACGCGTTGTAGGGGGATTTGTTGTGAAAGGGGGTATCTTCAAGGTCGAAGGATTCTTCACCATACTTCTATTTTTTACTTTGAAGTACAATGGACATTTTTTTATTTGCGGTCTCGTAACATAAAACACTTGTTTCGCCTGGCTTGCTAGAATGAATGGCTCATCTCTATGACCAACTCGTGAAGATCAACGAGACAACTCCAAATTGTGGATCTATTACAACAAAGATTATTGCTAACCCACTCACATTTCAATAGAGCAACTTTGAACTTGTTGTAACTCATCTCCCATATTTCTTCAATAACTCCATAATAAGCCATTGATGCTAATACCGGGTTTTTGTCTTTCGTACTCGCAAAGTGCATGGATTCAGCTTCAACCATCACCCCACTATTTTGCACAGAACTTCTGTCGTCTTGGCCTTTTGTGTAGAAGGTATACCCGTTTATTTCATAACCTTGCCAAGTGATGACCTGAAAAGAAGGCCCCCAGGCCAACCACTCGATTGTATCCGACACTCCGGTCTCGTGCGATACCTTCTCCTCAAACCACTTTATGAACGTCCTCTTTTGCTCATGAGCTATTTGCATGTCATTCTTCCTTGGATTCTTATTCTTCAAACTCTTTCGTGATCATCAATGTATGGTTGAACTTCTTCCATATTATTCAAGATGTACAAGTGTGTGCTTGCAACACCTCTTCACGACCCTTATTCTTCGCTTTGATTCCTCGAGTTCCCTCGGTTATCCCCTTGTCATGCTAAGATCGTATCATCGTCCCGATAGATAATCTTTACAAAAGTCCATAGCCTCTTCAACTACATATCTCTCAACTATTGAGGCTTCCGGCGATAAGGATTTTTAGAATACCCTTTTAAGATCTTCATGTATCGCTCGAAAGGGTACATCCACCTTAGGTAAACCGGACCGCGAGCGACCTCCCTTACCAAGTGCACTATCGGGTGCACCATTATATCGAAAAATGCGGGAGGAAAATGCATCTCTAGTTGAGACAAAATAATATAACCCTCATTTTCCAATTCATCCAACTTTTCAATGTCAATGACTTTGTTACGAGATAGCATTAAAGAAAATACACAATTTTGTTATAGTGTTTCGCACTTCATCTTTCATAATGCCCCTAATAGATACGGGCAATAGTTGTTGCATCGACATGATAATCATGGGACTTCATCCCCACTAACTTCAGATCGTCCATTGAAACACACCTTCTCAAATTTGAAGAATATCCTTGTGGAACCTTAATGTCATATAAACACCCACACAAACTTTTTTCTCGGCTTTTGATAGTGTATGGGCTGCGGCTCCATATATGCCTTCTTACCATCTTCTTTTACTTGTGGATGTAACCGTTCTCTTATTCCCATATCAACCATGTCTAGTCTCGCACTAATTCCATCCTTAGTCTTTCCCGGTATGTGCAAAAGAGTACCGACAAGACTATCACAAACGTTTTTCTCCACATGCATCACATCAAGACTGTGTCTCACATCAAGACTACGCCAATATGGAAGATCAAAGAAAATTGATCTCTTCTTCCATATATTCTTCTCACCCACAATCTTTCGCCGCTTACCCAATATGACATTGATATGTTTCACCCGACTATAAACATCCTCTCCGGTTAATGCCTTTGGAGCCGTTCTATGCTCCGGTAAGCCGTTGAAACGCTTTCTTAACTTACGATATGGGTGGAACCGATCAAGAAACCTCCCGTGACCGAGATAGACCGTTTTTTTCCGTGCTTTAGTTGATGGAAGTTTGTGTCTCGCTTCACATATTGGACATGCTTTATGACCCTTGACACTCGTACCCGACAAATTTCCATATGCGGGAAAGTCATTTATCGTGGTAAAAATCATTGCACGCATCTTGAAGGACTCCTTCTTATATGCATCAAACACATCTACGCCTTCCTCCCACAATTTCTTCAAATCCTCAACCAAGGGCGCCAAGTACACATCGATATTGTTCCCAGGCTGTTTTGGTCCGTAAATCATCATAGAGAGCATCACATACTTGCGTTTCATACATAGCCGGGGAGGTAAGTTGTATATTACAAGGAGAACCGGCCATGCACTATGGGTGCTTGCTAAGAGTCCGATACGGATTGAAGCCATCTGTACAAAGCCCCGACGAAGATTTCTTGGCTCACTTTGCCAAATTGAGGGAACATTTCATCTATTTTCTTCCATTGCGAGAGAGTCACCGGGTCTTGGAGATATTTTCCATCGGATATTCTCTCATCGAATGCCATCTCAATCGCTTCGCCGTGGCTTCACTAGTAAAGAGACGCTTAAACCGCGGTATTATTGGAAGATACCACAATGCCTTCACGGTTGCCTTTTTGTTGTCTCATCATCTCCGTAACCACCACCTTTCTTCACTTTGTATCGTGAAGTTTTACACTTCGGACAATTACTCAAGCCTTCATACTCATTTCTGTACAATATGCGTCATTAGGGCAACTTGTATCTTTTTATACTCCATACCCATCGAAGACAAGATTTTCTTGGCCTCATACATACGATTTGGAAGTACATTATCGTCTGGCAACATATCACACAACAATTGAAGCGGGACGTGAAACTACTATCGGTCCACCCACAAGTTGCCTTTAAGTTGATCAAATGTAAGGTCCCAAATCAACCGTGTATACTTAGTACACCCAGGGAACAACGGTGTCTCGCATCACTCCGCACGCTATCATATTCATGCGGTTGTGCAAAAGATTCGACCTCAACATCATGAATCATTCTCTCCATTCCATCGTCATCTTCCTCAACTTCATTTTCGTCCGACACATTGGTACTTATTACCTCCTCACCATGCCATATCCACGTTGTGTATCGAAGGTTTATTCCATCACAAATTAGGTGATCCCTTATAGTAGGAATATCCCGTCGAACCCCATTTAAGCAATTAACACATGGACAATAATACATCCCTTTTTTTGTAGCCACATGCCTTCTAGCAAATTCAATAAACTCTTCCACCCCATTCTCATATTCTTCACTAGTTCTCAAAGCATTCATCCAACTATGCCCCATTTTAATACCACCTACGATATTTCCACCAACACTCAAGTTTATAACAATTTAAAGAACGACATGCTTTTTTGTCAATCTTGAACTAAAATTTCGGCAGCATTTCCCCTTAAAAGTAACACATCCCAAAATTTCAACAACAAACAATTTCAACTTCAATCAAGAAAACTTACTAACTAAGCCAATTCAGATCAATATCAGCTATTAAATCCAATAGTTTCATCAATACAAAGTATAAAAATATAGCTAAATTGTCCAAGTCATAAACTATTAAATTATGGACTTCTAATCATCTTTATTCATACAACAAAGTTTACCTAGTTCAATGCACATCAACGAAAAAACAACAATAATTAACTATACTTACCTCAACTTTAAATTCGATGCTTGAAATTTATTTGCTCTATTCAACCTAAAGACAACAACAATAAAGAGAACATTAGAATTATTCAAACTAACATATGTGAGAGGGAATAATTGTATGACAAAAGGAACATGATTACAAATACCTACCCTATGACCCCTCAAGCTACCTCTTGTGGGTTGCTATCGTGGCAAAGTCACAATAGTCAAAAGGGTTATTAGCTTCCCGTAGTCAAAAAAGAAGTAATCACTTGAGAACTTAAAACGCAAATTTGCGAGATAGTAAACTTCTATGATATATCCCAACAACCATAAAGTTTCACAGAAATGAAAAATGAAGAAGGAAAATTGATGTAGAATGACATCAAGAGGTAGTAGCTAGGGAGAACTGTTAAAAGGCAAATCACAAACAGTAGGAAAAACTATACACACACTCTTGGCACTAGCATATAGTTAGACCCAAATTTCATGCCTCGGATCCCACGTAGACTTTCTCATTCATTGATAATTAATATTAGCCAGCTTTGGAACAAATTCTGGAGATTTAAATTATGCTCACACTAAATAAGGCAGCCAAAACTAGTTGTTTATGTTTCAAGGACGTGCACGGGCGATTGCACTGCAAGTGATACTATACTAGCTTCGATTTTAAATATAAGAAATAATTTATAATGTAATTTATATTATAAACTATATCCTATAATTAAAACCGGAGAAGTATATGTTTATTCGTGCCTCTATCTTCAATGTAAAAGTTCTAAAAGGAGTTTATTTTGATAATTAATCTATAAGGAACTCACTTGTCTCTTAAATTTATCTAAGTTTCATGTTGTAGGTTACATAAGTTTAAGTGTAGAGCTCTAAGAGACACCTCTTGACAGATCATGGACATACACAAATAATATTGCAATTTAAATAACACCTATAAATTACTTGCTCCCAACAAATATTGGTAATTGAATTTGTTCACAAAATTGTACAAGGGACTAATCCCCTGGTTAGACCCAAATCCTATGAGTGATTGATATGTGAAAAATATTAGAGTTACCTTATCACTTTTTTTGAATGAAGAATGTGGGATTGTATTAATAAGAATAATCAGGGCCGTTCAGCCGTACCAAAAGAATCTATACAGTGAGACTAAATCTATCAAAACATTTCAAAGAGTGTACAACCATGGACTTGACCTGGACTAAGATCTCATGAGCATTGGATCCTATAGCAGTGGGATAAATTAAGTTGGGAAGATTAAACCATGATCGTAAGCAAGTGCAAAAATATACTCCCGAAAAATAAGTGGGTATAGGAAGTCATGTTGACGAGATCTATCTAGTTCTAAATATACTTGAAATTCCTCACTTGAAGAAACAGAGGAAGCCACGGTACTTGTAATACCTCCCTGAGCTTCACGGTCCGAAGGCAAAGAAGGGAATTTCAATCCCTAGCTAGGTCAAAAACGAGGAAGAAGGAGAATGAGACAGAAGGCATGGGGAATTTCTTAAAAAAAATTAAAATTTAAATACCTTAGTCCGCCTCTTGCGACGGCAACAGAGCAATGAAGCAAGTCGACGGAGCTCTCGCGCGACGACAACAGAGAATACAGGCAAAGTCGACGGAGCTCTCGCGCACAATGAGAGGGAAAAATGAAAGGGCTTTTGGTAGGGAAGGAGCCGAGTGAGAGAGCAGGTGAGTGAGGGGTGAGCGATTTTGGGTTTGCTTTCAGCGTGAGTGAGCGGCGGGACTGATGATATGTGTGTGTGAGTAAGCACATGAATGAATAATAGGGTTAAGTGGGTTTTTAAGGCGTCCTGATCAAGTACCAGGACGTCAAAAAATCAATTAAGGCGCCCTAATTGATAAACAGGACGCCTTAAAAGCCAAATAATTACCAAAAAAAAAAAAAAAAAAAATTGTCGCCAATTAAGGCGACACGAAAATAGAGTAGGGGCGCCTTAAAATTAATTAAGGCGCCCTAATTGATAAATTAAGACGCCTTAAAAGCCAAATAATTACCAAAAAAAAAAATTTTGTTGCCAATTAAACAGAGTAGGCGCCTTAAAATTAATTAAGGCGCCCTAATTGATAAACGGGACGCCTTAAAAGCCAAATAATTACCAAAAAAAAAAAAAATTTGTCGCCAATTAAGGCGACGAAAATAGAGTAGGGCGCCTTAAAATTAATTAAGGCGCCCTAATTGATAAACGAACGCCTTAAAAGCCAAATAATTACCAAAAAAAAAAAAATTTGTCGCCAATTAAGGCGACCTGAAAATAGAGTAGGGCGCCTTAAAATTAATTAAGGCGCCCTAACATGAACACAGACGCCGAATAAATTTTAAGTCGTCCCGATATATTATCGGGACGCTTTAAAGCCCAAAAATTAAAATTTTGACCTAATTAAGAAGACCTACATATACATCGGACGCTTTAAAATTACGCGCCACAAAAATTCAGAAATGGCGCTAATAATTAAGACCAATTTGGCGGAAAATATTTTAAAATTAGGCGTCCTGATATTTTTTTAGGACGCTTTAATTTATTTTAGACGTTCTGAAAGTTATTTCAGGACGTCAAATTTGAGAATATCAATATTTATTTACAAGAATGCCACTACTTTCATTTTTAACTTCCTTTTTAAAATTTAGAACGTCTCTTAGGGAAGTAGTTATCATTTTTTGTAGTAGTGCTTTTTACGAAATCGAGAAGTATCCATATAATCATGAGTTAGGCTCCAATCGTCATTTTGCGTGGGCCATTCACTCCCCTCATCCTCGATATGCGCTCGTATTTAATGCTCGCGTCATTTCCTGTCAACCCTAATGGGCCTCTTTAGGGTTTTACACGCAACGTTATATGCATACGGGTGTCATAGCTCATGACCTTTCAAATTCGCAACGTCTACAGATCCCTGCTAAAACCCTTCGTTATAACACTTTTGCACTTCCATCCTCCCATTCCGACTTGAGAATTTCTCCGCCAACGCGCTCTTGCACAAAAGCTATTCCATACCTTTGGTAGATACTTTAGCATCCTTGTTTCTTTTTTTAATTCTTTTTGGTTGAGCACCACACTTACTGGGACAGTCTCTATCCAAGTTAGAGAAATTTTTGTAAGCCTACCTCTGGGTTTTCTGGGTATCCTAACTATGGCTCATGCTATGCCACACACTTTCGATCCCAGACACTCCTCCTCTTATCGCAAAACAATAGCTCAAAAGAACACTGTGCCTATAGACACTCTCTGTATTCCTATTTTCCCGGGGGGTAGGAAAACGTCTAGGGCTTCTGACACACCCTTCGTATTTTCCTTCCAAGAGGAACCACTACCTGAAGATGAAGGACCTACCGTGCTTCTTCGTTCTTCACGAAAAAGCACCAAAAACAAACGACGACCCACACCTTCAAACGCTACTCTATTAACCATGCCAAACCAAATGCCGAACCCCTGCGACGAATGTTGCTATAAGAGTATTGATCTAGCTATGCTAGAAAAGCACCGGGAAGCCGATTTACTTTTGGCTAATTGTCGATGCAACATCATTCCGCCAGGTAGCTATTACTTTTTGATTTTTGCTTCTCTTTTTTCTTGATTTAGGTATAGATGACCTCTTCTTCGCACTCTCCCAACCTCTCTGAGATGGAAGAATCCAGTGCCTCCGCCACTACAAGGGACACCATCAAACGATCATACATCGTTAACCCCTGTGTAACAAGCATTAGAAGCATTATGGAAACAACAGATATCCGGCCCCTTGGGCTGCCCAACGGGGAAGGGTATTCGATCCGGCTACCCCTTGCACGTGAATCCGTTGCGTCTGGGTGTCCATAGAGCCAAGACCCCCATTTCTTCTTTCTCTACCAGGATGTTATAACCGTTCTTGGTGTGAAATTTCCTTTTACAGAATTTCAAATAAATTTGTTGAACCACCTACATGTGGCACCCTCACAACTTCACCCCAACGGATGGGCCTTTGCCATTGCGTTCGAAAATCTATGCCAGAAAATGAAGATCGTTTGTACCATTCCTATGTTTATGTCTTTCTTTTCTCCCATGGAAACCAGTATGCTGTCGAGAGGCACCACGACCTGGTTCGGATGGACCTCTTTACGCAGCATTCGCGACCGTAAGCTCTTCAAACCTTTCATGGACTCATGGAAAAATTTTAAAAATGCTTTTATAAAAGTCGTTGCCGACTTCCAGCGAGTACCTTGGTTTGTTCAAAAAATTCATTCAGGGGAGACCAAGGAGAAATTTCCTTTATACTGGCGAGCCCATCACCATACTCTTACACCAGACGATTTGATCCCAAAACCAAAAAGTTTTTCAAACGCTGAAGTAACCGCCCAGCTACAACTTTTGGAACACTGGCAAACTGAAAAATCTGTTGGATCCAGCCGAGTATATTGCTACCCCTCTAATTAGGAGGCGCTCTACAACGAGTACGGGCATATTATCATGCTAACCGTCCTCTTTTTTTTTTTAACCTTGTTCGTTTCTTTGCAAGCCGACATATGGGAAAGCCCGAGTTCCTCAACGTCTTCACCGAGCTTCCTGAAGGGACCGTCAATTCCCCCAACGCCGGCAACCCTGATGACCCAACCTAGGCTGACCAAGTGGCTGCGACCGCCGGAGCCTCTCGCAAGCGCTCGGTGCCTTAAGGCGGATCCAAGCGTGGGGAAGGGATCTCAAAGAAACAGAAGGGGAAACATCCCCAAGACGAGCCCACTGGTCCACAGGCCACACCTGCTCCTCTGGTAGAAACCATTCTGGCCCCGTCCTTCACGAAAACGGCCCCTTCTGTAGCCGAGTTACCCGAGCGAGACTTGTGGAAGAGTGGGGTGACACCAAACTTCTTAGACGCCATCTGGCCTCCTGCCCGATTTCACAAATCCCTCAGTCTCTCCGAATCCGACAAGGCCGAGATTGCCGATCTGGAACTGAAAGGCCACAGAGCCATCTCACTGATCCGACCCTATGCCATTCTCAAAGTCAAGTATGCTAAGACCATGGCGCACTTGCACGAGGTGTTTAAGGAAAGAGATAGCCTGAAGCAGGAACTCGCTCCTCTGAATGATAACGCAGACTTGGCCAAAGTTATCCAGGATTGGAACTAGGCTCAGGACAACTTTCGATCCTCTAAAGCTAAAAAAAGAGAACTGGAAGAGGAGGTTAAAACGCTTAAAGCCAAGTTGTCTCAATCCGAGGAGAACATGGCCCTGGCGAACATGGATGTACACCGTCTGAAGGACCTCCGCACCAATGACATGCTGCAAATAGAGAAAGCACAATCCGATACGGATCATGTCAAAGACGTGCTAAAGACGAAGGATGAGGAACTTCTGGTAGCCAAAGGACAACTTTCAAGATATGTCAACGCTGCTGTACAGTCCTTCAACAATGTCGTGGTGCAACTCCGAGTCCTCAACTCCAACATCCCTCTGAATACCTCCGAGGTACACTTTCAAGCATATGTCAATGAAAAAGGAAAACTAATTCCCCCCAGAGCTGACGAAGACGAAGAAGAGGAGAACGAGGAAGGCAAGGAGGAATCCATCATCCCCCCTAAGCCTATGTACGTTTTTCCTCTTTTGCTTGTTACATGTTTGTTGCCGTGGTTACAACTCGGCTTTTGATTTGTAAAGTGATTTGTGCTCCGGCCTCGATGATAGACCTTTCACCGCACTTATTTTCCTTAAGTTATTTGATTCCTTCATGCATTGATCGGTTTGTTTAACACTTATCAATTTCACCAATTCGCCGAACTTGCCCGTTTGCAACAGTAATAAACCCGTCAAATGTTTTCAACTTTATTTTCTAAATTTTTAACACCCCAACTTGATCAAGATCGGTACGTTAGCCTATTCGGTTATCCCGAACAGTTTGATTAACGTCTGCCATTTCTAGCTTTGCGCTATCACATGAGAATTTTCTGAAACCGGTTTGAAAGTTTTCTTTGGTTTGGCTCTTATAGGCCTTGCGAAGACTGGTTTGTTGACCATGACTTCATGCATGCTACGATAATTAGGTGTGTATGCCCAATAATTCGCACCTGCTTACACGATTTTTGAAAAATTGGTGTTCGCACCATAGATTTCTACATGCTTATTTCGTTCGTGGTTCTGAAACTGGTGTGCACACCCAAAGTCCAGACCTCTATATTTTGGGCATGTTTTACAAAAACTGGCTTTCTGGCCATGAATTTATACATGTTCCTTTATCAACGTGATTTCTGGAAACGGGCTTTCTATACCTCGGAATCCTACACGTTTAATTTGTATATGAATATCAGAAATGGGTTTATGGACCTCAATTTCCTCTGTGTTTACTTTGAACAGGATTTCCAGAAACGGGTTTGTGTACCTCAATTTCCTTCCTGATTACCATGACTTGAACACAACAAAAATAATTGTTCTGAAAATGGGCTCCTAGACCCAGTATTCATTAAAATAGAGAACATGCTTCGGCCATGCCGTCATTACATGATGCCCTACGAGTTCACAGCTTCCTAGCTACTTTACTCATTGGTCCGGACTGACTTCTAGCTATAATATGCCTTTAACTTGTCAGCATTCCAAGTCCGCCTAACGGGCTTCTTCTCCAAAGTCTCAAGCTTGTAGGTGCCTCTGCCCAAGTTTTCTGTTACTCGGTACGGACCTTCCCAATTTGCCGCAAGCTTGCCCTGACTGGAATTCTTGTTGCCTATGTCGGCTTGACGAAGGACGAGGTCGCCTTTGTCAAAACTCTGAGGTCTGACCTTCTTCTTATACCGGTTGGCAATAAGTCGTTTAGCTGCCAATTCCCTGCAATGTGCTGTAACTCAGGCTTCATCTATTAGATCTAGCTCCACCGAGATAGCTTCATTATTTTGGCCTTCCTCATTGAGAGGATTGACCCTCCTCCATAAGGGTTCACCGATTTCGACCGGGATCATTGCCTCGTAGCCATAAGTAAGTCTAAATGGGGTTTCTTCGGTTGATGTATGCACAGACGTCCGAAGCCCCCATAGCACACAGTAACTGCTCTACCCAATCCGACTCAGCCTCTTCCATCCGTTTTCACAATCCGTCAAGGATAACCTTGTTTGCCGCCTCAGCTTGCCCATTGGACTGCGGATGCTTGACAGACACAAAGTGTAACTCAATGCGATAGTCAGCCATCATCTCCTGGAAACCCTTGTCAGTGAACTGGGTTCCATTATCTGTGATAACCCCAACCGAGATCCCAAAACGGAAAATGATATTTCTCTTTACAAACTTTTAAACTCGAGCCGATGTTATGGTTGCCAGTGGTTCTGCCTCTATCTATTTTGTGAAGTAATCCACGGCCACTATAAGCCAACGCAACTGCCCTGGCGCCGGCTTAAAGGGTCCTAACAAATCCATGCCCCATTTGTAGAACGGCCACGGAGCCAAGATATGGCTTAACTCTGATGGTGGAATCCGGATCACTTTACCGTGCTTCTGATAGCTTTCACACAAGCGTACATGCTCTTTAGCATCTGCTGCCATAATAGGCCAAAAGAAGCCGGCCCAAACCACTTTACGCGCCAAAGCTTTACCGCCCATATGGTGTCCGTTGATTCCCTCATGTATTTCAAACAGCACATATCTGGCCTCGGCCGTACTAAGACATTTCATCATTGGAGAATGAAAACCTTTCTGGTATAACTCATCCCCAATCATGGCGTATGATGCTTTGCCATTCTCACTAACTTCTTTGCCTCTCTTTGCTTCAACCGGGAGAATTCCTCTCTAGATAATCAGCTATTGGCTTCCTCCAATCGGTCACCTCTGAGATGACCATTACGCAACTTGGTTCTGTCAAGTTTTGTTGAACTATTGTGCGATGATTTCCAGGGCTCTTTGTACTTGCCAGTTTAGACAAAATATCCGGCCTAATATTCTCTCCCCTTGGAATCTGCGTTACTTCCACTTTGTTGAACTTAGCCATAATCTGCCGCACTCTCCCCAAATATTTAACCATGAAGGGGCCCTTAGCCGATACGTCCCGTCGATCTCGCGGCTACCAATTGGGAGTCGGTAGAAACATGAACTTTCTTGGCCCCATTCTCTTTGGCTGAAGCAACCCAAAGCAATTAAGACCTCATACTCCGCCTGATTGTTAGACGTTTTGAAATCGAAACGAAGGGAATGCTCCACTGATAATCCTTCTAGCCTTTCTATAATTATTCCAGCTCTTTTCCCTTCTCGTTTGAGGATCCATCTACGAACATCCTCCAAGTCTCGTGTCCTCTTCCCCTCCTTCCAAAGGGGTAAGTTCCATCACAAAATCAGCCAATGCTTGTGACTTGATCGCATGCCAAGCTTCATACATTATGTCGAACTCGGACAACTCGATAGCCCAGCTAACCATTCGTCCCGCCAAATCGAGCTTGTGAAGAATCTATCTAATCGGTTGACCGATGCGCACAAAAATATGATGGCTCTGAAAATATGGACGCAAACATCGTGCTGTAATGAGTAATGCGAAAGCCATCTTTTCTAGCTTTTGGTACCTCAACTCCGAACCTTGCAGTGCCCGACTTACGAAGTACACCGGACTACGCGTTCCCCGATCTCTCGACCAAAACGGCGCTCAGTGCCTCTTCCCCAACAGACAAATACAAGATCAAACTCTCCCCGGGTTCTGGCCTTGATAACACCGGTGGAACGGATAAGCACTGCTTGATTTTTGCAAACGCCTCATCACACTCTTGGTTCCATCCACCCAAAGCCTTTTTCTTTAGTAACTTAAAGAAAGGGAGAGAATTTTCTGCCGACTTTGGTAGGAAGCGAGTTAACGCTGCTACTCTGCCAGTTAGTTGTTGCACCTCCTTCTTAGTTCGCGGAACCGGCATATCCAACACGGCTTGGCATTTTTCTGGGTTCATCTTGATTCCTCTGGTGTTAACAGGAAACCTAAGAATTTCCCCGCCGGGACCCCAAAGGCACACTTCACTAGGTTTAAACAGATCTAGTATTTCCTGAGCTTGTCAAATGTCTGTTGCAAATCCTGCACGTGGCTTGTTGTGTGCACAGACTTGACGATCATATCATCTATATAAACTTTGACGTTCTTCCCGAGTTGATCTTCAAACATCCGATTCATCATTCTCTGATAAGTAGCCCCGGCATTCTTCAATCCAAACGGCATAACATTATAACAATAATTAGCCCTATCCGTGATGGAAGCGGTTTTTCCCGATCCTTGGGGTGCATAGCTATTTGATTGTACCGGAATAAGCATCCATAAAGGAAAGCAATTGAACCCGAGGAATTGTCCACCAGTTGGTCTATATTTGGCATAGGGAAGGAACCTTTTGGGCACACCTTATTCAAATCCTTATAGTCAGTGCACACCCTCCATTTACCATTTGGCTTTTTAACCATAATGACATTTGACAGCCATGTAGTATATTGCACCTCACGGATGAAACCGGCTGCCAACAATTCGTCCACATGAGCCTCTAAGGCTTTCCGCGGTCATCACCGATTTTCCTTTTCTTACGGGAGACCGGGGTTGACCCGGACAAATAGCCAACCTATGACAAAAAACTCGGGATCTACTCCGGTTATGTCCGAGGGTTGCCATGCAAAGACATCTTTGTTACTCCGCAAGAACTCCTCTAACTCTGTCCGGACCTCGGGTCCAAACTCTTACCAATTTTGGTTGCCTGGCCGGGCTCATCTCCCAACACGAGGTCCACCAATTCGCCACTTGGTTCGACTTTTCATCTTTTCTTTTCACGCAAATCCAACTCTACCGAATTGACCGATAATTAAGGACATGTGCCGCTTTGCATTTAGTGGAGAATCCCTTCCAAATGAATAAAAAAATTATATTTTTTTACTGTAATATCAATTTTTTAATTATTAATTATTTCTTTTTATTAATCCTTCAGTTGGTTTTATGACCGGTATTCATATAAAAAAAATTATAAGTGAATTTCCAAGTGTTTACAAGCATTTTAACAATTAACAACTGGAAAATAATAAGTGTGTGTATGTAAATTTTTTGTATAAGTGAATTTACAAATATTCGTAAGTGAGTTATAAGTAGGAAATTAACAATTATAGCTAAAGTATATTTTTATTATACTTTTAAGATTGCATAGGGTTTTATTTTAATTTTTCCTTAACATTATAAAATGCACTTTTAGTCCTATAATTTTCATACTAATAATGTCCCCAACAAAAAATACCGACTCAAAAAATTTAAATGATGGATATACTGCTACGAAACTATGCCTAAGTTCTAAATATCATCAATAATAATTTTAAAAATAATTTCAGATAATAAAAAACTCATTGATGGTAATATTTTTAAATAAAACTATGACATATGTTTTTTAGAGTAAAAATAATAATTGTCTTCAATTTCTCTCGTAATTTAATTATTTACTCTTTCCACAATTTATATAATTTTATACAATTCAGTATATTTATATTTAAATAAATTTTTACCAAAATATTAAAATTAATAAATGTAAAATATATTAAATTTAATTAACAAGTCAAAATTATATTATTTTTTTTTACTGGTAATCAAAATTATATTGAATAAATAAAATTTAAGTATATGCTTTGTCAGTTCACTCGAGAGCATGGACTAAATTAGCATTTTGGAAATTCACAGTACCAAACTGTCATTTATGAAATTCAAGCATAAACTATCATTTTTCAATTTTAATCCAATTTCTTTCTTCTTCTTGCTCTTAATCAATCCAACTCAAAAAAAAAAAAATCGTTGATCTTCTTCTTGATCATTCTCCATAATTGAACTTCATATCTTCTAATCTTTGAATCTACATTAAATATAGTAATTAGTCAATTTATGATATAAATATACTTGTGTAAACTTTTTGCTCTTAATATTTGATATCATCAAAACTAATCATATCTAACAACAAGATCATAATAATTTTTCATAGCTCATAACGAAAAAAAAAAAAAAAATCATATTTGCCAACACATATCATAGGTAAATTAGAAAGCATTACAAGCCAACAAATAGAATACAAGTGTTAAAAATAAATAATTATTTTACTTATGCAACTCATCAATGATAACAATTTTTAAAACAACTAAAAATTATAGCTACTACATATTTTCACATACAACCTATATATAATAAATTTAATTTTATTCCATTTAATTTTTTCAGATTTCATATTAAATTAAATATAAAATACATTAAGCAAATTAAACTATTAACTACTAATAAAATTAGATTTGTAAGTTCAAAAATTTTAAAATTTACTGCATGGGAAGCTTAATTATAGTGAGCTGAAACTTCAAGCACAACACTTGAAAAAAAAAGTTAATAAAGGAAAAAATAAAAAGGAAAGGTTGCATGCAGCTTTCAAAAAAGAAAAAGAAAAAGTGAGTGTATACTTAAGGGTCTCTAGGATGGGGATGGGTGGAGGAAATGAGAGAAAAGGAAATAATGGAAGTGGGGACAATGGGTGCGTGCGTTGGGGACGAAGAGGATGCTTTGGGGTCTATAAATGGAGAATGAGAGGGGAGTGGAGACAAGGAAGAGGTCAAAGGGAGTGGGGATCAAGGATAAGTAAAGTAAGTGGGCTAAAGGGAGTTGAGACAAGAGGATAAGGAAAAAGAAGGAGGAAATCAGCAAAAGAGTTGCTAGAAAATAAGGGACACACTGCTTTCTTTGCTAAAGTGAGAGCTGATGAAGAAGGTTTGGAAAAAAATATTAAAAAATAATTTGTGTGGCGTTTATTGAGACAAGCACCACACAAAGTGAATAATATTAAAAAAAAAAAAAAAAATTTGCGTGGTGCTTATTGAGACAAGCACCACACAAAGTAAATATCAGTTGTGGCATTTCCTTGAGTAAGCACCATAGCTATGCTACTTCAATTTCTTTTTTTTTTTTTTTTTTTAAAAAAAGCCTTATGTAGCATTTGGTCAAGCAAGTGTCACATAAGGCCCACATGAAGTTGTGGCGCTTACATGAAAAAGTGCCACAACATGCCTTTAAAAAAAAAAAAAATCCAAAAAAAAAAAAAAAGCTGTGGCACTTCTCTAAAGAAGAGCCACAAAATGTGCGCCACTATTCCCTATTTTTGTAGTAGTGAAGTATGTTTTATAAACTTAAGAGACTAAAAGAAATCTCATGCCAACTTAAGGGTTTGTTTGGTATGAGTGACTTGGAGGGGAGGAGAAAAAAAATTGAGTTGGATTTTTTAAAAAAATTAAAAAGTGGGGTCATAAAAATTTTATAAAGAGAATATAAGTGTAACCAGTAAGAAAAATTAATTAAGAACTTGTAACCCTATTTCTCTAATTTTTTAAAATCCAACCCAAAAGGTTCCCTCACATCTCTCCCTTCCCCTCATACCAAACAACTCCTAAAAGACTAAAAGTGTATTTTAAACCAAAATTATTTGTATAAGTTAATTTACCATAGCTATTCCTACAAGTATACATAAATATTTTAACAACTAACAATATAAAAATAACAAGTGTTTGTATGAACTTTTTTCGTATAAATGAATTACAAGTGTTCAAGTGGACACTTGTTACTTTCCTATGGTTAGTGGCTAAAATGATTAGGTATATATAAGAGAAATAATAGTCATTTACATGATAAAGAGTTTTGATATTAACAACTAAAGTAAATTTATGAACTGTAAAATTAATATATGTATCTCCGTACTAATAACCTCCATTGTTGTGTTTTATTTGGAACCTTCACAGCCTGCTTTCCATCGTCTGATGGAGCTTTATCGTTCATCCCGAAAAACAACCCCGGCAACAACTAAAGCTTCAATTTGATCATCCCTATCGGTTAAGGTATAACCAAAACCCTAAATTGTTGTTTCAGTGGCCATTATCATCTCAACCATGTTTCCATGGAATAAGAATTCGTCAGAGGCAATGTTCTCCCGCTAGGCGACAAAGAGGCTTTGCAAATCCATAAGAAGAAATTGGGGCAATTTATTTTTGGGATATTCCTGAACCAGCTAGACGTGCAACTCATTTAAGGGATGATTCAGCTCAGGGATCTTGTGCTTAATGTGTATTGCATTAATAAGAAGGTATTGCTCAGTTTTTTTTTTTTTTTAGTGTAAGTAATGAATTAGTATGTCTTTTCAACCACCAACCTTTCATAATTCTTCTAACCGTTATAAAATATATATGACTTCCATCATCATGACTTGGCCTAAAAAACTATGTAATAATGTAGGAGTAGGTTTTGATTGTAGAATGAAACAAATCAAATGCTACCTTACCTTCCCTGTATGGATTATGAAATAATATGGGAATCTTCAGTCATGGACAAATATCTTTTTAACCGCAACAGACTCCTCAATATACATATTGGGGGAAGAACGGTGATGTCATACTATAAATGACGACAAATGTAATGGTTTATAGGTATAATTCAATAAAGCTGGGAGTTATAAAAAGGTGTTTTTTTTTTTTTAACAAAAGCTTATATCTATTAAAAAAAACAATAGTTTAATTCTTATTAAAGGGACCGAGACAATAATTTGTTACTTTTAATAGGACAAATCTCAATTAAATCTAATTGAAATGTCTAAATCTAAATTCAGGCTTACACTTTTAACAAATTCTTAATAAGGTCATGAGACTTAATTAGATATTTCTGAATGTTTTTAAAAGACCAGAATACCCTTGATTGTATATGCTAATAAAGAGAGAGAGAGAGAGAGAAATATGAAATCTACAAATAAAAAGATATTAATTTCTCTGGTTAAAAATAAAAAAGACATTAGGATAAAATCAATTGCAATTGGAATAATGATGAAAAACTATTCTCATCATGTAAATGATATTTTTTCGCCGGCATATGTAAATGATTATAGGAGTAACTTCTGCATCTAGATATAATATATAATTGATATGAACATCGACTATAAATATAAATACGAAAATTTTCAATGAGAAGGTCTTGTGTGATGGTTCTGATCGGAGGTTGGATGGCTATGGCTATCACTTTTGGCTTAACCAAGTTGATTGGCTTCACTGATCTTTGATTATTATATTATGAATATAACAAGTCTTATAGAGCATTTCTTCTCCATTGGCTTTATTATTATATATAATGAACCAAATCAATGTAGTTCAAACTTGTAAGCTATATGAGTGATATTTGGAAAAATGGAAAAATTGGTAGAAAATCTCTTTTACTCAAATTCACTGTCAAATGTAATTAAAAACCTAGATCTTTGAGTGGATGCAATTATTCTTTGACTATAAGTAACATATCTTTAACTATGTACAGATATCTTTTGTTTTGTATATAATTGACACAGTTGAAAAAGAGTTGCACCCACTAAAAGATGGTAAGTGACCTCACCCCGTAAAGATGAGAACAAAAGTTCGAATATTAAGAAACACACTTTTTGTGCTCTAAGTTTTAAAAGGGATTATACCGTTAACCAAATAAATAAATAAATAAATAAATAAGTTACATCTAGATCCTTAAACAAATATCATTTAGCTTTAGGTAATATATTTTAGAACTTGGGGTATTTTTAGTAATTTTCTCTTTAACCCCCTCCAACAGAACGCACCCAACGTAGGGAGCGGACTGAAAGATAAGCGGAGGAATCATGCCCTCAAAGCTTTTCATTTTCCCTTTTGAGTTGAAGTTCTCCATTTTTATTTAAAAACCCTTAAATGCCTAATCTGTTATGAATATATTTATAATGTGAATGTCCATTGCATAGTAACCCTTGAAGGTCTATAAATAGAGGTCTTGTGTAAACATTCTGGATACACTTGAAATAAGAATTTCTTCATCTCTCTACTTTTCTCTCTGACTTCTCTCTACTTTTCTTTACATTTTCTTCAATTTCATAACACGTTATCAGCACGAGGTTCTAATCAACTGAGCCTCTTCCTCCTTCCGGTGATGGATTCTCCAGTTTCCGGCGAAACTTTGTAGTTTCCGGGGATATTTTCCAGTTTCCGGTGAAACTTTTGCATTTTCCGACGATATTCTCCAGTTTCCGGTGGATCTTTGCATTTTCTGGCAATATTCTCCAGATTCCGACGAATGTTTTGAAGAAGCTGTAATGAAAGGAGTTTTCCAAATCGCTCCAAAGGACGTATTTTTAGCTGAAAGATTGATTTTGGATCGGTGAAAATGATTTCTTTTCACCCAGGTATTTTTCTATTAATTTTTAATTATTGATTTAAGAAATATTTTGTATTCGATTCCTACCTGGGTTTTACCTCCTAACTGGAAGTCTAGATTTAATTTTATTATTATTTTACTAACATAACATTTAAATTATGCTTTTACTTTTATGTTATTAACATAACATTTAAATTATGCATTTACTTTTATGTTACCAACATAACATTTAAATTATGCTTTTACTTTTATGTTACCAACATAACATTTAAATTATGCTTTTACTTTTATGTTACTAACATAACATTTAAATTATGCATTTACTTTTATGTTACTAACATAACATTTAATTATGCATTTACTTTTATGTTACTAACATAACATTTACTTTTATGTTACTAACATAACATTTATGTTATTGTTCCTAACATAACATTGTTTATGTTTTATTTATTATTTGTCATTTTATTATTGTTATTATTATTATTAATATTAATATCTTTCTCATTATATGATCGGGCGTCATATATATAATGGCGAAACCTTTGTTTATCCTGAAGATAAACAAGCGGTAGGAAGCCATCTTGATTTAATTTCTCTTGAAGAGAGCAATGGCATGAAGATATATGACAAAAGTTGGCCGAAAGCCAAGAGAAGGCATAAATTGCCCGATGCCAAGAGAAAGCATAAAGTTGGCCGGAAGTCAAGCGAAGGCACATAAATTGGCCTGGAGGCATAAATTTGCCTGAAGCCATGATGTTACGTATTGGCGGCTGGAGGCATAAATTGGCCTGAAGCCATGAGATAAATTTGAGTGGATCCTGAGTAAAGTCGGATTCATGATTTTTATATGCCACCAATATTTGTATTAAGGCCTCGAAATTAATATTTGGCATTGAATGACTCCCTTGTTCTTCAGGGAACAAATTAAAGGGATTGTATAGCCACTAGAAGATGGTTGTTCTTCTAAAAGTTCATTATAAATTGATGTATCCAATTTGCTCCTGAAGTAGCAATATTGTGAAAGAAATATTGTGAAAGAGGTTTTAAGAAATATTTTGAATTAATTCTTGACCTCATGGGTCCAAACAAAACAATGAGTTTTTGTTGTAAGAATTATGAATATCGCCCAAATTGGCCTAACTCCATTCCCAGAAGTGAATGTATATGAATTTAATTATGGCCATGGATATGGACAGAAAACATGGCTACTACAAATTTGGGTGTAGTCATTGTTATCATGTTGGTTTAAATTCCCACCTTGAAGTAGAGAATATTATTTATAAGAACCACAAAAGTGAAATTAGTGGGTATAATACACATGATTAAAAAAAAAATCATGTTATTGTTATAATGATAAAGGTCATTAGTTTTATATGCCATAATATATTTGTTAAAGGTCACATATTGATATAAACTATCTTATAAGATAAGTTTTATATGTAAATCAACCTCAAAATCAATTTCTAGGCGGTGATTTTAGGAAATATTGACCATTTTGGAGTTTTAACATTTCGGGGTATTATTCGTAATTTTATGTGGTACTAAAATGTTATTTATTCTGGGGTCAAGTTATGTAATTTTCCCCAAGCAAATTTTTCAAAACTTCCGTGAAGGCAGAAGAAAAATTTGGCTACGGGTCCCACGTGTTTATATTATTTTATTATTATGCATAGTAATTACTATTCAAAAAAATCGATAAATTTTTTTGTTGTTGATATTTTAATTTTATTGGATGGCAAGTAGCTATAGTATTATGATTTTATGGCAAGAAATTTTATCATTTTTATTATTGCCATAAATTTATTATCTGATATTTAGAAATTTATCAATTTTATAATTGTTCTTTTGAAAAAGAACAATATTGATTTAAAAGAAATGACATGACAAGAAAACTTTATAGATATTACGACCACGAAGATATATATTTTAAATATTTTTTGATATAATGATTTTTGGTAGCCTTGGAAAAGTATTGTCCGAGAAGACAATAACTTACAAAGATTTATGTCAAAAAGCTAATAGTCTTGGGGACTAATTAGCATATTTTGCCCCTTTATAAGAGAGGCTAATGTTCAAACTATATATATGGTAGTATAAATTTGCTTGAAGGCTCCGGAAAAGCTAATATTGTTACCCGAAGTAACAAATATTTTATAAAAGAAACTTATTGAGTTTTAAAGATATCATATAGAAATAGATATCATATTAGCAAATTAAATGTTTGCTAATGCAGCTATTGAGATATTAAAAAGGCAATAAGCTGCAGAGAATTATTTATTTTGAAGCCAAGGCTCAAAAGAAAGAATAAGCCCAGAAGATAATACGATGTTTAATTTGTTATTTTGTTATCATATTCCATAAATTTATTGATATGAGATTTTCCTGCTAGAATTACCATATGTGTGGTTTAAGTTATTTTGATTATGAATATTGGTGGACTATATATTTTGCATATATAAACAAATTGAAGTATATTATTAGATCATCTAGTGATGCAATATTATATGTTTATTCTGAAGAATCAACATGATTTTCCCTTTCGAGGTTTAAAGGATTTGAAAGTAATTTTGACATACGAACTCACACTTGAGGGGGAGATTATTAGAAAACAAGTGTGAGTTGTGAGTTGAGTTATAATACAATACAAGTGTGAGCTAATTTTTTGAAAAGTTGAAAAGTTATATATTTCTCACACAAAGTCTAATAGATATCCCAAAATGAAGGTCAGATTATGATTTAAATCAAAGTTTATGATTGGTTGAGATATATTATAGTAAACTAGAAGTTTACTGATTTAAATAAATTTATTGTTGGCATGACTCGTTTGATCATCTGAGTCATATATATATAATGCAAATAAGATTATGTATTAACATCCATTGAAGAACTAGAAGATTCTTCATGAATAACCAACATATTGTTTATGTATTATGTACTGTTTGTTCTCAAATAGATTTGACTATGAGAATATCATTGGTCATGATTGGTAATGGATCTCTGGAAATATATCAAACATTATTATATGGGCCCATTGAAATGACATGTAAACCATACAAATTTGAAAGATGCATCTGTACGATGGTTACATGTGAGATTATTATCTTACAACCGAGAAGTTTGTAAGAATGCAACTTGAAGTTTGCGGTAATGTTTGAATGAATTAAGCGCTATTTCCAGATTATACGATCCAGAAATCATGTATTCAATGCATACGAGAACAACGATTTCTATGTTGGTATATTTGATTATTGCGGCATTTATATAAGCTAACAAAATTCTCCTCGTAAAATTGGTTTTTGGTCGGGAACCGGACAATTCCATCGGAAAGTTTTTGAATGTGCAATGTTTATAAATCCACCACAATGCACATAGATGGATATAGAAAGAAAGTTGGGATAAATGTTGTGTAAGGACCTTCTTCTTCTTGTTTGTCTCTAAATGAAACGAATGATGTTTCTAATGGTAACAAATGGATTTAGGAGACTTATCTCGCATAATTTGTCAACGAGATTTGACATTGTTTTCCCAACATGAGGGGGAGAAAATAAGCGGTTGGGTAAAGAGATTAATTGGAATGAATTATCATTGGCTCATTTTGATCCTCGTACAAAACAATGTGAACTGGAAGTTCAAAAGATAATTCATTTGCAGAATTTAGCTAATCGAATGCTAGTAGCATTTACTGACCTAAAGAAAGTGACAAAGTCACATGTTCCAGCTGCTGATGCTCCTATTCGAATTGATGTCCCTGAAGGGCAACCTATTATAAATGAATCTAAAGCACGCTGAAGCGTGGCGGCCCATCGGTTCCAAAGATAAAAATCCTCGAATGAGAAAAGGAGCTAAGAATATAGATGGTCAAGTTGAGGATAATCAAGAAAAGTTGGTAGCTCTCGAAGAGTCATTATCTTCAGTAGAGATATCTCCAGAAGAGAATGTTATAGTCCCAGAAGAGACACAAGTACCTAAAATATGTGAAAATAATGAGATCTCAATAAATTATTTTATGAATGGTATCCGATGGGACCGAAATGAAGTCAACATTGACGACGTCTTTGCTTATCATATAGCATATGATGTAATGAATGATAATGAGGATCATGAGCCAAAATCCATTATCGAGTGCCAACAAAAAAGGATTGGCCCTTATGGAAAGATGCTATTAATGCGAGAATTAAATTCACCGGCAAAACGAAAAGTATTTAGACTGTAGTCCATACACCAAGATGTAAAGCCGGTTGGGTACAAATGGGTTTTTTTGTACGAAAGAGAAATGACAAGGGTGAAATCACAAGATATAAGGCACGTCTTGTAGCCCAAGGCTTTACACAAAGACCGGCATTGATTTTGAAGAAACGTACTCACCGGTAGTGGATGCAACTACTTTTCGTTATTTGATTAGCTTAGCAGTAAATGAAGGACTTAATTTGCGTTTAATGGATGTCATGACTGCCTATTTGTATGGCTCACTTGACAATGATATTTATATGAAAGTCCCTGAAGGACTCAAGATGCCAGAAGCATATAATTCAAATTCTCGAGAACAATACTCGATTAAATTAAATAAGTCTCGTATGGCTTAAAGCAATCTGGGCGCATGTGGTATAATTGTCTCGAAAAATATTTGTTAAAAGAAGGGTACAAAAATGACCCAATATGCCCATGCCTTTTATGAAAAGATCAAGAAATGAATTTACTATAATTCTTTGTATATGTTGATGATATCAACATCATTGGACTCTGAAGAGCTTCAAAAGGCAATTAATTGCTTAAAGAAAGAATTTGAAATGAAAGATTTGGGCGAGAACAAAATTCTATCTTGGATTACAGATCGAGTACCTAAAGAATGGGATCCTTGTAGTTTATACAAAGAAGGTCCTAGAACGATTTTATATGGATAAATCACATCCATTGTGTACTCCAATGATTGTAAGATCTTTGAAGATTGATAAAGATCCAGTCCAACCTCGAATAATTGACAAAGAAGCAAGATATAGTAATGCACCAACACGGAGGCATTGGAATGGAGTAAAACATATTCTTCATTACCTCAAAGGCACTACGGACATGGGGTTATACTACACATTGGATATGCAGATACTGGATTTTTGTTTAACCCACATGATAGTAAATCACAAACAAGTTATCTATTTACATGTGGAAGTACAACTATTTCATGGCAATCTATGAAGCGAGACTATATTAGCTACATCGGCTAACCATGCAGAAATTCTAGCAATGCATGAAGCAAGTCAAGTGAAAATCTAGCGGATATATTCACTAAGACACTTCCGAAGCAATTTTTCAAAAGCTTGTCCATGGTATTGATCTTCAAAGACTCAAAGTTCTCAAATGGTATTATTATCATCAGGGGGAGTAATACTGATATTGTCAAAAGGGGGAGTCGATACACGTTGTACTCTTTTTCCCTTATCTAGGCTTTGTCCCACTGGGTTTTCCTAGAAAGGTTTTTAATGAGGCAACATTGCACAGTGTATCAATGAATGATGTACTCTTTTTTTCTTTGGCTAGGTTTTTATCCCACTGAGTTTTTCCTAGTTAAAGTTTTTAATGAGGCACATTCATAATGGACATCCAAGGGGGAGTGTTATGAATATATTTATAATGTGAATGTCCATTGCATAGTAACCCTTGAAGGTCTATAAATAGAGGTCTTGTGTAAACATTCTGAATACACTTGAAATAAGAATTTCTTCATCTCTCTTCATCTCTCTACTTTTCTCTCTAACTTCTCTCTACTTTTCTTTACATTTTCTTCAATTTCATAACATAATCCTTTTTTTTTTTTTTTCGCTTTGGAGAGATAATTAAGGACATGTGTGCCGCCTGCATGTAGTGGACAATTCCTTCCAAATGAATAAAAAGAATTATATTTTTTTATGTAATATCAATTTTGTTGTTATTAATTATTAGTTTTAAATTATTTTTTTTATTAATCCTTGAGTTGGTTTTATGACAGGTATTCATATAAAAAAATTTATAAGTGAATTTCCAAGTGTTTACAAGCATTTTAACAATTAACAACTGGAAAATAATAAGTGTGCGTATGTTTTTTTTTTTTTTTTTTTTTTTTTTTTGATAAACTGCGTATGTAAATTTTTTGTATAAGTGAATTTACAAATATTCATAAGTGAGTTTATAAGTAGGAAATTAACAATTATAGCTAAAGTATATTTTTATTATACTTTTAAGATTGCATAGTTTTTATTTTAATTTTTCCTTAACATGTAAAATTCAATTTTAGTCCTATAATTTTCATACTAATAATGTCCCCCAACAAAAAATATTGACTCAAAAAATTTAAATGATGGCTATACAGCTACCAAACTATGCTTAAATTCTAAATATCATTAATAATAATTTTTAAAATAATTTCAGATAGAAAAAAACTCATTGATGGTAATATTTTTAAATAAAACTATGACATATATTTTTTAGAGTAAAATAAAAATTTTCTTCAATTTCTCTCGTGATCTAATTATTTACACTTTCGACAATTTAAACAATTTTATATAATTAAGTACAGTTATATTTAAATAAATTTTTATAAAAATATTAAAATTAATTAACAAGTCCAAAATTATAATTTTTTTTTTACCGGTAATCAAAATTATATTGAATAAATAAATTTTAAGTATATGCTTTGTCAGTTGTAAGGTCATTACTTAAGTTGTTGAATCAACATTTTTTGGACCTGTTTGGGTTGGCGGTAGAAATGGTGGCTTAAAAGCTATCTGACTTTAGAAAAAGCTCGGTAGGAAAAAAGTCAAGTTGTAAATATGATTTGTGTTTGGATTGTATGTTTAGCTTTTGTAGCGGTAGCTTTTTTTAAACTAAAGAGTGTTTGAATTATCATTTGGAAAGTAAGTTGAGATAGAAAATGACGAGAAAGGCATAAATCTTGTTGAATACTACATATATATTTATATATATTATGATAATTGAACATAAAAATTTTAATTTTAATTTATATTTGGAAAAAAATAAATGATAGAAATTGTTAAAAAAAAAAAAAAAAAGAAAAGAATTAGAGTAAAAAAAAAAAAAAAAAAAAAAAAAAAAAAAAAACTTGAGGCGGGCCTACGCTGTCATATCCCTCTCGCCAAAACACCCCATATATGTATAAATCCCATAAAAAAAACAAAACTGGTGGGGCCCACCCCATATATTGTCCAACGCCAACGTCCTTGGGCCTGTTTGGCTAGGCGTTTCAGAGAGCGTTGAAGAGGAAAAAAATTCAGCGGTGGTGAGAAAAACGTTCAGTGGAGAAAAAGCTCTTGCGGAACCGTTTGGATCAGCATTTGAGATGATGAGCTTTTTCCTAATAAGCTCAGTATCGCAGAAGCTGGAGGGGGGAGCTTCTAGCGCGGTAGCGGCAACTAAAACGGAAGAAACAGAGCATATGGGAAGAGAAGGAAAGAGAAATACACTAAGCACTGGAGAGAGAAAGAAGGAAAGAGATATAGGCACGGGAACATGGTGAAAAAGGAAAGAGAAATATTGACCGACACATAAGCAACAATTCATTTTCCATATAAATAAATAATTTATTATAACTTATTTAAGATTAATTTTTGTTAAACTCATTATTTTATAATAATAATTTAATTTTTTTCAAATTAAAATTAAAATTTTTGTTTTCATTTATCTTAATATATACAATTAATATGTATATATAGTATTCAATATGATTCATGCCCTTTTCAGTCATTTTTCATCTCAACTGATTTTTTAAATAATAATCCAAACACTCGTCCGTTTAGAAAAAAACCACTTTTGTAAAAGCTAAACGGGCAATCCAAACACAAACAAGCTAACTTTTTCCCTACCGAACTTTTTCTAAAGTCAGATAGCTTTTAAGCCACCGCTCCTACCGCTAACCCAAACAGGCCCCTTAAAGCTCCCATCCCCAACGTTTTTGTTAATGGGCGTTTGTTCCATTAGTCCAATGACAAAAAAGCCTCTCCAAACACATCTATATGGGCTTTGGCTTAAAAGCCGACGCTATTGGGCTAAATGATCCCAAAATGTTGTAACCAAATAGGCACTTTGTCGATGACATTAACGCTATTAACATTATAAAACTATAAGTATATTTTATGAGGGAAAAACACTTCTCATGTTGTAGGAGAAGTGTTTTCTCATGCCACACACACATAAAATGGTGGGACCCACTATTTCATGTGTGTGTAGGAATCTTTTTCTTCTTATGCAACATGAGAAGTTTAAACCCCATTTTATAAATATAGAAACCCCATGCAAACTTAAGGGCTGTTTGGCATGAGAGATTTGAGGGGAGGGGAGGGAAAATTTAATGTTTTTTAGCTAGATTAAATTTTCTTTTGAAAAAGTGGGGTTATAAAATGTTAATAAAGAGAAGATGTAAGATTTTAAATTTAAAAAAAAAAAAAAAAAGTTAAGAAAAATTAGTTAAAAACTTGTAAACCAATTTCTCCCATTTTTTAAAATCCAGCTCAAAAAAAATTTCCTCCTCTCCCTTCCCCTCATATCAAACAGCCCCTTAAGGATTATAAGTATGGAAAAATCCCTTTAAAAGATAATTGAATTGTCCAAATTCTAAATTAGATTATTGAATTTAACAAATTATAAATTAAGTCAAATATCTGAAAATGAGATTTCAGAATTTGATAATTTTAATTACCTCAATAACCCCATCTAATTCTCTCGGTCGTTACCTCTCCCCTGCTCAAAGAGGGGGATCTACATCTCTGGGAGGTGTCTGCATAAAGATCCGCAACAATCGGATTTGAAAGATTCATTTTTTGACCTTATTAAAAGCTTGAAGAGATTCGGTCACCGCTAATATACAGCTTTTATGCTTTTGCCTCAGCCTCGTGGGTGGTTTTATACTGGCTTAATAAAACAAAAATGAATAATTTTCTTAATGTTTGAAAATAATATGATCCTCGTATCATAGATATTTATAGAAAAAATAACACAAACATCTTTCAATTTTTTCAAAATTACAATTTTATTTTTAAAGTTGATGCAACCTTTAAAAAATATATTTTTTAGGAAAAAATCATATTTCAATTTTTGATACAATATAGTAATGTTTTATTTTTGTCATTTGAGCCTACAATTTTCTAGTAAGATAAAAAATACGTTTAATTTTTTATTTTGGTTGATAAAGTTTTTTTGATGGAGCTTTTTTTTCCCCTTGATTTACATATAAATCAAGGAAAAAAAAAAACCTTAATGATATGAAAGGGTTAAAGAGCTAATATCTATGTTACCAAGAACAATTAATTATAAAAATTTTATATACTTTTTAATTTACCCATAAAGTTCTTTGATGGAGCATTTAATTACAAAATTATAAATCAAGAAAAAAAAACTTAATGATATTAAAGGGTTAAAGGGTCAATATCTACCTTACGAGTTAATTAAATGATGTAATGATATGATTATGTAGATATTAGTTAAGGTTAAAAAATGATGATTTTGTGTTAGTAATTTTGGTGGAAAAAAATTAAATAACTTTCAAATTTAGTATTTTTAAATTTATATTTTGGTAATTGGTCCTTCAAAATAATTACAACTTTTATAGTCCTTCTCAATAAATATTATTCTCTATAGGTCCTTCTATCTAATTCTCCCATAATCTTATGATCCTCCTACTTTTTTTCGTTTTACTCCTCCACTATTAGCTGAAAATTTGCAACGGTAAGGGTGTTATAGGGACGGGACGAGATCAAAACGTCATTCCCAATCCTAAAAATTCCCTTTCCAATTGGGATCAAGATTTCCCCAAAAAAATGTTTTGGGTCTTTTTTTCCCATAATTTTAGGTCATGATCCTAAGCCAGTTAACTTGACCTTATGGTCTTTTATGTTATTCTTGTGCAAAAAACCTTGATACTTAGAACTTCTTCATCCTCCCACTGCCAAAAACAATCAAAAGCTCTAGAGTCAAGATGAAGAGTCATTGGTCTTGGTCCACTGGTTGACTAAACATTGCCGAACCAAATTTTGACAAAAAACAAGAAAAGGGACTTTGATCCTATCAAATATTCATAAAAAAACAAAGACACACACACACATATTTGAGATCAGGAAAAAGTCCGTATCGGAAAGTCCCACTCCTAATCCTCAATCTCGAATTTTCCTGTCCCAAAAATTTTCGAGATGGAATTTTCCCATCCGAATTGCTTGGGAGAACACCCCTATGTAGTGATATGTACAAGTTTAAATTACTAGGGCCTATTTGGTACATGGAAAGTTTGAGGAGGAAAGGAAAAAAGGGGAATGAATGGAAACGAAGGGAACATTGGGAGGAAACTTAAAGAGGGTGTACTTGTTAGATAGACATGGAAACGGAATATAGGTTGAGGGAAAATAAGATGTTTGGATTGAAGAAAATGAAGTGATGGTTTTGGAAGAAAATGTAAAATACCTAAAATGCCCCTTAAATTGAAATGTTTTTACATAATGAAATTCAAATTTCATTAATAAATTTATTAACGAAATTTGAATTTGCTAAATAAATTCAAATTTGAGAATCAAATTCTTTTCGCCCGCTTGTTGAAACATAGCAAAATTTTGTTTGCCCCATTTTTATGGTTGCTTAAATAAAGTAATCCAAGGCAACACTCACAACCTAAGCTTTTATATTCTTTGCATTTATTTGTTGATTTTTCAGCAAAAGAATCCATTTATTGGAGAAGAATTCTTTTTTTTTTTTAATAACAAAATCGTTGTTCTCAAATGTTTATTGAGAATAATCCTTAAAGATTTTTTCAGAATAATTCTCAAACAAGCTCTTGAATAGAGCAAAGATGAAGCGATCAAACTGCGAAGAAGAAGGGGAAAAAAGTAAAGAGAACAAGTAACAACACTGGAAACGGAATGGTGTTGTGCATCATTGGTGCTTTTGGCTAGAATGCTTCTTCTTCTTCTTCTTCTTCTTCGTGGTTACATTGTCAATCCACTAATCCAAGTGAGTTCTCTCCTTCATTTGCTTCTATTAATCATCTCCAAGCTTTGATTAGAATTGTGGTTCAGTTTTAGCAATTTAATTTAAATTTTTCAAGGGAAAATTTGTATTTTGTATTTTTTTTCCACCTATGAGGGATGATGGGTTACCACCAATTTTTGTGGGAATTGATCTTCCCATATTTAAGGGAACTTTGAAGCAAGTGGAAACTTAAGTTTTGGGAACATTTGGCAGCCAAACATGTTTTGACAGAGGAAACTTGCTCATCTTTATTTCTCTTCCCACATTTCCTTTGTACCAAACAAGCTCTTAGTTGTTGATGATTTCTCATGGGAAAAGTTCCAATATGTGGTTTACTGCATTTACAGAGAGGGTGATTAGGAGAGAAAATCAAATGAGGGTAATAAAGTAGAATTATCAAATTCTGAAATATTATTTTGGGACATTTTAGTTAATTTATAATTTGTTAACTTTAATAACCCAAATCCCAATTTAAAATTTTTTTCAAATTGACATTCTTTTAAAGGGATTTTCCCTAGAAGTATACTTTAGTTATAAAAGAATTATTTGTTTTAGTTAATTTATAGTTGTTCATAAATGAATTTATAAGTATATATAAATATTTTAACAACTAATAATAGAAAAATAACAAGTGTTCATATGAAATGTTTTTGTGTAAATGAATTACAAGTGTTCAGGTGGACACTTGTAATTTTCCTATAGTTAGAAGTTAAAATGCTTGTGTATATATAAGAAAAATAATAGTCACTTACCTAATAAAAAGTGTTAATGTTATCTACTAAACTACATATATGAACTACCAAATTAATATATGAAGATTAAAATTATGAAAATTTCTAGGCCTGAGTAATGGATTAGTATGTCTTTTCAATGAATGAACTACTTTGAAATTCATTTTTTTAGGAACCTAGCTATTTGAAAATATATATGGCTTTCCCTTATAATGACAGGGCCTTATAATGACGGGGCCTAAAAGACTATGTACTATATGGCTTTCCTTTATAATGACGGGGCCTAAAAGACTCTGTAATGTTTGGCTTTCCTTTATAATGACTTGGCCTAAAAGACTACTCCCCCTGATCCTTATTATAAAACATCAACTGCCCACATATTTTGGTCCTTATTATAAGGCACCAACTGCCACTAATCATGAGTTCTTCCCATTCTACCCTTATTTTTAATGCTCCTCAAAAAGTGAATTATCATCAGGTGCACTCTAAATATTTACACCCAATGGTTATGTTTCTCACTCCCCAATAGGCATTACAACGCTATTCATACGTGCAGAACAATAATATTTTTGATTGACTTTTTCATCTAAATATCCAATGGTCATGTTTCTCTCTCCCTCAAAATTAACTTTTCATTTCTCTCTCCCCCAAAATCTGAATCATTGAAGTAGGGGTAAACATGGAAATATTTATCAACTGAACACTTTTTTAATGACTAATTTGCCCTTCCTTAGTCTAAGAGAAATAGTAGTTGGTGCCTTATAAAAAAGACCAGAGAGAGTATGTAATAGTATAGGGTTTGATTTTGATTGTAGCATAAATGGCTTTAGGGTTGTAAATTTTGTTTATTGTACTATTGATGGTGTTGATGATTATATTGATTCGGCTTGAGTTTGCTCATATGATCATAAAAATGTTTCATATGTTGTGAATATATTAAATTATGTGGATGTCCATTGGCTCTTAACTATCCACAATTCATGAAGATCATTTGGGTATTATATATATAATATAATACATAGGGATTGTAGCCGCCCACTAGCCCATAATTAGGAAATGGAGAAAGCAATTTGCATCATCTTATGCGCTGGATCATGTCTCAAGCAATTAATGAGGAGTGTGTTTTCATGAGGGTATAAATAGCCACACTCAACAGCCATATGTTCGGTCATATCTTTCCTGAGAATGTTGTGAGGAAAAGCATTGTAATAGTGAAGTTAATGATAATTGCTTCTTATATCTTATTCTTTTATCTCATATTTCCTTTAATTTCATAACATCATAGTATTTCTCCTTTGTATAAGATTTGTATCACAGGCTTCACATATGCTTCAATGGTTATCAATCTTTGCTCTTTCTGGCTTAAAATTGTGTTTCATGGTCTCACTGTGAGGTAATAATCATAGATCATCTATGGACCCCTATGAGAGCATTGAAATAGTCTTCTCTATTAGAGAGCTTAGCCACAAAGAAGCATTCTTGGCCCAGGGTATCTGAAGTTGAGTGTATAACGCCCTATAACCAATCGGTTTATCCAGTTGCTTGACTATAAAAGCTTTACGCGTCTCTTCTTCATTTTGCTAGAGAAAGAAAATGTTGAAAACTACTTGTTGGATCTTCAATGGTCTTGCACAGTGGGTCATGTTGAGAAGAGTCATCATCTTTAGCGCTATCATTTTAGTCTTCCCACCCCTTTCAATTTTTCTACAAGTGAGGCCCCCTTGTGTAAAACCAGAGCCCTTTGAAGCAAGCTTCAGCCAATTTCCAGCCAAATAGTTGCCTTTTCCTGCATCAAGGTTATAATTCTTAATCTTCTTCGATATGTCATAATAAGTCATCTTGCGTTGGTGGAACAAAGGAAGACGTCAAGCGAGCGTGAGCAATGTTGCCATTAATGGAGCTCAAGTTTGTATTTCTAATTTTTTTTTTTTTTTTTTTTTTTTTTTTTTTTTTTTGATAAAAGAGAGGGCTATCCGCCCAGCTTACAAAATAAGGAAATTACACAGAATGGAAATTTAATTCCAAACACTTTTGATCTATCAAAGATTTCAAACGAGATGGACACTCTTCTAAAACTGAAGATTCAGAAATCCCCATTTTAGCTAGCACGAGGGACTACAACCACATCCACTTGCCATTGACGACTCAGCATATTCCTCATCTCCAACAGAACTATACTTCCTGCTGAAAAATAATCATCAAGAATACAGTTGACCACCTCTCCAGCGTCTGACTCAAGAATTACTTTCTTGAAGCCCAATTCCCACGCCAGCCTCAAGCCTTCCAAGACAGCCCATTCCTCTGCCATAAAAGCACTACAGACACCAAGTCTTCTGGTGAAACCTGCTAACCACAGCCCTGTACTGTGTCGGATCACCCCTACACATCCTGCCAAAGAGGATCCTAAAGCCATAGCACCATCTACATTTACCTTATTCCAACAGATAGGGGGTTTTACCCAGCCATACACACGATTCGAAGGCAAAGTATTACCAAAGGAGAAAGCATCATTTAATTGAAAGAAATACTTCCAGCAGGCAGAAATAACAGAAGCTGGATCTGACGGCTTTGAGAAATTAACCTAAAAAATACTCCGATTACGCCAATCCCATAGCTTCCAAACCAGGACAGAAAAGAAAGGAAAAAAAAAAACAAGTTGCCGGATAATAAAAAATTAGGACAATCCCGCCCCATCCCAACCAGGACAGCAAATGCTATCTCGAACCTTTACATTGGCCCGGTCCCATCACATCTTCAATCAACAAGAGGAAAGAAAAAGAATTTAAAAAGACAATGCTTATTAGTCAAGCATCTGCCAATATTACAAACCAGAGCTGAAATCTAACAAATAATAACATATTTACCCGCTTGACTACTTGTTACTCAGATCCTAAAAACAACACACCAAATGGGTATTCTATACTTAAAAACATTTCTCCAAATCAGAAGCGAAATCCAAAGATGAAACTCCACCATGGTCACTTAAAAACCCATACAAGTCATAACTCTTCTGTAATTCCTAGACTGAAACTGGTAATCCAGTAACAACTATGTCATATGCCTTCTCATGCATGCCACAACTCACAAGATACTCGGCGTCAGCACACGGAACATGGGGGAATTTGACTGTAATAGATCATGCATAAGATTTTAAACTAACCTAAAAATCAGCATTTAGGAACAGAAGAGTCTGATGTATGTGCACTGCATTGCATATCAGAACACTGAATAAGATATCCATCCAACAAACAATTGAAAACATAGTCATTAAGAAAGAGAATTGAAATGATAATAGTAACTCCTCAAGTTCACATGCTGTGAAATCACATTTACAATTTCATTACGGCTATGATAAACCACATACGAAAGTGCAATTGCATGCCTCAATGAGATGGGAAAAAATTCTATCCAGAACGAGAACCTCCTGTTCCTCGCCTCTCATAAGGTCCAGCACGATCACTACGACTATAACGATCATTTCCATAATCCCCAGACCTATCAGCATCCCTGTTTCGCCCACCTGAATAACGATCGGAATTCCTATCAGGACCATAGCGACTCCCACCACCACTGTTACCATATCTACTTTCTCTGCCACCATACCTTCCACCTCTTCCCTCTTCACTGGGACACTCTCTAGCAAAATGACCAGGTTTGCCACACTTAAAGCACTCACCACCACTAGAACCTCGACCACCTCCATAATCTCGTTTATGACTGCGATCCCGACCATGTTCTTGGTACCTATCACCATCATCTCTAGCTGATCCCTGTTGAGGTTTTGCTTTATCAACGGTGATAGTTCGACCATCTAAATCCATCCCATTCATAGCCTCAATGGCATCTTCCATAGCTTTATGATCATCAAATGTTACAAATCCAAAACCACGAGAGCGGCCTGACACCTTGTCAACAGCCACCTAAATCAAGAATACAAATATAACACCTTAAGAATAGATGACCATCCACAAGAAAGATACATATAAAAACAGACAATGAACAAGTACACCCAATCATTTATGACGCTTGAAAAGCAAACTTTTACTTATAACATGTCAAAATCTTTTCTTCCAGTTTAATGAACTTTGATCTGAATTTAAATCCAAAATTGAGATGATTTTATATTTATCCTCCTAAGTAGAAAAGGATAGCTAGAAACCAAACCAAAAAGAACATAGGCCGCATAAACAAACCTCTAAGCATTAAAAAAAATAAAATAAAAGTAACACTGCAAGAACAATAATAATGATGCTAATAAAATAACATAGAACAAGTTACCCTGGCTTCAACAAGCTTTCCAAACTTCTCAAATGAATCTTTTAACTTTCTATCAGATGTTGACCATGAAAGGCCACCAACAAAGCAGCGAAACTCTTCCATATCAGCCATTTTAAACTGCCAAGTTTGAAGGAAAATAAAAACACCACAGAAAATTGTCAATTAGTAATCCAAACATAACAATGTCACACAGGACAGTAAAAGATGATGAAATCTACTTCACACTTTAACTATATAGACCTCTAGGTTCTAACAACTTCATTCATCACTAGTTTAAGATTAAGACCTCTAGCTTCTAGTAACTTCATTCATTGGAGTTTTAGTGCCAAAGCTTCCTCAAGAGGTTTAAGATTAAGGACTTTTAGTGCCAAAGCTTATTAAAATATTTCTCTATCTATCCACGTTTGTGAACAAACTTTCTCGTGGTGAAAAGAAAGAAAAATAACTTATAAGAAAAAATCAACAACTTTGCTAGCAGGAGATTCCCTCGCTAAATAGTAAAGACCTGCAAAACAGGATCGCTAAACAAAATCAGTAAACGGCTTCGAAGATTCGTAATTTTAGGGCCAGAGAATCCAGAACACCACAATTTTCATACCTCATTCAAAACAAAATCGATTAAAGCCACAGAATTTTAATAACATTTCTCAAAGAAAATAGTCCACCAAAGGCGATGCCCAAGCAATAAAATTCATATCGGAACCACGCAAATGCCGGAGAACCAAAATCTTGACAGGGACAAAATCTCTAAGAGGATAAAAAGCATCAAAAGGAAGACCCTTACCGGAGGCGGTAGAATTATTCTCCGATTACGTCCCGGGTTAGTTCGCTGGGAGGAAAAGCTACGCAGTGAGGGTGAGGGTCGATAACAGAATGAAAGCGTCCGGCGGCGCAAGTTCTGCTTACTCTGTGTGTGTATGTACTATGTACTATATATCACTTGTGCCAATTCTACGTGTGCCGTGCCGATTGCGTCCCGGGCTAGGTTAATATCCTCTTGAGACTAAACAATATTTTTTGTCGTTTAAGTCTGAGGCTAGTTTTAGCGTTAATTTTAATTTATTAATAAAAAATGTTGACTAGGCAAAGTTGACCATGCTAATAGGATAAGTTGGCGACTTGCAACACAATATCTCATCTCATTTAATTTTGGGAATCCCAAGTGACATTCACTTAATTTACATTATTTAATTTTTTTAAAGGATAATATACATATGATTTTTTAAAAAGTGTGTCCAACACTAAAGGCCGTTTGGTATAAAGAATTTGGGAGAGGGAATGGAAACTTAATAGAGTTCCCCGTCGAAAACGCGTTTGGTCGCTAAATGCCCAGGAACCCAAGTTCACGAGCCCACCACTCTTCCTTCATATGTGGGACTTGAGATCCCACCAAAATTGGTGGGATCTCAAGTTCTCACGTCACTATTCACATTTTTGGATAGATTTACCCATGAAGTTTGAACTTGGCGGAAAAGTTCAAATTTGGTAGGAAGTTCGAATTTGGCGAAAATCTTTTTTACACAAGTTCGAACTTAACAAGAACATATTTTAAAAAAATATATTTTAGCAAAAAAATATTTTTCTTTTTTTTTAGGGTAAAATAGACATTTCCTAATTCTTTACCAACTATCACCCCTTCATTTTCTTCCTACCAAACAACTCAAGCCATCTTCCCTCATCTTTTAAATCTTCCTTTCCCTTCCTTTAAGTTCTTTTCCCTCCTCTAAATTCATTTCCCTCTTCAAAAGTTCCTTGTGTCCAAACAGTACCAAGTGTTTTTTTAAGTGTAAAAGTAACTATGTAGTTACAAAAGTGGGGCAAAAGTCATAGATTACATTAAATATAAATGATGTCTGTTAGATTAAAGTTAACTCATTATCTACATTTGACGAATTTGTGACTTTTACCCCACTTTTATAATTATATAATCACTTTTGTATCTAAAAAAATATTCGGTGTTTAGCTCACTTTTGAAAAAAAAACCACATGTGTATTTTTGCAATATTATCTTTTTTAAATAAATTATCTTTATCAATTTCTTCATTTACTCTCTTTTCTTTCTTCATCATCAAACCCTAACTTTTTGTTGGGCACTGGACAGCAACCTTATTCACCTTCATCTCCAAAGGTGAAGGTGAAGAAAGAAGAAAGAGGAGTTACTGAGTTAATACTTACATGGGTTCTTAGCTTAAAGCCAGGCCTGGCTATTCTGACTACAATTTTGATTAATAAAGCGGAAAATGTTACTTGGGTCCTAAAGATGGAAAAAAAAAAAAAAAAAAAAGTTCTCTAGGGACCTTAGTGAGATATATTCTAGCAAGTATATATGATTATATTAACAAGTCATTAACAAGTTAATATTTGTTAACTAAAGTAGCTCATGTTGACAAATATTAAATCATAGAATGATTATTGATAAACTCATCTATATTAACAAAACCAGCTATCATTGATAAGTGTATATCATTATATTGACAAGTCATAGAGTAACCACTAACAAGCTCATATATATTAACTAAACAGCTTCATTTGACAAGTTTATATGATTATATTGATAAGTCATAGAGTAGTCATTGACATGCCCATCATCGATGTTCGAGATAGCTGGAGATTTTTTTGGTAGAGGAATCTACACCGAGTTTTTTTTTTTTTTTTTTGTCCTTAGGACCTAAATAAGATTTTCCCTTAGTTAAATGAGACAAGAATAAATTATGTATAATAAAAAGATATTTTGTGTGGCGAAATTTTGTATAATAGTTCATTAGCAGAATGTAGCAGTGGCTATGTGAATCTCTTGAAGAAACTCGCACACCTGCAGCAGAAGATTAGAGTTTGACAATAAAAAAAAGAAGAGAAAATCGAAGAAGAACTTGATTAACATAATTTAGTCAAATTATATTTTTATTTAAAAAGTGAAATAATGTAAATTAAGTAAATGTGATGAGGGATTAAAATTAAATGAGATGTTATGTTATAAGTTGGCTTGCTTTTTTCATCAGTATTGCACAATCACTACTCAAGTATTTTTTTTCCGTTTGTAATATTATCGATGTTAAGTTTTAAGAACTAAAAGAACACTTAATTTTAAAAACTTAGTGGACTAAAATTAAACCTTATGTAAATTCAAATGATCAAAAGTATACTTTAACCTATAATCTTTCTCATTCAAATTTATCCTCATTTTGATTTTTATCTCTTAAATTTCAAACCATAGTTTTTCCCCTCAATTTTCATTCTGTTTAAAACATTATCCATTCCTATAATTTAATAAAAACCATTATTTTTTCGTCTTTTAAAAGACCAAAACTATTTTTTGAAACTCAAGTGATCAAAAATTAAAATGAGGGACAAACTTAAAAGATCATATGTTATATTAAAGGGTTAAGATGTATATTGACCAACAAAGTGTTACATTGGGAGTACCAGGTTGGGTACATAAATGTTTCAAAGAGAGCAAAAATACCAATGAACAATTGAAAGAGAGCAAAAATACCAATAAAGAATTTAAAACTTGTGAAAGTAGCACAATCTCTATTTTGGTTTATTTGCTGAAGTTTTAAATTCTTTATTGATTTTTTTGCTCCCTTCAAAATATTTCTGTACTTAGTTCTTCTAAGCATAACACTTCGTTGGCCTATTTACACCTTAACCCTATATTAAACATATATATTTCCAGGGTGCCAGTGGCTAATGAATCATTGTGTATGTCTCTATATACCAAGAAACAAAAAATGGACCGAGCACTGAATTTGTTGAGGCAGTGGTTCAAGAGTTAATTGGTTAGATTGAGGTCAGTTTGGGGGTTAGACCTGTGTTAATCAAAATAATATAATATAATTAAAAAAATTTGTATTTGATTAGAAATATTTTAATTAACTTTAAAGTTTGTTTTCAGGGTAATGGAGCGCGTGATGAAGAGTTCAGGGATTATATCCCATTATATATTATATAAGGTTTAATCTTTCAAAGAACTTTGTAGAAATATTTTTTCTGCCACACTCATATAAAAAAGTAAGTGGATCCCACTAATATTTTCTCTCTATTCTCTTTACAATTGGATACACTCACCTTTATGTGAGTGTGGAAGATTTTTTTTTTCCTTTACAAGAAAAACAAAACATTAAATCTTATTATATAATATTTTTTTGATGATAGTATACATTATATAATATTTGATTATGTTAGATTTGATTACTTGAATCATATCAAATTAATTGGTAAAAAATACCATACTAATTATATGCACACATGTAATATATAGGCGAAAGTATACTTTTATTTCTTTAAGGATTAAGGAGCAGTTTGGCCAACGAACTGTTATCTTAGGAGCACCCAGCATAAATAACTTTTAAGGGTACCAAAAATACCAAAAAACTTTTAAAATTGTACAGTCAGCACAAAAAAACTTTTAAAAATGTACATTCGACACAACGTTAGAAAAAGATAACGTCTATTATCTAAGGTGCAAATTGGCCAATGAACTTTTACTTGTGAATGCGCCAACACAAAAATGTTTTACTCTAGGAGTGCCCAACACAAAAAAGTTCATGTGCAATCCACCCAAAAATCTTACTGTTCAAAATCCTTGCCCGGACCCCAACCATGTGCATTGGGGTTAAAAAAAATCCCAAATTATATTAATTATCTTATATTAATTATTATTATCAGTTATCTTATACAATTATTGACTATAATATTGTATTATTTACTCTTTAAATTAAATTTTTTTTTTGTAATTCTTTTCAATCTTTTAAAAATATCACATAATTAATAGGCCACCTTTATTTATTTGGGTATATCCTCTTCTCTTGTCTCTCGATAAAGGGATCGAATTTATTTATATTTATGTGTATAAATATAATATTTTTGCCTATGAAAATTGATATACGATTGATGAGATTAACATACTATGGGTTCAAATCTTATTGTCGGTTAAGTAGGTATTCTAGAAGTATTACTTTTAAAAATGGGACGAAGGCTTCTAAATTTTTTAAGGCAACCAAAAGATCCCATCACATTAACTATTCTAAAGTGATGATAAATAAAACTAAAAAATTACTCATATTATACGCACTTATATCAATAACTAAAAATCCCATTAGCCGTATATCAATTTTTATACATATTATACGCACATAAATATGTGATATTTTTAAAAGATTGAGTAGAATTACAACAACAAAAATTTAATTTAAAGAGTAAATAATACAATATTTTAGTGTTGGAGTAAAGGTTCGTTGGCCATCTCTAGCACCTTAGATAACGAACGTTGTCTTTTTCTAACTACGTTGTGTTGATTTTGCATTGTTAAAAGTTTTTTGTGCTGATTGAACATTTTTAGAAGTTTTTTGATATTTTTGATACCCTTAAAAGTTATTTGTGTTGGGCGCTTCTTTAAATTTGTTAGCCAAATTGCTCCTTGACGCTTTCTTTAAATTTCATAAGAGGTATACTTTTGGACTCTTAACTTTATAAAATATACTTTTTGTTCCATATTTATTACATTGTTAATGTTACTAACATAAAATGTTCTCGTAACAAACTTAAGTAATGATTGTACATCGACAAAGCATATTTAAGTTTTATTTTTTTAATATAATATATTTAGATTAGTATACTAAAATAAACCAACTAATGATTGCAAATGAAATTGAGGTTTTGATATTTAGATTATTAAACTAATTTTTTTATTATATTGAGGTTTTGATATTGGATTGTTTAATTAGGTTTTTAGATTTTTTTTCAATTTACACATATTTTAAATTTAAGATTAATCACTATTACAAAAAGGTGCTTTTAGACTGTCACATTTATACCGAATTATAAAGGATTAGATCTAAAAAGTATGACCGGTGACAGTTTCGTAAATATAAAAAACTTTTTTAGACCGGATTATAGATGACTAAAAGTATGATTTGATGGTGTTTTGTAAATATAACGAACCTTTTTTAAACCGGATTATAGAGGATTAGGTTTAAAAAGTATGACTAGTGGTAGTTTTGTAAATATAAAGAACTTTTTTTAGACTAGATGTTTAAAGAATATAATCTAGTTTAAAAAATCTACTTTTAAGACCTCATATTTTAAGAATCCGATTTAGAAAACGTGCGCCAAAAAGTTGAATTTTACCTGCAAAGAGCTTTTTTGCTTCCCTTCCTCATTTCAAGTTTAACTACTCATTTGTTGGCTCTCGGCCATGGTAGAGCCGATTCACTACACTCCCAAAGTCGAGATTCTCAATCGGTATCTCATGGAAGATGATGGTATACTGCTCAATAATGTATGACTACTATTAACTCTTACATTTGTATGATTAGTATTTGGTTATGTACAATATTTATCAACAGCTTCACTTTTCCAGATGAGATCATGCGTGTTATTTTTCTTTTTTGATATTTTGCAGTTTTCATGGAACAGTCTCTCCCGTAACCTTGTGTCAAAGCGATATTTTATGTTAGATCTAGATTAGATAGATTAGATATAACCTGAAGATTATTGATAAAGCCATTAATAAATCAATCAATCTCACTTTTTCATCTCCAGATATGAAAATAAAACTAGATCTAGATCTCATTTTTGTGATGATAAAGAGAAGTTAGACAAAGGGAAGGGGGAGAGAGACGATGACGGTGAATGGGAGACGACGGCAACAGACTCTGCAACAAACACTTCGAACGACTGGAGCATCATCTTCCTTCCTTTGTCGATGTCACCTTCGCCTTCGACTAGAACGACTGGAGGAAGGGACGGGGAGGGCTGAAGAGGTGGAAGGAGAAATATCACGATTTTCATCCTCTTCAGGTTCACCAAGAACGTCGTCCTCTTGAGATTCACTTTGCCCACCCACATGCCTTCTACGAAACACCCTCCATTTAACTTTAATATAAATACAAATTTAAGGGTTGATCAACACTAGGTAATGCTTCATCACTTACCCGAGAATATACAAAATAAATCGAGTATGCAAAATGAGCCCTAACATGGCAATATACAATCATCCAACGTATATCAAAAGATGGAAGCGCTACTTTGTTAGAAGAAGTAGCCTAAGCTTCCGAAATCTTCCCTGATGGTCCCGCACGGGAACTATCACCTGAAAAATGTGGTAAACATCAATCCAACTTATTACGAATACTAATATGTGCTAGTGAGGTGCCAAGTGGAACAATTTATATAGCAAAATATTAAAAATATAATTCACGAATATCCACATCACAAAATTTCATATCATAAATTAGGTAATACAATTTTGCATTAACACAATTCCCAAGATGCCTCCCACCAATCCAACCGAACCGCCTTATTTCCTCCGACTAAACCCATGGACTAAGTTACATCCATGTTACCGGTTACTCGAAAGCTCACTGGTCATGTGTTGAGGACCGGCCAAAATCGTGCACCAATGGAGGCCTCACCACGTGGTGGAATAAACTACTCCATTTCTCACTACAAGAAAACTGGTAAATGGAGCGGTTTTAGGAGCATTTAGAGGCGGTTCAAACCGCCTCTAATTGCACTAGCGGCGGTTGAAAAAATGTCGAAGTTACCACCGTCGGGAGCCAAACTGAGGCGGTTTGAAGGAACCGCTGGTACAACCGCCTCAAAATATAATTCAGAGGCGGTTTTCTGAACCGCCTCTGAATATCATTCAGAGGCGGTTTTAGAGGCGGTTTTCTGAACCGCCTCTGAATATGATTCAGAGGCGGTTTTCTGAACCGCCTCTGAAAATGAAAAAGTGATCTAAAAGGAAAAGGGAAGGTTCGAACCTGGCACCTCTAGGTGTGTTGGGTGATAATGTAACCAACGACACTATCGAAACAAGTTGTAACAAGATTCGTTCTAAATATATATATTCTAAACTTTTTGTGAGTGTGGTTCCGCCACTGCGCCTCCCCAACCGCCTCTAAATGTAAATTAGAGCGGTTTATAATAACACCTCGGAATGATTCAGATTTTTGGGCAAAAACGCCTCAGTAACCGCCTCTATATGTTCCATTTAGGCGGATTAAATAACCGCCTCTTTTTTAATAATATTGAGGCGGTTTGTAATCCATTGGTAAAACCGCTTCTAAATGTGTTTTAGAGGCGGATTAAGATAACCGCCTACGTTTTTTAATAATATTGAGGCGGTTTGTAATTCCTGGAAAAACCGCCTCTAAATGTGTTTTAGAGGCGGTTTACGTAAAAACCGCCTCTAATAATCGGTCGGTATTTACCTTTTTTCTTGTAGTGTCTTCCCAATTCAACCCTTTCCATAATTATCATAATAAATATCATAATATCAAAATTCTCAATTCTTATAAATAAATAAATATGTACATATTCACAATTCAAATCATAAGGTTCCACAAGGCAATTTTTATTAAGATATTCATAATCATTTCACAAAATACTCACAAACAACATACTAATATACATAATAAGTGGAAAGTGATTACCTTTTTTTAAAGCTAACTACTATCACACCGCTCCTAATCCAAGAGCTCAAACAAACGCCAAAAAAATCAATCTACGACAATCAATTTACTAACCATTAATAACTCTTCTAAAACTCTAAATAGAATTATAACTTATAATTTAATAAAATTAAAAATATACAAATTTTTAATAATAAATTTGGAATGGTTGGAGTGAGCAATTTAGGACAGGACCTAGGGAGACCATTGTAACTATTAATTTTTATTTCGATTTATTATTAATTAATAACTCTCTTTTTTTCTATTTTTTTATTAGTAATTTCCTAAATTATCTATTCCATTTTTACTAATAATAATCATAATTATTATTATTTATTCATATTTTTAATAATAATATTATTATTTATTTTTATTATTATTTATTTACTTTATTATTATTATCATTACTATTATATTATTCTACTATTTATTATTATTATTTAATAATTTATTTTATTATTTATTCCCTTTTCTTAATAATAATAACTATCTATTTATTTACCTATTTTATTTTGTAAATGATATTATAAGTGAGATAATATAAGAATTAGTTGGATTAGATTCTATCATATAGGAGTAAGTTGGATCAGATTCTATCTTTTTGATTTTATCATATTATGTTAATACAATAACTTCCATTATATATACGCGCACACACAATTTAAACCTCAATTCCCATATACCGGCAACAATCTCCTATTTTCTTCCAACAGTAGCGTTAAATATATTTTCAATGTTTGAGTACAAATATATACATATATATATATATAAATAAAGATAAGTTTCCCTTTTTCATTCCGATGCAACCACGCAAGTGCATATATATATATATATATATATATAAACTAGCCCAGCAAGTTCTCCTTTCTTTTCACAAGCAATGATTACATGTGTATATATATATAAAATAAGCTTTTACAATTGTTTCATCCCTGTACAACGTGGTGATATAAGCAAGCTTAGTTTCATATGTCTTTTGTTACATATATAAATATATAAGATTTAGATAGTTTCTAAATTCAACTATGTATATATGCTTTAATCATAACAGTAAATTATTTACGTTTTTCCCATATACAAGGATATATATATATAGGTGTGCAACAAGCAAATATATATACAAGTAAAACCTTCCAAGTTTATTTCCACATTAGTAGGGCTACGGTTTCAAGATTTAAGAGAGAGAGAGAGAGAGAGATATATATATATATATATATATTTTTATTTATTTGAATGAACTAACCAAGCTCTTAAAAGTAACACACACGTACAGTAGCGTTTTTCCCTCTTCTCATATTAATTTCATATATGCAGCGTTAGGATACTATATTCCTATAACCAAAACTTATATATTATATATACAAAAGCATGCCCTGTCTTTATTATCCTATAGCAGAGCATCCCCATGCATTATATAATATAATATATATATATACACACATACATACATTATTTCCCTTCTCTTTCTTTCCATAGGCAAACGTTTAAATATAAATACATTCAGCAAAAACAACCGACAACAACTTAGAACTTTTATTTCCTACAGCTTTCTACTCATCCATTTGCGTTGGGGAAACGATGGTAATCGAAAGGAAAAAAGGGCCTGTGGTTTACCTCTAGTCATTGGTTGAAATGCTATGCTTTTTATCAACACACGACGCCCTGTTTTGAAAACGTTTTTGCGAAGGGAAAATGGTTTCAATTTTGAAGCTTTCTCTCTCAACTACTCTCTCTTTTCTTGGACTCTCCCTCTCGGCTCCCACTTCCTCTATGCGTTTTGTTAATGGATGAGGATGAGAAGAGATATATTTAAGGACCAAGGGGGCTCCAGTCCAAGAAGGTGTTACATGGAGGATAATTAACGTTGAGCTCGGGAAGGATGGAGGAGTATGGTCTTGCTGATACGATGACGTGAGAAGTAGATTCTTTGATGCTGCCTCGTGTTTACGTGTTGCGTGTTCGTTTGCTGTGCGTGTAGTGAAAATAAAGCAAAGCTGATTTATATAAATAGGAGATAATGGGTTATGTAAATGGAAGGCAATGGGTTGGACATTTTTGCAGCTTATGGGCCGTGTGGTTTTAGGTGGGCGATCTCTCTCTTGTTTTAAAAAAAATAATAAAGAAAATATTTGGGTGCTTAATGAATTGAGCGATGGGTATTTGGTATTCTATTTACTCATTCTTTATTATTGTTTAATTACCAAATAATACTAGAAATGAATCCTTGATGCTTCATGAGAATTTTCTTCCTTAATTACTTCTTTAGCCTTTAAAGTAATTTCTCTAAATATATTGGGCTATAAACCAACCTCTAACTATTTTCTTCTTCGAATTTCTCAAGAAAATGGGTCCTTAATTCCATATAAGGATTTCCTTTATTAATTAATTTCTCTTGACCATAAAATACCAATTCCATAAATTTTTTTAAGGCCTAAATCATTATTCTTTTCCCAAAATAAATTAAGGGAAAAATAAGCCTAAATTTTCAATAATTATACTCATAATTATTTAAAACCAAAATTTCATAATTAATTTCCATAAAATATTCCAATTTCAAATCCCAAAATTTGGGATGTTACACCTTCCAAATCCCTCTCTCCCCCAAATCTACGGTTCAACAGTGGCTATGGTATTCTTTGGGAAAAGGATTTTTTTTTTTTTTGCCAACTTATTTTTAAGACCGGATGTTTTAAAAGTCTAGTCTGAAAAGTCTTACTTTTAAGACCTTATATTTTAAAAACCCGGTCTAAAAAAATAATTTTAAGACCGGTGGCTCAACCGATCTTAAAAGTATCGGACTTTTTAGACCGCACATATCGAGACCGGTTCCAAATTTGGTCTAAGAGGCGTTTTTGGTTTGGTCTAAAAAGCTTTTTGTGTGCTGCTTTGAATAGCGCTTAATAACACAAAATCAATTGAGTTTGTTGCGTTAGTATTTTCCATTAGTAACATTAACGACGTTAGAATTATAGAATCAAAAGTATACTTTCTAAAGCTAAAAAACCAAAAGTATATTTCATATAAACTTAAATAACTAAAAGTATACTTTAATTTAATATATAATATTTTCTCATTTATTCTTTTTTATTTTTAACGTTTTCTTGGCTTTGGAGTTTTAATAAGATTATAAATCAATCCCAACTAAACAAACTTTTTACTCGAGAGGGTTTTTTAACGGCCCGAAAAAGAATTAGAACTCTTAAATTATAACCCTAAAAAATACCCTTTGGCATATACTCCCTTAACCTCACCCTCAAATCTGAACTCACGATTCTCAATCTTTTAGGACCCGTTTGTTACGCTAAAAGTGGGCCGAAGGAAAGGGAAGATTACATATCTTCCATCACAAAACGCGTTTGGTAGCAACACCTTCCCTAAACCATCTTCCAAAGAACCCTTGATCTTCCCTTAAACGTAGGAACCTCCATTCCATCCGAAAATGGAGGAAAGTTCAAATCTTCCCGAGACTAAAAATTGGACAGAAATGCCCTATAAAAAATCACATCTCTTGCGCCCTTTGTTGCGAGATCTCATCACATCTCTTGCGATTTCTCTTTTAGACTCTCGAGGGTGTGCTTTGTGTAATTTTTCTCCTCTGAGATGGAGATTCGACATTGTTGTCAACAAGTGTTTGTTAAAGAGAATTTTGCAGGCCTGGGTGTTTCTGTTTTTGGTTGTATATATCGTTTTTTTGTCTACACTTGTGTCCTCTTTTGTTGATTAAGATTATTCTTTTAATTTTTTCCTTCTTCTCGGATTCAAAGCTAGTTTAATAGATTACTCATCTTTTGATCTTCTTATTTGGGACCCTCCTTGGGGTTCGGGCATTCGGGTTCTGGTGTTTTGGGTGCTTGTGTCTGAACTGATGTTATCCTATTCCGATATGAACTGATGCAGAAGTTTGGTTACTGTCAAAATTTTGGTTCGAACGCATTCTCACTTTAGTGTATTACATTTGAACTTAACGCCATCGTTCGAACGTACGTTTGAATCAGTCAAATCATTTTCTCCATTTTTTATTATAGGGGCATAATGGGAAGAAGTGAAGGTCGCAATGAAGGAGAGGGCGCCAGTGACCATTGACAGAAGTGAAGGTCACAGATGAGAGTGAGGAAGAAGGTAGCATATGAGATCAATGAAGATAGTGTGGTTGTTTTATTTTTTAGGGGTATTATTGGTATTTTACCTCTCCTTCCCACTTAACCAACTTCCTTTTCTTCCTACCAAACATTTTATTTTCCCTCAACTAACTTCCTTTCCCTAGTTTACCAAACAGCTCACATTTTTAAAGTTTCTTCCTAATCTTCCATTCCATTCCTTTCCTTCCCCAAATCTTCTTTGTAACAAACGGGGCCTTAGCTTTAGGCCCGGTTTGTTAGAGCGAAAGTTGGCGATGGAAAGGGAAGACAACAACGTTCTTGCGCAAAAAACGTGTTTGGGGCGCGCTTCTTCCGTAGTGTAACAATCCCGTGAGTGTGAATCTTCCATTAGCCATTGGAAGGTGTTTTCCATCCGAAAGAGGCGGGAAGGTTGAAATCTTCACGGGAGAGTGAAAATTTGGGACAGAAAAGCCCTTGAAAAAATTGTACCTCTTTTTAAAACGACGAGAAACGCGCGATCTAGATGAAGCTATCGGTGAAGAAGCTTGGAACTACAGTGGGCGTTGGAGGTGAAGGAGAAGCTGACCCAGGGGAAACTAATATGCAATTGAGGTGAGTATTCATTCGAAATCAATTTATGTGTGATTTACCCATATGTGTCCGAGCTTTGGTAAGCCTGTTGCTTCAAGGCCGGGAGGACATACCAGCTGATGTTAACGGATTTACACGTTGAATGCAACAAGCTAGATTCCCATATGTTTGACTATGGAACATGGAGGACAAGTATCACTATTTTGCATTGAAACTGTCAAGCATACTGTCACATAATTTGATTCAGTAGGGTGCCTACTGTCAAATTTTTTCGTTCGAATGCATAATTACTAGAAGCTTCTACGTTCGAACGTCTTCTGACTACAAGTTACCCTTGGGTAACGCAATCAGTACTTTTTATGTTTGATCGAAATAACTTCATTCGAATGCTCCGAGTGGCAGCAACGAAACCTGAAGTCTCAGTAAATAATCCCAATATAAAATGTCAAATGTACCCTTAGCCCTAATTTAGGGGAGATTGAATGTCAGCGATTTTTTTATCTTTGCTCTGCCTCCATCTCTATTAATTTTCATTCCCACAAATTTACTCGAGTTTTGAAATTGGCGAGCGGTTAACAAATCCCCTGTTATGCTCTGTTTTGAAATATCTCTGTACCCAATCCCCTGTTCTCGTACTTGTGCCCTTTGGATGCCAATCCTACTCGCAATTTCATATCCAATCGATTGCTACTTCAATTTTACATCTCACCGACATTTAGGGTTCGATGATGTCGCACTGTTCTAACTTCAATTTTATGTCTTCAACTTTTTATTTTATTTTATTTTAAGGGCATTAAGGGAATTTCACATAATCTTCTCACTTAACCAACACCAAATTCTTCATACCAAACATTTCATTTTCCTCAACTAACTTTCATTCCCTAGTATACCAAACATTCACATTTTTAAAGTTCCCTCCTAATCTTCCTTTCCTTTCACTTCCATTTCTTTCCTTCCTCAAATCTTCCTTGTAACAAACAAGGCCTTAGAGTTTAGACTGACGTCGTCCTTCCATTGCTCGCCTTCATTGTTTATTTATTTTTATTATAAAAAGCATGAGTATCCTCATATTAAAAGCAATCTTAATTGAAGCAATATTTGGTACTAAATGTCGGTATCTTTCTCAAAATAATTCGAATCTTGATTCACCACATTATAAGAGATTAACTTCTTTTTCTAAACCCAACCCGCATTGGTTCTAGCCTTCGTTGTTCTGAGTTCAGATTTTTCAATCATCTATCGTGCTCTCATATAAAAAAGTTATTACTTAACATGTTTATTTTCAAAAAAACCAAACCATAAAAATATTAAATTTTAAAAATAGTGTAATTTAGGAAAACAAGACACTTAAATACCATATGAATTTACGTAATTCCAAAAAATCCATCAACACATGAAAATGATAGAAATGTGATGGGGATAGAAATATGAAATTTTAAAGTTTAATTTGTGTATTTTTACTAAAATGCCCCTAATATTTAAATTATAAAAAAAAAAAAAAACCAACTTCACCGAAGCATCACCACCAACCGAACACAGGAGCTCCGGCATCGGTGGTTCTTTTTTTTTTTTTTTTTTTTGGGAGGGACTAGTGTTTTTTTTATTTTTTTTTTAATGTGGAGCTAAAGGGGTAGAGGTGAGATTTAAACCCCTTAACATGGTTGGCTCCAAAAGGCTTAGTCAATGAGCCCCCAAGTACTGTTTAATATATATAAGCATACGAAAATATATGTATAACATATATAACTAAAAGAGTAGTAGTATTGATCAAAGGCATGAGGATATTAACTAAATGAGTAATAATATTAGCTAAAGGTATATTTATATTTGACAAAATAAATAATGATATTGACTATAAACGTACGATATTAACTAAATGAGTAATGATATTAACTAAATGGGTAACCGTATTCACTAAAAGCATAATAGTAATGACTAAATGAGTAATTGTTTGAACTATAGGCGTAATGATATTAATTAAAGGCATAATGTATTGACTAAAAGTGTAATAATATTGATTAAATGAGTAACAAAAATGGCTAAGCTTAAATATATTAACTAAATGAGTAATAATATTAACTAGAGGCGTAAACTTATTGATTAAATGTCTAATGGTATTGACTAAATAAGTAATGATATTAACTAAATCAGTAATGCTTTTAACTAAAGATGTAAACGTATTGACTAAATAAGTAATGATATTAACTAAATCAGTAATGCTTTTAACTAAAGATGTAAATGTATTGACTAAAGACGTAATGGTATCGAGTAAATAACTAATGATATTGACTGCAGACGTAAAGGTATTCATACAAGTACTCTTCTAGTTAATACCATTACTCATTTAATCAGTACTATTACTCAATTAGTCAATATTAGCATTCATTTAGTCAATATCATTATGCCTTTAGTCAATAAATTTACGTCTTTGAGTCAAATATCATTACTTATTTAGTTAACATCCTTACACATCTAATCGATGTTATTACACTTTTAGTTTTTCTCATTACTCTCTTAGTCAAATATCATTACGCCTTCTTATGGATTATATTTATATATTCTAATGCCTATACATATTAAAGGGTACTTGGTGGCCTAATGTCTAAGCCTTTTAGAACCAACCGAGGTAGGGTGGGTTCAAATCTTACCTCCACCACCTTTAGTTCCACATTCCCCCCCCAAAAAAAAAAAAAAAAAAAAAGAAGTCCCTCCGCAAAAAATAGCTATCGGCATCGGAGCTATAGATTCAGAGGCCATAGCTCTAACAGCTGGAGGGTGTCCTAGTTAGTGCTAGAGCTCTTGCTGCCGGTTGGTGGTGCTCTAGCATGGGTGGTTTTTTTTTTAAAAAAATTAAATATTAGGAACATTTTGTTTAAAATGCACAAACTTCAAAATTCTAGATTCCTACCATGTCAAATTATATTATTTCCATGTATTAATAGACTTTTTGAGGTTTTATAAGTTCAAATTGTATCAACTTTTTATTTGATCCGATGGAATTTCGGAAAGTTGTCTTTTTCCCTATAATTCTTATATAATTATACTATCTATGAAATTATATCTTAATATTAGATATATTTGGATATTTGATCTTTGATCTTTTCTAATATAAGATAAACTTTTCATATTTGTCTATTTTTTTTGTAATTTACCCTATTGATACCCAATCAATAATAATCAATGGGGAGGAGGAATGATTGAATTAAGGAATGATGAGCATGGTGTTTCAATAAAATACATGTCATATTAACTAACTTAAAAAACTTCATTAATCTAATCAAATTAGATAAATATGTCTTATATTAAGAAGGAGAGAAATAGTATGATAAAAAAATCAAGATCAAGAGCAAATATAGAAAATAGGAAAGTAAAAAAAACTTTGAAATTACATCTCAAATCAGATTTGTCATCTAAAGTTGATTAGAGAATATGGAAATTTGATAAATAATTCAGTGAAAATAGGAGAGAAAAATGATAAAGATAGATGAGATTTTGATTTAAAATCTAACTTAATTGTGCATTTGAAAAAGTGGTGGTGACAACAAAATTGTTATCGTGTATTTAATATCCTATCAACTATTTAAAGAAAATAGGGGAAAAGACCAAAAAAAAAAAAAAAAAAAAATCTAGCCATTTACAATTAAAATTACGAAATCACAAATCAAATCAAGTTTATCATCTAATAAGAGAATATTAAAATTTGATAAGTAATTCACAATTCATTTTTAAAAAATTCGTGATTTACAATTTTACAATTTCAAATTTCTTTCCCATTTTCAGAAAATACCTGGAGTTTGGGAATAGACTGTTAAAAGTTCAGGGTTTTGGGTTTTCGAAGTTCCTTTTCTAGTTTACTTCTTGGGGTTTGTTCATATTCCAGTTCTTCGCTTCGAGCTCTTTCAGGAAGTGCTTGATAAACGAAGGCAACAACAAAGAAGCCATGTGGTATTTGTGTGTATTTTATCACAGATTATTGGATTACAGAAAACCCGAAGTGGAATCACTTGCAGAGCTTTTTGGAGCTTTTGGGGAGAACCAAAATGACGACGAGTTTTGCAGCCAAAACAAATCTTTGCAGTGGAGGCTTCCTCTACACCACCACCAAGATTCTCCTTTCCATTTCGTCGATCTTCCATCAGAAGACGTTGCTCGAAACATTGCCAATCGAAGTGGGTTTTGGTTTTTCACCTCTGTTCCCATTGTTTTGTATCTGAGTTTCATAAGGTTTAATTTTGTGCTATGAATAAGTTATGTGGGTTTGGTTTGAATTTTATTTTTTCCCGGAAATTATAGGTATACTTGTAAAGGGAATGTATGAGCTGTGGGGAGAAGGAGATAATTATGAGGAATTGAAGGACTCAATCTTGCAATATCCAGACGACAGCAAGTTTCCATACTTAAATTCTAATAGCACTTTCAAGATTACCGTTGATAGCTTTGGGAAGGTCATTAGCCTCCAGGAGCAGAAGGAACTTATTCAAGGACTTTCATATATTCCTTTCAAGGTGAGTCTCCTTTAATTTTACTGTGTTTGCATCAAATTTTTGGTGTAATCTTATGGTTCAGTGATTTTTTTTTCCCTTCCTTAAAATAGTTCAATTTCTTCATGTTCCAATATGTATTGCGTTTGTTGAGTTTCTTTGAGATCTGAAAACTGAACTTATGGGAGACTCACTTTCGTAAGAGCCTGTTTGCTGAGTAGTATTCCGCGTGAGAAGACTTTTTGTTGTAACATGGCATCTGGCTGCTTCATTTGATGATTTGATATATTATTGTTAACTTTTTAAAAACACAACTTTGAGTCATTGATGTGCACTGCCATTTTGTAAATGGTGACACTATCTAATCTGGTTTATGAAAACTACACTATAGGTTCTGTGAGAAGATTCAATTTTTACGTTATTTAATATCAACAATTTTTTTACCATTATTTCCCTGAAGTTTAAAAACTACTTTATCTGTCTGTACGTGAGCCTTACCAATTTCACTCTGCCCCATGATGGTTCCCATTTTGAGCTAGCATGAAGATCTTTCTAAAGATTTTTTTGGCTTTTTAGCATATGAAGTCAAACAATTTATGATGACTATAGTCTCTCTAACAAATTTGTATCCTTTCTCGTGTCATTTTATTTGCAGGGACAAGTTAAGTTAAAAAATCCTGATCACAACTTCTGGCTAATGGAAACCGATGATTATGGATCTAATAATGGCCTCCCTCCAATTATCCAAAAGCGAATCTTCTTTGGTCGTGAAATTGGTGGTGCTGATAGGAAGCTTTTACCTACATATCAATTGAAAAGCCGCTCTTATCTTGGGCCAACAGCCATGGATGCTGAAATGGCTTTTCTAATGGCCAACCAAGCACTAGCTACACCAGGGAAACTGGTATATGACCCTTTTGTTGGAACTGGAAGCATTCTTGTTGCTGCTGCCCATTTTGGAGCAATGACCATGGTATGCTTGTCTTTCTTCTTCTTTGGGTGACTTATTTTGTTGTTATTTACACTGCTTTGCTCTTTGAAGACTGGGAATGCGTGCATGCGTGCAGCAGCATACCTTTAACATGAATGATATAAACGTTTTAGGGTGCAGACATTGACATTAGGGTAGTACGTGATGGGCGTGGACCTGACCGTAACGTTTGGAGTAATTTTAAGCAGGTAAATGTGCTAAATGCTATTGCTATTATTATTTGGTTTGTGGTGAACATTATGTTCATTTGATCAGTTGAATTGAGCACCACACATACATAATATCTGGATATGCTTAAATAAAAGAAACTACGTCATATGTACCTTATAAAACTTAAATGTGCATTTTGCAGTACGGATTGCCTATGCCAATAGGTCTATTAAGGGCTGACAATAACCTTCCTCCCTGGCGTCCAGGGCTAAAAGAGGTAACTTTCTGGAATAATTTCTTCATATCACAACTTTATGATTAATTTTCTGTCCAATCTGTATTGTTTTCTTATTTGGCTACTGATCTATATCATCTCTCAATTCTCTCATAAAGATAATTGAGATTTTGTGATTGTTTGTGCCTTTTATGTTAAGCAGATTACCGATCTTGATATAGCATTTGTGGTGGTTGATTTTTTTTTTTCTATTGTAGTACTCTCTGATATTCTTTAATTTTTTTATTAGTACATAATGTGAGGGCTTGATTGGCTTTACTCTGAATTTTGTTTATAAACCCTTTGAACTGTGGACTTGGTGCTGGATTCTGTTTCCTGGAAGGACAGGGCCTATAATTTCTAGACTTTGGTCACTGTGATCTTACTTGTAAGCTTTGGCTTTTCTGTCAAGTGCTTAACTTAACATTTGAAAGTAAATAAATTAAAATAGTTTATTCACTCAATTTGAAAAATGTCCAAAAAGAAGGAAGATTTCATTTGTATAATAATTGCATTGTTTGTTTGATGGAACATTTTATAACCACATCTTGACTACCTGAACTTGCCTTTTTGCCCAAAGAAATAACCACAGATTTAAAATCTTGACATTGGAAAATAAATGTGTTTCATTTCATATTGACGCTAACTTGCTAAAGACCCTATGACCTCTGGCATTTGTACTTGAACAGTTTTTCCGTTGGGCAGTTGATATGGACTTGGTAGTCCAGAGGCTCAGGGATTGAGGTCATATGGAATAATTGCATACCGAGGGATGAGGAGACTTTTAATATTACAACTTTGAATATATATATATATATATATATATGAATATATATATGTTTTCCAAAAGGGAGAGAAGATTAGGCTGATCATGTATAGATCCTGATTCCTGACTCAGTTTGTAGTGAAGTCACTGCATTCAATACAAATTTTATGCCATGTTGGAAATTTGATAAGCCTTGAGATGTTGTATTGAAGATGTAATGACTTAATAATTCCAGACTGGGTTGACAGATAGGAAAACATTAGAATATTATTAGATGGCTCAGAGCAATGTCAGAACATGAAGCATCTGTGAATTAAGATAAACGTCATGTTGGCTAACAAAATTTGGACAAGCACTGGTTCCAGGAAGGAACTGGTGCCATTAATTCTGACTTTGTTGATAATATTTGGCTTCAAAGGAAAATATCATGCTCTTCATAGATCACTTTTTGAAATATACTAGCAGTGAAAAAGCAAAACAGGAATTTTCCCATCAACTTTGAATCTCATTTGCCCCAGTCTGAACTGAGATTTGTTGCAGCAAGTGGTAAAGCCTGGGAATTCGGATTAGAAACAGTTTGATGGGGTAAAATAGAATACATGAGTACATGACCTATTAATCCAGTTGGTTGTGGAGCTTATTCTGTAAAACATGGTTTTAAAGACTTTGCTAACTTGCAATAGCGCAATTTTTTGAACTCTTTTAATTATCATTTGCCCAATTCGTCTTGGTAGCTTCTCCTTTGTTGTTTTTGATATCCTGTTTTTTTCTGTTCATTCATAACTTTGCTGTCTATTATATAGGTATTTGATGCCATAATATGTGATCCTCCTTATGGAGTTCGAGCTGGGGGTCGCAAATCTGGTGGGCGGAAACTGCTCAAGGGGGTGGTGGAACCTTACACTGTTCCTGATGACAAGAGGACGGACCACATACCCTCTACTGCAGCCTACAGTCTAGTTGAGTGCGTGCATGATTTGCTTGATCTTGCTGCCCGGATGCTTGTTCCCGGAGGCAGGCTTGTGTTCTTCTATCCTGTGCTGAGGGAAGATGATTCTGCAGAAACCCATTTTCCTGAGCACCCATGTTTCAGACTGATATCTTCTTCCGAGCAAATTCTTAGTTCACGATACAGCCGAGTTTTGTTGACCATGGTGAAGACAAGTCCTTACACAGGAAATTGCTGAGGCAGCCAGGATCCAACATATTGAATTCAGGGAGAACCACCTAAAGTGGTTAGAAGATGGTAACCTTCACTCTGCAGTTTTCAGTCCAGCTGACGCTCAGCTAACAACATCCACAGGTGACTCAAAATTAATTAAAGATCCAAAACCTAAATACAGAGGAAAATATGTTTAGATTCGATACTGTATTTTTTAGGTGTACCAGAATTAGGGTAGATTGAAGCCAATATGCCAACAATTCCTTTTTTGTTTTTCATTTAGTTTAGATGTTTTGGTTATTTTATTATGACATTCTACTTCACTTCATAGTCGACTCTTTTGTGCTTGCTCTTTGTAATGCAACTATAGCTTATTTCTTCTGAAAAAAATTTTGCTCAGAAAATGGTCCCTCCGATGCTTAATATACATTAGCTTCTTGTAGTTGTAGGGTAAGAATCGTCAACAGAAAAATTCCAGGCAGGCTCTTGCAATTTATACATTTACTTCTTGTAGTATAAGAATCTTCGTATTAAGGTTTGTATACTTTATTTTTTGAAAAATTATTAAAAATTTTATATCTAAACCATTAAAACTGTATTTAAATAGTGCAGATGACACCACAATGGCTAGCATCATGGTGCTCATCATTGTGATGCGCAGTGATATTTTAATTAATTCACATATACCAATAAAAATAGTTAAAAATGTTAAATTTTAAAAAATTTAACATTTTTAACTATTTTTATTGGTATATGTGAATTAATTAAAATATCACTTCAAAAAAACTTTAAGTAATTTCTAATATGATTTTTTTAACCATGTTAAACTCCATCATCATATTAATTTCTACTATATCTCAATACCTTTATACAAAGGCATATATTGAAAAAAATACTTAATACTCATAAAATATCTTGTAGAAGACTTCTTATAAATTTTACCAGAGGGACTATTAATCTTGTTTAATCTACGTCAATGGGGGTTTTGTTGTCACCTTATATCCCACACGTATACCCACACACAAACATATGCTCTCTTTGGTCCTTTTTCTAGGAGTCTGAAATGTGAATTGCCTTAATTTTTTTTATGAGAGTATTAAAATGGTCTCAACATTTAATGATTTTTTTTTCATCTTTTCCCCTCATAAATAATTTATATGACATTAATTAAAAGGTGGACGTTTTTCATTCCCTCATTTTCTTTTTATATTCTTACTATTCTACACTCTTTTTCTTTCCTAATTTGTTACCCATTTTCTCTATCTTTCTTGTCTTCTCATAAATAATGGCATATTTTGGAAAAATAATATGTTTATTTCAGTCATACTTTTTACTTTTAACCAATTTTAACCGTTTTCTTAAATCATGTAATATAGTTATTAAATTCTTATAAAAATGACCAAACGAAGCTTTTTTGGGGGGTCCGGATAATTGTTGGGAAACATTAAAGAGGTTGGTGGACCATATATAAGGTGCCATAAAGATTTATAAGACTTAAAATTGACAAAAACAGTGACAATAGTGCGTTACTTTCTTAAACATGCATTATCCTCATCTGCAATCCAATTCATTTCCATAGTTGCATTCTCCTCATTTGCAACTTTGTTGGCATCTTGTGTTGCATTCATTATTTTGACATTTTGGTGCGTAATGATTTATGCAGCATTCTTTATTACTACTTACTCCATGAATTTCGTTCATCAATACAAATACAAATATCAGAAATGTCTTGAAACTACTTACTCTAATCTCTCTAATACACAATGGGTTTGTTTGAAGAGAGCTTTAAGTAGCTTAAAGTCAGAAAAAAATAGAAATATAAAAAAAGCCACAAGTGGAGTGTTTAGGTCGAGTTTTAAGTTCACTTGGTTATTTATTTATTTATTTTTTTGAAAAAAAAAACTCCTAAAAGTCGAGTTAAAGAAAAAGTTCAATGGAGTTTTTTTTTGATATGGACCCTGCCATTTCTACAACCATTAATCTAAACAAAAATCATATTTATAACCTGATTTTTTTCCTACCGGGCTTTTAAAAAAGTCAGATAGAAAATAAGTCAAAGCTCTCATCGCTAACCCAAACGTCCCAATATAAGTCACTCTAACTAATTCATTGGACCCAATAAATGATAGCTAACTCATTAAATTTGTCATGAATTCAAAAAATTTCAACTTTACTTCTATCAAATGAGGTTTTGAGGAAGAGCAAAAAAAAGAAAAAAAGAAAAAAAACTAAGAGCCATGTTTAAATATTAAATATATTGGCAAAATTGACAAATTAGTATTAATTGCTTTCAAATTAGAAGAGGGAAACCCTCAAACCATAGTTTCAGAAACCTTTTTTTGTAAGTTGAGACAAAACTTCTCTTACATATTCACAATGTAAATGATAAAAGTACTTTAAGAGCTAAAACAAACAGACACTTATATTGTGGATCAAGCCATTTTTATAGAAATGACTTATATTGTGGGAGGGGGTATGTATGTGTATCTATCTAATTTTTATTATAAGGCATTTTCAACCACATCATCAAAATTGAAGAAACATGGTTAAAACATTAAATTTGTTTGAAAACGCTAATACATCCGTACTTAAATTATGAATATATTTTGAGGATATAATGTGGAAAAGAAAAAAGTTATCAAACTTTAAATAGGGATAGTCTTAAAAGATATAATTTTATTACTAACAGGACAACCTTTTTCTTAAAGAAAGTGCTTTATAACTTGGACGAGGAAAAATATAAAACAAAATTAATCTTTTTGTTCTTATAATTGTGACTCAATTGTAATATACTTTTTAAATGACTTAATATAACTTTTTATAGTTTTATAATTTAAAATATTAGTCAATATGTTTTAGAAAATAAATTTATATATTTCATGAAACTTAGGGGTAAGATTTTAAATGGTTAAAAATAAGGATTGAGTTGCAATAAGTTAATGTTCGAGACCAAGTTTTAGCTATCTCAATACTATAAGGAGTCATTGATGATCTCAAGCTATAGGTATGTACAGGGACGGACATAGGGGGGCCAGGGGTGGCCCCGCCCCTCCCTATTTTTTTTTTTTTTTTTTTTAAAAAATCAGTGGTCTGTTTGCTTTATATTAACTGACATACCACTGATTAATATAAAGAAGTGGTAGCATTAGTTACCGCATCAGTTCGTTTGCTTCCCCATACACATTAAAAAATAAAAAAATAAAAGAGGTGGGACCCACACCTTAAATATATCCTACTTGTTTTGACAGAAATTGCCTTCATTTCTTCTTCCTTTCTAGCAAAATGTCCCAATTTTTTTAAATAGCTTACAGAAATTTTAATAATTAATAAGGTACTTAAAATACTTCTTTTTATTAAATTTCTTTTATAAAATTTATTATATAAATTTTTATCTTTCTAATAATACTACTTTTATATTGATTAGAAAATATTTTAGGGTTAGTATTTTGAACAAGTTTAAAGTTTTGTTAAAAGATGGTAATAAAAATATAGATAATGAATAATAGTTAATTTTTAATCGATTTATTTTTGTTATTAATAACATTTTTAAAATCATACTTGGTCATGAAATAATGTATACTCTTTGTAGATGATTATTATGGGGAAGAGTACTATCATTGATGTAGCATTTTTTATTTTCGCCCCTCTTGATAAGATTCCGGGTCCGTCCCCCGGGTATGTATAAACTGATGTTTTTTATATCAAATAAAAGACAAATGCATTAAGATGGAGATACATCGCCTCAAGTTGGTTATGCCATATTTGCTTGTTTGGATTAGTTGAAAAAGGTGACTTTTATTTTAATTGACTTTTTGCAAGCCACTACAAAAAAAAAAAAAAATTTTTGTGACGGAAAAAATCCATCGCAAAATAGGGATTTTCGTCGCTAAAAACCGCGTCGCAACTACAACGGATTTTGAAAAATCCGTCGCAAAATATTTGCGACAGATTTTGAATCCGTCACAAAATCCGCAATTTGCGACGGATGAGTTATCCGTCGCAAATTTGAATTTTGCGACGGATCTCTAATCCGTTGCAAAATTCTAATTTGCCACGGATTTGTAAACTGTCCGCAAATTGGAACTTTGCGACAGTTCTCGAATTCGTCGCAAATCTCATAATTTTGCGATGGATTGTGAATTCGTCGCAAAAATGGAATTTTGACGAATTCTTCATCCGTCACAAATTTTGGAATTTTTAATTACTTTTTTAAAAAATATTTTTTGAAATAAATAATTTTTTTAAAAAAATTAATTTTTTTTAATTTTCAATTAATTTTTTAATTTTGTTTTTAAAAAATTACATAATAAAATATAAAAAGAAGTCAGAGACCATAAAAAAAAAAATAATAACAATCATAAAAAGTTTTTACATAGAGAAAACAAAATATAAATAATAGTGTTGCAAAGAACTACTAAAAAGTAGTCTAAAAACTAGTCTAAAGAGCAAAGATTATGATCATCATCATCATCATCATTATCACCATCGTTGTCATCATCAATAGGAGCCGGCTCCTTACGCTTGTTTTTCATTAGGGACATGAGTTGAATCTGCATATGTCTTACTATCTCGCGTGTCTCGTGGAGCTCATTTGCTGTCTGAATTTGTATCTCGTTTGTCTCGCTCATTTCAACCGCTTGCGACTCATCCTCCCATTGCTTGCTCCTTTACCAACGCCTTCATCTTCTTCATCTCATCTGCAAAAACATTAGAAACTACGTTCATTTTTTGCACTTCATTTAAATAGATCAGGGAATAAAAATTTAACAATCAATATAAAATGTATTACATTTACCTCGAGAAACACCTTCTGTGCCGAATGAGGAGCACTTCGTTTGCCTCAATCAATTGGCAGAGGCACCGTACCTGAAGATTCTGCCTTTGTTGTTAAATCCGCCTGCAGCTTGAATGAATAGACTCTCGTTATCGGACTGAGAGGATGCGGGGTCGGTCTCACTCTGCGAGTCTCTTTCCTGTGTCAGCCTTTGATAGGTTTCCTACAAGCAAAAAAATACATCAGAAATAAGCCATGTGAAATAAATAAATATGTTGGTGTCTGAAGCAAAGAATAAATGCAATATAAATGTCTCACAACTACTTGCTCCGCCTTGGCGTTAATCCAACACTTCTCACTCCCTTCAGACTACTGGGAATGGGTTTGCTCAAAGGCAGTCCAGTCAACATCTTCCGCAGGAACTTCCTTAGATAGTGCCTGCAAACACAAATGATGACTGTTAATTAATTGTTTAAAAGTACAAAATATTGAATACTTAAATAGAAAATAACGTGTACTCACAATTTTTCGTTTATGCTCACATGGTGGTGCAACAAAATAAGAGAAGAGAGGTAGGTTACTTGGAATAGAAGTGTAGGCAATCACCAGTAAGGGAAGAGGAGGAGCAGATGACCGGAGCAAAGGGGAGACGACGCGTAAAGTCGGCGACCAAAGCACGGGAGACACCACCGAAACGCAAGATGAAGATGGGAGAATGAGGGAGAAGGAGGAGGGAACAGATGAAGAAATGGAGAAGACCAAGGGAAATGAAAAAAAAACGCATTGGGGGGGGGGGGCTTTAAATGAGTTTTGCGACGGATCTAAGGATCCGTTGCAAAACGGATTGTGCGACGGATCAAGATCCGTCTCACAAAAAAGGCGGCCTGCCCTGTTCGTCACTAAAGGGCGGAAAGGGCGGACCCCCGTCGCTAAATGGTCTTCGGTCCGCCGTTTAGTGACGGACCGTCGGTCGGTCGCTAAAGGGCGAAAAGGGCAGACCGTTGGGTCTGCCCTTTAGCGACGGATCGGCGGTCTGTTGCTAAGTTGGTCCGCCCTTTAGCGACGGACAGTCGTTCCATCGCTAAAGGGCGGGGACCTATGGGCCCGCCTCCGTCGCTAAAAGTAAATTTTGCGATAGATCCACGTATCCGTCGCAAATTCTTTTCCTATCTTATATTTTTTTTTTCGCGGATTTTTTTTATCCGTCGCAATTATTACTTTTTTTGCCATGGATTTTTTAATCCGTCGCAAATCACCTATTTTTTAGTAGTGAGCCGAAATTAGAATAAAAATGAGTTATGTAATATAATTTATGTTTAGATAGATTTTTTAAGAAAATCTGTTTTACAAACCAAACTTTTTTAAATGATACTATGTGGAAAAGCAGGTTTACACTTAAAATAACTGTAAATGATGAGTTTTATAAAATGTTTGCCGTATATATATATATTATAGTATGTAATATTATAAATATTAAAATAATATATTAATAGCGATAGCCGATCCGGGAGTAAGCAAAAGACGCCTTAATACTATTCTGTCGTACCATGCCATAACGCTAGCTTGAAATTGCTCAAAGTTGGTTTAATTATAACATATTTTGGTTCAGAAGTTTATTACAACCAACGCTTCCCCAGACATTAAAAAATTGCATCGACGGCGATCTTTTGTACTCTACTGCTTTTTAAGCCACAGCCATGAAGCAGAAGGGGACTTGGGCAAGGGTGGTAGCAGAAAAATCAAGTTTGTCACGTAAACTAATTTAATGGAGTTAATGCCACATAGCTAGGATGATTAGCACCGTCAAATACAACCTCAAGTTCTTCTCAAATTTTAGGGACCAACTGTTATAATAGGAGTAAACGTAAAGGGTTAAAACTACCGTTTTCAAAATTAAGGGATCAAAACCAAAATTGAGTGAAATTTCAAGCATCAAAAGTGGTATTAACCCCTTAATTAAATTAATGCACCTTTCCAATTTTAACCACTTTTTAAAATTTCAAACACATTTTTCAATAAGGATAAAAGTGGAAAAGAGTTTGAATTTATGACATATTTAATGAGTTAATAGTCATTTTTTTAATTTTATGTGAATTAGTTAACTACCTTATGTATATTATGAACTGGAGGGAGTAAGAGAGACGGATGATATTAGTTGGGTTACAGGTCCCCAACATATTTTTATTCTGACCTTGCAGTCCACACAGAGAGAGAGAGAGAGAGAGAGAGAGAGAGGGGAGGGAGGGAGGGAGGGAGGGAGGGAGGGAGGGAGATAATAGAGAGAGAGAGAGAGATCACACCAAATGTCTAAATCTTTATTAAGGAGAAGGTAGATAATTTTAGGTAGAAAGAAATTGCCTAAAGCAATTAATTAAACAGCTTGGTGGTTCCTGCAATGAGTGATTTTGGCCATGAAGATTTTAAGAACTTAATTACAATAACAAAGACAATATGTATATGGCTTAATAAATTGGCATTCTCCTCCTTTGCAATTAGCTCGGCGGCAACTTGCGTTGCACACATCCTTTTCACAATTTGGTGCTTCATAGCTTCTGCAGCATTCTTGACCACTCACTTCTACATTCCCTGAATAATATAATTCATCAATATATATATATAACACAATCAATGCTTTGTTATTAAAAGTGATATAACATCTAATTAACCTACCAACAGAGCAAAACAATACACAAAGAAGCAAACCTGATGATGATAACATGAGAACGATGAAAAACATGATCACATAGAGAGGTTTTGCAGAAGCCATTATACTATATATATGGATACTTAATTTGACAAATTACTTGCTTCTAATAATGTTGCGTCCATATTGATAGCTTACTGGCTATTTATACTACTCATGTACCTCGATTAGTGCAATGCAATATCAGTTTTGTTGAAAATATTAATATCACATTTTATGAATAATGATGACTTCTCGCTCTTCAAAGTTTCAAAACCACTAGATATTATGGCTCTCATAAACTGATTCATCTTAACTTACGCTCCCATTCATGAATGAGTCATTAAGTACAAAAATGAATGAGAGTTATTAAGTACAAAAACATTTATATGTACTGAATGCATTTATTTGACTCTTTGATATTGAAAAAGTTATAAATGTTAATATAGGGTTATAATTAAGGTTGTCAAACTCACGAGTTTAAGCAAACTCGCGGACAAATGACGTAAAACTCGTGTCGTAAATTGAATCGTAAACTTCGTAAGAGTTTACTTTTATTATTAAATAGGTATTAATAGTGTATAATTAATAAATAATTAAAATATAAAAATGAAAACAATTTGATTTAAATATCTTTTGAATCTAAATAATTGAAATTAAATCCATTAACATTCATCATTTATCATATTTAATAAAGAAATTTCTATAAAATTTTTATATAAAGCTACTTGAGCATGATCAAATCAAAAAAGTTAACACGAGTTTAATAATAAGTTAACACGGTTTTGTAAGTTAGAACGTAAAAAATAAACTTCGGTGTATAAACTCGTGAGTTTAACGAGTTTACAACTAGCACGAGTTTACCACTAACTCGACTTCGTTTTGTAACCTAAAAGCGTAAAAAAACAAGTAAAATCGGAGAGTCAACTCGCAAGTTTGACAACAATGGTTATAATGTTATCCCTCTAATCCTTATAATAAGGCACCAACTAGCAATTGTATGTGATCCTTTTTATAAGGCACTTGTTTGTTTCCAAATCGCACTAATCATTTTTTTTTTTCTATGTGTGACCATAATTAATAAGGGTAGTGGGTGAGAGTAATAATTATTATAATATTAGAGTATAGTACAATTAGTAGAGATAATATTGAAAATTATTTAAATTGTATGATAACTTTATTGACTTTAACTATTTTTATTGGTATGTGAGAGTTGTTTGTCGATGCTTTAATAAGGACTAGAGGGAGTAGTTCATATATTTCCCCACGTCTAAAAAAGGAGCATTCTTTCTTATAGAGGTGATATTTACTATATGGTACTCATTATCTCTCTACAATAAATTTTTTTCTCAAAAAAGAATAAATCATTTTGTCTTAAAATTTAAACAAGTCTTTTCATTTTTACCCCCTTAGATATATATTACTCATTATCTTTCTACAATGAATTTACATCCATTATCTCTGATGTGCTTATAATTGCGGTGAGATTTGTACTGTCCGAGTATAATTTTAACGGTTCATAATTAAAATTTTTAACTAATAAATTCTAAATAAAAATGATTTTGTTAAAAAAAAAAAAAAAAAGTGACAGCTAAAAGTTTATCTTTATTTTATAATTTGTACATTATAAAATAATTTTTTAAAAAATATAAAAGTAAAAAACATAAATCTAGACATTAAGGTGATGATCCCCAAAACGAAATGGAGAAAATTCCAGTTAGTCCCCTTGGTAGCAAATTAATTTCAGTAAGCTCCCAAAACATTTTGAAATTTCACTGCACCTCATGCTCAAGATGAAATTAATTTTTTGTGGGTGAAAAGATAAATAAAGAGCATTTACAAGAAAAATAAAGGGATTCGAAAAAATATAAGGAATTTAAAATATTTTGCTCATTTAATTTATAAGACAAATATGAAAATCCACTAGACAAACATGAGTATTATTTACAAAACAAATAAAAGGATTAATAAGAATCTTGGGAGTTGAAAACCTTTTAGCCATTTACAAGACAAGTATGGGCATTAACTAAACAAATAAAAATATTTACAAGAAAAATAAAATGATTTAAAAGAACTAAGTGAATTGAAAACATTTTGGCCATTTACAAGACAAATATAAAAATTTACAAGACAAATGTGAGTATTTACAAGATAATTACGACAATTTACAAGACAAATAAGGTAAGGGTCTGGGGTGGATTGGGGTGGATTGGGGGGGGGCCCTAAAATTACACAGTTGAACCCAAAAGTTTTAGAAATTATACTTTAGCATTGTAAAAGTTTCAGTTTTTTCACTTTAGTCCCTATTTAAAAGTCTTATAAAGGGACTAAAATGAAAATATTGAAATATTTCTGAGGCTAAAGCATAATGTTTTAAAATTTTGGATCCAATTTTGTAATTTTCGCCCCCATTTCAAATACTCCACTAAATTTTATTCTGTAATTTTTGCCCCCTAATTTTCATTCCTGCTCCGCCCCTGAAGTGTAATTGTCTTTTCTCCAACAAAAATTAATTTCACTTTTTTTCATGAAGATGCAATGAAGTTTCAAAAGGTTTCAGAGTTGGCTGAAATTAATTTGCTATAGGGGGCTAACTGAAATTTTCCCAACTAAATATTCTGTGCACCTTGCCCCACAATCCAACACCCAAATCCGTGCCACACTTTCTTTCCTTTTCCCATTCAGATATGATTAAATATGTGCAACAAGTGGATAATAAGCAAGTCAACAGACACCTATGGGTGCATTACATCCATTACAATTGAAAAGAACTTTATTGTGATTTCACCCATAAAAAATTAATTTCATTTATAAGATAAATATGGTTCCCAATCTCATTATAAGAATCTGCACCAGAAAATGATTGACAAAGATATAAAATATGTCTTATAATATATGACTAAAATCAATTCTTTAAATATATTTTCCTTTACGAGGATAGCTAATCTCCAATACATATGTTATGATTCAAAATACTAGAATAAGACACAAGTCTTAGAAGGGTTTATCTTGAGACCTGAGCAATTGCTAAAGTAATCAAAGCACTCTCGAATTAAGCCTACACTTGCTGCAGAGATGCTTTCAAAGTCGTCTGCAAATGCAAAAGTAATCCAAGCACTCTCGATTGGCGGGACTAGCTTGTCTAGTAAGCTGAATTGGCCTCCATTCATTTCATTCAAATTTCTTCTTTTTACTCTCTTGCATGTTTTTGGTGGGTGGAGATTTTTGAGATCCCACAAATGGATTCTTATGATATATGAATTATCTTAATCTTACATTATTTGGTACGTAGTAGTTTAAGAGAAGGAGTAAATGAAGGTCAATATATATTGTATACATGTTAGTATTAATTGCTCTCAAATTAGAAGAGAGAAACCCTCAAACCATGGTTTTAAAAAACCTTTTCTGCAAGTTTAGAGAAAACTTTTCTTACATATTTATCATGTAAATGATAAAAGTACTTCTAAAGAGCTAAAACAAACAGACACTTATATTGTGGATCAAGTTATTTTTATAGAAATGACTTATATTGTGGGAGGGGGTATGTATGTGTATCTATCTAATTTTTATTATAACGCATTTTCAACCACATCATCAAAATTGAAGAAACATGGTTAAAACATTACATTTGTTTGAAAACGTTATTACATCCGTACTTAAATTATGAATCATATTTTGAGGATATATTGTGGAAAAGAAAAAAGTTATCAAACTTTAAATAGGGATAGCCTTAAAAGATGTAATTTTATTACTAACAGGACTACTTTTTTTTTTTTTAAAAGAAAGTGCTTTATAACTTGGACGAGGAAAAATATAAAACAAAATTAATTTTTTATTCTTATAATTGTGACTCAATTGTAATATGCTTTTTAAATTTTGACTTAATATAACTCAGCTTTTATAGTTTTATAATTTAAAATATTAGTCAATATGTTTTAGAAAATAAACATATATTTCATGAAACTCAGGGGGTAAGATTTTAAATGGTTAAAAGTAAGGATTGAGTTGCAATAAGTTAATCTCTCAGAGACCAAGTTTTAGCTATCTCAATACTATAAGGAGTCATTGATGATCTCAAGCTATAGGTCAACATGTATGAACCCATGTTTTTTATACCAAATAAAAGACAAATGCATTAAGATGGAGATACATCGCCTCAAGTTGGTTATGCCATATTTGCTTGTTTGGATTAGTTTAAAAAAGTGACTTTTATTTTAATTGACTTTTTGCAAACCGAAATTAGAATAAAAATGAGTTATGTAATAAAATTTATGTTTAGATAGATCTTTTAAGAAAATCTATTTTACAAACTAAACTTATGTAAATGATACTATATGGAAAAGGAGGTTTACACTTAAAATAACTGAAAATGATGAGTTTTATAAAATGTGTGCGTATATATATATTATACTCCCTCTGGTCCTAATTATAAGACATATTTAACTGATTTTGTGGAGATTAAGGAAAGAAGTTAAATTAGTTATTTTTACTCATTTTCCTAAAATGACCTTATATAAATTTAAAATGACATAAGTAAAAGTGAATCAATAACTCCTACCACATATCTCTATAATATCATGTATCCTAACACACACATATATATCTACATATGTACACACACATACAAACACACATATATATGCATACACACACACGAAGATATATATATATATGTGTGTGTGTGTGTGTCTATATATGTACACACACAAACACATATATTGATAGACACACACACATATATGCGTATGTGTCTACACATGTACATATATGTGCGTGTGTGGGTCTTTATATATTTGTGTGTGAATACGAATACATACATATATACACAGACACACACACACATACATACATATATGTATACAACACACACATATGTGCGTGTGTGTGTCTATATATATTTGGTAAGTAAATACATGTGTGTGTATGTCTATATATATTTGTGTGTTTAGATATACACATATATACATACATATATACACAGACACACACATATATAAATACATACATACATACATATATATACACACACACACAAATATATATGTGCGTGTGTGTCTATATATATTTGTGTGTAGACATACACACACACCTAAAAGTTTCATTGGTTGGAAGAGTCTACGCACCCACATATATTTACTTATCAAAAACCAAACACATTTGAGAAAATAAAATATGGGTGTTTTAGGAAGAAATTGACAAAAATTAGAATGTTGTCTTATAATTAGGACCAAAACCAACTGTCAAATGTTGTCATATAATTAGGACCGGAGGGAGTAGTATGTAATATTATAAATATTAAAATAATATATTAATAGCGATAGCGGATCCGGTAGTTAGCAAAAGACGCCATAACACTATTCTCTCGTACGATGCCATAACGCTAGCTTGAAGTTGCTCAAAGTTGGTTTAATTATAACATATATATTTTGGTTCAGAAGTTCATTACAACCAACGCTTCCCCAAACATTAAAAAATTGCATGGACGGCGATCTTTTGTACTCTACTGCTTTTTAAGCCACAACCATGAAGCAGAAGGGGACTTGGGCAAAGGTGGTAGCAGAAAAATCAAGTTTGTCACGTAAACTAATTTAATGGAGTTAATGCCACATAGCTAGGATGATTAGCACCGTCAAATACAACCTCAAGTTCTTTTCAAATTTTAGGGACCAACTGTTATAAAAGGAGTAAACATGAAAGGTTAAAACCACCAGTTTCAAACTTAAGGGATGAAAACCAAAATTGAGTGAAATTTCAAGCACCAAAAGTGGTATTAGCCCCTTAATTAAATTAATGCACCTTCCCAATTTTGCCCACTTTTTAAAAATTCAAACATATTTTCAAATAAGGGTAAAAGTGGAAAAGAGTTTGAATTTATGATATATTTAATGAGTTAACTGTCATTTTTTATTTTATGTGAATTAGTTAAGTGCCTCATATTATAGACTGAAGGAAGTAAGAGAGGGAGGGAGGGAGGGAAGAGAGAGAGGGGGGGGGAGAGAGATGACACCAAATGTCTAAATCTTTATTGAGGAGAAGGTAGATAATTGTTGGTAGAAAGAAATTGCCTAGAGCAATTAATTAAACAGGTTGGTGGTTCCTGCAATGAGTGATTTTGGCCATAGGATTTCAAGAACTTAACAAAAGCAGTGACAATATGAATTTGCCCCAATAATTTTGCATTCTCCTCCTCTGCAATTAGCTTGGCAACTTCTGTTGCACGCATCATTTTGACAATTTGGTGCTCCATAGCTGCTGCAGCATGCTTGACCACTCACTTCCATATTCCCTGAATAATATAATTCATCAAAAAATATATATATATATAAAACACAATTAATGCTTTGTTATTAAAAGTGATATAACATCTAATTAACCTACCAACAGAGCAAAACAATACACAAAGAAGCAAACCTGATGATGATAACATGAGAACGATGAAAAACATGATCACATAGAGAGGTTTTGCAGAAGCCATTATATTATATAGGAATACTTAATTCGACAAATTACTTGCTGCTAATAATGTTGCGTCCATATTGATAACTTACTGGCTATTTATACTACTCATGTGCCTCGATTATTGCAATGCAATATCAGTTTTGTTGAAAATATTAATATCACATTTTATGAATACTGATGACTTCTCGCTCTTCAAAGTTTCAAAACCACTAGAGATATTATGGCTCTCATAAACTGATTCATCTTATCTTACTCTCCCATTCATGAATATGAGTTATTAAGTACAAAAACATTTATATGTACTAAATGCATTTATTTGACTTTTTGATATTGAAAAATATATGTCATAAATGTTAATATAGGGATATAATGTAGTTCATGTATTTGCCCACGTCTAAAAAGGGAACATTCTTTCTTATAGAGGTGATATTTATTATAAGTCACTTATTGTCACTCATTATCTCTTTATAATAATTTTTTTCTCAAAAAGAATAAATCATTTTGTCTTAAAATTTAAATGGATCTTTTCATTTTAACCCCATTAGATATATATTATTCTTTATCTTTCTACAATGAATTTACATCCATGATCTCTGATGTGTGCTTATAATTGCGGTGAGATTTATATTTTCCAAGTATAATTTGAATGGTTCATAACTTAAATTTTTAACTAATAAATTCTAAATAAAAATGATTTTATTTTAAAAAAAGTGACAGCTAAAAGTTTATCATTATTTTAGAATCCTTACATAATAAAATAAATTTTAATAAAATATAAAAGTAAGGGCATCATTTGTGGTCGAAATTGGGCTCCACAATCCAACGGACTTAGCTTAGGTCCTTTGCGGACCTGCATCCATTGCATCCCAAATGGTGTTGTTTTAGCACCAAGCACACACCAGTCCCTTTCTTTTTTTTTTTTTTTTTTTTTTTTTTTTTTAATATATATATATATATATATATATATCAGCCACTGCTTGTAGTAAAAATATAATTCAAGATACTGAATGGTACTAAAAAAATTCTTCATGATCTTGAAAAATTATTTTAGGATCTTGAAAAAATATTTGGTGCGGACTTGTACTAAAAAAGGATATTTCAAGATACGATTGGTACTTGAAAAAAAAATTCATGATCTTAAAAAATTATTTTAGGATCTTGAAAAATATCCTAAAGTATATTTTTAGTAGCAATCGATTCCGAATTATTTTTTCAAGATATCGGTCGGAATCTCAAGTATCCTTTTAGTACTAGTCAGTATTATGAATTCAAAATCCTAAAATAATTTTTCAAGATCATGAACAATTTTTTAGTATCATGAATTATCTTTTTACTACCTGATTTTTTTTTAATTAAAAAAGGGACCAGTGTGTGCTTGGCACTAAAACAACGTCGTTTGGGATGCAGCGGACACAGGTCCACAAAGGACCTAAGCCAAGTCCCAATCCAACACCCGACTCCATGCGCCTCCCTCCCTTTAGACCTCTATACACACACTGTCCTTTTCCCATTTAAATATGATTGAATATGTTCATCAGGTATTTATCTTTTCTTTTTTTATATATATATATATATATATATATATATAAAACAAAGTTAGACACCTCAACAGACACTATGGGTGCATTACATCCATTACAATTGAAAAGAACCTTATTATCTTTTTAGCCATAAAAATTAATTTCATTTACAAAAATGAGGTTCCCACTTCCCAGTCTCATTATAGGAATCTGCACTACAAAATGAAAAGCCTCTCGTTGAATCGAGAATCTCGCACAGGTTCGTAGGGACATGTGATGTTTGCATGACACATACTGGAATGTGTTCTTCTTAACTTGTGATGAAAGGGAACGCCAACATATTTGCCTAGGTCGGCCGCTAGAGTAAAACTTATTCCTTCTGATCCTTAATATATAAGATATATTACCTAATTTGATTAGGTTGATAAGTTTAGTTAAGTTAATTAATATTATATGTATTTTCTAAAACATGCTAGTCATCTTCCTTAATTCTCTCATTCTCTCTTTTCCTTAGTTATTGTTGAAGGAGCATCAATACGCGTAAATTAGAAAAAAAATTAACAAATACTAAAAATGTGTCTTATATGTATGACCAAAATCAACTCTTTAAATATATTTTATTTTACAGATCGGAGAGAGTAATATATTCCTAATCACGGTACATATGTTATGACTCACATTACTAGAGAATAAGACACGAGTCTTGAAAGGGTTTACCTTGAGACCTGAGCAGTTGCTAAAGTAATCCAAGCAATCTCTAATTAAGCCTATAGTTGCTGCAGAGATGCTTTCAAAAATAGGATAATGTCGTCCGCAAAAAAGTGATTTGAGATTGGCGGGACTAGCATGTCTAGTAAGCTGAATTGGCCTCCATTCGTTTCATTCAAATTTCTGCTTTTTACTCTCTTGCATGTTTTTGGTGGGTTGGGATTTTTGAGATGCAACAAATGGATTCTTATGATATATGAATTATCTTAATCTTACATTATTTAGTAGCTTAAGAGGAGGATTCTTATGATATATGAATTATCTTAATCTTACATTATTTAGTAGCTTAAGAGAAGGAGTAAAGAAAGGTCTATATATATATATATATATATATATTGTATGTGCTTATGATCTATACAGTCACAGCATACAACATTAGGTGCAGTGGGACTTTTACTATGTCGTTTCAATTGAAAAAAAGGTTGAGTTCGTATTGACACAATCACGGCCAGATTGAATTATTTAATTAGGTGCAGTGGGACTTTATCACACTTATTGAATTATTTAATGAATGGTTGAATCAATTAAATAAATGGAAGATCTGTAGCAATCACGGTTCTTCTTTGACCAATTTTCTTTTTTTTTTTTTTTAAAAAAAAAAACTATTTCTCATATTTCAACATTTATTTTATCTTTCTCTTCTTGTTTCCCGTGCATCCAATATTTTGAAGCGCCACACGAAACCGATCGGTTAGAATAATCTCAAACCTTCATTACTTCCCAAATTCATCTCTTTTATCTTTCTCCTCTTCGTAAAATGTATTATTTCAGCTTCATGGATCAATTGTTATAAACATAATAAACTTGAAGGATCAAAACCATATATTTCAAATTTAAGGGATCAAAACTAAAATTGAGTGAAATTCAAGGACCAAAAGTGGTATTAACCCCTTAATTAAATTAACACATTTCCAATTTTGCACACTTTTAAAATTTCATAAAAGTAGAAAATATTTTGAATTTATGATATTTTTAACAAGTTAACTTTCATTTCTTATTTTCTTTGAATTAATTAAATGCCCGACCAAAGGGAGCAAGAGAGATGGATCACGTTAGTTGGGTTACAAGACCCCAACATAATTTTATTGTGACCTTGTAGTTCCCAGAGGGAGGGAGGTATAAATACTTCCTCTGATCCTTATTATAAGACACCAACTAACAATTCTCATAAACCAATAAAAACAGTTAAAGTCAATAAAGTTGTCCTATAATTTAAACAACTTCCAATATTACCCCTACTAATTGCACCAAATTCTAATATTATATTAATTATTACTCTCACCTACTACCCTACCCATTAGGAGGATCACTAGTACAAAAAATGATTTTAAGACCGGATAAAAAACACCCTCTTAGACCGGATTTGGAACCGCTCTTGTTACAGGGGGTCTTAAAAGTCCGGATGTGCATCCGGTCTTAAAAAATTTATTTTTAGACCGGATAAGCAAAACATCCGCTCTTAAAAGTGTTTCAAAAAAAAAAAAAAACCCAAACGAAACAACTAGTATGGGAATAAGAAATTCCTCATGAAAGGGTTTTTGAACCAGATCTGGATCTGGCAACGTATCTGAATGTCCCTACGCCATCATCGGCAAACAGACCGAAGAACAGAGAGGAAGCAACACCGACAAGTAAAATAAAAAAGATGAATACAAACCCTAGAAATCAGAAACAATAACAAGAAACAAAAATCATTCACCACATAAATCAAATTAGAATGAATATAAAATCGAGGTGAAATTGAAGTCCGGATCTACAAAAAACTCACAAGCTTCAAGCAACCAAATGCGAAGCGAGGATCTTCTCGTCGGTGCTAGCAAAGCTTCAACCAACCAAAATCGAAGTCCAGATCTAAACAGGAATTGCGCGGGCGTGTCGCCGTCGGACATAAAGTCCAGATCTGAGGAGGAACTGCTCGGGCTTGTCGCCGTTTTGTCTCGGATCACCGCCTTCACAACAGATTTTGTCTCGGATCTTCTCGGGGCTACAGCAGACGACGGTGATGGTCATCCTAGCCATAAAATCTAAGAGTTTCTTCGAGCCAGGAAGAGCAAGAGTACCACCCGAGAAGAACTACCAGAGCGGATCAGGCACGAACGTAGGAAGAGTGGATGTTTTGTTCGTTGTTCTTATCGTTGAAGTCGAACTTATGGAAGATTGTAGAAGGAAAAGAATTAGAGCGGTGGCCATAAGGAGAAGAGAAAAATTAAAGGGGAAGGAGGCTCATGAGGGAATTTGCAGGGACCGATGGGAGAAGGGAAAAATTTGGAGAATGACGAGGGAAGGAGATCGACTGAGAAAAGTAAAAAATACAATTCGCTTTTGATTTTTAAATTAACAATGTATTAGACCGGATATTATTAAAATTAGGTCTTAAAAATATAATATCTTAAAAGTCAGACTTTAAGACCGGATTTTTTAAATATTAGGTCTTAAAACATTTAAGACCATGTATTTTAAAAATCCGGTCTAAAAAATTCTTTATATTTACAAAACTGCCACCGCTCATATCGGTCCTACTTTTAAGACCTAACATTTTAAAAGTCCGATCTTAAAAAGCTCTTTATATTTACGAAACTGCTTTATATTTACGAAACTGCTATTTTTAAGATCTAACGTTTTAAAGTCCGATCTTAAAAAATTCTTTATATTTACGAAACTGCCACGCTTTAATAGTCCGGTCTTAAAAAGTTCTTTATATGCTCATATTTTTTAGAGCTAACCCTTTAAAAGTCCAGTCTAAGAAATTCTTTATATTTACGAAACTGCCACCGGTCATACTTTTAAGACTCGATCCTCTATAATCCGGTTTAAATGAGGCGGTCTTAAAAGCCATTTTCGTATTAGTGGATATATGAAAAAAAAAATAATTAATGCTAGTTGGTGCCTTATAATAAGGACTAGAGGGAGTATATAGAAAGAGATATGACACAAAATGTCTAAATCTTTATTGAGGAGAAGGTAGATAATTGTTGCTGCATAAGAAATTTCCTAGAGCAATTAATTAAACAGCTTGGTGGTGCCTGCAATGAGTGATTTTGGCCATAAAGATTTTAAGAACTTAACAAAAACAGTGACAATATGAATTTGCATTAATAACTTTGCATTGTCCTCCTCTGCAATTAGCTTGGCAACTTGCGTTGCACACATCATTTTTACAATGTGGTGCTTCATAGCTTCTGCAGCATGCTTGACCACTCACTTCCATATTCCCTGAATAATATAATTAATCAATATATATATATATATATATATATATAAACACAATTGATGCTTTGTTATTAAAAGTGATATAACATCTAATTAACCTACCAACAGAACAAAACAATACAACAAAGAAGCAAACCTGATGATGATAACATGAGAACGATGAAAAACATGATCACATAGAGAGGTTTTGCAGAAGCCATTATATTATCTTATATGTCGATACTTAATTTGACAAATTACTTGCTGCTAATAATGTTGCGTCGGTATTGCTAACATACTGTCTATTTATACTACTCTTGTACCTCGATTATTGCAATGCAATATCAGTTTTGTTGAAAATATTAACTTCACATTTTATGAATAGTGATGACTTCTCGCTCTTCAAAGTTTCAAAACCACAAGATATTATGGCTCTCATAAACTGATTCATCTTATCTTACGCTCCCATTCATGAATATGAGTTATTAAGTACAAAAACATTTATATGTACTAAATGCATTTATTTGACTTTTTGACATTGAAAAATATATGTCATAAATGTTAATATAATATAGGGATATAATGTAGTTCATGTATTTGCCCACATCTAAAAAAGGAGCATTCTTTCTTGTAGAGGTGATATTTATTATAAGTAACTTATTGTCACTCATTATCTCTTTATAATAATTTTTTTTCTCAAAAAGAATAAATCATTTTGTCTTAAAATTTAAATGGGTCTTTTCATTTTAACCCCATTAGATATATAGGCTAAAGTACCCGTTTGGTCTTTTATGTTTGCTTAATTATCCATTTAGTCATTAAGTTTGTAAAGTGCTCGTTTGGTCCTTAAAGTTAACACCGTTAAGCGGAGACTTAACGGAAAATACTAACTTTCGACAATTTTAAAAGATGATCGCACTTAAATGCCGACAAAGCAAGCTTACATGTTACTTTTTTAATAAATTAATATTTTAAATCTTGTAAATTGAAATTTATTTAAGCAAACTTTGGGTATATGTTCTTCGTTTGAGGCATTTAAGTGCACAAATCGTTTAAAATTTCAATTTACATGATTTAAAATATTAATTTATTAAAAAAGTAACATGTAAGCTTGCTTTGTCAAGGCATTTAAGTGCATGTCATCGTTTAAAATTGCTTGAGTTAGTATTTTCCGTTAAGTCTGCTTAACGGTGTTAACTTTAAAGGACCAAACGAGCACTTTACAAACTTAAGGGACTAAATGGATACAAAGTAAACATAAAGGACCAAATGGGTACTTTAGCCGATATATATTATTCTTTATCTTTCTACAATGAATTTACATCCATGATCTCTGATGTGTGCTTATAATTGCGGTGAGATTTGTATTTTCCAAGTATAATTTGAATGGTTCATAACTTAGATTTTTAACTAATAAATTCTAAATAAAAATGATTTTATTTTAAAAAAAGTGACAGCTAACAGTTTATCATTATTTTAGAATCCTTACATAATAAAATAAATTTTAATAAAATATAAAAGTAAGGGCATCATTTGTGGTCGAACCTGGGCTCCACAATCCAACGGACTTGGCTTAGGTCCTTTGCGGACCTGCATCCGTTGCATCCCAAATGGCGCTGTTTTAGCACCAAGCACAGTCCCTTTCTTTTTTTTTAATATATATATATATATATATATATCAGCCACTGCCTGGTAGTAAAAATATAATTCAAGATACTGAATGGTACTAAAAAAATTCTTCATGATCTTGAAAAATTATTTTAGGATCTTGAAAAAATATTTCAGGTGCGGATCCGACTTGTACTAAAAGGATATTTCAAAATACTAACTGGTACTGAAAAAAATTCATGATCTTAAAAAATTATTTTAGGATCTTGAAAAATATCCTAAAGTATATTTTTAGTAGCAGTCAGTACCTGAATTATTTTTTTTCAAGATCATGAATTATTTTTTCAAGATCGTCGAATCCCTAAGTATCCTTTTAGTACTAGTCGGTATCATGAATTCAAAATCCTAAAATAATTTTTCAAGATAATGAACAATTTTTTTAGTATCATTTAATATCCTGAATTATCTTTTTACTACCTGATTTTTTTTAAAAAAAAAAATTAAAAAAGGGACTAGTGTGTGCTTGGCGCTAAAACAACGTCGTTTGGGATGGAGCGGACACAGGTCCGCAAAGGACCTAAGCCAAGTCCCAATCCAACACCCGACTCCATGCGCCTCCCTCCCTTTAGACCTCTATACACACACTGTCCTTTTCCCATTTAAATATGATTGAGTATGTTCATCAGGTATTTATCTTTTCTTTTATATATGTATATACATATACATAAAACAAAGTTAGACACCTCAACAGACACTATGGGTGCACTACATCCATTACAATTGAAAAGAACCTTATTATCTTTTTAGCCATAAAAATTAATTTCATTTACAAAAATGAGGTTCCCACTTCCCAGTCTCATTATAGGAATCTGCACTAGAAAATGAAAAGCCTCTCGTTGAATCGAGAATCCCGCACAGGTTCGTAGGGACACGTGATGTTTGCATGACACATACTGGAATCTGTTCTTCTTAACTTGTGATGAAAGGGAACGCCAACATATTTGCCTAGGTCGGCCGCTAGAGTAAAACTTATTCCTTCTAATCCTTAATATATAAGATATATTACCTAATTTGATTAGGTTGATAAGTTTAGTTAAGTTAATTAATATTATATATATTTTCTAAAACATGCTAGTCATCTTCCTTAATTCTCTCATTCTCTCATTTCCTTAGTTATTGTTGAAGGAGCATCAATACGCGAAAATTAGAAAAAAAATTGACAAATACGAAAAATTTATCTTATATGTATGACCAAAATCAACTCTTCAAATATATTTTATTTTAAAGATCGGAGAGAGTAATATATTCCTAATCACGGTACATATGTTATGACTCACATTACTAGAGAATAAGACACGAGTCTTGGAAGGGTTTACCTTGAGACCTGAGCAGTTGCTAAAGTAATCCAAGCAATCTCTAATTAAGCCTATAGTTGCTGCAGAGATGCTTTCAAAAATAGGATAATGTCGTCCGCAAAGAAGTGATTTGAGATTGGCGGGACTAGCATGTATAGTAAGCTGAATTGGCCTCCATTCATTTCATTCAAATTTCTGCTTTTTACTCTCTTGCATGTTTTTGGTGGGTTGGGATTTTTGAGATGCAACAAATGGATTCTTATGATATATGAATTATCTTAATCTTACATTATTTAGTAGCTTAAGAGAAGGAGTAAAGAAAGGTCTATATATATATATATATATTGTATGTGCTTATGATCTATACAGTCACAACATACAACATTAGGTGCAGTAGGACTTTTACTACATCGTTTCAATTGAAAAAAAAGGTTGCGTTTGTATTAACACAATCACAGGATTGAATTATTTAATTAGGTGCAGTGGGACTTTATCACACTTATTGAATTATTTAATGAATAGTTGAATCAATTAAATAAATGGGAGATCTATAGCAATCACGGTTCTTCTTTGACCAATTTTCTTCTTGTTTTTTTTTTAATTTTTAAAAAACGATTTCTCGTATTTCAACATTTATTTTATCTTTCTCTTCTTGTTTCCCATCGTCCAATATTTTGAACCGCCATACGAAACCGATCAGTTAGAATAATCTCAAACCTTCATTACTTCCCAAATTCATCTCTTTTATCTTTCTCCTCTTCATAAAATGAATTATTTCAGCTTCATAGCATGTGTTTAATTCTCTATTGAAAGGGTGATTCTGTAGTTTCCATACTCTCATCACATCTCTTTTATAGGGTGTTCTTTAAAATAAAAATCAACATGGGCGGATGGTACACTAAGAAGCGTTTTTTGGGCGGATGGTAGGTCAAAAGTTGCATATGCTCATTTTGGCGAAGTCCTTGTGTTTGACGTGACTTATAAAACGAACAAGTTTAGGTTTCCTTTTTCCCCTTTTGTGGGCGTTAATCACCATGGGCAGTCAATTTTATTTGCTACCGCTTTGTTAGAAGATGAAACAGAGGTAACATTTACATGATTGTTTGAACAGGTTTCGGACATGTATGTTTGACAAGTCTCCTATTGCTATTATCACTGATCAAGACAAAGCTATGGTAAAAGCAATTGCTAATATATTTCCAAAAGCACGACACCATTTTTGTGCATGGCATATCAAAAAACATGTTATGGAGCATAGTCAAGCATTGCGCACACAATTTAAAGATAGTTTTGATATTGACTTCCGTGAGTGGTATAAAAGTCAAGACATTGATGAGGTTGAAGGCAAGTGGGAAGAATTGAGGACTAAATATGATATTAAAGTAGTTAGTTGGTTGTCCAACATGTATAACTCACGTCATCATTGGGCAAAGACATACTTGAAAGATACTTTTTTTGCCAGAATGACCACAAGTGGCCGAAGTGGGAAGAATTGAGGACTAAATATGATATTAAAGTAGGTAGTTGGTTGTACAACATGTATAACTCACGTCACCATTGGGCAAAAACATACTTGAAAGATACTTTTTTTTGCTAGAATGACCACAAGTGGCAGAAGTGAGAGCATCAATTCATTCTTTGATGGATATGTCAACTCTAATACGATGTTAATGACTTTGTTACCCAATATGACAAAGCAATCAAGTCTAGGAGGGATGCAGAAGAAGATGAGGATTTCAAAACTAGAAATACAAAAGCAATTTTGGAGACTAATCATCCAATTGATGCAATAGCTGGAGAGCGTTACACAAGAAAATTATTTGAGATATTTACAAGAGAGTGGAAGGCTGCCATACATGATTACTCTCATGAAAAGATTTCAATAGACAAAAATGTGATCAAGTATCGGGTGGGGTCTCCTGAAGTTGATAAAAAGTGGTGTGCAATTGTCGACTACCATTTGACTGAAATATTCACAGCTCATTGTTCTTGTGGAAAATTTGAGACTATGGGGATTTTGTGCAAACATATTTTATACATTATGAAGAAGAAACAAATAATGACCTTACCTGAAAAATATATTTTGCCTAGATGGACAATGAATGCAAGCTATAAGGTTGATAATCTTGTAGGTGTTCGTGTAGATACAACTGCTAATAAAGTTAGTGTGTTGTCTTTGTGGTCGGTTCACTCTAAAATCAACATTGCTGGTTCTGAAGCCTCAGATTCTATTTTTGAGATTAGAAGGCTTGACACTATGATTACTGAATTTTTGCAACAACAACTAGAAAGAAAGAGAAAGAGAATTGAAGATGAACCAACTCCCAAAATTGTTCCTTCACCAATTCTTAATACTGTTTCTCAAGTTTCACTCATTAATGATGTGCGTGATCCCACCCAACTAATCAGAACTAAAGGCCGTCCAAGGGTTGCTTCACGTATAAAATCAAGCATAGAAATGTCGACAAAACAACAAAGGACTTGCAATTATTGTCAAGGAAAGGGTCATTATAAAACTGGTTGTCCGAAGCAAAAGGTATGTGTGAAATTGATGTTTGTGTTTGACTCTTTAAACTTGATGAAAAGTTTGTAAGTTTTATTTGCAGATGGATATTGCAAGAGATAAATAAAAGGAGTAGAAATTAGTGTTCATATTTGCAAGAGATAAGAAAAGGGAGCTTAAATAATTGTAAGTTTTATTTATTTATGTATTTATTTTAAATATAACATTTATTTTCTTATGGAGGTTTTGTATTGTACTGCAGGCCAATCTAAAGCTCAAGACCTGCTTAACTAAAGAAGAACTTGAAGACTTAGTACCTAATGTTTTTGATAATGTATCTACCTTCTATAATATATTACACATGCTGCACATAATTGGTGCATTATTTTTTTGCAAATATACCTAGCTTCTACAATGTATGGCACATGCTGCATATATTAGCCACTTTGAACAACGTTGCCTACCTTAACGATCGAGTTCCAGCATAAATATTCCAGGGGCATATACCCCATTTACTAAAAAAAATTTTCCCATGAGAGAAATTGGGGTTAGCAGATAAAAGAAATCAAAGAAGTAACTTGTATTTACAGAATCAAAAACATTTACACATAGTTAAAAATAAGATGCATCAAACACACAAGCCATACATTTAATTAGTTTTGGACCAATAGAGTTATAGACTGTTCATCAATTTTTTTTTATTCTCAGAATAATTTTCTTTTTATTCTCAAAATTGAGAATTAAATAATTAACCAAAAGGTTAAAATAGGAGTCTAAATTATCTTTTGGAATTTTGGGGTTGAAATAAATGTTGGAATACGGGAAATAGATTTTTTTTTTTTTAAAAAAAAAAAGAAGAAGAAAATTGGTCAAAGAAGAACCGTGATTGGGTGATCTTCCATTCATTAATTGATTCAACCATTCATTCAATAATTCAATAAGTGTGATAAAGTCTCACTGCACCTAATTAAATAATTCAATCTGGCTGTGATTGTGTTAATATGAACTCAACCTTTTCTTCAATTGAAATGACGTAGTAAAAGTCCCGCTGCACCTAATGTTGTATGTTGTGACTGTATAGATCATAAGCCCATATTGTATATGTGTTATATTATTATTTTTTTGGTCAAAGGATACTTATATTAATACTTCAAAAGTTTTCAAACCCAAAACAGAGAGAGATAACAATAAGAAGATAAACAACAACAAAGGAAAAGGCAAGCCTGAAAATACGAACAAACAGAATACTCAAAACAAAGCAAACTACAAACAATACTATCCACTAAATGGATGGGAGGAGGAACGACATCCTCCTTCTAGACATCTAAGGCTAGAAGTGACATTAAAGACGGTATTGGTTGTAAAATCCACTCTATCGGGCACACCCCTTTATAAGCATCTGCTGTAATTAAGTTAGTGACACGATTACCCCCTAGGGGTAAAAGATAAAGAAAACCCAACCTTAGACAACAAAAGACGAATAATATTGAATACAATGCTCCTATACCTCCACTCAATCAGATCCGGTGATTTGGCATCAACACAATAAAGAAGGGAGAGACAATCAGTTTCAAAGACCACATTATCATGACCAAGATCTACTACAAGCGTCAAAGCACTCTTCAAAGCTAAAGCTTCAGTCATAAATGCAGAGATTGATTTCACCTTATCTACAAAACCCCATTTGAAATCACTAAAATGATCCCTACAAACAACTTTGATAGCAGCGCCATTCTTATTAGCTGAGAAAGCCCCATCACAGTTAAATTTAAGCTTGCTAGTAGATGGAGGGGACCAATGAGCTAGATGAGAAGGAACAACCCTTTGACCCTCAGAGCTTCTGTGCCTTTTATCGCAATTCACCCAGAAGTCAAAATTGTTTTTCCTCGCACATTCAATGACATCAATAGGATTAGGATCTTTGTGATTAAAAACCAAATCATTTCTTTGCTTCCAAATAAACCATAAGATCCCACAAATTAATGAAAGATCTTGCTTACTCAATGAATGCATACCTGTGATTTTAATCCACCAAGTGTTGTAGTTTGACATGCTAGCAACGTCGATTCTTGCACTAAGAGTAGCGAGAAATCAAGTTTGCCAAGTAAGCTAATTTAACAGTATTAGTGTCATATAGGATAAATTAATACCGTCAAATACAATTACAACTCTGAGTCCTTTTCAAACTTCATGGATCAATTGTTATAAACAGAATAAACGATTAAAACCACCTGTTTCAAATTTAAGAGATCAAAACCAAAGTTGAGTGAAACTTCAAGGACCAAAAGTGGTATTAACCTCTTAATTAAATTAACACATTTCCAATTTTGAACACTTTTAAAATTTCATAAAAGTAGACAATAGTTTGAATTTATGATATTTTTAATAAGTTAACTTTCATTTCTTATTTTCTTTGAATTAATTAAATGCCCGACCAAAGGGAGCAAGAGAGATGGATCACGTTAGTTGGGTTACAAGACCCCAACATAATTTTATTGTGACCTTGTGGTTCCCAGAGGGAGGGAGGTATAAATACTTCATCTGATCCTTATTATAAGACACCAATTAACAATTCTCATAAACCAATAAAAATAGTTAAAGTCAATAAAGTTGTCCTATAATTTAAGTAACTTCCAATATTACCCCTACTAATTGCACCAAATTCTAATATTATATTAATTATTACTCTCACCTACTACCCAATTAGGAGGATCACTAGTACAAAAAATGATTTTAAGACCGGATAAAAAACACCCTCTTAGACCAGATTTGAAACCGCTCTTGTTACGGGGGTCTTAAAAGTCCAGATGTGCATCCTGGTCTTAAAAAATTTATTTTTAGACCGGATAAGCAAAATCCGGTCTTAAAAATGTTTCAAAAAAAAAACCCAAATGAAACAACTGTCCGGGAATAAGAAATTCCTCATGAAAGGGTTTTTGAACCAGATCTGGATCTGGCAACGTATCTGAATGTCCCTATGCCATCATTAGCAACAGAGACCGAAGAACAGAGAGGAAGCAACACCGACAAGTAAAATAAAAAAGATGAATACAAACCCTAGAAATCAGAAACAATAACAAGAAACAAAAATCATTTACCACATAAATCAAATTAGAATGAATATAAAATCGAGGTGAAATTAAAGTCCAGATCTGAGCAGGGGAATCGCGGGCGTGTCGCCGTCCAACATAAAGTCCAAATCGAGGAGGAACTACTCGGGCTTGTCGCCGTTTTGTCTCGGATCACCGCTTCACAATGGATTTTGTCTTGGATCTTCTCGGGCTCGGCGGATGACGGTGATGGTCATCCTAGCCGAAAATCAAGAGTTTCTTCGAGCCGGAAGAGCAAGAGTACCACCCGAGAAGAACTATCAGAGCAGATCAGGCACGAACGTAGGAAGAGTGGATGTTTTGTTCGTTGTTCTTATCATCGAAGTCAAACTTATGGAAGATTGTAGAAGGAAAATAAGTAGGGCGGTGGCCACAAGGAGAAGAGAAAAATTAAAGGGGAAGGAATTTGTAGAGACTGATGAGAGAAGGGAAAATTTTGGAGAATGACGAGGGAAGGAGACTGACCGAGAAAAACAAAAAATACAATTCGCTTTTGATTTTTAAATTAACAATCTATTAGACCGGATATTATTAAAATAAGGTCTTAAAAATATAATATCTTAAAATTCATACTTTTAAGACCAGATTTTTTAAATATTAGGTCTTAAAAGTAAGACTTTTAAGACCGGGGTATTTTAAAAGTCCGATCTAAAAAATTCTTTATATTTACAAAACTCACCGCTCATACTTTTAAGACCTAAAACTTTAAAAGTCTTCCAATCTTAAAAGTTCTTTATATTTACGAAACTGTCACCGGTCCTACTTTAAGACCTAACGTTTTGAAAGTCCGGTCTTAAAAGCTCTTTATATTTACGAAACGCCACGGTCATATTTTTAAGATCTAACATTTTAAAAGTCCAAGTTCTTTATATTTATGAGACTGTCTTGTCACCATCATATTTTTTAGACCTAACTCTTTAAAAGTCCAGTCTAAGAAGTTCTTTATATTTACGAAACTGTCACCGGTCATACTTTTAAGACTCGATCCTCTATAATCCGGTTTAAATGAGGCGGTCTTAAAAGCCATTTTTGTATTAGTGGATATATGAAAAAAAAAATAATGCTAGTTTGTGCCTTATAATAAGGACTAGAGGGAGTATATAGAAAGAGATATGACACCAAATGTCTAAATCTTTATTGAGGAGAAGGTAGATAATTGTTGCTACTAAGAAATTTCCTAGAGCAATTAATTAAACAGCTTGGTGGTGCCTGCAATGAGTGATTTTGGCCATAAAGATTTTAAGAACTTAACAAAAACAGTGACAATATGAATTTGCATTAATAACTTTGCATTTTCCTCCTCTGCAATTAGCTTGGCAACTTGCGTTGCACACATCATTTTTACAATGTGGTGCTTCATAGCTTCTGCAGCATGCTTGACCACTCACTTCCATATTCCCTGAATAATATAATTAATCAATATATATATATATATATATAAACACAATTAATGCTTTGTTATTAAAAGTGATATAACATCTAATTAACCTACCAACAGAACAAAACAATACAACAAAGAAGCAAACCTGATGATGATAACATGAGAACGATGAAAAACATGATCACATAGAGAGGTTTTGCAGAAGCCATTATATTATCTTATATGTCGATACTTAATTTGACAAATTACTTGCTGCTAATGTTGCGTCCGTATTGCTAACATACTGGCTATTTATACTACTCTTGTACCTCGATTAGTGCAATGCAATATCAGTTTTGTTGAAAATATTAACTTCACATTTTATGAATAGTGATGACTTCTCGCTCTTCAAAGTTTCAAAACCACAAGATATTATGGCTCTCATAAACTGATTCATCTTATCTTACGCTCCCATTCATGAATATGAGTTATTAAGTACAAAAACATTTATATGTACTAAATGCATTTATTTGACTTTTTGATATTGAAAAATCTGTCATAAATGTTAATATAGGGATATAATGTAGTTCATGTATTTGCCCACGTCTAAAAAAGGAAGAGGCAATTAGTTTCAAAGCCCTCTTCAAAGCTAAAGTTTCAGTCATAAATGTGAAGATTGATTTCACCTTATCCATAAAACCCCATTTGAAATCACCAAAATGATCCCTGTCACATCCCAATTTTCGGAAGCGTTTTTAGAAGTATTTGATCAGAGTAGAGCATCGGAAGTAAATAGTATTTAAAAAGTAACTGATAATATCCACTATAATGTATGTGATCAACCTTAACGGCGGGTACAAAAATTTCGAATATCATAAGTACAAACAAAAGGACTATCTCCAGCCGGCTCCTAGATCTGCTGCTTACCCTTGTCTCCGGTCCTGTTCACTCCGGACCCTGAAGTTATGGTAAGAGCTGAGGTTCAATGCCCATTGAACCTCAGGTAACGGTTAACCTCATGCTCAAGTAATACAGCATATGGATGACAGATATTCATGACATTACAGCAGTAATCAATACATAAGCACACAAACGAGATGCAAGATTAACATATCAATAGTACATAGCACACATCACATGTAAAGTTACCCACGTTTGCACTAACCGGTGCCACGACGGCCCATCGTGTCCTCGGTGCTAGGAAAACTCAATGGCATTACCAAGACCGTAACCCGTATAAATAAAGCTGAATGTATAAACGGTGAACTAAGACAGAGTCTTAGACACGGTGCATGACCCAAGACAAAGTACTGTCCATGACTCTATGAAATAGTCCATCACATATAAGCATACAATAAGCATCGAGTTAGTGTTATAGTACGCGAACGTACCTTTCAATGTAATGGCCACATGCGACCTTTTGAACCCAGACCCGGACTTCCGGATATCCTAACATATCACCATAATACTTAGAATAATATCTTAAGAGATATTTTCACCTCTATTTACCTCTCTACCCTTGGTGGATTTGTTATTTACAATTTTGCCCTTACATTTATTTAAAAACGCAATACTGAATTTTCTGGGCAGATTTTGCATCAACTTTGAAAAATCATAATTAATTCTAGAAAAATCAAAACAAGGATCTGTAAAATTCCCGAATTCTTAGGATGTCTATTTTCAAGTAAAAATACTTGTATATACCCAGAATTTATGAAAAATTCCCAGTTTTCATTTTTCACAACGTTGTCCAGAATTTCGCCCAGAAAAATAGCCTAACTTCAACCGGTTGTATCTCTTCGTACAGGAATCAAAACGCTACATATTATATATATTCGGAAAGCCCTATATATCTAATTTATTTCTGGAAATTTTCGTGATTTATAGGCTTCATTTTCAACATAAAATATTCTCATTTCTATCGCTGTTTGCCCAGAATTTTCACGAAAATTTTGCCGATTTCGCTACTTTGATCTTCATCTTCCAAGTATTTTGCTCCACAATATTTTCCATCATATTTTCAAAATAAGGACATTTTTAATCATAAAAAAATGAAATCAAAACTTCTTGGAAGATTTAAAGATCAAACATAAACTAACTATAAATTTAAAACTTAGAACTCAAGAACAAGAAGACTTACCCTTGAAGAACTTCCTCCTCCTTCTTGCTCCCCACTATGATTTTCTCTCTACTCTTGCTTCTCTAAAACTCACCTATTTGGTTGAGTTTGGTGTGAAGAATGAAGTGAACCCAAGCCTCCTATTTATAGGTGAAGATTTAGGACACAAATGGAATTTAATTTGCCCATCTCTCGCCCTAGCCATTGGATGCAATCTACTTTACAAGAGTTGATCTCATCCCTTCATGTGATTAGAAAACCTAACTTAACCAATAAGTTTAGAAAACTTAACCTCTAAGTTTTGCTTCATGAAGACTTTGGGGATGGCTCATTAGTGATTCTAGTTAGCTCCTAAATATCCTTTTGTAACTAGATGCAAATTGATTTAGTCACTCTAGAAGCTTTAGTTTACTTTAATGAAATCTATTTTTAGTTGCTTGATCAATCACCAACAATTTTAAATTCTATGTATGTATCTTGATTAGCAGTTGGATATCAAGATTTATGGTCCAATTAGATTTCTCTAATTGTCCTTAATCATCTATAATCTTATTCATCAAAGTTTGCCAAAATAACTCTAATTAGGCTTAATCTCGAGATTAAATTATGTGGGTTCAAGATAAGTCCTTATATTTGATTTATGATTAAGACTCTTCAAGATACAATTTATTTTCTATAGATTCTCATTTACTTGTGTCTTGAATTTATCCCAATGGTTCTATCTTTCATTGAATTATCTTATTGGTGGATTTCAAATTAATATTGAATTAAGTTTATTTTTCTCTCTCACTCACTAGACTCACACACATGCACAACAATTTCCTCTTTCCTATTTATCCTAAGTACATTATCACCTTCCATGCATTAATGGTCAATTAATCCCCCTTATCCCATGTGCTCTATTTTTATATTAATTATACCTTGATTATTTAATAATAAAATTCCTCCAAACTTCCCCATCTATTCCATCGACATACTCCACCATTTAATATGTTATTTCATTAACAAATATCTCTTAGTTTACACTTCTAATTGGCTATTGTGTTTTCTTGACTTTTCAACCCGAAATTATCATCTCATCCCATTCTTCCTTATAGATGAACCGTAGCATTTTTTTTTTTGAACAATGACGTGCTCCCTTCATATTTCCTCTAGAATGTTATTATTACAAAGCCTTGAAAGTCTTTGATTTATTTATTACTTAGCATGTGCAAAGATTCCTTTTGGCTTTATCATTTGATGACACAAATCTTAGCCAACAAGCTTAGTGTTCAAACCGTGCCTACTCCCTCTTTGATCTTCAAATTTTGTGTTTTAGTTACCTCACAATCATCTGGAAGGAACTCTCTCATTGGTTAATTTTTTCCCCACAAGGATTACACTTTATGATACTCAATTAAGGCCTTAGGATTTAACTTTACTAGATTTAATCCAAACCTTTAATTTGTGCTAATCTCTTATTGGTCTAATTATTTTCTCACAACTTTTTAGCTTTTCATGGCCATTCAAGCCCCATGTATTTATTTAATAATTATAGGGCAATTTATGATCCCTAAAATAAAAATTGGATTTTTGCCTCTTTAAATTCCAAGGCAAATAAACAAGTAAATTACTAAAATTAGAGACAACATACTTTTCTATTTTAAATAGGTATTATTTGGCCAAACTATAATATTCAGAGACATATGAATTTTGGGGTATTACAATCCCTACAGACAACTTCGATAGCAACGCCATTCTTATTAGCCGAGAAAGCCCAATCACAATTAAATTTAAGCTTGCCAGTAGATGAAGGGGACCAATGAGCTAAATGAGAAGGAACAACCTTTTGACCCTCCGAGCTTTTGTGCCTTTTATCACAATTCACCCAGAAGTGAAAATTGTTTTTCCTCGCATATTCAATGACATCAATAGGATTAGGATTGTTATGATTAAAAACCAAATCATTTCTTTGCTTCCAAATAAACCATAAGATCCGGCAAATTAATGAAAGGTCTTGCTTACTCAATGAATACATACCTGTGATTTTAATCCACCAAGTGTTGAAGTTTGACATGTTGGCAATGTCGATTCCTGCACTAAGAGTACAACTGAACCAGATACATCTAGTCCAGGGGCAGTGAAAAAAACAAGTGCTCAATCAACTCCACATCTCCATTATAGACCGGACAAATGTTACCCTGGGATTTCTTCCTACGGTAAAGGGCCTCATTGGTAGCGATAGCTCGGTTCAAGATCCGCCAAATAAACTGATGCACCCTTGGGGTAATCTTGATATGCCAAATCGAGTTCCAGCAGGTTGAGGGGACAACTATCAAGGACCCTGCTTTGTTATCATTCATGAGAATACCCTTTTTACCTTTATGATATCCCACTTTCATTGAATACACACTGTTCTTGGCACTGGTCCATACTAATTTATCAACCAGCCTATTGGAAGGGATGATGATATCATATATAGCGCTCTTGACTTCCACTAATAGATATAGATCAATAAGGGAAAGATTCCACTTACCGTTGACAATAAGGTCACAAACTCTACCATTTGAGATAGAAGGATCATCAAGGTTGCTTGGCTTTTCTGGGAAATTAACACTTGGGACCCATTTATTATCCCAAATTCTGATGGCAGTTCCATCTTCTATGTCCCAACATAGATCGTGCTTGAGAAAATTTTGGCCATCCAGAATACTAGACCATCACCACGATGCCTTATAGCCTTTTCTTGCTTGCATGAATTCATCCTTAGGGAAATATATACTCTTCAAGACCCTAGCCCACATATCGTTTGGACTCATGAGCAATCTCCAAGCAGTCTTAGCCAGAAGGGCATCATTCATAACAGATAGATCACGAAAACCCATCCCTCCATTACTCTTTACTATGGTTAGAGACTCCCAAGCTTTCCAGTGTGTACTTCTATCAAACGTATTACCGCTCCACCAAAAAGTGGCAATAAGACTACTGATTTCCTTATAGGTCTTGAGAGGAAATTTACAATAGTTCATAGGGTAAATCGGAATTGCCTGAAGAACATGTTTAATCATGACATCTCGTCCAACAAAAGAAAGCAATGATTGACCCTATCCTTGGATTTTATTTGCAACATGTTCATGAATGTAAGCTAAAGCCTGATGTTTTGTCTTCCCCCAGATACTTGGGATGCCGAGGTATCTACCAGGGTCTTCTGTCACTAGAATGCCCAAAGTTCTTCCAACCATGCTTTTCACACATTTAGGGGTATTGGAGGAGAAGAAGATACTAGACTTTTAAGATTGATGACCTGACCAGAGGCTATACAGTACATGTGGAAAAGACCTGCTAGCTGAGTGCAATTATTCTGATTAGCATGCATATACAGAAGAGCGTCGTTAGCAAAGAAGCTATGAGTAAGTATAGGGAAGTTGTTGCTTAATTTGACCCCCGTGATGACTTTATTGTTCTGGCTCTTGCTGATCATAAGGGAGAGAACCTCAGCTACACTGATAAACAGAACGGAGAGAGGGGATCTCCCTGGCGAATGCCCCTACTGGGAGTAAATGAGCTCATATTTTCACCTGATAAACAAATATTCAAACTAATAGAGCAAACACATTTCATTAATAGAGACACCCACTCATAACAAAAACCATATCGACATATTCAAGAAAATTCCTCTCCACTCGATCATACGCCTTGCTCATATCCATTTTAAGTGAAAATTCATACTTACCCCTAGATTTCTTGCGACGAGATAATGATATACTTCATGGGCAATAATAATATTCTCATGAATACACCACTCGGGAACAAAATCACTCTGATTTTAGAAAATACAAAAATCAAGCAAGGGACGCATTCTATTGGCCATGATTTTTGAAATAATATTATAAGAGAAATTACACAATCCTATGGGGCAAAATGGGAAACATGCTCAGGCTTATGTATTTTAGGAATAAGAGTGATATTAGTAGTATTTAAAGGATTAAGAACAGAGTTACCTGCAAAAAAAAAAAAAAAAAAAAAAAAAAAAAAAAACTTGAACCATAATATAAACAGACTCACCAATTTTAGACTCAGAGGAATGAAAACATTTACCCGAAAAACCATCTTGCCTTAGCGCTTTTCCACTCTCGAGACAAAAGTCTGCGGCTTTAATTTCCTCCCTTGAGACAAGTAATAGGAGACCCTGGTTCATTTCAGATGAGATTTTAGGTTCTATGAAACCCAAGACCATATCCCTTGATTGAGCACCAGATGTAGTAAACAACTCCTGGAAAAAACTAGCAATGTTATTGGAGATAGCAACCTTCTCCATTAACCATTGCCAAGTCATCTCTAATATAAGAAATTATGTTCTGCTGCCTCCATTTGATAGTCGAGATATATGTTATATATATGAAACAACAAATTTTTTTTTTTGAAACCATATGCACAGATATATTCAGTTACATGCTACACACATAGATGTGTTTTTATTATTGGGTTATATATATATATAGGAGAAGCGAGATAATTATTGGGAGAGATCAAATAAACCTGGGGGAACTTGAGTGATTTTGCCACTTATTAGATGCTTCATGCGCTTGCTGAAGCATAAAGTGCTATAAAAGATTTTTATATTACTTACTCTGCCGTTGTTCTTTAGTATAAGACCTAATGGGGAAATTGTTCTTCATCCTAAATACAAAATTTATTTTATAATGTTTTTTAAATCTACCATATTGATGCTCTCTGAACAATAATTAAGAAAAAAGTGGAGGAATTAAGGAAGATGATTTAAGTCATATTAACTAACTTCCTTAATCGAATCAAATTAAGTAAATGTGTCTTACATTAAAGATGAGAGGAAGTATAATATTAATATTAATTACTATTAAAATATTACTATTACGTCTTAGGAATATTCACGACTTCTCCTTGATTATCACTCTCAGGAACTGTTATATTAATACTATAGAATGCACTTTTAACATCTGTTTTTAGGATTCTTGAATGGCTGTTTTCAAGGGTAGTGTATATTAGTGTCATTGAAAATTTTAAAATAGACGTTTGTTTTTAAACTGTCGATGTAAGTTACTTTTAACGACTATTTTTTTAAAACAGATCGTTGTAAGTAAGAACATAAAACGTTGGTTTTATGTAAAACTGTTATTGTAATAAACTTACAACCCATGTTTTCAAGATCGAATATGAATTTGAGTTATTAAGTATAAAAAAAATTATTATATACTAAATGCACTTATCATTGACTTCTTATTTTAAGAAATATATGTCATAAATATTAATCTAGAGATATAATTCGGTTCATGTATTACTACCTCAGTTTTAAATATTTATCTATGTTAATATAATCTTTTATTTCTCAAATTTTCTTTTAATTTGATTTCAATCCTTCAAGTTTCAAACTATGGATTTTGGTCCTCAAGAGGTAAAATGGTTAATGTTTTTATAAATTATAAGGATCAATATTTTAAACGAAATAAAACTTGAGAAACCAAAATCTATTGTTTGAAATTTGAAAGATCAAAACTTTGCAAATTTGAATGAACAAAGATTGTACCCTATTTATCTTTAATACGACTGTCATAAATAATCTATATTAACGGTGGATAAATATAATAATGAGTTTATTGTGAAGCATGGACTTTAAATTTCAAAAGACATTAATACCTTCTGCTCTTCTTCTCTCTAGCTTATCAAATAGATTTGGCTCGTATCATAATAATTGACCAATTTCATGATAAATGAAGTGAATTTGAAGGATAAAAAGTTCATTATCTCTAAAATTTTTGTCCATCGTACATACAAAATTATATTTAATTTTTTATTTATCGAATAGAGGGTTGTATACCTAATACTTGTTCTTTGATCAAATCAACAAAATACATCTAACTAGTGCCCATGAATCAATCATCTCTAAAGTTGTTTATTTATGAAGAGAAACACAATACTCCCTCCTATCTCTGATATAAGATATATTTAACTAATTTGAATATATTAAGTTAGTTAAGTTAATTATTATGATATTTATTTTCTAAAACATGCTAGTCATCTTCTTTAATTTTCTCATTTTCTCTTCTTGTTGGTTATTGTTGAGGAAGCATCAACAGAAAAATTAGGAAAAGATTGACAAATATGAAAAAAATAAAATATGTTTTATATTTAGAACAAAGACTAAGTCAGCTCTGCAAATATGTCAAATGTGAAGTACCAGGGAAGTAACTTTTTTTTATTGAAGAGAGCACCTGCATTAACTGGTTTTGTTAGAAATTACAAAACCTATGTAAGGACTTGAATAGAAAGACAAAAAACTGCAAAGATGTAATTAAAACTAAAAAAAAAACTGCAAAGATGTAATTAAAACTATGTGAACCTATAAGGAGGTAATTAAAAATTGGTTGAAATTATATGGATTTCTAAGATTAGCTATACCTATTTTTTACCATACAAAACATGACTTTGATTATTAGTTAATAATTTCTTTTTTCATTGTGTTGTATATGTGGCATCGATCTGGCATGTAAATTCATGGGGATGGAGCCTGTTCATCATGAATGCATGTTCCAACCAACAATACACTCATGAAGAAACAACCTATAGTGAATGTGAAATTGAGCACAACACAGCCAAAGAATGTGACTAAATAGTCATCAGATTCAAATTTTATTAACTATATAAACCTTTACAACATTCTTGAGTCTTCAATTATGGAACAAAAGAGAGGATTATTAGTATGGTTGAGATACCCATGGATACATTTGAGCCTGCAAAGCTTAAGCTCAATAGTGATCTAAAGGGTTCTGGTTCTCCTTTAGTGCCAGTGATGCGTTTCCCACCAAGGCTTGTCAGTGTTAAAGAATCCTAAGGGTTATGCATCAATCCCGCTAGATAAGCGTAAGGTGGCGAGAGGCCTTTAAGATGTTTAAAACTTCAACTCAATTATAAATTTGCAAAGCTTTTCGAGGCATTATATGTTGCAGATGGGAATGCTAAAGAAGGCATTGCTACTAGGATCAAGGTCCAAGAGGAGACGTGAATGAAGAAGAAAAACGAAAAAGAGTATCAGGAGCTTGGAGTTTTGGTTCATAGGACCAAGGTCCAAGAGGAGATGCGTTTGAAGGAGAAAAATGTAATGCCTCAAAATTCGTATTCATCATAAATCTTATATTTTGATGAATAATTAGCATAAAATTAAGGTGAATATGAGTCTCAAGTTATGAATTATAACAAAAGGCAAAATATGAGACTATGCTTAGGGATCATAAAATGTGATATAGGTAGCACATAAAATGATGGTTATTCTATAACCAAAAGAGGCAAGAAATGCTATGAAGACACTTAATCAAATTAAAGAAAATTAGCAAACACTCATGGGCAATTAAACTTGCATTAATTAAGACCAATTGTATAATCCTTCAATTTAATTACAGATAATAAAATACATCAAAAAGAGGGCCGATTTAAATAAAAAATTAAGGGCCGATGGAAGACAAGGTTAAGCTTGATTAATAAGGCACAAATGACCCTGATTAGTTACCAAACAAATTGCACAATGACATGTGGCATTAAGGAACATTTAAACCCTTAATTATATTATCAAATGACATCACCAAATGGCCCAATGAGTCTTCATTTTCACTGGTATATGGGCTGATTTAGAGTCAGATTTTTTCCCCCAATAATAAGGTTACATGCTTTAAGTTTTAGCTTTGAAAATTCAATAATATCAACTAACCAATTAGGCAATGGCACATATATAATCAACGGACATTTAAGCTTTTGATTTGGATGTTAATTCAAGCCTAATGGAACAGCCCAAAAGGACCACATGTAGGGAAGAGGATTCTCTCATTAGCAAACTTTCTCCTCATCTCTCATCATCCAATCCAAGCTATTGATTTGATTTAATGAGGTTGTTGGTGTGGAAAATTTTATCAAATGTATAATCCATATTTAAAGCTAAGGAGGGACAATGAGAGGATCCAGACCCACATGTGCGCCTAGCCTTGTGGTGCAATAATAGCCAAGTGTTTTAGGATATAATCTAAAGGTGTTAAGCCTAAACCTCCATGTAATTTAATTGACCAATGACAAGAGTAATTAAGGGGCAATTAAGCACTTGAATAGGGAGTTAATTAAACTTTATTAATCATCTTTGAAAAGTCAATATTTGCAACTAGCCAATGGAAAAAAATCAAGAAATTGAGCTTAATCCTTAGGAAATAAAATTAGCCGATGAGAACAATTGAGCAAAGGATTAATGACACATAAAAGCACATTAAATGGATGAGGAGAAGGGGGCATGTCAGCACAGCCATGTAAGGGTTGAGATTTGTCTTCAAAAAGTGGTTCTTCATCTTATAAGGAAAGATGGAGTTTTGGTTTACCTTGTTAATTACCATTTTAAACCTTGAATTTTCCCTATAAATAGGAGGCACCTCCTTCACAATACTTCACACCAAAACAATACAACATATCTGATTTAGAGTGGAAGAGAGAGCTGGGCGAAAACCATAGAGCAAGGAGAAGGAGAAAGAACTTTAAGGGTGAGTTCTTTAGTTTTTAGTATAAATGTAGTTTAATCTAGAAAATAAGGAAGTAAATTCCTATACTTGTTTTTAGGACTCCATTGCATTTAAAATGCTCAATGAGGTAAAAACATGTTGGGAAATAATTTTTGAAATTAAAAGACCCAAATGGTGGAAGTTGGGAAAAATCCTAGATTTCAGTTTTTCTGGAATTAGTCACCTTGTGATCATTATTTTATGTGTCAAATGAAGTCCTAAAATTGTGACATTTTTCATGAATAATTAGACATCCAAGACCTTCTAAATATATAAAATATGTAGAAATTTGAGTTCAGCACAAGGAGATAAAAATTCTTGACGTTGGTTCACGTTTTTTGAAGATAATTTGAACAGTGATTGGAAAACTTTAAATCTGGGCATGATCTATGGATTTCGAGTGAAAGGCATTATCTTTCCTCAAAAATAGACATTTCAAGGATCATGTATAATTTTGGAGCACCTCATTTCTATTTTTTTATAATTAGTTATGATTTTTCAAAGTTACCGAAAATTCTGGGCAGAAATGCTGAAATTTTGTTTTTAAGGAAATGCAAGGGTATAATTGGAATAACAAATCCACCAAGGGGTAAAAAGGTCATAAGTGGAGAAACTATCACTTAGGATATTGTTCCCAATAAATATGTTATCATGGAAAGGAAATAATGCGGTGATAATTATATAGGAAATCCTAGAAAATCGGGAATTGGTACCAAAAGGAAGTCGTACCGCTAGCTACTCAAAGAAAGGTATGGACATGTACTGTAACTCTAATCTTCTATATCTTGTATGTACATATGATTGTTTGATTCATGATTGATTGGAGTCATGGGTAAGACTAGGTCTTGAGCCATGTATCGTGACTAGGACTTGGTCTAAGGTCACATGTGTGTTTACATTCAGTGTAGCTGTGGATTATTGTGATAATACTGCATGCTTGTTTTTCTAGCTCTGAGGATCCGTGACGAGGTCATGAGGCACTGGTGAGTGCTTAGACCGATATCGATACATATGTTGCATGCCATTGTAGTCGGGTATCGATGTGTTTGCTAGATGTTGTTGTTATCCATGTTATGAACATCTGTCATATATTATATTTGTTATAGAGGTTAACGGTTACCTGAGATTCAATCCGACTAAATCTTAGACTTACCCCTAGCTTCATGATCTAGAGGATTGGGAGCCAATATAAAGGGTAAGTAGCACACTTGAAGACTCAACCAGAGTTTATATTTTTGGACTGTAGTATAAAGGGTATTTAAATATTGGATAATTGTACCATTATTATACCCGACCGGATACACCGCAATTAGGTTTAAATTTGTAGCCACGTTACTTATCAGTTACTCATTTGCTCAACCCAATACATACGCTCTATCGCTCCACTCTGACGATATCCATATTACTACGTGTTAATACTCATAATATGTAGTATCAGATTAGTGGTGTTAAAAAAAAAACGAAAAAAGTATTAGTAGCTTGGAGCTTTGGCTCATAAAGAACGTTGAAAGAGAACCATCATTACAATATAATAAGAATATAATAATCATAACATGATTAAAATCGTCAATTTTAATGGCAGGGGAGTTGATAATTAAAACATGAAACATTAAGGTTTGTAATTTAAAATTTTAAAGGTTAGGGAGGTGATATGTAACTATGCTAAAGCTTAGGGGAGTTTTATGTAATCTAGCCTATTTTTTATACACAAATACCATTTTTTTAAAAAGTAAGCTAGAGTACCATGGAAAGGTAATAGCGGAATAGGATTCAATTTTTTAGTGAGAAAATTAAAAAGTGAATGGAGGGACGGGAAGGGAAATTTTTATAAGGTAGATTTAAGAAAATTTGATAAATGGGGTTATAGAATTTTAATAAAGAGAAGATAAGAGGTAAGATAAAAGAGTAAGAAAATTTAATTAAAAACTTTGAATCTCACTTCTCTAATTTTTTAATTCTAACTCATAAATTTTTTTCCTCCTTTCCCTCCAAATCCGTTGTTCTAAAATAACCCCTTAGTATTTATCTATACACACATCCCATAGAATACATATTTTGATTGTTGACGTGTAATTATCATTTTTTTTATATTATAGTCCATAAATAGTTAATAAGTCATTTGATAAGTGGGATTGTGCCCCACCCACGTACACACACAAGACACATGACACTCCCTTTCCCATTTAAGTGTGATCAAATATGTGTAGTGAATAAGTCTATTTAATTATCTCCGTTTTATTTCATGCATGTTTTTGGTGGTAGGATGAGATTTTAAGGTTCAACAAATGGATTCTTATGATATATGAAATCTCTTAAGCACACATTGTTTATTATCTTAAGAGAAAGAGTAATGGAAGATTTATGGTAGTGATCAGATTGAATAATACAAATTCGATCGCCATTAAATAAAGTTGAAGGAGTAATTTCTTAGTTGAGCCTGGTTCTCATAACAATATGTGATAATTGGGACCATATCCTATATATATATAGTTGTATGTGAGAGAAATATAGATAGTAGGTGAGAGAGAGAGAAGGGGACAAAATTTATGTTAAATGGACTCTACTGCTTATAATTGTACGTATATTTTATTTTACATGAATAACTCACAAAGCATGAATATTTTTTTTTTAGAGAAACCACACACACATATTCTGTAGGCACAAACTACACACATATATGTGCTTTTATTATCTGGATATATACTGGATATATATATATATATATATATATATATATATATATATATATATATATATATATATATAAAAAATATAAGTGTGATCAAATATGTGTAGTGAATAAGTCTATTTATCTCTTTTTTATTCTCATGCATGTTTGTGGTGGTAGGATGAGATTTTAAGGTTGCAAATTCGATCGCCATTAAACAAATTAAAGTTGAAGGAGTAATTTTAGTTGAGCCTGATTCTCATAACAATATGTGATAATTGGGACCATATCCTAAATATATATATATATATATATATATTATATATAGTTGTATGAGAGAGAAATATAGATAGTAGGTGAGAGAGAGAGAGAGAGGGGACAAAATTTATGTTAAATAGACTCTAATGCTTATAATTGTACGTATATTTTATTTTACATGAATAACTTTTTTAAGAAACCATAATACATATTTGTAGGCACATACTACACACATATATGTGCTTTTATTATCTGGATATTATATATGTATGTATGTATATGTATAGAAACCGGCATGGGAAGGCCCAAAGTTTTGGCAAATGTGGATATTGAATTTAACAGTAACAATGACAATAATGCAAGCCATTCCTAATTTTGCATGCTCCTCCTCTGCAACTAGCTTTGCATCTTGTGTTGCACTTCTCATTTCTGCAATTAGGAGTGTGATAATCCTGACAGCATTTTATTCCTTCAACTCCATCCATATTACCTGAAATATTAATTAAATATAAATTAAGTTAATATATTTGCAATTTGCATTTCCTTAATAATATTTGTAAGTAAATAATTTAATAGTTTGAATATGGAAACGAATATGAATTGGATGCAATTCAAAAAAGAAATGCAGAACAATGAAGCAAGAGAGAAAGATAAAGTAGACCTGATGATAATATGGTAATTAGAAAAAACACAAGATAGAAGGTTTTTGCAGATGATGAAGCCATTTTGAAAAATCAATTACTTGGTAATCGGTATATTAATTAATGATGTTGCAAAGAATTCTGGGTAGGCTATTTATACTTGTTTGGAGCTTAGTTATTCAGTTTAGCACAACATCTTCGGTTACCTAATTAGCTTGTTTTAGAATGCAAATAATCCTTATTTTATATTTCAGTTAATTGCGTGGGTTTCTTATCAATAAGATCTGAAATAGTATTCAGCAACTGATTTGAAATCTTTTTTTGTTTCTTGTTTTTTTGCCTTCAAAAACTGATTTGAAATCGAGTTAACTATTTCTGGTTGTCTCTCGTTGTGTGTTGGGGGAAAAATAAAGTGGAACATATAATATAATATAGTACAAAATATGAAAGCAAGTGAAAAAGACTTGTGATGAAATGAAAAATCAGAAAGGAAACGAGAATATATGAATGATAAAAGGAAATAGAATTAGGTGTTAAAAGCATGTTAATTTGGTCTATTTTATATGTGTATTACAATAATGAAACACAGTACTTAAGACTCCAGGAGACATTAATACCCCTCAATCATCTTCTTCTTGACTCTAATCTCTATGGTAGAGAAACAATATGGTACAAAACACCATAAATTTTGAAATAGATATAAATTCTGCACCACATGCAAGTTATTCTTTTATTTTTGTTTAATTTGAAATAGCAAGTTAACATCTAGCATTCTAAATTCAAAGAGAAAGCGATTTTTTTTAAAAATAAAATAAAATAAAATTGCTTCTGTAAATTTCACAATTAATCATTAATCAATCACGATAATTCAATCCAAAAGGTAGGCAAGTTAAGTTTTTTTTTTTTTTTTTTTTGCCCAAAAAAGTCAATTATATATATATATATATATATATATATATAAAGTGTTACACACATTAATAGTCCAAGCCAAAAAAAAAAAAAAAAAAAAAAAAATCCTCGAAAATCCTACGTATACAGCCTATCACACTTCTCCTATCAATCAAAAAAACCTACGTATACGACCTATCACACTTCTCCTATCAATCTAGAAAATCAAATCAGCAACAGCAACTGGACCATGATCAGGGCATTTAGCCCACTCCTGTCCTGGCATGTACAGTGGTGTTTAAATTGCTACTACTGCTGCTAAAAACAGAATCTCGGAGAAGAATATTGCCTAAGGAAGATGGGGTATATTCCAAGCAAATAGGCTGATACATCTCCCTTGTTGCATCAACTGCTAACTGATGAGCAGCTTTATTACCATTCTTAGAGACCCAAGAAACAGTAACACCCTCCAACTCCAATGACTCCATCAATCCCAGAATTTCATCCAGTAAATCATGACACCTCCAATCACAACCAATCAATGAATGTTTCTTTATCAATCTATACAATGTCTCACAATCTGTTTCAACTATTACCTGGGGATTATGAAACTTATTATGCCTGTATAGTTGAGCCTCCTTCAACGCTATACACTCTACCATGAATGGAGATTCATCTAATATTGTTCTCCCCACTCCTCCAACGAATTCCCTTATGCTGTTCTTGCAGACCACCGCAATACCAGCCTCCCCTTTAGCCTCTTAGCCTCCTGAAAGCCTCCATCTATGTTGAGTTTTATGCACCCAGGAGGAGGTGCCACCCACTGCATATTCCTTGCTGCACTTTCCTCATAGATCTTCTTATTTTTCCCATCCTCCTTCTTATTACATCTTGACTTCCAAATCCACCAACATATTGTAGCAAAAAGTGATTTATCATATTCAGTTAGAGTACCAGCCCCTGGCAACATCTCACACAACCATTCCTCACATCTTTTCATAGACCATTTACTAGTTTTGAGCCCTAAAGAACTCCCAAACCAGCAGTGCTTAGTCCATGGACATAGAAAAAGCAAATGTTCAAAGGCAAATGTTCCCCCTTTTACAAAGTTCATTATTACTTTCACACCTAAGAAAAGTTTATGGTGCCTGATACACTTTTGAGAAAAGTTTATGAGTATTTTTGCCCTTTAATCCTTTATTCTTTAATAAAATTTTGTTTTATTATTCATAATAAGTTTTAGGTTAATTTTATGTGAAGATTACAGAGTATACTTGTACATTCTTTCCATTTTAAAATTGGTATCTATTTTTTTTTTTCATTTCTTATTAAATCTTTTAACTTTACTTTGTTTGCACCATTAAACGGGGGAATATTTCCCAACGAAAATTAGGGAAATAATGCTTCTCTTTGGGAGGGGGAGGACGAGAAAGTAGAGAGACGAGAAAACTAGAGATCACTTTTTTCCCCGGCCAAATGGAGATCACATCTCATATTTGGATAAATGAGATAAAACATAAAGGAAAGAAAATAAATAAATATGTGAATGACTAAAATACCTTACCGCTATTAAAATATATCATGTTTAGATCAAATTAAATATTACAATAGCAGATCATAATTTTTTTAGGTGCGCAAAAATCATAGTAACATTAAAATCCTCCAACAATATAAAATTCTGTAAGCATGTATGATTTTAATTAACTCCACTTCGAATGAATACCTTGTTAGTTCTCTATGTGTTTTGATGATAATTGACAATTGTAAACACAAGTGGAAGTTTGTCTTTGGTAAGTTGAAAAACTTAGTGTCAAAGACAAACTCGAGTTTTGGGTTCAAAACTCGAGTTTTGGACTTGACAGAGAGTATCTCAATTTTAATAAACTGAGAAAACTCCAGTTTGCGTGGGCAAACTCGAGTTTCTGACATACAGAGAGCACTTAAGTTTTTCCCATTGAGACAAACTTGAGTTTAGTTTTACAAACTTGAGTTTTTACCATACGACTCTCCAATATTTTCTAAAGTAGACAAAACTCCAGTTTTCAGTTTGAAAACTTGAGTTTTGGGAATACAAAGAGCCTCCGATGTTTTAAGCCAAAGAAACTCCAGTTTTAATATAAAAACTCCAGTTTGCACTTAGCCAAGAATTTTCAAGTTTTCCAAAGTTTTGAGAAAACTTGAGTTTACATTTGGAAACTCGAGTTTAGGCTTGACAGAGAGCTTTCATGTTTTAACCTCTTTGAGAAAACTTCAATCAATTTTGAAAACTCCGAGTTTTCACTTAGCATAGACTTTCTAAGATTTTCAACTTTAAATGAAAACTCGAGTTTAGGATTTGGAAACTCGAGTTTAGGCCAAGCAGAGAGCGTTGCTCATTTTAGTGTTTTGAAAACTCAAGTTTACATTTGGAAAATCCAGTTTTGAGCTTTTGGACTTAAACATGTTTTTCACTATAAAAGTCCAAAACTCGAGTTTTTCATTAATCAACTCGAGTTTTTCCCTATACTTCAAAATGTGCTTTTAAACTCAAAATGCTACATTCCTCTCTGGAAGAAGGAAACCCGAGTTTGGATTTGGAAACTTGAGTTTAGCTTCTGAGCATAGTTACAAACTCGAGTTTGTGTCGCTGAGTTTGAAAATCAAATCTTGAATTTGTGAAATCTTCTCGTTTGATCTTAATACTTCTTATCATCACTCATTACTATGTCCAAATATGTTTAATCAGTTTGCTAATGAGTTTCAGATAGTTTAGAGAATATTAAATGAAGATTTGAGTAAAAGCAAAAAGTGATGTCAGCAAATTAAATGCAAAGTTCAGAAAACTTGCATCCTTTTGGACAATCATTCTACACACGTTGCAAAAGGATTAATGTTTCCTTTCCACATCCAGTAGCTGCTCTTTCAACGGATTAAAAGTCAAGAAGTTAAGCATAAACATATGTGCAACTGGATTAACCAAAGAGTAGAGAGAGAAGAAGACCTAAGCTCATCCTAATCCTTCCTGAATGATTCCAACGGTTACATTAGGGATTTCAACGGTCATTTAATGCTCTCTTAGTATATATAGAGCAGCATTCAATTCTTCTCAACAATCAATCTGCTGAAAACGAATTGCATTCAAGTTTACCAACTACTCTTTCAGTTTTCACTTGTAAAGTATCTTTTGATACATTGATCTTCAGTGTTTATCCTTATCCACTCTTAGAGAGAGTTCATTTATTGTAAATCATTTCATTGTAAGAATCTCAAGTCTAGGGACTTGGAGATTGGGATATTGATTGTAATTTGTAAGGGGGAGTAAGTTCTAGTGAGAGAATTACTCTTGAGTTATAAAGTGTGTAATCAATTGAGATAGTGAAATCCATAGTGTCTGGGGACTGGACGTAGGTCAAGAGGTTGGTCCGAACCAGTATAAATTCCTTGTGTCCTGCTTTCCTTTCTTATACTCTGCTCAGCTCTGTTTTAGTGTTCAAAAACAGAGCAACTAGAAAAGAATTTTAAAATCCCCAATTCACCCCTCTTGGTGATTAAGCTCCACTTTCATACCCTTTGGTCCTAAATATATAACAAAGTATGTAGTACAAATTGCACTATAAATTTTGTCTTATATTTAGAAACGGAGGTAATAATAATACTTATATATATGTTGTATAAAATTCCTCTTTTTTTCTAAGTTGCGTAGAACAGAATTACTTTGAAACAATTATGGCAGGAGAATATGCAACTATATTTCAAAACTTTCTTGAAACTGAAGGTCCAAGCCGGAGGAGATTTGCGAGACGACTCTCAACGGCTAAGAGGAGTCAACGTTGTCAACCACCATGTTCTCAGTGTAATACCCGAAAAATTACTATACAATATTTTGGTAAATAATACCTATTAAAAATAGGAGAGTATGTTGTCTCTAAATTTGCGATTTATTTTCTATAATTTGTGGTAATTTCCCTTGATATGGAACAAACCAAAGGTTAGCTATGAAATTAAATTTTTAGGTTCAAATTAGGAATCATAAAACATCATAAAATTTTCAAAATTAAGCATAGTCTTAATTTATTCATAGGAGACAATTAAGTGGCACAAAACTACTTATACCAATCAGAGAGAAAATTTGCCAACAATTAATGGGCAATAAATTTGCAATAGTTAAAGTAATTGTATTAGATGTTCATAATTAATTAAATCTACTAATTAAGAATATTAATTGAGATTAGTTATGGAGGACTAGGATTAAACCTCATAAAGCTAAATCCTAAGGCCTTAATTTAATTTCATAAAGTGAAATCCTTGTGAAACAAAAACCCACCAATGAGAGATTTTCTTCTTGAGTTTGTGAGACAATTAAAGCACAAATGAAAAATCAAAAAGAAAAAAAAGATGAAGGGGAGGGGGACGGTTTTGGCTTGTGAAAGGAGGCAGGAAATTGTTTAATAATCAAACACACACATGCTAATTCAATCACATGCAAGTCATAAAGTTTGGAAAGAGAAAAGAGTTATGAGTCCAGTGTGTGTGAGAGAAAAGTCAATGAATTCACCAATAGGAAAATTAAGCATAAATCAATTAAATTAATCAATGGAATTAATTCAAGACATAAGTAAATGAGAACCTATACAAAATAAATTGTATCTTGAAATAAGTTAATCATAGATCAAATATAAGGAGTTATTATGAACAAGCATATTTTAAGCTTAGAATAGGTAATCACCAAAATCTTTTCCTCAATTTTAGTAATTTGATTTAAAATGATAAAAAAAGAAATTTGAAACTTTTAATTAAAGCCATAAGTTTCTAAATTACAAAACTAATGAGAAGACTTGAATAAAGCTTCATAAAAACCCCTAAGTATATGTTCGCCTCACAAGTGTATTTCGCAAGTAATAAAGTGATAAATAAAGTATCGTTCCCACGAGGATTTGTTCAACAAATTGGTCAAGCAAGAGGCTTAGTGAATTTCATCAAGTTGAGCTAGAACAAAGTTTTGATTTGGAAAGAGAATTTTTAAAGACTATTTCTAAAACTAAAAATTGAATAAGGCAAATGACTTTTGACTTCAAGAATAATGGAGTCTAGGATTCTTCTTCCCCTTTTTGCATTTCATAAAACGTGGTTAACTTCCTCTCTAGTAGCATTTCAATACATACATGTGTTAGTCTAGGATTCAAAAACACTTGAAACGCTCTCTCAAGTCAAAATAAAGTTTCTCTTCTTACTAAAATGCACAATCTCTTGCTACAATTAGTAAGAATCAATATTTAAGTAACAACCCTAATGTGACAATGCAAGGTTAGTAAATATATCTCTATTTTACCAACAAACCATCCATTTATCAAGTAAACTTCAAGACAAGCATGATTTCAATCAAGTTCTACACCTAGATTAGCTCTCTCGAGTCAAAACCTGTCACATCCCAATTTCGGAAGCGATTTTTTTTTTTTTTTTTAAAACGGTATCATGATCGAGTAGAGCACCTAAGTAAAAATAGTATTTCCAAAAAGATATGTATCGATAACATCAACTGTATGTTTTGCTACTAACAGGGTACAATAGTTCAAATGGTTCTACGTTCAAAGTACATTCAAAAGGGGTCCGACCAAATCCGTCCTAAGCCTCGTGCTTACCCTTTGTATCCGCTCCCCGTTCACTCCGGAACCGGTTATGGTAAGAGCCGAGGTTCAATCCACATTTGAACCTCGTAACGGTTAACCTCATGTTCAAGTACAACCATGTATGACAGATATTCATGATACCACAGTAAAATTCACATATACCAAGTAATAACACACCATATACACCTGCATATGATTGTTATTACAAACGCACTATTCACCGGTGCCACGATGTACGGTCGTGTCCTCGCTAAGAAAACTCAAACGGCGTTATCATGACTATAACCCGTATAACTGTATGTGCACAAGCACTAACTTTTGAAAACAGAATTTCAGTTCAAAAGAACACATCTCATCACATATAGGTATACAATAAACATCGAGTTAGTGTTACAAAGACGCGTCCGTACCTTCGTCGGCGTTTGTCGGTACGCTTGACGTCCCGAACTGTGATCGCGTTGATCCTATAATGGTAATACCGTATTTATTAATTTGTAAGTAATATCCTAAGAGATATTTTGGCCCCTAATGACCATTTTGCCCTTACAATTTTTATTTTTCACTTTATTCCCTCAAAATTCGTACAACAACGCTGGTATAAATCTGGGCAGCATTTTGTCTAACTTTGAAAAATCATAATTAATTCTACAAAAATCGAAATGAGGATCCGTAAAATTCCTTGGAATCCTTAGGATGTCTAGTTTCATTTAAAAATAACCAGTTCTGCCCAGATCACACGGATCATTCCCAGTCTTAAAGTTTTGAACCTCTGCCCAGAATTTTTCCAGAATTTCGTAGCCTAACTTTGAGGAATTTTAACTCTCTGTAAAAAAATCATTTTGACATGTTCTTGACATATTTAAAAAGCCCTATATGTCTACTTTAACCATGAATTTTATCAGAATTTTGGGATCGTCATTTCAACATGAAATCCTGGCGTTTTCATGGCTGACTTCAGAATTTCCGAAACCGATGAAATTTCGCCGTAACTTCGTTACTTTCATGATCTCTCCCAGAAATTTTGCCATAACCTCTACTTCATCAATTTTTCGAGATAAAGGCAATTTTAACTATAAAAACATCTATATAAACTCATCCTAGCATATTTAAGATCTAAGCTATCTCTATCTAAGAATTTAAGAACTAAAACCAAAAGAACTTCAAGCTAGAACTAGAAAACTTACCAAGAACTTTGCTCCTCCTTCTTGCTTCTCTAAACTCAGCTACTTTGGGTGAGTTTTGGTGTGAGAATTATGGAGAGCAAAGGCCCCTATTTATAGGAAAACTCTATGGCAACTTGGTAATTAAATGGAACTCCTTCTCCTTCATTCCTAACCCTTGGATTTAGGTTAAATTAGAGCACCAATCCTAGCCCTTCATGTTCTCAAATCTGATCCCCCACTCTCTCTCCTCATCCTCTTCCATTCTATCCAATAGTACCTTACCCCATGTGCTCATTCAAGTTGCCTCTTCAATTTTTGAGTTGATAACCACTAGATAAAAATTCATTTGAGTGTCTTAATGAAGTTGGATTCAAATTTTCTTTTTGGTTTTGAACTCTTGGGATTTTTAGCTTTAATTAGAGACCAAGATCACTATCTTTCTCCATTGGCAAACTTTTAAAAGTGGAGAAAATAGCTTTGGTTACCATCATCTTGTAGCTTGAATTTTGCTTGTTCATAACCACTTTGTATCTTTGATTTATGATTAGTAGATTTCAAGATACAATTTATTTTGTATAGATTTCCTTTGATTAACTCTTGAATTAATCCTCTTGATTATCCTAATTATCCTATGTGTAAACACCTCATTGGCTAAAGGTTGGATATTTCCTCTTGATATTTCATCTCACCACCTTATCCTATACATGCAAGTGGACAACTTGAATTTTCAGCAACTCTTTCTCTCTCTTTTCTTAGCCAAAACCGAAATTCCTCCCATTGGCTCTTCTAATTTCACATGGATTAAGCTTCTTAATTATTCAAGCCCTTAGATTAACTTTATGAGATCAAACCTTGGCCTTTAGATCATAGTTTGAAATTGTTGACTTTTCAACTCTTGATTAATATTTGATTAATCATCTTAATCATAAGCTTAATTATCTCTTGGTTGTTGTATTAGTGGTTTCTTAGAGTAATTGATGAGTGCTAATAATTCATTTAGTGCTAATCTTAACTTCTCATTGGTTCTTGGTTTTTAATTAGCTTAACATATCTTTGGTTGATAACAATTAGTATTAATTGTAGAGAATTAACTAAATATCCCATTAGTGTAATTTTAATTGCTCATTAATTGTTGGTAATTGCCCCTTAATTGGTTTAAATGTTTTGATAATTCTTTATGGCCTTTTATAAACTAAACATGAGCTATTTATAGATTATAAGGTGTTAGAAGATTTAATCTCTTAATAAATTATGAGAATGGGTATTTAAGGCTCTTTAACTAATTGTGAAACCTAGGACAATTTACTTAATTTAGTGAAGGTTTAGTTGTTAATTTAATGGACATTGTTTTCTCTAAATTTGTCTAAGTATTTTCATCTCCATATGAATCATAATTTAAATATAGTATTTATTTCATTTATGGTATTTTATGATGCCAAATATAATTTATTACTCTATTGGCTACTCTAATTCTAGGGAAAAATTGCCTAGAACATAAGATAAACTTATCTCAAGATTTAGAGACTACATACTCTCCTATCTCAAAATAGGCAATTCTACCAAAATATGATATTTATCATAAGTGAGAACTTAGGGTTTTACAAAACCTATGTGAATAAATCATCTAAATAGAGGCCAATCACTTAGAAGCATTAAGCCTAGGTTGAAATCAACCCATGTGTATATTTATCTATCAAAAGAGAGGAAACTCCAAGTATTAATCCATACAAAGGGTCAAAAGAACCCTAGAATGAAAGGTTTAGCTACTCATGTTCAAATACAAAGAGAGTCTAAGTAAAGAAACTGAATACATGAAGAAACTAGGAAGAAAAGAGAAGAAAAGAGGAAGAACCAAGGTAGAAATCCCAAAATATCTCTTGAGAAGAGTACCCAAGCCTTCAAGATTGTCCAAATCTCTCTCCCAAGCTCTTTCCTTGTGTGCCCACTTGTTTCCTTAGGTCAAAAGTATGTTTTTCGGCCCTTCCGTTTAGGTTAAATAGGGTTTTTTTGTTTCTGAATAGTAAAAACGCGCAGCTGTACTTTCTGCATTTTTTCCGACTGGCTACGGCCAGTTGTCACTTTCCGCGGCCACTACTTGCTGCGGCCACTTGTGACTTTCCATGGCCGCATGGGTCGCGGTTGTGACTTTCCATGGCCGGTTGCATGTGCTCTTCTAGCTTTGCACTGCTCTCCACCTCCTTTATTTCTTTCCTTGTTTCTTGGTTCTTATAGAGCTTCAAAACTTGTCTCCTCTTCCTACAAAAGAGGAAGCAATTATCAATTCTCAATTGCATCATAAACTCTATAATAACAAGAATTTCTTTGATTTTTGCCTCATACTTTGATATGCACATTTTCCTCTATGACTTCATTTCTATGCACATTTTGAACCAAAAATAGGTAAAAGGAGAGAGAAAATGTGATGGAATATTGTCAATTTCTAAGAGTTAACAGTATATTTTCATCTAGTTTGAAGACACCTAAAGTAACTGGTAATTGGAATGCAAATCAAAGAAAGATGAAGGAGAAAGTGTTGGCTTGGAAAAGGGGTAGAGAATTGTTACATTAAATTTTAGAACACATGCTAATTGAAACATTTATGGAGGGAACAAATTGGAGAGAAGGTGTGTACTTAGGATAGTTGCATTGATGAATTAGGTTTGAAATAACTACCAAAATGCCTCTACATTTTACTATAAATAGGAGCATTGGCTTCATCTATTTTCACACTAAAACAAGCTTAGAAATCTGATATAGAGAGTGAAAGTGAGAGTGAGGAGTCTTGGAGAAGGAGGAGCAAAGCTCTTGGTAAGTTCTCTAGCTCTAGCTTTAAGTTCTTTAAGTTTTAGTTCATAAATTCGTAGATAGAAGTAGCTTGATTTTAAATATGCTAGAGTAATTTTAATATCATATTTTTATAGTCAAGAATAGTGATATTTCTGGAAAATTATGATCAAAGTAGCGAAGCTGTAACATCCCAAATTTTGGGACAAGGAGTTTAGGAATATGATTCAAATAAATAGGTTGCTAAGCAAGTAAGAGTCTAAAGTCTTAAGCTTCTCATAACTTAAGATACTTATTAGATATTATTTTGGATCTTGAGAAAAAAAAATATTAGGGGAAAATTATGAAATGTCATTTTGAGGATTTAGAAATATTACGAGGGGATTAAATACAAAAAATTTGGCCTAAATAGTTTTAAAGTTATAATTTGGACTTTATGGCCTATTTTCACGAAATTCCAGCAAAAATAGTTAGAAGATAATTTGTGGCATAGAAATTTTAGAGGTGATATTATATGGTCTAGAGAAGTTAATTGAGGAAGAAAAATCCTTTAATAGAATTAAGGATTAATTTCTAACACATATTCAATATTTGCAACTAAATGAGTAAAAGAACCACGTTGCAAATAAAAGTTTGGAAGAGGATCAAATGGGATAATTTTGGAGTGGGTCCCACAACCCAACCCCCACCTTCCCACATTATCATTTGGTTAAACATGTAGCACCTTAACAAACCATTGGCTACAAAGAGTCACGAGCCAATTCTCATGCAAACCAATTCCTCATTATTCATTAAAAACATTGCAGCCCATATACCCAATAAAACTCATTAAAACTCATGTGGCCCATATTCACTATATTCATTCATCTTTTCACTCACTTTACTTATATCAGTTCAGCAAGTCACAAAACAGAGTAAGAGCAAGACATCTGTCTCCATGTGAATAACGCCACATAACGGGTATGTTTGGTTGGGGGGAGGGGAGGGAAGGGGGAGGAAAATGGAGGAAAATATTAAAAGGGGAGAAAATTTTTGTAGGCCACATCACTTCCCCTTCCCTCCCCTCATGCACCAAACATTAATCAATTCAACCTCCCCATCCATATGATCCATTCGGTCAAAACCCTCTAAATTCCCCATTCTCATTTGTTTGCTTTTCGGCCAGAAAGAGCAGAGGGTGAGACCGAGAGAATGAAGAGCATGAGAAAGGGAGCTGAGAGAGAGAGAGAGAGAGAGAGAGAGAGAGGGGATCGCCGATCAAGAAGGAAGAGATCATCAACCCCACACGCAACACTAAAATCTGTCTTAGGTAAGCCTACTAAGCTTCTTCCCATCTTTGATTTCTAAACTGAGGTGGTTTTTTATTAGGAGGAGTGCCTGAAACTTGGGTATAAGATGAATAAATCAGCGATTTAGGTTTTTAATGGTGGCTAAAGGTAGATTAAGCTTGTAGTCATAATTATTGGTGTTGTCCGTATTTGTTGGTTCTGTTTATTTATTTCTCAACCTAAGGTCTCTGTTTTGTTTGGTATGTTTTCTGTTTCTCTAATGGAAAGACAAGAGGAATTATAAATGGTTAGAAGAGTATGATATAAGTGTTACTTAGTCAGTTTGAAGTTGGATGATGGTAGCTGTTCGCTTTTCTCCAAGTTGCTGTCATAAGGTGTTGTTTAATTAAGTTGCTGTCACAATAAGGTGATATTTGATTTCTTTGTGGCTGGATAGACTTGCTTATGAGTAAGTGAGTGGTTTAAGTTGTTAAGTAAATCTAGAAAATATTCCAAACCTCAACACCGTGCCACGCCACCACTTAAGAAAGGCAAGAAGTCTAATGTTTGTTAATGTAGCGCACACACACGTGACAACAACTAACCTATTTGTAGTTGAGAGTTTTGGGGGTAGGATAATAGGCATTTAATTATGTCTTAGTGAATATATATGGATAAGGATAAAGGATTACCAATGATAACCTATCTCTATGAATTTCAAAATTTATAGGAGTTGACCATTGCTTGAGCTCAAGAGAAAAGTGAACCCAAAGGATTTTGGTAAAGGTATAGTTTCAAAAGGAGCAACAGGTGAGTGAATAACTTCCCTAATTTTTATAAATGATATTTTTATTGTTGAACTTTTATGTTTATTTCCATATTTAAAAGTATGAGTTTAAAAAGGAATATTTATTGATAGTATATGTGTAAAGAATGGTTATTTTATTATGTATTTTCTTTGAATTGTTTTAAAGCATAATTCATTATTATGCAGATAAATGGTAAGGAAAATTTTTGAGATATTTTTCATAACTTTCATATTGAAAAAATCTTGCATTTTGGAAAGTTTATGAGCTGGAAATTATTATTTGAAATGGAATGTTTTTACGTGAGTTTTTAATGTTTTAAAAGGATTTTATCGACAGATTGAATTGAAGGAAAGTTTTGAAATATTGTTTGTGGAACTTCATGCTTGGGCATTTGATTATGAAGTATGAAATAGAGCTGTTATTATCTTGAAGGAAGTATTTTTATTAGTTTGATAAATTGACCCCAAGCATGCTTGAAAATGTTTTTGAAAGGACCGAATATAGAACGCTGGTTACTAACAGCAGTACTGTTAGTCCTTGGTGCACCATGGTTAACCTCGAGCTCGCTTGATATTCATGGGATTCGTTCTCATGCTTGTTTCATGGACTGTGTGTCCATGCTTGTTTCATGGCTTCAAGTCATGCTTGGTTAGTTACCCTCATGGACTGTGTGTCCATGCTTGTTTCATGACCTTGAGTCATGCTTGGTTAGTTACCTTCGTGGATTATGTGGCCACGCTTGTTTTCCGTTCTGTAAGAAGTTCTATGAAAAGATGAGGTTTGATAATGATGTTTTAGATTGACTATATGAAATCAAAGGTTTTCTTTCGTTCAGGGAATTATTTGAATAACGATATTTTTATAGAGTTCTATTTTATTCATGAACGTATGGTTTAGAAATTGAGATTTATTGCTATATGATCATTGTCGAAATATATTTAAAAAAATGTTTAACTTATTTACTCTTGTATTTTATTTAATTATAAGAATGAGACGTTATTCACCGGAAAATTTGTTTTGGTTCAGACGATGTTGTTGATCATGGATCTCTTGCTGAGCGGTGAAGGGTCTCCTTAATGATTTAAAGTTCGCCGACTCATTTTGAGGCGCTACTAGTTGATGTAATCATAGCCGTAGACTTTTGTATTAATATTCAAAAGTTAGATGCTCCATGTAATTTATACGTAAGATCCATGTATTTTAAATCACCTTTTTATAAGTTTAAGGCTTATGAAATATGAGTCCTCTTATATTTCGTGCCAGTCACCCCTTTGGGTTTCGGGGCGTGACAGAAGCTCTGGCGAAAATTCATCGGGTAGAAATTTTGGAAGTCAGTGATAAAAATGTCAATATTTTATATTGAAAATGAAGTTACAAAATTCTGAAAACATTCATGGTTAAAATAGACATATAGGGATTTTCAAATATGCCAAGAACATGTTAAAATGAGCTCTGTGCAGTGAGATAAAAATTCTCAAAGTTGGGCTACGAATTTCTGGAAAAATTTTGGCCAGAGGCTTAAAACTTTAAAACTGGGAATGAATCATGTAATCTGGGAAAATGAGTATTTTTATTTAAAAATAGACATCTTAAGGATTCCAAGAAATTTTATGGATCCTCATTTCGATTTTTCTAGAATTGTTTATGATTTTTCAAAGTTAGACGAAAAATCTGTCCAAAAATACTGTACCAGCGTTTTTCCAAAGAATAAGGAAAATAAGTTGAGAAATAATTCCACCAAGAGAAAAATAGTCATTTAAGACTAAGATATCTACTAGGATAATATTTGTGAATTAATAAATGTGATATTACCATTATAGGATATCCGTGTTCACATTTCGACCGACAAACATACCGTTATCATCAAACGAAGGTACGAAAGTGTACTATAACACTAACTCTGATGCTTATAGTATGCTGTATGTGATAGATGTTTTCATGAAGTGATGGACAAGACTAGGTCTTGGGCCAGGTACTGTGACTAAGTTTATAGGGCTTAGATTACCTTTTTTTTTTTTTTCATACATTCAGCTATATCCGGATTATGGTTTTGATAATACCGTTAAGTTTTCCTAGCGCTGAGAACACGAGTGTACATCGTGGCACTGGTGAATAGTGCAGGCCATAATAACATTCATATGCAGTGGCTGTGTTCTGTTATTATCTTTCATATGTGATTATTGCTGCAATGTCATGAATATCTGTCATACATAACTGTTACATAAGCATGAGGTTAACCGTTACCTGAGGTTCAATGGGTATTGAACCTCAGCTCTTAATATAGCCTCAGGATCTGGAGGAATCAGGATCGAGGACAAGGGCAAGCATCCCCAGTGAGAACCCGGCCGGAGAATTTCTTTTTGGATATGTATTAACGTACTTTTAAATATCCGAATAATTGTACCGCCATTTAAAGCAACCAGATACACCAACAGTGAAAGTTTATCAGATACTCGCTCTTTTAAAATTATTCCAATGCTCTACTCTGATCAATCTATTTTGAAAACACTTTAGAAAATTGGGGTGTTACACTCATCCGTAGGAAGGTACAATGTGCCTCATACGAAGGAAAGCTTATTAAATGGAGTCAACGTTGCCGACAACCATTACCTTTATTAGAGGCTCGGAGGGGGACGACTTGAACGAGGAGCCAACGACTTGGAGATAATTTTTTGGAAACAAGTTTACTGTTGACAAGTGGTAAACCTTAGGATAAATATTTTAGGGAGTCAAATGTATACTCATTAATTAATTACGAAAAAAATATTTGGGGGCTAAATGTAAAAAAAAAAAAAAAAAAAAAAAAATCCAATTTAATTAAATATTTAGATTTTTTTTTTTTTTTTTTTTTTTTTTGAGGGTCCATGGCCTCCCATTGTCTCTACAAAGCTCCGTCACTACTATTGACCTACCAAGTATGGAAAAGAAGCTCGCTCTACTTCCTCGCCTCTAGGGTATTGATTATTTATTTTTATATGAGCATATTTAATTAGGATAGTGAGGGAGTATAAATTAATATGATGTTAAAGTGAAATATACTTAATAAAAGTCTTCATAAAAAAATGTAGTTAATAAAAGTAATACTATTTAAAAAAATCACTCAAATTTTATGATAAATTTAATACTATAATTACTTTTAGGCTAAAGTATTAGTTAAGGTTTCATGTTCTTATCACTGAGAATGTTATTTACGAAAAATGTTGACTAAATTAAATTAAATTAAATTGTGACAGTGCAATGTCGGGAAAACCACTTAGATTTTAGGGAAAATCCATCTCACGGCCCATTTTAACCAAAAAAAAAAAAAAAAAAGTCAAAAAAGATCCAAGAAAAAGTCACATGTCAAAAAAGGCCCCAATGTCTTTTCTAGTATTATTTCATAAAACGTTAACAACTAAATCAGTACCCATTAACAACTAAATCAGTAGCATTAACAACAATATCCTAATATCTAAATCAGTCCCATTAACAATTAAATCAGTACCCGTTAATAACTACTACCTCCAGTCCTAATTATAGGAACACTTTTGTATTGTAATTTGTATTATAAAAGTATTCATATAATTAGGACCGGAGAGAGTATATCAATAGATGTTAAGAACTAATGTTTTATGAAATAATACTAGAAAAGGCATTGGGGCTTTTTTTGACATATGACTTTTTCTTGGGCTTTTTTTGACATATTTTTGCTAAAATGAGCCTTCCCTAGATTTTAACACAACACCCCAATTAATTATAATCCTACATGGCATTAACTTAATTTATATTATTTTATTTTTTGAGCAAATCTAATTTTTTAATTCTAACTCATAATTTTATTTTATTTTTTGTCCTTTCCCTCCAAATCCGTTGTTCTAAAATAACCCCTTAGTATTTATCTATACTCACATCCCATAGAATGCTTATTTTGATTGTTCACGTGTAATTATCATTTTTTTTTAATTATAGTCCATAAATAGTTAATAAGTCATTTGATAAGTGAGATTGTGCCCCACCCACGAACACGTACAAGACACATGACACTCCCTTTCCCATTTAAGTATTATCAAATATGTGTAGTGAATAAGTCTATTTATCACCTTTTTATTTCATGCATGTTTTTGGTGGTAGGATGAGTTTTTAAGTTCAACAAATGGATTCTTATGATATATGAATTCTCTTAATTAAGCACACATTATTTATTAGCTTAAGAGAAAGAGTAATGGAAGATTTATGGTAGTGATCAGATTGAATAATACAAATTCGATCGCCATTAAATAAAGTTACAGGAGTAATTTCTCAGTTGAGCCTGATTCTCATAACAATATGTGATAATTGAGAGAAATATAGATAGTAGGGGGAGAGAGAGAGAGAAGGGACAAAATTTGTGTTAAATAGACTCTAATGCTTATAATTGTACGTATATTTTATTTTACATGAATAACTAACAAAGCATGAATATTTTTTTTAGAGAAACCACACACACATATTCTGCAGGAACATACTACACACATATATGTGCTTTTATTATCTGGATATATATATATATATATATATATATATATATATATATGTGATCAAATATGTGTAGTGAATAAGTCTATTTATCTCTTTTTTATTCTCATGCATGTTTGTGGTGGTAGGATGAGATTTTAAGGTTGCAAATTCGATCGCCATTAAACAAAGTTGAAGGAGTAATTTCAGTTGAGCCTGATTCTCATAACAATATGTGATAATTGGGACCATATCCTATATATATATATAGTTGTATGAGAGAGAAATATATATAGTAGGTGAGAGAGAGAGAGAGAGAGAAAGGGACAAAATTTATGTTAAATAGACTCTAATGCTTATAATTGTACGTATATTTTATTTTACATGAATAACTAACAAAGCATGAATATTTTTTTTAGAGAAACCATACACACATATTCTGTAGGCACATACTACACACATATATGTGCTTTTATTATCTGGATATTATTTATATATATATATATATATATATATATATATATATATGTATATGTATAGAAACCGGCATGGGAAGGCCCAAAGTTTTGGCAAATGTGGGTGTTGAATTTAACAGTAACAATGACAATAATGCAAGCCATTCCTAATTTTGCATGCTCCTCCTCTGCAACTAGCTTTGCATCTTGTGTCGCACTTCTCATTTCTGCAATTAGGAGTGTGATAATCCTGACAGCATTTTATTCCTTCAACTCCATCCATAATACCTGAAATATTAAATATAAATTAAGTTAATATATTTACAACTTGCATTTCCTTAATAATATTTATCAGTAAATAATTTAAAAGTTTGAATATGGAAACGAATATGAATTGGATGCAATTCAAAAAAGAAATGCAGAACAATGAAGCAAGAGAGAAAGAAAAGTAGACCTGATGAAAATATGGTAATTAGAAAAAACACAAGATAGAAGGTTTTCGCTGACGATGAAGCCATTTTGAAAAATCAATTACTTGGTAATTGGTATATTAATGATGTTGCTAAGAATTCTGGGTAGGCTATTTATACTGTGCTTGGAGCTCAGTTATTCAGTTTAACATAACATCTTTGGTTACCTAATTAGCTTGTTTTAGAATGCAAATAATCCTTATTTTATATTTCAGTTGATTGCGTAGGTTTCTTATCAATAAGATCTGAAATAGTATTCAGCAACTGATTTGAAATATTCTCTCTCTCTCTCTCTTTTTCTTTTTTTGCCTTCAAAAACCGATTTGAAATCGAGTTAACTATTTCTGGTTGTCTCTCGTTGTGTTGGGGGAAAAATAAACTGGAACATATACTATAATATAGTACAAAATATGAAAGCAAGTGAGAAAGACTTCTGCTGAAGTGAAAATTCAGAAAGGAAACGAGAATATATGAATGATAAAAGGAAATAGAATTAGGTGTTAAAAGCATGTTAATTTGGTCTATTTTATATGTGTATTTCAATAATGAAACACAGTACTTAAAACTCCAGGAGACATTAATACCCCTCAATCATCTTCTTCTTGACTCTAATCTCTATGGTAGAGAAACAATATGGTACAAAACACCATAAATTTTGAAAATATATATAAATTCGGCACCACATGCAAGTTATTCTTTTATTTTTGTTTAATTTGAAATAGCAAGTTAACACGTAGCATTCTAAATTCAAAGAGAAAGCGATTTTTTTTTAAAAAAAATAAAATGAAATTTCTTCTGTAAATTTCAGAATTGATCATTAATCAATCACGATAATTCAATCCAAAAGGTAGGCAAGTTGAGTTTTTTTTTACCCCCAAAAAAGTCAATTTTATTAATATCAAAACAAGTATTACACACACTAAAAGCCAAAGCCAAAAAACCCTCAAAAATCCTATGTATACAACCTATCACACTTCTCCTATCAATCTAAAAAACCTACGTATACAACCTATCGCACTTCTCCTATCTATCTAGAAAATCAAATAAGCAACAGCAACTGGACCATGATCAGGGCATTTAGCCCACTCCTGTCTTGGCATGTACGGTGGTCTTTAAATTGCTCCTACTGCTGGGAAAAACAGAATCGCAGAGTAGAATATTGCCTAAGGAAGATGGGGTACATTCCAGTCTAGTAGGCGGATACATCTCCCTTATTGCATCAGCTGCTAACTGATGAGCAGCTTTATTACCATTCCTAGAGACCCAAGAAACTGTAACACCCTCCAATCACTCCTTCAATCTGTAATTACATTTTTTGTTATTTAATATTATAATAATATTTTATAAAATATTAAATTTCAACCATCACAATTGATTTGACGGTGTAAAGAAAGAAATAGGGGAAGTTGATGGTAAGGGAAATTGGAGGCCATTTTCCCTAAAACCACATATTAATTACAAATATCATCCATGTGCATTTGAATTAGAAAATATGCACAAACCTTATGAGATTTTTATTGATTAGTTTAATAAACAAAATGTCACTGAATAATCAAACATAAAATTTTCCCACTACATTTTTCACTCAAAAATTGTTTAACATTAGTTTCAGCATATTATAGCTCAAATGCAATTTTGAAATACTCAAATAGTCATATATAATTGACTAAAAATAGTTTTTCCAAATGTTTATCCAATTAAAACACAAAAAATAAATTTTAAAGAATTTTTCAGCATCTTAAAATAGCACAAAATGGAATTTCCTGTATTTAAACAATTAAATGGCGCATAAATTAAACACAACCCAATTAATTATTTATTCAGCCAATAAAATTTCTGAAATTACAGAAACAAGGCCCAAATAATGAAAAAAGCAAAACTGAGCCCAACAAAGAATTTTTCATAATCAAATAAGCAATTATATGTGGCCCAAAAGGTCTCTGGAACCAAACCAAAAATGCACTAACAAGAATATAGTCCTAAATGACCCCTCGTCTTTGGGCTCAAATGTAAAAGGGTTTGGACACTCTCACCAAAAGGGAGGGAGTTTGATCCCCCTTCGTTTTTACATAAAAACTCGGAGCCTCTCACCAAAAGGGAGTCGTTTGTCAATGCGGCGGGGAGGCATCCTAACTCCTAGGTGCCTAGGTAAACGCCTGAGGGTAATAGACGGCTTGCCCTGCCCAACATCGGTATGAACTAGGAGGAAGGGAGATTTCTCCCTGACCTTGGATTGTGGGTGAACCCAACCCCTTTCCTAAAATTTAATATAAAAAAAGGGAAGAATCTAGTCCTAAACAGTACCCAAAGAGTGACCGCAATAATATTTTTTATTTTTTATTTATATAAAAGGAGGCCTAAGCCTTTTCATTAAAATATAGATAGAGGGGAATTAATTCCCATACAATCCTAGAGGACTAAAGTCCTTACAAAAGAAGGACACTCATAAAAAAAGCAAGACCTAGAAATAGCAATCTTTGCCAGCTTGTCAGCAACTCGGTTTTTTTTTTTTATATAAAATTTTTAGGAAAAGCGTCAGGTTCACCCACAATCCAATGACAGGGTGAAATCTCCCTTCCTCTTAGGTCATACCGATGTTGGGCAGGGCGAGCCGTCTATTACCCTCAGGCGTTTACCTAGGCACCTAGGAGCAAGGATGTCTCCCCCAATGCCTTGACCAACTCCAAGATCGAACCCCCTCCCTTTGGTGAGAGTGTCCGACCCCTTTGCCAGTTGAGCCCAAGGATGAGGGGTTCCGCAACTCGGTTTTGATCATGGTAAATATGAACAAAACGAACCTCCCAGTCCATTGCCAATAAATCACTATGCCCTTCCTCGGGAAGAGCATCTATTCAATGCAAGCCCTCTTAAAACCCTTGTCCTAACCAAGTTGGAGGCCTTTCAAAAAAGCCCATTCTTCAACTACACGTGGTTCACATATACCAATCTGAAATGAAAACCTAGCAATCCATGAACTATGTGAATCTCTTATAATACCTCCATAACTTGCACATTGCCCCGAGGATGTCACTGCTCCTTCCACATTTATCTTAACCCAATCTAGAATTGGAGCTTGCCAATTACAGGATGTAAAGGCGTGGGGAAGTTACTGTCATAGACAAATAGTTTCCACGAGTTCATAATAACAGCAGCATGTAAGTTTGGTTTAACAAAATCAAAACTAATAGGTTACGCCAAGTCCAAAGCTTCCAAATGCAAACACCAAAAAGGAGGTTCCAGTTGGAAGACAAATATCTCCCCAATCCTTTTCGAAGGTTCATATTAAACCAATCTCAAATCGAAGCAGCAAAAAAACCTGATTGATACTTCTGATGTACTAAGTCAAGCCACATACCTTTCGCATACTTACAATCGCGAAGAATATGTAATATACTTTCAGTAAATTGATTACAGTCAGATATAAGGGTGAGGATCCAGATCATCTGCTCCGCCATTCGTTTGTGGGTAGTCTATTGGAAAAAGCTAACCAAAGGAATACTCTAATCCTTTCAGCGCCCTGCCACTCCTTTTGTTTCTCAATGAAATAGTATGCTGACTTGGTGGTAAAAAGCCCATTTGCAGAGCCACTCCACAACATCACATCCTCACCAACATGATTCATAGGTGGAGGGATAGCTAGCACCCTTTGAATAGTTTCACTAGAGACAATTTGCCCAAGCCGAGAGTAGTTCCATACACCATTAGAAATCCAATCTGAGACCTTACTAGCTCGTTCTTCCTCAGTTAGGGGGCGTAAAAAATAGTCTATGATTTTCATATCTTGTAAGCACCACGTGTCAATAAAAAATTCCACAATATGACCGTCCCTAACTCGCCAAAGGGTCCCATCTTCAATGGTCTATTTCTATGTGCATATGAAGGACCATAATGCAGAGTCCCCTGGTTTTCTTACAAAGAGATCCTGTTCATCTCTAATCATGTATTTGTGGAATAGGAAATCTGCCCATAGACTACCTGATCCTGTCACTAATTTCTAGGTCAGTTTGCAGCCAAACGCCTAGTTCAATGAATCCAATTTCTTAAAACCTAGACCCCCATATTTCTTTAGTTGAGTTAGCATCTGCCACCCCACATTGTGGTACCCACGTGAGTTCATCTTCCCCTAGATAAAGTTACACTGCAATTTGAGACGCCAAAGGAAACCATGAAGACTTCGAATGGCCCCGTTCTCCAAGAGCTTGTACTTTGGTGAAGGGTGGTATTCAAGTTCGAGAGGATATATACTCGGGTCCAGGATTGTTGATCGGTTCATAGTTGATCTTAATCCTTATGAATCCGGGGTTCACCGATTTCCGTGCAGTACGTCTAACTCGTCTATACCACCAGGGTTATATCAGTACTCGGGTTCTATAACTACCCAAACCATGCTCTAGAAACTAGCTCTGATACAAAAAATGTAACACTCCTAATTCAATACTGCCCATTATGTATATTAATAAGCAATATATATGAATATCATCAGAGTGGAGTAATTGAGCGTAATAGTTGGGTTGAGCAGATGAGTAACTGATACGTCACTATAACTTAAACCATTTACAGTGTATCTAGTCGAGGGAATATCAATATAGTTATCCAAATATACAGACACAAGATATCTAACAATATAAATACAAGCCAAAATATCAAAACTCCGGCTGAGTCCCTATGCGTGCTGTTTACGCATTTTACCGGCTCTCGATCCTTTAGATCCTGAAGCTAGAGTCAATTCTAAGATTCAATACCCATTGAATCTCAGGTAACAGTTAACCTCATGCTCAAGTAATAACAGTATATATGACATATATTCATTACATTTCAGCATCAATCATACATAGCACACAGCAGATGTAAGGTTACAACAATACATAGCACACACAACACATTTAATGTTATCAACGTTTGCACTAACTAGTGCCACAACTCCTCATGGCCTCAACGCTAGAAAAATAACCCTACGGTATTATCAAGACTATAACCCGCATAAAGCTCAATGTATATAAACAGGTGACCTAAAACCGAGTCTTAGCCACTGTGCATGACTCAAGACCTAGTCTTGTCCATGGCTCTAAATCATACAATCACATATAAGCATATAAGACACAAAAGAGTTAGAGTTACAGTACGTGTCCGTACGTACCTTGGTCGCGTAGCTGGCGATACGTTCTCCTTTAGGTACCGATCCTTGATTCCTCAGATATCCTATAATGTTATCACCGCATTATTTCCTTCATAAATAATATCCTAAGAGATAATTTAGCCACTATTGACCTTTTTACCCTTGGTGGATTTTTTATTCCAATTATACCCTTACATTTCCTTAAAAACGAAATTTCAGCATTTCTGCTCAGATTTTTCAGTAAATTTGAAAAATCATAATTAATTCCACAAAAATCGAAATGAGGTGGTTCCAAAGCCAAAATGACCCTTGACAAGTATGTAAATGGAGAAAATCACCAAGAGGGGTGAATTAGGGATTTTAAAAATTCTTTTTAAATACTCCGAAAAACAGACGATGAAACAAGGGCAAACAGAGGAGAAGGAGAAAAGCAAGACACATAAGAATTTATACTGGTTCGGTCTCAATTCTTGACCTACGTCCACTCCCCAGACACTCTGGGATTTTCACTAACTCACAAGATCAGTTATATACTCTGCACTCAAAAGTTATCATCTCACTAGGATACACTCCCCCTTACAAGTTGTAAACTGATAATCCCAATCTCCAAGTCCCACGACTTGATATTCTTACAATAAATGATTTCAATAAATAATCTCTCTCAAAGAGTAGATAGAATAAACACTGAAGTGTAATGTATCAAAAGATACTTTTAAAGAGGTAGAAAACTGTAAGAGTAGTTGAAACTTGAATGCTTTTTGTTTTCTTGTATTCTGGTAGTTGAAGAGACTTGAATGCTTCAACTTATATATGAAGGAAGCATTAAATGACCAATGGAATGATTAATGTAACCATTGGAGACATTAATCTAGCTTTAGAAGTAACTCGGTCACTTCTCTCTCTAGTCTTGAGTTAATCCAGGTGGTCAGATGTTTTGATTGACTTGCCTTGAAATAAATCTGTTGAAGAGTATGTTTCCAGAGAGGGAAAGTCAACATTTAATCCTTTGCAAAGACTAGAGAATGATTTGCCAAAAGGGTGCAAGGTTTTCTGGACTTGCAATAAATGTGTTGATGTCACCTTTTGCTTTATACTAAATCCTCATTCTAAAGGTTCTTAATCATCTGAAACTCACTAACAAACTGATTAAACAAGGTTAAGAATAGTAATGAGTGATGATATGAAGTATTTAGATCATTCATGAAGATTTCACAAATTTGAGGAAGATGATTTTCAAACTAAGCAACACAAACTAGAGTTTGTTTAAGCAAATTGGAGTTTGCAACTTTTGCTTAAGAACCAAACTTGAGTTTGGAAACTTAAACTCGAGTTTAGTTCCTTCTCAGGCAAATCATCGCAATTGAGCTTTGAAGAACAATTTGAAATAGGAGCAAACTCGAGTTAATAAGTGATAAACTCGAGTGTAGGACATTTTGAAATGAAAATATGATATGTTTAAGTCCTCAAAGCTCAAACTGGAGTTTTTAAAAGCAAACTTGAGTTTTCTAAAGTTCAAAATAGTGAGGAGCTCTTGACTTGACACAAACTCGAGTTAGTTAAATCAAACTCAAGTTTCCTTGAAATAGTAGAAACTTTGAAAACTCTCGGCCAAACGAAAACTGGAGTTTACTCTATAAACTCGAGTTTTCTCAAAATGTGGAAAAACTTGCAAAGCTCTTGGCCAAGTGCAAACTGGAGTTTGCTAAGACAAACTCGAGTTTGCTTGGCATGTGAAAAGCTTTGAAAAATTATTTGCTAAGAGCAAACTGGTGTTTGCATATCAAAACTTGACTTTGGTTAAGTTCAAAAACATTGGAAGCTCTCTGTCTAACACAAACTCGAGTTTACAAATATAAACTTGAGTTTGCCTTAACTTGAAAAACTTTGAGTGCTCTCTGTATAACACAAACTCGAATTTGCCAATACAAAGTTGAGTTTGTCTATGTTTAGAAAAATTTGAGCTACTCTCTGTCAAGTCCAAACTCGAGTTTGACAATCCAAACTCGAGTTGCCTTTGACAGTTAGTTTTTCAACTTAACTAAGACAAACTTCAATTTGAGTTTACAATTGTCAGTTATCATCAAAACACATAGAGAACTAACAAACTCTATTTTATTTTTAAAATAACGACTTTAAATCAAAATACATGATTCAATACCAGTTTAATTTTTCCAACCATTGTTCGGATTATCTTCCAAAAATGTGACCGAACTTCAAGAATGTTTATCTCCTTGTACATAACTCAAATTGATACATATTTTATATATTTAGAAAGCTATGGATGTCTACTTTGTTCATGAAAAATTTCATGATTTTAGAACTTCATTTGATACATAAAATAATGCCCTTAATCCAACTGAATCCAGAAGAACTGAAACCTGGGAATTTTCCCAATTTTCACAATCTTCCTCCATTGATTCCAAAAATTATTTCCTACCATGTTTTGACCTCATTCAAAATTTTAAATGCAATGGAGGGCTAAAAACATGTAAAGGAATTTACTTCTTAATTTTCTAGATTAAACCACAATTTTACTAAGAACTAGTCAAGAACTCACCGTAAGTTCTTGAACTTTTCTTCCTTTCATGAATTTCAATCAGCTCTCCCTCTCTCAAGGATCAGCTGAGTTTGTGGTGTTGGTGTGAAGAATTTAGGAAGGATGATGCCTCTACTTATAGGCAATGCTCCAAGGTCACAATGGTAAATTCTAAGTATTCCAAAACTTCTTCCTTCTTCTTCCACCATTGGAATAAATTCATTTTACAACATCAAATCTCCACCCTTCCATGTGGCTGTTGACATGCTCCTTTTCTTTAGTCATTTAATCTATTTTCTAATGGCCAAATATCTTGTTTATTTAATCATAAATCCTATTAGAAACCCTCAAAATGCAAGTCACCAATGCTGACTTTTCTAGGATGATTTAATTAGTTAATTATTATACTAATCTAGGGCTTATATATTCCCTTCTTATTGCCTAATTGGTTTGCTACTTAATCAAGGTCATTAGTGCTTTTATTTAAACTAGTTTAATCCCTCATTTTGGCCTCTTAATTTTCAAAAATAAGACAGCCCCCAATTGATGTTTTTTATTTGTCCTTAATTAATTAGGGGAATTTATGCAACTAACCTTAACTAATTCAAGCTAATTTACTCATTAACTTTTGCTAATTCACTTTAGTTTACTTATGTAACATCCCAATTTTCGGAAGCGTTTTGAAATATTTGATCGAGTAGAGCATCGAAAGTAAATAGTATTTAGAAAAGTAAGCGATAAACATCCACCGTAGTGTAAGAGTTGGGCAAGTTAACAATGGTACAAAATTTTTCAAATGTTATCATTGTTCAATACAAATCAAAAGGCTTCCTCCGGCCGTCTCCTACATCGGCCGCTTACCTCTATCCTCGAGTCCTATTCGAGAGAACACGAAGCTAAGGTGAGAGCCGAGGTTCAATACCCATTGAACCTCGGGTAACGGTTAACCTCATGTTCATGTACAGTTATGTATGACGGTTATCTCATGACATCACAGTTATATTCACATATAAAAAGTAATAACAACACAGACCACCGCATATGAATGTTATTACGATGCACACTATTCACCGAGTGCCACGATGGCCTATCGTGTCCTCGGCGCTAGGAAAACTCAACGGCGTTATCATGACTATAACCCGTATAAAGTCACGTGTATGAACAATTCTTTTAAAAACGAGTCACGGTTTATGAACATATCTATCACATATAGGTATATAGTAAACATCGAGTTAGTGTTACGATGCGTGTCCGTACCTTCGTCGGTGTTGTCGGTACGTTGACGGTCGGGCAATGATCACACGTATCCTATAATGGTAATATCGTATTTATTAATTTACAAATAATATCCTACGGGATATCCTGGCCACTAATGACTATTTTTCCCTTGCAACATTTATTTTCCACTTTGTTTCCTGAAAATTCGTAGAACAACGCTGGTACAAATCTGGGCAGCATTTTGTCTAACTTTGAAAAATCATAATTAATTCTAAAAAAATCGAAACGAGGATCCGTAAAATTTTTTGGAATCCTTAGGATGTCTATTTTCAAGTAAAAATAACCATCATTTCCCAGATTTCATGTATCATTCCCAGATTTAAAGTTTTGAGCCTCTGCCCAGCATTTTTCCAGAAATTCGTAACCTAACTTTGAGGATTTTTATCTCTCTGTACAGAAATCATTTTGACATGTTCTTGACATATTTAAAAATCCCTATATGTCTAATTTATCCATGAATTTTCCCAGAATTTTTTGATCATGTTTTTAATATGAAATTCTGGCGTTTTCATGGCTGACTCCAGAATTTCCGAAACCGATGAAATTTCTCCAGAACTTCGTTACTTTGATGATTTTCTTCTAGAAATTTTGCTATAACTTCCTCTTTATCAAATTTTCGAAATAAAGCCAATTTTAACCATAAAAACATCTAAATAAAATTATCCTAGCATATTTAAGATCTAAGCTACTTCTATCTAAGAATTTAAGAACTAAAACTTAAAGAACTTAAAGCTAGAACTAGAAAACTTACCAAGAACTTTGCTCCTTCTTTCTTCGGGCTCTCACTCTCACTTTCTCTCTAGATTTCAGATGTTGTTGCTTTGTGAATTGGTGAAGAATTATGAAGCCCAAGGACCCCTATTTATAGTAGTTTGGGGTGGCAATTTGGCAATTTATGCAAACTTAATTCATCTTGAATGTTAGCCCTTTGATCTAAGTCATTTTGGAAGCTCAAATCCTCACCTTTTAGACCCCAAAACCGTGCTCCCCTTTCTCTCTCCCTATCCTCTTCCATTTTTACTTTTTGCAACTATCCCATGTGCTCTTGCTTTCTTTCCAAGCCACAAGTTGCTTCTTCTAATTTTTTTGTTGCACTTCACTAGATAAAAATTCATTTGAGGGTCTGAATGAAGTTTGATTCAAATTTTCTTTTTGGTTTTGAACTCTTGGAATTTTTAGCTTTAATTAGAGACCAAAATCTCCTAGTTTCTCAATTTGACACAATCCTCACAAGTTGAGGAAATGGCTTTTGTAACATCCCATTTTCAAAAGCGGTATAAATTTTTTTTTCATCGAGTAGAGCATCGGAGCGATTGAGTAACGATATTTATATTCAAAATGCCGTAAGTCCGGCTGATTACGATAGCGGTAAGTTATCACCGAGTGTTTTCAAAAGTAAATAACAAAAGGAAGTCTTCAGGTGAGTCCCTATGCGTCTTGCTTGCCTTTCTCCTCGATCCTCGGTCCTCCCGACCACGACGCTATGTTAAGAGGCTGAGGTTCAATGCCCATTGAACCTCGGGTAACGATTAACCTCATGCTCAAGTAATACGGTATATGGATGACGAGATATTCATGACATTACGACGATAATCAATACATAAGCACCACGGCGAGATGCAAGATTAACATATCAACGATACATAGCACACGCACATGTAAAAGTAATAACAACACAGCCACCGCATATGAATGTTATTACGATGCACTATTCACCGGTGCCACGGTGTACATCCGTGTCCTCGGCGCTAGGAAAACTCAACGGCATTACCAAGGCGTAACCCGTATAAACAAAGCTTTGAATGTATAAACGGTGAACTAAGACGAGTCTTAGACACGGTGCATGACCCAAGACAAAGTCCTGTTCATGACTCATGAAATAGTCTATCACATATAAGCATACAATGAGCATCGAGTTAGTGTTACGATGCGAACGTACCTTCGTTGACGGAACCGATCAAGTGTTGGCGGTGATGCGGCGACGGTACAACAGCGGTAAGTGATTACGAGATATCCTATAAGGATGATAACGTTTCTAATCAATGGTCAACATTATACCGGACATTCTAGTCCCAAATTACCATTTTACCCACGACTCCCTAATCGGCGGAATTTCGCGAACTTCGTTACTTTAACTCTAATCTTCCAAAATTTTGACATATCTCTATCTCCAATAATAAATATCATATTTATCCCTAAAACATGATATCTAAACTAACTTGGAAGATCAAAGATTAATCTAGCATTTCTACTATAACTACCGAAGGAACTACCAAAGCTTAAGACCGGGGGCCAGAGAACTTACCCGTCTTCGCTACTCCTTTTCCCGAGCTCCTCCTTGCTCTCACTTCTCTCTAACCTCTCTCTAGGAATTGTGAATTGGTGAGGAATGAAGTGAAATGGGAAGACCTATTTATAGAAGATTTTGGTGCACTATTCATGCTTTATCATACCGAATCTCAACCATTGGATCTAGCTTGGACACAAGGCATCATCTCCACCATACAACACATCTCCTTACCTCATCATGATGTCAAGGTGATGTCACCCATGTGCTTTATGAACTTCTACCGATAAAGTTCCCCGTTCGGTGTTCTAATCGCGTAATCTTAGAAAATCACAAAAATCCGAACACGGCCAAGCTCTATTCTTCCTCTTCGGAAATATTTGAGTTAACTAAATTTTTGATCCCATTAAGGGTATTCCGTTGTCATTGAACATTTTCGGACGCCGGCTTCTGAGAAATTACTTCGGGTAATATCAATTTCGGGACAAAAATTCACCGATTCATAATATGTCCGTTGTTTTCTACTTAGTTCAAGGATTTCAAGTTATGATTTATTTTCCATTGGTTCTCACTTTTCTTATCTGCCCTTTGTTTACAAAATATCTTTTCATCGATCCCTTATTCGCCCCGCCCATGCAGTTACGGAAATGACTTCCGCTAACACCGAGCTTACGGACAAAAATTCACTTGTTTGTAATTTGTCGACCTAAAAACTTAGTTCATGGTTTTTCTAGATAGGATTTAATTTCTATCGGTTCTCCTTTATCCAACCTGGTTCTTCCACAAATATCTCTTTTATATTATTATAATAATACAAATATCATGATATTTATTATTTATTTTATTATTTCATTTTTTTATTTTTATTTTTATTTTTTATTTTTTTCCTTCCTTTTTTTTATTTATTTTTTATTATTTCGTTTTTTTTTTTTTTTTTTTTTTCCTTTTTCCTCTTTTTTTTCCCTTTCTTTTTCTTGAAAATATCATTCCTCCCTTTTTATTTTACTTCAATTATCTTTAAAAATTCTCCCTATTGGTTCTTTTGTCCAAGCTTAGATAATTAGCCATTAATTACCTAACTAATCACTTTCTAATTGTTGATAATTTTCTTAATTAAGATTAATCATTATCTCACAACTATTTTACTGATATTGGTATTTTATGCTCCATGTAAAATATTAAAAATCATAGGGCAATTTATGCTCCCCAAAATTATATTTAATTTTGCCTCATTATTTTTCAAGGAAATAATCCCAAAAATTCCTAAAATTAGAGACAACATACTTTCTAATTTTCAATAAATATTTTATTGCCTCTTGGGATTTATCATAATATTTTTAAGCCATTTCATGGCCCATAATTGCATTTAGGGATTTTGACACTTAAATCCCTCTCATCTCATTAGAAATTTCCCTAGACAATAGAATAAGTATCCTACAAGGTTTTAAAACCACATATTCACCTATTTCCAAATAGGTATTATTTGCTAAAATATAATATTCCGAGATAGATAATTATCCGGGTATTACATTTCTCCCCCGTTAAATAAAATTTAAGCCCTCGAAATTTGAACATATACACTCAAAAGGTTATCTAGACCTCCAATCTATTCCTTCCCTATGCATGCCTACCTAGCACGCATCCTGCTATTCAAAAGTCTCATTTATCTTGTACCCAGGCATAGTACTCAATTACAGGACTCACTGGTCTATTCTCACAAGCATTGCTCGGTTACACGGGCCTCATTGCCGATTTATTCAGACCTCTCGGCTTAACACATATTGGCCTTCCTCAATCTATTACCACAACCGACCTTGCTGGAGATTCTAGCCTTACTACCTAGGAATTCATCCTTAGGCCTTAGGCATCTTAACTACTACAGTACAGCGAATGTTTTGCTAGTCTTAAGATGTATTCTAGACATAGTTATTATGACAATCGGCATTTCACACGGTGCTAAGTATCACTTAGGTCTTATGTTCTAGGGGCACCACCTCGTGCACACTTGCACACTAAGTCTTATTGCCAGGGCATCTGCTCATCTATTTCATCGAGCCTTTCCCATTCAAGCTCTCGAGACTACTTTCACTTACTTTGCACCATAGGCGACGACTACTATTTGACTTAACTAGTTCGGTATTCTTAGACCTTTCTAATAGTTCCCGTTCCTATATCAACTACACCGCTTTTCAACACCATAGCAATGACAAACACGTCATCGCTACCCAAAAATCATTTTGTTGTCTCATTTTCAAATTTTCACACATTGAAAATTTTCCGTGGTCTCGATTACATTTCACAATCCACACTATACCAAAAGTAATAGTGCCATCACATTTATAAACATAATTGCTTTGCCAAAACAATTTCGTGAAAACATATTCACTACCGAATCAATTTTAAAAACTTTTACTATCGGCACTTATCTTTGAGGAGATGATTCATTTCACAACATTTTTAACAATTGAGAGCTCACGCCACCATTTCAACCACTTGGTACGGTGGCGCCCTCTCCCAATCCCCAAATCCGGCCTCTCATCGAGTCACCAGGCATCACCACCATCAAACAATGTGGGAGAACCTCCGCCCCTCCCATAAGAGACCCGGTGTCCACCACCGTGGAGAGCCCGATCCCACGATTTTGCTCCCAGGCCTAACCCCCTGCGTTTGGTGTCCATACGGCACATAAAGTAGCGACCTTATCTACCGGTAACTCGGTCCGACCATAGACAGTCGGGTCCTACTAGATAAAACATACGCCCTTGGCGAAATGTTATGGATTGGGTGCGTTCAACTTTGGTGCGATTTTCATTCTTTCAAACAAAATCCCTCAAAAACTCTTTGCTCAAAAAGAACCTTTATCAAAGGCCGGCGATTTCAACCATTTTAAAACATCTGGAAAGACCCAAGAAACCGTGTACATCTACAACGACTTCGGCCTCCCAATTACATCGACTTTACCACAACACGGTTGAAAACTTAGTTTCAAACTCGGGTTCTAACAAAACCCCTTTTATAAGACAACATCATTTCAAAATAACCATCACTTTGTGGTCTCAAATTCTATTGAAAACATTTCACTCGAAAATCAATTTCAAATATTCACAAGTTCGAAAAATCAATTCCGATTTCAAATATAGCAGGTGTATTTGCAAGTTTAAAAATTCAATTTCTAAACCTTACTCAGGAACCATACAACTAATCTTAGATGGTCATCACAAACTACATGCATCCGGACCTCTGTCCTTGGCTACTCAAGTCACTCATTGAATGCTTAATCTATTCTACTTTAATCTTTCGGCTATTCGGACATTGCCCGCTATCCTTGGGTTTCCACGAACTTCTCGGGACGCTCTTGTATTTGTTATCTAACAACTGTGGGCTTCGCGACCTATAGACACACTAGTCTCACGGGACTTAGGGATTTTCATCGAACATGTATATGTCTAACGACCTATGGACACATCGGTCCCAAAGGTCCTACCGCCCACCATGAACGTTTGAGGAGTACACATCACCACTTTATCCTCACCGGGACATACCCCAATCCCGTGCGGCCTCAAGCGCAACCACTTGGATCCAAGCGATCCACGATCATCGCATCCTCGGCCTCACGTACTCCCGGTCTATCGGACTAGAGCCGAGTCACCAAGCATCGCGACGTTGACCATCATCATGGGCCATACACCCTCCGATGTGGTAGGAATCATAATTCCGGATTGGTGTATTCATTTTGGTGTGTGCTTTCGTCTCTCAAAAACTCATTCATTTGGAACCATCGATACGGTACCTTTAATATTGATTCGGTACTAGGTATCAACCCAATAGTGAATTCAACTTCCTCTTCTGGTGGTAATCCGCTGAGAGCTTCTAGAAACAACTCAGGGAACTTGTTCACAACTAGAATTTCTTCTTGTGCAAGTTCAGTTCTTGCTTGGATATCATAGCACAATATATGCTATACAACACTAGAGCACCCTATGGCGATATCTTTGGATTACGTAAACTTTTCTCTCTAGGGAACCGATTAGATATGGGACTCGCTACAATGTACTTACCTTGAGAATCGATACACTTTGGTAGCTCTACTTTATGGTTCGTTGTGATGGCAACTTCACTCTACGGTTTGTCATCACGGTGGCTTCACTCTACGATACTTCACTCGGCGCTTCACTCAATCCCTCCGATTGGTCACACCTCCGGTCGAAACCCTCCGTAGGTAGCCTTTTCCAAACAGATCTCCCCGTAAGTAGCCACCTCCGATCACAACTTCCCATAAGTAGTACTTTCTTCGGTTGCCGTCTCGAATCATTATAACGAGAACTCGATCTCTATCATGTTACTAATCCTTTAGTGGTTTTGTAATTCTCTCTAGGTCTCTACCCTATCCGGGTCATTTTATTTATGGACTTTCTAGCTCCAGTCAACAGCCTTATCTCAATTTCCCTATCGGGTAACCACCCACTTCTTTGGGGATCTATTAGCCACTAATATCTCTAAGGTTATCGGTTCCACCTTGAAACCATAACCTATGGTTACTGAGGTTTTAGCTATCGTAGGGTTCCGTTAAGGAACTAACTCTCGAGTATTCAAACCTAAGGCAACCTCTCACATTTTCTAAGGGTTCTACTCTCTCATCGGAACCTAGGCAATGCTCGATCATACATTGACCTAAGCACTGTCTCTGTCTCAAGCTTATCATCACTCTATCTTTTCTCATAGTATTCCAAAGGATTACTATGTTTCATACCGCAAGGTATTTAGGCATTTGCTTAAAGGATATCAAATCCTTATGCTATATCCCAGGGGTTAAGAATCCTGATGTTTCTCTCGCTTAAGCACGCTTAATTTCACAACGTCTATCGTATCTGGGTACTAATATCGCACACATACCACGCATATCGACCACTCTCATAGGTACTAGTACGGCATAACGCCTCCCCGAAATACTGGGTACTTTCCCTTTTTATCTAACGGTCACCACCGTCAAGGACTTAGTCAAAAGACCTTCATCCCCGAGCCATGCCCCGTTGCATGCATGGTGTCCGGTTTTCGCAAGGCGGGATTTTCCTCTCGGGTAACTTAGTAAGTTCTTTGTTTCTACAAGGAAACGAAGTCAATAGTCACTGTCTACAGGAAAACCTAAGTAGTACCGACTTCTCTGTAATGATTGCCTTGAAACACTGGGCGGGGATTTAACTCAGACTCTAATTTCTATATCAGAAGTCCTAGAGCTTAGCAACAACAACCCATATTCTATGTTATCTACTATATCTCGAGTCTCATCCCGGCGTGGCCCGGCTCCATATATAAGCTCACGGGTTAGAATGGAATTAATGCCCGATAAACCGGAGATTATCGAAATTATCGAATTATCGAAATTATCGGAATTATCGGAATTATCGGAATTATCGGAATTATCGGAATTATCGGAATTATCGAATTATCGGAGTTATCAAAATTATCGGGCCTAATATCGATTTAGGTACGGGTGATGGATACACCAGCCCTGGTTTAGAGTGGTGCACCGAAACGAGGGGTGGTACACGGTTCGGGATAGTATACCGGTTCAGGCGGGTATCAAGTAAGGTGTACTCCGACCTAGGCTTATATCAGTACTCATTTTCAAAACATGCTCTTTAAAAAGGCGTAGAGCCTAACTCCGTTACTCAAACCAAATGGCCAGGTAGGTGTCTATCATGGGAGCCTCACCGTGCTAGGGTGACTGATTGGCTGATCCACATAGACTAGCCCCGCCGGCACCAAAAGGTTTGGAATAACTTAGTCGATCTATGCCGGGACAACTGCTCTCGATACCAAAATTGTAACATCCCATTTTCAAAAGCGAGTATAAATTTTTTTTTTCATCGAGTAGAGCATCGGAGCGATTGAGTAACGATATTTATATTCAAAATGCCGTAAGTCCGGGGCGATTACGGTAGCGGTAAGTTATACCGAGTGTTTTCAAAAGTAAATAACAAAAGGAAGTCTTCACTGAGTCCCTATGCGTCTTTGCTTGCCTTTCTCCTCGATCCTCGGTCCTCCGACCCCGACGCTATGTTAAGAGCGAGGTTCAATGCCCATTGAACCTCGGTAACGATTAACCTCATGCTCAAGTAATACGGTATATGGATGACGATATTCATGACATTACGCGATAATCAATACATAAGCACACGCGAGATGCAAGATTAACATATCAACGGACATAGCACACAAGACATGTAAAAGTAATAACAACACAGCCACCGCATATGAATGTTATTACGGTCTGCACTATTCACCGGTGCCACGGTGTACATCCGTGTCCTCGCTAGGAAAACTCAACGGCATTACCAAGATCAGAACCCGTATAAACAAAGCTGAATGTATAAATGGTGAACTAAGACATGAGTCTTAGACACGGTGCATGACCCAAGACAAAGTCCTGTTCATGACTCTATGAAATAGTCTATCACATATAAGCATACAATGAGCATCGAGTTAGTGTTACGGACGCGAACGTACCTTCGTTGACGGAACTTCGGTACGACTGTTGACAGCGGTATGACAGTGGTACAACAGCGGTAAGTGATTACAGATATCCTATAAGGATGATAACGTTTCTAATCAATGGTCACATTATACCAGACATTCTAGTCCCAAATTACCATTTTACCCCTGACTCCCTAATCGGCGAATTTCGCGAACTTCGTTACTTTAACTCTAATCTTCCAAAATTTTGACATATCTCTATCTCCAATAATAAATATCATATTTATCCCTAAAACATGATATCTAAACTAACTTGGAAGATCAAAGATTAATCTAAGCATTTCTACTATAACTACCGAAGGAACTACCAAAGCTTAAGACCAGGGACCGGAGAACTTACCCAAGACTTCGCTACTCCTTTCCAGAGCTCCTCCTTGCTCTCACTTCTCTCTAACCTCTCTAGGAATTGTGAATTGGTGAGGAATGAAGTGAAATGGGAAGACCTATTTATAGAAGATTTTGGTGCACTATTCATGCTTTATCATACCGAATCTCAACCATTGGATCTAGCTTGGACACAAGGCATCATCTCCACCATACAACACATCTCCTTACCTCATCATGATGTCAAGGTGATGTCACCCATGTGCTTTATGAACTTCTACCGATAAAGTTCCCCGTTCGGTGTTCTAATCGCGTAATCTTAGAAAATCACAAAAATCCGGAACACAGCCCTGAAGCTCTATTCTTCCTCTTCGGAAATATTTGAGTTAACTAAATTTTTGATCCCATTAAGGGTATTCCGTTGTCGTTGAACATTTTCGACAGACATTTGTCGTTCTAAAATTACTTCGGGTAATATCAATTTCGGGACAAAAATTCACCGATTCATAATATGTCCAGTTGTTTTCTACTTAGTTCAAGGATTTCAAGTTATGATTTATTTTCCATTGGTTCTCACTTTTCTTATCTCGCCCTTTGTTTACAAAATATCTTTTCATCGATCCCTTATTCGCCCCGGTTACGGAAATGACTTCCGCTAACACCGACTTCGGACAAAAATTCACTTGTTTGTAATTTGTCCCGACCTAAGAAACTTAGTTCATGGTTTTCTAGATAGGATTTAATTTCTATCGGTTCTCCTTTATCCAACCGGTTCTTCCACAAATATCTCTTTTATATTATTATAATAATACAAATATCATGATATTTATTATTTATTTTATTATTATTATTATTTCATTTTTTTATTTTTATTTTTATTTTTTATTTTTTTCCTTCCTTTTTTTTATTTATTTTTTATTATTTCGTTTTTTTTTTTTCTTTTTTTTTTTTTCCTTTTTCCTCTTTTTTTTCCCCTTTCTTTTTCTTGAAAATATCATTCCTCCCTTTTTATTTTACTTCAATTATCTTTAAAAATTCTCCCTATTGGTTCTTTTGTCCAAGCTTAGATAATTAGCCATTAATTACCTAACTAATCACTTTCTAATTGTTGATAATTTTCTTAATTAAGATTAATCATTATCTCACAACTATTTTACTGATATTGGTATTTTATGCTCCATGTAAAATATTAAAAATCATAGGGCAATTTATGCTCCCCAAAATTATATTTAATTTTGCCTCATTATTTTTCAAGGGAAATAATCCCAAAAATTCCTAAAATTAGAGACAACATACTTTCTAATTTTCAATAAATATTTTATTGCCTCTTGATTTATCATAATATTTTCGGGCATTTCATGGCCCATAATTGCATTTAGGGATTTTGACACTTTAATCCCTCTAATTTCATTAGAAATTTCCCTAGACAATAGAATAAGTATCCTACAAGGTTTTAAAACCACATATTCACCTATTTCCAAATAGGTATTATTTGCTAAAATATAATATTCCGATAGATAATTATCCCAGATTACAGCTTTGGTTATAGTCAATTTCAAGCTTGAATTATGCTTGTTAATAATCTCTTCTTAGATTTGATTCATGGTTAATGGATTTCAAGATACAATTTAATTTGTATAGGTTTTAATTTGCTTATGTCTTAAATTAATTCCTTGGATTAATCAAATCACTTTATGCTTTATTCTCCCATTGGTTTATCCTCTTCCACTTCACTTTTTATCCTCTTCCATTTTGCCTTCAAAGTCTCCACCTTTTTAATGTTCATTCATGACTCACCATGCAAGTGGGCATTTTGCTTTATGGAACACTCATTTTCTCTCTCCCAAGACATCAAAACCGTGAGCCCCCCCCCCCCCCCCCCATATGCTTCATCTTTTTGAGTTTTGTTGCTTTTAACATCCTCATGTGGGAGCTATGTGATTGGTTGTTCCCTTATGCACTTGGATTGAGCTTTATTAGAATGAATTAGGGTCATTAGATTAGCTTTATGAGATAAATTCTTGGCCTTTAGATCATAGTTGAAGTTGTTGACTTTTCAACTCTTGATTAACATTTGATTATCATCTTAATCCCAAACTTAATTACCTCTTGATTTTTGTATTAGGGGTTTTTAGAGTAGTTGATGATTGCTAATAATTCATTTAGTGCTAAACTTAACCCCTTATTGGTTCTTGGTTTTTAATTAGCTTAACACACCTTTAATTGATGACAATTAGTATTAATTGTAAAGAATTACCTAAATATTCCATTAGTGTAATTTTAATTGCTCATTAATTGTTGGTAATTGTCCCTTAATTGTTTCAAGTGTTTTGATAATTCTTTATGGCCTTTTGTGACTTAAATATGATCTAAATATTAATTATAAGGTATTAGAAAATTTAGCCTCCTAATCAATTATGAACATGGGTGTTTAAGACCCTTTGATTAATTATGAAGATTTGCACAATTTATTTAATTTAGTGAAGGTTTGGTTGGTCTTTAATTGTCATTAATTTCTCTAAATATACTTAAGTATTTTCATCTCCATATGAACCATAATTTAAATATGGTGTTTGTTGCATTTATGGTATTTTATGATGCCTAATAAAATTCCTTAAACTATTGGCTACTCTAATTCTAGGGAAAAATTGCCTAGAGAATAAAATAAACATGTCTCAAAATTTGAGACCACATATTCACCTATTTTAAATAGGCTTTAATTATCAAAAATATTGTATTTAAGATACATGAAAATTTTGGGTATTACAACTTAAGTGTTTTCATAATATTTTCTTGCCTTCTTTGGTCATAAAATAACCATCATTTTATGTGTTATTTATGTCATATTTTATTGCCCTTGTTTGTTGTCTCAGAACCTTCCATTTAATTATAAACTTCATGAAGAGATTTGCCTAAAATTATAATTAATAAATTATAATAATTTGAGACACATATTCACCTTTATTTTATGCTAATTATTCATCAAAATATAAGATTTATTACGAATGTGAATTTTGAGGTATTACACTCCTTTTCCTATTTAAGTGTGATCAAATATGTGTAGTGAATAAGTCTATTTATCCCTTTTTTATTCTCATGCATGTTTTTGGTGGTCGGATGAGATTTTAAGGTTCAACAAATGGATTCTTATGATATATGAATTCTCTTAACCACACGTTATTTATTAGCTTAAGAAAAACAGTAATGGAAGATTTATGGTAGTCAGATTGAATAATACAAATTCGATCGCCATTAAATAAAGTTGAAGGAGTAATTTCTCAGATGGCCTGATTCTCATAACAATATGTGATAATTGGGACCATATCCTATATATATATATATAGTTGTATGAGAGAGAAATATAAATAGTAGGTAAGAGAGAGAGAAGGGGACAAAATTTATGTTAAATAGACTCTCATGCTTATAATTGTACGTATATTTTATTTTACATGAATAACCAACAAAGCATGAATATTTTTTTTAGTGAAACCACACACCTATTCTGTAGGCACATACTACACACATATATGTGCTTTTATTATCTGGATATTATTTATTATATATGTATATGTATAGAAACGGGCATGGGAAGGCCCAAAGTATTGGCAAATGTGGGTGTTGAATTTAACAGTAACAATGACAATAATGCAAGCCATTCCTAATTTTGCATGCTCCTCCTCTGCAACTAGCTTTGCATCTTGTGTCGCACTTCTCATTTCTGCAATTAGGAGTGTGATAATCCTGACAGCATTTTATTCCTTCAACTCCATCCATATTACCTGAAATATTAAATATAGCTGAAGTTAATATATTTACAACTTGCATTTCCTTAATAATATTTATCAGTAAATAATTCAAAAGTTTGAATATGGAAACGAATATGAATTGGATGCAATTCAAAAAAGAAATGCAGAACAATGAAGCAAGAGAGAAAGAAAAGTAGACCTGATGATAATATGGTAATTAGAAAAAACACAAGATAGAAGGTTTTTGCAGATGATGAAGCCATTTTGAAAAATCAATTACTTGGTAATCGGTATATTAATTAATGATGTTGCAAATAATTCTGGGTAGGCTATTTATACTGTGTTTGGAGCTTAGTTATTCAGTTTAGCACAACATCTTCGGTTACCTAATTGGCTTGTTTTAGAATGCAAATAATCTTTATTTTATAGTTCAGTTGATTGCGTAGGTTTCTTATCAATAAGATCTGAAATAGTACTCAGCAACTGATTTGAAATATTTTCTCTCCTTTTTTTTGCCTTCAAAAACTGATTTGAAATCGAATTAACTATTTCTGGTTCTCTCTCGTTGTGTTGGGGGAAAAATAAACTGGAACATATAAAATAGAGTAAAATACTCTACCACCCTTCTGTTTTGTCTTAATTATACAGACCTCCCTTCTATTTTGAAAACCTATAGAAACCTCCCTTAAAATTAAAATGTATGTTACACAAACCTCCTTTATATGAGTAAAATACTCTGATCACCCTTTTGTTTTGCCTTAATTACACAAACCTCCCCTATATTTTGAAAACATACACTTAAGTCCAAATAATTAAATACGTTAAGAATATTCTAAAAATATTCCAAAAATATATTTATTTAATTAAAGCTTATATTTAAAAAAATTATATATTATTTGACCCTTAATACTTAATCCCTAGTTTTACTTTTATATTTGGACTAATATTGTTTTAAATAATTTAAGATTTTTTTATCTTTACAAATAGTTATCTCTTTAATTATTTTAGCATTGGTTAATGTAAATATCATAGAATGTTGAATATTCAAATAAGTTTTTAAATAAACATGTGCTTGATCAAATGTGTTTATAAATATTTGTGAAAAAATTATTAAATTAGAAATTTAAATGACACACGAAATCCCAAGCTTATATTGTTTATTATATTTGATTAAAATATATGTGTTTAATTTATATTTTTAAGTCAAAATTAATTTATAATATCAAAACTAATAAATTTTTTAACAAATTAAAAAGTTTGAAAAAGTATTAGAATGCATTTTTGGTTGTATAAATTTGGTTTTATATACTTAAATAATTCTAATATTGAAGAGGGATAGTTTGGTAAAAAAAAAAAAAAAAAAAAAAAAAAGTTCAAAAGTCAAACTTAACAGTTAACTAACGGTTTGGGTGGATGGAAATAGAATCTTAAAATATAAGGGAGGTTTGTGTAACATACATTTTAATTTTAAGGGAGGTTTCTATGGGTTTTCAAAATAGAAAGGAGGTCGATATATTTAATTAAGGCAAAACATGAGGGTGGTCAGAGTATTTTACTTGAATTTTAAGGAAGGTTTCTATGGATTTTCAAAATAGATGGGAGGTCTGTGTAATTAAAGCAAAACAGACACTACTACAAAATATGTATACTACTACCCTAAAAGACCTCCCTTTTTTAAAAAAAAGAAGTAAAAAATGAATGCAATGGCATTGTCGTAATTATTTACTTGAGTTTTAGACTATAGACAACCCAAATATAAATTTAGGATGTCTAAATTTTTTTTTGACGTCCTAAATATATTTTAAGACGTCTAAAATGTAATTTTTGGCACTATTTAAGAATTTTTCTAGCGCCCAAGAGAAATTTTAGGAATTAAGGCGCCCTGAATGGGATTTTAGGACGCCAAAATTGTAATACCCAAAATTTATATTTCTCTTGAATATTATATTTTGACAAATTAATACCTATTTAAAATAGGAAAGTATGTTGTCTCTAATTTTAGTAATTTATTTGATTATTTTCCTTGGAAATTAAAGAGGCAAAAATCCAATACTATTTTAGGGACCATAAGTTGCCCTATGATTATTAAATAAATGCATGGTACATAAATGGCTATAGAAAATCAAAAAGTTGTGAGAAAATAATTAAACCAATTAAAGAAAATTGCCAACAATTAGTAGATAATTAAATTTACATTAATTAGATTAATTTCATAGAACTTCCATAATTAATTTAATAACATGTTTTAAAGTCATAAATTGGGATGCAAATTAAAGACCAATGGCTAATGAAGGGCCAAAATTAGCATAAAGATGATTACTAATGATCATGATTAATATAGTAGCCAATCAAATAAATTCAATTAACACCATTTTAGGATTAATGACCAAAGATTAAGCTAAATAAAGACTAAACCTAAGTGAAAATTCAAGAGGCAACAAAGGTTTGTGTGTGGATGATTGTGGACCATGGAAAAAATAAAGCAAGAGTGCATGGCAGAGGAGAGGCCACCAAGGCTTGCTTGAGAATGCATGAGGGTGGAGAGGCCACCAAGGCTTGTATGAGAATGCATGAAGGGGTAGAAGCCACCAATGCCATTCTTGGAGCCAAGAGTGCCATAGCTTTTTACTATAAATAGGCACCTTGTATTCATTCATTCTTCACACCAAACAAGAAAGAGCAATCTGAAATTAGAGAGAAGTGAGGTTGAGTGGGAAGTAGCTTGAAGGAGTGAGCATTTGCAAGTAAGTTCTTTAAGTTTTAGTCCTTAAATTCATAGTTAGAAGTAACTTTGATTTTAAATATGCTAGAGTAATTTTAATATCATGTTTTTATATTTAAATATAGTGGTACTTCGAAAATTAGATGAGCCATGTGGTATAGCAAAATTTTTGGGAGTTGAAAAGCAAAGTAGCGAAGCTCTGGCCAAAATTCATCGGTTAGGAATTTCTGAAATCAGTGGCAGAAACGCCATAATTTTATGTTGAAGATGAAGTTAATTAATTCTGAAATTTTTCATGGTTAAATTAGACATATAGAGATTTTTAAATATGCCAAGAATATACTATTTTGAATTTTTTGCAGAGAGATAAAAATTCCCAAAGTTAAGCTACATTTTTTCTGAAAATTCTGGGCAGAGGTTTAAAGAATATTAAACTGGGAATGATTCACTAATTCTGGGTGAATGTAAGTATTTTTACTTGAAAATAGACATTTTAAGGATTCCAAATAATTTTATGGATCATCGTTTCAATTTTTGTAGAATTAATTATGATTTATCGAAGTTAGGCAAAAAATCTACCAGAAATGCTGAAATAACGTTTTTACAAAATTTAAGGGATAAAATTGGGATAATAAATTCACCAGGGGTAAAAAGGTAAATAGTGGCTAAAATATCTCTCAAGATATTATTTTACGAGGTAATAATGCGAAAATACCGTTATAGGATATCCGAGAAAGTCAGGGGACGTACCAAGCAGACAAATGTACCGATATCTGAACAGGCTAAGGTACGGACGCGTACTGTAACACTAACACTAATGCTTATTGTATGCTTATATGTGATAGATTAATTCATAAGAGTCATGGACAAGACTTGGTCTTGGGTCATGCACCGTGGCTAAGTTATGGGGCTTAGTTCACATGTTTTATACATTCAGCTTTATACGGGTTACAGTCTTGGTAATGCTGTTGAGTTTTCCTAGCGCTGAGGACACGACATGCTATCGTGGCACTGGGTAGTGCAAACGTGGGTGACTTTACATGTGCTGTGTGCTATGTACTGCTGATATGATAATCTTGCATCTGCTGTGTGCTTATGTATTGATTACTGCTATAATGTCATGAATATATGTCATACATATACTGCATTACTTAAGCATGATGTTAACCGTCACTTGAGGTCTAATGGGCATTGGACCTCATCTCTCACCATAGCTTCAAGGTCTGGAGGACCGAAGGCTGATGACAAGGGTAAGCAGCGCGCGTGAGGTCCCGGCTGGAGATTTTCTTTTTGGATATGTATTAACATACTTTTGAATATTCGGATAATTGTACCGTTAAAAGCAACCAGATACACCAATAATGAAAGTTTATCAGATACTTGATCTTTTAAATTGTACCGATGCTCTACTCTGATGAAAATTTTAATTCCACTTTTAAAAACGGGGTGTTACAAAAATTAATTATTTGGCCCCATTTAGGAAATTTTTGGCGCCCAAGAGAAGTATGATTACTTTTTTTTTTTTTTGGTGCCATGGGGTATTTACTTGAATTTTTTTCCAATTTGGGTGACCTAAATTTAATTCAGGTCGCCAATTTTGGAATTTTGGCGACCTGAAATAAATTCAGGTCGCCTTAATTCTTGAGATTTCTCTTGGGTGCCAAAAAATTAAATAGCGCCAAAATTTTTTTACAATTTGGGAATTTTGGCGACCTAAATTCGAATTTATGAATTTTGGCGACTTAATTTAATTCAGTCGTCTTAATTCCGAAATTTCTCTTGGGTGCCAAAAAATTCTTAAATAGCGCCAAAAAAAATTTTTTACAATTTGGAAATTTTGGCGACCTGAAATAAATTCAGGTCGCCAATTTATGAATTTTGGCGACCTGAAGTTAATTCAGGTCGCCAATTTGGGAATTTAATCACAGACCCTATAATTTTTTCTATTCTTCTTTTGCACTACAGCTGTAACATAATCACATTCGCTCTGGTTTTTTTATTCCATGCGTTTGCTCTCTAAACTTCTCATTGTGCGAAGAACTTTCTCTCGGACCTTCTTCATAGTGACCTCCCTTGGCGACCTTGCTCCTTCGCTGCTGTGGCCTCCCTCTCCATCCCTTACGATGATGCAACTCACCGGCAAAAGCGTAAGACAGCGAGGCACCAACGATCTTTACGTCCTGGGAATTTCGTGACTCCAGATCTTTAGGTTCAGGGATCTTCAGGTTCCTCTCCATCCCTTGTGGTTTTTTTTGTCACTCCAAATTTCTCGAAAATAGATGCTGCTTCGGCGATTGCACTGAAGATGTGGGTTCTTCTTTTTTGACTCCGATTTGAAAATAGTTTTATTTCGCTGATTGCACATATATGCTTTTGTGGGTTTTTTTTTGTTACTTCAGATTTGAAAATATATCTGCTTCGCTGATCGCACAAATCTGCTGTCATGGAAGAGCACCGCCACGTTGTGTCCTAGGTTGTGGGCAAAATGGTGGTGAGTACAAGAGGCAAGGGCGTGGGGAGGCTAGGCGGTTGAATTTTTTAAAAAAACAAAAACAAAAACCTTAAGACGTCCTGATTATTTAATTAGGACGCCTTATTAAGGTGTCCTGAATACAATTCAAGACGCCTTACATGAGGCGTCCTGAATATAATTCAGGATGTCAAAAGTTCTAAATTTTTAACTACCCCTTCCAAGACGCCTCTCTGAAAAGGGACGTTTTGGGGGTCTTATTTAGGACGTTTTTTGGGTTTTTTCTAGTAGTGAGAAGGGTGGTCAGAGTATTTTACTTTATAATATAAAATACATAATATGAAAGCAAGTGAAAAAAACTTCTGATGAAATGAAAAATCAGAAAGGAAACGAGAATTTATGAATGATAAAAGGAAACAGAATTAGGTGTTAAAATCATGTTAATTTGGTCTATTTTATATGTGTATTTCAAGGAAACACAATACTCAAGACTCCAGGAGACATTAATACCCCTCAATCATCTTCTTCTTGACTCTAATCTCTATGGTAGAGAAACAATATGGTACAAAACACCATAAATTTTGAAAAAATATATAAATTCGGCACCACATGCAAGTTATTCTTTTATTTTTGTTTAATTTGAAATAGCAAGTTAACATCTAACATTCTAAATTCAAAGAGAAAGCGATTTTTTTAAAAAAAAAATAAAAAAATAAAATTGCTTCTGTAAATTTCAGAATTGATCATTAATCAATCACGATAATTCAATCCAAAAGGTAGGCAAGTTGGGGTTTTTTTTTTTTTCGTCCAAAAAAGTCAATTTTATTAATATCAAAACAAGTATTACACACACTAATAACTAAAGCCAAAAAACCCTCAAAAATCCTACGTATACAACCTATCACACTTCTCCTATCAATCTAGAAAAACAGAATTGCTCCTACTACTGGGAAAAACAGAATCGCGGAGTAGAATATTGCCTAAGGAAGATGGAGTATATTTCAGCCAAGTAGGCGGATACATCTCCCTTATTGCATCAGCTGCTAACTGATGAGCAGCTTTATTACCATTCCTAGAGACCCAAGAAACTGTAACACCCTCCAATGACTCCATCAATCTGTAATTACATTTTTTGTTATTTAATATTATAATAATATTTTTATAAAATATTAAATTTCAACCATCACAATTGATTTGACGGTGTAAATAAAGAAATAGGGGAAGTTGATGGTAAGGGAAATTGGAGGCCATTTTCCCTAAAACCACATATTAATTACAAATATCATCCATGTGCATTTGAATTCTAAATATGAACAAACCTTATGAGATTTTAATTGATTAGTTTAGTAAACAAAATGTCACTGAATAATCAAACATAAAATTTTCCCACTACATTTTTCACTCAAAAATTGTTTAACATTAATTTCAGCATATTATAGCCCAAATGCAATTTTGAAATACTCAAATAGTCATATATAATTGACTAAAAATAGTTTTTCCAAATGTTTATCCAATTAAAACAAAAAATAAATTTTACAGAATTTTTCAGCATCTTAAAATAGCCCAAAATGGAATTTTCTGTATTTAAACAATTAAATGGCGCATAAAATAAACACAACCCAAATAATTATTTATTCAGCCAATAAAATTTCTGGAATTAAAAAAACAAGGCCCAAATAATGAAAAAAGCAAAACTGAGCCCAACAAAGAATTTATCATAATCAAATAAGCAATTATATGTGGCCCAAAAGGTCTCTGGAACCAAACCGAAAATGCACTAACAAGAATAAAGTCCTAAACAACCCCTCCTCATTGGGCTCAACTGGCAAAGGGTTTGGACACTCTCACCAAAAGGGAGGGAGTTTGATCCTGGAGTTGGTCAAGGTGTTGGGGGAGGCATCCTAACTCCTAGGTGGCTAGGTAAACATCTGAGGGTAATAGACGGCTCGCCTTGCCCAACATTGGTATGACCGAGGAGGAAGGGAGATTTCGCCCCGCCCTTGGATTTTGGGTGAACCCAAACCCTTTCCTAAAATTTTAATATTAAAAAAAAGGGAAGAATATGGTCCTAAACAGTACCCAAAGAGTGACCGCAATAATATTTTTTTATTTTTTTTTTTTATATAAAAGGAGGCCTAAGCCTTTTCATTAAAATATAGATAGAGGGGAATTAATTCCCATACAATCCTAGAGGACTAAAGTCCTTACAAAAGAAGGACACTCATAAAAAAAGCAAGACCTAGAAATAGCAGTCTTTGCCAGCTTGTTAGCAACTCGGTTTTTTTTTTTTTTTTTTTGATATAAAAATTGTAGGAAAATGGTCGGGTTCACCCACAATCCAAGGGCAGGGCGAAGTCTCCCTTCCTCCTAGGTCATATTGATGTTTGGCAGGGCGAGCCGTCTATTACCCTCAAGCGTTTACCTAGGCACCTAGGAGCTAGGATGCTTCCCCCAGTGCCTTGACCAATTTCAGGATCGAACCCCATCCTTTTGATGAGTGTCCGACCCCTTTGCTAGCTAAGCCCAAAGACAAGGGGTTCCGCAACTCGGTTTTGATCACGAGAAATATGAACAAAACGAACCTCCCAGTCCATTGCCAATAACTCATGGATCTAATAGACAACAAGGCTCTGCATAGAACTATGCCCTTCCTCGGCAAGAGCATCTATCAGTAATTTTGAATTAGATTCAATGCAAGCCCTCTTAAAACCCTTGTCCCAACCAAGTTGGAGGCCTTTCAAAAAAGCCCATTCTTCAACTACATGTGGTTCACATATACCAATTTGAAATGAAAACCCAGCAATCCATGAACCATGTGAATCTCTTATAATACCTCCATAACTTGCACATCGCCCCGAGGATGTCACTGCTCCGTCCACATTTATCTTAACCCAATCTAGAATTGGAGCTTTCCATATTACAGGATGTAGAGGCGTGGGGAAGTTACTGTCATAGACAAACAGTTTCCACGAGTTCATAATAATAGCAGCAGGTAAGTTTGGTTTAACAAAATCAAAACTAATAGGTTACGCCAAGTCCAAAGCTTCCAGATGCAAACACCAAAAAGGAGGTTCCAGTTGGAAGACAAATATCCCCCCAATCCTTTTCAAAGGTTCATATTAAACCAATCTCGAAGCGAAGCAGCAAAAAAACCTGATTGATACTTCTAATGTACTAAGTCAAGCCACATACCTTTCGCATACTTACAATCACGAAGAATATGTAATATACTTTCAGTAAATTGATTACAGTCAGGACATAAGGGTGAGGATCCAGACCATTTGCTCCGCCATTCATTTGTGGGTAGTCTATTGGAAAATGCTAACCAAAGGAATACTCTAATCCTTTCAGTGCCCTGCCATTGAAAAAAGTTTTCCTTTTGTTTCTCAATGAAATAGTATGCTAACTTGGTGGGAAAAAGCCCATTTGCATAGCCACTTCACAACATCACATCCTCACCAACATGATTCATAGGTGGAGGGATAGCTAGCAGCCTTTGAATAATTTCACTAGAGACAATTTGCCCAAGCCGAGAGTAGTTCCATACACCATTAGAAATCCAATCTGAGACCTTACTAGCTCGTTCTTCCTCAGTTAGGGGGCGCAAAAAATAGTCTATGATTTTCATATCCTGTAAGTACCACGTGTCAGTAAAAAATTCCACAATATGACCATCCCTAACTCGCCAAAGGGTCCCATCTTCAATGGTCTGTTTCTGTTTGCATATGAAGGACCATATTGTAGAGTCCCCTGGTCTTCTTACAAAGAGATCCTGTTCATTTCTAATCATGTATTTGTGAGATAGGACATTTGCCCATAGACTACCTAATCCTGTCACTAATTTCCAGGCCAGTTTGCAGCCAAACGCCTGGTTCAATGAATACAATTTCTTAAAACCTAGTCCCCCATATTTCTTCAGTTGAGTTAGCATTTGCCACCCCACATTGTGGTACCCACGTGAGTTCATCTTCCCCTAGATAAATTTACACTTCAATTTGAGACGCCAAAGGAAACCGCGAAAACTTCGAATGGGTCCTTTCTCCAAGAACTCGTTCGTCTTTTTCACCCAAAAGCGGGTTCGAGGGAAATGGTACAAAGTAGGCTTCACCCAATCTTCACGGGATCAGGAAGGGATGGAGTACACATTCCTCCGATCATACGTCGTCCTTACACACTCTAAGTATTGGCAGTATTCCTCCTTTATAGTTGTTGTACTTTGCTCTGCAAACTTGTAGTCAGTTTGCAGGATATCCACCAATGTTCTGTTTTGGTCCAGAATGTAGTTCTGGAAGATAGGTTTGTAATGGGGGTCGTTATAAAAATCATTATCAGAGGTTTCCGGGTTGTCAAACTGGGGGTCATTGAAGTTATCTCCAACAAATGAATCGCCAAATGGATTTGGTTCTTCCGGCTCCTGCAGAGATTGTGCCATGTCCAAGCATGCAACATTTAAGAGTGCAGGATCATATATAGGTAAAAGTGGGTATTCCGGTCCATAATGGTACACGGGTCCTAGTTCATGTATGGGTGTAGAGGAATATAAGTTCAAGGGTTCAAAAGGGTACTCTGGTACAGGTTCAGGGTTGTACTCTGGTGAAGGGTGGTATTCAGGTTCGGGAGGATATATACTCAGGTCCAGGATTGTAGATCGGTTCATAATTGATCTTAATCCTTATGAATCTGGGGTTCATCGATTTCTGTGCAGTACGTCTAACTCGTCCATAGTATTTTATGTAGGAGGGTCCATCTTTACTGCATCATACCACCAGGGTTTTATTAGTACTCGGGTTCTATAACTACCCAAACCATGCTCTAGAAACTAGCTCTGATACAAAAAATGTAACACTCTTAATTCAATACTGCCCATTATGTATATTAATAAGCAGTATATATGAATATCATCAGAGTGGAGTGATTGAGCGTAATAGTTGGGTTGAGTAGATGAGTAAATGATATGTGGCTATAACTTAAACCATTTGTGGTGTATCTAGTCGAGGGAATATCAATATAGTTATCCAAATATACTGACACAAGATATCTAACAATATAAATACAGCCCAAAATATCAAAACTCTAGCTGAGTCCCTACGCATGCTGTTTACCCTTTTCACCAGCTCTCGATCCTCCAGATCCTGAAGCTAGGGTCAATTCTGAGATTCAATACCCATTGAGTCTCAGGTAATAGTTAACCTCATGCTCAAGTAACAATAGTATATATGACAGATATTCATTACATTTTAGCATCAATCATGCATAGCACACAGCAGATGTAAGGTTACAACAATACATGTAATGTTATCAACGTTTGCACTAACCATTGCCACAACTCCTCATGTCCTCAGTGCTAGGAAAACAACCCCACAATATTATCAAGACTATAACCCGCATAAAGCTCAATGTAAATAAACAGGTGACCTAAAACCGAGTCTTAGCCACTATGCATGACTTAAGACCTAGTCTTGTCCATGACTCTATGAATCATACAATCACATATAAGCATATAAGACACACAAGAGTTAGAGTTACAATATGTGTCCATACCTTGGTCTGCGTAGCTGGCTATACGTTCTCCTTTAGGTATCAATCATTGATTCCTCGGATATCCTATAATGTTATCACCTCATTATTTCCTTCATAAATAATATCCTAAGAGATACTTTAGCCACTATTGACCTTTTTGAAAATGGAGCTATATACCCAAGAGGGGGGGTGAATTGGGTATTTTAAAAACTTTTGTAAGTTGCTCTATTTTTAGACAGCAAAAACAAAGATGAACAGAGTAAAGGGAAGAACAGCTGGACACAGATATTTATACTGGTTCGGTCCTAACAACTTGACCTACATCTAGTCCCCAGACTCTCTGGGATTTTCCACTATCACAAAGATTACACACTCTGTACTCAAAGAGTTGTTCTCTCTCTAGAACTCACTCCCCCTTACAAGTTGTAATCAATGAACTCCCAACCCCTGACTTGTGATTCTTTACAATAAATGTTTTTCAAGTAGAAACTCTCTCTAAGAGTATATAAGAATAATCATCAAGTACAAAGTATCAAAAGATACAATACGGTTGAAAACTGAAAGAATAAATGCTAGACTTGAATGTATTTCATTTTCGTTGTTGTAGTTGTTGAGAAAACTTGAATGCATCTCTATTTATACTAAGAGAGCATTAATTGACCGTTGTAATCTTCATTATTACCGTTGCCTTGATTAACCAAAGTTCTGGGCAAGGTAAGGTCTTCTTCTCTCTCTAATATGTACTTAATCCAGCTAGGTAGAATATCAGAGTTGACTCTCTGCAAATTAGTCCGTTGGAATAGCAGCTACTGGATGTAGAAATCATTCTTTAATCCCTTGTAGGCGTGTGCAGATAGATTACCCAAAAGAATGCAACTTTCTGGGTTTGCATTTAATGTGCTGACATCACTTTTGCTTTTACTTTAAACATTCAATGTACATTCTCTAATCATGCGAAACTCAAAAATAAAGTGATTAAGCATGTCTAGGAACATTAGAGAATAATCATAGGAAGTATTAGGATCAAATAAGAAGGTATAGCAAAATCGTCAGATTTGATATTCAAACTTAGCGTTCAATACTCGAGTATGTGTATCAATACTCGAGTTTGTCACTGTGCATTTAAGTCAATACTTGAGTATCCATTTAGATACTTGAGTATTCTTCTTCCAAAGAAGAATCATCGAGATTTGACTTTGGACCTTAACATTGAAATAGGGTCAATACTTGAGTATCCAAATCCATACTCGAGTTTTGAACTTTTGATATGAAAATAAGTTTGAGTTCAAAACCTCAATACTTGAGTATTGATTCCAATACTTGAGTGTTCTAGTCATTGACAAAGGGCAAAGCTTTTTGTATGTCCAATACTCGAGTTTTTAGCTCAATACTCGAGTATGCATTCATTTTGAAAAAACTTTGTGAAGTCTTTCCCAAGTCAATACTTGAGTATTCAATATATGCATAAAACTTGTAGACTTTCTGTCAGTCCAATACTCAAGTATGTGTATCAATACTCGAGTATTCAAAATGTTTGAAAAACTTTGATAAATTGATGTCAAGTCAATACTTGAGTTTTCAAATGAATACTTGAGTTTTCATAAAAGAGTGTTAGGTATGAAAGCTTTGTGAAAAAGCAATACTCGAGTATGCGAATCAATACTCGAGTTTCCATAAGATGGAAAAACTTGATGACTCTTCGTATGACCAATACTTGAGTATTCAATTGAATACTTGAGTATTGAGATCTTAAGTCAATGTTGAAATTGTCTCGTGTGTTCCATACTCGAGTATTCATATCCATACTCGAGTTTGGCTCTGGGTGAAACATTGGAGTGCTCTCGTAAGTCCAATACTCGAGTATTGTGTCCAATACTTGAGTATTGCTTTGTGTAATTGATTTGAGCAACTCTTTGTCAAGTCAATACTCGAGTATTGAGACCAATACTCGAGTTGTGTCTTGACAGTAAGTTTTTCAACTTACCAAAGACAAAACCGTATCTTGTGTTTACAAATGGCAGTTATCATCAAAACCTGTAGAGAACTAACACTTTTTACCCTTGGTAGATTTTTATTCCAATTATACCCTTACATTTCTCTAAAAACGAAATTTCAGCATTTCTGCTCAGAATTTTTGGTAAATTTGAAAAATCATAATTAATTCCACAAAAACCAAAATGAGGTGCTTCCAAAGCAAAAATGACCCTTGACAATTCTGTAAATGGAGAAAATCACCAAGAGAGGGGTGAATTGGGGATTTTAAAAAATTCTTTTTAAATACTCTGAAAAACAGACTGTGAAATAAGGGCAAACAGAGGAGAAGGATAGAAGTAAGACACAGAAGAATTTATACTGGTTCGGTCTCAATTCTTGACCTACGTCCAGTCCCAGACACTCTGAGATTTTCACTAACTCACAAGATCAGTTACATACTCTGCACTCAAAAGTTATCCTCTCACTAGGATACACTTCCCCTTACAAGTTGTAAACTGATAATCCCAATCTCCAAGTCCTACGACTTGATATTCTTACAATAAATGATTTCAATAAATAATCTCTCTCAAAGCGTAGATAGAATAAACACTGAAGTGTAATGTATCAAAAGATACTTTACAAGAGGTAGAAAACTGTAAGAGTAGTTGAAACTTGAATGCTTTTTGTTTTCTTGTATATATTTTGGTAGTTGAAGAGACTTGAATGCTTCAGATTCTATATGAAGGAAACATTAAATGACCGTTGGAATGATTAATGTAACCATTGGTGACATTGATCTAGCTGTTAGAAGCAACTCGGTCCCTTCTCTCTCTAGTCTTTAGTTACTCGAGGTGGTCAGATGTTTTGATTGACTTCCCTTGACATAAATCTGTTGAAGAGAATGTTTCCAAAGAGAGGAAGTCAAAATTTAATCCTTTGCAAAGACTAGATAATGATTTGCCAAAAGGGTGCAAGGTTTTCTGGACTTGCAATAAATGTGTTGACGTCACCTTTTGCTTTATACTAAGTCCTCATTCTAAAGGTTATTAATCATCTGAAACTCACTAACAAACTGATTAAACAAGGTTAAGAATAGTAATGGGTGATGATATGAAGTATTTAGATCATTCATGAAGATTTCAAAAATTCGAGGAAGAAGATTTTCAAACTAAGCAACACAAACTCGAGTTTGTTTAAACAAACTGGAATTTGCAACTTTTGCTTAAGAACCAAACTTGAGTTTGGAAACTTAAACTCGAGTTTAGTTCCTTCTTAGACAAATCATCGCGATTGAGCTCTGAAGAACAATTTGAAATAGGAGCAAACTTGAGTTAATACGTGATAAACTCGAGTTTGGGACTTTTTGAAATGAAAATATGTTTAAGTCCTCAAAGCTCAAACTAGAGTTTTTAAAAAGCAAACTTGAGCTTTCTAAAGTTCAAAATAGTGAGGAGCTCTTGACTTGACACAAACTCAAGTTAGTTAAATCAAACTCAAGTTTCCTTGAAATAGTAGAAACTTTGAAAACTCTCGGCCAAACGAAAACTGGAGTTTACTCGTAAACTCGAGTTTTCTCAAAATGTGGAAAAACTTCAAAAGCTCTTGGCCAAGTCCAAACTGGAGTTTGCTAAGACAAACTCGAGTTTGCTTGGCATGTGAAAAACTTTGAAAAACTATTTGCTAAGAGCAAACTTGAGTTTGCATATCAAAATTTGACTTTGGTTAAGTTCAAAAACATTGGAAGCTCTGTCCTAACACAAACTCGAGTTTACAAATATAAACTTCGAGTTAGCCTTAACTTGAAAAAGTTTGAGTGCTCTCGGTATAACACAAACTCAAATTTGCCAATACAAACTTGAGTTTGTTTATGTTTAGAAAAACTTGAGCTACTCTCTCAAGTCAAGTCCAAACTCCGGTTGCCTTTGACGATTAGTTTTTCAACTTAACTAAGACAAAATTCAATTTGAGTTTACAATTGTCAGTTATCATCAAAACACATAGAGAACTAAAAAAGTCTATTTTATTTTTAAAATAACGACTTTAAATCAAAATACATGATTCAATACCAGTTTTAATTTTTCCAACCATTGTTCAGATTATCTTCCAAAAACATGACCAAACTTCAAGAATTTTTATCTCCTTGTACAGAACTCAAATGGATACATATTTTATATATTTAGAAAGCTATGGATGTCTACTTTTGTTCATGAAAAATTTCATGATTTTAGAACTTCATTTGATACATAAAATAATGCCCTTAACCCAACTGAATCCAAAAAAACTGAAATCTGGGAATTTTCCCAATTTTCACAATCTAGCTCCATTGATTCCAAAAATTATTTCCTACCATGTTTTTACCTCATTCAGAATTTTAAATGCAATGGAGGGCTAAAAACATGTAAAGGAATTTACTTCTTAATTTTCTAGATTAAACCACAATTTTACTAAGAACTAGCTCAAGAACTCACTGTAAGCTCTTGAACTTTTTCTTCCTTTCATGAATTTCGATCAGCTCTCCCTCTCTCAAGGATCAGCTGAGTTTGTGGTGTTGGTGTGAATAATTTAGGAAGGATGATGCCTCTACTTATAGGCAATGCTCCAAGGTCACAATGGTAAATTCTAAGTATTCCAAAACTTCTTCCTTCTTCTTCCACCTTTGGATTAAATTCACTTTACAACATCAAATCTCCACCCTTCCATGTGGCTGTCGGCATGCTCCTTTTCTTTAGTCATTTAATCTGTTTTCTAATAGCCAAATATCTTGCTTATTTAATGATAAATCCTATTAGAAACCCTCCCATATGCAAGGCACCAATGCTGACTTTTCTAGGATGATTTAATTAGTTAATTATTATACTAATCTAGGGCTTATATATCCCCTTCTTATTGCCTAATTGGTTTGGTACCTAATCAAGGTCAGTAGTGCTTTTATTTAAACCAGTTTAATCCCTCATTTTGGCCTCTTAATTTTCAAAAATAAGACAGCCCCCAATTGATGCTTTTTATTTGTCCTTAATTAATTAGGGAAATTTATGCAATTAACCTTAATTAATTCAAGCTAATTTACTCATTAACTTTTGCTTGTTCACTTTAATTTACTTAAGTGTTTTCATAATATTTTCTTGCCTTCTTTGGTCATAAAATAACCATCATTTTATGTGTTATTTATGTCATATTTTATTGCCCTCGTTTGTTGTCTCAAAACCTTCCATTTAATTATAAACTTCATGAAGAGATTTGCCTAAAATTATAATTAATAAATTATAATACTTTGAGACACATATTCATCTTTATTTTATGCTAATTATTCATCAAAATATAAGATTTATTACGAATGAGAATTTTGAGGTATTACACTCCTTTTCCTATTTAAGTGTGATCAAATATGTGTAGTGAATAAGTCTATTTATCTCTTTTTTATTCTCATGCATGTTTTTGGTGGTAGGATGAGATTTTAAGGTTCAACAAATTGATTCTTATGATATATGAATTCTCTTAACCACAGATTATTTATTAGCTTAAGAAAAACAGTAATGGAAGATTTATGGTAGTCAGATTGAATAATACAAATTCGATCGCCATTATATAAAGTTGAAGGATTAATTTCTCAGATGGCCTGATTCTCATAACAATATGTGATAATTGGGACCATATCCTATATATATATATATATATATATATATAGTTGTATGAGAGAGAAATATAGATAGTAGGTGAGAGAGAGAGAAGGGGACAAAATTTATGTTAAATAGACTCTCATGCTGATAATTGTACGTATATTTTATTTTACATGAATAACCAACAAAGCGTGAATATTTTTTTTAGAGAAACCACACACATACTACACCCCATATATGTGCTTTTATTATCTGGATATTATATATATATATGTGTGTGTGTGTGTGTGTTATATGTATAGAAACCGGCATGGGAAGGCCCAAAGTTTTGGCAAATGTGGGTGTTGAATTTAACAGTAACAATGACAATAATGCAAGCCATTCCTAATTTTGCATGCTCCTCCTCTGCAACTAGCTTTGCATCTGGTGTTGCACCTGTCATTTCTGCAATTAGGAGTGTGATAATCCTGACAGCATTTTATTCCTTCAACTCCATCCATATTACCTGAAATATTAAATCTAAATTAAGTTAATATATTTGCAATTTACATTTCCTTAATAATATTTATCAGTAAATAATTTAATAGTTCGAATATGGAAATGAATATGAATTGGATGCAATTCAAAAAAAAAAAAATGCAGAACAATGAAGCAAGAGAGAAAGATGAAGTAGACCTGATGATAATATGGTAATTAGAAAAAACGCAAGGTAGAAGGTTTTTGCAGATGATGAAGCCATTTTGAAAAATCAATTACTTGGTAATCAGTATATTAATGATGTTGCAAAGAATTCTGGGTAGGCTTTTTATACTGTGCTTGGAGCTTAGTTATTCAGTTTAGCACAACATCTCCGGTTACCTAATTAGCTTGTTTTAGAATGCAAATAATCCTTATAGTTCAGTTGATTGCGAAGGTTTCTTATGAATAAGATCTGAAATAGTATTCAGCAACTGATTTGAAATATTTTCTCTCCTTTTTTTTGCCTTCAAAAACTGATTTGAAATCGAATTGACTATTTCTGGTTCTCTCTCGTTGTGTTGGGGGAAAAATAAACTGGAACATATAAAATAGAGTAAAATACTCTACCACCCTTCTGATTTGTTTTAATTATACAGACCTTCCCTCTATTTCAAAAACCCATAAAAACCTCCCTTAAAATTAAAATGTATATTACACAAACTTCCCTTATATAAGTAAAATACTTTGACCACCCTTTTGTTTTGTCTTAATTAGACAAACCTCTCCTCTATTTTGAAAACATACACTCAAGTCCAAATAATTAACTACGTTAAGAATATTCTAAAAATATATTTTTTAATTAAAGTTTATATTAAAAAAATTATATATTATTTGACCCTTAATACTTAATCCCTAGTTTTACTTTTATATTTTGACTCATATTGTTTTAAATAATTTAAAAGTTTTTTATCTTTACAAATATTTATCTCTTTAATTATTTTAGCATTGGTTAATGTAAATATCACAGAATATTGAATATTTAAATAAGTTTTTAAATAAACAAGTGCTTGATCAAATGTGTTTATAAATATTTGTGAAAAAATTATTACATTAGAAATTTAAATGACACACGAAATCTGAAGCTTATATAGTTTATTATATTTGATTAAAGGGTAAAGGAGCAATTTTACACATGTAATTTGGCTCAGGGAGTGCTCAGCACCACGTAAAATTTTCTGGACAAAAAATACACATGTAATTTCATTTTGGAGCGCCCAGCACCACGGCCGTTAGTTGACCATTACGTGACCGTCAGTTAACCGTTAACTTGGATGGAACACTGACGTGGTGCTGATTTGGACTGACACACGACGTAGACGATGACGTGGAATAAAAATTCAAAAAATTAGGAAAAAAATTAAAAAAATTCGGAAAAATTCAAATAATTAGGAAAAAAGTAGAAAAAAATTCAAAAAATTAGGAAATAAATTCAAAAAATTAGAAAATAATTAAAATAATTAGCAATAAATTCAAAAAATTAGGAAAAAATTAAAATACCTCGGCTAGTGAACCCCACAACCGCCACCCTAAAATTCAAATTTCTTGCCGGTTAAGCGGCGGTGGTCGATTCTGCCGTAGTGGGGACTGACCACAAAATTTTAAACTTTATTAATCCTATCACAAAATTTAACAATTTTTTTTAACTTTAAAGCTATTTAATTATACATTTTTTTCAAAAATAATAAATCATTATATATGAAGCATTCAAAATAATTATTATGTAGATAATTATTTTTTTGAAAAAAATGTATGTTTAAATAGCTTTAAAGTTAAAAAAATTGTTAAATTTTGTGATAGAATTAATAAAGTTTAAAATTTTACGGCGGTCCCCACCACGGCAAACCCACCGCCGCCAATCGGCGGCAGTGATAGTAGGGTGGTCGGTTGTGGGGCTCAAAGCGGGGTATTTTAATTTTTTTCCTAATTTTTTGAATTTATTGCTAATTATTTTAATTTTTTTCATAATTTTTTGAATTTTATAATTTTTTTCCTAATTTTTCGGATTTTTTAACTTTTTTTTGGAATTTTTATTCCATATCATCGCCCACATCATCGTCTACGTTAGCGTGTCATCCAAATCAGCGCCACGTCGTCGTTCCATCCAAGTTAAGGGTCAACTAACTAGTGGTCTTTGGCGCTCCAAAATGAAATTACATGTGTATTTTTGGTCCGAAAAATTTTACGTGGTCTTTGAGCGCTCCCGAGCTAAATTACATGTGTAAAATTGCTCCTTTACCCTTGATTAAAATATATGTGTTTAATTTATATTTTTAAGTCAAAATTAATTTATAATATCAAAACTAATAAATTTTTTAACAAATTAAAAAGTTTGAAAATCTATTAGAATACATTTTTAGTTGTATAAATTTGGTTTTATATACTTAAATAATTCCAATATTGAAGAGGGACATTTTGGTTTAAAAAAAAAAGTTCAAAAGTCAAACTTAATAGTTAACTAACAGTTTTGGTGGATGGAAATAGAATCTTAAAGTATAAGGGAGGTTTGTGTAATATACATTTTAATTTTAAGGAAGGTTTCTATGGGTTTTGAAAATAGAAGGGAGGTCGATCTATCTAATTAAGGCAAAACATGAGGGTGGTCATAGTATTTTACTCAAATTTTAAGGGAGGTTTCTATGGATTTTCAAAATAGATGGGAGGTCTATGTAATTAAGGCAAAACAGGAGGGTGGTCAGAGTATTTTACTCTATAATATAAGCGGAAAACACTTCTCATGTTGTAGTAGAAGTATTTTCTCATGTCACACACACATAAAATGGTGGGACCCACATATATATATATATATATATATATATAATTAGCATTATATATATATGTGTGGGTCCCACGATTTTATGTGTGTATAAGAATCTTCTTCTTCTCATGCAATATGAGAAGTTTAAACCCCATAATATAATATACAAAATATGAAAGCAAGTGAAAAAGACTTCTGATGAATGAAAGAAACGAGAATTTATGAATGATAAAAGGAAATAGAATTAGGTGTTAAAAACATGTTAATTTGGTCTATTTTATATGTGTATTACAATAATGAAACACAGTACTTAAGACTCCAGGAGACATTAATACCCCTCAATCATCTTCTTCTTGACTCTAATCTCTATGGTAGAGAAACAATATGGTACAAAACACCATAAATTTTGAAATAGATATAAATTCTGCACCACGTGCAAGTTATTCTTTTATTTTTGTTTAATTTGAAATAGCAAGTTAACACCTAGCATTCTAAATTCAAAGAGAAAGCGATTTTTTTAAAAATAAAATAAAATAAAATTGCTTCTGTAAATTTCAGAATTGATCATTAATCAATCACGATAATTCAATCCAAAAGGTAGGCAAGTTGAGCCCCCCCCCCCCCCCCCCCAAAAAAAAAAAAAGAAAGAGTCAATTTTGACATAAGTATTATACACACTAATAACCAAAGCCAAAAAACCCTAAAAAATCGGGAGAGAATTTTCTGCCTGGCAGGTTCTCTCCTCATCTCTCACAGTCGCATCTAGATCGTCCAAATCTTGATCCAACGATCCAAATTTTTTTAAAAAAAAAAAAAAAAAAAAAACCGCAGACAAATTTTTTTTTTTTTTAGATTTGAATCGTTGGTCCAGATTTTTTTTTTTAAAAAAAAAAATCCAACCAGAAAACGACAATTTTTTTTAAAAAAAAAAAAAAAAATCCAACCGTAAAACGACAATTTTTTTTTTTTTTTAGATCTAAATCGTTGGATCGGGATTTCAACGGTCTAGATGCTCCTGGGAGGGATGGGGAGAGGGGCCGACTGTGAGAGAAACCGGACCCTAAAAAATCCTACGTATACAACCTATCACACTTCTCCTATCAATCTAAAAAACCTACGTATACAACCTATCACACTTCTCCTATCAATCTAGAAAATCAAATAAGCAACAGCAACTGGACCATGATCAGGGCATTTAGCCCACTCCTGTCTTGGCATGTACGGTGGTCTTTAAATTGCTCCTACTGCTGGGAAAAACAGAATCGCGGAGTAGAATATTGCCTAAGGAAGATGGAGTATATTCCAGCCAAGTAGGCGGATACATCTCCTTATTGCATCAGCTGCTAACTGATGAGCAGCTTTATTACCATTCCTAGAGACCCAAGAAACCGTAACACCCTCCAATGACTCCATCAATCAGTAATTACATTTTTTGTTATTTAATATTATAATAATGTTTTTATAAGATATTAAATCTCACCCATCACAGTTGATTTGACGGTGTAAATAAAGAAATAGGGGAAGTTGATGGTAAGGGAAATTGGAGGTCATTTTCCCTAAAACCACATATTAATTACAAATATCATCCATGTGCATTTGAATTCTAAATATGCACAAACCTTATGAGATTTTAATTGATTTGTTTAATAAACAAAATGTGACTGAATAATCAAACATAAAATTTTCCCACTACATTTTTCACTCAAAAATTGTTTAACATCAATTTCATCATATTATAGCTCAAATGAAATTTTAAAATACTCAAATAGTAATATATAATTAACTAAAAATAGTTTTTCCAATTAAACACAAAAAATAAATTTTAAAGAATTTTTCAGCATCTTAAAATAGCCCAAAATGGAATTTCCTGTATTTAAACAATTAAATGGCGCATAAAATAAACACAACCCAAATAATTATTTATTCAGCCAATAACATTTCTGGAATTACAGAAACAAGGCCCAAATAATGAAACAAAAAAAAAAAGCAAAAATAAGCCCAACAAAGAATTTTTCATAATCAAATAAGCAATTATATGTGGCCCAAAAGGTCTCTGGAACCAAACCGAAAGTGCACTAACAAGAATATAGTCCTAAACGACCTCTCGTCTTTGGACTCAACTGGCAAGGGTTTGGACACTCTCACCAAAAGGGAGGGAGTTCGATCCTAGAGTTGGTCAAGGCGCTGGGGGAGGCATCTTAGCTCTTAGGTTCCTAGGTAAACGTCTGAGGGCTATAGACGGCTCGCACTGCCTAACATTGGTATGACCTAAAAAGAAGAGAGATTTCGCCCTGCCCTTAGATTGTGGGTGAACTCAACCCCTTTCCTAAATAGTCCTAAACAGTACCCAAAGAGTGACCGCAATAAAAAAAAAAAAATTGATATAAAAGGAAGCGTAAGCCTTTTCATTAAAATATAGATAGAGGGGAATTAATTCCCAAACAATCCTAGAGGACTAAAGTCCTTACAAAAGAAGGACACTCATAAAAAAAGCAAGACCTAGAAATAGCGTCTTTGCCGGCTAGTCGACAACTCGGTTTTTTTTTTTTTTTTATATATATATAAATTTTAGGAAAAGGGTCTGATTCACCCACAATCCAAGTACAGGGTGAAATCTCCCTTCCTCCTAGGTCATACCGATGTTGGGCAGGGTGAGCCATCTATCACCCTTAGGCATTTATCTAGTCACCTAGGAGCTAAGATGCCTCCCCCAGTGCCTTGACCAACTCCAGGATCGAACTCCCTCCCTTTGGTGAGAGTGTCCGACCCCTTTGCCAGTTGAGCCCAAGGACGAGGGGTTCCGCAACTCGATTTTGATCACGGGAAATATGAACAAAACGAACCTCCCAGTCCATTGCCAATAAATCACGAATCTAATAGACAACAAGGCTCTGCATAGCACTATGCCCTTCCTCGGCAAGAGCATCTATCGGTAATTGTGAATCAGATTCAATGCAAGTCCTCTTAAAACCCTTGTCCTAACCAAGTTGGAGGCCTTTCAAAAAAGCCCATTCTTCAACTACATGTGCTTCACATATACCAATCTGAAATGAAAACCCAGCAATCCATGAACCATGTGAATCTCTTATAATACCTCCATAACTTGCACATTGCCCCAAGGATGTCACTGCTCTGTCCACATTTATCTTAACCCAATCTTGATTTGGAGCTTTCCATATTACAGGATGCAGAGGCATGGGGAAGTTACTGTCATAGACAAACAGTTTCCACGAGTTCATAATAATGACAACAAGTAAGTTTGGTTTAACAAAATCAAAACTAATAGGTTACGCCAAGTCCAAAGCTTCCAAATGCAAACACCAAAAAGGAGGTTCCACCCCAATCCTTTTCGAAGGTTCATATTAAACCAGTCTCAAAGCGAAGCAGCAAAAAAACCTGATTGATACTTCTGATGTACTAAGTCAAGCCACATACCTTTCGCATACTTACAATCGCCAAGAATATCTAATATACTTTCAGCAAATTGATTACAGTCAGGATATAAGGGTGAGGATTCAGACCATCTGCTCCGCCATTCGTTTGTGGGTAGTCTATTGGAAAACGCTAACCAAAGCAATACTCTAACCTTTTCAGGGCCCTGCCACTGAAAAAAAATTTTCCTTTTGTTTCTCAATGAAATAGTATGTTGACTTGGTGGTAAAAAGCCCATTTGCAAAGCCGCTCCACAACATCACATCCTCACCAACATGATTCATAGGTGGAGGGATAGCTAGCAGCCTTCGAATAATTTCACTAGAGACAATTTGCCCAAGCCGAGAGTAGTTCCATACACCATTAGAAATCCAATCTGAGACCTTACTAGCTCGTGCTTCCTCAGTTACGGGGCGCAAAAAATATTCTATGATTTTCATATCCTGTAAGCACCACGTGTCAGTAAAAAATTCCACAATATGACCATCCCTAACTCGCCAAAAGGTCCCATCTTCAATGGTCTGTTTTTGTTTGCATATGAAGGACCATAATACAGAGTCCCCTGGTCTTCATACAAAGAGATCTTGTTCATCTCCAATCATGTATTTGTGAAATAGGATATCTGCCCATAAACTACCTAATCCTGTCACTAATTTCCAGGCTAGTTTGCAGCCAAACGCCTCGTTCAATGAATCCAATTTCTTAAAACCTAGTCCCCCATATTTCTTCGGTTGAGCTAGCATCTGCCACCCCACATTGTGGTAACCGCGTGAGTTCATCTTCCCCTAGATAAAGTTTACACTGCAATTTGAGACACCAAAGGAAACCGCGAAAACTTTGAATGGGTCCTTTCTCCAAGAGCTCGTTCCTCTTTTTCACCCAAAAGCGGATTCGAGGGAAATGGTACAAAGTAGGCTTCACCCAATCTTCACGGGAGTAAGAAGGGATGAAGTACACATTCCTCCGATCATACGTCATCCTTACACACTCTAAGTATTGGCAGTATTCCTCCTTTATAGTTGTTGTACTTTGCTCTGCAAACTTGTAGTCAGTTTGCAGTATATCCACCAATGTTCTATTTTGGTCCAGAATGTGGTTCCAGAAGACAGGTTCGTAATAGGGGTCGTTATAAAAATCATTATCAAAGGTTTACAGGTTGTCAAACTGGGGGTCATTGAAGTTATCTCCAACAGATGAATCACCAAATGGATTTGGTTCTTTCGGTTCTTGCAGAGGTTGTGCCATGTCCAAGCATGCAACATTTAAGAGTTCGGGATCATATATAGGTAAAAGTGGGTATTCCAGTCCATAATGGTACACGGGTCCTGGTTCATGTATGGGTATAGGGGGATATAAGTTCAAGGGTTCAAAAGGGTACTCTGGTACGGGTTCAGGATTGTACTCTGGTGAAGGGTGGTATTCAGGTTCGAGAGGATATATACTCGGGTCCGGGATTGTAGATGTAATACCCTAAAAATCTCTACTTAGCATAGCCACTATATCTTGATAGAAAATACCTATTAAAAATGGGTGAATATGTGGTCTCAAAACTTAGTAGCTCAATTTAGGGAATTTTGTCCTAGAAGTAAATAAACCAAAGACCCAAATTTTCTAATTTGGTTTAGAGATCATAAAATACCCTAAGATTATTATATTACAATATAGTTTTATTTAATAAAATGTTATGAAAATACCTAAATCAATTAAAAGAAATTACCAATAAATAAATGACAATTAAATTTACGTTAATTAAAATAATTTTATAAATGTTCATAACAAATTTAGAGGCAAAATAAAAGTATAAAATGAGGGTGAAATAATACTTTCCTAATTAAGAACTAATTTTCATGATTAGTTAAATCAATTAATCAAGGGAGAAGATTTAATCTAAACAAACACAATGAAATCCAATGATTGTGAGTAAACCAATAATTAATATTAATCCTTGTGAAATTGAATTGGCCAATGATAAATCAAGAAAATATTATTAATCCTCATGAAATTAATTGAACCAATAATGGATTAGCATAAATTTAAGGTCAAGATTGAATCTAATAAAGCTAATCCAAAGGCTTGAAAATGGATTTCATAAAGCATGGTCCATGTGAAATTTTAATAACCAATGAGGACTTATCTTCTTCATAATATAAGACAACTAAAACACTATTAAAGAGTGCAATTGGGAAGAGCATATACGGTTCAAGCATAATAGGAGGCAAGTGGAGATTGAATTAATAATAAATATACACACACATGACTAAATCAAAGCACATGCAAGTCTTAATCATGGAAGAAGAAATATGTACTTCTCATAAATGCTCTTAATGACTTTTTAAGAGGGTAAGCAAGAGAGAGAGATTATAGGCTTGATTTAATAATAATTTGAAATCCACTAAAGAGATAAATCGGGAATCAAGTAATCTAAATCCTTAAAAATCAATAAGAATTTATACAAAATAAATTGTATCTTGAGATATATTTATCATAAATCAAATATAGGAAGAGATTATGAACAAGCATAATTCAAGCTTGAAATTGACTATAACCAAAGTCATTTCCTCAACTTTTGAAGATTTGTACCAATTGAGGAAATGGGTGTTTGATGTCTCTAATTAAAGCCAAAAATCTCAAGAGTTCAAAACCAAAAGAAAATTTGAATCAAACTTCATTAAGATCCCCAAATGAATTTTTATCTAGTGAAAAGCAAAGAATAGAAGAAGGAGATAGTTGGCTTAGGAAAAAGCTAGAACACATAGGATATTTTTGCAACTTTAGGAAGAAGATAATGTACTTGGGGATGAGTCATAAAGCAAAAATGGAAGAGGATAGAGGGGAGAGAGGGGGAGCACGTTTTTGAGAGGTGGAGGGTGAGGATGTGAGCTTCCCAAATATCCTAGATCCAATGGCCATCTTGCAAGATGAGCTAGATTTGAATTAATTGCCAAATTGCCACACCAAACTACTATAAATAGGGGTCCTTGGGCTTCATATCCTTCACACCAAAACAAGCTTGAACAAGCTGATATAGAAAGTAGAGAGTGAGTGTGAAGAGCTTCTTGAAGGAGTAGCAAGGTTCTTGGTAAGTTCTCAAGCTCTAGCTTTAAGTTCTTTAAGTTTTAGTTCTTAGATTCTTAGATAGAAGTAGCTTAGATCTTAAAATTGTTAGAATAATTTTATTTACATGTTTTTATAGTCAAAATTAGCTTTATTTCGAAAAAATGATGAGGGAGGTCATATAGCAAAATTTCTGGAAGAAAATCATCAAAGTAACGAAGTTCTGGCGAAATTTCATCGGTTTGGGAATTTCTGAAGGCAGTGATGAAAACGCCAGAATTTCATATTGAAACTATGGTCAAAATATTCTGAGAAAATTCATGGTTAAAATATACATATAGGGATTTTTAAATATGTCAAGAACATGTCAAAATGAGTTCTGTATAAGGAGATAAAATTTCTCAAAGTTGGGCTACGAATTTCTGGAAAATTTCTGGGCAGAGGCTCAAAACTTTAAAACTGGGAGTGATTCGTGTAATCTGGGCAAGATTTATTATTTTTAATTGAAAATAGACATCATAAGGATTCCAAGAAATTTTACGGATCCTCGTTTCGATTTTTGTAGAATTAATTATGATTTTTCAAAGTTAGACAAAATGCTGCCCAGATTTGTACCAGCGTTGTTCTACGAATTTTGAGGAAACAAAGTGGAAAATAAATGTTGCAAGGGAAAAATAGTCATTAGTGGCCGGGATATCCCATAGGATATTATTTGTAAATTAATAAATACGATATTACCATTATAGGATACGCGTGATCACCGCCCGACCGTCAACGTACCGACAACACCGACGAAGGTACGGACGCGTCTTGTAACACTAACTCGATGTTTACTTGTATACCTATATGTGATAGATATGTTCATAGACGTGACTCGTTTTTAAAAAAAGAATTGTTCATACACATACAGCTTTATACGGGTTATAGTCATGATAACGCCGTTGAGTTTTCCTAGCGGCGAGGACACGGATGTACACCGTGGCACCGGTGAATAGTGCGGTTGTAATAACATTCATATGCGGTGGCTGTGTTGTTATTACTTGTTTTTATATATGTGAATATAGCTGTGATGTTATGAGATAACTGTCATACATAACTGTACATGAACATGAGGTTAACCGTTACCTGAGGTTCAATGGGTATTGAACCTCAGCTCTTACCATAGCTTTAGGATCCGGAGTAAACAGGATCGAAGACAAGGGTAAGCGGAAGATGTAGGAACCGGCTTGAGAAAGTCCTATTGACATGTACTTTACGATATCAACATTTGAAAAAAAAAAAAATTGTAAAGCTGTTAACAGCTAACACATACATTACAGTGGTTACTTATCAGTTACTTTTTCAATACTATTTACTTCCGATGCTCTACTCTGATCACGATACCATGAAAACGCTTTCGAAAATTGGGATGTTACAGTAGACCGATTCATAGTTGATCTTAATCCTTATGATTCCGGGGTTCACCGATTTCCGTGTAGTACGTCTAACTCGTCTATAGTATTTGATGTAGGAGGGTCTATCTTCGTCCATCTTTACTGCATCATACCACTAGGGTTATATCAGTACTCGGGTTCTATAACTACCCAAACCATGTTCTAGAAACTAGCTCTGATACAAAAAATGTAACACTCCTAATTCAATACTCCCATTATGTATATTAATAAGCAGTATATATGAATATCATCAGAGTGGAGTGATTGAGCGGAATAGTTGGGTTGAGCGGATGAGTAACTAATACGTGGCTATAACTTAAACCATTTGCGGTGTATCCGGTCGAGGGAATATCAATACAGTTATCCAAATCTACAGACACAAGATATCTAACAATATAAATATAGCCCAAAATATTAAAACTCCAGCTTAGTCCCTACGCGTGCTGTTTACCCTTTTCACCGGCTCCCGACCCTCCAGATCCTCAAGCTAGGGTCAATTCTGAGATTCAATACCCATTGAATCTCAGGTAACAGTTAACCTCATGCTCAAGTAATAACAGTATATATGACAGATATTCATTACATTTCAGCATCAATCATATATAGCACACAGCAGATATAAGGTTACAACAATACGTAGCACACAGCACATGTAATGATATCAACGTTTGCACTAACCAGTGCCACAACTCCTCATGCCCTCAGCACTAGGAAAACAACCCGACAGTATTATCAAGACTATAACCCGCATAAAGCTCAATGTATATAAATAGGTGACCTAAAACCGAGTCTTAGCCACTGTGCATGACTCAAGACCTAGTTTTGTCCATGACTCTATGAATCATACAATCACATATAAGCATATACAACACACAAGAGTTAGAGTTACAGTACGCGTCCATACCTTGGTCTGTGTAGCTAACGATACGTTCTCCTTTAGGTACCGATCCTTGATTCCTCGGATATCCTATAATGTTATCACCCATTATTTCCTTCATAAATAATATCCTAAGAGATACTTTAGCCACTATTGACCTTTTTACCCTTGGTGGATTTTTTATTCCAATAATATCCTTACATTTCCTTAAAAACGAAATTTCAGAATTTCTACCCAGATTTTTTGGTAAATTTGAAAAATCATAATTAATTCCACAAAAATCAAAATGAGGTGCTTACAAAGCCAAAATGACCCTTGACAAGTTTGTAAATGGAGCAAATCACCAAGAGGGGGTGAATTGGGGATTTTTAAAAATTCTTTTTAAATACTCGAAAAAGAGACGGTGAAACAAGGGCAAACAGAGAAGAAGGAGAAAAGCAAGACACGGAAGAATTTATACTAGTTCGGTCTCAATTCTTGACCTACGTCCAGTCCCCAGACACTCTGGGATTTTCACTAACTCACAAGATCGGCTATATACTCTTCACTCAAAAGTTATCCTCTCACTAGGATACATCCCCCTTACAAGTTGTAAACGATAATCCCAATCTCCAAGTCCCACGACTTGAGATTCTTACAATAAATGATTTCAATAAATAATCTCTCTCAAAGAGTAGATAGAATAAACAACGAAGTGTAATGTATCAAAAGATACTTTACAAGAGGTAGAAAAGCTATAAGAGTAGTTGAAACTTGAATGCTTTTTGTTTTCTTGTATTACGGTAGTTGAAGAGACTTGAATGCTTTAGCTTATATATGAAAGAAGTATTAAATGACCGTTGGAATGATTAATGTAACCATTGGAGACATTAATCTAGCTGTTAGAAGCAACTCGCTCACTTCTCTCTCCAATCTTGAGTTAATCCAGGTGGTCAGATGTTTTGATTGACTTCCCTTGAAATAAATCTGTTGAAGAGAATGTTTCCAGAGAGGGAAAGTCAACATTTAATCCTTTGCAAAGACTAGAGAATGATTTGCCAAAAGGGTGCAAGGTTTTACGAACTTGCAATAAATGTGTTGTTGACGTCACCTTTTGCTTTATACTAAATCCTCATTCTAAAGGTTGTTAATCATTTGGAACTCACTAACAAACTAATTAAACAAGGTCAAGAATAGTAATGAGTGATGATATGAAGTATTTAGATCATTCATGAAGATTTCGCAAATTCGAGGAAGATGATTTTCAAACTAAGCAACACAAACTTGAGTTTGTTTAAGCAAACTGGAGTTTGCAACTTTTGCTTAAGAATCAAACTTGAGTTTGGAAACTTAAACTCAAGTTTAGTTCCTTCTCGAGACAAATCATCGCAATTGAGCTCGAAGAACAATTGGAAATAGGAGCAAACTCGAGTTAATAAGTGATAACTCGAGTTTGAGACTTTTGAAATAAAAATATATTTAAGTCCTCAAAGCTCAAACTGGAGTTTTTAAAAGCAAACTTGAGTTTTCTAAAGTTCAAAATAGCGAGGAGCTCTTGACTTGACACAAACTCAAGTTTCCTTGAAATAGTAGAAACTTTGAAAACTCTCGGCAAACGAAAATTAGAGTGTACTCTGTAAACTCGAGTTTTCTCAAAATGTGGAAAAACTTCGAAAGCTCTTGGCCAAGTGCAAACTTGAGTTTGCGAAGACAAACTCGAGTTTGCTTGACATGTGAAAAACTTTGAAAAACTACTTGCTAAGAGCAAACTGGAGTTTGCATATCAAAACTTGACTTTGGTTAAGTTCAAAAACATTGGAAGCTCTCTGTCTAACATAAACTCGAGTTTACAAATATAAACTTGAGTTTTCCTTGACTTGAAAAACTTTGAGTGCTCTCGTATAATACAAACTTGAATTTGCCAATACAAATTTGAGTTTGTCTATGTTTAGAAAAACTTGAGCTACTCTCTATCAAGTCCAAACTCGAGTTTGACAATCTAAACTTGAGTTTGCCTTTGACAGTTAGTTTTTCAACTTAACTAAGACAAACTTCAATTTGAGTTTACAATTGTCAGTTATCATCAAAACACATAGAGAACTGACAAAGTCTATTTTATTTTTAAAATAACAACTTTAACTCAAAATAATGATTCAATACCGAGTTTTAATTTTTCTAACCATTGTTGATTATCTTCCAAAAATGTGACCGAGCTTTAAGAATTTTTTCTTCTTGTACAGAACTCAAATTGATACATATTTAATATATTTAGAAAGCTATGGATGTCTACTTTGTTCATGAAAACTTTCATGATTTTAGAACTTCATTTGATACATAAAATAATGCCCTTAGTCCAAGCGAATCGAGAAAAAGCTGAAATGCGGGAATTTTCCCAATTTTCACAATCTTGCTCCATTGATTCCAAAAATTATTTCCTACTATGTTTTTACCTCATTCAGAATTTTAAATGCAATGGAGGGATAAAAACATGTAAAGGAATTTCCTTCATAATTTTCTAGATTAAACCACAATTTTACTAAAAACTAGCTCAAGAACTGACTGTAAGTTCTTGAACTCCTTCTTCCTTTCATGAATTTCGATCAGCTCTCCCTCTCTCAAGGATCAGCTGAGTTTGTGGTGTTGGTGTGAAGAATTTAGGAAGGATGATGCCTCTACTTATAGGCAATATATGCTCCAAGGTCACAATGGTAAATTCTAAGTATTCCAAAACTTCTTCCTTCTTCTTCCACCATTGGATTAAATTCACTTTACAACATCAAATCTCCACCCTTCCATGTGGCTGTCGACATGCTCCTTTTCTTTAGTCATTTAATCTGTTTTCTAATAGCCAAATATCTTGTTTATTTAATGATAAATCCTATTAGAAACCCTCCCATATGCAAGGCACCAATGCTGACTTTTCTAGGATGATTTAGTTAGTTAATTATTATACTAATCTAGGGCTTTTATATCCCCTTCTTATTGCCTAATTGGTTTGCTACTTAATCAAGGTCATTAGTGCTTTTATTTAAACCAGTTTAATCCCTCATTTTGGCCTCTTAATTTTCAAAAATGAGATAGCCCCCAATTGATGCTTTTTATTTGTCCTTAATTAATTAGGGGAATTTATGCAACTAACCTTAACTAATTCAAGCTAATTTACTCATTAACTTTTGCTAATTCACTTTAATTTACTTAAGTGTTTTTATAATATTTTCTTGCCTTCTTTGGTCATAAAATAACTATCATTTTATGTGTTATTTATGTCATATTTTATTGCCCTCGTTTGTTCTCTCAAAACCTTCTATTTAATTATAAACTTCATGAAGAGATTTGCCTAAAATTATAATTAATAAATTATAATAATTTGAGACACATATTCACCTTTATTTTATGCTAATTATTAATCAAAATATAAGATTTATTACGAATGTGAATTTTGAGGTATTTACACTCCTTTTCCTATTTAAGTGTGATCAAATATGTGTAGTGAATAAGTCTATTTATCTCTTTTTTATTCTCATTGATGTTTTTGGTGGTAGGATGAGATTTTAAGGTTCAACAGATGGATTATTATGATATATGAATTCTCTTAACCACACGTTATTTATTAGCTTAAGAAAAACAGTAATGGAAGATTTATGGTAGTCAGATTGAATAATACAAATTCGATCGCCATTAAATAAAGTTGAAGGAGTAATTTCTCAGATGGCCTCATTCTCATAACAATATGTGATAATTGGGACCATATCCTATATATATATATATATATATATATTTGTATGAGAAAGAAATATAGATAGCAGGTGAGAGAGAGAGAAGGGGACAAAATTTATGTTAAATAGACTCTCATGCTTATAATTGTACGTATATTTTATTTTACATGAATAACCAACAAAGCATGAATATTTTTTTTAGAGAAACCACACACATATTCTGTAGGCACATACTACACACATATATGTGCTTTTATTATCTGGATATTATATATATATATATATATATGTATGTATGTATATGTATAGAAACGGGCATGGGAAGGCCCAAAGTTTTGGCAAATGTGGGTGTTGAATTTAACAGTAACAATGACAATAATGCAAGCCATTCCTAATTTTGCATGCTCCTCCTCTGCAACTAGCTTTGCATCTTGTGTTGCACTTGTCATTTCTGCAATTAGGAGTGTGATAATCCTGACAGCATTTTATTCCTTCAACTCCATCCATATTACCTGAAATATTAATTAAATATAAATTAAGTTAATATATTTACAACTTGCATTTCCTTAATAATATTTGTAAGTAAATAATTTAATAGTTTGAATATGGAAACGAACATGAACTGGATGCAATTCAAAAAGAAATGCAGAACAATGAAGCAAGAGAGAAAGATGAAGTAGACCTGATGATAATATGGTAATTAGAAAAAACGCAAGGTAGAAGGTTTTTGCAGATGATGAAGCCATTTTGAAAAATCAATTACTTGGTAATCAGTATATTAATGATGTTGCAAAGAATTCTGGGTAGGCTATTTATACTGTGCTTGGAGCTTAGTTATTCAGTTTAGCACAACATCTTCGGTTACCTTAATTGGCTTGTTTTAGAATGCAAATAATCCTTATTTTATATTTCAGTTGATTGCGTAGGTTTCTTATCAATAAGATCTGAAATAGTATTCAGCAACTGATTTGAAATCTTTTTTTTTTTTTTTTTTTTTTTTTTTGCCTTCAAAAACTGATTTGAAATCGAATTAACTATTTTTGTTTGTCTCTCGTTGTGTTGGGGGAAAAATAAACTGGAACATATAATATAATTGGTAAAGGATTTCTCCAGTCACTGGAGATAAGTTATCTCCAGTGACCCCCCAAAACTATGTCGTTTTGGATTAATGAAGGTTATTTCTATATATTTTTGTATCATATAAATTTTACCGAAACACTCTTCATTAATTCACCTAAAATTGCAAACACACCACTCATTAATTTAAAACGACATAGTTTTAGGGGTCACTTTGAGATAACTTATCTCCAGTGACTGGAGAAATACTTTTCACATAACATAATATACATAATATGAAAACAAGTGAAAAGACTTTTGAGGAAATGAAAAATCAGAAAGGAAACGAGAATATATGAATGATAAAAGGAAATAGAATTAGGTGTTAAAAGAATGTTAATTTGGTCTATTTTATATGTGTATTTCAATAATGAAACACAATACTTAAGACTCCAAGAGACATTAATACCCCTCAATCATCTTCTTCTTGACTCTAATCTCTATTGTAGAGAAACAATATGGTACAAAACACCAAAAATTTTGACAATATATCTAAATTCGGCAACACATGCAAGTTATTTTTTTATTTTTGTTTCATTTGAAGTAGCAAGTTAACATCTAGCATTCTAAAATTCAAAGAGAAAGCGATTTTTAAAATAAAATAAAATTGCTTCTGTAAATTTCAGAATTGAGCATTAATCAATCACGATAATTCAATCCAAAAGGTAGGCAAGTTGAGATTGAAAAACGTTAAATAATCACCCCCTCTATTTTACCTCAATTACATAAACCTCTCACCTAGTTCAAAAATGTTTACAAACATCCCTTAAAATTAAAATATATTACATAAACGTCGCTCATATATTTGAGATTTCATTTCTATCTATAAAAATCATTAGTTGACTGTTAAATTTAACTTTTAGACTTTATTTTGACCAAAACGCCCATTTGTAACATAATTATTATTTAAACCTTTATATTTGCCAAAAAAATATTTTGCATAAAATCAAAAAATAACACACATAAACACACACATGCTAAAGTATACTTTGTGTCATTTAAGTTTTCATGAGGATTCATTTTAGTCCTTTAAGTTTATAAAGTGCACTTTTAATTCTTGAAACTTAACACCGTCAATGTTACTAACGAAAAATGCTAACTAAGCAAAGTTAAGTGGTGATTGTATGATAATATAATAACAAAGCAAGCCTAAATTTCTTAAAAAATTCAGATTCTAATTGTTATGGTGCAATACTCTGCAATAGTGAGAAAGGGAGAGCAGGAGGAGGAGAAAAATTGGTTAAGAATCAAATTTTTTTTATAACATTATTTTAAATAAAATCAGATTTTTGCCCAGTTACCACTTAACTTTGCGCTTATTCAAAATTTTCCGTTAGTATGTTAATGGTATTAAGTTTTAAGGACTAAAAATTCATTTTATAGACTTAAAGGATTAAAATGAAACCTCATATAAACTTAAAAGACTAAAAGTATACTATAGCTTTTTTTTTTTTTTTTTTTTTTTTTTGAATATTCATGACTTCTAGCAGTTGTACATTCAAAGTTTCAAACAAACCTCATTATGACTGTCAAACTGTTTTATCTTATTGCACCGTCGTCGCATTCATAAATATGAGTTATTAAGTACAAGAACATTTTTATGAGATAAACGCATTTATCATTGACTTTTTTGATTTTGGAAAATATATGCCATACATTTTAATATAGATATATATATAAGAATTACGGAGTAGTACCGAGCATCCTAAACTATTGTCCAAAATGCATTCAACGTATTAAAGTATTTAGTGGTATAATTTTGTTCTTGATATATGTATTTAAAATGGAATAATCTTTACCCCCGAAGTTAACACATCATAATGTCGTTTTCACTTATTGAAGGAAAAAAGCTTCCATCCGACGATGACACATTCATCTTTTGTCGTAGCTTCTTCTCGAAGCTCTTTAGTGGACTCTCTTGACATTCAGATCCCCAATCTACAATTACCAAACCAAAAAACTTGTAAGTCACTCACCTTGAAACTAAATTTGCATGTGAATACGATCTGCTTCGTACTCCGTTGGATTTGAAGCATTTGAGGCCTGTACTCTTGTTCACCGTTGAACAGGAACACAAATCTCGGGTTAGGACGTCGGGTTCGCGCGTGCATGAACTGCAACATGAAATAACTTCATGATGCTATGTTTTTCCCACCAAGCACAACCCAGCTGTTCTGAAACATACTCCCTCGAAATTCCGCCATGCATGTTCATATCGAATGCAAAGGATGGAGTTTGCCAAGACTTGTAAACAAAAATCTTCATAATTGGATTCTTGGTCGCCTAAAGTTTCTCCAACTGAAGCTTGCTCAAATCGAAGATAGCAACTGCGGGAGGTAGATTCATTGCGAATTTGTTCAAGGTGTTGGGTGCAACTTTGCCTAAAGATATAATTTGGTTCATGTATTACTATCTCATTTTTAAATATTTATCTTTGATATGACTTTCATAAATAATCTATATTTTAATATACATAGCATCTTATAATAATTTAAGAGCAGCTAATGTATTTTTTACCTAAAAAACCTTTAGGAATATATTAAAATTATTTGCTTCCCATTATAAACAAATAATTAACGATTGATTTTAAAGAAAGGCAAAATTTTAAAAACAAAATTGAAATCTTAACTATGAAACCGTTTTTTCTTGAGGAGATTTTGCCCTCACCATCCAACAACCCAAATATATGTTCCTTGTGTGTGTGTGTGTGTGTAGACACACAATCCCTTTCCTAATGAAATATCGATTATAGTTGAATTGAGTAGAAAAACTCCATCCCCTTTAAATAAATTAAAGTCGATGTTTTGATTTGTATAAATGAAAAAAAAAATTAAAATAGTTTCTCAATTGACCTGATACTAAAAATAATATATGAATTTTGTTGGGATCATGCACTGGATAGTTGTTTTGAGAGGAGGGCGGATTTGATAAATAGAGAAATAGAATGGGCAAAATTCATAATAAATAGACCCTACTGCATATAATTTTATATGTTACATATTTTACATATAATTAACCAACAAAGCACAATTTCAAATTTATTTTTAGAGAAATTAGACCATATACATATACAAATATCCATTTACATACTGTACACTCATAGATGGTGCTTTTATACATGAACAAAACTGAATATTATTTACCAACTAATTTTTTTTTTTTTTTTTTTTTTTTTTTTTTTTTTTTTTTTGGATATAAAAGGTGGCTCAAAGCCTATATTAAAAAAGAAGCATTACACAGGAGGGGAAATTAATCCCAAGCATTCTTGGTTGACCCAAGTTCTGAAATAAAAGGACAGACATCAAGCAAAGAGGATTTGGATATACCCATTTTTGCCAAAGCATCAGCAATCCTACTACTCTCACGGTTAATCCACCTGACTTGTACCTGCCAACTTCTGCCTAAAAGTTCTCTAGTTTTAATCAGCTGAAGGCTCCCGGTGTCATGCTCTGGATCCAGGATCAATTTCAGCACTTCCTCAGCATCGGACTCAACAATTAATTTCCTTAGCCCCATATCCCAAGCCAGTTGGAGCCCAGAGCCCATTCCTCAGAAAGATTAACCTGACAAATTCCAATCTGTTTCGAGAAGTCCATTACCCATTTTCCATTCCAATCTCTAATCACTCCTCCACACCCAGCCTTAGAGGAGCTTAGATTCATTGCTCCATCTACATTCAATTTGTTCCATCCAACAGCGGGTTTCATCCATTTTGTACCAACCGAAGCATTACAACAACCAAACTACAACAATAACCATTGGGCCTCTTATATACATGTCACAGTCCTGTGAAATAAGCAAACAGAGACTCTTAACACAACTACTAACTGACCGGGCTTGGACCCTTACAAGTAACATATCTAGTATGATACAAGTCAAGACCCAATTACATCATGTACTACCAAGACTCCCCCTCAAGTTAGGAACTCTGTATTCGCAAGTTCCTAACTTGCTCAGGATGTACTCATGTTGTGGTCTTCCAAGCCCCTTAGTTAAAACATCAGCTAATTTCTCCAGGAGGACTTGACATGTCCAAACGTAATCATCCCTTGCAATGGTTTTTCTCTTACGAAATGACAATCAACTTCAATATGTTTAATTTGTTCATGAAAGACTGGATTCGTGGCTATGTGGATCGCTACCCGGTTATAACAATACACCTTAACTAGTTCTATGTTCAAAATCTGTAGTTCCTTGAACAACCCCACTATCCATGTCAATTCTGAGGTTGCCATTTTCTAAGGCCCTGTATTCTGTATTCTGCTTCTACAGATGATGTGGAAATCGTATTTTGTTTCTTCGACTTCCAACAAATCAACGAGCCTCCTAATCTCACTAGATAACCAGTGACCGAACATCTGGTGTCCCTGCATCCAACATTGTCCGAGTCACAAAACCACTCTAGGCTCATCGGACTTGCAACTGAGAAGAAAATCCCTCGGCTAGGGGTGTCCTTTATATACCTCACCAATCTTAAGGCAGCTTTAATATGTGATTCTTTTGGGCTTTGCATGTATTGAGATAAAACCTACACGGTAAATGAAATATCAGGCTTGGTTAACGTCAAGTATAATAATTTACCTATAAGCCTTCTATAACTCCGATCCCTGGTTCTTGTAAGAAGTGATTATCCTTAGTTTCTTCTGAAGTGACCTTAAGATTTTGCTCAAAGGGAGTGAAAGTCGGATCTTATTCATCTAAAAATGTTTGACCAACAAGTTCAGTGGCATATTTTCTTTGATTAATAAGACGTGTGAAATGGTTAGAGAGAACCAATTCCAGACCAAAGAAATATTTTAACTGTAATATCCTTAACTTTGGGCCTCAATATTTTAGAATAAGCCTGTATTAGGCAGACGACTAAGTCTAATTCAGGAAGCATGATAAATATTGTGAAGGGAATTTCCTTTGATGTTGGTAGACTGGATTTTCTGGGAGGCAGTCAATTTGTTACATGACTTAATTTGACTATGTAAATGGTATCCAATGGCCCTAAAAATTTGCAGGATTGTAGTAGACACCCGAAGATTTAATTTGATGCGTTATATGCCTCATTTGTGTGTCTAAACCTGGAGATATAAATTTTTTAAAATGGCATATGATTCTGGAAAGTCATTCTGGGCAATATGTAATTATTGTTGAACCTGGAGCAGTGTGCGCATATATGACTATTAGAAGTATTAGTCCTTGAAAATAGAGTCAACAATGATTACATAGACTTTGAAACCACCCCATTTGAACACTTGTACAATTAGATATGATTTTACAAAGTTGTATACAAAATCTAGCAGAAATTGGCCTAAGGGGCGAAAATGTAAAGTAAGGCCCAGAGTGGGTAGTTGGATCTTCAAGGGTTAATAGGAATTGTTAGAAATTAATATAGACCCTTTAACCTTATGTTGAGTATAATGTAATGGTCAGTCCTAATGCTTTGGAATGAATAATAATTCGTTGTCTACAATTGTATTATCATAGGACCCGACATTTGCCCAGGACAACCAACGGATTGGGAGCCTATTCGAGAATTGGTAAAACATTTAGGTAGTAACTCTAATATTGCATTCTCTATATGTCCCTATATGTATGTTTGAACCATGTTTGTATAAGTCCCGACTGTATAAAGCCAGAATCGGGTTGTTGCTCAGTAACGACTTAGGTTATTGCCTAGTCGATTTCTCAGCACTGTGGTTATGTGAATTTATTACAGTTGTTGCTATAATATTTGCAATTGTTGCTGTCATACTTGTAGTTGTTGCTAAATATGATTTGTGTTATGACTGTTAATGTTGTATGTTATGTTATTGTGGGCTGCGTTGTGTGTGGTTAACTGGAATATATTGTATATACATTGCATGTGAGATTAATTTGTTACTCTAAGATTCATTTGACGAATCTCATACATCCCCAAAAGTTGAGGACATGATCATAGCAGTGGGCAAATCTCTAAGGGCAAGGCAGCGGTCACGGATAATTGATGGCAGTAGCATGGACATTAGATGGAGTTGTTTACTTGTAGTTTTAGCTTACTTTACTATTCTAAGTTGTAGTAGAGTGACTCCGTTACATTTTGAATAGTCATATTTTGGATAGCTGAATTATAAACCCCGTGCGGGTAATTACTGTTGTATAAACAAGAATCATGCTTCTTATCAGTATACTATGCTCAAACCATCTTTCACGCTTTGATGTGCTATATTGCTATGATGTATGGCAGGTTATCGGAAGGGAGTGACAATAACGTTCCAAGATCCCTACTCTTAAATTCACTATGCAGATATCTCTTCACATCATTAATCATTTTCACATTATTCTTTGTAATCATTAAGTCATCCACCTATCCAAGCACATACAACTTACCATCCTTGGTTTGGTCTTGGAAAAGTGCATAATCATACTTTGTTGAAAACCACCTTTAATCAAAGAGTAGGTAATTTCTCATTCTACTACCTTGAGACCTGTTTGAGGCTGTACAAAGATTTAGGTAGTTTACATACCTAAGGAAGCTTATGCCACTGAACAAATTATGTATGTTAATCACCTATTAAATTTCATATATACACACAAAGACAATAAGAATCTTAATTAATTAATTTAATCAACTAAGTCATTTATGTGAATAAATTAAGCTTACTCACATTAATAGAATTGATATTTTAAAATTCATGGGTGACTATTTATGCATGCTATAAGAAGGTGTTATGGCTACTCCTCTGACGCTAAACAATCTATATCTTCTATAATACTTGTAATAGCATCGTCAAAAACTGTTCCTTGAACAATTGATTTTGGAGAAAATAGTTGTGTTTATATTAATGTCGTTAGTGTATTCATTTACTTTGACACTAGTAAATATTAATATCTATATTTATCACTCTCTTTTGACTATCATAATAATTTATCGATCTATTTTATAATTCAATATCAACATTTTATATTTTACATCCATAAATTATTAGTTGGTCCCATGGTTCAATTAGTTATCATAATAATAATTTATCTCATAAGTCAAGAAGTTATCATAATAATAATGCAAACTATATCTTTTTCAAGAAGTTTAATTTTCAAGAAATACAGTTAGCCCCATAATTATAGTAATGCTTATATATATATTTTTGTGTCCAATGTATTCCCCTTTGTGTTCTAGCTACGTTCTTCATTGTCAAGGTCGCCTTTATGAACTCATTAGGGTTATTAACAACCGCAAGGATACATGGGCGCTATCGTTGATCAGGGTTATCAAGAAGTGCACGATGACTAAAATGACATCACCTTTTGATGGAAAGTTAGCGACTTCGGCATTTGATTCAATCCCTTATTTTCCTCCTTTTGTTTGATCTTTTGTTTCTTGTAGTATATTAATTTCTTAATTTAAATTTCTTTTTCTATATTCCTCCATGGCTTTCGTAAAATTCATCTTCAATGGCAAAAAGGAGAGCTTAGAACTTTCTAACACAATTAGAGCATTGTGTTGGAAGAGAAATTGTTGTTACGCGTAGAGTAAAGCGAGGCGATCAAATACCCATCCAATAGTTTGTACATTTTACACTTTTCTATGTAAGGAGATTTTTTTTTTTTTTCCTTGCAATGGTTTACATAGTCATAATTAATTATAAGAAAATGATTAAATTGATAGTAGCTCATATTGTGATTAAGTACCTAATTATATATTCATATGTCTATCGTCGTTCCATTTATTCGGTAGGTCTTTTTTTCCATCCCTCCAAAGTAGGAACTCATGCCTCAAGCCCCTTGACAACATTGATGTCAGGAGAAAAAGTTCAAAAGGAATATATCATTCTAACAGTTCAATTGTCGAGATCTTCAACCACTCATTCAAAGAGAAAGAAGAGAGATGACACTTCCATTGGCAAATAATATTGGGGATGTGAGATTATCTTATATATCCACCCCTACCTTCAAGGCCAACAAAGCAATCATCAATAAAATGAAATAGAAAAATGAGTGTCATGTGTTGTTTTGAGTTTTTGAATGCATCATTTTAATAGTTTAGGTTTCGAGTTTAATTTACTTTTAATTGTGTTAGGCGATTTCACGTTATATTAGGCTATACTCATATAGTGTGATATCTGCCTTTTAGACATGCCTATTTAAGTTTTATTTTATATTGTTTTGCTATTTGTGAATATCATCTTGTCAGAATATATATATTGAGCTACCGTTAATTATATTATATTGATAAATAATTCTTTCATATTTGTTGTATTGATTAATAATTCTAAGTGTTTACAATATGTTAATATACAATTATGTGAATATTTAATGAAAATTGATTTGGATCAAATATGGGGATGTGTGGGGCATTATACAAAAGGGAAGAATCATCGAAAATTAACAACAACAACAACAACAACAAATGTAATGTAAATATGAAAGCTAACGACAATCAAAAAGTTAGAATTAACACTTCATAGAAAAGAGGTAAAGAGAGGGGGCATGAACTTTCTATATAATTAAGCAGATTTTCAATACAGAGGCATGAAAATAATATAATTGCTTAATCAATCTAATATGAAAAAAGTATAAATAAATGAAATAAGAAAAGATTAGGAAATAATCATCTATAAAATATAATGTCAAATGATGATATCACTATTTCTGAATCAAATCAATACCCATATTTTGCAACAATAATAAAGAAAATTTAAGAAATAATCAAATCATTTTCAAATATGATTACTTAATTAATCAATCAATTATGAAGAAATATAAAAACGGAAATTAGGAAATAATCATCTATAATGGGTAGGATGATGTCGCTATTTCTAAATCAAATCATCATATTAATAATTTGCATCAATAATAAATGAAATTTAAGAAATTATTATGATGTTTTTTGGTTAAAAAAAAAAACTATAATTCTGAATTATGATAACTCTTTAATTTATGGATATAATTTTAAATTATGATAACTCCTAGATTTAGGGGGAAACAAAGACTGATTCACACACAATACATTTAGGACTTTCAATATAAAAATATATGGGTCATTTAAAATATATGAGTATAAAATAATTATTTGATTTATTATGATTACAAATAAATATTGTTTATTGTGCATATAATAAAAAAATTGTCCAACCATAAATACTAAGTTATATAATAAATATGACATATCTCATAAAGCAAAATTCTTTATAACTAAAAATTGTCCTTATGTCGGAGACTCAAAATGCTATATATGAACTTCGTTGCACGGGTAGCAATACTTGTTCAATTAAATTCTCCATCTCTTAATTGATTAAATTAAAATGACGATTGATATTTAATAGCCTATTAAAAGTAAAAAGTAATACATACAATACTTTAATAATTAATTACATTTTTTGTTATTTAATATTATAATAATATTTTTTTATATAATATTAAATCTCAACCATCACAATTTATTTGACGGTGTAAATAAAGAAATAGAGGGAAGTGTGGTAAGGGAAATGGGAAGCCAATTATTATAAACGGAGTAAACTTAAAGAATCAAAACCACATATTTCAAACTTAAGGGATCAAAACTAAAATAAGTTAAACTTCAAGGAGCAAAACCCAATTTTTAAAATTTCAAACACATTTCCCAATAAGGGTAAAAGTGGAAAAGAGTTTCAATTTATGACAAATTTAATGAGTTAACTATTATTTCTTATTTTCTGTAAATTAGTTAAGTGCCCCATATTATGGACCTGAGAGAGTACGAGAGATGGATAATGTTAGTTGGGTTACGAGACCCCAACATATTTTTATTGTGACCTTGTAGTCACAGAGAGAGAGAGATATATATATATATATATATACCACTCGATCCTATTTATAAAGTACCAAATCTCACATACCAAGAAAAGTTAGTTGACACAATGATTATGGGGTAAATTTTCAACTTTGTCTCATTTATGATTGGGACTTTTTTGATTTTTTCTCTCTCTATCTTTATGGGTGCAATTAATATGGGTAAAATTGTCAGTTTATTTCCTAAACTGGACTTATAAATAGGATATTTTTTAGTAAATCGACTTATAAATAGATCAAGTGGTATATGACACCAAATGTCTAAATCTTTATTGAGGAGAAGGTAGATAATTGTTGGTAGGAAGAAATTGCCTAGAGCAATTAATTAAACAGCTTGGTGGTGCCTGCAATGAGTGATTTTGGCCATGAAGATTTTAAGAACTTGACAAAACCATTGACAATATGAATTTGCATTCTCCTCCTCCACAATGAGGTTGGCAACTTGCGTTGCACACATCATTTTGACAATATGAATGCTTGACGCATTCATAGCACACAATTCCACATTAAGTGAAACGGTGAGTTTCACTCTTGGCCTAAACGACGTCGTAAAGGAGCACAAATGGGAGAATCGCCTTTAATATTTTTTTAGTTTATTTTTTTATTTATAAAAAAAAAAAAAAAAAAAAAATCCGGGTTAATCTACCCGGACCCGCTTCACCAGGTCGACCCAGAGGCAACCCCACACAGAGCCGCTGCGTTGTGCAATTCTGGTCGCCGAGGTCCGGCGTTCCAGAGCTTGAAATCGATGACAAGCATTTTTCTTTATCGATTCCACCAAAAACAAGGCCGAAAGACTAACTGATTTTTTTTTTTTTTTTTTGAACTTGAAAACAAGATCCGACAATTAGGTCCCTTTTATGTCTTGTTTTTAAGACCCTTTGATGTTTTCGAATTTGTGTTTAGCGGCACAGCATGCATATTAGAATCACAGCAGGCTGTATATGGCCCAAAAACATTGATTTAGAGAGCAAACAAAACAAGATTATGGGATCCTTGCCAATGAGGAGTGGTATAATTAGCTAATGCGTCAACCTTCACACTAAAAGCGGGGGAGGTTTGATACCGCTGGTCGATGTGAGGGCTTTTACGTGGTGAATGTCTCTGAAAATCACTTCTCCTAAGTCTTTCAACTTGGAGGCATCGCTCGACCTTAGTAGGGTATCGGTGTCTATCCCCACCTAAACTTTTTAATATATATATATATATATATATATAAGGATTTTGGGATCTCAGAAACAAACCACAAAAATTCATTTCTTCAGATCCGAAATAGAAGCACGAAAATGTGCAAAAACCATGGTCATACATAGGCTTAGAAAATACAGCAACTTATAATGCAAATGACCATGACATGAAAACTGAGCCAAAATCAAAATATGGACATTTATATTTAAAGCTTAACGGAGATTGAATTTGGTGACATCAAAAAAATTTAAAAAATAAAAAATAAATGATCATAATTGCTTTTATGGATGTTTACCACTGAATAATATGTTATTCAGTTCATAGCATCTTAAACCATGTTTTCTATCAAATAGTAGCTTGAATATTCTTCAACAAGTTTGTCTTCTACATCATCAACATTATCAAATAAGCCCTATTTCAAGGCAACACAATTTTAGCAATAATAAATTAATAACTCAAATACCTTTGAATAAGATTGTCAAAATCATGAGTTCAATACATAGTAATAAAATAAAATCGTATTGTAGACTCAAATCGTATTATGAAGTAAAATAGATATTTGGGTAAAGTACCAACATTGAGAACCTTGACAATTAATGTTATTGTGCCTAATAACCTTCAAATCATATATATATATATATATATATATATATTTGCCTCTTTTAAAAAGTGTATGAGTAGTTTTATACCTACAAAATGTTTATAGTGCCAAGTGTATTTTTTTAGATAAGTTTATATACTAAAAGTTTTTAGATTCGATGTCACACCAGAAATTTTAAAAAATAGCAATGTTATAATCTTCATCAACTTGCAAAAGTGGTCGCAACTTTTAAGTTGTGCGTCCGACCAAATGCCACATGTTAGCAATACATTAGTCCCCTTGTCTCTTATCTCTCTGTCACCCCCCTTTCTTCTCTCCATTTGCTATATAAGTGGTTAATTCTAAGCGCCTCATTCAAACATCATAAAGAAAATGAATCCTAATGAAAAAAATTATAGTAGCACCTAACTAATTTTAGCAAAATGCTATAAATTTTGAAAATGATGTGAAATTCAGTACCGCAGGTAAATTATTCTTTTATTTTTGTTTCATTTGAGATAGCAAATTTAACATCTAGCACGATACTTTTAAATTAGACCAGAAAGTGTTTTTAAAAAAAAAAAAAATTGCATCTATAAATTAAATAAAAAAAGCATGTAATAATCAAGTGGCTAATTATTTTCAGAAAAAAAAAAAAAAATACGATTGAGCATTAATCAATGAGGATAATGCAATCCAAAGGAGGACAAGTTGAGCTTGAAAACGTCAAAGAACACAAACGAAAACTATGGCAAGTACCAAATATAGGAGAACCAACAATATCTTTTTTCCAATTTCTAATATAGTAATAATTGATTTTAATTAATTTGGTTCGCACATTTTGATGCTACAAAAAAGGACAATACAGGGTCATCTTCTGGTAAGAATTGAAGCTGACTACGTAACAGAGGAAAGGGAAGAAATGAAGAATTAGGAAGACTGGACAGGAAAAATCCAAAAATACACACAATTTTGAAAACAAAAACTATCTCCTCTACAGATCCTTGAATCTGTAATTTTCCCTTCCCTCTCTTTAACATAATCTGCTACCATTGACAATACAATATACTTCAGATTTCAACACCACTTGCCATAATCTCACTTTGACTTTGACCCATTAGTTTAATCCTTTTACATTTCTTTATTTTCTCAGCTCCAGCATCAACACAGGTAATTAACCCCAATTTTCATCTTATCAGTTATATATTTATTTATTTATATTGTATTATCAGCATTTTACATTCATAATACATCAGAAAACCAAAGAGCAAATTATTATTCTCTCCAGAACAGAATCACAATAATCAAGGAGAATTTTTCCATATAGAGCTATAATGACATATTTTCGATTCATTTGGTTTTTATGTTCATTCAAGTGACTTCTCAATGAGATTCAAGAGCTGCATGAACTTACTATGGAGAATCGACCAAACAGCTTAAAATATATTATTGGGTATGAAATTCATGCCAAGAATCAAGAAAGCTCTTTAAATGAACTTTATCATCTTTGGTTATTCCTTAGATTGGATTGATTATCTTCATCTTTAGAAAAAGTTTAAACTAGTTTGAACTCATCATTTTCAGGTGATTAATTATCAGCATCAAAAACTTCAATTAGCCTTCTTCAAAATAGACAGGAAAAAAATGGCTCCAAGCAAGATCAAGAAAGCTCTTGGAGCAGTGAAGGATCAAACAACCATAAGCCTAGCAAAAGTAGGAAGCAGTACCTCACTTGCAGACCTTGAAGTCGCCATAGTGAAGGCCACAAAGCACAATGAGCATCCAGCAGACGAAAAGTACATTAGAGAGATACTCAGCTTAACTTGCTACTCTAGAACCTACATCAGCGCGTGTGTCACCACGATCTCCAAACGCCTCAACAAAACTCGGAGCTGGACTGTTGCCATGAAAACCCTAATCCTCATCCAAAGGCTTCTCTATGAAGGGGATCCTGCTTATGAGCAGGAGATCTTCTTCTCAACTCGTCGAGGAACTCGGATTCTCAACATGTCTGATTTTAGCCACCATGGCAACTCAAACTCATGGGACTTCTCAGCATATGTTCGCACATATGCGCTATACTTGGATGAGAGGCTTGAGTACAGGATGCAGAATCGGCGAGGAAAGAAAAGCACATTTGGAAATGATGAAGAAGATGGTGAAAACAAAGATAAAGATGAACCAGTTATGAGATCCACACCAGTACGGGACCTGACGACAGAACAAATATTTTCAAAGATGCAGCATTTGCAGTTGCTACTTGAGCGCTTTTTAGCTTGTCGTCCCACAGGTTAGTACTCATCAAAATCCTCTATTTGTCAACTAAGAATTATTTTAGATTTATTTCTCCATGAATTATCCAGCAAAGCACTTAAATTTAATTTATTTATCACAAATATCTAGCATAAAGAACATGAATAAACTCTGTGCAGTTACAGTAGTACTAGAAGAAATCTCAAGTTCATTTCAATTTAACAGGAGCAGCAAAAACACAGAGAATTGTGATAGTGTCTCTATACGCCATTGTGAAGGACAGCTTCCAGATATACAGGGACATAACAGAAATACTCAGTACCTTACTCGACCGGTTTAAAGACTCAGATATGCAAGACTGCATTAGAGTATATGACATTTTCAGCCGTGCGGGGAAGCAATTCGATGAGCTAGAATTGTTCTATTGCTGGTGCAAGAGTATGGGTATTGCAAGGTCTTCTGATTACCCACAAATTGAGAAGATCACATCAAATCAGCTACAGGTCATGGACCAATATATCAAAGACAAGTCAGCTGGAGCACAGGCCAAGGCTTCTAAAGAAGAAGAGGAGAATGAAGAAGAAGAAGCAGCAGCAGCAGCTAAGGTTGAAGAATCAGAAGAGGATGTGAATGCAATAAAGGCATTACCAGCCCCAGAAGAGGAACCAAAGGCTGAAGAAGAAGTCATTGAAGAACCAATCAAAGAAGAGCCTAAAGAGCAAGAACAAAAAGAAGCTGATTTGCTACATCTAGGAGATGACATACCTGGCACAGAAGAACAAGGGGATAAGCTTGCCTTGGCTTTGTTTGATGGCGCCGCACCGGCAACAGCGAGCACCACACAAGCTCTTCCATGGCATGCTTTTGATAACGAAGAAGCAGATTGGGAAACAGCATTGGTGCAATCAACTAGCAATCTGCCAAACCAGAAACCAGAATTGGGAGGAGGATTTGATACCCTCTTGTTAGATGGCATGTATAAGCAAGCAGAAGTAAATGCAGCCATGCAAGGACCAGGGTTTGGAGTCAGTGGAAGTGCGAGCAGTGTGGCACTCGGGTCAGCCGGGAGGCCGGCCATGCTGGCATTGCCAGCACCACCAACTTCCAGCGGTAGTGGTGATTCTGGTGCAGCAAGTACAGATCCATTCACAGCCTCGCAGGGGGTGGCACCTCCATCTTATGTGCAAATGACAGATATGGAGAAGAAACAGAGGTTGCTAATGGAGGAACAAGCACTGTGGCAACAATATACAAGACAAGGCATGCAAGGAGAAGCAACATTGTCAAGGCTAGAACGGAATGCTTACATGGGAGCTCATGCACAACCCAACCCAGGAAGTAATTATCGTTGATTAGTCTTTAGCGTTATCAAACTCGAAGTAGGACTAAGTGCAAAAACATGACATTTTGTACTAGCGGCAAGTAGCTATTACTCCTTAAAATATAAACAGTTGAATGCAAAAAAACTTAAATTATCGAGGGATTATGGTCCCATAATTAAAAATTACACAGAAAATTTGACATTACTTGTAAACCGTGGATAAATATTAGTCAAAATTCACAAAAATTTCACCCATTTTATTAAATATTAGTCAAAATTCACAAGATTTCACCCATTTTTGGGTCGAAGTAATAGTAGTTTTGGACGACTATTTAATTTGCAAAAGTCTTTTCCAACTTTCCAAGGGCACCAAACTAGTTATTAAACATCAGCTTCACTATCAATTAATCTGGTTTCAACTTAGAAATAAAGATAAGGTTTCAACTTAGAAATAAAAGATAAGACGGTCAATGTTGACCATTAGGTTTTGCTAGGTCAACATTTTGCGCAATTTTAAACATCAGCTTCACTATTAGTTGACCATTAGGATTTTTAATGTAGGGAAACATTAATCTGGTTTCAACCCTTAGAAATAAAGGAAACTAATAACATTAATTGATAAAACATAAAAATGACCTCCCAAAAGATAATAACATTAATTGATAAACATTGACCTCCCAAATGTAAACATCAGTTACGTTTAAGACTAACAATTCTGTCCATGGATTTCGTTGGTTCACTCCAGTTCGAAAACCAGAAATCCCAAAGGTAACTTGGGAATAAAGGGGGGGAAGCGGGAAACATAATCATAAAATAAGATATAAATGAACTGAAAGCAATAAACTAATATTAGCAACAGTAATCCTCCAGCACGAGCAACTTTTCATGAATAGCACAACGCTAATAGATATCCATAGAGAAACGAAATATTCCAAGCGTTTTGAACATCCGAGAAAGAAAAAGTACATAGTAAAATGAAGACAGCATTGTCGCTATGAATCCTATTTTTGAACCTAAAACAGAGAAGTTCCCTTTCCCTTCTTATCCCCTCCAATCTCAAAGTGCTTGCACCTCTGCAGAAACAAACAATTGAATTATCAGTCAAGTGTGATACAATATGCACACACACACACACACAAAAACATAAAACACGCCATGATTGATATACCAACCTTAATAGCATGTTGGGATACATGTTTGCAACTCTGGCATTGCAGCCTCAAGACAATCTTCTTGGTGGTTTTAGCCTATTCAAACAAAAGTAATTGACGACAAGAAATTAAAACAAGTTCCCAATAACATTACCTACACCGACATTTAAGATTTCAGAGATCAATAATAAAATGTAGTTGATCGAAACAGGATAATATCTTACCTTTTTGTGGAACACAGGCTTTGTCTGTCCACCGTATCCGGACTGTTTACGGTCATAACGGCGCTTTCCTGAGCTGCAAGGCTATCCTTACCTTTCTTGTATTGAGTAACCTTGTGCAAGGTGTGCTTCTTGCACTCCTTATTCTTGCAGTAAGTCTTCTTGGTCTTTGGAACGTTCACCTACAGAAAACAGCAGAATTGTAACATTTTCCAATAAAAAGCATATTTCTTAAGTTTTCGTATTGACCTAAATTAGAACACAATAAAGAAAATATCGATTCCAATGAAAAGGTATCTCAAGCATACAATCAACAAAACTGAAAGGAACTAAATGAATTAAAATAAATCATATACTAAGTAATGTATACACAGGCGATGTTGAACGTAACTAAATAAATCTCGTGGAACGCTATTTTCCCACAAACAACAAAGGAAAACGAAAAGAACTGTGACAACAATAAAATCTAGCTTTTACCAAAGAATTAAGGGAATCATCAGTACTTGAAAGCTCACGAAAAAAAAAAAACAATAAAACCTAGCACTTGATACTACTGAATCTCTGAGACATGTAATCGGAATAAGGGGAAAGGAAACTACTGAATCTCTGATAAAGAGAGAACAAGAAATGAAGGTGAAAAATGTGGTTACCATGATGTGGATCAACCTGAGCTCCGCGCCGCTGAGGAGTGAAGAAGACGAGCTCGCTGAGAAATGAAGAAGAGGAGAAAAGAGGGTTTCTAGGTTTTTATTAATAGATATCGTGATCGGGTTTGCCGTTTGGGACGATGTATAAATTTCACTAGAAGGCCCATGGGCATTTGAGTAAAGGGCCCACGTTTTAAGTCCAACAGTTGATATTTTCATAATTAACAAAAAAATTTTGAAAAGTTTTAAATATATTATAATTTCTTACTTTTTAATTTTAATATTTTCTATACACTAGACTTTTTAATTTTTTTTTTTTAATTTTTTTTTCAAAAAAAAAATTGATGCCAAGGTTGAAGAAGTTTGAGCGATGGGAGGGATATATGATTTAGATTTAGACATTTCTTTTAACATTTTTTTTGGATTATGATTTTGTAAGTTTAAATTTAGATGTTTAATTTGGAAGATATATCAAAATACTGAGAAATATTGCAGGGTTCAAGAAATATGTATGGACATATGTTCTTAATTGATACTCTCTGCTGTGGTTATTATATAATATATTTAGGAAGTCAATCTTAGTTTTAAATATAAGATATATTTTTTAGTTTATCTTTATTGATGTTCCTTCAACAATAATTAAGGATGAGAGAGAATGGGGTAATTAAGGAAGATGACTGGGGTGTTTTAGAAAATACAGATTATATTACATAATTTAACTAATTTTCTTAATCTAATTAAATTATGTAAATATGAATAAAGGGAATACACCATAATTAAATTTCATATATTTTAATGGACCCAGTGTTGCTTGTCAAAATGAAAAACATTAATTATTTACACAACTCTTAACTGAAGCCGGATGTACATGTTCCATGGCACTTAATTATGGTAGTCATATGATTTGAAGAGTCCAAATAGTATGCTCTCTCTAATGGAGTGACACATCTTTGTCAACGAAGGGAGTATCTTGTGAAAATCAGGAAAAAGAGCCTCTTCACTTCCGTTATCTTCTACTTCCCTCTAAACGGTTCTTTATTCTCATAGTTACTATTAGATCAATCTTTGTCAACGAAGTATCGGTTTGAAATTTAATATCTTATATAAAATATATAATATTAAATTTCAATCATTTAGAGTTTATCTAACGGTGAGAATAAAGAAATGCATAGTAAAGTAAGTAGAGAGGCTCTTTTCTTATGAATATCATCCAATAAAGCAATGTTATTAAACTTAGATTGGTGGATTAGTCACATCATAGTTAAACTAAAGTTAACACAAAGTTAGACTGTGAAGAAGTGAACTTTAATGATAATATTTTTTAAAATAGTTTTAAAATTTAAGAATTTGAATGCAGAAACATTCGACGAGCATAAATTTAAAAGCAAGGTCCAAATTCATATGGTTTATTTGATTCTTGTGATTGAGTCAAGATATGTTTTGGTATTAAATAGTTTCTTTGGACGTACCTTGCTGAAGAATCAACGTTCCCAAAGCGTGATTTGCAATTGAATTGAAATTGACAATTTTCAAGCCATTTTGAGTATGACTATAACATGTGTATGAGATTGTTTTAGTGATTTTCTTAACATTTTTTTTAGTTTATTTTATTTAAATTTATTCAATTCAATATCATTTTTAAATTTTTTTATGAATCTAATTAATGTTAACATAAAATATAATATTTACATTAAATTTCATGCTCTTCAAGATTTAGTATGTTTATGTATTTGTAAAATATCTTGTACTGATGTATTCATATACGACATAAATCATAGATCAGATATTTATATTTATTTTAAATTAGTACCTTAACGATTAGTATTGAAAATGATTTTCTCATACTGTTCATTATATTTTTCTTTCCCATCAATTAGAGTTACAAAACTGGAGAGAATTTTGAAGTGCATTGTTAAGTAATTAACCTTGACTTATTATATTTCATAAATTCGTAATTAATATAGGTTCATTTAAAAAAAAGATTTTTTTTAAATTCTAAATTCACCATTTGCAAGTTAAAGTTTAACTACTGCGTCTCGTTTTAAGCGGATTCGTTCATGATTTTGGCAAGATGTCTTCCTTCTTATTGGGGGCCCCAAAAAAGGTTGCCTTTTCAAACCAAAAAGGAAAAAGAAAGTAGAAATTGACTCTAGAGAAAATTATGTGAAAAAACTTTAATCTACAAACAATTGTTAATCAAACTAGTTATAAATATAAAACCGGATTTTAGCAAAAGAACAACACACACTCCATTACATGTTCTACAGATGAAACCATTGAAACAACACGCTTGTTCTCCGTGAAGACATTGCAGTACTTGCTATTCACGGCAAGGATTAAAGAGCAAATTTATCAATAAACTATTGGCAATGCGAAAGACCCAACACAATAAACTCTTATTTGAACCTTAAATACTAACCAACTTTTTAAAATGTAAACTTAACACAAAAACGTTAAGGTGACACTAACATTCGTCTCCTCTCTCATTCATTCACTTTCTCTCTCCCTCTCTCATTCTTCACCGGAAACACCTTCTTCTTCATCTTCTCTCCTCCAATCTGTCTTGAGTCTGGGGCTCCGATGAAAACGTGACGTTAGTAGAGTGCAAGTTCCAGATGTCATTTGGTATGGATTCTTGGGCGATGGTTTCACATTTCTCAGTGCCTTCCACACCGCACTGTTACACTTGAATCCACTCCCAAATGTGATTTGCCAAACCCTATTCCCTTTTCTCATTCTTCCTTTTGCTTCTGTGTATGCCAATCCGTACCAAATTGAGCTCGACGATGTGTTCCCAAATCTGTGTGGCGTCATTCTCGAAGCTTCCACGTGGATGCAAAAATGCTCAAACGCTAGCTTGAAATCTGGTATGTATGCGCTTAATTTCACCTTGAATATCTTCTTCTTCACCATTAGCGTCGCGAAGAACGAAAGCTTATCGGCAAAACCGAGGTAGTGTCGTATGGTTTAGGGTTTAGATTAAGAGAAAAAAGAAATTACAGAGAGAAGAAATCAGAAACAGATTGTATGGCTCAACGATTGGCTTACTCTTTCTAATTTGTGGGTCATCTCTATGGATATTCTCTTATTATGGCTCAACGGTTGAGAGAGAAAGTGAATGAATGAGAGAGGAGACGACGTTAATGTCACCTTAACGTTTTTGTGTTAAGTTTACATTTTAAAAAGTTGATTAGTATTTAAGGTCCGATAAGAGTTTATTATGTTGGGTGCTCTTGAGCCAATAGTTTATTGGTAAATTTGCTCCTTAACCCTTTATGGCAATGGGATTGACCTATATAAAAAAGGGCAAAGGACAAAATAAACTGTCAAAGAGAACTATAATACCAAGAAAATAGACCAACAAAAACCCATGTAAAGTTGTGGATAAAATATCCCATACTGTATACTCCCCTGGGCCTTATTACTCCTTCCTGTTCCTAATTATAGGACAACATTCTAATTTTTGCCGATTTTTTCCCAAAATACCCCTATTGATACTTTCTAAATAATAATTTAATAATGTACATGTATATTCTATAAAGTAAGTAATACTTGTAACTCATTAATGTCACATACATCTTAATTCTATTGTTTTCTTAATAAAATAATTTTGAGCAAATTTTTTTTTTCCATATTTTTCCATACAATTTTAGCAATGATGGTTCTGAATTGATATATGAATTATGGACTACGTCATAGGATGGTGATATATGAGATTTTGGAACTTAAGCCGAAACGTAAATCGTTTATTTATAATATAAAATATAGTTCGAGATATAAATAAGGAATTATGTGAAATCAATAAGGTAATTGAAGTGCAAAATTTATATAAGGATATTTTAGAAAAATGAGTAAAATTAACTAATTTAACTCTTATCTTTAATCCCTCAAAATCAGTTAAATATGTTCTATAATTAAGACCGGAGGTAGTATAAGATAGTCAACTAACAATTCTCACAAACTAATAAAAACAGTTAAAATTAATAAAGTTATCATATAATTTAAGTAACTTTCACTATTACTACTACTAATTGTACTAAACTTTAATATTATATTAATTATTACTATCACCCACTACCCTTATTAAATATAGGTATAAATAGAAAAAAAAATTAATGCGCTTTGGAAACAAACAAGTGCCTTATAAAAATGACTAAATACAATTGCTAATTAATGCCTTATAATAAAAACCAGAGGGAGTATAAGCATACAGGGATATCTATGAATTGTTCAATTTTTCCATACTGGAAAGTGGAATCTATGATAATCCTGAAAGAATAGGGTGAAAGTCAAAATCTTAGAAAACTTTGATAGAAACAGAATACATTTTAAATAAACAACCAAAAATACCTGAGGTGCTAGACGAAATATCACAATTGTTCCATCAACAAAAGTCCTTGAACTGAAAACTTCCTACCCTAAAACGTAACAAAATATAACTGAAAAATTATTTTGTTGGACAACATAATCAAAGTGGAAAGAATAAAGAGCCATATATCCCTAAATATTAAGGAGATACAATTTCCACTGCTATTGACTCAAATTTTAATAATTGAACCAGTTTATTGGAATTAAACAAAAGAAAATATGGATATTCAAAAAAAAAAGCACCAGACAAAACTTTAGTTACAACAAACGAAAGGTTGTTTAGACACAACAAATTTATTGAGGATCTATTACAATTATATTGTTACATGTTTTCATGCATAGACAATGAACACCTTGATCTATTACAACTGTTACATGTTTTCATGCATGCAGAGTCAATGAGTAAGAGCAGGTACAAACACCATGATCCCATTTCCTCATGCATTTTTTCCTTCCCACAACCCAGCCCTAACTGACACTGCTAGTTCAACGAGCATGGCATAGATATAGGTCACAGAAGCTATTTGAAAACTATTTTATATCGCAAAAATCATGCATAAAAATCCATTATATAAGAAATTATATTTTCGAGAATGAAAGCATTCCAGCCAAAAGAGAAGAAAAATTTATTTAATCCAAAATCATAAAATATGATCAACTGATTCAAATGCTATAAGATGACAATCAGCAGCACATACGGCAACATCATTATGTTTAAAAGAATCAATTGATCTTCAACCAAGATTCAACTCTCTAATGAATTAAGGGAACCATCAGTTCATATAGTCTGATAAGAAAGATGTAGAAGAAATGCAGAAACAGAGAAGATGGAGTTGCAGAACTGCTGCTAACTCATCAAACTATTCATTCATCATCAAATGATTCATTACGCACCCGCATTCATTAGTCTATCAACCTTTATATAGTATATTACTAGGCTTAAGACTCAAGGCCCAATAGCTTCCTAACTATCATAACAGCTAACTACTAATACTAACAGTCCTATAACAACTAACTGCTGACTAATACAACTAACTCCCCAATTAACTAACTAATATGTATTTACAGTTTACATATCAGTACTCCCCCTCAAAACATCCTTGCCCTCAAGGATGGAAGATAACAAAACACAAAACTAAACCTCAAAAATCTGATAGAGCGAAACACATTGCAAACATAAGCTTTATAAGCTTTTATTCAGGAACGCTTGCTGATCTTCAAAAATTGTTGCTTGAAATCTAGTAGAAATCTGTCTTGAGGATTGCTGCACACACCCACACTCATTGTTGGTCGCTTCTGAGTTTCGAAATCAATTGCAAACCCACTCTCTCCGATTGCTGAAGTAGCGTCATTCCTTGTTTCAGTGGGTTGAAAGGTAGAGACAAGTTCATATGTTGTAAGCTTACGTCTATTAGCACTCATCTTCGTCTCTTTGTTCTTCTCGGTCACATCTTTCATTGTGTTCGTTGCACTCGACGCACCCTGGGTAGGTCCAAGAGCGCTCCATGTCGCTATTCTTGATATTCTTACGTCGTTCAAAGGCCCAAAACAGACCTGTAGTGCTTGTTTGTACCTTTGCTAGGAAATATGTCTACCAATTCTTCTTCCTTAAATGCCTGGTGCCATATGTAAGCCCTTGCATCAAGATTCTCTTTAGCCAACCAGACTTTCCAACTTTCCGGTGTATTATCAATTTCAAAATAGTGTTCACAACTATACAGCCAACCTTCGATGTCATGGCGTTGGAACTGTGGGAAGTAAACTTTGGTCTGTCGCGATGGAGGAGTGTACTCCACTACCTGTCGTGGCCGATAAGGGCCTATGTAATGACCCCTATTGTTTTCTTGGACATCCTCCTCCTAATGACAACGCTCTTCAGCGGTGGTGAAGGCTGCAAACTGATTGGTAATGGCTGTTTGAATTGCTCCAGGAATGTCAACGAATTGATTGGTAATGGCCGTCTAAATTGTATTTAGAAGGTCTGCTATTGTCGACTCCAATGCTCGTATACATTCATTCAGATCATTTGACATGTGATAAGTGTATATTTTATGATTAAATAGGTGTATATTTTATGAGAATTAGTTGGATTTATTGATATTATATACCTATTTAATTATCTTTTATATACTTTACTACCATTATAGGATAAAATGACGTTTTGATATAAAATCTACTTATTTCCTATTATATTTTACAGGGAATATTAGATGATTTGGGAAGAAGTAGAAAGAGCAATTAAGAGGATATGCAATCAGTCAAACTCAATGGCCTCCCGCAAGAAAAATAGAAACAAAATCAATTGCGTGATCTGGAATAAATTACAAGATATAAGATATCTTTGTAATAAGAAAAGGAGAATCAGTGTCCCAAGACCTAAATTATAAATAGGGAGGCAGAGACAAGAAAAAGAAGAAGGACAAGATAGAGAGAGGCGCAGAACAAGAAGGAACAAAGAAGCAGAGGAGTAGCGGCTGAGCGTTTTGGTTCTTTTCATCATCTCCACGGAAGGACGGAAGGACTGTGGAGGCGACGAAGATTTTCTTTCCGCTTTCTCTTTATTCTTTGAACCTGGATTTTTATCTCTTTGTTATTAGTTTTATTAGAGCCATGTGTGGCTAGTTGATTTTTGCAACCTAGAGGACCTATGAACTTGTGGGTGAATTGGATTTTGTTTTCATTGTTTAGTTAAATTTAATATTAATTTTGGTTACTTAATCTTGGTTAGTTTTATCTATTTAGTGATTGGCAATCATTGAATATGATTTTGAGCATTACGATTTACCTTGACGAAGGGGATTTTAATTAGGCTCTGGGATTAAGTAATATGGGATTAGATTACGATTTAATTTGCGATTAGGATAGACATATACCTAATGGCCCCATATAGTTGTTGAACATTTTGTCTGAGTTTTGTTGCCTCTTGAGTAACTATGTTAGACATAACAAGTTATACTCAAGAGAGGGTTGTAAGTGGACCGACAGGCATTTACAGCTATTTATACTCAAGATTAACAAAATTGATATTAAAGCTAATTAAATTAGCGAGATTAACAAAATTGATATTAAAGCTAATTAAGTTAGTGAAAACAAGGTTTATGAAGCTAATAAGGATTAGTGATTCTGGGTTGCTCATTTGATTATTGTGTTAGTTTTCTTATTTTTATTTTAGTTTTGATTTTCTTTTCCTTTATCTTACTTAAATTCAATTTGTTTTGCTCAACTTAAATGAAATTGTAAGATTAATGTTTAACCGAAATTGTGATACTAAGTCCTCGTGGGAATGATACTTTTCTTATCACTTTATTACTTGATACGGCCCGTGCACTTGCGGAGTTTTTAGGCTACAAAGTTTTGCCCTATCAAGTAATACTTCATTTTTTAGTTAAATTTAATATTAATTTTGGTTACAAAACTTCTGCGCCTCTCTATCTTCTCCTTCTTCTTTTTGTTGTCTCTGCCTCCCTATTTATAATTTAGGTCTTGGGGCACTGATTCTCCTTTTCTTATTACAAAGATATCTTATATCTTGTAATTTACTCCAGATCACGCAATTGATTTTGTTTCTATTTTTCTTGCGGGAGACCATTGAGTTTGACTGATTGCATATCCTCTTAATTGCTCTTTCTACTTCTTCCCAAATCAACTAATATTCCCCGCAAAATATAATAGGAAATAAGTAGATTTTATATCAAAACATCATTTTATCCTATAATGGTAGTAAAGTATATTAAAGATAATTAAATAGGTATATAATATCAATAAATCCAACTAATTCTCATAAAATATACACCTATTTAATCATAAAATATACACTTATCAACATGGTCATGCTTGAGGTGTGTCGACACCCACAATGATGACTAAGCAGAGGCTGAGTCTTCAAAATTATTGATACTGACATATCGACCCCAACAAGATTAGTTGACGTTATATAGGATCCCAATTCCGACGTGAACCCGATGAAAGCAAAACAAAACCGGTGACTCAACTTAATATCCAGGACCTGTTGACACCTACGACATGATTGTAGATGATAATCTCAGGACCTGTGAACCCGACCCAATAACAATTCAGAACCAGTCGACCAACTGACGAAGCAAGTCAAGAATCCGCGAACCTGAATATAACAACTAGTCACGTCGACACTTCTTGAATTTCCGAAAATATAGAGTTGATACTGGGACTCCAATGACAGATGTGTCGTGAACTGCAGGTACTGTCGTCGTCGTCTTGAAGTTTTGGTGATAAAAAAAATGCTGGTTCTTGTCGAAAAATTTGTCTTGAACGAACCAGAATTCATGGCCTGAACAGACGATGCGATGTTGAACCCAATATGCCAGAATGACGACACCAACAATGCCCACCGATGAGAAGCCGTTGATATCAATTTTTTTTATTGTTCTTGCAATTCTTTTTTAATTTTCTTGGTTTATTTCTCAAATACCAAATCAAATCCCGCAGAGAATGACTCTGATTGAAATAAAAATGGCACTTGCTTCTTGATTGCCTTTCTTGACTATCAGCCTTGCCGAGGGAAGAGTGGCTATGACTGATGCAAGAGGTTCAGAATTTCACAGCGGAGGAGCTGGGAATGACTCACTCTGATACCACTGATAAGAAAGATGTAGAAGAAATGGAGAAATAGAGAAGATGGAGTTGTTGAATTGCTGTAACTCATCAAACTATTCATTCATCATCAAATGATTCATTACGCACCCGCATTCATTAGTCTAGCAGCCTTTATATAGTATATTACTAGGCTTAGGACTCAAAGCCCAATAGCTTCCTAACTATCATAATAGCTAACTACTAATACTAACAGTCCTATATGCTAACTAATACAACTAACTTCCCAATTAACTAACTAATATGTATCTACAGTTTACATATCAATTACATATCATAGTCCTTGAAAGCTCATGGAAGCATAAATTACTTAAGAGATACTATTGAATTTCTGAGACAAGAGATAAAGGTAGTTACCATGGGGTCGATCAACCCTGAGATCTACGCAGCTGAGGGGTGAAGAAAATGAGATGTGAGGGTTTCAAGAATAGATATCTTCGGGGAGATTTCTTTTACGGGTGGGATGTGATACTTGAAGGCCTAGGGAATTTGGGCCAAAAGCCCACATTTTAAGTCTAGCGGAGCGCCTATCTTTGTAAACCATAGAATCTAGCCGTTCTTGATATATAAATCACAGATGCTAATGACCAAATCGTAGACGGCTCGCCCTATCTAACATCGATATCACCTAAGAGAAAGGGAGATTTCATCATGCCCTTGGATCATGAGTAAACCCAACCCCTTTCCTAACATTTCTGTATTAAAAAAAAAAAAAAAAAAAAAAAAAAAAAAAAAGTCGAGAAATGCCAGCCTAACAATATGCAAGCAAATACTAAAGGGAAAATTATGAGGTTGTAAGGAGACTTCCAGAGGCACAAGGTTAAAAACATGAAGGAATATTTTTGGGATTGTCATTCAATTCTCCCCAAAATTGTTTGTGTTCAAATGAAAGAAAGAGAAAGACGCTCCTAAATGCCAGACCATTTGATGCAAACCATTCCAGTTTCATTTTTTAGTAGTAAAAAGTTACAACTATAATGAATTAACCAAATGGCATCTCCCAGACATTAATGCAAACCATTCTAGAATTGAGGTATATGTTGCATTAATGAGTTATAAGTATTACTGGCTCTATAGAATATATATGAGTATTGTTAAATTATTATTGTGTTTAATTATTATTGAGAAAGTATCAATAGGATTATTTTGAAAAGAAATTGACAAAAGTTAGAATTTTATCATATAATTAAGATCAAGATAAACTCCTAAATGTTGTTATATAATTAAGATCGGAGGGAGTAATATATTCTTTATATATATAAAAAATTTAGGAAAGGAGATGGGTTCACCCATGATCTAAGGGAAGGGCGAAATCTCCCTTCCTCCTAAGTGATACTAATATTGGGCAGGGCAAGGTGGAGGGAGTAATGAATGTCCGGATAGGGTTTGGGACGATTTGTTTTTTTGCCAGGGATGTGATACTTGAAGGCCCAGGGCATTTGAGCCAAGGGCACACGTTTTGAGCTGGGGGAAGCATCCTAAGTGATATAAATTTGTGGAAATGCAAGCTGAGGTGGAAACATATGTACTATCGGTCATGTATGCCCTAGGGATCACAACCATGGCGCTCTACCTTTGGACTGTAGGTGAGCCCAACCCCTCTCCTAAGATTTAATTAGAAAAAAATAAATAAAGCAAATTAACATATTTCTTAAAAAAAAAATTAAATACATTATAATTTCTTACTTTTAAATTTAAATATTTTCTATACACTAGAATCTTTAATTATTTTTATAAAAATGATGCGATGTTAAAGAAGTTATTGCGATGTGAGGGAGATATGATATAGATTTAGACATTCCTTTTGCATTTTTCGGATTATGATTTTATAAGTTTAACTTTAGATACTTGAAGATATATCAAAATACTGAGAAATCTTGTAGGGTTCAAGAAAAATGTATGGACATATGTACTTAATTGATACTCCCTCATGCTCATGTGGTTACTATATAGCATATTTAGAGAGTTGATCTCGATTCTAAATATAAAACATGTTTTTTAATCTTTTCTTAATTTATCTTTATTGATGCTCTTTTAACAATAGTTAATGATGAGAAGAAATAAGGCAATTAGGGAAGATGACTGTAATATTTTAGAAAATATAAATCATATCTAATTTAATTAACTTTCTTAATCTAAATAAATTATGTAAATATGTTTTATATTAAAGAACAAAAGGAATACCCATAGTAAAATTTCAATTATTTTAATGGACCCAATGTTGCATTTCAAAATGAAAAACATCAATTATTTACACGACTCTGAACTAAAGCCGAATGTACATTTTATATGGCACTTACTTAGTGGTAGACATATGATTTCAAGAGTCCAAATAGCATACTCTCTAATGGAGTGACACATCCTTTATGGGTCACTAAATAGTATCTTGTGAAAATTGGGAAAAGTGCCTCCCCACTTTCCTCCACTTCTTTATTCTCATCGTTAGATTAACTCTAAGCGGTTGAGTTTAATATCCTATATTTTATATAATATTAAATCTCAACAGTGTAGAGTTGATCTAGCGGTGAGAATAAAGAAGTGAAGAGAATTGGATAGTAAATGAAGTAGAGAGACTTCTTTACCATGAAAATCATCCAATAAAGCAAGGTTATTAAACCCGAACTGGCCATTGAACTGGTCTAGGGTCAGTAGGTCAGATCAGAGTCAAACTGAAGCTAACCTGAGGCTAGACCAATGAGGAAGTGAACTTGAACAATAATATTTTTTAAAATTGAGAATCTTCAAGGACCAAATTATAATATTTTTTAGTGAATCTTTTTGCATTAGAAAGTAGACATCTCAAGCTTTCCATAGAGTCTTAATTTGTAATATTTGAAAATATGTAGAATTAGATATGAATTTTTGAAGTTTAGAAATTATTAATAAACTGGTCAAACTAGTTGGACCAAACTGGTTAGGTGATGGTCCACCGGTTTCATGGTCGAACCGGTCATCCGATCTGGTTTTGATAATCATGAAACAAAGTCAAATGAAAGCCACCTCCCAAAAAAATAAGGTAATTTGCATATTCACACAAAAGCACAGTTGAACTTTTTTTTTTTTTTTTTTTTTTTTTTTTTTGCTAGAGTCGAACAGCTCTTGATGTAAGAGAAAGAATATATATTTGTATATACATGTAACATCAACATTTAAACGTTTGACAGAAGCAGTTTTGAACATCTAAATGATATTTCCTGTTCTCCAGAAAGCAGTTTTGATCAGTAACTATTTTCTCAGATTTGGCTTAACCACACTAATTCCAGCCCCCTAGTTTGAGCCAGATTTCTTCCTTTTATTCTCACAGGCATTGGATTTTGAAGGATAACAATCTTTCAAATTATTAGACAGCAAATTAGGCACAAAATTCTTAGCAAACAAGTCAGGAGCTGAAGCTTGAGCTTGGGAAACTGATTTATGCTCTTCAACAGATTCTTTGATTCTAAAAGTTGAAGCCCAATTTGGATTGTAGGGATTCAAGCCATTGGATGGCACAAGCCCTTGCTTGTTCAAATAATTTGCAGAGCTGGACTTGACCACGTTTTCATGAACAGCCTTATCAATTCGAGTTCTCAATTTGTGAACTTCAAATTTGGCTGCTCCAATCCGTTCAAACATTTTAACCAAGGCTTTATCGGTATCATTAAGCTCAAGTGAAGACGAGAAATCATTCTCAAGATGAGAGAATATGTCACCATTCCACTTGAAGAGCCCCTCATTACTTTCTGGATTCTTTGCCGCTGTTATTGATGGAACAGTAAGAAAGGTTAAAAACTAAGAATGATATGAAAATAATTTCTACCAAAATGTCACAATCAGCTATGTGTGTAGAATACTGTAAGTTTGGTATTCACCTTCAGCAACAACTTTCACATTTTTCAAACGAGCATCAGCAGCTCGGTCCTTTTTTTCTGTAAAATGAGAAAAGAAAGTGAGGATATTTGATTATGAAGGTAAGTAAAATATGCAATAAGCCAAACAACGAGGGGTTGGGTTGAGCAATATGGGCTAGTGCCTCACAAAGTGAGGGACCAACATTTGAATCCCCATTGGTAGATATACTTATATTTAGTATCTGATAGTACCTAGAACAGGATTGCCTCCAATAAAAGGATATTTGTGCCCATAAAAAAAAGGTGCAATAAGCCAAAAACTTCATACCAAAGTATGACAGTACACGGTGGTCAGATGCGTAAGACGCTAAATTACATGTCTCCTCAATTCTCTTTCTTTTCTTCCTCTTGATTACTTTTTTCCCACAAAGTCCCACAGGTAGAGGTATTGACTTGGTATCACATCCATCTAATGATAAGTTTTCTGTAAGAAACTGCCTTCTATATTCATATGCTGCAAGTTCTTTTTCATATTTATGTTCTTGAGACTGAAGTAGCTTCAGTTTTAATTCTAGCCATTTACAGCGCCACGTTAGATGACGTATGAAACTCTCCCAATGATTCATCAACTTCTTCCTTCTGAACATTTAATAGAGTAAAAGATGTAAATGATTGGTAATATGATGAATGATCAAACACATACCAACCAAAAGAATAGTCATTTGAAGAAAAACATAATTGTGAATAACATCCACGTAATATTGAATTCCTAATTTTATTTTTAGGATTTAATTGTAATTATGAAATAATTATATATGATTATTGTAATTAAATTGTGATTGTGGGAGAAGAAAAAAATGATTAAAAAAATAGGAAAATAATAATAATAAAGTTGGGGCTTTTGCGGTAATTTTCTCCATTTCCCAAAAAAAAAAAAAAAAAAAATCTGTGGCTGCATAAGGAAGAAGGGGAAAAAAAGAAAACTCACCGCTGTTTGACAAGTTGAAATGGTGTAATCATTGCACCCCCTTTCTCCATCTATATATATTAGAGGGGTGCCCTGAGATTGAGAAGGAAAAATGGAGAGAGAGTGATAGTGAGGAGGAGAGGAAAAGAGTAGAAGAGTTGAAGTATATTTAGGTTTTTTAATATATGTTATTTGTCTTATAAAATCATTTTGGTAGTTAAATTAACTTCTTTTCACCAAAATTCCTTCACGAAAGTTGTTTCAAATATTGTTCTCTTTCCAATGAATGTAATATTGTATTGGTTAGTGAAAATTTTGAAGTTGGGATTTTGGAAAAGTTTTGAACTTTGACAATAGATAACTACATATATGCATAGAATGATTAATAACTAGTTTTAATCGGTTTAGATTTATTGATTGGTTGTTGTAGGAATTTAAATTAATTTTTCCATTTAAGAAATTTAGGATTTATATCTACCCGATATTTGTACCAATTAAACTTGTATAAATAATTTATTTGGATTAATGAAGATATTATGGAAATTTTAATCTGTTTAATTTTGAAATTTGAAGGACTAAAGGGTTATTTTCAGTTTTTATTATGATAATATATTATTATTAGAATTTGTGTAATTTAAGTTATTTGAAATTATAATTGTGATAATATAGAGCTTTCTTGTGATCGGTAATTGTTCGTGTTTTACTCCTCGAGATAAGGTTTAGCTTGGAGTTGAGGTAAGGGGTTAATTTATTTTATATGTTTGTTTTGGATTGTAAAATGTTTTCTAAACCTTACTTTCACATGAACTATTAGCATGTGTTTTGAAAAATTATGAAATTGTTTGTTTCAAATGAAGTGTATTTTCCAAAATATATATATATATATATTGTTATTGAGATTGTGATTGCTTTGATAATGTTTGTTGTGAAATGTTGTATATGGAATAATGAATTTTGTAAGATATTGTTGTTATGATGTTTGTTATGGAATGTTGTATATGGAATAATATATTGTAATGCCCTAATTTCCCAAATATAATAAGCCTTGTATTTTTTGTGAATAAATTATTGAACTACAAAGGTTCATATATATCAAAGAAATATAATCTATTAATTATATTTTTATCCAAATTTCACTTTGAAATTAATTAACCAATGATTAATTATAAGAATATATTTAGGACCCATTAAATGTGACACAAATAGCACATAAAAAATAGCTATTTTAAATGCTCATGAGACAAGAAAAGGGAATAGGAAACTACTTAGTTAGTTGTTATCTATTAATAATTATCTTTTGGCAATAAGCTTACACTAATTGAGATTAGTGTCAAATACTTATCACTACCTATTAGGGCTATATTTTGGCCCAAAGACAAGAGGTAGATGGAAATAAAAATAAATATATATTTAAGGGAGTTGTATTTATGCCAAGATACACATATAAAGGTAGGGAATATAATAAATCTCTTCTTGGTTTTTGTCCAACTTGTACATTTATTTACAAGTTGTAAAATGCAAGAAGGACATTCTAAAGAGGGCTGATGTTTTCAATCAGCTATATATGGGCCAAAGATAAAGAATTAAGCTTTAATAATAAAGCACTAATTATCATGGTTAGCTAACAAGTCAAATATATAATGACACATATAATCAGTGGGAATATAAACACCTGATTAGGGAGTTGATTAAGCTTCTAAAAGTTTCCCCAAAGTCAACAATGGCAACTAAGCACATGGGACCAACCAACCATAAGATTTTGACACGTGTTACAATCCAGTGGTCCCAATTAATTATCTAATTAAGCCTAAATCCTCAAGTAATTAACTTGACCAATGGGAAGCTTGAATCATGGGATGTTTGCCACATAAAAAGAACATCTAATGGCTAATAAAAGAAAGGGAGGTCGGCACCTAGAGGAAGGGTGGGGATTGGAGCTCAAACAATGGAAATTGATCTAATGGTAAGGTAGAGAGAAGCCAATTTGGATTACATGTGGTAGGAACCACATGAGCTTGTTTTGTTTCCCTATAAATAGGCCATGATTCCTCTTCATTTTTCACACCAAAAACTCAATCAAAACTGAATGTGATAGAGAGGGAGGTGAAATGGAGAAAAGAAAAGGAGGAATAGAGTTCAAGATCCAAAGGAAATGTTCTTGAGTTCAAGCTTGTAGTTCTTGGTAGAGCTTAGGTTTAATTTAGAAAATTGTGGAGAAAGTTCCTTTTTCATGTTTTGAAGGTCTCCATTGCTTTTAAAACGAAAAATGGGATGAAAAACATGGAAGGAAATAATATATGAAAGCCAAAGATCAAAATAACAAAAGTTAGAGAATTTCCAGTTTTGAGCTTTCACTGCGGCAACTTCTAGCTAATATTTTATGTAACAAATAAAGTCATAAAAACCATACAATTTTTTTAAAAGACATGTAGGGCTTTCTATTGATATAAAATGTGTAACGTTTTGAGATCTGGACAAGGGTTTATGAATTTTTAAAGTTAGGCTTTGTTTCTGGAATTAAAATCTAAACAGTGTTAGAAAACATAAAAACTAGGAATGACCCATGATGTTCTGGCTTTTGGGAATATTTTTCCTTGAAAATAGACATGTCAAGGGTCATGTATAGTTTTGAATCACTCAAATTGGATTTTTCTACATTTAGTTATGATTTTTTGAAGTTGCTGCAAAATCCTATTAGAAAATCCAGAATTTCGTTTTTAAGAAGATGTAAGGGTAAAAATGTAATAACCTATCTTGTAAGGGTAAAAAGGTAAAAATGATGTAAATAACCCTTTAGCATATTATTCTAAGCAATGTGATATTTATCACGATATTATTCTAAGTAATATGATATTTATCACAATATCATATAAAGTATGAAAAATGAAATAATCCGATGATGATGTTATAGGATATCCAGGAAGTCCAAAAATGGATTCAAAGGACCAGATTTTTGCTAAATATGTAGTGGAAGGTACGGACGCGTACAGTAAATTTAACTCTTATATGTCTTATATGCTTATATATGATTAAATGATTTATAGAGTCATGGGCAAGACTAGGTCTTGAGTCATGTACCGTGACTAAAACTCGATCTTAGGTTACCGGTTTGTTTACATTCAGCTTGTCATGGATTATAGTCTTGATAATACCACTGGTTAAGTTTTCCTAGCGCTGAGGACACGTGGATTCACGGCACTGGTGAGTGCAAACGCTGTTAACATACATTTGCTGTGTGTTATGTATTATTGTTACTGAATGTTATCCATGTTATGAATATATGTCATATATTGTCTATACTATGCATATGAAATTAACTCTTACCTGAGATTCAATTCAATTGAATCTCAAACTTAACTAAAGGTTCATAGTAAAAAAATAGGGACTTGGATCCCACTCGAGAAGGTGGCATGAACAGTCATACGTATTCCTTCGGAAGAGGCATCGGTCTAGAGGAGCATCTGAAGAAGTTTAATAGGGTTTAGTTTCTTGTATGAATCTGATAAAGTTTGTTCATACTATCTCAATTAAATCTTATGCAAAAATTGTTTTGTGCAAGCCCTTTGTTTTGTATTATTGGGATCGTTCTCTAACTTGCAATCGATCATTTCATGTATTTGATAAATTAATTTTGGTTAAGACTTTATGTCTCATCCCGTCATTATCAATATTTTTCAAAGACTATTTATTATTTTGTTCAATAATTATGTCTAGAGTTATGAAATTTTTTGTAGTGGGTTTGTGAGCAGAATTTGTGCCTTGAACTCTGATGTGTGTGTTTTGGTAAAGAAAAGGGTTTTTCCTTAATCACTTGTTAATATGGTTTTGTAAAAACATTATAGTTAATCATTATTTAGTGAGGAAAGGTTTTTTTTCATAACTTGTATCAAAAGTTTAATTATGTTAGCACCTAAATTTATCATTAAGAATAGATTTTAGGACATAAAATTTCATATTACAGCACCAAACCTATGGGACCTTTTTAGAACAAAAAACGCAAGAATAAGCATTTACCAACACTGTCACCATTTATGAAGGAAGAGGAATATTGACTCTTAATTGAGATTAAGAAGCGATGGGGAAATTAAGTCCACACTTTGCAGAAACTAAAGAGGGACAATATATATACCTGAATTCTGACACAACCAAAAAAGGCAAAAATATTTTATGAATCTTTTTACATCAAGGTATCAGTCAGATTAGGTTAACTGAGTTTCAAATACAGTAGATGGTGTGACTAAGAAGTCAGCAAATATATCCATTTATTATAGTCATCCATAGTTCAAACAGAGTATCAGAATTTGAATCCTACTTAAATCAAGCCACTACTACTAACAAGAAGAAGAATTTGGATGTAAGTCCCATTCAGGGATCAAAGACAAACGAGAATAAAGTTTATGGTTCACCCAAGAATGGGGGAACTGAAGCTGACTGATAAGAAAAATAACTTTTTTGGATTGCAAGAGCTAGCATGAAGCATTGAATCCATGATTTAGCCTAGTAATATGCCCAATAAATTTGATGGAAGTAACAAGGGTTACAACAGTCTGAGGAACAGATCATCCATAGAAGAAAAGCAAAGCTAGCATGTCAAAGCAAGCACATAAAATACAATAAACTCAAATTAAGAAAGTTTACATCAATCTTGGAACCACTTTGTTCTCAAACCCCAGATATCTTTCATTAAACGGCTCCATTGTTTAAACAAACTGTATGACAAGACTAAGGAGATGGACAATACCACTTTTCTTACTTAATGGGTTTAATCAACAGTATGAGATGAACACCTGAGTGCACGTATATAATGAGGAACTAGTACAATAAAAGGATGAGATATGATGTTCCTCCCTCTTTTCTTCCAATTTTGCTTTCTAGTTACTGCAGACAAGAAAAAGAATACACTCTCTATTCTTAAATACAAGGGATCTACGAGGATTTTGGTTTGGTTCTGAACATAAGGTCATATTCTCTCTTGTCTACCACATTAAATTTAGGACCAGTGGAGTATGCTCGAAAAAATTAAAACTGAAACATACCTTATTAGACCCGGCTCAGAGCTTCCATAAAACATGGGTGAGAATGGATCTTTGGCATACATATATGATGTCACTTCATCATCACTGAATGCTGAAGCATTCTCTGTGCCAGATCCTGTATCACCAAAAGAACTTGAACACTCAGTGGCATCATCATCATCATCACAAGTATCTTCCCTTATCAAAGGCTCACTAGACTTTGTACACCCAGTTATATTAACTTCCACATCCTCATGTCCTCTGGACAAAGTAGTTTTTTCAATTGGTAATGCTTCATTTTCAAAAGCACTATCATTGTAGTTAGTCTCAAGCTGCTGAACCTTTTGTCCTGAAAATGAAGAGACGTGTATATTCTGCTCATTAACCCAATTTGCTAAGTCAGCTTCCAGATCTAAAGGAGGATCCATCTTAGTAAACCATAGAATCTAGCCGTTCCTGATATACAAATCAAAGATGCTAATGACCAAGTCGAGAAATGACACAAATCAAGAATAAGAAAGAACATGCTTCAATTTGTCAAGTTCTCAGCACTACTCGCCTAACAATATGCAAGCAAATCCTAGAGGGAAAAGGGAAAATTACGAAGTTATAAATAAACTCTCAGAGGCACAAGATTAACAACATGAAGGGATCTTTTTGGGATTGTCATGCGATTCTCCCCAAAATAGTGTGTTCAAAAGAAAAAAGAGAAAGCCCCATATTAGCCCCTAAATGCCAGACTATTTTATGCAAACCATTCCAGTTTCACTTTTCAATAGTGAAAAAATACAACTACACTGAATTAACCAAATGGCATAACAAAAAAATCTAAAGAATGAAAAACTTTGATTTGAATTTCTCCCGTTATACGCATTAAAAACAAAAACTCATTCCAGTTTTAGCAGTTCAGTTTTCACAAGGGGGCAAATCTGAAAACAGAATCAACAACTTCTCATGAATGCGGAAACATTCAAAGAGCATAAATTTAAATGCAAGGTTAAATTCATATGGTTTCTTTGATTCTTGTTATTGAGTCAAGATATGTTTTGTGTTAAATAGTTTCTCTGGACGTACCTTACTGGAGACTCAACGTTCACAAAGCGTGATTTGTAGTTGAATGAGACTGAATTGAAATTGAGAGTTTTCGAGCAATTTGGGTATGACTGACTATAACATGTGTATGAGATTGTTTTAGTTAAATTCAAAAGACGACGACGACCAAGAAGAAGAAGAAGGAGGAGGTGGGAGTCCAAGTGGCGCGAAAACCGAGGGGAAAAAGTGATCAAAAATTTGGTGGAGATTTTAGGATAGAAAATCGGTCCCTACTTTGATTTTGATTTGTGTTATTCAACTCCTCCCCTTTGCTTGAGGCGCAAGTTTGCTCGTCAAGTTCCGGTTTCTAAATTTAGAAATCGTAAATTTGAATTTTTTGATAGGGTCTAAGTTTCCTAATTTATTACGGGGAAACTGTAAAATATTGTTCGCGAAAAAGATAATTAAATATTTTCAATATTTGAATTTATAAATATGAATAATCTTTCTTTACATTTATAAAAATATAATTTGTTTGGACAAAATAAATTTTTTTTTCCAGATATTACAAATTTTGTTCTAAATTTGTTTACTAGTAACCCTCTGAATTATTAACAATGGTTATTATAATTTTCTTTTCTTTTCTTTTCTTTTTTTAATTTTTTTTAGTTTATTTTATTTAACTTTATATCAATTCAATATAATTTTTAAATTAATTATGAATCTAATAAATGTTAACATAAAATATAATATTTATATTAAATTTCTTGCTCTTCAACATTTGGTATGTTTATGAATCTGTAAAATATCTTATGCTGATGTATTTATATACGACATAAATTATGGATCAGATATTCATATTTATTTTAAATTATTATCTTAACGATCATTTTGATATTTTAAAAAGTAATCAACACATTAAATTATGGATATGTTTTGAATTTTTCCACTAGTTTCCGGCACTACTAGCAACTGAAATTAAAATGAGTTTGTTGAAAATGATTTTCTCATAATGTTCATTATACTTTTCTTTCCCATCAATTAGAGTTAAAGAAAAAAAATATTTACGGGACGAGAATTTTGAAGTGAATTGTTAAGTAACTAACCTTGACTTATTAGATTTCATATTCATAAATTCTTGATTAATAATATTGGTTCAAAATTTTTTTTTTTTCCCTTTCTTTCCCAAATGAATTCAAAATTCACCATTTGCTTGTTAAAGTTTAACTACTGTGTCTCATTTGACAAGATGGTTTCCTTCTTATTGGGGCTAAAAAAAGGGTTGCCTTTTCAAACCAAAAAGGAAAAAGAAAGTAGAGAACTAGAAATTGATTCTGGAGAAAATTATGTAAACAAACTTTAATCTACAAACGATTGTTAATCAAACTAGTTATAAATATAAAACCGGATTATAGCAAAAGAACAACACACTTTATGTTATTCTAATTATGACTTAACATACTAATTATTATTATTATTTTTTCACAATTAGTTAAAAACAATAAAAAATAAAAAATAAAAGGAAATACCTTCAACCAATGTGACCCTTCTTTGATGATGTGCAAGCAAGAGACATTAATTGTTCCCAAGTTAATGTGGGCTTTGCTCATTCCTCAAGCTGTTTGGGGGAAAAAAAATGTTTAAATAACAGAAGGCTTGCCAATTTATCATGGTAAAACTATAATTTACTAGGTAATTGCACATAGGTAATTGCAAGCTTGTACGTATACTTCTCTGGTGCTTAATATAAAACTCATTTTAATGAAGAAATTGAATTACAAAATCAGTCTTGTATTAAGTATAAAAGGTAGTTCGATTGCAAAAAGTCAAGCTCACCTATTTCTTATCATGCATTCAAGCTAGAAAAAGCACCAACCAAATTACAGAAAACCATAGAGATCCCACTACTATAAGCTCTTTTTGGCAAAGAGCTTATGTCCAAACAATTATTTAACATAATCTATAACATTTGCCCATCAAGCTAATGCTCAATCTCATGGCCGAATTTAAGATGCTGTTTGGAGACTCAAGTGTGTTGCTGCTGGAGAGTGAGCTATTTCTCTTCACCTTCTTCAACCAAAAATAGAGCCAACTCAAGAAGTTTGAATGAGTTCTAAAAATGCATACAACTTGGACAAACATTTTCAATTTTACAATAACGTCTTTAATCAAGTTGTTAACTGTACATACAAGACCAGCTTTTTCCCCTAAGTCAGGGGACTGGAGATCGCCTTGTGGAGACACCTAACCTCATTCCTACAGACACCAAGGTTTCAAGTGATCTAGCGCTATTTGCTAGGAGGTCTTCATCAATCACTATCGAATTCTGCACATCATAGAAAAAAGGAAGTGAGAGAACATGTTGCAACAGGACTGGAGTAAAATAGAGCCTTAACAATTAACTTTTGTCAGTGGTTCTTAAACAGAAATAATTTATATCACACTCCCTTAGCAATAATATATTTTGGTTCAGACATTTGCTCATATAATCTCACTAAAGAAGGAGCCATCTTCATTGTTACTGTGCCTGCTGTTAAAATTAGATCCACTTGTCTAGGACTAGATCGTGGTACCGGTACATAATGATCAATGTCGATTCATGATCCTATTAAGGAAGCAAATTCAATGAAGCAACAACTGGTACCACAGAGAAGTGGCCATAAACTGGATAGTCTTGACCAATTTGAAAGATCATTTAATGTAGTTGAAATAACAGAATTTTGGGTTGTTCGATCAAATAAGGGAAACTCGATGGAATTCATAAATCAGCTAAACAATGACACATGCAATTCAAATATAAGACCAGATATGTTATGAGAATCTTTACACAATTTAAGTAAAACAGATTAATTCTGTGCACAAAATTTGTTGATGTCTAACAGAGATCGTGATGAAACTACACAAAAACTATTATCAGAAAAAGTGAATCAGGAATCAGGATTATTTTCTACAATAAGAAATCCAAAATTTGATGAATAATAAAGAATTATGAGCAGTAACACCAATAATAACACCAACCTTTTCGAAAACACAGATTACAGTGCTTCCACCAAATGAGAAATATCCAAACTGTAATTTAAGCAAATGAAATGTCAATAAGCAATGTAAACAGGAGATGAATAAGCAAAAATCAATCTGTATCTTGGATACCTCATCTCCCTTCTTAACATGATCACCCTTCTTTTTGGTAAAAGTTATGCTACCAACCATTGTGGCTCCTATTGCAACAAATGCCACCTGAATCCAGATTATAGAATTACAAATATGAATATACTAACAGTCAAATACACTTAAAGGAGAAAGTAGTAACAATCATAAAGTACGGTATTTTACCAAAAACATCAACAACCCATCAAAAGCGCAACAGAGAAATTGAAAGAATAAGTAACAAAAAATGGATTAAATGCTTACATGAATAAATAGGAAAAACATGTAAAGATCAGATTATAAAACACAAGTAGCGTTTGACTTATGAGCAGTCAAGAATTTCAGAAACTAATGACACTGAAATTTCTTAATTTATTCATGGTTGATGAAAAAAGTGAAAAGTATATGACAACAAACTCCCACTCTTCCCCTGGATAAAGCCACAATTAATGAAGCAACATCCTAGGATCCAGAAAAGGAAAAACACTGCTGACAACCAAAAAAGGAACAGATTTAGCCATCCCACACTACCTAAGTCTCCATCATATATAAAAAATGCAAAAGAAAATGAATGTTACTATCAGAGCATGCTGAAGTTGATAGTTGGTGTTGTACCTAGTCCTACAATCATTAATCATTTCAGATGCATGCATTTAGAAATACAGATTTATTGTAACAACCAACCTTTCCAAAATCTACAGTTGAAATTATTGAAACGGCTCTCTTATTCTCCGTGAAGACATTGCAGTACTTGCTATTTACAGCAATGGGATTGACCTGTATAACAGAGGGCAGAGGACAAAAAAATTGTCAATGAGAACTAATACCAAGAAAATAGACCAACAAAAACACATGTGAATTGTGAAGTTATGTATAAAATATCCCGTACTGTATATAAGCATCCAGGGATATCTATGAATTGTTCAATTTTTCCTGATACTGGCAAGTGGAATCTATGATAATCCTGAAATAATAGAGTTAAAGTCAAAATCTTAGAAAACTATGATAGAAACAGAATAAATTTGAAATAAACAACAAAGAATACCTGAGGCGCTAGACGAAATATCACAATTGTTCCATCAACAAAAGCACTGGAAGAAATTTCCTTCCCCAAAAGGCCTTGAACCGAAAACTTCCTACCCTAAAATAACAAAATATAACTGATTATTTTGTTGGACAACATAATCAAAATGAAAAGAATTAAGAGCCATATATCCCTAAATATTAAGGAAATCTAATTTCCACTGCCATTGACTCAAATTTCAATAATTGAACTAGTTTATTAGAATTTAACATAAGAAAAGAGGGATATTCAAAAGTAAAAGCACCAGACAAAAACTTTAGTTACAATAAGCCAGAGGTTGTTTATACACAACAAATTAATTGAGCAACCAAACACTTTGATCTATTACAATTGTTACATGTTTTCATGCAAAGACAACGAGTAAGAGCAGGTACAAACACCATGATCCCATTTCCTCATGCATTTTTCCTTCCCACAAGTGTGCAAGTTCAACGAGCATTATTATAATAGATATAGGTCATAGAAACTGGCTATATCACAAAAATCATGTGTCTAACTCATAAAAATCCATTATTTAAGAAATTATATTTTCAAGAATGAAAGCATTCCATATAGAAGAGAAGAAAAAATTACCTTAATCCAAAATCTTAAACTATCATCAACTGATTTAAATGCCATTAGACGACAATCAGCAGCACATACAGCAACATCATCACGTTCAATGGAATCAATTGGTCTTGAACCAAGCTTCAACTCTCTTATGAAAAACTCATTGAATGTCTGCCCACAGAAATTTAAGATATGATCTTCAAACAATCAAAAATCTATAAAATCCATAAATAGTTGGCCTTTTAAGTATCTAAAAATCAATATCAATATATCCATAAAAGTGGTAGGAAAATGCACTATCCACAAGATGTAAAAAGTGAGACATTCCATGACAACCCTAGCTTTATAAATTTACAGGATGTTAAAAAACAGACCTACCATTGAACTAGCTGAAACTTTAGTTCAAGATTCGATGGCTGAATTACAATTAAATAAGTTGTGATTAATTAATAAATTGTAATTACTTACCAATTATTTGAAAGATAAAAAATAACAAAATCATCTATAATATTAATTTCAAATAAAAACAACAATAAAATTAATTTTAAAAAATGAAGTGAGAAATAATAAGAAGTACGGATATAATTTAAAAAAGTTGATAAATATATTATCATTTAAAAATAAAATAAAATAAATGAGATATAATATATTTATAATGTATATACTTATTTTATAAACACAATTCTTCTCCAGTGTTTATAGTCTTTCTTAATATGTAATAGAAGGTCTTTTCAAAATCCTTAATATGTAACAGAATCTTCAACTTTATATTGTCGGTTCTGAACAGCTGACATCGTGGGAAAATAACTTTAGCTCTTTTGAAAGTAGAAGCCCACCTTAAACTTATCCAAAGGATTCTTGACTTCGGCCATATTAATTTGATCCTACACCAAAATAATCACATGATTTATAAGGAGCATGTAATGTCGTGCACACAATTCCATGTACAAAAGCAACCACAGTATATGAAATCAGGGAGGAAAAGGTAAAGGGTTAACATGTTAATCACAGAAGAAGAAAATAAATTAGAAGCTATGGGAAAAGCATTAACACACAAATTATGTTTGTGTTAGAATATTAGGGAATCAATTAACATTATTAGGGTTCCTTGATTGTGTGCATTCAGATTAGGAAAGATTCTATCCCCTGATTGTGTGCATCCAAGTTAGGGAAGATTATGTTTTATTTTTGATTGATTGTAATTCCTAATTCCTTGTATTTGCTATTCCCTCTCATCGTGATTGCTTCTTTGTTAGCTTATATATTGTAACTTTCTCTCATATGAATAATATACAAAAGTACTAAGAGTGATATACCTCTAAATGCAAATATGGTATCAAAGCCTTCGTGCTTCTATTCAAAACGCAAGACGTCGTGATTATGCCAGAAGGGCGAGGTATCTTCCCTGCCATTCCCTTCGGCATTCTCCCTCCCAGACCAGCGACAACCCTTGCCTGACCAGGAGCCACGATCACAGAGAGAGAGAGAGAGAGCAAACAGAGGAGGACGACGAACCTCGATCTGACCAGAGGAAGGCGTGTGTCATCACACCGCCACCACAGACGGAGTCGTGAGGCTCCGATCGGCGGAACCCTGAAGAACGCCGACCATCTGACCGGCGCGTGACCACCACGCGCCACCATAGTCCCCGGCGCGTGACCACCACACGCGGCCGTGAACAGTGACTCCGGCGACCTTATTTTTTCCAAAACCACTCACAGCTTCCTCCTCGTTTTGGCTCAATTCCTGGAAATCCTATTGGAACACTTCCAATAGCTTGTATGTCCGGAACCAATTCCCAAACTCAAAACTCTTCATCTACCTCCTCCACAATCAGTAACCCAGTACCAAACAGAATCTCAGAAATGGCCTCAGAATTTTCAGACTACCAAGTTATGGCTATTACCTATAAATTTAATGGTAGAAACTATCTCCAATGGTCACAAAGTGTGCTAAGGTATCTTAGAGGCAAGAGAAAGGAGAAATACATTAATGGGGCAGCCCCTCAACCAGCCCCAGATGATCCAAGTTTTGATACATGGTTTGCTGAAAACAACCAAGTCATGATGTGGTTGTGCAATTCAATGACCTTAGAGATCAGTGAGGGATATCTACTTGCCCATACGGCAAAGGAAATATGGGATGCTGCTAGGAGGACCTACTCCTCTCTTGAAAACACTGCCGCCTTGATCCATTTGAAGAGACAACTTCGAGATTTACGACAAGGTAATATGTCAGTAACTGAATATTACAATGCCTTACTGAAATTGTGGCAACAATAATACTTATTTGAGGTTCACCCCTGGGAAAGCCTCAAAGATGCACAATTGTACAAGCGAATTGTGAAAGAAGGAAGGACACACGATTTTCTTCTAGGCCTGACTGATGTTTTTGAAGAAGTAAGGGGCAGAATCATGGGGCTAAAGCCACTCCCACAGGCCACAGCTCTTCGATGTTGTTAACTTTGTGCAATTCGAGGAAAGTTGAAAACTCTTGAACCGAAGTGGACCAAACCCAATTGAAAGCTTAGCACTCGCAGTTCAGGGACCACAGGGGGAACGGAGGAGTAATAAGTGGTGGAACTACTATAAGAAGAAGGGCCATAATAGGGAAGAATGCTGGAAGCTCCATGGAAAACCTGTCGGGGGAAGGTCAAACCTCCAAAGTCACCTGACCACCGCTGCACCAAAGGTAGAGCATGACGACCGCCTGAGTCCGGAGGAATTACAGACGTTTCGCAGAATGCTCGACAAACAAAATAAGTCTAACTCTATTCCCAGTGTGAATCTTGTACAATCTAGTAATTCAATTGTCGCCCTCAATGCTGTGACGACTAGTGACAATACTTGGATTGTTGACTCAGGAGCTACGGATCATATGACCGGTAACAAAACTCTATTCCACAACCTTAAACTCACCTCAAAGTAAAAGTAGCTAATGGTGTATTCACACGGGTTGAGGGTATTGGCACTGTTACATTATCTGATCACTTGGCCATACATAACGTTCTGTTTGTACCAGAACTCGCTTGTAATCTAATATCTGTGAGCAAGTTGACTAGAGGTCAAACATGTCGATTGATTTTTGATGATGGTTTATGTGTGTTTCAGGATTTAAGAACGAGGAGGACGATTGGGACTTCTAGAGAATGGGATGGATTGTTCTACCTTGACGAATCAACCTCAAAGAATAAAGGTACGTGGAAGGCGAGACAAGCGCTGGTTAGCTCAAATTCACAAAATAATGATATATTGTTGTGGCACTGTCGGTCAGGCCACCCTAGTTTTGATTATATGAAACATGTGTTTCCCAGTTTATTCAATAGAAATTATGTTCACTTTCATTGTGAAACTTGCCAATTTGCAAAACAAACACGATCCTCATATCCCAAATAGCCCTATACTCCCTCCTCCCCATTCACATTGATTCACAGCGACGTTTGGGGCCCCGCCCGAATCACCAATCTCACTCATACTAGGTGGTTTGTTACTTTCATTGATGATCATACTCGAACCACATGGGTTTATTTAATGAAAGACAAATCTGATGTCGCCAAAGTCTTTCAAAACTTCTGTACCTTTGTACAAACCCAGTTCAACACGACTATTAAAGTACTTCAAGTGATAATGCCAAGGAATACATGAGCACAACCTTCAAAGAGTTCCTTCATCACCAAGGAATTCATCACCAAACTTCTTGTCCTTACACCCCTCAACAAAATGGGGTAGCCGAACGGAAAAACCGTCCACGCTTGGGAAGTCACCCGTGCCCTACTAATGGAACGAAATGTTCCCACCATATTCGGGGGATGCTATCCTCACCGCAGCCTTATCTAATTAATCGTATGCCTTCTAAAGTTCTCAAATATGACACTCCAATTCAAAACTTCGGGACTCTATCCCAATTGCCCTCTCATCAATTCATTACCTCCCAAGGTGTTTGGCCGTGTTGTCTTTGTTCAAAAAAGGAGGGCAACAAATTTGGTACTCGAGCTACCAAGTGTATCTTCCTTGGCTACTCCTCTACTCAAAAAGGGTACAAATGCAAGAAACTTATTGTCTCCCGGAATAAGGATGAAGCTTATTATCCCATATTTTCCATTCGAGAGTTCTAATATTGAATGGCTAATCTTGAAAGCATCTAATGCCAACACCTCAAACTCACATTACGACATATCATCAGACTCACTTGCTCCCACGAACCATAACGCATACACTTCACCCCAACTCCGAACCCAATGAATGGAAACACATGTTGAGATCAATTCGGAGATGGATGCGAGAATCACGACAAGAGATGGAGTCCACTCACAAGTTCAAACTGGGCCGGACACTAGTAGAACTATCTCTCTCATTCAAATGAACGACCATGAATCCAATCCGGTATTAAATCCTGAAGAATCGGGTTGGCCTATTGCCTTGAGAAAAGGGGTAAGATCGTGTACTCATCATCCAATTCAACGATTTGTCTCATATGGTAATCTATCTGCAAAAATGCAAAGTTTTGTTGTAAATAGTGCACAGATAACCATTCCAAACACATTTCAACAAGCTATAGCTGATCCAAAGTGGAAGCAAGCTGCAGAAGAGGAATTGAGGGCACTCAAGGAAAATAGAACATGGGAGATTACGACTCTTCCTAAAGGAAAGAAACCGCGGATGCGGTGGATCTTCACTCCGGAAATTTAATCCCGATGGTAGCATCAACAAATACAAGGTGAGACTTGTTGCAAAAGGATATACCCGCGTATGGGATCGATTATGAGGAGACATTTGCTCCGTTGATCAAGTTCAATACCATTCAAGTACTTGTTATCACTTGCGGCCGAACTTGGATTGGTCCTTTGTACCACCGGACGTGAAGAATGCATTCGGAATGGCAACCTGGAGGAAGAAGTATACATGGAGATTTCAGATGGAGTTTTAGCTCCTAATAACTCTGTGTGTAAGCTAAGAAAGTCATTGTATGGCTTGAAACAATCTCCGAGGGCATGGTTCGGTAGATTCACCAAAGCAGTGAAAGGGATTGGGTATACTCAGGGACGAGTAGATGACACGTTTACCAAACGTGTTAATGATAAAGTTACTATATTGATTGTTTATGTTGATGACATAATTGACTTGTTGAATGAATTCCAGGTGAAAGACCTTGGACAAATGAGGTACTTCTTAGGCATGGAGGTAGCAAGAACTAAGAAGGGCATCAATGTATCTCAGCGCAAGTATACACTAGACCTTTTACATGAGACAGTATGTTGGGCACTCAACCGAAGGGACACCAATGGAAGAGGGATGTCACTTAGAATCAAGCCACAAGGTGTTCCGGCTAATTCGAAGATACGAAGACTTGTGGGGAAGTTGATATACTTAACCCACACTCGTCCCGACATTAGCTATGCAGTTGGAATAGTAAGTCGGTTTCATCAACCACAAGAAGATCACATGGAGGCTGTATACAGCTTGAGCTACACAAGCTTAATCCTGGAAGAGGAATATTCTTTAAGAAAGGTACAATCAAACATAGAAATCTACAATTTGCAAGGGATAGAGAGACCAGGAGGTCAACCTCAAGGTCAACATACGTGTGGGGAAATCCATGGAGAAGCCAAGCCACGAGCGTTCCATGGAAGAGTTGATTCAACATGAAGGACCAATGCAAGTCTGGTGCGACAACAAGGCCAGTATTGAAATGGTCAAGAACCCAGTATATCATGATCGAACCAAGCATGTGGAGATAGACAGGCACTTCATTAAAGATTGAAGCAGGCATTACGACTCTGTCTCACATAAGATCTGCAGACCAAATTGCAGATATTTTGACTAAACCACTAGGCCAAACGAAGTTTGAAGGATTCCGAGCCAAGCTAGGACTAATCGACATATACTCTCCAGCTTGAGGGGGAGTGTTAGAATATTAGGGAATCAATTAACATTATTAGGGTTCCTTGATTGTGTGCATTCAGATTAGGAAAGATTCTATCCCCTGATTGTGTGCATCCAAGTTAGGGAAGATTGTGTTTTATTTTTGATTGATTGTAATTCCTAATTCCTTGTATTTCCTATTCCCTCTCACCGTGATTGCTTCTTTGTTAGCTTATATATTGTAGCTTTCTCTCATATGAATAATATACAAAAATACTGAGAGTGATATACCTCTAAATGCAAATAGTTTGCATGCACGCATCTATATACTTTGGCACACAAAATCATATATATATCTATATGATTTTGTGCCAAAGTAAAATTCACAAGCAACAGCACTACAGATTGCGGCTTTGTGTGAATAAGCAAAAATCGAAGTTTCCAGCAAGAAAGAAGTTCATACCTTGAAAAGTTCAATAAATTTAGGTATATCTGCTGCAGATTCAGGTGAGTTCATCTTATTTCCCTGGCTTTCAGATAAGTTTTGTAGGATTTCCTTGACCCCTTCAAATAAGAAATTCAACATCTCAAGACATTATAAAAGATTAAGTGTCTCAACACAAAGGAAAGAAAGACTTATGCAAGTTTGATTTACTGGGCCAAATTGACATGCATTCAAATCAGTGACATAAGCACATTATGAACATTATCTTTTTCAATTAATGATATGTTTGCTCTTTTAAATGTACTGCTAATGCACTAAATCTAACTCCAGAAAGGTCTGCAAAACCTAACATATCTGTCTGGTTCTTTTTCTGTATCAGTACAGCTAATAACAATTGTAAGCCACAAAATACAGCAGTGGCTAGTGAAGTTACTAAAATCAGTAGCCTAGAATTCTTTTCAGAATAACAAAGAGAAATGAGCCCATACCTACATTTATCAGGCCAAGACCTACTTTTGACTGATAAATAGCTCTCATTGACAAAACAATCTTTTTGTCAATTAGTTCTTCAACAAGTCTTTTAGTCTTCCGGTCATATACCTGATGCCAAGTAATGGGTAAAGCAAATGGATAAAGAATTCTGAGCTTTAGGACTTAATTGAACAACATTGCATGTATGCTTGACATATGATATAGCATGAAAGAGCTTAACATGGCTGCAAATTCTTAAATTTCAACCAAGTGATGCATATAGGATTTAAAAATCAGCTGTCACAATGATTGTTCAACTTCTCACAAACAAAAATCCAGTAATATTTAAGTTTGTTCTCTTAAAGAGATGCCTCTATTTTGACAGTTCTCCCAAGCCTGTGCATTTGAAATCCTGATTTTACAAGGTGAGAATGACATATGTTGAAAATAGCATGCAAAGGGTGTAAAGATGTCAAACATATCAGTAAATCAGATTGAAAAACTTCTAATTATGACACACCTCTTTTAAAAGAAAATCAGTTATTAGAAAGAAAGAAGCAAAATCCTTAAATGGTTCTGTATTTCTTGACATGACTTGAAATACATTGGCATTCTACATTTATTGTACAAAAGTCAGCAGACTGTCAAGAAAAAGAAAAAGAAAGGGCGACAATGCATACCAGAATGTGGGAAGCACTTGATCCAGAGCGTATACCAACATCATAGGACGAGAAATGAGCCCATTCACTCATTTTAAAGAGCCACCTGAATAAATAACTCTGTCATTTCACCATATACAGATTCAAATTAAAAGCCATGTATATCATACACAATAAATGTAAATTGACAGTATAAAATTGAAAATGTTAACACTGTCCATGCCCTCTCTTCCACCATATCTATCATAGTGCTAGATTAGCATCATGTTCAGAAATTTACCCATATGATGCCTGTTTATCTGTCAAGAATCCTCCCGTCATCACCTGGTTTCCAGTCCCTTCGTCAAAACAGAGAGTTAAATGGACTATTGTGTTCAGCTTGTCAGCAACCTGAAGAATCTCACCACAAACAGGACAGCAATTCAATAATGTTTCCCTACAAGACCAGAAATCAACAAATTAATGAATTATAATCAAAGAAAACATACAAAAAGAGAGAATCAACATGATGAGAACACTTTCATCCCCTCCTGGTCATGGACTACAGTTCAACCACGGGATCAATAAATCTTCTAAAAATTTGAGTTCAAATACACAGAAAAATAAAAACAGATTCGGAAGGTGATTATTGTCAAATCTAAACAGAAAAGCTATAGAAAAAATAAATATATAAATAGAATAAAGAACCAACTGGACCCTTTGTTGGAACATATATTTAAATACATATAAAATAAACAGACATATGGTATCCATGAATCGATGGAAATAAAAATGGTTAATATAATCTTTAGTCCCTCAAGTTTCTAAGTATAATTCAATACATCTGCAGCCAAAGACACTAATTTGCATGCAAAATGTACCTGTTTGTTGTGATTGTTTAAGAGTGTTTCTATAAGTAACGTCAATAATTAAACATATGCATAAACAACAGAAATCCTAATCCTAGTCTTCCTCACAAGATCATTGGAATGACAATTTTAAAAAACCTTCTAACAACTTCAAAAGAATTAATAATTTTAAACCATTGAACCTAAAAAAATGATGACCAAAAAATAAAATAAGATATTCAAAATTAATGCTTGTAGTCTTGTATCAGCCATTACTTTTCTTGTTGAAAAGCAAGAAGGTCAGCCAATTCATCCATGCTAACTGTCCATCCCCATTCTTATCAGCTTCTTTGAAAATTTCTTCTTTCTGTTGCAAAGAAAATTGCATGGGTCAGAGTTAAACACACACATAGATACACAAAACAAGAGTGGACCGAAAAAAATTTGGGCGCTTTTGGGCTTACATTATAATTAAATATATTTAAATAAATATTATTCAAAATAAAAATATATTATATTATTATGTTATACTGTAATGAAAATTTTAAACTAGATACAATCAAACAATGAAAATTTTAAATTAAATACAATCAAGAATTCAAATTTCAATATAATAATTCAAGGTTTTAATGTTCAAAATGTTATTCTTTTATATTATTTATATGATCACATAATCTAAAAAATCAAATTCTGTTATCAGAAAATGCAAATTTAGGTGTATAAGCAAACTCAAATGATATCTAGTAAGCATATGCTTCATCAACTGAAAAATCACACAAGATTAATTCGGTTAATGTTTGCTCAAGCATGAACCTTGATAGATGCTGTTTCATTGCCAAAGGCGTCAATTAGGTCAGAAAATTCAGAAAATGAAAGCACGCCATCTCCATTATAGTCCTGCACAGAATATTACCTTTTAGATTAAAAATAGACAATGATAAAATGTTCTCAAAACCCTAAACTTAACATTATACAGCATTTTCAGTTTTCACTGGCTCACATAAGTTATATATTTAATATATTCAGCCTGTGTTAATTTCCTTTCAAGTTCCAGGAGCACCCTGATAGAAATATGATGAAGGGATGTTGGAAGAAATAACTTAAATAACATGGAATCTTCTTTCATCTTTAATAGCAACATAAGCATATCATCAAATGTTTGGGTCCATTCAAAGTCAGTTTGATACCACTGTCCTTGTGCAAGAAGGTGATCAGATTTTTTCTTGTCATCATCTTTTAAAATATCCCTGATATGTCTTACAGTCAACCTGGACTACTGACAATTCATCAGAAAACAGAAGCAGATCAAACTTACCACTGTAGATAAAATGCGTTTGACAAAGCCTTTCTCTGTTTCGATTGGGTCCTGTTAGATATTTTTTCATAATTATTATCAATCCCTAATATATTGAAGCAAAAACATGGTATATTTTCTTTAATATATACCTCTACAGAACAAGAGAGAGAAATGTTGCCAACCACTTTGCCTGGCGTTGATGGATCCAACAAGTTAAATACCTCAGTGTCAGAATCAGAATCCTGTATCACCATAATATAAACAAAAGAAGCCAATAAATGAACCACTTCAACAGCAATGGTTAAAATAGTCAAAATCTGAAAATAAACATTATTCATTTATCCAAAGCCAAGCTCCAGCCAGATTGCTATCCAACAATCCCAGGGAGAGATATAGACAGCAGTTTGCCAGGACCTATCGGTCAAGGAAAAGTCTCAAGCAGATATTTTAAATGGGGTTTAGGCTTCCCAAAAGATGACAGAGGCGTGCAAAGGTTTCCATTTGATCTCTGAGTAAAGTCATCAAAGGCAATTACTGAATAGTTCATTATTCTGATAATGGCTACGGCTCTCAAGAATTGGGATCCAAGAAGTTGGTTGGCAATGCCAAGGAAGTAAATGGATTCCAACTCTTGGGAGCAAGAACTTGTAATAATGTAGCTTTCTCAACTAGCTGCTCTAAAATTTTGTTGTGGCAAAATAGTCAACACCACCTCAATTTCCTTTGCAAAAATAAATGTACCATTGTACCCATTAATTTATCAAAAAATAATTTCTTTGCAATAATATTCATTAATCCAATTTTTCAAAAAGGAAGTCTCTCTTTTTTAATAAAGAAGTTATATAAAATTCAAGAAAAAATTTCATGAAGCCATAGTCAACGCTTAGGTTGGTTAAAGTTTTTATAGGTTCAAAATAATATATGTCAACCATAAATATTCCTCACCTGGGTTAGAAATTCAAAGAGATCAATCTCACAGTATCCAACAAGAGTATTGCTTCTTAGTCTGTTGGTCTACATAAGAAAACAATAATATGAAATTAGATACGTTGATAAACTTAAGGAGTCACAAAGAAGTAGTCAGTCATAAAATCATATTCAAAATATAAGTAACTAGAATTTATGTAGCTATCATCTTTCCATTTTGTAAAAGCATATTTCCAAATCCCTTTATCTCAAAATGAAGCGGAAATACACATCAAACATACAAGTTTGACATAGGATTTCAAATTTCATTAATTCAAGTCTAGCAAAATAGAATTGGATAAGTTTATTCTAAGGTAATGAAAAATTAAAATAAAAAAGGTCAGAAGGTCAAAGTGCACACCTCAAATACAGAAATCCTAGCAACATGAGGCCCATTCTTTTCCAGTAGAAGCTTCTTTTCCTGTAAAAGAACATAGAGGTCACGTTGAACAGGAAGCACCTATCTAATCAACTATATTCTGAGTCAACAAGAATCAGGATCAACACCTCATGAAACAGGGCAAATGAATTCGAGTAACAAGTATTTAAGACGTGCTCACACACACACTTATAATGACTTAGCAGTAAACAACTACCATTAGAAGGAATAATTTGAATTTAAATTCTTGATGCTTAAATGACAAACCAAATATTAATAAAAATAACTAAATGTTATTCTATTGGCAATCTTGTTGTGAGAAAATCAAAATCCATAACTTCAATAGTCCCTGTCTGGACAAGTTCCCTATGGCCTGTTTCATATAAAGGAAGGAGGGAGGGTGATGGATTTTTCATTTTGCTCAAACTTCATTAAAGATAGCTTTGTTTTCCATAAGCTACCATAAAGTTGTTCAATAGGAGTTCTATCCCAAAGGCACAAAAAATACATCTGATTCTTTTCCACAGATGTATTATCATCCTACAGGAATAGATAGCACCCATGGATGAAAGCCCTTCAAGATAGTCCCAACTACTTAAAAGGATCATATACACATGCGATACGCACACAATTGTATGAATCTATTTAAACCTTCTTTTATTCATTACTCAAACACCCATGAAAATTATCTCAATACACTCTTACACCATTATTGACAAATCTGCAATGGAATGTAATTATCATTCACTTTTATCTGTAAAACTCTTACAGAAAATGAAAAGACTTTTCAAAAAAATAAAAACAAATGAAAGCATGCTAAAGCAATTAACGAAATATGATAGAGACTAGGGTACTCACAGAGTTCCAAATTGGCTTGTCTGTACTGCACCACCAGTAGCACAAAATGAATACATGAAACAATAATGAAGGGAGAAGTTTCTAATCCTGACAACTAAAATATTGCAAGTAAACACTCAAATATGCAAGCACTAACTGAAGACATGCACTCACATACTGGATTGATATATAGGAGCAAATATATTAAACTATGACATTAACTAATCTACAAATAAAGATTCTGAATCTGCTATATGACAGAAAACACTGGAAGTGATAACCAAAATCATGATAGATGAAAGCTTGGAAGAAGGGGAAAATTTGTAGCTAACATGGGTTCTACAAATATGTGAACTGTCAAAAACTAAACGCAGGCAAAGAAAGTTATATGGTAAAAATGCACTTTTATTATACTCAAGCAGGAAAGCTTATAGGCTTCACCAAAAACAAAATATGTCAAAAAAAGTGTACATATTAATATCATGATATTATGGTTGAATACAATGTCTGCATTCCACATATTGAATAATGATATAGCTAAAATAATCATAACAAACCCAAGGGGCTTTTCCAGGACTTAACTGATCTGAAGTCTTTGAGCGAAAAGCCTGCTCTCCAAGAGATAGACAAGCAATCCACTTATCCTTGAACTGCATCTCCGCCTACAATCAGAAGATTCACATTTCACTATATTTAAATAAAATATGTGTGTTGTCCTAGAAAATAACAACAACAACAAAATATATACCTGTCCCAATAAAGAAATATGCTAAAGGCAAACAACTTTTTTTTGGCTTTAATTTCAACATCGCATAACAAAAGCAGGAAAAAAAAAAATTATTTGTTACGACCTTAGAAGTAAGAACCACTGATATTGATGGAGGAAACGTAATGAAATGGAACTAAAGTACTGACACCCATGGATGAGATATATAGAATTTGAATGAATTTTAAATTGCAGTATCATATAACGAACATCTAACATATATCACTGTAGTATTCTCTGTTCTTTTTTTTTTTTTTTTTTTTTAAAGATCATTGTATCATTCTCTATGCTTACCTGAAAAAATACAAATTTATCATTTTCATGGAAACAAAAAGGGGGTATCACTGTAGTATTCTCTGTTCTTTTTTTTTTTTTTTTCTTTTTTAAAGATCATTGTAGCATTCTCTATGCTTACCTGAAAAAAAAATTTATCATTTTCATGAAACAAAAGAAGATTATGAGAAGATTATATTAAAATTTAAAAAATAATAAAAAAAGGGTTAAAATTTTCAATCTTAACTATTGTGGTGTCCTAACAGGAGCATAGAACATGTATCACGATGGTGCTCAATTTAGAATTACAGGTAACGATCACAATTTACAATTCCCAAAAAAAAAAACACACACACACACACACACAACTGAACAAGAAGATTCCCTTGAGAAAGCTGTGAGAAATAAAAAAGGGGAAAAACAAGTGATAACCATAACTAATTATAGCAATTTCACAATCTCCGAGCGTAAAACACAGCGAAAAGAAAACACACCTTGATGAGAGTGAGGATAGCGATTCCGGCAAAGTTATCAGCGGAGATAAGTTGGACAGCAGAAGAGGAGGAACCAGAGGAGCCGTTACCATTCCGGCGATGGCGATCACGAAGGAAGCGGCGACCTAAATGAAGACGCTCTTTAAAGCGAGCACGACGCGAGCCTTTATTGCCTTCCGAAGAAGAAGACTCCCTGGAGTCTCCATTACCCATAGTAGCCGATAAGTGATATGCTAGATTGCTAAGGTTAGCAGAGTAGTGATATGCTAGATTGCTAAGGTTGAGTCGGAAATGCGGAATGCTGAAATTTCAATGATTTTCTCAGTGCTATCACTCATAATGGAAAGTTGACCCCAGTGGACATTCGCAGCAGCGCAGAATTGGTTCTTGTGGCGTGGACGGTTTCAAATCGCTCAGTGAGAAAGTTGGAATCGGAAAAGTTGAACTACTTTTTTGATTTTTTTTCGAAGGACTAGTGCAGGTGGAATGGGAATTTTTATCTAAAAGGGATCTCTTTTTGAATTTTAATGCCCAACTCCAACCATGTGCTTCCCCGCAAGGATTCTTCCCGTCCAAGTTATTTCCTAGTTTTAACTTTTAACTACTCCATCCTGTTTTTTTTTTTTTTTTTTTTTTTTTTCAACCACTCCCTCATGTTGTCGGAACTCAGAAGTCAGAACCAGCTAATTTTGTCCGTTGTATATTAAATAAAAAGTAAATACCCTTTTTTATCCCTAAAAAAAATACGGACCTTATTTTAGTCCCTCACACAAAGAAAATCTCTTTTTAGTCCATTTAAAAGACGTATAAAAAAATTGATTAGTGAACATTTTGATCCCTCAGAAATTTCCAAAAACCCATTTTTAGTTATAAAAACGTCCTATTTTAGTCCCTAAAGACAAAAATGAGGTCCTTATTTTTTTCAGAGACTAAAAAAGGTATTTACTCTTAAATAAATTATGAATCAAACAAATTACTATTTATAAAAAAATAAAAAAAGGAAAAATGAAAATCCCGCTCATAAGTAACAAAAAAAAAAAATATCAAAAATGACCCAAAAAATTCACATGTCAAAAAAATTATAAATGTAAATACCTATGTAATTTATTTAGCTTCCCTTTAATTGTTTTTTATATTAAGGATTACATATAGTATTTGTTAATCATATTATTAAATCTTTTTCATATGATTCAATATTAGTATAATTTGACATTTTATTTAGGAAAATTAATTTTTTTAGTCCATTACCCATTAACTCAGTAAGACTCAATCCCTAATTTTTTGACACAAATAGGAGTCTCAATCTCTTATCTATTTTTTATATATATTACTGTTCGTTGTCATCAAAACACAATCCTTCTTTAAAAAAATGGATACTTTTGTGGAAAAATCTCTCTCAAGTCCCAAGGGCCAATAAAGTCTCTAAAAAAAGTGACATATCATAAAAGTCCTAAAAAGTTATTAATGCCACAAGTAATACAACTCCACCAACCTTTTTTTTTTTTTTTTTTTTTCCTTTTTAACAAAAGTTAACCAAAAGAAGGAAAGCCACGGAACGTGCGCAAATACCTTGTTCGGCATCATAGCTTATATGCGTTGTGGGTAGAACATGTGCATCAGCTGAGATTCTGAAGCCATTAGCTTCATCATTCATGAAGAAGTGGCAGCACCACCAGCTCTTTTCACTTCTTTGCCTTTATGGCTTCTTTCCTTCGTATCTTTTCCCCTCACTCTCTTTTTTTTTTTTTTTTTTTTTTTTTTTTTTTTTTTTGATCGTTAGATTAAGATATCAATTGTCAAGATGTAACATCTTATTAAAATATTATCATAATTTTACTTAAAAATTACAAAATTAATTTTTTTTTATACAAGAAACAATATAAATTTTAATTATTAAAATTTTTTGTGTATCTTTTAAGTAAAATTACAACAATATTTTTATAATATGTTAAATTTGGATTGTTAAGATCTTAATCTAATAGTGGAAAAAGGGAAAATAGCGAAAAGAATGAGAAGGGGTATTGGAAAGCTTTCCTCCTTTACCCCTACTGTCCGCTGCCCTCCTTTTTTACAAAACTGTGCCGTTTTGATTCAAAACAATGAAACTGATGCCTTTTTTTTTCAATATTTCAGGTATTAGCGAATACTAAAAAGATATTTTTGGCTTGTACTTAAAAAATATTTCATGATCTTGAAAAATTATTTTCAAGTATATTTTTAGTACTTGTCAATACTTGAAATATTTATTCAATATCCTAAAATATTATTTCAAGATCACGAAGTATTTTTTTAATATCATTCATCATCCCGAAATATCCTTATAGTATTAGTCATTTTTCCGAAATCCTAAAATATTTTTTCCAAAATCATGAAGTATTTTTTTTTTTCGAATCAATATCCTAAAGTATTTTTTTATAATCAGTACACTGAAATATTTTTTGAAGATCCTAAAATAATTTTTTATAATTATAAAATATCTTTCAATACTAGCCAGCATCTTAGAATATCTTTTAAGGCCAGTCATACACCAAAATTTTTTTTTTTTTTTTTTTTTAAAAAAAAAAGGCACCAACTTCAATGTTTTGCACAAAAAGGCACAGTTTTGTAGAAAATGAGGCAGCGGATGATATAGAGTAGAGGAGGAGCGTTGGAAAGAAGCCAATCCCCTCTTGCAATGCCTTCTCTCTCACATATAAGAAGTTTGCCAATGAAATCATCAGTTATCAGAAAAGGCAGAATCTCGTTGGCCTTTCTTGCCAGCATATACAGTGACAGCAGTGTCGGAGGGAAGTCATGAGGCTGGAAAAACAGATCCGCCGGTAAATTCTTCGCTGTGGCTGTAATGGTTCTGTCAATAGTATGCTTACAATATTTTGTAATAACAATTTTAGTCTCGCTATTAACAACTCAAATATACTTATTGACGATTTTTGCTTGAGAATTTTTTTTATTTTTTTTTATTTTTTTAAAAAAAAAAATAGCCTTTAAAGAATTGCAATTGAGCTTCTATGGTATGTAAATCATAAAACAAAGTAGTTGATATAGATACTTGGGTTGTCAATATAATAGATACTAAAGTCATCAATGGGGTCGACTGGAGCTCTGACGGACTCATATACTTTTGAATTTCTTAAGCAAAAGTAATCAATATAAATACTTGAGTTGTTAATATGTATGTAAAGTTGTAAATAGGGACAAATGAAATTCTAGCAGTCTCATATATATTATATTTTTATTTGAATTTTTCAAGTAAAAGTTGTTAATATGAATATTTGAGTTATTAATATGCATGTTAAAGTTATAAAAAATATATGAGACTGTCAAAGCTCCATTGACCATATTTACGACTTTAGTATCAATAGTAACAACTTAAGTATCCACATTGATAACTTTTGTTTAAGAAATTAAAAACAATATATGGGACCGTTGAGCTTCGGTGGACGGTCGCCAGAAAGGTCACCGGAGCTTTGATGACGGCCTCCATTGCCGGTCACTAGTGTCGGAGCTCTAGTGGATGACAAAAAGGTTTGAAGATTTTTTATTTAAAAACAGTAAAGGTAGTCAGATAATTTCTCAAATTTTTCAAAATTTCAAATCAGTCTATTTAAAATTATTAGAATTCAACGTACTTATTTTTTAAAATCAATTTTGACAGTATTTTTCTGTCTCTTCCCAATAGTTTAATACTTTAATAGAGTCTATTGGATCACGTGGGAAGAACATATGGGCCTTGTTTGGGCCCAGCATTCTGTTTCGAGTCAGCCTGGCAATGGATCTAACCAGATAGGCCTTCCCTTCCCCATAACCAAGGGTCCTTTGGGCCGCCTGTTAAGCCTGATGCTAATAACCATAACACGTTAATATTGAGCATAGGGCCCCATAGGAGCCTCTTTTATTTTTTTTTTTTTGCCAAATGAGGAAACATAAGGAGCTATTTTTTTTTTGGTGGAAATATAGCAAATTAAAGTTTGAAGTATTAACAATGAGACATATCACAGTTTTTTTTTTTTTGTGAATGTAAAAAATTCCTCTCACCGGGAGACTCATCCACCACTGAATTAGGTGCACGATCCGGATCGGATCCGGATTAGTTCCCGAAGCCCCACAGTGATTCACAAGGCTCGAACCCGAGACAACCAAAGAAAAAAAAACAATGAGACATAGCACAGTTGACATTTAGTTAGGTTCCTTAAACATCTAGTTAGAGGTTTAATTTTGGTAGCGTGTATAAAAGAGGGTCTCATGACAAGCATTAAAGCCCCTTCAAGAAGTTTATTGTGCAAGGGGATTAGTCACTGTTATCACGATAAATACTCTGAATCTACAAAAAAAAAAAATTGAAGTATTCAGAGTGTGAGTACATTGAATATGATTGCCTCTAATAAAAAGATATATATGCACAAAGAAAAACTCACATGTGAAAAAAAAAAAAAAAAAAAAAAAAAAAAAAAAAAAAAAAAATCCTCTCTATAGTATGTATCTACAAAACGACACACAAACTCTCACATGCACAACAAAATAGAGTTTAAAGTAAAATTTGATGGTAACAAAATCAGGGTAATCAAGTTCGGAGGGAATCCAAAGATGTATTTGTAAAATGTTTTTTTTTTTAATATTACCATAATTAGTAATAAGTAAATTCAGCCAACAACCCGATAACTAACTTGATATCATATTTAATTCTAATATTTAAATGAATATATCCATCATTACATTTCCCCCTCTCTTTTCCATGAAAAGTGATGAATTAAAAAAAAAAAAAAAAAAACAGAAACAGAAACTCATATTTTCATCCACCTTCTATTAGCTAATTCAAATTACCATGGCAGTAATAAGTGTAATTAATTAAGTGGGGGCAGATAAGAAAAACATTAAATAATGGCAAATTATATATATAATACGACAATATATGTCCAAATCAAGGAAAGTGAAGGAAAATTATTACTTCAAATTGCAAAATCAAGTTGTGAGTTGAATTGGATACTTACCTAAGCAAAATAATTGATATTGTAATACCATATTTGCTAATAATTAAGAGAAAATCTCATGTACTTACAAATCTTTCAATTCACATTACCAAATTAGGGATCATCAATGCCGATTAGCTTTGACTTTGATTCAATGTATATAATTCTTTGCAACCCACTTGGTAAATTTTAAATATTTTTTTAAGAGGTAGCTGTCATACAGATTTACAATTTACCTTTAGGCATTAAAATAAGTGCGTCAATGATTTTTTTATTTGTTGTACACATTTTAATAATTTGTTACTGATATATAACAGTATAACACTCAATTTTTTTTTTTAAAAAAAATAATAACCTAAGACTAATAATAACATCACCTGTTTGCAAGTAACAATTAGTGCAATGCTGGAAATTAAAGCATTTACTGATGAGTGAAATAGTAAATTTGTCCTGAAAGTTTTCGTTGAGAAGTAATGTTGTCTTGAAAGTTTATCTCAATGTTGCCCTCAAAGTTTCAAAATGTAACAATATTGTCCATTTCTGTTAAAAAGTTAACGGTCAACGTCAAGTTTTTGACGATCCATATTAGATTTTTTAACGGAATATGACAACATTACTATGTTTTGAAATTTTTAAGGCAACATTGAGACAAAAAAAACTTTCAGGTCAACCTTATTGCTTTTGAGCCTATACCTCCGGGGTGAATTTGCCACTTAACTCTTTCTTGATCAATATTAAAGCATCAATGTGTAAAATATGACATGTTGATATCCACAAGCTAAAATCAGGAGAGGGGCTTTTCTATTTCCTTTACCGTCTACTTCCCTCAACTTCTTTATTCTTACCTTCAGATTAACTTTGAATGGTTGAAATTTAATATCCTATAAAAAGTAGTCTCTCTCTCTATATATATATAGAGAGAGAGAATAATTTAATAAAAGTATAAAGATATAAACTAATTTCAAATTCTAATGATTTAAATTTATTTGCATATATTTTTTGTTATTTAATGTTATAATAATATTTTTATAGAATATTGAATATCAAACATTAAGAGTTATCTAATGGTGAGAATAAAGAAGTGGACAGTAAGAAAAATGGGAGGCCCCTCTCCAATTAAAATCCAATAATATCATATAATAGCGCATTTTTTAAAATAAATGCATTTGATTTTTAATCTCTAGCTCAAACAAATTGCCTAATTCTGAACTTGATATAATTAAATATTATTATCCTTTATACGTTATATGATTCAAAATATAAATATGAAAAATTTAAAAGCAATTATTTAATTTTAATCATATGTATGTATAACTTAATGAAGTTATTTCAATGTCTATGCTTAATTGGTGTCTTTTAATTTCTTAAATAATAAAAATATGGTCATTTTTTATTGGCCAGAAATCTAGTAATTTTTTTTTAAAAAAACCCATTATGAAATGATTTTATCATTAGAAACATGGGCATATTGAGTGCCAAAGTTTTAAGTTTTAAGCTTATCCCAAATGATTCAAATTCCAAAAATGAAATAAAGAAGCCAGACTTATAATTACAATATGGCTCATCGACATGACTGCACTTTTGAATAATCAAACCAATAATAACCATTAATTCCTACGGATATGGGCAAGTCGCTTTCGAAGATTTTGGATTGTCACAATAGGGACACTTTCATACAATATTTCAACATTCTTGACCATAAACTTAAAATCAATTCTTATTCCTTTCTTCTTCTAATCAATAAGATCATTGCAACGACTTTGCTCATGATTAATTTTTATAAAATAAGACACCAGTAGATATTGGTTCTAATAGAATGGACTAGTTCCTCATTAACTTGATGAACCAAGTTGTAATTAGGAGAATAAGTTTTTTTTTTTTTTTTTTTTTTTGCCAAAATTGCAAGCTATTTAAAGTCATGTAAATCCCAATCAGAGGTGGAGTCAGGAATTGTAATTAGGAAGCAAAAATTATAGAATATGACCTAGGTGTTCATGAAATTGTATTTTAATCCCATAAACATTTCAATATTTTCATGTTTGTCCTTCATGAAACTTTTAGTGGTGAATAAAGTGAAAATATTAAAATTTTATGAGGCTAAAATGTAATTTTATAAACATTTAGGTTCTATTATGTAATTTTAGAGGGGTGGGGGTCACACTTAGCCCCCTAGTTCCGTCCCTGATCCCAACCCAACCCAACCCACTCAACCTACAAGTTAAATGTGTTGGCCAACTTAGCAGGAAAGTTATTGAAAGGGTTTAATTTTTTATATTTCATGTTTTAAGAATTTTAATGTATATTTCAATTTTCAATTTTTAAATTTATATGAATTTGTTTTAAAAATTATGGAGAATTATATAAGTTGATTACATAATCCTTCTGCCTATGTTCTTGATAAGTTAGGCTGAGAAATTCACAACCCATATATAGGTAAAAAGGGGTGTTGGCTTCTCTATTTCTCTCAATGACCAACTGGCTATGAGCCTATTGACACACTTGTTCACTCTATTCTTTAAGTTAGGCTAATGATCAGTTCAATATTGACCATTCATATAAAAATATCCCTTTGAAACATTTATGAAAAAGCAAACAATATTTTATTAAAGAACAACACTAAATGTAATATTGACAAGAGTATCAAAATCAATTTTTAAGCAAAACCAATGCAGACAACTGCTTAAAATGTTGGTTTTCAGACCGAGGTAGAAATAAGAAATTATCTACATATATATTTTGATTTCCATGATTACCGATGTAGAAAGTTCTATATTATAAGTGTTTAGGTATGTGCATGAGGGAATATATTCTTGTATTTCTTGGTATTCTATAATAAGTCTTGTTTGTATGGTTAGGATGTATACTTGGTTGTGGGTCTAAATAAAGCAGACCTGCTTCCTTTGTGTATTGACTTTGTTCATTCATTAATAGAAGTCTAGTATATTTCAGCCCTATATACTATGAGTTGGACATGGTACCAAAGTAATTAGGTTACTGTTGGCGATTTTATATGGCAAGTGCACTAGTTAAATAAGTAATAAAATGATGAGTAAGTATTGTTACTACTACAAAAAAGTAAATTTAATGACTCTCATCTAACGACCAATTAAATGAAAACAGATATAGAAAACAAGGCGGTGACATTTTTGAAATTTTGGCGAGAATATTCAACGACTGTTTTACACAAAATGGACGTTAAAAATTAGGCAGTGACACTGTTGTAATTTTCTGCTCACCTTTAACATCCGTTTCTTTAAAATAGACGTTAAAAGTGAAGATATAACGACTGGTTTTATAAAAACAGTCATTATATCCTATATTTTTATCTTCCTAGTATGTAGCCTAGAATTTTGATAGTTAAGAGATGAAATCTAATTGTCTTTTCATTTAGTTAGTTCATAATTAAATTTGATAAATTAAACAATATATCTCTTATATATACACACACACATACACACACACACACACACACATATATATATATCCCATATTTATAGCTATTTTATAGTATTTCTAGTATGCAGCTATATCCCATATATATATATATATATGTGTGTGTGTGTATATATATATATAGAGAGAGAGAGAGAGAGAGCTATATGCCTATATCCCATATCACGCATTGAAATCAATCAATACATTTAATAATTTAATACATGACCATTGTGATTTTAATATGTAAATTTAAAGATTGCATGACCATTGTGATTTCAATCAATATATTTGTAAATATATATATATATATATATCAATATCATTGAAATCACGCATTAAATTTAATCAATAAGCAAAAAATTAGTACTACTTATCGTTAGAATAAAAGCTTTAAAGATTACATGACCATTGTAATTTTATTTCATATTGATAACTATTTACTAGTATGTGGTCTAGAATTTCGATAGTTAAGAGAAGTAAAACAAACAGTCATTGATTCGTGTTAAGAAAAACAGTCGAGCCTCCCTTACGCCATTTTATTTTTATTTTAACTTACAACGACTGGTTTTTCAAAACCAGTCGTTGAAACTCAAAATTTTTAGATATTTCAACTTCAATCTCGCACTTCGACATTTTATTGTTCCCCTCTCTTCCATAAAAATATAAATTTTTCTCTTTAAAACCCAACAGTATGCAAAAAAACCTTCCTCAAATTCATCATAAACCCATATAGGAGTTTCAAGACCTACCCATCTCCGTCATCCCTTACATCCCTACCCTTAGCACCAAGGAGGTTTGCTATCGCGGCGTGAGTGATTTCAACTCCGACCCGTCCTCTATCATGAACTATGAGCGTGCTAAACAGCCTCCAGATCTGTCGTTTGCTGCCAGTTTAAGATCTTAATTGCAAATCTGCGTATCTCTCTCTCTCTCTCACTCTCACTAAACAATATGTCAAGCAAAGATCTTGAGCACCGTGAAGAGAAGGAAGCCCCCATTGGCATGATGAAGATACCAGAGCTCTATTTCTTGGTGCTTTCTTTTGTTGAAAATTTTGAATGGATAGTTCCATTGTAGTGTTTTTCTGCTCTATTTCTTGGTGCTTTTTTTTCCCCTTTCCGGTGAAGATGTTAGTGCTTTCTTTTATTTATTTTCTGTTTTATTCAGCTAAGACTTTAGATATTTTATTTATTTATTTTTTTTTTTTTTTGTGCTTTGTTGGACATGAAACACTTTATTTCTTGCGTCAAATATAGAATGGTGTTGTTTATCAACCATTTTCAATTCATTCTTTTTCTCACGAGGCTTAAACTTGTTCAAATTGCGTCTTATATTGTGTTTTAGATGGTTCTATGGATTACCTAGCATGTGTGTGTGTTGTGGATTTGTAGACATACAACGATTGTTATTTAAATAACAGTCATTGAAATTCAATGACTCTTTTTTTTACAACCCTTGAAAAGAGTCGTCTAATGGTCTGAAAAACGTTAAAAGTGTTTTTTTGTAGTAGTGTGTCCAATAGAGATTATAGTACTGTAATATGCATGAAAAAGAGTGAATAATAGTTGCTTGATTTGGTAAAAATAAAAGATATGTAGATGTGATTTGAGTTTTGTAATCTACTAAATCTAATATTGGAATGAAATTAATCAATAACAAGTACAATTGAAAGTTATCAAGATAAAAATAAGCTAAGCTTTGATTTCCCCCTTCTTTAAAACTTTTACCCAGAATGCCTCCGCAATGCTATAGCGTTGTTCTTCATTAGTTAACCCTCATCTTCTGTATACAGAAGTTTTCCAACAATCTTGTATTTTTATTCCTAACTTTAATTTTCTCACATGCATGTGCAGAATTTGAGTTCAGAATACTGTGCAAAACAAGGTATTTGGTTGTGTGAGATAAACCCAAGCCTGAAGCTTATGAACTTAGCTAGAATTACATAATAACTCCCCTAACACACACTGTTTAATGGAAATCTAATCTTAATCCTTTTCCAATAATTAAGATCAAATCCCTTGCTTATTAATGGCCATTTAACAAACAAGTTTGACAACTTAAACTGCATAACATTAAACAAACTGAATCATACTATTAAATTGAACATTATGGTTTAAAGCTACAAATTAGGGTTCCATCTCCACTTATCCACAGAAGGATTAGTTCATGGTTTTCAGAATGATTATAACTAAATTGAACATAGTTCTTTCCATGAAATAATAACGAAACAAACTAAGAGAAAGAGGAAGAGAAGTTGAAGAGATCAACAACCCAAAAAGACCCCTGTAGCATGATAAACTCGATTGTTTGCCCCAGAACCTTCTATCGTTAGCTGTTCGTTTTGTACTATATCAGTAGTTTCTCTTTTTAACTCTCATCCGCCACACGTTCTTCAATATTCCCAGGTACGTGTGTTAGTGTGCCCTTTTAGGGTTGACCTCCTTTCCTTTTAAAGCTAGGGTTATTCTTTCGAGTTGTCCAACTTTCCTTTAATGGGTTGGGCTTGTCCTTTTCTGTCTGGCCCAGTAGGAGTATTCTGTCTGCTTCCTTTTTAATCCAACTATCCTTTCTTGGGTTTTTCTTCTCCTTTAACTTTTCCTTCTAGAATGTGACCCTTTTCTTCGCATCCATCTTTAGTCTACAAGGTCCAACTTAGCTTCTGGCCTACATTACTAGAATAAATGGATTTTACTTCCCTAAAAAAAGAAGTTGATGACTTGCTACTAAAAGACCCTAAATCATATAGAAATTTAGTTAGACGATTATCTTATTTGATTGTGACTAGACCTGATACATGTTATATTGTGCAGGTTTTGGGTCAATTCTTGGTCAAGCCAAGGCAATCTCACATGGCAGTAGCAAATAGAGTACTTCATTATTTGAAGGGTATGAATGGTTCGGGAATCATGCTATCTTCCAACAGTAAAATGGAGCTGGAGTGTTATTGTGATTCAAATTGGGCTACATGTGAATACAGTAGAAGTTCGGTCACATGATATGCATTTAAGCTGGGGAGCTCTTTGGTGTTGTGGAAGTTAAAGAAGCAAAGTACAGTCTCCACTTCGTCTGCTGAGGTTGAGTATAGAGCATTAAAGAAGCAAAGGCAATCTTACATGGCAACAACAAATAGAGTACTTCACTATTTGAAGGGTATGACTGGTTCGTGAATCATGCTATCTTCCAACAGTAAAATGAAGCTGGAGTGTTGTTGTGATTTAGACTGGGTTGCATGTGAAGATAGTAGAAACTCAGTCATAGGATATGCAATTAAGCTCGGGAGCTCTTTGGTGTCGTGGAAGTTAAAGAAGCAAAGTACAGTCTCCACTTCGTCGGCTGAGGCTGAGTATAGAGCATTAAGGCATGTGACAACATAGATTATGTGGTTGGTATGATGGTTGAAGGATTTAAATGTAATAAATATAGAACCTTTAGTAGTTTTTTGTAATAGAAAAGTTGCTATTCATATAGCAAGCGATCCTATTTTTCACAAAAGGATAAAGGATATTGAGATCAATTGTCGTTTCGTGTGAGAAAAACTATTGCAGGGGCCAATACATTTGAGACATGTTAGGTATATACTTAATAAGTCTTGTTTGTATGGTTAGGATGTATTCTTGGTTATGGGTCTATATAAAGCTGCTTCCTTTGTGTATTGACTTTGTTCATTCATTAATAAAAGTCTAGTATATTTCAGCTCAAAATACTACTCCCTTTGGTTGGAAATATAAGATAAAATTAATTTTTTTTTGAGAGATTAAGGAAGCTAATTAAATTACTTTAGAAATTTTATTTTTTTGTCAAAAATAATTAGTTTGACTAATAAATTGATGTATAATATAAGGATACATAATATATGATATAATTAAATAATTTATTTAGCTTCCTTAATCTCCCAAAAAAATCAACGATTTGTCTAATATTCCCTCCGGTTCTAATTATAAGATATATTTAACCGATTTTGTGGAGATTAAGAAAAGAAGTTAAATTAGTTAATTTTACTCATTTTCCTAAAGTACCCTTATATAAATTTAAAATGATATAAGTAAAAGTGAATCAATAGCTCTTGCCACATATTTTTCCAACATAAAATTTTCCTTCCCACACACTACCTAATTGAAATAATGATCTTGCTATATATATATATATGTGTGTGTATGAATACATACATACATATATATATAGATAATATGTATATATAATTATGTGTGTGTACATAAATCCACACACATATAAATCCACACACACAAAGATATATATATATATATGTGTGTGTGTGTGTGTATATATGTATGTATATGTGTGTGTGTGTGTATATATACGCACATATTTATTGACAGACACACACATATTTATACATATATTTATACACGCACACAATAGACACACATTTATGTGTGTGTGTATAAATAAATGTATAAATATGTGTGTGTCTGTCAAAAAATATGTGTGTATATACACTAGAGCCGGGAAATCGGGCCCTTGGCCCTGTAGGGCTCGAGCTTAAAAAATCAGCCAGAAGTTTGAATTTGGCTTTGTAGGGCTGGCCCTACGGGGCTTCGGCCGGCCCGTTAGGCCCGTTTCAACATAGCATTCTTTTTTTTTTTTTTTTTTTTTTTTTTTTACTTGGCCTTTATTTATGTATATACAGTCAAACGGAACTTGGAAGATATTTGTTAGAAACTACATAAAGCACAAATGCTATACTCACACATGCTATACTTAAACTAAACAATATGACTTGGAATGATATGATAATAAATACTTGGATTCTATGGTTAATTTATTAATAAAAGCTATAGGGAAAGTAAAAATTCACAAAGATTAATTTGCAAGTCTCTACTTCAACTGTGGACAATAGTTTGTTTTTTGTTACGAATTAATGAATGTATTTATTTGTTGAATGATTTGTATTGTTTAGATATTAATGTTGATAATATTTATTTGATAGATTAGAACTTTGATGGTTGCAATTTACTAATTATATTTCTCGGAAAAAATCGGAAGAAAAATAGTTAAAATTTAGAATAGTAATTTCCGAGGCCACAGTAGGGTGGGCCCTGGCCCTGATACTATCGGGCCGGGTTTTGAAAAATATACGTTTTCCTTATCCCAAGCCCTGTAGGGCTGGCCCTGTCGGGCCGGGCCGGCCCTAATTCCTAGCTCTAATATACACCCACACACACATATACATACCTACATATATATCTTTGTGTGTGTGTTTATATGTGTGTTAGTACACACACATAATTATATATATATATATATATATGTATGTATGTATTCATACATACACACATATATACATATATACACAGAAACACACATATATACATACATATATGTACACACACACACGTGTGTGTGTCTATATATATTTGTGTGTAGACACACAAATATATACATATATAGATACACACACACATACATACTGAAACACACACACACATACATACTGAAACACACACACACACACACATATACATACATATATGTATGCATACACACATATATACATATATAGAAACGCACGCGCGCGCGCACACACACACATATATATCTTTAAATGCTTCATTGATTGGAAAAGTTTATGCATTCACATACATATATTTACTAAAAATCACACACACTTGAGAGAATAAAATAGAGGTATTTTAGGAAGAAATTGCTAAAAATTAGAATGTTGTCTTATAATTAGGACCAAAATCAACCCCCAAATGTTGTCTTATAATTAGGACCGGAGGGAATATATAAGAACGGGAAGGAAGGAGTATGAGTTTGACATATATATCTATCTACGTCGATTTTAGATCCAGCATGGGTAAACATACTTACCACTACTGTTAAATTAAGTCTCAACAAATCGTCTTCAAAAGAAAAAGAATGTGTGAAAACGTTAACTTTATTCAAATTGATCTCATTGTGAACATTTGAATTTCTCCAAATCAGCATCATTAATTTATTATTGTCATGATGCATGAATACCCATAGTTATTTTCAAAATCATGCATGCTTAAACAGACAATTTGTATGAATCCAATTGAAAATATATAAATAATCAAAGTAGAAACTGTGTGTGTTTTACTGTTCATAATTTGTGGAAGCATATAATTAAGCTTTTTACAACTTTCATATAAATATTAATTACTAGCTAATTAATAACATAATGACATGAAAACTTTTTTCTGTAAATAAAAAGTTGCGGTTTTTTTATTATTATTATTTATATCATCGAGTTGTTAGTAGCTAGTGTGCTTATTGTTCATGTAATTATTCAAAATCAATAGTCAAACGACGGAGAAAAACTTACAATTCCTTTTTAATTATTTTGTATATAAGTTAAGGGGATGGTCGGTCAGAAGAATCTAACTTGGTTATCTTTAGAAAACTTGATTCAGGGGAAAACGATTGCCTAGAAAAATGTAGCAAAAAAGTTAATCATATGTTCTTCATATTTCTAAAGGTATATAAAATAATTCAACCACTACCACATTTCACATCTGCATGAGAAACAACCAGAACAAGTTGAAGATAGTATTATATTACACGGAACTTTGATCCAAAAGAACTTTTTTTTTTTTTTTTTTTATTACACGGAACTTTGATCCAGAAGAACCTTTTTTTAATTTGTCTTCTTTATTTTGATAAAAAAGAATTTGCCAACATCATTGAAAGAAATAAAGACTTGTAAGATTGTAAACAATACTTGATTCTCAAATAAGAACAAACCAACTTTTTTTTTATATAGGAGCGTTCATACAGATTTGACGACTTTATAATCCCGATAAATATAAAGGTTCCAACAAAAAAAAGAAAAAACTATTCATCTTCTAAATATGTCTCAGTCAGAACAATCAATTTTTTTTTAAAAAAAAAAAATGTTTCTAGTTTATTATTTGTCAGGAAAGAAAATTCATGTTGCTTCAACTAAATGATTTGTCTAATAAACTAACAAATACAAGACTTCATAGTAAAGATAAAAACAACACAAATCATGGGTCCCCGTGATTGGTGATCATAATAATACAACGTACGTAGGACTCGCATTTGAAATGATCACGGGATTTGGATTGAAATATATGTAATCGAATATACTAACAATCGAAGTTAACCATATATGAGAAGTAGGCAAAAATTTTAATTCCATGACCTTATTTAAACCATGTACAAAAAAACTCTCTTAACATTTAAAACCTAATCATATATCACCTTAAACTTTTAAATTCGTGCGGATAACACATAGCTATCAATCACAAACCCCCTAAACTGTATTTTGTGTGTATATATAATCCTCATGCCCTTCTTAGACCTCACCTGATAGGAGCCTTATAGACTATAAGCTGCTTATACATATAATTAAAGTTACTTGCAAATAAATAATGAACAAAACTAATAACAAGGGAGTTATCTACAAAAACATAAGAGTTTATGGGAGTTTATCATAAAGTTTTAAAAATAAGGGAGATTATCTGTACACCTGACATAAAATTTAGAGGAATTATGTAAAATCTAACCTATATTTCATATCATATTCTTTTTATATTAAATACATGATGAAGACCGAAGAACTAACAAAACCTTGTCTGTGTGTGTGTATCCCACCAGAGTTGTATGGTCAAATTCCAATTCATTGTTTTTGGTGATGAGTAGTTTATAAGTAAGGTTAATATAACCTTTGGTTCCTTAAATTATCTTCATTTTGGTTTCTCAAATTTTAAACTAAAAGTTTTGGTTGTTCAAGTTTCATTTCCTTTAAAATATTGGCTCCTATCATTAAATAAAAGAATAGATCATTTTGTTTATTGACGGACCAAAACCTTTTATTTAAAACTTGAAGTACCAAAATCAAAATGAAGACAAACTTGAAGGACTAAATATTATAATATTAACCCTTATAAAGTACCTTTATAAATATTCTTTTAGTTGTACATTATACATGCTTTAATTCTGATGAGCCTCTTGAACTTAATTAACTCATGTTTATTAATTTTTAAACCAAATTAAATAATGAAAAGAAATTATATACATGATTTGAATTAAAGTAGTCGGCAACAATTTTGTTTTTTCACGAAAAGGAAAGTTCATATGGAGCGTACCTTCAATGTCATTTCAACTTTCTTTTCTTTAATCCTTCAAAAATTTTGTGGATTACATGAATCCTTTTTTCAACACTTGTACTGGATGATTCATACATATCAACGTGCTTCAACTTTGAGGAGCGCATATTAATTAAATCAATCATCTTAATTTTGCAGATTAATCCAATATATACAGACACACACATATACACATACTGTGTGTGTGTGTATCAAGTTTAATTCGTCCATATATAATTGATTCTCGTTTAAGAATTTTGTTCTAAAGTACGTGTCAAAGGAAAAGGTCATTATTAAGAGAAAGTAATGTGGAAAAGAGAGAGAGAGAAAGAGAGCATGTTTCAAGATCAAAGAAAGCGATAATCATCAACTTTAGACATGAAATCTTGTAATACTTACTTAAAAACCTGTTTAATAAAAATGGCTTGAGTAATCACATAATTAAATTAATCAATGCGTAATTACATTAATACTTGTTTAATCAATATCCATTAAAGTAATTTCTTTTTTTAAAAAAAACCATTACAAATTATTCCATATTATAGACAATTTTCCAAGGTTATGAAACTCATGAGTTTAAGAAGTAAACTGTGATAGTGGCAATAAACTCATATCCGTAAACTCGTAAGAGTTTACTTTTATTATTAAATAGGTATTACTAGTGTATAATTAAATAATTAAAATATAAAAATGACAACAATTTGATTTAAATATCTTTTAAATCCAAATAATTGAAATTAAATCCATCAACAATTTATCATATTTAATAAAGAAATTTCTATAAAATTTCTATATAAAGCCGCCGAAACATGATCAAATCAAAAAAGTTAAACGAGTTTAAGAGTAGATTAACACAATTTTGTAAGCTAAAAACATAAAAACGGTAAGCTCGGTGTATAAATTCGTGAGTTTAATCAATTTACCATTGACTCGATTCGTTTTTGTAAGCTATAAGCGTAAAAATGGTAAACTCGGAGAGTCAACTCACTTGTTTGACAAGAATGCAATTTTCCTTTACTCCAGAAAATTTGACCTCTTTAGTAATAACCACGGACTAAAATTATGCATTGCATCAGTTATTCGTATTTATTAGGATAATATTCCAATTTAATTCCCAGCTTAAAGTTTGAAGATAAGGTAAGAAAATAAATTGAATTTGACAGTGGACATTTAATCATGAATTCAATTTGATTGAATTCGAAAATAAACATCACATCATGAATCATAAAATATAATCACTTAATAGACATTTGGAGGCTATAAAAACAATTATGCACGAGGTGTAAATGTTTTTCCCTTCATATCCAAAAACAATTTCGGACATTTTTTTACAATAATAATCAAATTAATTCCATTTAACTTTTAACGTCAATGTCACATATTTATTACCCTACCAATATATTTTGATAATCATGCTACCTAATACTCCCCTGGTGTAACACGGAGAGATATAATGGAAGAAAAAGCAACAAAGACAGATGGTGATACACACAAAAGCAAAGTTCAATAAAGTTAAGAGAGACAGGTATACTTAACTTTCTCAGTCAAAATGACAAGTGATTGATTTAATTTTCCACGGCCCTCAATTTTAGCAGTATGTGATGGATTAATTATAGATACAGATATGACACTTTGGTTAAGTTTTTAGTTTCTACCATTATTAAATATTAAAAATCAAGTGCGTGTGTGTGTGTGTGTGTAAATTTTAATTATGCAGACCAAAAGTGTAATCATCTGAACCAACCATGGTTGATTTATTTAGTCAACTATTTTTAGCGTTAATTAATAATTAGCATTACCATGACCATTCACTTTTCAAATTTTAATAATGCGACTCAAATGCATTATCTTAAATAAGATTTTTCAAACACTATCTAGTGTTGAACTTAATTAAAAGAATGACAGTCATTAATAATGCGACTCAAATGCGTTATCTTAAATAAGATTTTTCAAACACTATCCAGTGTTGAACTTAATTAAAAGAATGACAGTGATTATACCTTTTTTGACTACTTTCATGGAGTAGAATATTAGAAGTTTATATATTTATTGCATTAAAAATAGTGATGCCCTTATTTGAGATAGAAATCATAGAATAGATTATATTGTTGCAAATCATTTTGCGATGGCATAGTCCATAACAAAAATCAATTTGCGGTGAATTTTTATTTAAGATTTTCATAATTGTAAATTTCTGTCACAAAATATTTCATTTTCTTATATACTCCATCCAATCCGTAATACAAGAAATACTTAAATAATTTGGGTAGATTAAGAAAATTAGATAAATTAGCCAATTGTAACAAATGTGACGTGATCTTAAAATATTGCCATGTAACAAATGCCTTGTAACTATATTTGAATTTAATATTGTCACTATTGTTGATGGAGTATATATATATAAGAGTAATTAGAGAAAATGATAAATATGTTAGATAAAGTGGATTGATGTCTTACACTCTTACATTTAGAACTAAAACTAAACTCCCAAGTAGCTCATGTATTTGTACCTAATGGGAGTAATTATCAAACATTTAATATTATCAGGTAATAATATTCGAGCATTGTTGAGTTCATCTGATGGATAATTATTTCCTCGATAATCAATATGGTATCTTTTTTAGGTAAAGTAGCATCAATTACCCTGATGTTGTTTCTCAGTTGTATCCTACAATCTCATCTTATTTATAATGCATTCAACACCTTGATATTATTCTTTTGGTGCTTCCAACCAAGGTTGTCAAACCCACCAGTTTAAGCAAGCTTGTAACAGAGTGATATAAACTCGTATCGTGAACTCGAATCATAAACTCGTAAGAGTTTACTTTTATTATTAAATAGCTATTACTAGTGTATAATTAAATAATTAAAATATAAAAATGACAACAATTTGATTTAAATATATTTTAAATCCAAATAATTGAAATTAAATCCATCAACATTCATCTTTTATCATATTTAATAAAGAAATTTTTATAAAATTTCTATATAAAGCCGTTGAGCATGATCAAATTAAAAAGGTTAACACGAGTTTAAGAGTAAATTAACACGATTTTGTAAGCTAGAAACATAAAAACGGTAAACTCGATGTATAAACTCGTGAGTTTAATTGAGTTTATAACTAACATGAGTCTACCATTGACTCGACTCGTTTTTATAAGCTAGAAACGTAAAAACGTTAAACTCGGAGAATCAACTCGCGAGTTTGACAACAATGCTTCCAACACCCTAAATTATATATAAATAATGTTAGGGTCCTGAATGTAATTGGAAAACAACATCAAATGTGCTGGATGTGTTAGAATAATAATATCAGGATGTTGGATGCCCTATGAATAAGATTGGGGTGTTGGATGCTGTTAAAGTTTGAACCTTCAACTTTACTTAGAGTAATCTAGTGCTTTTTTTTTACCCATCCAACTACATATCATTGTTGCTAAGAATATCATCTTTTATTATTGTAGTGCTGCGATGTTAATCTCTTTGTTTGTGTTTGCTCACTATAGCTTGTTTTATCAGCTGGGTTAAAAGCGTGCCGTAGTAATAGCTAATATTGGAAGAGCATATATGTCTCTTCATGAAGACAAGAGAGATAAGTGATAAGGATGGTCTATCTGCTATCACAAATTACGCTCACAAATTTGTTTCGTTTATCAAATAAAGTGGTCGTAGTAGGTAACCCAATCTATCGAATCCATCCATACATCCAAGGAAAAAATATATAAAAGACATTGTCCTCAATTCCCTAAATTTAAAAGACGGTTTCTAGAATGTATTTTCAGTCCTTTTAATAGAGCATTTTGATGGTTTCAATGAGTATTAAGTGGGTGTGTGTATGTGCCATATAAAAATAAATATGCCAACATAGAGTTGGTCTGCGGTGTAAAATCCTGCTAGATCTTTCTGAATCTTGAGTTCGAGTCCAGAAAACACTTATCTTGGGAGAGTTCGAGTCCAGAAAACACTTATCTTGGAAGAGGAAGCCACGAACTCCGAAACTGAATAGCGCTTGAAAGTATCTAAACAATAAATAATATGATGTTGAAGTAATTGGTGTGGTTATAAGAGTAATATCATAAATAACTTGAAATTTATAATAAAATTAATGCTAGCTTTTAACTATCTTTATTGGTATATCTGAATTAGTTACTTCATTAGCTTTGTCTGAAAATTTAAAAAACATTCCAAATTTATCTATATTTAATATCATAAATTACATTCAAGAAGTGATAAAAGTTGCAATTAATTTCTATATAGGGGGCAATTTTTTTAAAAAAAAAAAATTTAGTGCAATTGGATTTGGTAAATTTAGTGACTTATAATAAGGAAGGACCTTCTATTTCCTTCATAAAGTGCCTTAATTTTATAACAAGAACCAGAGTAGTGTGCATACACATTTTGAATATATATATATATATATATATATATAGTTACGAAAAAAAGACAGAAAATATCATCAAAATTGGTAAAAGATAAATAAGTGCGTTGAATTTCAGTAACTCCAAAGGGACTAATTTGTAATTTTGAAATATTGCAAAATCTGAGAAATTACTTAACTACCCTTAGTTTTTATTCAAATAAAAAATTCCCAACCCCCTTGCCGAGCTTTGGTGAATATTATTAACAACTCAAGTATCTATAATAATAATTTTTGTATCGCTATTAACAAGTTTAGTCTAAAAAATTAAAAAAAAAAAAAAAAAAAAAGAAGAAGAAGATATTAGCCATCGAAGCTCCGATGAAGATTAATAATAAATATTTAACAAATACTCTATTGATAATTTTAATATTGCTATTAACAACTTAAGTATATGTATTAAAAAATTTAGCCTAGCAAAAAAAAACCGACCGGAGCTCCAGGGAAGGAATATTTCTTGTTTTGTTTTGTTTTTCTAATTTCTCAACCAAAAGTTATCAATATAGACACTTAAGTTGTAAGTGATAGCTTTATATTTTTCTTAATTTCTCACGTAAAAGTCGTCAATATTAATACTTGAGTTGTAAATAGCAATACTAAAGTTGTAAATGAGATATTTGTTGAATATTTCTTAATAATTTTCACAAGAGCTCCAACGGCTAATTTTTTTGTTTTTGTTTTTGAATCTCTTAGGCTAAAGTGTTTAATATAGATACTTGAGTTGTCACTAACGATACTAAAGTTGGAAACATGATATTTGTTGAATATTTCCTAGAGCTCCGACGACTTTTCTTTTTTTGAATTTCTCAGGCTAAAGTTGTTGATACAGGTAGTTAAGTTTATAATAGCATTATTTTAGTTGTTAATAAACTTTACGGGAGTTTTGACGGCTATTTTTGTTGTTGAATTTTTTAGATTAAAGTTGTTAATATATATACTTGAATTGTTGATAAAGATACTAAAGTTGTAAATGAGATATTTGTTTAATATTTTCTAATAACCTTCACTGGAGCTCAGTGGCTAATATTTCTTTTTGTTTAATTTCTCTAACTAAAATTGTTAATATAGATATTTGAATTGTTAATAACCATTACTGGAGCTCCGGTGGCTAATATTTTTTTTTAAACTTCTCTAACTAAAGTTGTTAATATAGATATTTAAGTGTTAATAATCTTCATTAGAGCTCGATAGCTAATATCTTTTTTTTTTAAATTTCGTAGATTGAATAGATATTTGAATTGTTAATAGCGATACTAAAACTGTTAATATAGATACTTGAGTTGTTAATCATTTTCACCCCTAGTGCTTCACTGGCCACTCGCTGAGAAGGTCACCGGAGCTTCAGCGATGGCCGTCGCCATCGGGCACTAGCACCAAAGCTCTAGCGGTCGATGTCAGCAAGGAGGTTGAGGATTTCTTATTTTTAAGAAAAACTAAGGGTAATTAGGTATTTTCTCAAATTTTGCAACATTTCAAAATTTCAAATCAATCCCTTTTGAATTATTAAAATTCAACATACATATTTGTCTTTTTCCAATTTTGATGGTATTTTTTTGTCTTTTTCCCTAAAAGTTATCCCCTTATTATTATTTTTCTTCTGCCTTGTTTATCGATCAGTCAAACCCTAAAAACATGCTCCATTAAGAACTTGAAGAGTGATTGATAGCCACGCAGAACGGAAATGAGTTTTCAAGTATTTGTTTCTTGTCTTTTAATCAATGAATCTACCTTTCTCAAGTTCAATCACCTAGGGTAAGCCCTAAAGCATCTTTACTAACATCCGGATTCCAGGGCCCTTTTTCTTAACTATGGAGGCTTTGTGCATTTTCTTTTCACACTAACAATGTTCATATTTGATCTGAATGATACGATTTAGAGATTTAGTTAGTTAGTTAATTAATTATTAAATCATTTTGTGCAATGGAATAACTTCTAGCAGAAGCAACCACAAAATTGTGACTATTCACAAGACAAGTATAAGAGTTTCGTTTCCTACAACTTTTTAATATATTGATTAATAGGTGATATTGATGAAATTGAATATGATATTCATTGTACAAAATAGAGAATTAGTGACGTAATTATCAATAAAATGGTAGACTCTTTTATTTAATTATAAGAGTATTAACATATATGGTTGGCTGCTTTAAATTAATTAAAAATGTCACATTATATATGTCATATGCTTCAAGATTTTTATAATATGTCATGGAAAAATCAACATGTAAGCATTTATAGTTTCATCATTATTTGATTTTCTATTTGGTTCTTACAGCGTATTTTATAATGTCCTTACATTTTTACTTGATTTTAATTAGTCCCAATATTTTTTATCCGGCCGTTATAGTTTCACTTGATTAAAATTGACGAGGATTTAATTAAAAATCAGGTAAAATATAGATGCTTATAGATTAATTTTTTTCATATGTCATTTACCATAATCACATGTTTGCAACAAATTAACAAGATGTTTTTTTTTTTAATCACATTGATGAAACTAAAAATTTACAGTCTAGATACGTACATGACAACATGATGTTTGGTAGAAAATGAGTGAGAAAAGGACAATGAATAATTGAATATAATGGAAGGTTATCTCTTATGAAATGATAGAGGGATAATAATACTTTAGAGAATTTTATTAGAGAGAGAGAGCCACAGTAAAATGATTGGTAGATATTTTACATTTACATGCTTCCACTACCTTAGCATGTCGGCCAACAAATTAAAGAGAGAGACATAAAACATAAGGGACAAATACATCTCACTTCTTTCTCCTACCTCTGCCTAACCTGGCCTACTTCTAAGTCCCACCACTTCACATACATCCAAAGCATCTTCTAATATTACTTAAATTATCTTCCTTTGATTTCTTGTTTCCATTTTCAGTACTACCTTTACTCCTAAATATAGGCTATATTTGTAGTGTAATTTATTACAAATTATATCCTATATTTAGAACTGAATGAGTATTAGTTTTACATCTATACTCTTGATTATTTACAAATAAAACTTCTTATGGTATTGAGGCATTGACAGTAAGAATTAGTTAAAGGGTTTACTTTGATCATAAATATTGGAAAACATTAATCTCCCAAATTTTAACACTTTTTCTCTAAACAATTTCTATTGATTACGCACATTAAGCTAGTTTTCATCAATGGGTAGTTTTAATGCGAATGATTAAACAGGGTTTTAAGATAAACTAACACATACTTTTTTGTTTTTACAAATTATAACTTCACTAATTTCTCAATTCACATTGATCCCTCCTATAGAGTAATTAAAGATTAAAAACATATTTCATCACTTCGTTAAATTAATTTCAGAATATAAACTAGGAAATGTTTTGCATTTTTTTGGGTGAAATAAAAACAAAGTCTTTTATTTTTTAAAGATAAGTAAATAATGTACCATTGTTCTCTTTTTAAGTTAAATTTGGAAGAAAAAAAATTTGGTCATTATTATAAATCCATTTGGAAAGTAATTAATGACAGTGTAAAAATTTTGCTACTATTAATTAATGTAATGAAAAATGAATTAATTTATGTTGGAAGAAAAGAAGAGAGGGCTGATAATAAAATTTATAAATAAGAGTAAAATTGGGGAAAATGCATCAATTTAGAACATTAATGAGTTAATTGAGAATTAGTAAATTAGACTTATAAAAAGGACTAGAGTGATATAAGTTTTATAAAATTTATAACAAGTCAAATAATTTACATTATTATAACTTTTTCCCCAAATCCATGTCTCATGCACATATGCAAGGTTTACTTAATTAGATTCTTATAATTTAATTTAAAAAATATAAAATTAAATTAAGTAAAACAGAAGTTGTCCACCTGAGAAAAATGTAATTGATCTTAATTGCATGAAATTTTGATTTCCTTTCAGACTACCCTATTAAATTGAAAGTTGCTATATAATTACTTCAAAACATGGCAATGACATGAAAGTATTATTGTACGCTAATGTGCATACTCTTCTCACTCCAACTTTTAAGTGCTCCAACACCGAAGGGTCGATGTCATTTTGATGTCAACCCACACGCACACAAACTGATATTCATAGGTTTATGCAGGGGTAATATTGCAAGTAGTGTGTGCGTGTGTGTATAAATTAGTTGACAGAGAGTAAACAATAACAGAGGGACAAACACACGTGCGCCCACACACACATATTATACACAGACCCACACACACACATATACATATAGACATATATACATACATATATATACATATATATATTGTTGGGGATTGGCTTGGCACACAATTCAGGAAATAAGAACACATATATTGACAGAAAAAGACTCGCAGATTAAAACATGGCCAATGGCAGGAGGGGAAAAAAACGCGCACACACACACACAGCTCGATTAAAAAAAATGATATCAAAAAAACTTCCGGGTGTTGAGTGCTTTTACCAATATTTCCATGGTAAAAATGATATTTAACCCTATCTTATATTTAGGACTAAGATCAACTATTTAAATATGTCTTATATTAAGTATATAAGAGAGTAAATATTGAAGATTCATTGGTGTTTTAAAGAATTTAGTGTAATTTTTGGTAATATAATAAAGGCTAAAGTATACATTTGGTCCTTTATGTTTGCCTTTGGTATTATTTTAGTCTCTTAAGTTTGTAAAGTGCACGTTAAGTCCCTTAATGTTAACACCGTTAGTCTAATTTAACGGAAAATATTGATTCAACAATTTTAAGCGATGATTGTGTAATTAAATGCTGAGTAAACATGCTTATATGTTAGTATTTTAATAAATTAATATTTTAAATCCTATTAATTGAAAAAAAAATCTTTTCAGACTGTTTTGTGGTTTTTTTCACAATTTGTGAAGATTAAATATTTTTTTCAAGAAAATTAAATATTTTTCAATTAATAGGATTTAAAATATTAATTTATTAAAATACTAATATATAAACATGCTTAGTCGAATCTAATTATACAAAATCTATCGCTTAAAATTGTTGATTCGGTATTTTCCGTTAAGTCAAACTAACGGTGTTAGCATTAAGGGACCAAACGTGCACTTTACAAACTTAAGGGATTAAAATGATACCGGAGGCAAACATAAAAGACCAAATGTATACTTTAGCCTATAATAAATAAAGGTATAGTTAGAAAGGCAATTTTTCTTTTTTGAGTTTGTTAGAGATATAATAGTAAAGTTTTCTCAAAATACGTGATACAGTCAGGATTGCCCCATATTTTAGTCATAAATGAGCATCACAAGAGGCCAAAATTTTTTTGTAATAAATGTTTTTTTCTCATATTTTTGGACCGAAATCACAAATATAAGAAGTTAATTGTAGCAGTAGTGCCAAACCTGTTTGAAACAATTAATGAAGGGAGAGGTTCAATTTATTTTTTTTTATAACTCTTTGGGTCATCTGGCAGCCAAAAAAAAAAAAAAAAAAAAAAAAAAAAATCCTATTATCGCATATCTCAAAGAACCGGCTAATCTCAATCAGAAGGTTTTGCGACCGGGATGTCAAAGAGCTACAATTTCATTAGAGAGATCGGTTAAAGAATTGCTTTCAAAGCAGAAACAAAAGGTACTCAGCTTCTATCAATGTTCTTCACTGCAACATCATGTCTTGTTTCATCCTACACTAAATGAACTGAACCTTACAATTGTTCACTTCTTAGAGAACGACATGTGAGCAAGATAATGTATATGGAGATTGAGAGATTAGATATATGAGTTTCGAGGGTGATGAGTCAGAATTTATAATTTTATATATATGAAATTAAGTCACTTTCTTCAATTATTTTTTATTAACACTCTCTTATTAATTCTAAATTGTTCTTATTGACTTATGCCTTCAAAGAATTCAAATTAATCACTAAAAGTTTATTTAGGACCAGTTAAACATGGGGAAGTTGATAATTTATTTTCAGCTTATTTTTATGATAATAGGAGTTTATATTCTAAATATAGATTGATTATCAAAATAAGTCAAAACATTTTTTCCCCCAACACATCCCTCATGTTTAGCTTAAAGCACTCTCATATATATACTCCCAACAACTTCCTCATGTTTAATTTAATTAGAATTTTTTTTTTTTATAATGTTAAGGAAACTGACCTTAATAGGATTTATGTAATTGTAAGTCCCGTTTTAATTACTTCTTATCCATTTTCTTCAACTTAAAATACTATATATGGGATTGAAATTTAAGTACAAATGTAGTAAACTAAAATTTTCAGGTGTCTCTCTCACACTTATTAGTCCCGAATATTAATAAATACTGATGACCAAGTACCTATACTTTTGTCAAATATATTATTTAAAAAAAAAATCTCCATTTTAACTCCCTTTTTTATGGGCGTTTTAACTCTCTTTTATTATCATCTTACATAATTTTTCATTGTTTTAAATTTTCCCAACATAAAAACAGTGACTTTATAGGAAAAATATTTTTTAGAAATTGAAATTAATTAAGTTTTCAACTTGTTTAATGAATTTTGATCAATTCTTTGAGTTTCTGAAAAATTCTAGACAAGACAATTCCAGAAATGAATGGATAAAAATCAACTAAGTGACTATTATTTAATCATTTCTTTTAAAAAAATATTTAAGTAGGACATTGAGGGTTTGATTTTCAATGAGAAATAATTAGTAACATCAAGGTTAATTAGAGTCAATCCAAGAAAGTGGTTATAATTAGATTTGTGAACAGTAAGAGAAGAAGAATAATAATAATGTTGTCTAGTTGAATGGAAGAAATATTATTGCCGACTAAGATCATAATCAAGAGAGGGAGGTGGCAACATGAATAACATAATTTTATGGTTGGAAAAGTTATAAGCAAAGTGGCTCATTACTATCTTATTTTTATTTATTTATTATATTTTATTAAATGTGATGTGTTTTTCGTTCTTATGCAAGATTTAATAATTGAGTGATTATCTGACTCTTATGGGCATTCCTTTTACCTGGGTCCCACGAAAATTCACCCCTATCACTTTAACATCAATTTGATTCTCAATCCTAATTCCCATTAAATTGATTGTTCATTGCCTTCTCATTCTTCTCATCCTTTGATTATTATTATTTTTAGGGTAAAAATTGGGCTCAAATGCCAATTACTTCACTATCATGAACCATCAGACTTCTAGTCGTAGGTAAACAACTCCCACAATATCCATACTACAATTACCTAATAATAATACTTCAATCCTAACTATTTGAGTTGGTAAAATATCTTTTACTTTTTTTGAAATTTGTAGAGTAATTTTTTTTTTTTGAAACTATCCATATTAATTATAAATAGATGTGATATATTCATTCACTTTATCTTTGAAATTTGTAGAGTAATTTTTTTTTTTTTCCTAAAATACCCTTACCCAAAATTTAAAATGTTGGAAACTATCCATATTAATTATAAATAGTGAAATTTCTGAATGGAGTTATTTTTAATGTAAATGATTAAAATGAGTATTTTAGAAAAATTGATATACATTATTTTACAGATAATTAAATTAAATTTATGTTATTTATATTTATAATTTAGTTATCTAAATTATATTTGTAAGATTTAAATTCAACCATTATTCAGAGCTCTGTTAGGACTAACTATGTGCTCCTGCTTGATTTCTATATATGAAGTTTTGAAGCATCAATTTTGTTTAATTTTTTTATTACATAGGAAAATTCTTGTATTGTATATGAAACTGTTAGAGGAGGAAAACAATTAAAAATGCAATTGGATGGAAGATTACTAAATTAAATTAAATATATGAGAATGAATTGATATTGATAATTATGAAGGGTACATTATATATAAATATAGGGACCCTCCAAGAGGGTGGGTCACACCAGTTCAATTGGTCCATGACCAAACTCATACTCATGTTTGCCACGTGGATTGCTGCAGTTGCATGATATCAGCATGAAGTGTAATGCATCATGCCCCCACACTCTCAATTTTCTTACATTTTTTTCAAAAACAAAAAATAATTTTAATACACAAAGTGAGATTAAATGATTAATAAAAAATATTTAATTAAAAAAAAACTATACTTACTATATGATAACAATAAAATTAATTTTATAATAACTATAACCATATAATAAACAATGTATATCACTTCTTGTATGCAAAAATAATAATAATAATAATAAATAACTATATTTCAAAATTCATATTAAAGAAGTTTAAATTTTTTTATTCAATCAGGGTATAATCTTTTTGGATTTTTTGGGGATGTTGCGTACCACTTTAACGAACATCTTGTTGGTAGAAGTTAATAGGCGTTAGATTCATAAGTTTTTAATTAATTTAAATGTTAAATGAAAATGACAAAAAGTAAATACTAAAGTTATAAATTTTACTATAAAAATTTAATGTATTAAATTAAGAATCCATAAATATAAATATTATAATATTTAATAAAAATCAAATTCATTATCAAATATAGATGACATTCTAAAAATTCAACTCTCTTGATAATGTACAGTAAATATATATATATATATATATATATATTTGCAAGAAGTGTACTATATATATAAAGAGATATAGCCATCTTAGTTTTCTCAAAGTTTAAGAATATATGTAACAAACATTACTTAATTAATTAGTCCAAAAGCCTAGACAAGATCTAAGAATGTCTTCCCCCAATAGCCAATATGTCAAAAACAATAAAAAGGAAGAAAACCAAACTGATTATTATAATATATAAAAATATATACTATTCATATATAATTAACTTATCACTGATAGTTAATCAGATTTTCTTGAAGAAAATTTCTCAAATAATATATATATATGAAAAAATAACAAATATAAAAATTTAATTTTATATTTAGGATCAAAATCAATCCTCAAATATGTATTACTTCTTATACTAAGGAGCAGGGGAGTATAAGTGAAGGAAGAAAAGAATTTAAAGTAGTATTCTAGTAAAAGAATGGGGTGCCACACTTTCTCCCACCAGCCTCCCTCCAACCCACTTTAGGATTAGGAGATCCCGTTTTCTTGCTTTGTTTGTTGCGATTATATATCAATCCATCTCTCTCTATATATACATAGACTCTCACACACACATTTCTCTCTTTCTCTCTCTGTATATACATATATCACGTTCCGTTATATATATCAGCCGCCTCAACCCCTCTTGCTTCCTAGCTACCTTCCTCCTTGCTTCCTAAAATGCGTCTCTGATATATGTACGTTATATATATATCAGATTCAACAGCACCTTCACTTTCACGCCATCTCTCTCTCTCTCTCTCTGATTTCTCTCTTCTATAAATTCAAACCTTATATTCCTTTCCATCCATCATCGATCGATCTTCGATTATTGCTTTCTCTCTCTCACACTCTCTCTGATATCACTATTCTCACTATCACTCTTCCTCGTAGTCTTCTTCTTCTTTCAAGCTAATTAAGCGTCTTCTTTATATATATGGGAGATTCAGAGCATCAGAGGAATGTGAATCTTCCTCCTGGGTTTCGCTTCTATCCTTCGGATGAAGAGCTCGTTGTTCACTTCCTTCAGAGAAAAGCTTCCCTCTTGCCTTGCCACCCAGATGTCATCCCCGATCTTGACCTCTTCCCCTACGATCCATGGGACCTTCATGGTATATATCTTTATATAATATTTTTATTTTCTCAGGAGAGTCCTTACTTTCTTCTAAAGCTTTTTTTTTTTTTTTTTTTTTTTTTTTTTTTTTTTCGGATATTATTATCCATTACCCAGTTCTAACTGTGGGTTTGTGACTTCCCTCCCAACACAAGTATCTCTTTTAGGACTCAAATGCGAGACCAAAAGGAATCTTGTGGGACCTTACAGTAGTAGACCAACTCTGTATTGGTTGATGACTTGGATGTTATAAGCTTTGTATATGAGTAAGGGACTAAATTGAAAGAGATAATGTGGAGGAGGGGTCAAGTTATAAATATTTTATTTTGATGGGGGGAAGTAGAAATAGAGAAATGAAGTAAAAACGGTATTATTACATGTTGAGGGTGTTTGATGATGATGATTATTATTATTATTTCGCAGGTAAGGCTTTGGGAGAAGGGAATCAATGGTACTACTTCAGCAGAAGAACACAGAATAGAGTGACTCATAATGGGTATTGGAAAGCAATGGGAATGGACGAGCCAATAGTTACAAGCTCAAATGGAAAAATTGTTGGAGTCAAGAAATATTTCATCTTCTTCATGGGAGAATCTCCTTCTGGTATCAAAACCAATTGGGTAATGCAAGAGTATCGTCTCTCAGATTCTTCTTCTTCCTCTTCCTCTTCTTCTTCTAGCAGATCATCCAAGAGAAAATCCAAAACAGTAAGTAAAAGTCATCAAGTTTCTGATAGTATATATCAAATTAAATGGTTAATAATTGAGCTCTTCTCTTGTTCTGATATATGTAACTGTTGTCTTTATTTTTGTTTTGGAATATTTCAGGATTACTGTAAATGGGTGATTTGTCGAGTTTACGAGCGTGACGACGATGACAATGATGGAGGAACTGAGCTCTCATGTTTGGATGAAGTTTTCTTGTCACTGGATGATCTTGATGAAATCAGCCTCCCCAATTAGCTTGTTTTACCTGCATTGTCAAAATGCATTATAAGTACTTTTTCCCTTTATTAGTTCTCAAAAAAAAAAAAAAAAAAAAAAAAACAACAACAGAGAGAAGCAGGCGAAAAAAAAATCATATATAGTAGCTGATAGTTTGTTCCCAACTTAATTGTAAGAGTTACTTCAGTTACTAAACACTTAATATTCATGACCCAACTTTGTTTACTCTTCCATCTAATTAATTGTTCTTATCACAATATATATATAAATATATTTTGCAATCTAAGAGAAGTGTTTGGTGTCATTAAACCAGAAGGTCCCATATGTGTATATATAGTTACCAATATATATATATAGGCATTATAATGAGTGAAGGGTGTAATAGGTGAATTTGAAGTGGGGCACTAAGTGTGAAATCTATGGACAAAAGAGCAATTGTGCAGAGTGACGTTATGGCTATTGAAAGATCCCACATTGAGGTTTCTTGGAAATTTCAACCTCTTTTTTCATTTGTTCATAGATACGTACACACACACGCACACACATCACTAGGCCAAGTGGGATGCACAGGCATATACGAGAGAAAGTAATGCAACCAAATTAAAGGATCATTATATTGCGGCTCATCCTTCATCATTATCATCAGCAGCAGCATTTTCATTTCTCGTACTGTTGCATGAAACTTTGATTCAATTGGATCAGTACAATGTAACGGATAGTACTAAGAAAATCAATTATATCCTATCACAATACATACATATACGCAATAATTAAAAAAACTGCCGCAATTTGATAATTGTACGTTATAAATTATAAGAAAATACCACTTGGATTTCAAAATTTTAAATAGGTATTTTTCTAATAATACGAGTTGTCAATTGTTTTACTGTTCTCGTTAATCTCATTACTGTTGTTGTCAACAAGATTTTAAAGTGCGAGTGATATTTTTCTGTCATTTTCCCTATTCATATTTGATTTTTAAAAACACTAGGATATTTGATATTATCGGTTTTAAATAAGGGTAGCTCTGCCTGATACATTTTTTGCATTCACGTGATTCAAACTCAAGATCTACTTGTAGATCAATCCATGTTGGTATATTTGTATTCAAATTTTTTTTTTTTTATGTAGGGCAAGTTTTGTTTAATTTTTCTTTAAAATGATTTTATTTGTTAGGCTAAATATGATTAAGTTGTTGGGAATACGAGGGAGTAATCAGAAGAATAGTTTTTGGTCAAAGTAATAAGAAGAATTCAAGCCAAACAAATCAGGGATGTGTTGGAAATTAAAACCTTATTTTGATAAGCTAAATACATATAAACAAAAATAGATTATTGTGTTAATGCAATGTTTGATTTTTATAATTTGCTCTTATTTTAGTATCAATCCTTGTAGTTTCAAACCATATAATTTTGGATCCTTAAGTTTTCTTTCATCTAACACTTCTGTTATAGTCCCTATATTTTGATTAAAAAAATTGGATCACTTTGCCTTTTAATGATGGATTAAAACCTGTGGTTTGAAAATATAAAGACTAAAATCAAACTGATGATAAACTATAAAGACTAAACATTGATTAACCTAGACTTTTTTCCAACAAAACTTTTATGATTAGTTTAATGTTTTCCCAAACAATTGAGTGTTATACTTAAATAAAATAAATTTTTATTTAATTTTAAACAAACTGGCTTAAAATCTCTCCTTTATAATGAGTCCCCCATCAACTATTGCATCAAAAATCAAGATATACTACTACCATTATTGTACTTATGACTCTTATTGTAATAATGTATTATTTGCATTAATTGCATCAAATCCAAATTATATTAACCTTTTATGACTTAATAATAATAATAATAATAATAATAAAGCTATTATATATATATATATATATAGAGAGAGAGAGAGAGATACACACACCCCTACCTTTGATAAGGTCTAATAACATTTCAACATCATACTCTTAATATTGTTTATTTTAGGATCCATTACTCCTCATGGTTTTAAATGTATTGAGAGGGGACTATTTATTCAAATCATTATAAGGCGTCTTTCATTTTCATTCTTAGCTAATGTGACTTCACACCTCTAGCTTTATTTACAAGACATATTTAACATGTTTATATATCCAGAATCAATAGAAACCTTAATCTCATAGCTCTCTGCCTTAAATGTTTATGACTTTTCAATTTTACCCCTATTTATTAATATGTACTTTAATGAGAAATCCAAGAAAATAATAGTCTATATAGCAATAAATTAGGATAAAATTGTTCATCAATATACCAAACTTATTAAAGTGACTTATATTTAGGACAACAAAATATTATATCTCTACCTTATAAATAGAACTGAGTATTACTTAGTATTGCACGGTTTATCTTAATTAATACACAAATAGGATCTTAAAATTGGTTTTTATACTTGAGGGGGTTTATTTAATTTCTTGAAGAAAGAGATCTAGAGAGGGGGAAAACTTAAGGAGGAAGTAGAAGAGGATGATTCATGAGGCATGGCTAATCAATTTGTATAGTTTCAAAGCATATATTGTGATCTCACGTGGAGGCATATATTGTGGATATATATATATATATATATATATATATATAGTTTATGTAATTATAAATAAGTTCATGGAAACATGAAGAGGAGATTGTGGAGCCCATTGAGCACCTTGAAGGGGAAAGCTTTGAAACTGAGCCATATTGTTGTGGCAATAACTCTACTAGCCTTTATAGCTTTTGCCTATTGCTTTGGTACTTGTCTTCTTTCACAATAGATATATATATATCCTCTCAGCAATATTCTATCCTCTCACCAATATTCTTTTTTTTTTTTATAAAAAAAAATTAATGATTTTTTTGGCTCACATATAATTTATAAATTGGTGGCTGCTTAGGGAAGCATCAAGTCATGTGTGATGCAAGCATATATATATTGGCATGCTTTAGAAGCATCATCACAGGCACTATATATATTATATTTCTTTTATATTTATATGCTTATGTTTGTCACAACCTAGTAATATCCATAGGATGGTATTCATGTATATCCACTTGGAACAGACAAGATAATGACCAAGCAATTAGTTTGTAATTAATTTTTGGACAAAATTATGTTCCTTTTTTTAAGCTTTTGATAAATGGGGGTGAACCATATATAATGGATTCCAAGTTAGAAGATTCCAAAAATTGTGGTTAATTATATGTGGATATCATTAGGGATGATGATTTAATTAAAATTATTTAAATATCATCAATTGAAATTATATGTGCATTTTAATTTTGGTCGTGTAACTTTTTAACATGATTTGACACCATTGTTAATGATTCTCAGATATTTTGGCCACACAATGAAATCACATTATTTTGAAGTTACTTTCAGTTCTCCAACTTTAATGTATTTAATCATGCATTTCGGCCACTTACTTTCAGTTCCCTTCAATTAAGAAAAAAAACTAATTCATTTTTTAAACTTCAAAATAATGAAAGCTGATATCCATAATCATTGTTGTCAAACTCACGAAGTTGACTCTTCGAGTTTACCATTTTTACGTTTCTATCTTACTAAATCGATTCGAATCACTTGTAAACTCATGTCAGCTATAAACTTAATTAAACTCATGAGTTTACACACTTAGTTTACCATTTTTATATCTCTAGCTCACAAAATCATATTAATTCACTTTTAAAATTGTGTTAACTTTTTCGATTTTGTCATCCTCAACGGCTTTATATATGAATGTTATATAAATTTCTTTGTTAAATATAATAAATTATGTTGTTGATATATTTAATTTCAATTATTTAGATTTAAAATATATTTAAATCAAATTGTTATCATTTTTTATATTTTAATTATTTAATTATACACTATCAATACCTATATAATGATAAAAATAAACTCTTATACGCATACGATTCGAGTTCATGATACAAGTTTACGTTCTATCACGAGTTTGTCTAAACTCTTAAATTTGACAACCTTATCTATAATCCACGTACAACATACATTTCCATACATGCTAGTAGTTGTCACATAAAAAATAAATATACTTCTCTCATCGTAAATATATATGGGTTAGTTGGATTGTTTACTTTAATTTTAATGTAATAGCTCAATTTATTTTTCTTCTAAATTTATAAGTTTTTCTCAAAAACTACACCTATTGTTTGCACATATCAAAAAAATTTCGATAAATAAATAGAACGTTTCTAATACAAATGATTTAAAATGGTATTTTACGAAAATCAGTACTTATTTTTTAAAAATAACTAAATTAATTATCTAACTCTTATGTTAAAAACCAGAGAGATTAATAAATATCAATCGATGTCCGTCCAATTAGCAAATATGTTACTCATACCTTAAAAGGGTATGATCAAATCCTATTACTTGTGTAAGGATCTTGTTTGTGGATAATCTTTAAGTATCCTAAGTTACAAGATTTGTTTTGATCCAATGAGCTCTCAAGATCTAATCTACTTATATTTTTATAATTAAAAATATAATAAATAAAACTAAAGAGATACGGTCCTAATAAGCAAACATTTTCTTTTTAGAGTTGAGATGAAAATAGAGAGAAATGAAATAAATTTGAAGGTTATCATAAGTATATAGAGTACACATAAATGCGATGGCTTTTGAGGTAGACAAATGGGAACCATACATGTGTTGAGATTGAGCACATTGTATTCCTTCATGTTCACATTTATGATAATTACAATAACAAACTCATTACAAAGAATATAATGTATGTGAAGTATAACCTTGTGTTTGAAGTCATAGATTCACAACTATACAAGTAAAAATTCAATTATGAACCACCTTTTTATTAATCTCAAGTCACATGGCTCCTTTCAACCAATGTAGGTTTCATGATAAACATAATTTAATAGTCAACATGTTGACATGTTCATGCTTATTGGACAAGATTATTAATTGATATATCTAAAATAAAATCATTTGTTTCATGAAAAGTATATTTATTTTAGTCATGAAAAAATATGTTAAATGTCAATGCGCAAAAAGTCAGTTCAGTAGATTTGAACGAAATTTTCTCAAATTTGTGTATGAATTCAACCTCTTTCAATCAAGAACCATTGGTCAAATAAGTTTGGTATCTAGAAATCAGAAAGCCATAAGAGATAAACCTCTAACGTGAATATCTATTCTATGTTGAAAAGACTAAAATAATAAAAATTAAAAAAAAATAAATAAAAAAAACTCTAACATTCTATGTTGAAAAGTAATAATTAATCTCTTTTTAAAAAAGAAGAAGAAGAAAAAAATGTGGAGGAAAACCGAAGAAAACACCAAATAAAGTTATTAAGTGATATCTAGTTAACAATCTACCTAAAAATTTGATTGTTGATAGAACATAATGGCACCGTGTAATTCATGTAGTCAACTCCATTTAGTATGATACATTTTGTTGTCATTGTTGTAGCTAATTGTGGTTGAAATCGAGGGAAAATTATACAATTAATACAATTAGAGTTATTTTCAATTGAGCTCAATAATGCTAAAATCTACTACCTTCAATCTTAAATATAAGATAAAATTTGTAGTACATTTGTAGTACAAACTTTGTCCTATATTTAAGACCAGAAGGAGTAACATATTACTACCAAATTCTACATAATATATAAAAATGGGTTCTATTTAAAACCTTTTTTATTGAACCTTAGCATAGAATCCAACATACCTGAAACTTGGTGGTTTTTCCTTTAAAAAAACAGGGAAAGAGAGAAAAGAAACGGGGTTTTGTCCTTATGCATGGAAGTGGATCTTGATTGGCCAAAGAGAAAAATGTTGGTCTGGGAGACTTCACCACTTTAAAGTGTGTGTGTGTGTGTGTGTGTTTATAATAATAGTATTTCATTGCTTAATCAGCTCGTAACCACTGAGCCTCCTAATCATCTCACTCGTGCTCCTCTTCGTTATTAACATACCACATGCGCCTTAACATAATAAAGAGAGAGATAGAGATGGACAAAGAGACTCTCTCTCTCTCTCTCTCTCACACACACACACACACACACACAGATAGAGAGAGAGAGAGAGAGAGAGAGAGAGAGAAGTGCATGCATGTGTTCTTCAGTGGCAACTTCAAAGCCACCAACAACATCATTACCAAAAATACATTATTAGACCCTGTCCCTCTCAATCCCACATAATTAAATCTCATTACTACAGACCAAGTTTCCAACCTCATTTTTATGTATACATATGTCATTCACATATCACACCCTTCAAAAATTGAGAAAACTGGATCAAGATAGAATTTTGACCTTCAACAAAAGCTTTACAAATGACTGGACAATTAGAACTTTTAAGAGAATTTCTCTACATTACCTGCTATTATTGATGGACTCCTCTATCAGAAATACCCAAAAAAGAAAGAAAAGTGTCTAGCTGCTATCCATAATCTATGATAGTAACAGAAACTATGTGTGCTTCTTGTTTGGACATGGCAAAGCTGAAAATGCCAAATCAAATTGGAAGCTATAATGATTACACAAGTCATCAAAACCATTTTCCCAATGGTCCTAGTTTTTTTTAAATCTCAACTTGCTCACAAAGCTTTGGGTTGTTTGAAACAAAATTTGTGTAAATAAACACATAAAGGACAGGCAGGTGTTTGACATGTACACATCCCAACCCCGCTTGACCTTCCTTGGCTTGCTTGTTTTCTAGGTATGATGATGGCTTTTTTAAATTTTCCCCTTTAAAAAAAGAATTGGCTAAAAGTTGCAACTAGCAGGCATGATTGTGAGGCCAATAACTATGTAGCTTTTGAGTGAAGTTAATTTATGCTAAAAACCATTGATTCATCTACCCATGCAACCATCAATAAGTCAACAGAAAAGTTCAAAATAAGTCAACCCCACTCCAAAAGATTCACCCAAATGGCAAAAGGGTTTGTCAGATGAAAGTGATGAGTAATTAAATATGCCCAAGGAAGAGACAACTTGCCTCACAAGTGATGTAGTCCAGACAAATAGAAAACAATCAACTAGAGAGGACAAGATACTCTTGTGCTCTGACCATAGGGATTTAATAAAACTGAGGGCCACACACATGTACGTATGTATGTATATATGTATGTATGTATTAAATAACATTGATGAACTCTACTTCATAAGGAGAATGCTTTCCCAAGATATAGCTATTGAAATGAAAAAAATAAATCGGCTCACATGATTATTTCATAGAACATCTCACACTACTTAATATGGGGCAATCCATCCCATACAACCTTGATTTTTATCAGATAGCTGCCCTTAGAAAGGCAACATACCTTTGAGCTACACTATGCAACAATTTATTCCTTTTCTTCACAAATAATCCTTTTAAACCAACCACTAGTACTAATATCAATTAATGGTTCTTTCAACAGAGTGAAAACTCCTCTCAACAGCTAGCTATTAATGTAGGAGAATCAATCTACTTAAGTAATCCCTCCGTGCCTATTTATAAGGTTTAAATTTCATATTTGTTTTGTTCCTAAATGTAAGTCTCAGCTCAGAATTTTAGGCCTAGTTAATAAGTTTTGTAGCGAATTACAAATACCAAGGGATGCACTTGAGACCCATATTTAGGGACGGAGGGAGTAACTCCTAAAACATCACATATTATTCAATATGGGTCTATGCATTCCATATAGCCGACCCATTGAACAACTGATGTATAAAGAAGACCATTGGGTGCGCCAGTGAGGAGGATCGGCCAAGTAGAGTGCTCTAAAAAGAGGTAAAGGAAGATCGAAGTGAACACCCAATGAGGTTATAGAGCAGAATCTTTTGGTTAATAATCCATCCTAAAATCTAGTTTTTGATAGAATACAAAGTCGTGTAATTTATATAGCCAACCCCACCTAATGGGATAAGTCTTTGTTGTTGTTGATAAGAACAACTGATTTTTCTTTTGCTTTGTGTGTGTGTGTGTGTTTTTTTCCCATATCATCCATAATACTTAACATCCAATACACTGTAGTTGTTTTATACGATGTTATGTTATACATCTTAGTGGGATAAGGTTGTTGCTGTTATTCTATGCTATGTTTGTAAACTTTGTATAACATCTGAGAAGAAAATAAAAGGGCCAATTTAGATATTCTTCCAAAGCACAGAATGTAGCTTGAGCAAAAAAAAAAAAAAGCATAGAATGTAGACTAGTGAATGATGTCAGGGTGACTACATACCACAACACTTTTTTTTTTTGGCCAAACATAACTAATAAAATACTCTAGAACCCAATCACTTTCGTGTTGAAATACAATTTATTCCTCTTTAAAGAGTAGACTGCTATAATAAAAAGACATGGAAAACCAAACATTTAAATATTTCTCATGTAAACATCAATTGTTATATGAGGGTATTAAAAAAAGAAGTGCCCTCTCAAAAAAAAAAAAAAAAAAAAACTTGAGGAAAAAAATCCAAGTTCTAAATTCAAATCCCCCCAACTCAAAGATAATAATAAAAAGAAAAGGAAAAGAAAAAATCTTGTCAACTAAGATAACACTTATTCTTTTTCTCTCACTTTCTTTGCCCCTCACAATTTTAGGACAAGGTTAGTTACAACAAGGGTGCTAATGTGCAGCTTGGTTCAGTTAAGCCACAAAGAACTAGTTTCAGCTTGTCTACTAATAAAACTACTATTCCCCTGAGAGGAAAAAACAGAGGGCATGATGTAGCAATCAGGTCAAACTAGCAGCAAGACGATCAACGGCATAGAAATAACTTCCAACAATTAAGAATGATGCAAACCCAGAGCGAGCAATCCGCAACCAAATGCCACGAGACAAGACATTCCTATCAGAAGGATGGATCCCGGTATATTTCTCAAACCTGTTTCCTGGTAGTCTCCATTTGAGCAGCTTTCTCTCCATTGAGACATACTGGAACCACAAAATTTGCAGAGCTTTGGTTATGAACAATCAGATTAAAGGGAAAAAAAATAATATTAATTTAAATCAGTTTAATGTTTACTTAAATTTAATTTCACCAAATTACAAGCTATACGAACAAGAGTTACAAAGCTCCAAGTATTTGATCTTACAGGCCCAAAAATTCCATACGGAATATAAGATTGGTTGGCAACATGCATAAAGTTACTGTTGCATAGAATTTGTGAAATAATATTCACTATTAAGGTATGGCATCCTTAACAACTGAGTGTGTTAACTTCTAGACACCCCGTGATTATCCACTAGTTTGTCTTCCTCCAAGTGAAGAAATGTTATGATTTGAATAATGTAATACTCCATTTGGTTCTTAATATAAGAGTTATTTGGAAAGTTGATCTTAGTCCTAAATACAAGGCTTATTTTTAAATTTGTCAATCGTTTCCTAATTTACTCCTATTGATGAAGGAGTGAATTAAAGATGATTAAGGTGTTTTAAAAAATACATGTCATATTAATTAACTTAACTAACATCCTTAATCTAATCAAATTAGATAAACAAGCTTAAAGACTGGAGGGAGCACTAACAAATATGACTCACTAAAATCAGAATGTTCTCTCAGCTTTCAAAGATTGACAAACAACAAATTACAACAATTGCGAGAACAGAAATGATCACCTCAGATGACAAACGGAACCCAATGGGATTGAACAAACTTTAAATTTCCGTTTTTTATTTTAAGAAAAAAAAAATAGTTATTCACCTCAAGCCTGGTTATCTACCTTCACCTAAAACTCAAATCTGATGTCTTCATTAAGAATTTGAAGTTGAAGCCTAAATATTAAGAGATAATGATTTTATGGTAGAAACTCCAAAACGCAATGAAGCTCAATCCATACTAGGCATTGGCAAGAAGCCCAAATCTTTTTTTTTTTTTTTTTTTTTTTTTTTTTTTTTTTTTTTTTTTTTTGGGGGGGGGGGGGTGTTGAAAAAGAATGGCACCAATGTTCAGCTTTACTTGATATGCAGCTTGGCCCCCATGGCTTTGTTTGGTGCAATGTGATCATAGACACAATTGTGAAACTCATGATTTTCCTTTACAACCAACGACAAAGATGGAGCAGTATACTTCCATCAATTATCCAATTTTATTCTTAATATAAATGGTACAGAAATGAAAGTCCAGATTTGCAAAATGAAATACATGACAGAGACATATGGCACAAGTCAAAACTCGGGCTACAAAACAAGTGCAGAGGGGTTTATAATTTACTCAAACATTTATCCAGTTACAAAGGGGAAGCATCAAATGCACATCATATAATCATGGCGGAGGGTTTAGAAGCGTAAACTATCATTATTTTTTCTTTTGCCTTTAAAGCTAAATTTCATATAAATACATGAAAATCTCCAATCACCTCATATACCAAATGTATAACTCTATCCTAGATATAGGTAGAACTTGAACTCAAAACAGTTGATGAGGTTTTAATATATACAAGAAAAAATAAAAATTCATTGCTATAGTTCTTTTCCATCTTCTCTTCAGCAATTTACACTAACCAGACCAAGGTAATAAGGCTGTCTGGCTGTTACTTACAGGACTATAGAGGGCATTTTTTTCCCTTGTAAAACATGATAGCTTAGGTCATCACCAACACACTGAACACAAGGAATATTACAGGCAACAGCCAAAAACATAACAGATAAAGCAAACAACTTGCTCCCTCTGGTCCTAAATATAAGAAAAATTGATTTTTTTTTTTGGAGAGATTAAAGAAGCTAATTAAATTACTTTAAAATATTTACATTTGTCATTTTTTCTTTAAACTATTTTGCCTAACTTATAAACTTATATATAATCTAAGGATATACAACAATGATATAATTAAGTAACTTATTTAGCTTCCTTAATCTCTCCAAAAAAAGTTAACTTTGTCTTATATTTAAGATTGAAAGTGAGTATTAATTTTTCTGTCTTACACTACAATAAATTAACAAGTCATGTAAGATTAAGGAAAAAGATAAACCTTATACAACACTGCACTTGGTTTTTTAAAGTTGTAAACTTAGTAAATTTGACTTTACCTTTGGTAGCACAGTACACTGTGATCTACTTCGTGCAGTATCAAAAGTGTGAGAAGCAGCAGCAGCAATTGCCGCTGAGAATCCAGCAGAAAGGCTCTCGGTCAAAGGAGACAATGTTCCAATTTCTTCATCTGACCTGAGTAAGCACACAAACTTACTTTAACAAAAAATACAATTAAACTTACTTGACATTAATCCTTGGGCACTGCTAGATTCCTTGATAAATATTCAAACATATCCAAGTATTCAAAAGCTACTAACCTCATCTGCAAATCAAAGTTAACAGTAATAAAGGTCACATGAAAAGCTCAATGAATCAAAGAAACCTGTGCTAGCTTGGATGACTATGATTTTTATTGATAAACTTGCAAAAATTTTCATTAGCGGTGTTTCCAAATTGCCAACTAGGCAAGAGCAAGCCTGATTCATAGCAGAAGATACCCAGCTATGTCAAATACGAGTCTTTGCAACCATTCAGCCCATAAAAAGGTATGCTTGTGCCATAGGTATGATTTCTTAATAAAATTTATTCATGGATACAACAGTTATTCCTTAATTCATACAAATATATCTAGTATGCATGATGCCTACAAAGAAATACCAGATACAATTTAAAGTGTCAAACTTAAGTTAAGACAGCAGGAAGAATTCTGTTTTAAAATACTAAAAGGACAAGACTTCCATTTCATCAATGTCTAAAAGATGAACCTGGGCGGAGGATCCATTCCTGCAGCCTTCCAATCAAGCAGTGCTTGGTGCAAGAATTGCCAACAAGAAAAAAATACACCACCAAATACAGAATCTCGAACAACACCAGAACGAATTCCTCTCCATAACGTCCCCCATCCTTCCAAAGATATAATGTCTGAAGGCCTCCTCACATGGCAAACAGAGGGTAGCTTCCCAGATCCAGTCATTGACCATGGATATTCCAATAGAGCACCTGTCATGTTTGAACTTTTGGTTGTTAAGGTGGAGATGAGGCCAACATAATGGTTCAAAGACCTCTTGTCTGGATAACACCCATTGATTAGTCTTGCAATTAGAGGTGCACTGGCTCCCTTTTCCAAAGGAAAGATTGAGCTTGGCATGACAGAAGCAGAAGTGACTTGAGCCCTAAGCTTGATGATTTCAAATGGAGAGCTTACAAGTGCCTCTGTAGCACCAGCTACCACTCCGGCCATAAGGGCTTCAGACACATAAACATAATTATCTTCCCGACCATCTGTTTAAAATGTATTTGTGACCACCGATGTCACTCAAAACAAGTTAGCACAAAGTGATCATATATGAAAAATTAAGAACCCCAAATAGATACTGCTTAAGTAGAAAATCCGAGCTAAAGGCTTTTAGGTGACACAGTTAATAAGGATATCCTACCACATTAAGAACAAGAAATGACTCATCAAAGTGTGCATAAGCATAGAATATTTTTTTTAGAAAAAGAACTAACACACGTGTATGCACATAACTGTTCAACCTATGGGCCACTACAACTTGATGCTTGAATGGTTAAAGATAGACAAATGATAAGGGCATGATGTATTCCTGTAAAACAAAGCAGTGCTAACTTTTTCAATTGATATTTTTTAAACCCAAAAAAATGATACCTTTATAAAAGGCTGTCAAGATTTCATAGACTCCAAATCGTGTCCCCAAACCTAAAATCCTTCCTAATGCCAACCAGCCAAATCCACTGTAAAGACCTGCAGAATCCAAAATAACCATATATCTCAGTTAAACATCAGGAGTTCAGAGAAGAAAATGCGTTGATTTTGTAATCTAAATACCTACAATGCAATAATTAACCTCAGGGATTAAAAAAGAAAATATCCCATATGCGCATTGAAGCAATGCAAATTAAAAATAAACTAAGTAATCCTTGTGTTCGTTTGTAATATTTTTCGTATTTGGAAAAAACAGCATACCTGCATTTCCTGACAATGTTTGTACTCTGCGTAACACCTGCACAGCAGTCAACTCCTTACCAGAACTTGAACCAACCTTTAAACAAAGAAGGGGTAAGTTTAAAGAATTTTGAAATAATGGATTAACAAAAAGAAACAACTACAACCTGTGAAATGACTTTAATGGTATCCAAGGGATAAGTGAGAGCCGTTGCCACAGCCACTGACCCAGCAGCAGCAATCCCATGAAGTGCAAAAGTTTGATTCCGGGACAAGTCACCCATCTGAACAAAAATTTGTGCAGTAAATCACAAAGAAAATTAACTCTGCATCAACCGAAAACAAAAATTGAAAATATATTACTAATTTCGACATGAATAATGAAATATTTTTATCGAAGCCAATCAAAATGGTTCAATGCAAGCCAATCACCAACTAAATATAGACCTTAAGGTTCTACCTAAACATAGGAAGATCAATGTCAATTTCAATCAAAGCTTAAGAATTCATCAGCTGAACCTCCTCAAGGCTCCAAAATAATATGTAAAGTGCGAACTCAAAAGGGACAAACACTTACCTACTGGAACTAATCAACTGAAAAGCAGGACGAAAGCGCCACTAGGCGTTCCTGCGTCGCTGTCGTGGTGGAAGACGCAGCTATGGAGTGAGGATAAGAACGACTGGCTGAGAGAAGAGGAAGGAGGACTGCTGGACTGGTGAACTGATGATGCCCCCGTGCCCGAAGCGAAAGCTTCCTGGAGGCAACTCGACGGTAGGTTCTCAACTTCGCATGCTTCCGATTCTAATTTATGGTTTATTTTTGTTAAAAACAATAGACAGAGTACTCTTTCTCGAAAGCGATAATCCCCTCATTTGTTTAACTTGTTCATCGACAAAAAGTACTCTTTCTAAACATTTCGCTAACCACAACACGCAGCACTTCATCCAACCGAAACAGAAAAAATCGTGTTACCTGAGCAGAACAATGGAGAGACGCAATGGAGCAGAACAACCGGAGATTGAGAATCACGACCGCCGCGCCGGGGGGGGTGGACGGACGGACGGACGAGCAAATTGAATTGAAAGGGGTCTGGCTTTCCTCCGGTGCTTTTAAAATTCGCTGCCCTCTTATACCTCTAAACGACTTCGTTTAATGTCTTTTTCATTCCTCTCATTTCCCTCCCGAACGTGCGTCTTCTGTTTTATTTTATTTATTTTAAAATTTTTTTGCATTTTCTCCCGAGACAAGCAAACATACGTCAGTACCATTCTTTTTTTTTTTTTTTGGAAAATCCATATGGGGTCCTTTTAAGAGAAAAAATTCTAAAAAGGGCAAGATTCTGATAATTCCAAAAAGGGCCCTTAGCCTTTCTGGGATAAATTCATTAAAATTTAACAACTAAATCAACCAAATTAACAACTAAATCAATATCCGTTTACAACTAAATCAGTCACATTTACAATAATTTTTTACAATTAAATCAGTCTCATTTACAACAATATCAACCCTTGTTAACAACTATATCAGCCTCATTTACAACTCACCAAGATTCTAAAAATCCCAAAAAGGGCCCTTGAGCCCTTTTTAGGATTGTCAGAATCTTAGGGCCCTTTTTGAGATTTTTTTTTCTCCAAAAAGGGTCTTTAAATGGATTTTCCCTTCTTTCTTTGGTGCCAGCACCCCTTTCTTCTTCCTGAATCTGCGCGAGAAAATCAGAGGAAGTGGGAAAAGGTTTCAGAGAAGACGAAATCAATGGAGGTAGAAACAGATTTTAGAGTTTGAGTCAGTAGAGTATTATTGCTTGTAACCAAATGCCCAATGATTCAACTTTTTTAGTTGCAATTTGCCATATTGTCCTTGTTGCTTGACTATTAAGCTTAAAACTGTGATTTATGGAAATTTACTGGGCTAGCCGGTACTAATACTTTGAGTTTGGAGTGTGAAATAATGACATTCGAATCTATTCTCTTGCATTTTGTATTGAAGCATTTTAATCTATGTTCTTGCGTTAAAGCACAGTATGAAAATATGCCCAATAAGGAACAAGTCATTCTAATAAGAAATACTTATTTATAGGTCTGTTCTATGCTTATTTAAAGAATACTTTTATATCACGCTAAACCAAACTACGGTTTAGTTCTATACTTTCTCTCGTTCGTGTGAAATTCGACATTGATTTTTTTTTTAAATCTTAGAAGGATATTTTGGTCTTCGATATTAAAAGTATGCATGTTGGATTAAAAAATAACAAAATTTTCATGAATATACTAATAGTTAGTTTTAAAGATGCTTTCACTTTTGTTTAAATAACTTTTTTCGGAATATATCAATTTTGTTGTGATTTTATATTTATATTGGATATATATTTTTCAATTTTGTAGATGGATACAAATTTAACTCCTCAACTTGATCTTGAATTTAATAATATAGAAGAAGCGTGGGAATTTTGGAGGGCATATGGCATAAGAATTGGTTTCGGTGTTCGATAACAGAGCTTTAACAAGAGCAAAAAAGACAAGTCAAAATATTCTTCTTATCTATATGTTTGTCGTAAAGAAGGGGTGAAGAAACAAGACATTCGTGATGAAAACTAGAAAGCCTAGAGAAGAGACAAGAACAAATTGCAAAGCAAGAATAAAAGTTAAAGATTTGGGTCCTAATGGCCTTCAAGCTCACTTTTTAGACCCAGTGGAACATAGTGGATTATACAATTTGTGACTTTAATGAATGCTTCAACAACCCCTAAAAACTATCCAACATAAATCAGTCCAAAGTTGTTATTATCCCTAAAGTTGATAATCATGCAACTTTAAAGGAATTTTGACCTATTTCCTTATGCAATGTGAGCTTCAAAATCATTACTTAGCTCCTAGCAAATAGGTTAAAAGAGGTCATGCTCCATCTTATCAGTCAAGAGTAGTGTACCTTCATTGCTAACAAATCTAGCTGTGATAATATCCTTATCGCCCAAGTAATCATTCATTCCATGAGAATGAACGGTAGAAAGAAGGGTTTTATGGCTATCAAAATTGAAATAGAGAAAGCGTTTGACAGGTTAGACTGGAGGTTTATCAAAAATACCCTCAAATGTTCAAATTTGGATAACAATCTCATTGATCTCATTATGGCTTGTATTTCTACCACCCCTATGTCCATTCTTTGGAATGAGGACGAATGTCTGCGCTTTATCCCTACTAGAGGAGTTAAACAAGGAGACCCCCCCTTATGTCTTTGTCCTGTGTATGGAGTGCTTAGCTCAACTTATTAAAGTTGCATGTGAAGCTTGCTATTGGAAACCTTTCAACTTCAAGCGGGGTAGCCCTTATATCTCCCACCTATTCTTTGCCGATGACCTCATTCTTTTCACGAGAAGCTTCTACTGCCCAAATGGTTGAAGTTCGCAAAGTAATGCGAAGTTTCTGTGAAGTTTTGGGGCATCAAATTAACCTTGACAAATCCCGATTGTTTTGCTATAAAAGAGTTAACTTTAATAGAGCAATTGAGCTAAGTCAACTTCTTGGTATTAGGATTACAGCTAACCTCGGGAAATACTTAGGGGTATGAATTATCCATAAAAGAGTTACTTAGGCCACATACTTTCACCTTGTGCAAAGAGCCAAGAAAAAGTTGTCCACGTGGAAAAAATAATTTTTTTTGAATTCAAACTTTAGATCGACTAAATATATATTAATTAAATCTATCCGATAGATCTAATATGACACTTTTACCCGTGTTGGATTATTCTCAATACTTATTAAAGACATCTACCCAACTCACAATAGGGATCGACGACACGATACACCTATCGTACAACCATGTCACGTCCCTTTTGTCAAGCGATAATTTGGTCAAGGATGAGGCATGGAGAATGTCAACTTCCTTTTCGACCATTACTTTCTCGATTCTCGAGTAGTCTAATAAGTGAAATGGAAACTCCTTTCCATCACAAGATGGCCATACATTTCTTAGACTCACTCATCGAGGGGCCCAAGATTATCTCTCTACGAATGTAAATTCCATCTTGACCATTCACGTCCCTCCGCATCTCACCTTTTGACTAGGTCAAAGACAAAGTGATTCATCATGTAGGAATCCATGATGATCTCGAGTCACCAAGTCAATGCATGCAATCAACCCTCCTTCCTATTTGTACACTTAACGAAATTAAGAAAACTTCTAGGAAGTTCTTATGGTCCAAAGAAGAAGACATGAAAAAAATGCATCTCATTGCTTGGGAAAAAAATACTCAAGCTAAGAAGCAAAGGGGACGGGGTTGCAAAAGTCTTCGTTGCCAGAACAAAGCATGCATAATGAAACTTTGTTGTAGTCTCTTAACAAAGAAAGATGCTCTTTGGGTTCAATACTTTTGGTCTAAATACAATTGTGATGACTTACACCTACCCAATGTCTCCAAAAAGATAAATTCCTCCCCTGCTTGGAAAGCAATTGTGGAAGTTTGGGACAAATTCCTCAATGGTGTTGGAAAAAAGGTTAATAACGGGGTGGGAACCAAGTTCTGGTCCGACCTTTGGCTTCCCTTTGATCAATCCATCATATCTTTTGTTCAAAATCCTTCCTTAATTAACAAAGATGAGATAGTAAAGGATCAATTATTGACAAATCGACGATGGGATATTAACGGTTGGCATGGAGTTCTACCCCCCCCCCCCCCCCCGCGAATATTGATAAAAACCATTTTCAAAATGCCCCCTCCAACAATTCACCGATTGCATTACCGGAGAGCAGCAAAAAAATGGGGGTTTCTCTGTGAAATCAGCTTATCAATATCTTTCTGCTATAGGAGAAGCTAACACTAACAACTTCTGGGCCCAAGTGTGAAGATGGCAACTTCCTAAGAAAGTTAAATATTTTCTGTGGCAAGTAGGTCACGAGACTGTCACTAACTCTCTTCGGGCCAAGCGAGGTCTTACCACTGATAGTGTTTGCCCTTTCCAGTGTAATAGCAAGGAAAGTGTGATTCACATAATTCGAGATTGTGAACGAGCAAGAAACTTGTGGAAACAAATTGTAATACCCTAGGTTTTTATTAATAGTAATAACCCATTTATTTTATTTTATATAGCCTTGGTGGGTCAAATATTCCTAGTCCTAATTGCCCTAGGAATTTCTAGCTTATTCACACCATGATTAATTGAGTGATTGAATTTAATATGCCATATTAATGGATTTAAATTTACATAATGATTGATTGATTCAATTTAATATACCCTATTTATGATATTAAATTTACACAATGATTGATTGATTGACTTTAATATACCCTATCAATGAGTTGGCAAATAGTAAAGAGTCCAACCCATAGCTAATCCTAATTTTAAGTTATAAATAGAGGTCTAGCCTAACCCTGAACACTCATATTCTCTTCTACTATTTCCTCTATTCTTCTAAGAGGCTAGTAAAACGGAGACCAGGTAATCCTAATCCTAAGAACAATAGGAGTTAATTGTTGCATGTCCATCTCGATCTTTGTGAAAAACCCTTAAAATGTGTTGTTGCGCTTGTATATGTATATATGTGTTGTCCTTTTCGGTTAGCGTGAATTACTTTATGAAAGCAAAAACTCATCATCTTCTTGTATACATATATTTCTCCTTCTTGATTTTCGTTTAACTTTTTTAAAACCCTTTATCATTGAGCATACATGTACACTTTGGGTGCCTCGGTTTTCGTGATTGAAACTTATTTATATCCCTTCATTATTATACATAATATATGTACGTCTTTTTTTAAAAAAAATCTATAAATGCCTTTCATTAATTAATATATATATATATATATATATTATTATAATATTTATTTATTGAGAAATCCATTTGTTATGAGTGTGTTTTTAAAACAATTTAATCGTGGGAGGATAGCTTTGGGATAGTACCTCCTAAAGTGATGAACACAACATTTGGGCGTTATGCCTCCGATATATTATTTGATGTGAACCAATTATATCTCGTTCTTCTCAAAGTGGTATCTCGCAGGGTAACTCGGGATACTAGTAGCAACTTTGGGAAGAGGTGTGCACATTAGGACGAAATGTTTTATTGATATATGGCCAATTTGATGATCTGTGACTGGCAGGTTTCCGGGTCACGTGGTAGACTCGGGGTTTCCGGTCTACCATAGTTCTCTTCCCACTAAATTAAATGGACTCAGCGGGTTTAGGTCCAAATGAAATTAATAAAGATAATGAATAATATTTGATTCGATGTGAATGTATAGATATGATGAGTATTGAAATTGATATTTTAGATTATATGTACATACGTAAATGATATTTTTATCATCATGTAAATATTTTATTTATTTATTATTATTATTATCATCATCATCATCATTATTATTATTATTATTCTAAAATATTGGAATGGATAGTTGATTCAATCACTATGTGATTATATATTTGATTTAATTAACATATATGAGTCGTATAAATTGTGTTTTGATTAGGATCACCACTTTTGCCGATGTTTGTGTTCTAGGTGATGATCCTTCGAGGGAGCAGATTTTCAGTGAAACAAGTTTCAAAGTTGGGGGCAAAGGGGGTTAGCAGTGAGAAGTGAGGAAGAACAATGAGCAATTCTAGCTAGTTTTTATTTTATTTTACGCTCGGAATAAGACATTTTTATTTAAGTTTGGATTTATGTTAATGTAATAAGGTAGCCTTGCACTTGTCCCAATACAAGTGCGGCGGTAACACTTCCCAATTTTGGTTATTTTGAATTTCAGTATTTAATCATAAAGAAATTATTGCAATCTTATATTATTATAATTGTTAGAAATTTGGGGGTGTTACACAAATGTTTAAACCTAACTTTTTTTCTCAGTTGTTTACCAGTAGTTTGCATGTTTGGCTTAATTGGAACACCAATCATAAGCCTGGAAAAGGAAGATTTCATAACTTCTCATGGATAAGAATCTTTAGCTAGGGCGTTGGATTCTTTGGGCAACTAGATGCAAGTTTCTATTTCAACGAGTGAGCACAGACACCAAGGAGATACTTCACCAATGTAACTACCTTCTCATGGAAAATAGTGTGAATCAAAAGCTCAATCATCAGATCTTCCAACTTGACAAGTTAGAGGAGAAGTCCTGGACCCCCTCCTACTAATGCAGTCTGCATTGATGTGGCTGGATCGGTGCGTCAACAACACCAAGAAGCTTGCAAGAGAGTGATAAGAAATGCTCAGGGAGAATGGTTGATAGGCTTCTATCAACCCCTTGGCCTTCATATCGTTATTGAAGCTAAAACTTATGCTATCATGGTAGGGTTAAAAATCGAACTTCATATGGGTTTTCAGAGAATCATCCTCTATTCTGATTCCCTAGTTGCCGTCATATTCTTATGAGAGACTCCTACAGATCATCCTCTTAGAGACATTAAGAATACTAGAGATCTTTTGTCCTGGGATTGGGACGTAGAGTTACATCATACTCCAAAAGAAAACATTTCATGTGCAGACTATATGGCCAAAGAAGGTCATGGCGCTGCTGTTGGTGCCGATGTGGTTCTGATTCCAACAATCACCAGAGGATGCCTCAATATGATTTTGAAGGACCAACGATCCAGCCACTTATAGTTTATTTTCTATTTTGTTGTATTAAGGGCTATATTCTCATAATCTAGTTTTTAACTTATCTTATCAAGCTTTGGCTTGCTTGTATTATCCACAACAAAAAATGTTGGTTTGTTTCAAAATCTTCACAACATTTTACAAAGTTATTAAGAAAATCACACTGATATAAACAAAGATAAAAACTTAACATTTAATTTAAAAAAAAATGAAAACTCTATATCAAATTTATTTTTTATTTATAACTTGTTTTCTTACAAATAAGGTACATGATCATACATGTGACCTCTCTTCTAAAGGGAGAGGTGGGTGCCATGTGAGTTAAGACTCACGGGCTATTTATAACTTGTTAAAACATCTTTTAATTTTGGGTTAAGTAATAAATTTATCCCTGGAAGTTTTCGCTGAAGAGTAATATTGCCCTTAAAGTTTTTTTTATCTCAATGTTCCCCGAAATTTTCAAAACATAGCAATGTTACACATTTCCATTAAAAAGTTAACAGAGACATCAATTTTTTTTTTCGGTCCAACGTTAGTTTTTAAACGAAATAAGCGATATTCTTTACGTTTTGAAACTTCTGGGACAACATTAAAACAAAAAGAAGTTTCAGGGCAATATTGCTCCTGGGCTTATACTTCCGAGATGGATTTATTACTTAACCCTTTAATTTTATTTATGTAGTAGGATGAGGTGGCAATATGCTCTCTACGTGATACATTGCAGATAAAGTGTCAAGCAACGAACGGTGAGGCGATCTCTGTGCCACACGTGCCCAACTGCTCCACCTATAAATAACCCCTCCATGTACCACATTCTTGACCCATCTCCTCTAACTCTCTACTATTCCTTAAGATTTCTATTATAGCAAGTGCAAGTCTTGATATTAAAGTTAGGCAGTAAAACTGGTTAGAACATCTTCTACTTTTATGCATTTAGATTTAATTATTTTTCATATTCTTTATCCTTTAAGTATTGATTTACTTGATATATATCCCCAAACACACACATTATGGAACAATTCTTACAAGTCTATGTTTTTTTTTTTTTTTTTTTTTTAACAATCTTTACAAGTTTTAATATACATTCACTTGAGTCTTAAACATTTTCACATAATATAATGTTTCTTTTTATCTTAAGCACATGTATCTTCTATTAGAGACAATTATATTCGAAACGTTGTCAAGCACTAAATATGAGCATTTCTTCCTATAAAGGCTTGGTTAATATGCATACTTAGTGAGTGTTATACATATATAATAGTAGTTTTTATAAAATTTATAGCAAGCCACCCTATCCATTAGCTATGAATAATACAACCCATTTCAAACTTAGGGTAATAAAGGGAAATTGTCTAGCCGAAAGAAATGGGTCATGAATCCCATTTTTTTCACATTTCTTCAAAGCACATCCCTTTTTCAATTGACATAACAATCTAAAATACAAACACTCCTTAAGTGCATCCCTACTACAATTGACATAACGAACACACTAAGTAGTTTCCATCAGTGACTTGACATTAATCATATGGCTTGATGTAGACTTAGCTGCCTATGTATCGTTCTGAATTTCTCTTTCAACCTCTTGATCTGCAAAACCACAGTAATACAGTTTTACATCATAGGGAATAATGGAGGCTAGAGAGTTGCTAACATTTGTAAAAACAATAATTTTTTGAGCAGAAAAGCCAATATCATGTAGGAAATAGATACCCTTTTCAGCTCAATTTCAGTATCCCTCTTCTGCTGGCCCAATGAGTGCCTCAGGTTGGTTATGTCAAAAACATTATCCAGGTCATCTTCAAAAGCAGAATCTAGGTCTTCCCGAAGAAGAGCAGGCAACTTGTCCACAATAGGCATCAAGAGGAAACAGTTGAACTGCAAAATGTAAATGCAAGCAGTGTGTCATGAGTCTCGTATCGGGAGCGTTACCTTGAAAGAGGGGCCTTATAAAGCCTAGGATTCCCCAACTCTAAGCTAACTTTTGGAGTGTGTTCTCCCAAGGCCTTATAAGGCTCCTCTTTCAAGGTAACCATCCCGATGAGAGACTCATAACACATTGCCAGAAAAACAGGATAATAGAAAAATCAGAGGAGTGTCTCAGATTACTGATATAATTTCGTCATAATTCACAATATTATCAATAACTTGATGTGTTGCCACATGAAGCTGTAGTTGCAATTAGAAAAAACAACAAAATTTCAAAAATGAAGTATAAAATGCATTTAAGCATGGTATTTTGACAACAAACAAATCACAAACTTTTTTCCCAGTCAACAACAAAGAACAACCTTTAGAAGGGCTAACCACCCTCTCAGCCTTGTGAAGCAGGCTGTTTCATCTGTGATGAACATGAAATTTTTAGCAGGCATATTGCTCTAACTGTAGAGTGTCAGGAAAAGATATTATAATACTTTTAAATGGGCAGAAACTAGGTTCTGAATGATATCAGATGCTTTAACACGACCTTTGTCTATCTTACTAGTTTCAGGAATAACTGGAAACATCAACAAAAATATAGCAAAGTTGCTGAGTATTCTTTATTTCTGCAATATTTAATGTTTTCGCTAAAGCTTTGAAGTTCATAATGGGTTTGATTTTGAGAGAAAATACCTTTGTCATATCTTAAAAAATCAGGGGGCCAGACGAAGTTTCGTAACAAACACACAAATATTCCCCAAAATAATCAATTTATCAACCCTCTACTTCTGCGCTCACTTCGGCATGTTTCTGCTTCACGCAGGTAAAGAGGTCCAAGGATCATACCTAACAAGAATAGAGATGCCTGAACAAACAAGCAAGAAACATATCACAAACCTTTAATTCTGTGGAAGCCAAGAAATACTCCCTTATGCCATGAAATATCTGTTGTACCAAAGCATAAACAATTCTTTCAGATGAAGGAGCAAGCCTTCGATTCCAAAGAGTACTATCCAGAAGGTCAGCAAGCTTCGTTTCTACGGTCTGAGTAGATGTGTTGGAATCGGTGCTGGAGGCCAAATGACTGAGCTTTACATCTGACCGTGTCTTCGTGTCCTCTTTCTCGTGTGCATTTGTTTGTGATAGACCATTTGCTGTAGAATTACTAGAAGCATAGGAATGATCTGTTCCACCAAATGAATCTAAGAAGTGGCGTAACCCAGCCCGATTCTACATAGTTGACATCAAAGGAAATATAAACTGATCAATGCAAACTTAATGAAGAAAACATTTTACTTACTGGTACTAAGAGTTCAACCGGCCAATCATATGGTCTAGCTGGAATTAATGGTGTTCTCATTTAAAAAGAAAGGAGATAAAGCATATTCTTCCTGAAAGGGTGAAAGGATGACCCATTGATCAAGTATACCTTATTGTGGAGAGACCATGACACATATCGGGTGGTGCTTACCAAGTCCTCCATGCATCTGCAGCAAATACTCGTTAAAAGTGACATTGCAGATATATTTATATATTTGCCAAGACAGTACAGATCAGATGCGTGGCAAAGGGTGAAATGGGGAAGGAAATTAGCAGAGAGAACCGATGAACATGTGAAGAAGAAACGTTAAACATTGTATCCCGACCATTTAGTTTGGTTCCTTCACATTCGATGCAAATCAAGTTGCAGCTTTTTGTAAAAAAGGTGGAAAAATCCAACATATTTCCATCAAAAGAACCAATCATGAAAAAAAAAAAAAGGAGTAGAAAGGCTTAAAAAGGTTATAGATGTAAAATCCTATACATGAAATCTTGTGTGTTCTTTACAAGCTAAATTATGCATCTTCTTATACTTCCTTTTCTACAAATTTTACAGCCAAAGTTAGTAAGAGTATACTCACATTTTCATTTGAATCAAATTTACCCATTTTTTCCATGTTGGTGCAATACTTTGAATAAAAAAAAAGTGAGATTTAAAGAAAACCAAAAACGTTTGAGCTTGTCAAAATTGGGACAAGTAGCTAACTTTTCACGGCATGATGTCTCAGTAGATTCTGCGAAGTTATTGAAGGCAGAAGCAACACGTCTAAGGAAGACTTCATGACCACTAAGATACTCGCCATCTTTCTGTCAGAAACCAAAAACATAAATTGGCAAGGGGACAAGCTAGATATTTCATGAGCCTGTAAGAAATTTTTGACAATGAGGGGCAGCCAAACCATTAATCTGAGAATGAAAACAACATACCTGAAGGAGATATACAGAGATGGGAAGCAATCTCTTAAGTATATGCAGCAGTCTTGAACCCAACTGTGCCCAAAAAAAGTACATTTATATTGGTATTCATTAGTATACTTGCAAATGTACTAGGTGGTTCACAAATAGGTGCTACTAGATGTAAGGTTATTCAACATAGAATCATCCATGAATGAATGATTAAAGAGACAAGTAAAATGCACCTACTTTGCCTTAGATGGAGCCTGACCAAGAATTGCAGCAAAAGTATCAAATGTGTTCTCAGATGTAAAGAAAAGATGCTAGAGTAACTTCACTTTCATAATAGTAATTACCTGAAGAAGAAAAGGTTCAAATGTGTCACGAGCCTTTGCAACAGCAATTACACAAGCAGTCCTATTCAGGATAAAAGTTAATGTAAACTTCAATGTCTAGTATTATTACAAGAAAGAAAACACGGAGGCCAACCAGACTACCTAGAATAATTTGTTCCATCATGAATATCTTCAACTCCACAGGCATTTACAATTTCTTCCCTTGTAATTGGGGGGCACTTGATTCCTCCAACCACAAAGCGAAATTCAGCCATTGCACGATGATATTGTGCACCACCATAAAGATGCATCCCTGCGTTCTAAATACAGTGATAAATCAGTTTATCAGAATGCTTGCTTCACAAGATCATCTTGTTTCCAACACACAAATATCACATTCATATGAAGCTCATTATGAAAAGGTATGTGTAAAATAAGTAGAACATCAGCCAAAAGGACAAAAATAATAATACTGTCTTTAAAAAAAGAGGGCAATAAAATAAGTGAGTGGTCTGTTTCCTCTAAAAATATAAAGCAGGAAGTCAGCAGAAAAAGAAATAAACCAAGAGCGTTGTAACTTACGGGTATTAGCTTGCAAGGGAACTGAACCCCATCGCTACCAACAAATGCTCCTCCATTTGTTCGTTCATCCAGTAGTGTTTCACCTGAAGCAAAACCAAAATGAAAATATGCCAAGGAATCATGTTATCTTTATCAAGCAGAAGGCCATATCTGAAGAAAGAGCAGTGCTGAGGTAATTTACCAAACTTATCAGGAGGTGCAACAACTGTCCCTTTAAGCAACAATGACAACTGAATAATAGAAAATAATAAAGTCAGGTGGAAATAAATGCCGGAGGATGTTTATTTTCAATATTCAAGCACTGTGAATTTGTTACAGAATTGTAATTCTGTATGAAAGAGAAAGAGGGAAAGAAGGCTAGAGAAGAAGAAACAGAGGAATTCAAGAGAGAAGTGAGAGGGGAAGAGAGAGAGAGATAACAGAGAGGCAAGAGAAATCTGTATAGAGCACACAGTTATTCCATCACAATCTGATAATCGGAGAGTTTTGTGGTATGCCTATTTATAAGGCAGGGGTCATTAGTGCTAATCATGTAAGCCCCTAAATCACCAACTAATTCACTAACGGCTATATCCTAACTACCCTTCTAACTGCCTTATGAACTGTTATTACAGTTATACATCAGAATTCCAATAGCTACAGAAAAATGAACAAGTATGCAAATAAAAGTCAGTATAAAATATTGAATGAAAAAGCTATTCCTGATATGTGTGAAACTCACTAAATTAACAATATTATGTAAAATAGGAGTTCTAGTACTCCCAAGGTAAAACTTCAACTCAAAAAAGCAGGATCATATAATGAAAAGATGGTTGAATTTACAAATACCCCATTCAAGAGCTCTTTAGATGAATACCTTGGTCAAAAACAGATCATGGAAGGCTCTTCCCTTCTCCTTTAGTTTAGCTTCATCCATGGAACTGAATAGAATTGGAAGAAAAGGTAAAATGACAAGAGAAAATAGAAGCATAAGCATGGAAAACAGTAAAAGCTAAACATAAAATGACCAGAATTGTCCCCAACCATTGCAGATCATGTAACAAAATATTTCTGGTTTCACACAAACCTCAGTTCTTGATTAATATCTTTTAATCTCCTTGTCACACTCTGGTACTCCTTCTCAAGAAGAGGAATGATCAATGGTACGCTATCCATATACCTTGCAAGCACATTCTTTATTATTTAGGCACAGAACATAAAAATTTCAAGACCTATTAACTAAATAAAAATCAAGTCTGATGCATACCTCTTTTGGAGCATTTCTTCCAAGAATAACCTAAGTTTGCTTACACCTATCCTACTTCTTTCTTGCTTCGACAATGGCCTGCCTAACTTCTCCTCCAAAGATGCAACATCTTCAATTTCTCTGGAGCATACTGCCTAAATTCATAAGTACACTAATTTTTATTTTGGGCTGCTCATAAGTCGTGAGCACAATTAAATAGCTTAACAGAGGTCAGTCATAATAACTCAATGAGTGTTAAGTTCCCACAGGACATTAATGAAACCTTTTTCACTCATAGTAACTCAATGGATGGAGTTTCAAATTAGTCATAATTTCAACATAGACTATATAACTTTGTCTAGCATTTTATATTAACAGGAAGGAAGCTTTTAAATAAGCAACTGCTTTCTTGAAAGCCAGATCAACAAAAGAAAAGGAAAAAAATCAAAGTTACAAAAGCATGAGTAGTATAAATGATAAGCACCAAGTAGGTTCTGGGGAGCTAACTAATACAACATTTTCAATATGAGACAGAAGATCAAATGAAAATAATGAATTACTAAAAGGGCTGAACCTGTTTGAACTCATCGTGGGACCTGTATACAGAATCACTTCCAGAACCAACTCTTCCAGAAGGCACAGATGTGAAGAAGGGGGAATCACCCAGAATGCAGCCATCAAGGGTACATGCAGGTGGTGAAAGGAAAACCTCAACATCTGATGGACGTGCAAATTGAGGTATCCTAGTATCCAGCTTGGTCGAGACAATTACAGTCCTTGACAACTCTGGATCAATCTACAATAAACCAAAAAGGGAACTTACTTTTGAAGCCTTGGAACTCTGTATTTATACTCACAAAAGTTTTTTCCAATTCCAGACATATGACAAGGAATATATTATATGCGGTGTAAGAGGCATCCAGCAATACTGGTAATTTAAAATCAATATTGTACCATTGGATAACCTTTTATAATACAAGTTTCTCAGAAAATCCACTATTGGTAAAATTATCGTACTCAAGAAATTTTATACTAATCTGAAGTTGATTTTCTGCCCTGTCAATGCAAGTTTCCTCTATAGTTTGACATTCAGGATTGACAAAGTGATTGCAAAATTTAGATCAATAAATATCACATTCTATGTCAAGACATTAATAATTGTAAGTGAGCCAAGTCATAAACCATAATCTATTTTAAGCATATAAGTATTTTCTTTTCAGACTGAAAGTAAATTGATCACTGCTTTCGGGGATATGATAAAGGAATTATTGCATGAACTGTTGGCTCTCCTTTGCATATTTAATGACTTTCACTTCGATGCAACTCAATTCTTTTTCTTTGTTTCACTTCACAATTATTTCTTTCAAACAAAAAAAAAAAAATGCCCCATGAATTACATGGACTATGAGGTGAGTCACATGGTATATGGCTTATAAATAATGCAGCTTACAATGTTTTCATATTCTATATTGATTGATTTCTACTGAAAATAATGCACTCTGTAAGAAAAGAAGTTAGGGCTACTTTACAAGACAATTAGTAGGGAACATGAAGAATGCACATGCCTGCATTACTACACGTCGTGTGGTAGCATTGCTCCAATCACTACAATCCTCAAGACACAATATAATAAATTCCTTGTGCTGCATTTTTGCCCGCACTAAGGACTCCACTGCACGAGCTTGAGCCTGCAATGAAGGTTATGAAATCCACCATACCCAATAAGAACATTGTCCATAAGAAATCAAATGCATATCTTTAAAAAAGAATTAAAATTGACCTGTAATGCTCTATTCTTCCGCCCAGGAGCAGGAGCAATAAGTCCCGGAGTATCTATGATTGTAAGATTTGGGCAATATTTATATTCCACTTTAATAATTATTTCCTTAGCTGAGAATTGACAAGACTCATGCTCCAACCTCACATTTTCATCTTCAATATATGCCTGTAAGAACAGTCATGCAAGTATAAATTAAACATTTACAAAATATTGCAACGAATATAAGGCCAATCATAGACTTGTGAAGGGTCCCTAGGTCCTCACATTTATCTAAATAGGTCACAAACTCTTTACAAAGCCAAAATTTATCAGCCAGATGGCCTTTCAAGGAAAATAACTCAGTTTTTGTTAGTAATGGGTTTCTTGTACACATAATTAAGTTGTGATCTCTGACACAAAAAAGTCAAACAATGAATTAAAATAAGCTTGGGTGGCTCACAAGCTTGAACATTTTCCTTTCATTCCCTTTTGCAGATCAGTGCAGTGGGGTTCCAACCCCAAAACATAGACCTCACATGAGCCAGACAGGAACCATGAGGCTAAGAAGCCAAATGGCGTGGGCAAAACTCCATTCCTTAGCCTCAGTGATTGAAATACACAAAACACTCTACAAAGGAAAATAGAGCTCAATCATATTTTCAGTACAAACAACAACGCACAACTCGACTTGAACTTTACCAACAGCTTTATCTTATTTACGTTATGTCTTTTAGTCTTAGTTTGAATATGCATGCACAGGTTATCATACTCCCGAGTTAGTTACAGAAGTTAAATTTTCTATAGTCGGAATGGCATTCAAAAAAACATTTCCAACAGTAAAATTCTAATAACAGAGTCATAGAATAGTTCATAAAAATTCATGAAAGAGGTAAAAGGAGGAAAAAAAAACCAAAAACTAAAAGGACTGAACTTATATAGCCTGTAATTCCATCCAAAGTTCTGCAATATTACAATGCAGACAACTACAGGCAAAGGGAAGGCGAAAGCTTCGAAGTACTAATAAAAACAGACATTAAAATGACCTGAATTTCCATAAGAGACTTCTCTTGGGCCAAAGTGGGGTCAGCATCTGAGACAAGATAACACAAAGGGGACTCACAATCAGGGTCGTACTTCATGTGAAGTGTAATGGGTCGCCTGGTCTTGGTGCCGCCGCCAACATGGTTGAACTGAAAGCCCATGAGGGCTTCGACGAGGGCGCTCTTGCCGTCGGTCTGGTGGCCCACCACCAGCACGGCCGGCGCGTCGAACGGAGTCTCGAACTCTTGAGCCAACCCATGAAGCTCATTGTAAGCTTCGTAGAGTCGTGACTGGTCATCGCATTGGGTGGCGTCCAAGCCTTGGTCTCCCTCCATATCCATGTCTTTCCCAATTGAGATAAGAGATTCTGTAGACTGTCTATACAGGACACTGTCTCACGCTGGGTAGTGGCTAGCACCAATGGGGAAAATGATTTTTGGATTATAATTGAAGGTAATGAATTTTGAGTTTTTGACCATGCACGGTTATATATTTTGCCTAATGTTTTACTTTTACTATGCAGGAACGAAACGGATCCAGCTTTGGTCCGCTGCATGCAGCCTGATCCCCTTTTATTATTATTTTTTTTTAACAAAAAAAAAAAAAAAAAAAAAAAAAAAAAATTCTGACACTGCCTAAGATAGTAAAAAGATCATTTAATTCATGAATTTTATTATTTTAAGATCTTAAAAAAATATTTCGGAGTACTAACAAAATATATTTGAGGACACTAACAAGTACCAAAATATACTTCAAGATAATCGACCGAGACGGAAAACTTTGTCGTTTTGGCGCTCAAAGGTGCAGCTGCCTCTTTTTTCTTTTTTTTTTTAAACAGGATCTAACAGGTGCTAAAATGATACTTCAAAATATTAACCGATACTAAAAAAAATACTTCAGGATCTTGAGAAATTATTTTAAGATTTTGAAAAATCATAAAAAGATACTAATAAGTGCTAAAATGATATTTTAGGTACTTGATAAAAAATACTCCATGATCATAAAAAGTTATTTTAAGATATTGAAAAAATATTTCAAAGAACTGAATGGTACCAAAAGGATACTTCATAATACTGAATTGTAAAAAAATACTTCATAATCTTCAAAAATTATATTAGGATCCTGAACATTTTTTAGGGTACTAATTAGTATTAAAAATATACTTCCGGATATTTTTCAAGATCCTAAAATAATTTCTCAAAGTATTTTTTTAATATCGGTCAAGTATTTTAAAATATCTTTTTAGTACCTGCTAGTATCCTTTTTTTTAAAAAAAAAAAAAAAAAAAAAAAAAAAAAAAAGGAGGCAACTACACCTTTTAGTACCAAAACGACACAGTTTTTAGAGTACAGTCCACAACGGATGCTAATAGCGTCGGACAAAAACCAGTCCCAAAATTTTTTACCACCCCTTCCCTCCCCTCCATCTGACCCAACGCAATTATTTCCTCTTCGACCCTACCTTCCCCAACCCTAACCTTCCCTAAAATGAAAAAATAAAAACCCAACCAAGGCCTTAAAATGAAAATAGTATACTCTCAAGTCTCAACAACTAGTCACAAAGGCCATAAACTACTCCTATGATCTTAGTCTTAAGATATAAACTGCAAATACTTGAATACATAGATAAAAAAATGTTTGTTAACCAATAAATTATTGGTTTGAGGTGGTAAAAGAACTCGTCCCTTTAAAAAAGAGAATACACAGTTTGAATTTTAAAACACACTATGTGAGAATCATTTGCCCTCTAAGCTTCGAGGAAAATCCTTAATCAAATCATTAAAAAATGTTTGTTAAAAAGAATAAATATGGTAAAAATTAATAACAAAAAGTAAATTAAATTTTCAATTATTTTAGGAGGAGGGAGAATGAATGAAAATAATAATAAAGACATACAATTAATTGAGAGTGAAAATCAAAAAATTAAATTAAATTTTCAAGCAAGTACTAAATGTAATTTATTAAAAAAAAAAAAAAAAAAAGATAGCCTATGAGAAATTGTAACTTTTCTTTTCACCGGATAGACTTATGGAGTAATGAAAATATAGGCGAATGGGGAAAACACAATTTCAATTATTTTAGGAAGAAAAAAAAAGGAAAATCATCTTGCAGATACTTATAATTTTCCTCCATTTTTAATTTGACACCTATACTTTTTTTTTTTATTAAATCGTTTAATTTTGTTTCGTAAGCATTATTAGTTCCTGCACAGGGACTAACATTTTTTTTTTTTGTTGAATAAATCCTGGAAACCATACCAATTAATGGTAATACAGTCCAAACAACTACACCTAATTCCCTACCTCACCCTCTCCCTCCTCGTCGGTAGGGGAGGCTGACCCAGACTATGAGACCTCTTAGCTGAGTGATTAGCATAAGAAAGAGTCTCTCTATACCTATGTTTTAGCATTATATGTCAATCTCTGTGAATAAACTTCCTAATTTAGTAATTTCATCAATATAGTCTCTATGAATAGTCTCAGGAAGTATATAAATGGGTGATTATAATCTCTTTTTATCAATATCTTGAATGAAGGCCATTCAAGATGCCGACTAACACTGATAATCGGGCAAACTTAAGGGGAGTAGCTAGCGTCCTTTACATCCAACGTATAAGCTTTATGGTTATTTACAAGAAAGCAAGATTTAAGATATTTAATAAAGGGAATTTCTCATGTTGTAGAAGAAGTGTTTTCTCATATCTTTTTTCCAATTTGCCCCTTTTGAAATAACTATTTAAGCATATGTCCACTGTTTTGAAACTATTTAAGCATTTACCCCTGGCTTATCATTGACGTATAAAAAACCCGCGGCGACACACAAACGAACCCTGGTCCTTTTTTTCTTTTTTTCTTTTAAAAAAAAATTAGGTGAAAAAAAGCTCTTGTTTTTGTTTGTAACCCGGACCACACACACGTCATGTGTGTTCATCAAAAATTGGGGCTACATAGAAGACATGCGCTTATACGTCTACATTAGTAACGATGTATGTGATGATGAAGACGTAGAGCGTGATGTATCCGAAGGAATATGAATATGCAAGCGATGAGGAACCATATTTGGGAACCCGCTATTTGTATCGGGAGTTTCATTCTAAGTCCGAAATGCAACATGCCGTGAAATTATGTTGCATGAAATCTCATCATGACGCAAAGTTGCAAAAAGCGATGAGAGTTAAAGGTACAAGAAAGCAAGATTTAAGATATTTAATAAAGGGAAAAACATTTCTTATGTTATAGAAAAAGTGTTTTCTTTTCATCCATAAATCCTAAGTCTCAAATCACACACACATAAAATGGTGGGACGCAAAAAACTACATATATATATATATAATGCAATTATATATATATTGGGTCCCACTTTTTTATGTGTGTGTAGGAATTTTCTTCTTCTCTTACAATATGAGAAGTTTAAACCCCTTTAATAAAAAGAGAAAAAATATAGGTAACGAATTAGAAATTATCAGTCCTACAAAACGATTTTAACTTTTAACCAGGGCTCTAAAACTTGGGTCGGCCACTAAATCAAAATAAAGGTTTTTTTTTTTTTTTTTGATATCAAATTAGTAAAGGTATTGTGTTAAGGGTCGATGGGTAAACCGGAGCTATCCCGCTGGCCAACCCGGTGAAAAATTGAAGATTTCAAGGTAATTAATATAAAATTTATTTTTTAAAAAAAAAAAAAAAAAAAAAGGGAAAGAATGCAAGAATCTCAATGAATTTTTTGACATCTGAATTTCGGGACTATTTTGACTTTTTTTTGCCCTTGAAGTCTTAAAGGAATGGGGTCAGACCGGCCGGATTTCCGAAGATTACTTCTAACACGTGGATAATAGATCTCTGGCCATTATAATTTAGAAGGGACACACCCATGTGGGTTCTTAATTAATCATCAAAACTCAAAAAGACATGGAAGTTCCTTCCAAAACCCAGAAACCACATGCTCTCGTGATCCCATATCCAACACAAGGTCACATAAATCCATTCCTAAAACTAGTAAAGCTCCTTCACACAAGAGGCTTCCACATTACCTTTGTGAACACTGAGTTCAACCACAAGCGTTTGCTCAAGTCCAGAGGCTCTGATGCTCTCAATGGCTTACCAGATTTCTGTTTCGAAACAATCCCTGATGGTCTACCTGTCACTACCATGGACGCAACACAGAATATCCCTGCCCTCTGTGAATCCACCGACAAGCACTGCTTCATTCCTTTCTTCAACCTTCTTGAGAAGTTGCTTCATGATGATCATCTTCCTCCAGTTTCTTGCATAGTCTCAGATGGGATCATGTCCTTCACCATTAAAGCTTCTCAACATTTTGGGATCCCTAATGTGGTCTTTTGGACTCACAGTGCTTGCGCCTTAATGACCTTCAAAGAATGCAAGAATCTCAAGGAAAAAGGTCTAATACCACTTAAAGGTAAAGATAGATGTGTTTGTTTTGATCAGATCTTTCTTCAAGATTTATAATATAATCACTCATGAGTTGTTTATGATAAATTCTCTGAACTAAATGATTCTTGGCATAATATTATAGTCTATAAAAAAATTGTTGAGTTGAGTGTTGCACCTGAAATTTTAGTTGGAGTAGCAAGTGGTACAAAAAAATGGATCTGAGGAAAGGGTTGAAAATATTTTTATTCTGTTTAGTAAATGACAAAGCGTCTTGAAAAAGGGGCGTTCTTCAAGATTCTAAAATAACTTGACTGATATCTTAGTCTATGATAAAATGTTGTTGAGTGATTTCACCTTAGATCTTAAAAATTTGATCTCTTTTGCAGATTCAAGCTATCTGACAAATGAGAGAGGACTTTCTCATTTACTTTCCCTTTGTGTAAAATTGACCCTTATATGTTTTGATTTAATCTTTTTTTTTTCAAGATTTATAATCTAATTTGACACGATGTTATTCGGCCTGTTTGGGTTGGTGGTAGGAGCGGTGGCTTAAAAGCTATCTAACTTTAAAAAAAGCTCGATAGGAAAAAAGTCATGTTATAGATAATGATTTGTATTTGGATTGATGGTGGTAGAAGTGGCAGGGCCCACATCAAAAAGCTTAGAGCTTTTTGGAAAAAAACTGGATTCTGGAGTTTTTTCTTTAACTTTTTTTTGAACGTTAGGAGCTTTAAGTCAGTGTGAAATTAACGCCGAACCCAAACACACCACATTGAGCTTTTTCTCCACAGCCCATTAACTCTACCGCAAACGCTCCTAACGCTGATTCCAAACAAGCCCATTGTCTATTTAAAATATTGTTAAGTGATTTCAACTTACATCTTAAAAATTTGATCTTTTTGGCAGATTCCAGCTATCTGACTAATGGGTATTTAGAAACCAACATAGATTGGATACCTGGGATAAAGGACATAAAACTAAGGGACCTTCCAGGGATATATAGGACCACAGATCCAAATGATTTTCTTCTGGGCTTTGTTCCACAACAGATTGAAGCAGCCTCCAAAGCTTCTGCTATCATTATTCCTACTTTTGATGCTTTGGAACCTCAAGTCTTAAACGCTCTATCTTCAATGTACCCAAAACTTTACACAATTGGCCCACTTGACTTGCTCCTTCAAAACCAAACATCAAACTCATCAGTAAAAAAGAACAACAACTGTGAGGCCCTCAAATGCAATCTGTGGAAAGAAGAGTCAGAGTGTCTGAAATGGCTTGATTCAAAGCAACCCAATTCAGTTCTGTATGTGAACTTTGGAAGTGTCATAGTCATGAGACCTGAACAACTCATTGAACTAGGATGGGGACTAGCAAACAGCAAGCATAATTTCATGTGGGTGATAAGGGGTGATTTGGTAATTAATGGTGGAAACTTAAGCACCATTCTGCCAAAAGAAATTACAGAGGAAATCAAAGAGAGGAGTCTGATTCTGGGTTGGTGTCCACAAGAGGAAGTTCTGAAACACCCAGCCATAGGAGGGTTTTTGTCTCACTGTGGTTGGAACTCAACAATTGAGAGCATAAGCAATGGAGTTCCTATGATATGTTGTCCTTTTTTCAATGATCAAATGTTGCATCGCAGGTTTGTGAGCGGAGAGTGGGGTTGTGGATTGGCTATGGAGAGTGAGGATGTGAAGAGAGACGAAGTGGAAAGGCTTGTGAGGGAATTGATGGAAGGTGAGGAGGGTGTGAAGGTGAGAGATCAAGCTAGAAAGTGGAAGAAAATGGCTCAAGAAGCTACTCAAGCTGGTGGTTCTTCTTTATTGAATTTGGACAAGTTAGTGAATGAGGTTCTGCTTTCCGAGAGTTAGGGGCTTGAAGAAACCGATCAGATATTGGGTATGCTTTTAAGATGATCTATTTTTTTCCTTTTTTGTTGGGGTCATATTTGTTAGATCATTTGGTTGTTTATAGGGTACAGTAGGATCAAACAATCTATGTTACCAACCCCACCTAAAAGGATAAAGTCTTATTAAAATAATAAGCTGTGATTGTTGTTGTGCTTTGTTAAGGAAAATAATAAAATTGTAAGATACTCATAAGTTGTTTTTATTATAAAATTTGAGTTAGAGATGGAACAAATCAATTTGTCTGTTTTTACGAAATATTCATATTTTGGGTTGTTCCAAAAAAGAAAAAACACACGTTGTAAGGCAGTCGCATGATTTTAAATGTTTCATATATTACGTTGAAATGTTATATAGATAGATTTTTAAATACTTAATGTAATGGTGAGAGCCAAAATAAAGTAACTGTATTTTTATCCACTATTTGATGCTAGTTCGCAAGATGTAAGGCTAATATGAAACATCTAATTGACTTCTTGAGGTATGTATCTACCCTATTAGCTACATGTAACGATTTGAAATTCGCATAAAAACTGAGTTTTTCCCCCACCAAAACACCAAATTGGGTCGAAGATCGAGATATCTTCTGGGATAAGGGGAGGAAAAAAAAAATTGGCTAGATGTCCACTGTGGAACAAGAAAAAATTTATGCGTTAATGTGGCCCTTAGCATCATGGTACGAGAATTTCTTTTTCTTTTTTTAAGGGAAAAAAAGCGTCGAGTCATTAAATGTAGCAATTGTAACTATAGGAAAAACTCAATTTGAGATATATTTGGAAACTAAAATTAAACCGGAGCAACTCTTACAAAGTAAAAGCCTATGGTAAACGTTTCATGAGACTTTCAGTCTAAGGCAGAAGTTCCTCATCGTACTCTTAATTCAGTCATATGTAAGAATTTGAGATCATACAAGAGCACTTGTTCTGTTTGCACTAGGCTTGAACCACACAAATATGTGTTTTTTGAAAGACTACTAGATGTCCCAAAATGACAAGGTATTTAGGGACTTGAAGAAGCTGAATGTAGAAAGAAAAAAAAAGAAACAGAGTTATGGCTTCTTTCTAAAGTCCAAACAATGAATGGAGGTAATTATTGTTCAATCTAATATGCATCATCCTAAGTTCCAAAAAACAAATCAGAGAAATGAGATGAAGCTCATATAGTGCTAGGGATAGCTTTTATAGGTGCTCCTGGTGAAACAGCTATTTACATGCTATATCAATAGGCGGATTTTCTCGTTTGGCAAAACTAGTGGAACACTTGGTTCTCAGAAATCAGGATACTGAAGTACCAAAACACGTGCAACCAACATGATTAAAATGGTAGAGTTTTTTCAGCAGCAGAACTATCCAAAGGATTTCAGAGCATAGCAAGAGAATGTGCAAATACTAACTTCTTGACAGCAAGTGGGCCTTTCCATCAGGGACATAGCTTCTAAGAACAAAGTTCAGCAAATGCTGGTAGCCTGCTTTTAGTAGAGGGGCCATAGAGAATACTGGAAATATAAGCATTAACATCTTCCCTTGATGGAGAATTATTGTTATTAGGTGAAGCGTGTGGAACAACAACCGCAATTTTATCATCCAGAGGTGACCAGTCATTGGTGTTGGTAGTAGTGTTGGCTAGGGCAAGGTCAGGTTCAGGTTTAACAGGCAGAGGTGAAGCTGGTTTGGATGTTTTTGCTGCATCTTCAGATCCAGCTGCACCATGAAACTGACGAAAATTGCGGTTCCTTGGACCACATGCGCTTGACCCTGCACCAGAAGATGATTTTCTCCCATGTGCCTATACAAAATAAGAAAGATCCAATTACGTTTCGTTTTTTTTAGGCTACCAGCATTTGAACCCGTAACCCAACAGTTCACACTGAAGAAGAGAACCACAAAGGTACTAGTCAGCTGGTAAAATATTCAATTACCTGTTTCACCGTTTACTATGTTACAATTTATTTGTATATACCTCAGATTTGTGAGTGCTGGAAGCACGAACTGGACGCTGATCTTTTCCATTTGCAAACTGCATGATGTTAATCCACCAAAGTGAACAACTGAAGTTGTATCAAGCTATCAAATTCTTACAAAGTTGATGATGGAGGGGAAAGAGTGGAAGGGAGAAGTAGACCAAATTAAGGGAAAGAATGACTGTAAAGCTGTTAATATTACAAATTCATCAAACGGCTTATCATCAAAATAACGTCAGGGCTATTTATAAAGCCCTGAATACAATTATAAACCTAACTTAAACTTCAAGTAAAAGAAGACATAAAATAGGAAATATCTAAGAAAGGCTATAATAGGAAACAAAATCAAGTCATAATCGTAAGTTACTACAACATTAATTACGTCTTTCCTAATAACTTTATTTATTTTCCCATCAAAAGTTCAACTCTTGCCAATCACTTCTAACTTTCAAAATCTTTCAAATACTTCATGTGAATTAAACCCGAAAAACAATGAAAAGCCACCGAAAAAGAAGGTCCTTGCCCAAACTTTTGGACTCAAGAATTTAAACAATTTCACAAATTTTCAGGTGGAATTCCATGTGAACAGGGCACATTACCCATGTTCGACAACTAATGATTATATATTTTAAAAAAAAGTATTCTTCTGATCATAATCACAATTGGACTGTACGATTAAAAAAGAGTATTTCATATTCTTTTCCTCCATGTTAACTTTACGAGTTATTCATCTTCCAAATTAACCTGTACGTTCACATAATCCAGACCATTTTATCCTAAGAAAATTAGAAGATCCTCCCTAATTTATAGTACTACCACATGATAACCGAGTCCCATATTACTTTTAAACGACCCCATCACCATCAGGACTCATTTGGAACAGAATACATATATTAAAGTTAAACTATGGCAGCTTTATATATTGTCGGTTCTTCAATTCACAATTCAATATTACTTTAATTCGTTCCACAGTCAAAAGAGTCAGCTTTTTAATTCAGTGATTTAGTCCACTTGAAAAATTTTCGTTCTTCGAAGTTTCTTATACCAGACAAACTGGTAAATAATCATTACTAAGGAGAAGCAAATAGGAAACCAAAAGGAAAAACCTGAGGCCATGTTAGATTAGCATATGGCTCGAACCAACCTTCTTTGCGACATCCGTCACGAGCCTCTTCCCTCCAGACGATGATAGCCTCACCTGAATGTCGTCCATAACAAAAACTTCTTCTTCCCCCTTCACCGGTGTTCCGTACACAGGCGACCGCATGAGCGGCACCATCTCCATATTCTCAATTGAAGAAAGCGGCGAAACTGACAACCTATTTCGAGAGCCGCAGCTACTACTCCCTGAACTGCCACTGTTATACTGCTGCAGTATTGCAGACCTGTTCTTGCGGGAACCAATAGTCGGAGAGCTGAAAGAATCACCGGAAGGCGAGACCTTACCGGAAATCGGAGATCCGGCGCGCAAGTAACGTGCAAGAGGAGAGTTAATGTCAATATTTTCAGCGAACGATAGAAAGGTTGGATTCAATGCCATCGATTGGTGAAAGCGTCCTCTTGCAATGTACAGCGGATCCTCTATTTCCAATTTCATCGGCGAAATATTCTCATTGGAAGCCTTCGCCTTCGGAATCTTGATCTTGCTATGACCACGAGATTTCTCCATGACAATTCAATTCCCGGAGTCCAGACAAAGAATCAGAGTCTATCTATCAAATTGAAACATTTTGACCGGCAAATCGTATTCAGTCAATGCAACACAATACAGTCAAATCTCAGCAGAAATCAAGGTAAACAAGATTTGACCAGCACAAAAGTTAAGCAAGAAAATCGAATAAAGGAGAATTTACCAGCAATCGGAAAGTCGGGAATGCGTAGAGGAAAAATCCAGACCTTTTCTTTCTTTTTTTGTTTTTGATAAGTAAAATGCTGTCCTTTTCAGTATACGAATTCTTCGTGGAAAGAGAGACCTGAGCTCAATTTTATATTCTTGGAAGTAGTCAAGGAAGGCGAATGAGAGTTTACTGTTTGTTCAGAGCTCTGTATTGGTCTTTCTTGATAGAGAAGCTTCTGAATCGTCGAGTTGAATCTCGCAGAAGTAACCTGGCGCTAACTGTAAGGCTATTTGTTAATTAATATTCGCTTGTTCGTCTTCTTGATTCATTTCGTTGTTTGTATCTTCGTCTCAGAGAGTGAAATGAATGCTCCGTTCTCTCTTCGCTTTTATACTTTGCGACGAGAGACTTCCGATGTACGGCAGTTTCTCCTTAGCCAAGGGACTTTCCGATTGCCTTCCCTTTCTATAATGATGATTTTTTTTTTTTTTTGTTTTACAAAAACGAATAATAATAATTAAAAATAAGAAAATTAAATTTGATAATTACTTTGTAATTTTTTTAATTTTTTAGGATTTCAATTCTTAAATGTAATTTTGTTCATATTTCCAAACGTTATTGCTATTGTACTTGTGAAGATTATCTAATCTGATATTAAATTTTGAGTTAAAGTGTCATTTTTTTCGAAGTTGCCACTTAAGAATGTTGGATATCCGAAAGTTTTTTGTGGAGCAATTTCGCTTGAGAAGTGTTAGAAAATAAACAAATTCTCCCTAACTGTTAAAAAACTAATGTATACCATTAACAACATTGACAAGTAAAATTTTTAATGACAAGAGGCAAAATTGCTACATTTGAATTGTTTCAAGAGCAAAATTACTCCTAAAAAAACTTGTAGATGCCTAGTGTTTTTAAATGATTACTTCAGGAGCAAAATTGATCCTTAACCTTTAAATTTTTTTGAGCAAAAACCTGCTATTAAATTAAGTCAAAGGAATTATGAATCCACATATGATCATGGGTATGAATATATGTACAAAAAAAGTATATGAATTTTATTTAAAAAATAATGAAATATAGGGTTATATCTACTTATCATTGAGTTAAATTGTATTTTAAAAAATTGACCTTGTCTTATTACTTAATGACTAAATTCAAATATTACTCCCTCTTGGTACAAAGTGAAAGAGATGGAAATTTATCATGTATCCCTTGTATTTAAGATTGGAAGTACTGCTCTCAAATAGGGGAAGCTTCAAAACTGTTCAAGTAAGAATAAATTGGTTTAAAGAAAGAAAGGGAGAAAAAAAAAAATGGCTTCTAACATGGAAACCAAACATACCAATTACCCTAAACGGTTTTTTTTTTTTTTTTTTTTTTTTTTTTTTTTTTTTTTTTTTTTTTTGGGCTAGGTATGGATATCTTCCTCTTGGAAGTAATCATATTCGAAACATTGCCGGACAACTAAATATGACACACCTCCCAACAGGGATTCAAATTTTGATTCATCACTTTGTGAAGAATCAGCCCTTAGAATTAGCCCTTTCTGTTAGACTCAACCCCATTGATAATCACCCAAAACTTTCAATATGCCAAAGGCTTCCCCCACAATATGCATGAACTGGGGACAAGTCCAGAAATTGAGGCATTTATACAAATTATGCTGTCCAAGAACATTGCCAGTGCGTCACCATAACATGAAGAATGAAATCCATTAACAACAATGAGAACCCACAAAAAATAAGCCTAACCACCGACAACAAACTGAAGTCTATACATGAGGTTTTATTGAACAAGCACAAACATTATACACAAATCCAAGCACAAAATGCCCCTGGAAACTAAAATGGACCTACATCACTAGACTCCCTTCAAACACCATCAACTGAATTCTTGAGATTCCCTCCAAAGTATAACATGAGGTCACCACCATGGACCCTGCCCTCTGGCAAGCTAAAATCAATACCTTTCTTCGCACCACTACAGCCAACAGCAGCAACATGCCCATTTCTACCACCTTCCTCTGGCTTCTTGGCAGTCAAGAAGCTTAAATAAGATGGTGATTTCATTGAGAGTGGAACCAAGACCTCTTCTGGTATAAGGTGTTGCCTTTTGGCAGGTTTTTCCATGGAATCATAGCAATCAGACACAACACTTACCCCTGAAGATGAATTGTTGTTGTCAATGCTGCTGCAGGCTGCAACAGAAGGTACAAGACCATGGAAGAGTCCTGGTGCAATAAGACTTGCCCTGCCGCTGCCGGCTTCACGCTCTTGCATCATGCTGCTGTGAGCTGCACAGAGACCACTCTTACCTCTAGCAAATTTCTCACATTTTCCTTCTCCCCAGTTGCATCGTTTTCCTCCACCATGAGCCTTGCAGAAATCTGTGCTACCTTGTGCACTCTTTCCACACCCTTCAAACTTGCACCGTTTCCCACCACCATGCCTAACACAACAATCAGTACGGCCTCTTGCACTCTTGGTGCAGCCTGGCACAGCACACCGCTTTCCACCGCCATGGGCGACACAAAAGTTTGTGCCTCCATGAACACTCTTAGGACATATACCGCCACCATTGAAGAGGCATCGTTTGCCTCCACCATGTGCTTTGCACAACGGGGTGCTCCCTTCAGCACCTTTGTTACAGCCCTGAAAAGAGCAACGCTTTCCACCACCATGTGCCTTGCAAAACAAAGTGCTCCCTTGTGCTCCTTTAGTGCATCCATCGTACTGACAACGGCGCCCACCCCCGTGAGAGATGCACAAACCAGCCTGCCCTTCAGCACTCCTGGTGCAGCCTTCTACCTTACATCTCTTGCCTCCTCCATGTCTAATGCAAAGTCCTGACTTACCTCTTGCAGCCTTAGTGCACCCACCTGGATATCCACAACGCCTGCCACCACCATGTGCTATGCAATAATCCGTCTTCCCTTCAGCGCTTTTAGTACACCCAAGGTGTTGGCACCTCCTCCCTCCACCGTGGGCCTTACAGTAAGCAGTGCGGCTCTCAGCACCCTTATTGCACCCTGGTTTCTGACATCTCTGGCCACCCCCATGTCCAATACAAAGGCCTGAAGCACCTCGTGCACCCTTTGTACAGCCAAAAAATATGCATCTTTTTGGATTGATCAATCGATTCTCTGAAGCCATCATTGTGGCTTGGGGCTCGGATATGGTGCTAATGGAGTAGTTTGTGCCACTGGAAAGTTCCTGGCAAAGCTGAGTTTTTGTCCCTAGAATTTGCAGTTCCTGTGACTGCACAGAAGTTTTGGCTTTGTCCATTCTTGGAGCCAAAAGAAGTGATGGCATATAGCCACCTGATTTCTTTGCTGAGGTAGAACCCTCGTCAACAACAGGTATCATGGAATAATTATTTTCAGCAGATGCTTGCCTCGAAAGACAGGGCACATTTACATCAGTCTCAGTTGAGCATGAGTAATCTATCGCACTAGACGTGTCATTGGTCACTCCGGAAAGACCAAGTTGCAAGATTGAATCACACTCCGATGGCGTATGCTGACAAGAATGAGAGGTAAATTGTTTCTTCTCATTAAGTCCCACATTGTAGATATCATCATGACATGCCCTCGGTGGTGGACCCAATCCCAGAACCAATCTGCAACCATCATCGGCAGCATTGGAAAACGTCATCCCAATATTGCTCTCAGTGTGCCTGTAATTGGTTTTATTGGTTGTTCCCAACGTAAGGCCATTCAAACATAATGCAGTGTCACCAAAATATTCATTTTTCCCAAGTTCAGCATCAAAAGGACACAGTACAGCTGTCTTGTTAAGATCCATTATCCAGATGTTGCACGCTACAACTACAACAGGTTGAACTAAGCAGAACACTTCACCACATGCTACTTTATCAAGGTCTACATACACGTCAGAATTGCATGACTAGGAAGCAATTCCAATCTAGAAGCTCCACCACTTACAAAACCTGATGTATCTGATCTATCCATTTTCACTATACTCCAGGAAAAGGTTGCACAAATCTTCCACCGAAGCCAATACTAACAAGAGTATCTTATAACGTCTCCTGGAAAGAAAACTTTATCAAGATTGCTTAACAATGATGTAAAGAGTTCGCTGGAGCTTCCAATGCCCCTTTTGGACAAATAATTGAGATTCATCAACCCTGACAAAGAAACAAGGCAGTGCACTTTCAGATAACTTGATCAAAATCTGAAGGGATAGAAATCAATTCATGGAAATTAAAGAAAAAGGAAAAGGAAAAGTCATTTTCACATGAGCTCAGACATCAATAGAAGAGAAGAATTCCTGAATGAAATGTTGCAAGAGATGCGAGATCACTCATAAATGGGGGAAGTGTAAATGGACATACTAAGTCATCATGATTTAAGACAAAGAACAAATGAAAGTTATATTGTCACAGAATTATAATTAACAATCATCAGAAGCAAAGAGGAATCAAATCTACACTGGGGGACTGCGCATCTAAAAATAGCAATTTAGCTTTCAGTGTCAAAGTTCTAAACTATACTTTGATGTTACACCATGAGAAAAAGAATGCTGCAGGAGTGGTTTAACAATCATAAGAAATAGTAGTTATTGAAGAGTCATTAACGGAATGGAAATGAAGAAAATGTATAGAATAATAAAGGCAATAGGTGAAATGAGCAATTTTCATTGAAAAAACTCGAAAGAAAACTTTTCATGAGTGTATACATAAAAGTCAACAATTTCAGTTTGAAGTCACAATTTGGACTCTTCTCCCATGAATATTATTTTTTATCCTTGCGACTTCCAAAGTCTACTGTTTACATACAATCCGCGTTCTATTTAGAACTTAATTCAATTTGCCAATTTGGTTACGGAGACAGTGTCTTTGCAATTTTCTATTAAAGTTTTAAAAAGAAAGGGAAACAAATTATGTTGATTCATATAATATATATATATATATATATTAATACATGCTTCCAAGTCAAAGGTATTTCGAAACAAATCAGAAACAAAGACCCGAATTAAGATATCCAAAGAGTATGATGTGAATGTGATTCATAAAAATTATGGGGGAAAGCTTTTTAAGCAACAGAGTTGAAGACATCTTGAATTCCAGTAACAAGTTAAAAGAAATAAGATTTTGTTTGTACGTTTTGTAATAATCATGGCCAATTGGGAAAAATTGTTGTTGAATAACAAACAAAAATATTGCGTTTTGCTCAAAACAGAATACAGACATATGTCCATTCATTTTATTTCAGGAAAAAGTTTAAAGAATTTTTTTAAGAAAGAAAGTGCAAATCTTACTTTGATGTGAAACAGCGCCAAGATAAAAACTGGAAAAAATAAAAACGTAAGAAAGAAGTACTCTGACCTGCATTACTTTAACAGGGGACGGATCCATGGCCACTGGATTTAAAGGGAACTCCAAAGTCATAAAGTCCTTTCAGGGTACGAATTAAATGGGAATTTTCCTACTGATACCAATTTCGCAAGTATACCGAAGGATGCCATTACCTCCCCCAAATAAATTATTCGTCCCACAGATTTAAATCTGCAGATGAATAAGGTATTAGAAGCTCATAAATCTTTCTTATTTCCCAAATTCTCTTTTCTCCATACAAAAAATCTCCATAAACTATCACCTCAATCAAAAGGCCAGTGAAGAAACAAAGATAAAGTAATTCAAGCCTCAATCTAGGAAGTATTAGCAAATACGGCATCCAAATAGTTCATCGTTTTCAAATACTCAATCATTATATAATCAATAACAAACAAGGTTAATTGCCAGTAAATAGTCACGCTAATAATAATACAAACAGAATCACTTTTTGAAAAATAAAAAATTTTAAAAAAAAAAAGTAACACAGAACTTAGTCGCAAGAAATAGAACAGCAGATCAACGCAAACTGGGTTAAAATTCGCAAATGAAAAACACCAAGTCCTTGTTATTCATTGAATTGATTGCTTGCTTCCTCAAAATACTGAAAGTAGCAAATAACCAGATCGAAAACCACTGTTTTCTTCCAAATAATATCTATAATCCGACTACATATCAACAAAAGAAAAGGAACACAACATTCATACCCAAATCTGGAAAATTATTCACTAAGAACACAACTAAGTAAGAAACTAACAACCCAAGTTCACTGACAGCTGAAATAACACCGAACCCAAAACCACAGCCCCTGAAGTTTGAAAACCATCACAAAAATCACAGTGAACAGAAGCAGTAGCAAAAGAAGAACTAAACACCAGATGAAACCAGCAAGGTGAGTGAAATTAAAACACGGAAAGGAAAGAACAACAGCAATAACATCGTAGTAACATCAAACAAACAATTCATATAGCGAAAAACTTCAGGATATGAAACAATCAGCTCACGGAAACACAAACGGAAGCAGAATCATAAGACGAAAACGAAAAATCAGAAGATATACCATATCTATTATACATATAGCGAGAATTCACAAAAGGCCAATCGGATCTAGCAGCAAGAAGAACAAGCAGGAGGAGGAGGAGGAAGGAGAAGAATATAATTACGTAACAAAGGCCAGAGCAAAATGAGAGCTAGGGGCGGCTCTGTTTATTTATTTTCGATTTTTTATATTTAAATTAAAAATAAAATTATACTGAAGCTGAAAAAAATCAATGGGTTGCGTGAAATATCGAAAAAGGGCACGAGAGTAAGAACGAACAAGCTTCACATGCTCGCTTTGGGAAATGGTAGGCCACTAGGCCCTAACGAGAAAAAGGAAAGTCATGAAATGTCAGAAGTACCCTTGCTATGAACCGTACGTGTGACCTGGTGAAGGGTGATTTCGTCTTTTCGTGACTCGTCCGTATTTCACTAGTGGGCACGACGGAAAGATTTTAGTGGCAACCGCAGGAGTTGTCGTGGCGCGCGCGTGTCACCCGCATTAAAGTACAAAAGTGGCAGAGCATAATAAGCTGCGGTAATCAGTATTAAAATATATTAATCTGGACCGTTAATTTTGGTAAATTACAAGTCAATGATGCGTAACTTAAGAATCAACGAGTGTTGTTAAATTTATAGCGTTGAGGTTACCGTAGGAGATTGAAAGCACTTTGGTAAGGTGGTTAGGCGATCTGTTTGAGACATGGTGACGTAATCACTAGCGTCGTGTTCGTTTGCGCCTCCTGGCACCAAATATTAAGGGAAAATCACAGTGAAGTCCCAAGGTATAGAAATAATTATAAAAAAGTCTCATACCAAATTCCTCTCACAGAAAATCACGGTGCTAGTGATTAGTTGTGAATAAGCTACTAAATTCTCTTCACAAAAAAATCTCTCCGCTAAAATAGTTTTTCATGTTATTAAAATGATTTTATTAATTGTTAAAATGTCTCTATAAAAATCTTAACTTGTGAAAATGGCTTCTAATGTTGTCAAAATTGTTTTGGATGTTGTTAAAAATTCTCCAAGCTTTTCATACGTATAGAATTTTAGAAAATTTTTGGCAATATAAAAAACCATTTTGACAACATTAGAAGCTATTTCCACAATGAGATTTTTATAGGATATTTTAACAACTAATAAAGTCATTTTGACGTAGGGACTTTTTTGTGAGGGAAATTTGATATGAGACTTTTTTGTGAATATTTTCGTACCTTAGGACCTTACTGTGATTTTCCCAAATATTAAGCATCTAATCAATCAAATTATACCACTTTAGTTGTATTTAAAAGTCTAAATCAACTAACTCTCACATATCAAAGAGAGTTGGCAAACTCATTAATTATAAGCTAAAATTTCAATTTATCCCTTATCTTCCAAAAATCAACATAAATAAATTCTTATTGTTTATTGCAATTAAAAGGGGTAAAAAAATTTTTTTTAAACACACATATTTATTACCCTGAAAATGAACTTATAATAAGAACCAAATTTTTTTTGTCGAAATGGACTTATAAATAGGATCAAATGATAGAAACTTGAGTTATCATTAAAAATTTTACTCCTTTCGATCCTAAATATAAGATAAAGTTAACTTTTTTGGGGAAATTAAGAAAACTAATTAAATTTTTTTAGAAAATTTTTTTATTTTTTCTCTAAACTAATTAGCTTTAATAATAAAATAATATATAATTGAAGGATACACAACATATGATATAATTAAGTAATTTATTTGGCTTTATTAATCTCTCCAAAAAATTCAACTCCATCTTATATTAAGGAGTCGATGGAGTATCATTTATTTATTAAAAATTAATAAATAAATATCATTTTAGAAATGAAAAAAATGTGAAAAATCATAAAAATTTTCAAATTTAAAAAAAGAAAAAAAATATTTTCTCCAAAAAAATAAAAATAAAATATTTTCTCAGTGGAAAATTCATGTACCCTATCCATATGAATCTAATTAAGATTTGGTAAAAGACAAATAATTTAGATCTCTTGTAAGTAACGGCCACACAATTCATTAAAAAAAATTATATATATGAAAAATGATGAAGCTGACCTTGTAAACATAGCTTCACCATTATCCTCTCTAGATGGTACAAGTAAGTCCTTGATTATTATAATTAGAAATGGCACCCGACAGTTTCAATAATTCTTCATTTTATTGGCAACAGGACACATTGGTACCACACTCCTTGTAATATAATAAGAATCCATGTGTTGGATTCTTCATGTGATGTTACTTTGGAGACAGATGTGTTTCCGGTAAACAAGTTGTCACCAAATGACAAATTCTACTTTCTAATTATTATTATTGATTAATTAATAATTAATAAAACGTATTTTTGTGTCAATAATTGTACCATGTTGCACCATATGTTTGCATTAAATACGACTCGGGTGGTGACTTGTAAGGGCAACTTGGTTGGGGGAATTTTTTTGTTTATCTTGAAATTTTTAAAAATAAGTGTAATGTCACCCCATAATCACGCCTGATCAACATTGATGATCGGCCAACATTTTTTACTGAAGTCAAATTATAATGTAGTGTCTATAACATCCTAATTATGGAGTTTATCTTTATTTTAAATATAATATTTATTTCCTCTATTTTTCACTTTTTTTTTCTTAATATATCCCTATTGGTGCTCCCTATCATTATCAAATAAAAGAGATTAAGATAATTTAAAAAATATGACTAGTGTTTTATTAAAAAAATATGTCGGTAAGTAAATTAGAAATACTCATGGAAACTTTTATTTGGTTCTTTTTATAAGGCACTTGTTTGTTCCCAATGAGCATTAATTATTCTTTTTCATATATGCCCCTAATAAATAAAGGTGGTGGGTGAAAGTAATAATTAATATTACTATGATATTAAAGTTTAGTGCAATTAGTAGGGTAATATTGGAAGTTACTTAAATTGTAGGTTAACTTTATTAACTTTAATTATTTTTATTCGTTTGTGAGAATTGTTAGTTGATGTCTTATAATAAAGACTAGAAGAAATAGGTCATATATTAAAGATCGAATGAAGTATTTGTTAATGACTCCGGATTAACTTTAATATGGAAGCTTCACGAGCTTATAAATATAAAAGTTGACAATTGGCATCTTAAACTTTTGATTGGTTCAATATTATGGGGTTATAATCTTTAAGTCGTGAGAAGAATTCAACAACCCATTGTCAACATTCAAAATTTAATCGTATTCCCATATTTTGACAAGAGGGTTTATTTTGGGCATTTTTACAATTCAAAAGATAAATATGAGAATTTACCAAGAAAATAAAGATATTAAAAAAACCTAAGAATATTTTGGTGATTTACAAGATAAATATGAAAATTTATAAAATAAATATCAGTATTTATAAGGTAAATAAAACAAGGATATCATTTTCTTTTTACCTACAAAAATTAACTTCATTTTAATCATAAACTACAATTAAGTTTCAAAAAGTTTTAGGATGGATTGTAATTAATTTACTCGTAAACAAGGGGCTAACTGGAAATTTACTTTTTTTTTTTTTTTTAAAAAAGTAGGAATCTATCCAATGGGCTGCTTGGGGAAAAGCGTCAAAATAAAAAAGTTTTTAAAAGAATATATCGAATCAAGCACTTTTGAAGGTAATTACCGAATTAATGCGGTCAAACACGTTGACTGACAGGACGCCATTAGTCACGTCGAAATACCTAACGTCACTAGGTAGTCACGTGCGAGCCTATCACACCACTGATGGCGTGATACTGTGTCACACCACTCTAGTGGCGTGCTAGTGGCTTGAATTATACTCACGCCACTGACTATCCAGTGATGTTAGGCTTTTTGACGTGACAAGTGATGCCTTGTCTATCAATGTGTTTTACTACATTAGTTTGGTAAATTCTTTCCAAACGGTTCTAATTAAGTAAATGTTTATAAAAAAAAAAATTATTATTTTGGTGTTTTTCCCGGCCGCCGTGTTATGTCGTTCAAAACGAGGCCAACCACGCTTCGCTGCCAGGTTGCACGTCCAACCAACATCGTGATCTACTTGTAGTCCACGTGTCCATTCCCTACTGGACAATGGACACGACGGGAATCTAACCGGTACGCTCCCAGCCGCACATGTACCTGACCTAAGCAGAAGCCACCCTTCAATTCAAACCGGTTCTTTTCTTCTCCGTGAGTAGATCCGCCTGCAGCGGCCGCGTCTCGAGCGCGTGTGGTCCCACGCCATCATTGCGTCTGGGGCCCACCATGGGGTAAAATGGGACAGAAACCTAGAAACGTGTTGGTAAATGTCTTGTGACTGGCACGTGTCAATGGGGGATTCGTTTTGCGTAATAATTAAAAATTATTAGATTCGCACCCTGAAAAGATCGATGAGACGCTGGATATGTGACGCCACAGCTTCCCGCGGATTCCACTAAGCAATTAATTATTAAAATGAAACAAAAAGATTCTTTTTTCGACTTCTTTAATAGGGTGTATATTTGTATCCACGTAATGTATTCTTTTTTTTCCAGCAATGCATGACATTTAACGAATAATCAAATGTAGAACATTTTAAATTCTGCCGAGTTTTTTTTTCCCCAAAAGCAAGACGCTCCTATCCTTGATTATTATTCACGCCCAATCTGATTCTTATAATTTGAGTTAGCATTATGTTAAGTTACTTCTTTATACTCCTCCCATCCCACTTCTATGCAAGGTTGTGAGATATAAATGATGAAAATTGGTTAAATTGCATAGATTTAAGAACCTTTTTGGTGGGTGATTTATAAATATTTTTGTCGAAGACTCTAAGAATGCGAAGGCGTATTACGCATTCTTAAACTCGTGAGTTGACTCTTGTGCTTCTAGCTTACAAAAACAAGTCGTAAATTTACGAGTTTATACACCCGGTTTACGGTTTTACGTTTCTAGCTTACAAAATTGTGTTAACTTACTCTTAAACTCGTATTAACTTTTTTTTTATTTGATCATACTTTGCGGCTTTATATAGAAATTTTTATAGAAATTTCTTTATTAAATATAAAAAATGATAAATGTTGATAGATTTAATTTCAATTATTTGGATTTAAAATATATTTAAATCAAATTGTTATTATATTTTAATTATTTAACTATACACTAGAATACCTATTTAATAATAAAAATAAACTCTTACGAGTTTAATTTGTTTAAACTCGTGAGTTTGACAACCTTACGTTGATCTATTGAGATATTGAGGCCCACCTCACTTCAATTTTGTGTAAAAAGATAATACTCCCTTGGAGAGGGTGAGTGAAAGAGAATAAAAGAAAAAAAAATGAGAGGAAAACGATGGGAAGAAAGTATGAGCGAGGTAAAAATAAAAAGTGCATTTATTGCTTACTCATGATTTTTTTAAATAAAAAATAAAAAATAAATGCTGGCTCAAAGACGTCTTCATTCAGCTCCATATGAAAACTAACACATATCTTTATAAATAATTAATTTAACTAATTTCCTTAATATGTGTAAATCACTTTGTCCGGTCTTATTTATAAGTAGCATTATTTCATATGGGATAGTTCTATTATATAAGCAACAAATTGGTTTTGTTTAAAAATTTAACACATGTTTATATTTTCATCCCCAATTAATTAGATGTCTTTCTCATATCCTTTTCTCATAGATTATTTCTCATCTCTTTTCTTATTCATTCTTTCTCATACTCATTATCTTTCTATAAGGAGTAATAACTTTTTTCAAGTCAAAAACTCAATTTACCATGAAACTTGGGGCTAATCTGCTAAGTATGTACTTATTTAGAATAACAACTAAAGTCTTCAAAAGCATCTTATCAATCATTATTTACAGTATACGAGGTAATTAGATAAGTATGTGAGATAAGTTTTGTCTTAGTCTAACTGAATAAGCACTTTTAGGGGGTCCCAAACATGATTTCAAACAAGTAATTTTTCAGTGTTTCATATTAATTTTCTAAAATAATTTTCACAATAAACTTTCTTATGCTTATGTTATGATAAGTGTAGATGCCCATCTCCCTCTTCAATTTTCCCAAGTAAATCCAATTATTACTCTTCCACTAGTTCATTAACCTCTCTTATTTCCTGATCTCCATCTCTTTTTGGGTTGGCTCACTTTGTAAGATCTTAAACATAAAACAAAGATGTCTATGTTGCTATGGTTAAATATTATTACTTTGGGCCTTTAATATAAGATTCACTTAATAGTTTAATTTATTTATTAAAATAGATTTTATATTAAGGAACTGAGAAGGTAGAATATATATTTTTAAAAGGAAAATTCAACTTTCTAAAAAATTAGTATCTCCGGTCTTTTATAGTTTACGGTACAATTTATACTAAAAATTATGCCTTATATTTAAAACCTAGGAGGAGTATTCTATAAAATAAATATGTCAACAACCTCTCAAGATAAGAGTGAGGACTAATTAAATCTAGTGCACGCGAAAAGATGTCAGAGGAAAAATGAAGGTTTGATCCATTTAATATAATAAAAGTAATGAAAGTAGCTATCTATATATAGTATATACATTTTGCATTTGTAAAAGGTCAGGCTGTCTCTTAGCATTACTCAAAAGCTGAATGTTATTATTATTTTAATTATTAAAATATACCTCCGTTCGGTCCTATATAAGTAACATTCTATCTACAAGGGCTAGTCTTATTTATAATTACAATGTGTTTATATAAAATTTAATCCATTTTTTTCATTTTTACACCAATTAATTATATATTTCTCATTTCTTTTTCCACTCACTTTCTCTCATCTCTTTTCTTCATTTTTTTCCCTAACCTCTAGTGTCCTTTCTCACTTATTCTCTCTCTTATCATCTTTTTTTTTTTTTTTTTTTTTTTTTTTTTTTTTTTTGTCCATCCGTATCCGGAGTTTCGCCTAACTAATTAGAATCGATCCGGTCGCACACTGACTATGGTGGGTGAGTTTCCCAACAGAGCTTTTACGCATTCACAAGGCTCGAACTTGAGACCTTACTAAAGCGACACAAACTAAGCATTACTACTTGTGCCAACCCCTGTTGGTTCTCTCTTATCATCTTTATAGACAAGGATATATTTTTTAAAAAGATTATACATTTTACATATTTATTGCTTTCAACTAATTTTAATTAATATTTTAATCTAGATAATTTGATCAATATCATTTAAGTACCAAACTTAGGTTGCTGGATTAATTAAAATTAGTTCTTTGGTATTCATAATTATTCCAATTGTCCCTTGGTATTCATCACAGCCAAATGATGTCATGGAGATCTAATAATGTATTTACGAGTTCTTTGTTTTTTTTTTTTTTTTCCTCCATTTTCCTTGACCAAAACAAGCTCATTGATTAATCATACGCCAAAGAAAAACTGAGGAAAAAAATAAGGAAAAAAAAAATCGCTATCATGCTACAAGGAAGAAAGATGATCACAATTTTTTTTTTTTTTAAAAAAAAAACTAACAATAAGTGAGAAACATAATGTTGTTATCATTTTGTACGCCGGATTTTATTATTACATGCTACTAACTTGTTGTATGACTTTTAGTGATTACATTATATTCATTTATTGGACTCTTTTAATGATTCTCAGAAGGAAAAAAATGCCAAAAAAAAAAAAAATTCAATGGAGGATATTATCTTCAACTTAAATGAAATATTGAAGACTTGTATTTAGGGGTGTCCATGATGCCCATCCACCCTGTTCGCCCACCCGCGCCCAATAAAAAATTGCCCTGCCCAGCCCTAAGAAAAGCAGCCCGGAAAAAATTGGGCACAACTGGGCTGGACATTTTTACGGGCAAGGCTAGGCACCGGGCGGTATGTATCTTTGCCCGCCCATTTGGCCCCGCCTGATAGTGTATATAATATTTTTTATTATTATTTTTTTAATAGAATAAAAAATTATTTTATATTTTATATTTTTTTATAAAATAGTATCATATATTTTTATTTTTTGCAAATTATATAACTTATAATATAAAAGAAATATCCTCATTTTTTTCAACTTTTCCCTTTTCCCACTGTCAGACTCGGATGGCAAATTATTTTTTTCCTAGATGCTGCATATGGAGAGTGGGGAATGTAATAGTTACGGTTGTCGGTTGGCTAGTGATGGATGAATGTCTACAAGGCTTTAACTGCAATTTTTTGATGCCTTATATTTAATGAATTATCGATGTTATTTAATATTTCAGTTATGGATATTTGACTATTTGTTATTTTGTTAAGACATATGATTGTCTTTTTAATTTCAAGACTTAAGTTGTAGACTTATGTTTGAATATTCTGAAGTGTAGAATTATGAATTTCATTTAAAGTTTGCAATATTGTTTATTAGGTATGACCAAAGCTATTTTTTTCACATAGGGTGTGGCAAGATTACAGGGTATCGTCACTTGGGCAGAGAAGGGGCCACCTTGCCCAACCCATTATTGCCCCACCCAAAAAACTTAGGGCTTTTATCGGACAGGGCCGGGCACTGGGCCGCATTTTACTGCCCAATGATGTATTGGGCAGGGCATCGGGCAAGGGTCTCACCCTGCCCAGCCCCGCCTATGCACACCCCTACTTGTATTTATGGGAAAAACCCATTTAAAACCAATTGAAATAAGGAAATCCCAAATCAGATTGGAAAAATTAAAAAAAAAAAAAAAAATCTAATTGGTCTAATGACCCAAATTAGGATTTGGGAATGTTGGGAATTTTACCACATTAATCCTCACTTTTTTCGAGCTATCTCTCATTTTCCCCACTCAAAGACACCTTTTACATAGGGGTAAGCATGGGCAGGGTTGGGCAGGGCGAGACTCCTGCCCGATGCCCAGCCCGAAGAATGAACGGGCTGCATTTTGCAGCCCAATGCCCAGCCCTACCCGATAAAAGCCCTAATCATTTTTGGGTTGGGCAAGCATGGACATGGCAAGGCGGGCTTCCCTTGCCCATGTAGTGACGCCCTACTCTACTCTATGAAGATTCTAGTTCATACTTTACACAATTTTAAAGCTTTAGAGATACCTGAAATATAATATAATATAATATATTTAGACATAATAATATAATATATTTTAAATAAAATAGTATATATAGAATAATATTTATTTAAATATATTTAATTTTCCGGCGGAGCCAAATGGGCGGGCGGGACCCCGCCGATGCCCGGCCACACCCCGCCCACCCAAAACTACCCAAATGTTTTTCGGGCCACCTTTTTAGGGCTAGGCTGGACAATTTTTTACTGGGCTTAGGCGGGCGTACAGGGCATCTGGGCACCATGCTCACCCCTACTTTTACAAGACCGGCCGCCACGCCACTACTGGCTGGAGCTCCAAAGAACTTTAATTGCAAAAGTTTTGTAGTGGATGACAAATGAGAATATATAAATTGCTAAATTGGACTTGTTAATTTTTAAACCTATCTTGTAATTGAATACCAACATATGTTTATTGAAGAGTTCAATTTCATTGCAAACATTTTGTTAGGAATAGTGTTGTTATTGTATCAGGGACGGACCTAGGGGGTTAGGGGTGGTCCCGCCCCTGTAAAATTATAGAATATAACCTAAATTTCTAGGAAATTATATTTCAGCCTCATAAAACTTTCAATTTTTTCACTTTAGTTCTTATTAAAAGTTTCGTAGAAGGACTAAAATGAAAATATTGAAACATTTATAACGCTGAATGTAATTTCATGAACACCTGGCTTCTAAGTAATTTTCGCCCCCAATTTCAATTTTTGGTTCCGCCACTATACATTGCATAAGATAATTGTAATATTGTAATACAATTGTAGTTAGTAGTTAGTTAGGTAATACGGTTGTAATATTAGTGTTGTTCCTGACCAGGATATTGGCTGTCTATAAATACATACTCAGCCTCCCTTCTTTGTAATTCATTCATTCAGTGATAATGAATCAAGTGTAGTTCAGTTAATTTTGTTTTGGGCTTGCTAGTTTAACAAATAGTTAATAGGGACTTGTGAATTGCTAAATAGAACTTGTCACTAATTTTTAAGATTGTCTACTATCCTATTGATTGAATAATAACAAAGGTTTATTGAAGAGTGCAATTTTATTACAAAAAGTTTTGTTTTAACTTGATAATAGGGACTTTTGAATTGCTAAATTGAACTTATTAATTTTTAGGGTAAAAATGCAAATTTGTCCTAGAAATTTTTCTAAGTTCAATGTTAGCCCTTATCATTAAAAAGTTAATGGTTAACGTCAATTTTTCAACAATCGACGTTAGTTTTTTAAAGATATGAAGTAACATTATTATATTTTAAAACTTTCGGGGTAACAATAAACCTAAAAAACTTTCGGACAACATTGCTTCTCAAAAAAACTTCGCGGCAAATTTGCACATTAATCCTAATTTTTAAGTTTGTCTTATGATGATTGAATAACAACAAATGTTTGTTAATGGTTCAATGCGACAAAGGTTTAATGTTAAAAATTTAAAGTTGATGGAGATTAAATTTAAATTTTAATCAAAGAGAATATATGCAATTGCCTTAAAGTTTGCGGAAACTTGAGCTTGATTATTTGGGCCTCACGTAAGAATGACTAAGAAGATGTAATAATTTATATAAAAATAATAATAAATTTACCCATTAAAAAGACTAATATATTTTCATATGTTATGTCATTAAAATTCATATTTTGCGGTGTTATTATGTATGATGTCATTTCATTAAAATCCATATTTTGCGGTGTTATTATGTTGACAGTAATACTTTTGATGAATTTATTTCTTATACATATTATTATATGCTACTCTGGTTTCTATTATACAACGCTTTCTAAAAGTTGTTATTTGGCTTTTTTTATAAGGTATATTTCATAGTCTTGAGGAGTATTATATATATATATGCTCATATTTAATAAGGATAATGAGAAAGTATAAATTGATATTACGGTAATATAATGTAGTTAATAAGGGCAACATTTTTTCATAGATGCATATAATTTGTTTATTAAATTTTTTTAATTATTACTCCTATAGTCCTTTTTATAAAGTACAAATAATCAAATTATACAGATTAAGACACCGTTTAAAATTAGTTAAAGGAAATAAATATATTATAAATGTACTTTTTTAAACATGCCGTTATCTTATAGAGAAGATAAGTGAGAGAGATGATAAGGGAAAAAAAGAAAAGAAAGAAAGACCATGAACAAGAAAAATATAATGAAAGATAATGCATTACTATAATCTATTATGAGTCAAAATGGAAAGAAAAAAAGCATTATATGTCCAAACATCTCCAAAATATTATGCTTTATTTGATCCTAATTATAAGAATACTTTTTGCACTACAAAAGTGTTCCTATAATTAGGACCGGAGGTAGTATAAAGAATCAAACCCAATCCGAAAATTACTCATTTGGTAATGTTTATAGGGTAGAGAAATATATATATTTTTTAAATCTAGTCATCAGTTACGTCATTAAATTTTTTATATGAAAGAAAAATTTTATTTTTAATTTATTATTGTGTAGATTTTATTCTCATGAGACATAATGTACATTAGATAAAGGTAAAATTGAAAAACTGTTAAATTTTAATATATAATTAATGAGGTTTATAGTTTTTCAAAGTTCTGATGAAACAAGTTAAAAGTAAAATATAAAAGCCAACAAAAATTGATTTAGTTGGTAAAAAGGTCAACTCATAATTATAAGGTTGTTGGTTGGAATCTCATCGATGTCGGAACTTTATTGGTGGACAATCTGTAGGTATCTCTATAAGGTATTTGAGCCAAAAGGTATGCTCTGACCCTGGTAAGTCTAAAGGATCTAACTCACCTAAATTTTTTTATACAAAAAAATATAAATAGGATTAAATAGGTAGTATAATTTTTTGGGAAAATGACAAATAAATACCATGTGAATTGGCAAAACTCCCAGAAGCCCACTAAATTTATAAAAAGACTGAGAGGTGACAAAGACTTTTGAGGGTTATGAAAATTCGTACAAATTTGTGTGAAATGGCGATAATGCCCAGAGAGAGAGAGAGATGAACAGCTCCATTTCCCCGTTTGCCCGAAGCACGTTCGCCGTCGTCAAAGCCACACCCGCCTCCGCCGTCAACGCCGTACTCGCTGGACGCCGCACCGGATGACAATGGTGAAAATGAAAAAAAAAACTGAGGCGTTCACGTTGAGAGATCGGAAGAAATTGGAAGAAGAAAACGAGCCGTGAACGAAGCAAGGAAGGAGAGGCGTGAAGGAAGGAAGGAAGACGAGAGGGAGGCAAAAAAAAAAAAAAAAAAAAAAAACGAGTTCACTCAAATGCACTGTAAAATGCGTTATGACTCTTGTAAATTGCGTTATGAGATTTGTAAATTGCGTTACAAATTTTATAAAAGTGCCTTTGTTTGGTTTTTCATTCATGGGTTGAAAAGTGTAAACCTAAAAAAAAAAGTTGTAAATTAAAAAAAAAAGTGCATTTTTTTTTTTTTTTTATTCAGTTGAAAAGTGTAAACGTTATGACTTTTGTAAAAGGACACACTCACCCTCAAATGAGTGCACTCAAAAAATTTTTTTTTGCCCAACGAGTGCACGCATTTGAGTGTGCATTTTGCACACTCATATACCCTTTTACAAAATTCATAACGCAATTTACAATTTTTTTTTTAGGTTTACACTTTTCAACCCTCTAAATGAAAAAAAAAACTTTTACAAAATTCATAACGCAATTTACAAATCTCATAACGCAATTTACAACTTTTTTTTTTTAGGTTTACACTTTTCAACCCCTAAATGAAAAACAAAAAAAAGGCACTTTTACAAAATTCATAACGCAATTTACAGTGCACTCCAATTACTCGAGTGCACTTTCAGTGCACTCGAGTGAACTTGTTTTGAATTTTTTTTTTTGCCTCCTTCTCTTCTTCCTTCTTCATCCTTCCTTCCTTCACACCTTTCCTTCCTTGCTTCCTTCACGGCTCGTTTTCTTCTTCCAATTTCTTCCGATCTCTCAACGTGAACGCGAATTCGAACGCCTCAGTTTTTTTTTTTCTTTTTCACCGTCGTCATCTGATGCGGCGTCCAGCGGGTGCGGCGTCGACGACGAAGGCGGGTGTGGTTTTGACGGTGGAGGGTCAAGATGCCGGCGAACGTGCTTCAAGCAGACGGGGAAATGGAGCTGTTCATCTTTCTCTCTCTGGGCATTATCGTCATTCACACAAATTTGTATGAATTTGCATAATCCTCAAAAGTCTTTGTCACCTCTCAGTCTTTTTACAAATTCAGTGGACTTCTGGGGGTTTTGCAAATTCATATGGTATTTATTTGTCATTTTCTCTATTAAAAAAAAAAAAAAGGCAAAGAGAGTACTTCATTTATTTAACCAGCATTCTAATAAGTTAAACCATGAAAACCAAAATAGGGTACTAGCCTTCTTGAGGTTGGCTCCTATAAATTTCTAAAGTATGGATTGATGGAAAGTGAAACAATTGAGAATACCAAGTTGATAATAATATAAGGGGAGGCCAACTTTGTTGAGGCGTGTGCAAGTCCATATGTCGTGCTCCCAACCAACACATTATACTATTCATTATCGTACATGAATCCTAATTTTTTAATAATACACAAAACAATGGCGTAGTATATTAATCAACATGTTGTCATAATGTCATTATGTTTTGAAATCACTAAAGCCTTCTAGACTCTTCTTTCTTTTGCATGCGTCCCCATTTAACGTGAGGTGCAATGTTGAAGATTTGGAACGGAGTGACATACATAGTTAGTTAAGGTGTCGACTTTTACCCCAATAGGGAGGAGGTTTCTAGACCCACTGTTGGATGTAAAGATCTCGTTGGTGGACAATCTGTAAGTATATCTGTAAACGCTCTTTGAGCTTGAAGGCATGTCCTGGCTCTGGTGGGGTACCAGTGTCTACCCCCACCTAAACTTTTTTATAGCAAAAAAAAAAAAAAAAAAAAAAAAGATTTGGGAACATTTTAGCATTCTATGTTTTTTTTTAAAAAAATATTTTATATTAATATTGACAAGAATTAGTGTGGTGATACATATTTGCATAAAGTTTTGAATGAATCAGACTATTCAGAATATAATTTTTCAAGATTTTATGTTGATTGGAATGGGTCCACTATTCCATTGTGTTTTTTATGAGTCCGAATGTGGTTATGTACAAAATTACCTAACTAATTAATAAATATTAAGAAAAAAATAGTTAAGTTAGTTATTTATAACTTATGCATTTTGTTTTTTTTCCCTAAAATACTCTATTTAATTATAAACATTAGAACCACTCTCTTGATGAAAAATTGAAAATCTCATTAACATGTACAATTAATAAAGATTTTTTTTTTTTTTTTTTGGGGGGGGGGGGGGGGGGGGGGTTACTCCGCTAGATCCTTAATATAAAGAGATATTTAATTTATTTGATTAGATTAAAAAAGATAGTTAAGTTAGTTGATATGATATGTATTTTTTAAAATACTTAAGTTATCTTCTTTAATTCCCCTTCCTTCTCTTTAATTAGTGTTAATGGAGTACTAATATGAGTAAATTAGAAAAAAATGACAAATATAAAAATATATGTTTTATATTCAAGATAAACTATCCAAATATATTCTATATTAAGAAACAAAGGAGATAATGTGGATTTTGAAATTTTATATTTTGGACTAAAGTGAGACTGTACCATACTTTTATGTTTAGTACTAAAAGGAGTATATAAAATTTAAGGGTTTGGAGGGGGGAAAACAGCTTTGCATTTTACGATTAAAAATTCCTTCCACGTATTTAGTGGTATGTGTAGAAATACTTCAGAAGAAAAATTAGGGAGAAGGACAAAAAAAAAAAAAAAAAAGATATTTATTGACAACAACAACATAGTCTCAATGTGAGGTCGGATCAAACAATACCATTGTGCTCTATCAAAATAATATTACCTCCGGTTCTAATTATAAGAAGATTTTTGTAGTACAAATTACACTACAAAAGTGTTCTTATAATTAAGACCGGAGGGAGTATTTAATAATAAGGATCTTAAAAATTATAATTATTTTGAAGAAATAACAATATGGACATAAATTTTTTATTACTAAAATAACCCTGACTAAAACTCCCTACATTTTCTCTAACCTCATCACCACTTTGAGTATACATTATATGCACATAATTTATGTGCTTCTTATGTGCTCATATCTCTATTAGAGGTATGAGCAATTTTTTTTTTTAAAATTTTTTTATATATTGTATTTATTTAGATTTAAATTATATCTTTCTTTCGACTTTTTTTCTTGCACCAGATCTCAAATTAAATAGTTTCCATGATAATCGGTATTACGGACAAATATTTACGAAGCAGAACTAGAAACTAATTAATTTATGATATTGGGTGGAAACAAAAGTTAGAAAGCAACATATAATTTAAATCTAAATAAATACAATATATAAAAGAAATTTAAAAAAAAATGCTCATATTTCTAATAGAGGTAGTAGCATAAAAGAAACACATAAACTAAGTGTATATAATGTGTTCTCCCCTAATAACAATTGGCTTCAAGTGAATCAAAAAGACAACTTAAAATGATTCAACCATAGGCATCTATTCACTGTATGGTACATACATCTGGATTATGCTTCTGCTTTCCTTAATTTGTATGGTTCATATTTCATAAGCATATTTTTCTTGTTTTCCCTGTTTGCTCCTTAGGAATTGAAATGGGCTATGAAATTGGATGCCCAGAAAAAAACCTCAATAATCTTCAACAAACCCCTATCTGTAACCAAATCAAATACAAATGATATATGCATGCGCAAATCCCAATATTTTTACCAATCTATTGGAATTTACCAAAAGCCACAAGCCCACAAGCATTATTGACAAACTGAGTTGACTCTTTCTGAGTTTACCTTTTTTATATTGTTATCTTACAGAATTGAGTTGAGTCATTGGTAAACTCGTGCCCGTTATAAACTCATTTAAATTAATGAGTTATATACCGAGTTTATCGTTTTTACGTTTCTAGTTTATAAAATCATGTTAATACACATTTAAACTCATGTTAACTTCTTCGATTTGATCATTTTCAGGTGACTTTTTATATATAAATTTTATAAAAATTTCTTTGTTAAATATGATATAATTATGATGAATATAATTTTAATTATTTGGATTTATAATTTATTCAAATTAAATTGTTGTCATTTCTTATATTTTAATTATTTAATTATACACCATTAATACATATCTAATGGCAAAAATAAACTCTCATGAGTTTATGATTCGGGTTCACGATACGAGTTTACATCGTTGTCACAAGTTTGCTTAAACTCATAAATTTAACAACCTTGGTCATGACTCATGAGCACATATACTAATAAGTAATTGCCTAATTAGATAAAATTAAAACCTGAAAATAGTTAGACTTCTTCTTATTTTAGATTTCCAAGGCTCTTTTAATTTGAGTAACTTTTAAAGATGTACAGAGATAGAATATTAATTTATAACTAACCGTCAAATAGTTGAGATGTATTCATAGAAAATATATCGAGTTTGGCTAGGGTTAATTACATAATATAAACTTTATATTTTAATTTTTGGTCTTTAAAAATAATTACAATTTTTAAGATCCTTATTAATAAATATTTCTTTTCCTCACTCCTTCCCCTGATTTTCCCTACTTCAAATTCATTCCTCAATATTTTATTTAAATAGGATCCAGAAAATACTTTATTTCGGACCTACGTATATGCATATCTTGTTTTTTTTTTTTTTTTTTTTTTTTTTTTTTTTTTTTTTTGGGCCCCATATATGTATGCCTTGTTACTTGAGCGTCTGAGCCTGATCATTATTTTATGCTACTAGTTTTTTTTTTTTTTTTTTTTTTTAACTGATTAAATTGTTCGGAAGTGGGCTGAACTAACGCTGTTTATATTAACGTTGTGGATATCCAGACCCAATATTCTGGTATGGGCTTGGCCCTTAATATATATATATTTTTTAAATGAAAAGAAGAGAAAAATAAAAGCTGATTTCAGGAAGAAAAATGCATATAAAACATAGTATTGAGGTAAGTTTGTACAAAAAATAAAAATAAAAACATGACTTGGATTTAATAGGAGGAGTCATGGTAGTAAATGGTAGTAAAACGTAGATTTTACCCGAAAACGGAAGATGAATAAAAAATCGTAAAATGTAAAATCATAAAAACTTAAAAACGTTTAGAAAATTACTAAAATCGTTTAATGAAAAAAAATCATAAAAACGTAAAATCGCAGTGATAAAATGAGTTTTTAACTACCATGAGAGGAGTTAATATCTTACAACGTGACAAATCAGTATTCAAATCTTTTTTGAAAGAGGTCAACAATACTTCAAATAGGATAGCTTTCGGTAAAAGAAATACTTGTGCAATTGTTTGAAACGATATTTGAAACTTATTTTTCAGAAAAGTTTGTTGGGATTTAACTGTCATTATATTTTTTTTGGCACCTAACTGTCATTGTCCCATTTATTTATCAGTAGATTAGTTCTTCAAATAAAACATAATTTTCTTGAAACCCAATGATTCCCTTTTAAAATGTTTTGGTATGAATAACATAACTTATGGAAAATTATAGGGTTAAGCAGCAAATCTGTCTTGGAAGTATACGTTTAGAAGCAATTTTACCTTGGAAGTTTTTTTTGGCTCAATGTAGTCCCGAAAGTTTAAAAACATAGTAATGTTACCCTTTTTTGTTAAAAAATTAACGGTCAATGTCACTTTTTTAAGTGTTAATGTTAGTTTTTTAACCGAAAAGAGCAAGATTACTATGTTTTTAGACGTTCGGGGCTACATTGAGCCCAAAAAAATTTCAGGGCAAAATTACTTATGGACATGTACTTATGGGTTAGATTTGTTACTTAACTCAAAATTATATGAACACCTTATCCACCCAGATATTATGAAAACTATCGCATTGTCTTTTATATAAGAATCTGACATTTAATAAAATATAAAAATGCTCAAGAACAAATAAAAAAAGACATGATTTAACTTGCAGATTTCTGATTCCATTAATTTAATTGGAAAAATAAGACAAACTTGTTACAATTTCCTGAAACTTATTTCTGGTTCCTTTTAAAAATGGTGACCTGTAATGGAACCAATAAGAGGGAAAAGTGAACTTTTGCGGCTATGGATTTGAAGACTTTGTTTCAAATCCTTATACTTAAAGGATGCTTCAAGTCTCCCACATGAAGCATATGTTTTCCTAAGGCAACTTTCTTGTTACCCTCTTCATCAACCACACTCAAATCCTTACAAACATCAACCTTAAACTTCACAAGTGATTCTGATTTTCCTGCCAAGAACACTTTCTGGAATTGGAGCAAGTGCTTCTGAGGCGCATTGTGTACCGAAGGAGGGCTGTAGAACAGGAACACCGTGTGGCTACTACTCATCCTTCCCTTGTTCTTCACACTCAAGTCAACATCAAAGGACAAGTTTTGACAATGTTGTTCAGCAACATCAAGTGACTTGCACTTCAAGGAACGACAAGCGTGGTCCTCTGCCAATGGAACCGACACCAATTGTGGGGCACTAACTAGTTTGTGTTCCACAGTGGAGTAACTTAATCCATCTCCAAACGCAAACACAGTTTCTCCTTTGTAAAATCTGTATGATCTTCCTGGGTATCCTGTTGCAGGATCTGGCCTCATGTTCATGTTGGTCATTGGTACTTTGTCTACATAGGATTGTGGGTACCATGTCATAGGTAGTCTTCCACCTGCCATGAATGTCAAAGTTAGTTTTTCACATGGTACAAAACATTAGACATTGGAGATTATTAGTGACTTACTAGGATTATGGTAGCCGAAAATGACATCAGCAATCGCAGCTCCACCGGCTTCACCGGGGTAGCCAACCCAGAGGATGCTTGAGATTTTATCATTCGACTTGGCAAATGACACATCCATGCCTCCACCAGACATGATGCAAAGAATCACAGGTCCTTTAGCAACATTAGCAACTTCAGTAACTAAAAGCTGTTGTTGTCCTGGAAGAAGAATGTTGACTCTGTCAAGACCCTCAGCCTCTATAGATTGATCCGCGCCTACCACAAGCACGGTTGCATCCGCAGAAGCTGCAACTTTCTTGGCATCATCAATCAAGGCACTCGCGCATTTCAAATTGGGACATCCAGCAGCATAGCTTGTAGGAACTACAGCTGATAGAACTTGAAAAGGTGATGTCACTGTGCAAGGACTACCTGCAAAATATGCCAATTGAATCAGAAAACAACAGAAAAGTCTTCAATTGTATCAGACAAAGTACAAATGTTGTATGACCAAGTTACCTTCATAGTTTCCAAGCATGGTATGAGTAGCATTAGCATTTGGTCCAATAACTGCCAAGGATTTAATGGATTTGGCATTAAGAGGAAGTGATCCTTTGTTGTTTTTAAGGAGCACAATGCCTTGCCTCGCGGCTTCTCGGGCTAGCTCCTGGTTCCACGTGGTGCAGACATCCTTTGGACCAAGGTTACCATAAGTTTGCTTTCTTGGATCGCCATCAAAGAAGCCAAGTCTCATCAATGTGGCAAAATTGTTGGACACTGCTTTGTCAATGGTTGCTTCATCTACAAGACCTTGCTTCACAGCACCTTCTGTGTTTTTTCCCAGAGAACTTCCACAGTTCAGATCCAACCCTGTTCAATCAAAATTTGCATAGGTATAAGCAAATGAACATATTATTATTTTTTTAAAATTAAAATTGTCGCTTTCCATGTTTATTTACCTGCTAGAATTGACTTGGCTGCAGCTTCTTCAGGGGTTTTAGTGTAATGTTGATTTTTTAAAAGCACGTCTACTGAATCACAGTCAGAAACTATGTACCTGCATATTACATATATGCACCGAACTTTTAAACACAAAATTTACATGAAACAGTAAAATTTAATAGCATGTTTATGTAATGATGAAACAAAAGGAAAAACATTTCTTTTTCTTAAATGACAGCAAAATATAATTATTTTTCTATGAGAGAAGCAGAAAACAAGATCTTTTTCTTTGAGGTAGAATAAGAAAGAGAAAATTACTTTTTCTTCTTGATAATAGCTGAGAAACTGATTGTTTTTTTTCCCTTTTAATTAATCAGGAAACAAGTAAATGCGTAAATGATTTAATAGAATTAGTAGATACCCATTTAGTTTCCAGTCCCCTCTGATGACTCCCTTAAGAAGGTCTGGGTCTGCACATGTTGGCTTTCCATTGACCTGATTATAAGAACACATGACACTAGCAACATTCCCATCAATCACACAGCTCTTAAATGGTGGTTGATATGTGTCATCCAAATCCTGCTTTGACACCTACCAAAACCAACAAATCAAAAAACCAAAAAAAGAAATGATTTTCTTCATTCATATGTTCATAAATACACTTTAAAGTGTTTCATCCCAGAACTTTTAAGATTGTAATTTACCACAGCATTGAAGCTGTATCTAACAACTCCTTTCCAGTTATCAACATCATAGGCTGTGTAGTGCTTGCAACAAGCAGCAACCTTGAGCTTGTTTGAATCGTCATCATCGGTTTGTTGAAGGCCTTTTACGTAACCTGCTGCGTATTTGCTGCTAAGTAGAGGGTCTTCTCCTGGTGTTTCTTGACCTCTTCCCCACCTGGGATCTCTGAAGATGTTTATGTTTGGCGACCAATATGTCAAACCAGCCAACCCCACATTGTACATTGCTCTTGCTTCTGTTGAAACCACCTGTATGAATATAGCAGAAGAAAAATTTAGCCATAAAACATCATTTGAAACCAATCTTATGAACTGTTCATTTCATAGTTTGCATTGTGTGTGCATGTGATTAGTCTTCAATTATTTCACTGTTTTTTGCAGGCTGAAACCTCTGAATCAGTCATTAAAATCCATCTGAAAGCCAATTTTAGTGACAAAGATGGTAACTTTGCAGAAAAATATCAGCTAGAAAAGCAGAATAGTACCAAGACATGAACGCTACATTTTGAATTTGTTAATCATCCATTTAAAAGTACTATGATCATTGAGTAAAGGACTGGTTCATCTTCTTGTTACTGGTTTTCAATCTTCCTTCTGCTTCAATATTCAAAAGCTGGAACCTTTAAGTATATTTGTTTTCTTGCATGTACCCACCAAGAATATTCTTGCTTTGTTATTCTGTTTTTTTGAAACAAAAATTGTATTTTTCATTCATACATTTCTATTGCTTCCTAAGAATATTTGGATAGAGGAAAATGAGGGAAAATAATGAAAATTTTGAATGAGATATATTGTGAGACTTTTTTAATTGCAGAGCAATTTTGGGGTGGTAAGCAATCATTCAATATTATTCACTTTCTGCACTTTTTTTCAAAAAAAAAAAAAAAAAAAAAAAAAAAAAAGGTAATAAAGAGTGGAGATGGTGGGAAAACCAATCATGTAGCTACCTTATCTACCTCTCCATATCAATAATGAATACCTCATTGACAACATGCCTTCTTTCAACAATTAATTACTTAATTAATTTGTCAATTTAATTCATATTCTGTCATGCATGTTTTAAAAAGAAAAAAGAAAGATGATTGCTATCAACAGTGGATATATTAGAAAAATGAATCATATTTGTATCTACCCCATCTACTACTTTAGATCAATAATGAATAACCCTTATTGATTTACTGCCAATAATTATTAATACATTCTAATTAAAGACCACCACCTTTTTCTCTTTTAAGATATTTTCTCCTGCATCTGGATCTTTAATAAATTAACAACACAAGAATAGACTAGAAAAGAAAGAAACTAGCCAACTGTATGAAAGAACTTCACTTATGTCTTATGAATCAAGCCTGCAAAATCATCTGTAATATTCAAATCTCACCAAACTGTGTAAAATGTTAGTATAGACAACATAACCCCACCAACCTAATGCATTAAATTATTCATTTTCAACACTTTTTGTTGATGAACTCTTTTCTTAAACTATCAGAAAAGAAGTTGAAAAGACACATAAGCAGTGAAAGTGTGTTGAAAAGTAAAGAAAATTTATTGAACTAAATCAGCCCAAACTGAACCAACAATGGAATGAATTTTTTAATTTTGGAATTGGTATTCTGATCTTAAAATGACATAAAAGCCCAATCAAATTATTTTAAAAATAGAAAATAATTATCTAAGAAATAAATAAAAAAACCCAAAATCAAATATATCATCCATTTTTATAGAACCAATTAAATCAATTTGGTATCACCTTTCAGTTCAAAACTGAATCAAACCCAGAAACACAATGAGCTTTGGCTTAGTGATACTTAAGTCACTTTCAGCTATAAAATCCAAGTTCGGATCCAAGTTGAAGCCAATTTGACACAAACAAACAGTCTCTCTCACAAAAACAGCCACACAAAGTATAGATAAAGATGAAGAAAATTGAATTAAATAAAAAAACACACTCAGACTGAAATAGAATAATACCCCTGAAAAAAAAAAAAAAAAGCTAATACCAATGAGCTTTGGCTGAGTGAAACTGAAGTCATTTTCAGCCAACTAAAGCCAACTTTGGATCCAAGTTGAAGCCAACTTGACATACAGACAAACAACCAAACAAACATCAGCTGGTCTAGTAGTGTAAGACCACACCACCAGATCTCTCTATCTCAAGTTTGAGTCTAAGAGAAGACACTTATGTTGGGAGGGGGAGTCACAGTCTTCAAACCGGATACCGGATAATAATATTTTTTTTTTAAAAAAACAACCAAACAGACACAGAAACACACACAAAAACTATGGATAAAGATGAAGATGGAGAGAAATCTGACCTTCCCAATGGCTTGAAACAGAGAAGTATTGAAAGAAGCTGCAGTGAGAATAGGCATTGGAAAACTTGTAGCTCCTGGAACTGCATTGGAAAATCGAGTTCCCGGACCGGTGTAAGAGACGCCGTGAAGAGCCTCCGACCACCATTGATATTTGGGAACACCCAGCCTTGGCACACCCCCTGCATCATTCACCAAGTTAGCTATTTTCTCCTGCAATGTCATCCTCTTCACCAGGTCGGACACCCTCGCATCCACCGCCATCGACTTGTCACAGAACCCATATCCGGACACCGTTGGGTCCTTCGTTGCGTCGCAGGAAAACACCGGCGACCCCTGCCCTGAAACCTGGCAAGAACTCATCAACAAAGCAATGAACAAAATGTGAAAACAGAGCAAAACAGAGAGTGTTCTGTTTTCATGGTACGCCATTCTGATCTTGAAATGAAAAATACCAAGGCAAAACTCAAAAGAGTATGCTTGATATGGATCTAGCACGATACATATATATAGAACACGTTGTTTTCTAGCAGCCCGTGATGTGTGTATGGGAAGTGGTTGAAGATACCTTTATTTTTTTAATTTATTATTTTTGGGGAAGTGAAAAAGAGACATCTATTAATTGGAGCTGTTTTTTTGCGAAGTAGCGAAAGAACAACTGTAAAGAATCTTATGTAATATTTCTGAGAGTCCGTGAATGCTTTTCTCTCTCAAGTGTTTAAGGGAGGCGTGTTTTGTTTGCGAGCTCATATACTGTGGAAAAAAGGTTAATTATTTTTTCTGGTACATTGAAATATACAGGGTCAGTACGGTAAATCACGTGTGGGTTAGTTGGTTGGTTACATGATGAATGCAACTTGTGCTCTGTTTATAGGGATTGGCAATCCAAATGGTGAAAACAGACCATCTAGTTTGGGTTAAAAATCTATTCTTTGACAGTTGAAAAGATAGTCTTGGTTAGGTTTCGGGTAAAGTATGATCAAAATTCAAAGTGGGTATTCAAAGAAAGTTAGAGGGTAAAATATGACCAAATTTGAGTTTTTTATATTATATTTTTGTTATAGAATGTAAACTTTAGATGTAGGCCTAAATGGTTTGTGATTTGTTATGTTGCAAGGTAAAATTGTGAATTCAAGTGTTCAGTTTTGTTGGTGTGTGATCTGAGACAACTCAGTGAGATAATTCAAGGCTCAAAGTAATGAAAAACAAACTGTACTGTTGGTACCCAAAATATTAAATGCTTGAAATGATGAAAACAAAGTGTGTAAGGGGAAAAAACAGAGGAAGTCAAAAGGGACTGTAAAATGGCACAGAAGGGAAGAAGAAGAAGAAGAATGGTGATGCAGACTTTGAGGGTTGCTAATTTGAAAGGGTGAAACAGTAATAAGATTCTCACAAATCCCAACTTGGACTTGTGAATGAGTAAAAATAATTGAATTGGGCTGTTCAAGTTGTTGGCATCTTATGAACACCAAATTCTTATTTTTTAACTAGGAAAGGAGGAGACGTTAGATTTAGTTCATGGAATCTATATTCTCTCTCTTTGTCTTCACATTCCATTTTTTGTAAGTGATTTCCCAATTTTGCAAAATCAATCCCCTAAGTTATCTATAATGTTGGACAATGCGAGCTTATGTCATACTCAATTGAATTCATATAGAATTAAGGGCTTTTGTCATATTCAATTCATTTTACCTCATTGGAAAAAATTGCCTATTAATGAAAATGACTTCCATCCGTCCTTAATATAAGATCCCATCGATTTTTTTAAGAAATTAAGAAAGTTAAATAAGTTAATTTAAAACATTTATACTCATCCATTTTTCTATAAAACTAATTTGTTGGACTTATAATGTGATATATAATATAATGACATATAACACATGATATGATTAAATAACTTATTTAGATTACTTCATCTCTTAAAAAATTTAATTGGGTCTTATATTAAAGATTAGAAGAAAAATAGAATCAATGGCTTATATCATTATATAATATAATGATATACAATATAATATAATTAAATAATTTATTTAGATTACTTAATCTTTTAAAAAAGTCAATTGAATATTATATTAAGGATCAGAAGAAATAGAATTAAGGGCTTCTATAGAATCTACGAATATATTAATTTTGTTTTAACCTCATGCTAAATCCTCTTTTTAACCCTTAAAAAAGTTGTTTATCTAGGTTTAACATTTCCAATTAAAATATTTTAAATAAGAGTTGCACTAATGGTTTTTTTTTTTTTTTTTTTTTTTTTTTTTTTTTTTTTTTTTCATTGAGTATATGTCATTTAGGAGAAGCTTCCTTTTCTATATTTGCTTTTAGTTGAAGGGTAACAAAAATGATACTGCTAGGGGAAAAAAGCATAAAAAAATAAAGCTTGCTTTTGTAAATGAATCATTTATTGTGTTTTATATGTCTTGTAGTGCAAAAATGACAATGGTACTTATATAGCTTTATCTCACATTCAAAGAGCAAGCTTCTATTTTCAGGTCTAAAAAAGGAGCAAGCTTCTATTTCCTCCAATGAACTATAGACACATTTTAGATGTTAATTTAATTTTTTTAAAATATTTTATTTACTTTTTTAACATGTAAACTTTATAAAAAAATAAAATAAATGTGAATAAAACCCTCCAAAAATATGTGAAAAATATTTGAGAAAAATAAAAAACACACAAATCCCGGAAGTAATTCATTGTTGATAAATTGTGGGGATATGCATTAAATTTAAAACAGACGAGTCAATGTCTTTAGAAAAAGTAGTCATTCTATTAGTTTTTTTTTTTTTTTTTTTGGGACCAAGGAATAATAATTTTTTGGGGCCAGCTAAATTCTTATCAGTGACAGGCTACTGGCTAATCCAAGCCAATAAGCCGACAAAGCCGAGTTGCTACCTTTTTGTCCTATAGAGAGCAGGAAATTTGAGGAAAACATTTTAAACAAGAAAAAGAAATATAGTTACACTTAATTTCAATGTATTTTTTATTTTCAGAAAACTTTTTTTTTTTTTTTTTTTTTTTGGTTGCCCACCAATTTACCGGAGTTTCGCCCTACTAATCCGGATCCAACCCATGTTATGCACCTGGCCATAGTAGTAGAATCTCCGAGCGGGATTTTTTACATTTATAAGACTTGAACCCGAGACGTTACTTAAACGACACAAGCTGCTTACCACTTAAGCTAATCCCCGTTGATCAAAAAACTTCTTAGTTCCATTAGCTTATATCCATTAAGCCCAAATTATTCTCCAATCGATTCTTGTTCTAGAGACATTTCACATTTCTTTAGCTAATTGACCTAAGTTTTATTTATTTACTTATTTATTATAGGTAATTGAAAAATCATTTTTTTATGTCCTAATCCTTTAAATAGAAATATAAAATATAAATCGTAATTATTTTTGGCCAACCAATTTATAAATAAAAAATTAATAGCCAATTTATATAATATACATGTGACAAAAGTAAAATTTTAATTGTAATTATGTTGACCTAGTTCAATCATAATTGAGCCACTTATTTTTGAAATTTTTTTAAAGCCAAACACTAGTAAGTTAAAGTTATACATGAAATTAAACCTACGAAATCTTACTTAGAATAAGTTTTTATGCCTACAAAGAATGTTGGACCATTGATTTTTGAATTACTGATTCTCAAACTATTCTTTGAACCGCTCTTCTGTACCTCATATTTCTCAATTTTGTTAATACAAAATGATAATTTTACATTATTATTCAAACCAGTCCTTTTTATAAGATTCAAAATTTTGAATTAGTCCAATCATTTGGGGTTTTTTTTTTTTTTCAAATGAAATATATTTTTTTTACCAATTTTACTCCTAATTAATGCTATTATCTCTCATTATTTTTTTGCAAATCATCCTCTTTCATTTTTTTCATAATTATTTTTCTTTCTGACTTATCCTCTTATAAAAAAGGACATATCTAAAAAAAATAAAAAATAAATACATTTTTACCTTTTATTTTTGTCGATTTTATCTATTTATTAATTGTAGCTAATTTTAACAAAATTTTTTAAGCCTACAATTGGGCTTAGTAAATAATTTTAGGAAAGGGTTGAAATCCATTTAAGGGTCCCTTTTAGAAAAAAAATCCCAAAAAGGCCTCAAGATTCTGAAAATTCCAAAACCCTTTTTGGAATTTTCGTCTCTCCTTAAATGAGTTGTAAATGACGAGGATCGAATTGTTAAGCCTAATGGTGAGGAAGACGCGCAGGTTGAGCACAATGGGACTGATTTATTGGTATTAAAAAAATAAAATGTGGAGGCATCATTTATGAGGTAAAGAGGGTGTATGGGGAATTTGAGTGGAGGCGTGTATCATTGGGTCCGATTTAGTTGTTAAATTTTAATGAATTTATCCTGTCGTCCAAATCGTGATCCAACGGTCTTTTTTGAAATTTTTTTTTTTTACTTTTGTTTTTTCTCCAAAAAGACAAAACTTAAATTTTTTTTTTAAGTAAAGGAGGCATCATTTATGAGGTACAAGAGGGTGTATGGGGAGTATTGAAGAGTGGAGGCTCCCGTGCATCATTGGGTCTGACCGTCCAGATAAGGGGACGAGATTTGGATAAGCGGGCCCCACGAGAAACATTCGCAGAAGTTAAGTCACGGGTGGACCCTGTGCCCTGTGGGGCCCAATTTGATTCCTAAACCAGCAATGTAATGCTTAGGTGGATCCTCACTGTAACCCACTTGGTCCCTTTATTTCTCTTTCTGTTTTTATTAGATAAAAATGGTTTTGAAGATAAAAGGTTTTTATATTTTCTAATAAATATATTTTTCAGAAACCCTTGACCATCTCAATTAAGAATTTATTGATTTTACCGACCGATTAGGGTTGGCTCAAGTGGTAAACGATTGTTTATTTAAGCAAGGTCTCGGATCGAGTCTTGTGAATACCAAAAACTCCCCGCTGGAAGACTTTCTCACCATAATCAGGCGTAACACGGGTTCGATCCGGATTAGTCGGGGTGAAAACCGGGTGCGCAACAAAAAAAAGAAGAAGAAGAATTTATTGATTTTTTTTTAATTAACTCATTTACCATTAATAAATAATGGTATTATTTGATATAATTTTTTATACTATTTAAACATATTGATATATATTTGAACGTCATCATTAATAAAATCATAAGTAATGTTAATAATTTGAATTTTTATGAATAAAAAATTATATTGAGAGAGGTATTCCAAATTTCCAATAGAGCTCAACCCATCAATATCAAATATTATAAAAAAAAAAAAGGCAAAATTCTTTCCCGTTTTTTCAATAAAAACTTTCTTTATTGACTTTTGAAATTAGTCGTATATTTATCTTTATAAAATTTAATATAAACCATAACTTATAATATAATTTTATTTAATATCATAACGCTCGTAAATCACATCGGGAGAGGAATATTTTGAAAAGATATATAATACCTGAATCTATCTGATATAATAATATTAAACAATTATATAAAAAATAGAAAAAGTTGGCAAGATGCAAAACAGGAGTTGGGTAAAGAGGAAATATCGGGTATGTACATTACCCTACCCCAGCAAGTGGCATAATGGTCCAAAATCACATATTCAATTATTGATATTTTTATCTTCTTCTTAAGTTCAACCGACGAAGGGGTCGGGACTTAACTTTCCTCACTCAAAGGGAGGGGTTTGATCCTAAAGTTAGTCAAAAAGCTAGGGGAGGCATCTTAGGGGTTTATAAAGCGGTGGAAACGCTGGGTGGAGGTGGAGACGCATGTGTACTTTCTTTCTAGTATACCCTGTGGATTGAGGCTCCAAGCGCTCATCTTGACGTAGGTGGTGGCAATCCCTTTCCTAAAATTTTCTTAGCAAAAAAAAAAAAAAAAAAAAAAAAAAAAGATATTTTTCATTTCTTCAATTTTTCTCACAAGCAGTTAAAAAGCAACAGACACTATTGCACCAAAACCATCCATTTTTTTTTTCTTCCCATTTTTACGTGATTACAGCCTAGATATTTACACTGGTGGACAAAACTCATGTTTCTTCTATTCATTCTCTATCCCCAATGAACATAAATAAAATAATTAATATAAAAATATTTTTATGAATTTTTTTCATAATAAAAAAATATTCTTATCACATTTTTCTTTTGAATTTTTAAAGTCAATCAGAAATAACATACGTTTGTAAATTCTGTCTATAATATAAAATATACAAGAACCATAATAATATTCCTGTATTTTCATCTCAAAGTACTTAAATTCTAATAATTGGATACACACACATATAATTATCTTAATATTTTTTGACAACTCATAGTAGAATATAAGTTTTATTACTTTTACAGGTCAAAAATAGACGGAAAATAACATTAAAGTCATAATTAAAAATAATAATATTAGAAAAGTCCCAAAACTTATTAATAGTAGTAGCTCTATTTGTCAATGATTGTTTTTTCACTTATCATTGACAAACTATATGACTTTTCCAATATTATTTCTTTTAATTAAAACTTTAGTGTCATTTTCCAAAAAAAAAGAAGGAAGATATCACTTTCATCTTATCCCCAATAAAATAATTTCTTTTAGAAAAGGGAATAAAATTGTGAATATATTATTTAAATTTAGGAGAAAAGACAAAAAATACACTTGAACTTCAAAATATCAAATCAGCCTTATTGTCTATGGACTAAACTTATATAGCAATTAATACCCTTTTAATAGCAAATCACTGATTTAAGGTTTTAAATTTCAACTGAAATTTTCTTGTCTTCTTCCCTAGAATTTAAAGTTTTCTTATCTTACTGATGATTAATGAAGATATCACTTTTCTTTTTGCTTTTTTGATCACAAAAGATGGGTCTTTAAAAAAAGTAACTACGAGTATGGCAGAAAAAAGGAATCTTGATACACATTTTTGTTCACAATGTACTCTAATTACAACAATTAAAATCCTTAATTAAGGTTAATTAATTGCTTAATTATTGAACCCTTTTGTGGAAATTTTGCAATGCCAATCAACCTCATTTTGGCTTTCTAGTATTACGGTAACACACATAAATGAATTTCTTATTTTGAACTAAAAACTAAAACCTAAAACATGATTACTTCTTTGAAATGATTGGACAATAATTAATTAAATCTCATTATTTACGTCCATTTCAATCTCATGTTCTTCAAGTCAAACTTGTGAGTTGTAAATTTGTGATTATGATGTTTAATTTTTAAGGATAAACATAGATTTGCTAGGCCCAAATCAACCTTTAATTTTTTGAAATAAAATTTATCTTGTTTATCTAATTATAAGAAAATAAATACTAACCTAATTATATAATACTTTGAAAATTCAAAGTAGCTAGCTGGAGTCAATTCCTTTGATACAGTTGTTTAGTACTAATCTGCCCTAATTATCCCAGATCAGATCTAGATCAAGGGTTCACATTTGGAATCTGAATAGTGAATAAGATCTTGTTATTTTAAAAATAAATAAATAAAAAAGAGAAAAAAATAATACGATTCAAGATTTTACAAAATCATATAATTAATCAGGATAGTATAGATTGGTTATTATAAATTTATAACGGAAAACACAAGGTTTCATTTTTTTTATTATCAAATCATATATATCATGTAGTTTAAATATATTAAAAAGATTATAATCTATTACGTATAGTATATATAATTATATATAAATCTGGATAGTATATATTGGTTATTAGAACTTTATAACGAAAACACAAGCTTTCATTTTTTTAGGAAAAAAATCAAATCAAATCATGTAATTTAAATATATAAAAATATTATAATCTATTACGTATATTTCACATTCCTTAAACAAGAGAAATAATTAAAATTTTAGTGAGGGGAATGAAACATCTTGAAAAAGTCACTTCCAATTGACTATGACAATATTAGAATTTGGATTAACTCATAGTATTTAAATAGGGAAAACCCTTTAAGGTCTCAAGCACCAAAAAATTGCCAAAAAAATCCTACAGAGAATTGTGATATCACAAAAGTCCCATTTAAGAGATTAACAATTTCATATGTATGTTTTAATAACAATTTGAGACTTTTTTAATATCACAATTTTTTATGAGACTTTTTAAATTTTTTTTTGGTCTCTTACGACCTTAGAAGGATTTTCCCTATTAAATAGTAGACTATTGAGTATTCACAGAAAACTAAAGACATTATTTATCAAAAATTTAAATTATGGATATTTAAAATTTAAAATTATTATTATATTATTGGGATACAGCTTGTAATATTTTTATTATTATATATAATACAATATTTAACAGATACTGTGTTTCTTGATATTCTTTTTTGAGAGGCATATCCTGTTGCGGGCGACTTAGTTGACTTAGAGTGGGGGACACATGAGTGTGGATAACTTTAATCAAGAAAATCTTCTTAATGAGATTGAATAAAACAAAATCAGATTCCTCAATCAAGGAAAAAAAAAAAATCAATCGATCTTTGAATTAATCCAATAAATTATATTTCGGAATAAAAAAAATTATAACTTTTTGAAAGCGCAAGAGGACAGAATCCTAAACTTAGTTTCAAAGGAAAATTTTAATTGATTGTAAAATGGCTCTGAATTTTCTGTGATTATGAATGATTGCAGTAACACAATGTTTCTTCCATGTTCAGTGAATCTTCCCAATTTTGCATTCCAATATGTACAGAAAAAAGAGACTGACGAACTTTTGAATAGTCTTTCAGAGAATCAGCTGATTTATTAATTAAGAAAATACAAAGTTTTCATTTATCTCATTTGAAGAATTTCGATTATCTGCATTTTTACATTAGATGCTTAAGAAAATTGAGTAATAATCATTGTTCCAACTGTTCTAAACATAAGTGGAAGACATTCTTTACATGTTGTGTCATTTGCGAAGCGGCTTTCCTCAAATTTCCCAACCATCCGTCACTCTGAGAATAATCTTCATTAATAGTCATTATAAGAATAATCTTCATTAATAGTCATCATTAGTCATTATGAGCCATTACTATTGAGGCTCTCTTATCTTGTATATATATCTAAAGTTTGTACATGAATAGAACACAACATTCATTCTTTCCATTTTGCCAAGTCACATGGTAGTATGGTACCAGAGCCAAGGTTTTGACCTCTCTGATTTTTTTTTCTATACACATTTTTTTTCCTCCTTTTTTTCGAGAACTATTCTCTCCTTTTGAACGATTATATGGTTTTCCTCCTTCTTATTCTATGTTCAAGGTTTTTGGTTCTCTTTGTTTTGCATCCACATTAAGTCACAATCGTTCAAAATTTGCTCCTCGTGCACGTAAATGCATTTTCTTAGGCATTCCTCACGGATCTAAAGCTTTCACATTGCTAGATCTTTCTAATCATCAAATCTTTTTATCTCGAGATGTTATTTTTCATGAACTTGTGTTTCCCTTTCAAAATGGTGACACTACTTCTCTTTCCACCCCTTGGCCTTTGAACCTCAAACCCCTCTCCTTTATTCGAGGACATTTCTGATCCCCCTTCCCAGTCTTTACCTCTTCCCGGATCCCCAACCTTATCCACAAGTCCAGCCACTCCTCCCTCCATTAATTCTGACTCTCCACGGCCTTCTCCCAATCCTCCCCTTCGTCGGTCAACAGTTTACATAACCCTCCCTCATATCTGCGGGATTATCATTGTGCCCTCACTACTACTTCGCTAACCAATCATCATGCAAAGGTAGTCCTCGTTATCCTTTATCCTCTGTTCTTTCTTATTCTTCTCTTTCTCCTTCTTATCATTCCTTTGTTAATCTTGTTACTACTAATCCCGATCCCTCCACTTTCAAACAAGGCATGTGAAACTTTCCTTTTGGAGAGATGCCATGGCCGCGAAATACGGGCTCTTGAGCAAAATCGGACACAGGTGCTTACTCATTTACCACCGGATAAGAGGACTTTGTTGGTTGTAAATGGGTTTTTCGCACCAAATTCAAAGCGATGGTACTATTGAAAGGTATAAAGCAAGACTTGTGGCTAAAGGTTATACTCAAACCGAAGGTGTGGACTATTTTGATACATTTTCTCCGGTAGCTAAGATGACTTCTTTACGTTTATTATTGTCCATTGTTTGCTTTGCTAAACAATGGCATTTACATCAATTAGATGTCAATAATGCCTTTTTACATGGGGATTTACATGAAGAGGTTTACATGGCCCTTCCTCCTGGTTATACTACTTCAGATCCCAAGCTTGTTTGCAAATTGCAAAAGTCTCTTTATGGTTTAAAACTGGCCAGTCGCTAATGATATTCTAAGCTTTCTTCTGCTTTGCTGTCCTATGGTTATTGTCAATCTGCTTTTGATCATTCCTTGTTCTTCAAAGCATCAGACACTTCATTTACTGTCATTCTTGTTTATGTCGATGATGTGGTGCTTCTTGGAAATGATTTGGTTGAAATTAACTTGGTTAAACAAATGATTGGATTCTCGCATTTACCATTAGGGATCTTGGTGAACTTCGTTATTTTCTTGGTCTTGAACTTGCTAGATCTAAGAATGGTAATTTTCTGTCTCAACGAAAATTTACCCTTGAATTACTTGAAGACATTGGATATTTGGCTTGCAAACCTGCTTCTTGCCCAATGGATCCTCACCTTAAGCTTTCTAGTGATCATGGTACTCTCTTACTTGATCCCCTCCCTTATAGAAAGCTCATTGGCCGCCTGCAATATCTCACTACTACTCGGCCTGATCTGAGTTTCGTCACTCGGCAACTTAGCCAGTACATGTCTGCTCCTCGGGATACTCATTTATCTGCTGCCCACCGTGTTCTCCGCTATATCAAATCCTCTCCGGTCTTGGTATTTTCTTCTCTCGCTTCTTCCGATTTACAATTAAGAAGTTTCGGTGATTCTCGATGATTGGGTGGTTGTTTAGATACTCGTCGCTCGATTCTGGTTTTGCCATTTTTCTTGGTTCTTCCTTAATTTCTTGGAAAGCCAAGAAGCGGCCACTTGTTTCCAAATCTTCTTCGAGAGCGAAATATCGGGCTTTATCATCTACAACTTGTGAAATACAATGGCTTATATACTTGTTAAATGATTTTTACATTTCTCATGTTGCTCTCATTTCTTGTGATAATCAATCGCCATTAAAATTGTGCCAATCCAACTTTTCTTTTCTATTGTCATTTGGTAAGGGAAAAGCTTCGTTTTGGTGCAAAAAACTATTGTTCATTTTTGTTTTTAAAAATAACATTCACCATGAGATTTATTTTTTGTAGTTAGGGATAATCTTCATTATTAGTATTTTGAAATAATCTTCATTAATAGTCATTTTTCCTCAAGATCTTAAATTTTTTTATCTTGTATATATATGTAAGTTTGTACATGAATAGTTCATTATTTTAATATCAACCAAACAACGTCGTTTTGGTGCAAAAAACTATTGTTCTTGAAAAATAACATTCACCATCTCGAGTAAATATTTTGAAGTATTTTTTTAAAGATCTTAATTTTTTTTCCAAAGTTCATGAAGTATTATTTTAATATCAACCAGTACCCTAAAGTATCTTTTTTAGTACCAGTTAGTATGTCGACTGGTACTACAAAAAATACTTCAAGATACAGATACTAAAAAGATAACTCATGATACTAACTGCTACTGGAAAAATACTTCATGATCTTGAAAAATTATTTTAGAATCTTAAAAAAATATTTTAAGGTATTGACCCAGGTATTAAAAAATACTTTAAGATACTTGATTGGTACTAAAAATATACTCATGATGGTTTTTTTGCATCAAAACCGTGCCATTTGATAGAAAAAGAGGGCAACGGATGGTTAGGAAATTAGAGGAAAGCCTCGTCCATTATTCTCATACTTCAAAGTGATTATCCGCATGCTATTTACCTCATTAGTAACCCTAATATTGATTTTCATGCTTATAGGAATATCAATGAAGAAATCAAACAAATTCTCTAAAGGGACGAATTAAAGGTAAATTTGATTAACAATGTAAGAGATCAGAACATGGAAGCTAACTGAAATATTTTTTCGAGAGGTAAATGTGAAATGATATGACCCACATTAATTTAGTTATCTTGTCCTTTGTATAAAAATAGAATTTCAATTCTCTTATTTGGGCAATGTTATTGTTTAGTGTGAAAAATGTTTATTTGACTACACTTTAATTAGGCCTAAAGCCATAATTAATAGTAATGTAAAGCAAAATATAACCATTATATTTTAGTTTGGAGGATTAAGCTAGGAATTTAACTTTTGATGGGTTTTGAAAGTAAAGGATAAGTACAAATTATTTTTGTAAATACTAATAAATTTGGTGTCATAAATTGATATAGTTTTTTTTTGTATTATAAGAAAACGAATTTATTATATTAAGATAAATCAAAATATAATCGACATATAATTTGATTTTAAAAATTAAAATCATAATATGCACAATAATTCAACAACCAAGTCATCAATTCGCTTAATTACTTTATTTTGAAGTGATGGGTTGGTCGTATTTGGTATGGAAATTTCGTATCCTTTTTATGATATTCTATTATTGATGATGAGTACATGATTGGAGGTGGTAGCTAGCTTCCTTAATTCCTATCCTCTTCCTTCCACCATTTCATAGTGATAATGACCACCTTGAAAAATAATCCCACATTTGCATGTGTTCTCTTTCTCCATAAACCACCTAATTGGCTTAAAAAAATTAGTTCACTTGATAAAAATTTGACTTATAATTTTATAAAGTCGTGAGATCAAATCTCACATAGTCACCTATTAAAAAATTTGAAAAAAAAAAAATTGATGCATGTAAATTTAACAATTATTATTATTATTTTTTTTTGTGATTGTGTTAAAAGAAGAGCTCCACATCATTTAAATTAAAACATCATAACATTTAACATATGTGTGTTAGTAAAAGTCCTACATATGTGGCTTATTTTTGAAAGAGTTCAAGTGATCACTACCTATAGAAACCACACATGAAATGAAACGTGTAAAATTATCAACATCAATCTCCTTCAATTTGGTAGAACTTAATTGTCTGTGGCCAATTTTAAAGATAAAGAACTTCCAAAAGTATCTAGTTGAAACTCAGCGTCTTTCTCCTCTTTGGAGTTTCGCTCTCACTCTGCTAGGGTTTTTATCGCTTTGTGCTTTGGGTGCGTGACAGAGGCAGAATTAGGGAGGGGTAGCGTTGGCCCCCCAAAATTATAGAATAGTACCTAGATGTTTAGGAAATTATATTTCAACCTCATAAAATTTTTAATATTTTCACTTTTGTCCCCATTAAAAATTTCATGGAGGGACTAAAATGAACATATTTAAATGTTTATAGGGTTGAAATGTACTTTCATAAACACGGGGTTCTGTTCTGTAATTTTCGCCCCTCTAATTTGAATTCCTGGCTCCGCCTTTGGTGCGTGAGCGGCTAGTTTCCGATGTCTCTCCCTCTGACCAAAGTCGGAGGGAGGTTGTCCGGTGTGGGAGCTCTTGATTTTTGGGGTCTGGGTTTTTTTATTTTTTTATTTTTTTTTTAATTTTATTATGTTTGTTGTGAAGGTCATCTGGATCTGGGTGGTGGAAATCAAGGGAAGGAGAGCAAGTTTAGCCATGAAAGGGGTGGTTAGAAGTGATGTGGAGGATGGTAAATCAAAGGAAAAGTGTTGTAATGATGATATCATCGCTGATTTCGTTCATAAGGGGAGTTAGTCACTACAAAAGTTCACAAGGGGGAGAATTACCCACGGAATTCCGTGGGTAAAAAACGCCCGTCGGAAAAAAGCCTACATGGCGTTTTTTCCGACGGAAAATTTTTTTACCCACGGAATTTTGTGGGTAATTTCCGTGTTGAAGTGTGAGTGTTGATGGAGGATTAAGGTTGAGAGCGGCGATTGTTTCGACATTAATCCGATAAGTTTCTCTGTCTCATTCTCAACGATTTGGCTTGATTTTTAGGGGATCTTAGTTCTTCTTTTCAGATCTGGTGGCTTTGGGTTGGGGTTTGAGAGTAGAGCCGGAAATCGGGTCAAGCCCGTTGGGCCGGCTCGTTTAGGTCCTAGTCCGTCAAGGGTCGGGCTTAAAAATAGATGAGATATTTGAAATTGGCTATGCAGGGTCTTGGACTTAATCGGGTCGGCCCTGTAGGGCCTCGGATTAGCCCGTTAGGCCCTTTTAACTATAGCATTTTTTAAAAAACAAAAAAAGAAACAAAATTACTTAGACTGCCATGCGCTAGCTGCTTAGACTTAACCCTAAAAATATTTCAATACAGCTAGCCATCGCCTTTCTTTGCATTTTTTCTTGGAAAATCTGACTCTCAAGCTCACTAATCATATTAGCCTCCTCGTTTGATCTAATGTTGCTTAGTGGTATGCTTCTTATGTTTTATGTGAGTTATTTGTGAATAATGGTTTGTTTTTTTTATTATGAATTAGTGAATGTGTTTATTTGTTGGATGATTTGTGTTATTTGGATATTAATGTTGATAACATTTATTTGATAGATTAGAACTTTTATTGTTGCAATTTACTAATTACATTTCTTTGGAAAAAAAACTGGAGGAAAAATAGTTAAAATTTGGAACAATAACTTCCCGATCCTGTAGGGCTGGCCTTGACTCTGGTGCTCTCGGGTCAGGCTTTAAAAAACATATGTTTTCCTTATTCTGGCCTTGGCCCTTTAGGGACCAGGCCTGATTCCTAGCTCTATTTGAGAGGTGGTAACGATTGGAGTCCCTTTGGGCTGTTGGATGGTTAAAGCCTGCGGCGGAGCTCTTCTCCATGCCACAGTTGTTGCGTTGCGTGGTGATGGTGAATCTACTCTCTTGGTAAAGTCTCGAATAGGATGTGATTGTTAATTATAATGGTTCTTTGAATTCTCATCCCTTGGTTTGAGCAAAGTGACCGGTTTCTCTTCACTCCTCTGGCAGAGGCAGCGGGACATTTAGCTTACTGAATTCAATCTAGGGTTAAAGTTTGGGAAGGATATGTTGTTAGTGGTTAGTGTTGTTTTGGTTGGGCATGTATCATTTAGTTGTTGTGTTTTATTTTGAACCTCTGTAGTGTACTGTAATATATTTTAGTAATGTAGTCTATTAAAAGAAAGACCACTACCTATAAATAGATAATGTCTGGTGTTAGTCTAAATTTTTTATTTATATTCTTCTGTTTCCCTTTTTTTTTTTCAGGAAAAGTTCCTTTAATTTTGGAAAGTTGATACAATTTTAATTGTTTAGCAGAATAACTCTTAATTAAGAATAGTGTCAATATCCACATATATAACTCAAACCAAGTTTACTTTTTTTTTTTTTTTTTGTTAGTAGTTTTTGGTTTTTACAGGTAATTCTAACAAAAATAACCATTGAACTGGTGAGTTAGAACTGTCTTCAGCCATATTTGATGATGTTATATTAAACTGTCAAATAAGTTGAATAAAATATTTATTGATTATTTGCAAAACCATCTTTCATATCAAGTTTTTTAACTTTAAAATTAATTTAGAGTACAAAAAAAACCACATAATTCTAAATATTGTTTATAAAAAATATAAATATTTTATATGATGTTTTTCATTTAACCATCACATTTATTTTAGCATATATAACGGTTAAATAATTGTCAAATAAAAGGTGTTCTTATAAAAGACGACTTATAATTAACCACAATCTATACCTTGAAATAGCTATCAAATATAAGCTTTTAATAATAGCGTGTCAATATGAGGATTTTATTAGTAAGAGACCTATGAATATCTCTATAAATACTTTTAAGCATTTTTTACCCTAATAAATCTCAGAACCCAACCCAATCCACCTAAAATTATTCGGGATGATTTTTTTTTTTCTTTCTTGGGGGACGAGTAGGCTCAATTTCTATCTAATAAAAAATTGAATCTATTTTCTTTTTCTGATTTCTCTCTAACTTCTTCTACCTACAAGTACTTCAGATGATTCGATTCCTTCACCATTGATCTCTATATTGAAATGGAAAAGCACATTTTGGTTACGTTGTATATATCAATGGGTATAATATTCATAGCGTAACGAAAAAGATAAATTAAAGTACAATAATTGAAAAAAAAAACTCGAAGACACAATAATTTATTACTATATATATTATTGTTGTTGTAGTAGTAAATTTCTTACAGGTGAATTAATTGGAATAAAAACAAAGTACATTATCTAATAAAAAAAATTGAATCTATTTTCTTTTTCTGATGTCTCTCTAACTTCATCTACCTAAAAGTACCTTCACCATTGATCACTATATAGTTTTTTTTTTCCCAGTTTGTATTGAAATTGAAAAGCACATTTTGGTTACGTTGTACATATCAATGGGTATAATATTCATAACGTAACGAAAAAGACAAAGTAAAATAATTGAAAAAAACTCAGAAGACACAATAATTCATTACCATATATTATTGTTGTTGTAATACGATCTTTGATTTTAAATATAGAACATAATTTGTAATGAGATTCGAACTACTGTTCAAAAATGAGATTTGTATTACAAAATATGTTATATATTTAGGATCAGAAGAGGAGAAAATTTATTACACGTGAATTGGAATAAAAACAAAGTAGGAGTACATCCCATGCAACATTGAGATGCCAACCAAGTGTGTCTTTTTTCACGTGTGTCTGTCTCTCTCTGTCACATTTTGATATGCATGGCCATATATATAATTAGATTCAAACATTATCGAATTTAATTGTTGGTACCTCTTTCGTCTTTTCTTTCTACATTCATATTAACATGGATTTAAGATCTCGTGTTTAAGTGGTTAAAACCTTTTTCACTGAAACCAATACTTGCTGGTTGACCAAGTGCACGTCTCTATAGGTACATACATATATTACAAAACTACAATGATTGAAAAATGTGTTAGGTTACAAAACTACAATGATTGAAAAATGTTAGGTTTTTAGGCCATTAATTGGTGTATAATTAGCTGGTATAAATACTGATTCTATCCAAAGAGAAAATTAATGATAGGCAGAAACAAAAAGGGTTCTAATTGATTACTAATAGGGATTTTGATGTATGTTATGTGTTAACGACCATGATCATTATTTATGTTTATGGATTATTAAATATACGAGTAATTAATATTATATAATTTGGATTAATGTTTTTAATTTATTGATACACTTTGACGTATTTTGCACGGAGGGTCCCTCAAAAGCCTAACGTGAATAAGAAATAAGCATGCCTTCTTGTTTTGTTTCTGTTCCCTTTTCTGTTTTTTCCATTGTTTTGGTTGTAAGTTAAGCAACTAGTTGGTACTACATACATATCATTCTTCCTTCCTTTTTTTCTTTTTCTTTTTTGCCATAAAAAATTTGAAATGAATTGGATTTTAACAGCCATATATAATGTTGAATATATAATAATATTGTTAGATTAATATATTAATATCCAATATTATTGGTCCTAAGTAGAAGTAATTCCCCAAAATATTTTTTCCACTCATGTCCAAATTAAACTCTTAACTTAATGTAATCCCTTTTACCTAATCCAACAATTATTGACGAAGTTTAGAATCTTGTTATTAAATTTTTTCATAATCTAAAATAATAGCTATAGAGATATTGACAATTACCATATCCCATCAAAAAATTTATTGCCTAAAGGTTCATAAATTCTACTCTTCCGATCTTAAATATAGAACATAGTTTATAGTACAAATTAATTACACTATAAACTATGTCCTATATTTAGAACCGGAAGAAGTAAAGTCTTTGAGCATGTATAACTATATATATTCAACTGGTTTAACTCTTCTTAAATTATGTGTAACTTATTTTTTTATTATATGTATAACTGAAAAAGAATTGTACCTGATAAATATAGGTTGCACATGAATACTTGAATAAATTTTAGAGTATCTCTAAGCAATATATTTTGTCATAAGAAAAAATTCAACAATTTTTTCAAAAACATCTATTAATACATCACTAAGTGATTTCAAACTCATGCATTTATTGATTAACAGCTAGTATTTTACTCATTGGACAGATTTTCATTGACTGACTCTTCATTAATCTTTTAACATTTTCTAAACTTGACTTGGTGTCTTCTGTAATGACTAAAAATGTCTTTAATATTTGTTGAATATGTTGTCACTTTCGTTTGTTTTTATTTAGATAAATCTACGCAGAAGAAGAATTAAAAGTCTCATGTCATAGAAATAATATATCTATCAATTTTAAGACCACGAACAAGGACAAAACTAATTAATCAGTGACAGAAATAAATGAAAAGTGAGACCATGATTGATAATGAGACAAGATAGCTAGTTGGTGATCCATAGCCACCAAAAAAAAAAAAAAAAAAAAAAAAGGTAGAAATAAATATTTATATAAGATAATAACAATTAAGAGGATGATTAATTAATACGTGGGTTTATCAATCTTAATCTCTAAGGACATGGACCCACTTTGTGTCGGTTTGTTTTTGCCTTTCTGGCATACTTCTTCGATAATAAGGAATGCATAATGGCCCACACAAACACACTCATTTATGCATGGCTCGTTGTTTATTTTTTGTTTGATTCTTCTTAAGTGGGAATCCTACTATTCAACGAAGTCACATCCTTTTCAATGCAATTAAGTATCAATCACTTTTTGTACAATTAATGTTTATCTAACTCCAAAATAATTATTTAAATTTGCACCGACTTGATCATACACACCAATATTTTTTAAAATGTATTGTTGATATTTTTCAAAAGGCATTTGTTAGTTTTGAAAAATATTGAATACCTACTTTTTATATATTCCCATATCGTAAGAACAAGAAATTAATTAACATGATGTTAAAGTTTAGTATAGTCAATAAGATTTAAAAATAATATTAGGAATAAACTTCTTTTACTTTGATATTAAGAATAACTTAAATTTTATAACAAATTTAATATTTTTAACTGTTTTTAATTATGAGAAAAAAATGAATTGAGTGACATATACTTTGGAGAGAATCTCTACTTGAAATCTTCTTAATAGTTAATACTCGCTCTGGTCCTAATTATAGGAACACTTTTGTAATGTAAATTGTACTACAAAAGTGTTTTTGTAATTAAGTCTGGAAGTAGTATGTTTGTTTGAAAAACCAAGAGTTAAATTTATGCTCCTTTCAAATTCACTATAAGAAATCAAGAATCTTGTAGCTTCAATAATCTAGTAATTAGGTTGGATGAAGTTGGGTGGGTTCCAATAAAATTTACAAAAAAAGGTAATAAAAAGAGGCCTAAGGTGCAATTATTTTCATATGTGCACCTGACACCATAATTTTTTTTTTAGGCGTAAAAGTATATAGTTAAAGAAATGATGTAAAAGTATATATGAAACTTCCAGAATGATATAAAAATGCTATGGCTGCTATGTCAATTACTAACATTGACTACATAACAAATAGTCCCCATACACTGTTATATATTACCTTCTATCTTAAATATAAAATAAAATTTATAGTGCAATTTACACTACAAAGTTTGTCATATATTTAAGACACCGAAGGAAGTAGCATTTTCGCTCCAAACAACCCTGTCCACGATTGCGAGAACTCTTGCACTGTACAATTAATGGTTGCCACTCCATGGCTGGTTGATCTTCATAAAAACTAGAATTTAATCTTAGAATGTTATAATATGCTTTAACATGATTGGCTGGTTGATCTTCAACATGTTGGAAAAGAGAACTCTAAAGCAGATATTTTAGCCAAACGTGCTTTAAGAATGCCCATGGTTTTCATTTGGTTCCTTTAAATGATTTCCGTTTGTTTTGTTTCTTTTAATGTAGATTAGTTTTTACTCCTTTCTTTCTTGTATTAAAAAAAGAGTTGTCCCTCCACGTTGTGGATTTCTTTGGTTTCTTTTACACCTTTTTTTTTTTATTTTTCTACTACATCGACTTTAAGTACAAGACGTGTTTTGAAAAGTCTCATATTTGATATTTCAATATATAAGGATTTTTATAATTTTTTAAGGATAATTAATGTCTTTCTTCCCCTAAAATATCCATTAGAAATCGTTAAAAGTTCTTATCTTTGTTCATTAATGTGGTCCATTTTACGTGCATTTATATAAAGGAAAAATTGAAGAAAATATAAAATCTTAACTATTTACTTTTTAAAAAAGATGTGGATTAAATAAAAATGTCTTATATTTAAAAAGGAAAATGAATGTTTCAAGAATTTCTAAACTGAACGATTTTTTTTTCCTCAGTAAAAGGGAATGATGATTACTTAAAGGATAATTACAAGAATGGTTTTTAATTACATAAAATGGGGAGGTAAATGGTTTTTAATTGAATGGATAAGGCTTGTTAAAGTTATATGGCCAAAATTTGAGGGGATAGCTCAAAAAGTGATGGCTCAAAACGTGTATTAATTATTTAAATTAAATTTTGACCATATGAGGCTAAATATTTCAATTTGTAACAACTTATGTTACACGTAGTTGAAGTATAGTTACACCTACTGAAGATGAGTTACATACACCTTATTTAGAGGCAAAATATAAGATATTTGCATATTGGTAAAGATATGTTGATTGTTGCATACCACTGAAGAAAAATTGTACCCGTTGGAAATGAGTTGTACTCACTAAAAAACCTAAAATCTTTAAACAATTTTCAGGTACTTTTGGGCAATAAATATTTTATTTTGGGGGGGGTTTCATCAATTTTCCCTATAAAATATCAAATACATGATCTATAGCAAATAATACTATATATATATATATATATATAAAACATATTTAAGATCGTTATTCCTAACTAAACTTGACAATACTTGAATTTGGCTCAACAGTCCTAATTTATATATGGTTATATCTTTTCTTTAATAAAAAAACAAAAACTCTATAGAGTTCTCGGGATCCATATGGCTTAAACCTTCACATCAAATTATAGAAAAAATAAAAAAGAACCTTCACATGAATAAATTTGTAAATATTCTTTCAACGGAGGCTAAGGGAAATTTAAAAGTGATTGGAACAAGAGTGTGCCGTGTGCGGCAAGGTGGAGTGTGGGTCAATATCAAGTGAAACATGCATCTAAAAGCTCACCAATGGTTGAAAATGAAATATTCACAAAGGTCACATGACTTATAATTGGGCCTCTCCTTGTTCATTACGTCTGTCGATTCTCCCGTATGGGCCCAACGTCTTCCCCCAATGTTTAAAACCAACATCTATATTAATAGTTAATGATGATTGACACAGTTGGTTAATGTGTCGGTTTGTATCTCAAAAAGGAGAAAGTTTGATACCTACTGGTCAATGTGAGGGCCTTATTAGTGGGTGATTGTAAATACATTTGTAAGCGCTCTCTGAGTCCGGACGTCTTTGGCCTTAGTGAGATTGGTATCTACCCCTACTTAAACTTATATATATATATATAAAAATAATAATATTGATATTAATATCCAAAAAAAAAACATCGATATTATTGACCAACGAATGATGGATTTAGCGAAAGGAGTTAGTCTCTCATGATATGACGAATCAAAATTTGAATCATTCTGCGAGGAGAGGCACCTACATGTAGTGCTTGACAGTACTTCAAATATGATTATTTTTTATAGGAGAATACATATACTTGGGAAAAAGACAATCCATATTATTAGTTCCCTTTTGCCTCATCATACACCAACATGTTACCAACAAGGGTTGAGTCTAGTGGAAAGTGCTAGTCTCTTAATTTGTGGCAAACCAAGGTTTGAGTCTTTACTGAGAGATGTGTCCACATCTAATATATAATAGTGTCTCGAATATGATCACTTTCAATAGGAAGATACACTTAGTACCTAACATATGTTAATTAATAAGAGCTTAGACTAGCAGAAGAGCATAGTCCATCATAATTTGATAAACCTATTTTTGAATTTCTATTGAAAAAAGTGACTACATTTAGTATCAAACACTGTCTCAAATATGATTTTCTATAATGGGAAGATACCTATGCTTATAAAAAAACACCGCCATGTTAAATACTCACACCCTTTCTAAATACAGAATCTTAGTTGACTTTGTCTCACTTATTTAATATATATTTTTATTTTTTAGCCAACGTATACATATATTAACCTTACTTTTATAGTACTCTTATTAATGTTATAGTTTTCTCATCCATTTTTCTCCCAAATTTAAAACCATCATTAAAAGATGTATATTTAGGGAAAATGATGCATGACTTTTAAATAATAAAAATAATAACTAATAACTAATTTAGCTAATTTCTTTCACCTGTGAATGGATTAAGTTAGGTCTAAAATTTACTATTGGATGGAGTATTATTATGTTTATTATTTCATTCTTCAATTAACATATTGTTTTTCCTTCCTTACAAAGACTGTGAACTCTGTACTCTGACCCGTTAATTTTACTAAATCAACTTTCCTTATATAATACATTTTTATAAGAATAAATCTCTTATTCTCCTTTCTCCCTCTCATGTATTTTTGAATTAATGGGGAAAGAAATATCCATAGTAAAAAATAAAAATAAAAATAGTGAAGACACATCAACCAAAGATATATAGGGCCATATGAGTTGCGATGGGTCTGAAAATTTTAGAATTTAGACTGTGGAGCCTCTCTCTCTCTCTCTCTCTATATATATATATATTCTGCTCCAAGGCTTGTTGAAACTTGAAATGATGATTAGTATCTTGGAGTTGAAGAAATGTGATAGAGATCACAATCCCACTTGCACTTTTAGTTGCATCAATTCTTATCACTTGTGATACTCACATACACTCATCAGATATTTTATTTTGACCTTTTTCTTTTTAATTTGGAACCTTGTCAATTTTGTTGATTAGTTAGTTAAACCATTATGTGGAATAATCTTATTTCTAATAATAAAATTAACTACTTGATCATGACACCATAAGACTTTCCATCTCCAAACCCTTACTTAAGCTAAAAGCAATAATAACAATGGGAAAGTGAGTAATTAATGGGATAATTAAACAAAACGACAATAAAAATAAATTAGAACCTCGGATCAAATTAACAAAAATTGAAATTTCAACTACTGTTTAAGCCGTATGTATGTTTTTTCGTACGTGTTAATATTATATAATCTCATAAATTTTTTTAAAATTATGATTTTAGTGAAAACATGAAATGAAGGGAAAATTGTTGACAGATTTCTTATTGCAACATGTGTGAACCGAATTACCTGAAATTTGTTTAATAACCTAAGTGCAACCAATTTTTAACGGTTACAACTTTTCTTCTGCTATGATGAACAACTTATCTTTAATTATGTATAAAATTACAAAAATTGCATATAACTCTTAATATGTTCCATATATATGGTTGAAAAACAATTACACTTGCATCTGTTGAAGATAAGTTGCTCTAACTTAAAGATATGGGTCCTTATGTAACTTTGAAGATTGGACAATTAATTTTTTGATGAGAAAATTTTCATCAATTTTCTCTAAAATTAAATTCTTTTATCAAAATTTTGATTTTTATTGACAAAAAAAAGAAGATCAAAACTGTAGCTTTGGCAGTTCGTAATATGACATAAATTAAAACCCCCAAACAATCAACACCTATCTAAAACGTTTTTTTCCCTCATCAGCTAAAAAATTCTCCTTTTTAAAATGCTTTATTATTATTTTTTCCCCAAAAAGATAGAAACTTTAATTAGCAATGATGTGTTCTCAGTCATACTTGCAATTGAAGCAAGGGACAATAGGGACACGTTGGATTGTAAGGAAAACATACTGTTTCAGAGTGATTATATATATTAATCTTTATCACTCGGTGTAATTAAGTTGCACTCTGTACTAGTTTCTCTAATTAATATGGAGAAACATGATATTTGAGTTTAATTCATTAAAGCAGAATGATAAAAAAAAAAAAATCTAATATAAGTGCTTCTATAAATTGAAATTGAATTTAATTTGAAGAAAAGAAATAGTTTTGTTACATGATAATTAATGTTGTACCATAAGATATGCTCACAAGTTAGACACAATGAACTGAAGTGAACAGAAAAAAACAAAATATTGCTAGGAAGAACGAAATAATGTTATGTATTTTAATTGTTTTTTTTGGCCATCATTTTAATTGTTTTGAAAGAAAGTATTTTTGGGAAGTTACTATGGGGTCCAAAAAAAACTTAATTACCATAAAGTTCTAATGACAATTGAGGTGTTGTCATTTTTTATATTGAAATTTGTCAATTGTTTTTACTTTGAATTACCAAATATTGCTACGAAGAAAAAAAAATTAATCTTGGTATTCTTGTGATCCCGTAATAATTCTACCAAATATTTTTTTCCTAAAAGTTGAAACTGCCAAGAGAATCACGTTATTCTTTCATTTTGTACTTTGCAATTTTATTTTATTTTGCCTCCAATAAATTTTGTTTTTTGGTAATAAGAGAGGGCAGCTGCCCTTATATATTAAATTAGTCTAAAATGAGATCAAGTCACATACGATTAATGGTAAGCACCGTCCTTATATTATCGGAACAAACATTCAAAGTAGAAGAGTGCGAAAGACCTTCTTTTGCCAAGGCAATGGCAAGAGAGTTTTGCACGAGATATATATTGCAACTTAACCTCCCAGTCCCTAAGTAGCATGCTTTTGATCTACAAGAATACCATGCTGCTGGTTGAATCGTCCCTCCCATGAAATATTTAATCCTATTATTATATGCTACCGCTCCGTCTACATTTAATTTAATCCAGTTTGTAGGTGGAGGAAGCCATCTAATGGGGCTCGATACATTCAAAGTTCCACTTACAGATTCAACAACAGTCTTTTCGCAGAAAGATTTCCATGACTTCATATATAACAACCGCTCTAGGATCTACTGGCTTTTGAAAATCCTCATTGAAAACACTATTGTCATAATGTTTGTTGAATATGTTGTCACTCTCGTTTGTTTTTATTTAGATAAATCTACGCAGAAGAAGAATTAAAAGTCTCATGTCATAAAAATAATATATTTAATCAATTTTAAGACCACGAACAAGGACAAAACTAATTAATCAGTGACAGAAATAAATGAAAAGTGAGACTATGATTGATAATGAGACAAGCTAGCTAGTTGGTGATCCATAGCCACCAAAAAAAAAAAGAAGGTAGAAATAAATATTTATATAAGATAATAACAATTAAGAGGATGATTAATTAATACGTGGGTTTATCAATCTTAATCTCTAAGGACATGGACCCACTTTGTGTCGGTTTGTTTTTGCCTTTCTGGCATACTTCTTCGATAATAAGGAATGCATAATACGTTGAATGGCCCACACAAACACACTCATTTATGCATGGCTCGTTGTTTATTTTTTGTTTGATTCTTCTTAAGTGGGAATCCTACTCTTCAACGAAGGTACATCCTTTTCAATCCAATTAAGTATCAATCACTTTTTGTACAATGAATGTTTATCTAACTCCAAAATAATTATTTAAATTTGCACCGACTTGATCATACACGCCAATATTTTTTAAAATGTATTGTTGATATTTTTCATAAGGCATTTGTTAGTTTTGAAAAGTATTGAATACCTACTTTTTAAATATGTCCACATCGTAAGAGCAAGAAATTAATATGATGTTAAAGTTTAGTAAAGCCAATAAGATTAAAAATAATATTAAGATTTTTTTTTACCTAATTAATATTAAGAATAACTTAAATTTTATAACAAATTTAATATTTTAAACTGTTTTTACTTAGATGAATATGAGGAAAAAATCAATTGATTGACATATACTTTGGAGAGAATCATACATTGCTCTACTTGAAATCTTCTTAATACTTAATATATGTTTGAAAAACCAAGAGTTAATTCATGCTCCTTTCAAATTCACTATAAGAAATCAAGAATTTTGTAGCATACTTTTAATATGAAATTCAAATTGGGTGGATGCAGTTGGGTGGATTCCGATAAAATTTAGAAAAAGGGGTAATAAAAAAAAAGGGTTAAGATGCAATTATTTTCATATATGCACTTGACACCATAATTTTTTGGATACAAAAGTACATAGTCAAGGAAATGACGTAAAAGTATATATGAAGGTTCCGGAACGATATTAAAATGCTATGGCTACTATGTCCATTACAAACATTGATTATGAAACAAATATCCGCATACAGTGGTGGAATCACTTGCTGGCCAGTTGGGGCCTTAGACTCAACTGATCTTAGCTGACCTTCTAAAATTTGTTAATATACATACATATGTATGTATAATTTGTTAATATACATATGTATCTTAGCTAATCTCTTGTTATTGAGCTGTAAAAGGAAAGTAAAATTCTTATTTGAGATACCTACTGAAAATGTTAGTATCATCTTATATCTTGTTTTGATTTATAATTATTGGTTATGATTTATTTGTATTTTCAATATTATGTGATGCTATTTAGTACCATCTTAGTATCAATGTTATGTGATATCTTTAATATGTTTATTTTTTTTTATCTGGACTAAAAATATTTTCTGGTTCCGTTACAGCCTACACATTGTTACATAGCATTTTCGCTCCAAGCAGCCCCGTCCACTATTGCGAGAAATTTTGCACTGTACAATTAATGGTTGCCACTATCTTCATAAAAGCTAGAATTTAATCTTAGTATGATTGGCTGGTTGATCTTCAACGTGTTGGAAAAGAGAACTCTAAAGTTGATATGCTAGTCAAACATGCTTTAAGAATGCCCATGGTTTTTATTTGGTTCCTTTAAATGATTTCCGTTTGTTTTGTTTCTTTGTAAGGGTTTAATGTTTCTGTTTTTACTGTAGAAATATTTTTTCTGCCACACTCACATAAAAGTGAGTAAGTCTCATTGTAAAGAGAGAGGAGAGAAAATAATAGTAAGATTCACTCACTTTTATGTGAGTGTGACGGAAAAAATATTTCTGAAGCAAAAACAGAAACATTAAACCCTTCTTTACTCCTTTCTTTCTTATATACGAAAAAAGAGTTGTCCCTCCCCCATCTGCCTCATACGTTGAGGATTTCTTTGGTTTCTTTTACACCTTGTTTGATTTTTCTACTACGTCGACTTTAAGTACAAGGCGTGTTTTGAAAAGTCTCATTTGATATTTCAATATATAAGGAATTTTATAATTTTTTTTAAAAGAATAATTAGTTTCTTTTTTCCCTAAAATATCAATAAGAAATCGTTAAAAGTGCTTATCTTTGTTCATTAAAGTGGTCCATTTTACGTGCATTTATATAAAGGAAAAATTGAAGAAAATATCAAATCTTAACTATTTACTTTTTTAAAAAGATGTGGATTAAATAAAAATGTCTTATATTAAAACGAAAAAATGAATGTTCCAAGAATTTCTAGACTGAATTGTTTTTTCCTCAGTAAAAGGGAATGATGATTACTTAAAGGATAATTACAAGAATGGTTTTTAATTACATAAAATGTGGAGATATATAAATGGTTTTTAATTGAATTGATAAGGCTTGTTAAAGTTAATATGACCAAAATTTGAGGGGATAGCTCAAAAAGTGATGGCTCAAAACGTGTATCAATTATTTAAATTAAACCTTGACCATATGAGGCTAAATATTTCAATTTGTAACGATGAAGCATGTATTATGTACATACTTAAAGATATGTTACACATAGTTGAAGTATAGTTATACCCACTAAAAATGAGTTATATACATTCTACTTAGAGGCAAAATAGAAAATATATGTACATAGTTAAAGATATGTTGCATATAACGGAAGAAAAACTATACCCGTTAGAAATGAGTTGTATTCGCCAAGAAACCTAATATCTTTAAACAATTTTTAGGTACTTTGGGCAATAAATATTTATTTGGGGGGGCTTTTTCATCATTCTTGCCCAATTTATAAATATATTCTAATATTACAGAATACATCTTTAAGTAGATGGCACCCACTATAACTTTAGAAGTATGATGATTGGTGGTTTGTGTCAATACTTTGAATTTGGCTAAAGCGGTTAAAGATCACCCTGTACTAATGCCTATCATGTGTATTATGGCTATATACTAGATTTAGGGATATGCAATTATTTAAACTAGGTATGAAAGGTCACATGTCATTTACATCGTAAACTCATTTGTTATGATTGTTTTCATCTATTTATAAATATATTCTAATATATACAGAATACATCTTTAAGAGAGTTATTCCTAACTAAACCTTACAATACTTGAATTTGGCTTGACTGTACTAATTTATATATGGCTATATATTTTTTTATTTAAACAAAACAAAAACTCTATATAGTGCTCGGGATCCATATGGCTTAAACTTTCACATCAAATTATTGGGGGGGGGGGGGAACTTTCACATGAATAAACCTGTAAATATTCTTTCAACGGAGGCTGAAGGAAAAAAAGTGATTGGAACAAGAGTGTGTGGCAAGTGGGAGGGTGGGTCAGCATCAAGTCAAACTTGCATCTAAGAGCTTACAAATGGTTGAAAATGAAATACTAGTATTCACAAAAGGTCACATGACTACAAGAGCAGATTATAATTGGGCCACTCCTTATTTATTACGTCTGTCTCTTCTCCCGTACGAGCCCAACGTATTGACCCAATGTTAAAAACCAACATCCATATTATTATTATTAGCTAATGATGATTGATACAGTTGGCTAAGGTGTCTTTATCCAAAAAGAAGGAGGTTCAATGTTTGCTGGTCGATATGAAGGCCTTATTGATGAGTGATTTACAAGTACTTCTGTAAGCGCTTCCTGAGCCTGGAGGCATGCCCTTGCCTTAGCACGGGTGGGGTATTTATGTCTACCCCCACTAAAGCTTTTTCTTATATATATAAAAAATCCATATTATTAACTAATTGGGGTTGGATTATCGGGAGGTGGTAGTACTCATAGCGTACTAAACCAAGGTTTTAATCACTGTTAGGTGAGACAAACCACATTTAGTACCTGAAAGTGCTTCGAATATGATTGTCTTTGATAGGAGAGTATCTATGCTAAGCCAAAAAAAAAAAAAAAAAAATCCATATTATTAGTTCCCTTTTGCCTCATTATCAACACCCATATATTACTAATGGGGGTTGAGTCCTCATGGAAGAGGCTAGTCCCTCAATTTGTAGCGAGCCAAGGTTTGAATCTTTATTGGGAGAGATGTCCACATTTAGTATCTAACAGTATCATGAATAAGAATACCTTCAACAAAAAAAAGGATACACTAAATACCTAATATATGTTAACTAATGAGAGCAGGGACTAGTAGAATAGCCTAATCCATCATAACATGATAAACCAATTTGTGAATTTCTATTAGAAGAATTGACCATATTTAGTACCTAACACTGCCCTCAAACATGATTTTCTATAATAGAAAGATACATGTGCTTATATAAAAACACCATCATGCTAATTACTCACATCCTTTCTAAATACAGAATCTTAGTTGACTTTGCATCACTTATTTAATATTTTTTTTGGGGCCAACGAATACATATATTAATCTTATTTTAATAGTACTCTTATTAATTTTATAGTTTTCTCATCCATTTTTCTCCCAAATTTATAACCATCATTAAAAGAGGTATATTTCGGGGAAAAATGACACATGGTTTTAAAATAATAACGACAATAATAATAAATAACTAATTTAGCTAATTTCTTTCACCTCCGTGAATTAACTAAGTAGTAAGGTCTTATATTTAATATTGGATGGAGTATTATTATGTTTCATTATTTCATTCTTCAATTGACATATCGTTTTTCCTTCCTTACAAAGACTGTGAACTCTGTACTCTGAATCATTAATTTTACTAAATCAACTTTCCTTAGATAATACATTTTTTTATTTATTATAAAGAATAGGTCTCTTATGCTCCTCTCTCCCTCTCATGTATTTTGAATTAATGGAAGGAAATATCTATAGTAAAAAAAAAAAAAAAAAAATAGTGAAGACACAACAAGCAAAGATAGGGCCATATGAATTGTGATGGGTCTGAAAATTTTAGAATTTAGACAAGTCCGGTTTCTCTCCATATGAGCTCTCTGCCCATCACTCATCATCTGCAAATCCTGACTGTCGAAATCTTGATCCAAGGGCCCAGAATAACTTTTTAAAAAACCGCATGCGGTAATTTTTACTGTATGCGGTTTTTTAAAAATTGTTCTCGACCCTTGGATCAAGATTTCGACGGCCAGGATCAAAGATGAGGAGGGATGGACAGAGAGCGATGGGCAGAGTATCTGCTTCCAATTTAGATTGTGGAGTCTCTCTCTCTCTCTCTCTCTCTCTCTCTATATATATATATATATATAAATTTTTTCCCCGCTCCAAGGCCTGGTGAAATGATGATTAGTAACTTGGAGGTGAAGAAATGTGATAGAGATCACAATCCCACTTGCACTTTTAGTTGCATCATTTCTTATCACTTATGATACTCACTTGCACTCATCGGATATTTTATTTTGACCTTTTTTTTTTTTAAAAAAAAAAAAAATTTGGAACTTTGTCAATTTTGTTGATTAGTTAGTTAAACCCTTATCTATAATAATCTTATTTCTAATAATAAAATTAACTACATGATCATGACACCATAAGATTGATTTGATTTTCATGATTTGACTTTCCATCTCCAAACCCCTTACTTAAACTAAAAGCAATAATAACCAATGAGAAAGTGAGTAAAGGGATAATTGAACAAAACGACAATAAAAATAAGTTAAAAAACCTCAGTTCAAATTAACAAAAATTGAAATTTCAACTACTGTTTAAGTCGTATGTATGTTTTTTTTTTGTACGTGTTAACATTATATAATCTCATAAATTAAAAAAATTATCAAAATTATGATTTTTGTGAAAACATGAAATGAAGGGAAAATTGTTGACAAATTTCTTATTGAAACACGTGTTAACTAAATTACCAGAAATTTGTTTAGTAACTTAAGTGCGACTAGTTTTCAACGGGTACAACTTTTCTTCTGCTATGATGAACAACTTATCTTTAATGATATAAAATGAAAAAGATTGAATATAATTGTTACTATGTTGCATGTGGTTGAAAAACAATTGCATTTGTATTCGTTGAAGCTAAGTTGCTCAAACTTAAAGATATGGGTCCTTGTGTAGCTTTGAAGATTGGACAATTAATTTTTTGATGAGAAAATTTTCATCAATTTTCTCTAAAATTAATTTCTTTTATCGAAATTATGATTTTTATTGACAAAAAATGATCAAAACTGTAGCTTTGGCCGTTCGTAATATGAAATCAAAGCCCCGAACAATCGACACCTATCTAAAACGTTTATTTTTTCCCTCGTCGGCTAAAAAAGTCTCCTTTTTAAAATGCTTTATTATTATTTTTCCCCCCAAAAGATAGAAACTTTAATTAGTAATGATGTGTTCTCAATCATACTTACAATTGAAGCAAGGCACTATAGGGACACGTTGGGTATCATTGTAAGGAAAACATACTGTTTTAGAGTGATTATATTAATTTATTAAAATACTAACATATAAATATGCTTAGTTAGCATTTAATTGCATAGTCATCGCTTAAAATTGTTGAGTCAGTATTTTCTGTTAAGTCAAACTAATGGTGTTAACATTAAGGGATCAAACGTGCACTTTACAAACATAAGGGACTAAAATGATACCGGAGGCAAATATGAAGGACCAAACGTATACTTTAACCTAATCTTTATCACTCGGTGTAATTAAGTTTTACTCTGTACTAGTTTCTCTAATTCATATGGAGAAACATGATAATTGAGTTTAATTCATTAAAGCAGAATGATTAAAAAAAAAAAAAAATCTCATATAAGTGCTTCTATAAATTGAAATTGAATTTATTTTGAAGAAAAGAATTAGTTTTGTTACTTGATAACTAATGTTGTACCATAAGATATACTCACAAATTAGACGCAATGAACTGAAGTGAACAGAAAAAAAAAAAAAAATTTGCTACGATGAAAGAAATAATGTATTTTATTGGTTTTTTTTGTGCCATCATTTTAATTGTTTTGAAAGAACGTATTTTTGGGAAATTACTATGAAGTTCCATAACAAGTGAGAGGAAATTACCCAGAAAGGACAACACCTCCAATAATTTTCTTGGTAATGAGAGAGGGCAGCTGCCCTTATATATTAATATTAAATTAGTATGAAGTTCCATAACAAATCATTACCAAAAATATTATTGGGAAATTACTATGAAGTTCCACAATAAGTAAAAGACCTTTTTTGTGTAGTAGTGAAAATTGGTTAAAAAAAAAAAATTTAATTATCATGAAGGTCTATAACAAGTGTGATGTCGTCGTTTTTTACATTGAAACTTGTCAATTGTCACCCAGGCTTCTTGGTATTCTTTGTGTTCGCACAGTAATTCTACCAAATATTGTTTCTCCTAAAAGTTGAAACTGCTAAGATAATCTCGTTATGTTGTCTGTTTGTACTTTGCAATTTTATTTTATTTTGTCGAGGGCAGCTGCCCTTATATATTAAATTAGTCTAAAAGGGGATCAAGTCCCATTATCCAAACAAATGTTCAAAGTAGAACAGTGCGAAAGACCTTCTTTTGCCCAGGCATCAGCAAGAGAGTTATGCACATGAGATATATAGTGCAACTTAACCTCCCAGTCCCTAAGTGGCATGCTTTTGATATGCAAGAATACCATGCTGCTGGTAAAATTGTCCCTCCCATGACATATTTAATCCTATTATTATATGACATTGCTTCATCTACATTTAATTTAGGGTGAAGGGTAAAAAATACACATGACCTTTTCCCCCAGGAGCGCCCAGCACCACGACCTTTTTTTGGGATAAAAAATACACATGATGTTACGTTTTTGGATTAAAAATACCACGGCCGTTAGTCAACCATTAGTCAACCGTTAACGCTGACGTGGCGCTGACAAGATGATGTGGATCTTGACGTGGAATAAAAAAAAAAATAGAAATAATTAAAATAATTAGAAAAAATTAGGAAAAATTAAAATAATTAGAAAAAAATAAAATAATTAGAAAAAAATTAGGAAAAAATTAAAATAATTAAAAAAATTTTTATAAAAAATTAAAATAATTATAAAAAAATTCAAATAATTAGAAAAAAAGAATTAAAAGAATTGGAAAAAAATTAGGAAAAAAAATCAAATAATTAGAAAAAAAATTAAAATAATTGGGAAAAAATTAGGAAAAAATTCAAAAAAATTAGAAAATAATTAAAATAATTGGATAAAAATTCAGGAACCTACCATTCATTTGTTTAATAATTTAGACACGTTCTCGTAAATATTTTAAAAAAATATAGCAGAGGGCAAGAATGGCACTTCAACGGCGAACCAAAAGCTCAAAAGGAGCACAAACTTTATGCTTGTATACTTCGAAGGGAAAATTTGGAAGGATTACGAATTTACGCTAGAAAATATCCCAAATGAAGATGGAGAGAGAGTGAAGGTTGCTTCAGAGAGAGATACAGAGCAGATGAAATGTGAGAGATGGAACAAAAGCTCTGCAAAATATTTGAGGGGGAGAGAGACGGAACGAAAATCTCTGGAAATATGTAAATATCTGGAAAATATTTTTTTTCCTCCCTAAAAACAAAAACTGTCTCTTATATTTAGAATTCAAAAAGTAATAATTTAAATTTGTATCTTCAAGTACTACAATATATACAATTAATATTAATATATAAAGTATTAAATTCATGTCATTTTTTATCTAATTGATTTTTCAAATAATAATCCAAATACGCCTCTATTTGAAAAAAAGTTTATTAAAGAAATGAATGGTAGGTTCTTGAATTTTTATTCAATTATTTTAATTTTTTTGTAATTATTTGAATTTTTTCCTAATTTTTTGTAATTATTTTAATTATTTCTAATTATTTCCTAATTTTTTTTATTCCACATCAAGATCCATGTCATATTGTCGCGCCACGTCAGCGTTAACGATCAACTAACGGTCGACTAACGGCCGTGCTATTTTTGATTCAAAAACGTAACGTCGTGTGTATTTTTTATCTAAAAAAAAGATCGTGGTGCTGGGCGCTCCAGGGGAAAAGATCATGTGTATTTTTGACCCTTCACCCTTTAATTTAATCAGGTTTGTAGGTGGAGTAAGCCATCACATTCAGAGTTCCAATTGCAGATTCAACAACAATCTTTTCGCAGAATGATTTCCATGACTTCATAACAACCGCTGCAGGATCTACTGGCTTTTTTTTTTTTGATTGAAAATCCTCATTGAAACACTATTGTTGCTCCATGTCCACAAGAGCCAAATAGCGACTCCCCAAATTAATCTCTAATTCTCATGGACATGTAATTCCAGTTCCCTCTTCAGATTAAGAGACATCCAATCCTTGAGAGAAGAGGAGAAAAAAGCTAAGGAATGTCTTGGATGAATTAGAGTTTGCCAAATCTGTTTAGCATAATCACAAAATATGTGAATCTCATCTTATACTCCAACATTACAGTAGCAACAGGAGGGTGAGTTGGAAGACCATCTACTTCTCCACTTATCAGTAGGTAGCCTATTATTATAAGCTAATCATAGGAAAACTCTAATTCTCTTTGCTCCTTGCCATACCCAAATATCCTTGTATGTTTTACTATAGAAATGAGAAGGCGGTTTTTCAATCATATCGTAGGCACTTTTGACTGAAAAATGCCCATGTGTGGTCTCATTCCATATCATTACATCTTCCCTAGCTCCTTCCATAGGGGGCAGTATCGCAATGAGCCTTTGAATTACATCACCAGAAACAATATTAGCAAGGCGGAATAGATTTCATGTAACATATAGCACCCAATCGGCCACTCTACTTTCTTCCTCTTCTGCTGATAAAGGTCTAAGGCAAAAATCTTTTACCATTCTCTTTTGGAAGAGCAAAAAATTAGAAAAGAAGTACATAGATTTCCTATTCTGAATCTGCCATTTAGTTCCAGCATCAATAATATCGTTGTGCTTGCAAATGAATTTCCACAGGCTTGAGTCCGTTGGCCTAGTATTCAGCAAGGAGGTATCACTCATAATCATATATTTCTTATTTAACACCTCAGCCCAAAAACCATTAGAACATGTAACCAAAGACCTTGCTAAGTTCACCCCAAAGGCTCGATTGATAGAGACAACCAAGTCCTGCATTTTGCTTTAGTAAGGTAATTCTTTCCCAACCCACAGGATGGAAACCATTTCTACTATCAGTCTTACCCCAAATAAAATTGCGTTGCAAACGTTCTACCTCTTCACATATGCTCACAGGAAGCTACGCCACTTGCATCGGGTATATTGGTATTGTACTAATTATAGATTTGGCTAAGGTAATTCTTCCCGCTGTTGACTGGCAGTTTACTTTGTTAGCCGAGAGCTTCTCCTTAACACGATCCACAACATACCGAAAGGTATCTCTACTCTTCCTTTGCCTAGTTAATGGCAAACCAAGATACTTCCCTATCTCGCTTGCTATCTTCATGCCTGTGATCTCTTTGATTCTTCCTTTCAAACTGGCTGGGACCTTTGGTGAGAAGCTTCAATTGGTGAGAACCAAGGTATCTCTACTTTTCCTTTGATGGCTTGCTTAAACTGATCTTCTCACAAGAGATTTCGAAGAATTCATCAAGTGCCTCCATCATGCATTCGTCTTGCTCCTCTGATTCTTTCTTAAAGAGCCATAAATCATCGGTGAATATCAAGTGCGAAACTGAAGGTCCCTCCTTTGTTACCAAGACTGGCTTCCTTCTGATAGCGACTTCGGTAAGTGCATCGGTCGTTATAAGTAATAAAGTAGTGAGAAAAAGATTGTCCCACGAGGAATAGTACTCCAATAACTAATTTGCTGTTTTCGCTTTAGTTGGATGAATGAGTAATATGGGGGTGAGTTGTAACCAAACAGAATTTAAAGAATTAAATAAAGAAAAGAGAATCCAAAATCAAGAATTCCAAGAACAACTGAGAGAAAAGATGAGTAATCCAAAGTTAAGACCTTCAAGAACAACTGAGAGAAAAGATGAGTAATTAAGAAATACTCAGCTAGGGATGAGAATCCCCCTATGTTCCTCTAATAATTTGAATTGAATTCCTAATTGATTATTATTCTCATGATTGACGATCAATTCTCTAAAGTTAGACTAAGTCCCAATGTCTTGATGCTACCTTAGTCCGTTATCTTTGAAAACAACCTAATGTCTTAGTATTGTTTGGAAAGATCATATTTTTAAACCAGAATTATGAGATCGCATAAACTCGTAAGCCAATGTCTAGGTCATGCAACTCTACGATGAATTAACGGTTCTAGTTAAATGCACTAACATCTCTATTGTCATACACCAACCTATGAACAATCTAAAAGGTGATCAATCTTTAAGAAAGCTTTAAGCAAAGATAATTCATTCAATCAAGAAAATAAAGATCAATAAAGAATCCAACCAAATATTTTAAATTCGCATAGGGTTCATCCTCGCCTTAACTACAAAAGAAAAATAGCAAAGCATGGCTATACTAAAATCCATGAAAAGATGAAAATCAGATTCAGATAAGACAAGAAAAGAAAAGAGAAATAAAGACTATTAAAGAATCCCATTCTCAATGCTCCTCGTTGATGTGCGTCGTCTCCTTGATGATTCTTTTTCTCCTTCTTGAATTGCCGCTTGCGTGCTCCAATGCGTCAATCTTAATTTTTCGTCCTGTCCTCTCTGTGCGTGGTGTTCCAATATATAATGCTTTAATGGATCCACTTTAGCTTTTTTTTTCCGCGGGTCCCACGGCATCATTCCAATTTAAAAGATTGGATATATCCAATCTGATCATCCCTTGACCATTATTTTGCAACCTTTTAGCATATTATATTATTTAATATAATATGTTATATCCTTTTTAATTGAATTTGTTGCCCTTATTGCTTTTCCTATATTTTCCTATCTCTTAGATCACATAATATCTCCTGCACAAATAAATAGGATATCAATAGATTTTCTGTTATAATATCATTTTATCCTATATTTAATTAAAAGATAGATAAGTACATAAAGATAATTAAATAAGTACAAAATATTAATAAATTCAATCCAATACATCTCAGAATCAATACTTATTTAATCATAAAATATCTACTTATCACCTTCTACTTGCATTGATTGTGTCATTTATGATATGTGATAGCCTATCCATACCAAACACAAAGAGAAAGGGTAACATTGGATCTCCTTGCAGAGGCCTCTTATAGGATGGAAAAATTAAGTTTTTGATCCATTCCATAGTATAAACTTGAAATACACTGCATAATAATACCTATAAATTTATTATCAAATCTTGCATTAGATAGAACTTGCCAGTCATAGCTCCATTTGATTATGTCATATGCTTTTTCTAGATCTATTTTCATAGCCATTATACCATGCTTTCCTTTTGCCTTCTTCATTTTGTGTAAGATCTCTTGCCCCACTATAATATTATCTTGAATATGTCTCCAAGAATGAAACTAGCTTGTCATGGGCAGACCAATTTGTCCAAATGCATCTCAATCTTTGTGTTAGGATTTTGGTGATACATTTGTAATGAACCATACACAAAGATATTGGTATGAAGTGCTCTACTTTTTGAGGTCGGTTTCTCTTTGGAATTAGAGAAATTAATGTTCGGTTAGTTTCAACAACATTTACATTACCTTCAAATACTCCTTTGACAAATTGGCATAGAGATTGACCCACCATATCCCAATTACGTTGAAAATTGACAGGAGGGAAGCCATCCACACTAAGTGACTTGTACGGACCCATTGACTTGACAACATCATGTATTTCCTTTCTCAGTCGAAATAGCAGCCAATGCTTCCATATGAGATCGTTCAAGAGCTGGAAATTGCTCTTAGTGTGGAGAACATTCTCGTCTTGGATTCCTGCTTGGAACAGATTCTTAAAAAAATTCCACAATAAGGTTTTTGACTTCTTCTCCATCCAACCAAGTACCTGACTCATCCTATAAAGTTAGAAGTCTGTTATGTTGTCTTCTCATGTTTGTTTTGAGGTGGTAGTATCTGGTATTCTTGTCCCCTTTAGAGATCCATTCCATTTTTGACTTTTAGAACCATTTGATTTCTTCTAGTTTTGGCACTACCTCCAACTAAATCTGCAGTTGCTCTTCTAGTCTGTTCAGAAACTTTGAATAGGGATATGATGTTGATTTTTGGATACCATTTAATCCCGCCAGAATTTGCCTCTTCTTCCTTTCAACCAAACCAAAAGTATCTTTATTCCAAGATGGAATCTCCTATTCAATTTTGTCCAGGTTTGAGTTCAATCAACCATTGCGTTGCCCCTGCTCCATTAAAAAGACCTTGAAGTTGTCATGTGCCATCCACCTGGCCTCAAATTGGAAAGGTCTTTGTCGATTACCACTATACGAAGCATGCATTATAAAAAAAATAGGATAATGCTCTGAAAAATTTGTTCTTGGTAGAACCTTCACAACACAATTCGTCAAAGTAGTTAAAAGAGCCTGGTTAGCAAGAGCCTTGTCCAATCTATCAAACAATTGTGAGCACCCTATCATACACGGCCCTTTCCAAGTAAATTTTGGTCTTGAAGCTCCAAGAATAGTTAAACCACAATCTTGGACTCTATTTGAAACCATCTGATTCTATCTTGATTACGTTGAACTCCACCTATTCTCTCTGAAGGTGATAGAATGTCGTTAAAGTCCCCACATACAACCCATGGCATTGTAATTCCATGAGCTAGTAATTGCAGTTTTTCCTAAAGCATAGCCCTGAAATTTGAATGAGGCAAAACATATACAATAGTAATAAGAAAGTCAGGTAAGCAATGAAAAATGATGGAATTGTCTATCCTCTTCCAATACCCAAATTGATGTTCATTGCTATTCTAGAGTGCCACCATCCCACTCGACCTGCCAACACTAGGCACCATTTTTATATTGTCGGATTGTATCCTAGACAAAGAAGATGACAAAGACGAGATTCATCTGAGCATCTCTCTCTCTCTTTTTTTTCTTTTGATAAAAAAATTTTAAGAAAGAGGTTGGATTCACCCATAATCCAAAGGCAGGGGGAAATTTCCTTTCCTCCTAGGTGATATTGATGTTGGGCAGGGTAAGCCGTCTATTACCTTTAGGCGTTTACCTAGACACCTAGGAGTTAGGATGCTTCCCCCAGCGTCTTGACCAACTTTAGGATCAAACCCCCTCCCTTTGGTGAGAGTGTCAGACTTCTTTGCCAGTTAAGCCCAAGGATGAGGGGTATCATCTGAGCATCTTGTATCAGCAAGCACCACTAAAATGGGTTTTGACCCATTTGTGATTGTTTTAAGATTTCTATAGAGGCTCGGACCACATGAACCTTGATTATTCCAATAGATTATACTATCCATAAAAAACCAGACTCAAGATTAAATAGGAACCATCCCAATAGGCCTACTCCATAAGGGAGCCTCTGGATCTATAGACACATCTATGTCCCCACTTTGATTCTTGAAAGACCTGCCATCTTCCATTGGGCTTGCACCTCTTTGTCCAATTTCATCCCCATTAAGCCCATCCTTCTCCATAGCTTTGTCTGGTCTAAACTTTGCTTCCCACAGTTTAACATTAAGATAATGGTCATATATCATTCAAGGTCCCTCCATAAGAGCATTAAAGTAGTCTTACTTATTGGAAAGATTCACTGGATAGTATCCATGGCCAATGTTAATCAGTGTGTGATAATGCCTCTCTTAGCCGATATTTCCTGCAACCTCTTTTCCAGTGCCCTATAACCAATACTTCTACTTAAGAGTTTCACAGTAATTGCCTTGCTCCATGCCTCAAACAAACGCTTCTTCATCTTGTTTGAGAAACTAAATGAAGGAAGGTTTCTCCTCGAGTTCTCCATTATCTTGCATTTCCCATCTTCCTTTTCCTAGTCTGATGCATCCAGAGATCTCTTTGACATAGTGTCATTTGAGATTGCATCCTCCTCCTGGTCACTGTCTTCATCTAGATGTTCTTCCTTATTGCAAGTTCCTTTCAGCCTGTCCACAAAAGAAGGTCCTCCCACTTATAGGAACTGAGATTCTCTCCTAACTTTAGTCAGTGACCCATTGATAGATTCTCATCGCTCTTAAGGGGCTCGTTTTTAATCTTTTTTGAGCTCCTGGTTAACAAATCATCTTCTTCCGTTGAGATAGGCACTTTGGTTGAGTCTCCGACCAAAGAGCACAAGAGCCTTTTTTTTTTCTCGCTCCTGCTTACTAATTCTCAAGAAAGATTTTGTTTTTGCCTCCAATAATTTTTTTTATATAAAAATTTAAGGAAAGGGGTTGAGCTCACCCACGATCCAAGGGCAGGATGAAATCTCCCTTCCTCCTAGTTGAGATCGATGTTGGATAGGGTGAGTCATCTATTATCCTCAGGCGTTTATCTAGGTACCCAGGAGCTAGGATGCCTCATCCAGGTGTCTTAATCAACTCCAGGATCGAACCCCTCCTTTTGGTGAGAGTATCCAACCCCTTTGCTAGTTGAACCCAAGGATGAGGGGTCTTCCAATATTTTTTTTTGGTATGCCACCCGATTCACCGGAACTTTTGGTTTCGACTAATTTGGATTTCGCCTTGCGTTGGGCCCACGGTTGTGGGTGAAAAGCTCTCAATACCATTTTTACCATTTCCACGCCTTGAACCGAGGGCATGGTGGTGGGAAAACAAATCCCTTACCATTTGCTCCTAATGGTTGTTGGTTCCAATAATTTTATTTGAATACTCTTTTCATGGGATCTCAATCAGGCCCATTATTATGAATATGTTATCCTTTCCTGATGTTAAATCGGAGCAAGAAAGGTTTGATGGATATGAAAATTGACCTGGAGAAGGCATATGATAGAATCCGATGAGATTTTTTACGACAAGTACTGTTAGAGGTGGGATTTGAATTGAGTTTTATAAATCTTATAATGGAGTGCATGTCCTCGATTTCTTATAATGTAATCTGGAACGGATCGCAGACGGAGTTCTTTCGCCCTACTAGAGGATTGCGCCAAGGGGACCCTATCTCCCTATTATTATTTGTTCTCTATATGGATAAACTGTCGCACTTAATATGTGATTCTGTGGATGCAGGGGCGTGGAAGCCTATTTATACATCTAAGCATGGGCCCAAGGTTTCTCACTTGATCTTTGCTGATGACTTACTGTTATTTGGCGTAGCAACGCAGGCTAGATGCATGATGCGATGCCTGGATTGTTTTCTAGGGCATCAGGGGGAGAGGTCAATACTTCAAAGTCTTCTATTTTTTTTTCTCCCCACGAGTCTCCGCAAGCAGTAGACAGAAGATCAAGGACATAACCCATATGCAAATTTCTTGTGAGATTGGTAAGTATTTGGGGTTCCCTCTCTCTAGAAGTGGAAGGACTAGGGATGCTTTTCAGTATATTATTGAGAGAGTTCGCTCTAAGCTCTCGGCCTGGAAGGCTAATAGTCTGGCAATGGCGGGGCGTATCACTCTTGCAAAGTCGGTTCTGAGTACTATCCCTTTGTATCCAATGCAAGTGGCAAGAATTCCCAGTAGTATTTGTAGGGAGGTAGAGAGATTGCAGCGGGATTTCATATGGGGTCATGATGAATCATCTAGGAGATCTCATCCGATTGGTTGGGACCATTTTGCACGGCCTAAAGACTTTGGGGGACTTGGATTTAGGAGGCTCATCTCCTTCAATAGAGCTTGCGGCGCTAAATTGACTTGGAAGCTGATCCTTGGAGCCAAAGGGCTATGGGTGGACATACTCCAGCACAGGTATATGCTTCGAGAGGAAGATTCCCTTTTTTTCCTGTAAATCAGGGGACTCAAGGGTTTGGAAATTCATTTGTTCCCAAAAGCCTATCACAGATAAGGGCTCAAAGTGGCAAGTGAGAGATGGGAGGCTAGTGGAATTTTTTGGCGATATCGGTGGTTGGCTGATGGATGCATACTCTCGGATTCCTGTAGGAGACAGCTCTCAGTCGAGGAAAGGAATTCAGTTGTTGCTGAATGGGTTTGTGGAGAGGACTGGGATTGGCATAGGCTGCGTGATGTCCTCCAACCGGAGGCCCTTGGTAAGCTGGCAGCCTGTTTACCACCCAGACCTGATGCAGGTCCTGATTTTTTGATATGGGGAGCGAATAGCAGTGGTATTTTTTCGGTGAGAAGTGCTTATTTCTTGCTGGAAGTACCACCAGTAATCTTCAGGCATAGCATGTTTAAGGTAATATGGAAATGGCATGGAGTGGAGCGCATAAAAGTTTTTATGTGGATGGCTTTTTTGAATAAATTGCCCACGAAGGAGTGGCGGAGCTCTTGGTCTGACTCTTCACCTATCTGTGATTTCTGTAATATTGATCGAGAAGATGTGCTCCATATTTTGAGAGATTGCAGGTTTGCGAAACAGATGTGGTTGAAGCTAATTCAACCTCGGTTCGTTACTTCTTTCTTTGCTGCAGGTTTAAGGGACTGGATGGCCTTGAATTTGAAGCGGGAATTAGGGATTAGGCCTGACGTACGCTGGAACCTGGTTTTTGGGGTAGCTATCTGGCATTTATGGAAATGGAGGAATTCCAGCATCTTTGACAGTAGCTTTGTGAAGCCCAGTAACCCAGCACGTTTTATTATCCAAGTATGGAAAAATTATGTACAGCAACAGGATCTGCAAAACCTTCTGTTCTCTCCTTATGAAGATGCCGCTGGTTCCTCTCGACAGAAGTGGATTAAGCCATCAGAAGAGTGGTATAAGGCTAGTGTTGACGGGGCAAGCGTTTTGAGTACGTCCAAGGCGGGATGTGGGGCTGTTATTAGAAATTGCAGAGGGGAGTGGATTGTTGGATATGTAAAGGAGCTTGGATTTTGTGATGCCTATTCCGCAGAGGAGTGGGCAATTCTTGAGGGATTGACGCTGGCCTGGGATTTTGGAATTAAACATCTTATCTTGGAGTCTGATGCGTTTGACTTAATTCATAGAATTAAAGACAGCAGTTATACAAATGGGAGCTTGCTGTGTGAGCGGATCAGAGATTTATTGCGCAGAGACCGGCAGGTCAATTTGGAGCACATCCCGCGGGAAGTCAATAGACTTGCGGATGCTTTGGCAAAACTTGGCCTTTCGAAGACAGAGATTTTAAGAAGCTGCCCTGCTCGTTTAGAGTCATGGCTGGAGTCTGACGCTGTGGGATTTATTTCCCCCGAGTTTTTTGCCCAAGGCTTGTGGTTTTTCATGTATTTTAACTTCTGTTAATATCCCCATATATATATAAAAAAAAAAAAAAAAAAAAAAAAAAGTCGTTATTAGGCCCAAACAATTTGGTCTCCATAGAGAGCTTTTTCTCTCTGTGTTAAAAAAACATTTTTTACATTTGTTTGGCAACGGGCATTGTTTTTGTAGTAAAAAATGCCATATATATTTATACCATATAAGAGTACATGTTAATATTTTTTTAAGAAATAAATTTTATTTAATTGTCTATTTTAATGTTTTTGTTATTCAATTTTAAAACAATATCAATGAAGAATAATTTAACTTTGTCAAACATATAATTTTTACTGTATACATTGATTTATTTTTCTTTATAAAATTTTACTATTATCTTTATTTTTTATTGGTTTAACACCATTATCTAATTACACGTGAAAACATATTTATAATATAAACATTCTATCACCAACCCTTGGTTGAATTTAGCATTAGAGTATGTGTAAATATAGAAAATGCCTTTTAAGAAAAACTGCTGTACTTAAATTAAGTCTGAGAATACTTGAATTTGAATTTCAATAATGATAACAATAATAGAGTTTTATTCTAGATGTCAAGTACATCATTTGAATTTCACTACCTATTTAAAAGAATAATGCAAAAATGATAAATATGTACCATCTGAATTTTTAAAACTTTAAAAAATTTGTTAGTATGTGGAAATGACACATAGGTCTTAAGGGACTAGTATGGGCTTATATAGTTTGAGTATTTTTTACCAAAACACCTCTCGCTTTTCATTTCCTATCCCTGTATCTTCTTCCTCCTCACCCTCTCTCTTATCATCTACCCTACTCTCCATTGTCTCCTCCTCCACTCTCTCGGCAATGGGAGGAAACTTGAAGGACCTTACTGGGGGCAGGAGATTTAGTGTAGCAGAGAGCGGTGTGAAATGGCATCTAGTGGGAGAAGTAGGTCCACGGAGGTTGATTTTCGAACAGAGGTCTATGGATGGTCGATGGAGGTCGATTTTTGAACGAAAAATAGGGAGGCATGTCCGCAATTGGTCCACGAATTAGGTCCGCAACTCAGATGCTACGCAATGGAAAACTAAAAACAGGGAATTAAGTTCGTGACTCAACTCAAAGGCAAAACCGGCGTCAGAGCTCCAGCAGCTAGGCGGTTGCGGTGTTTCGGGGGTAATTGACCAAAATAAGGCCAAAAAAAAAAAGAAAGTACTAGATTACAGCACATTGGAAACTAATTACCAAACTAAGGCAGTCAAATCCGTCAGTTGACCCACGCCACCAGTGACGTGGGCCAACTGACGCCACCTGTTAGTGGCGTGAGGCAACTCACGCCACTGGAATGGTGGCGTCCTTCCAAGGACGCCACACCTCCTGTCCAATTCAATATATATTGAATTGGATCTTTGCGTCCAATTCAATATATATTGAATATGTGGCGTCCTTCGAAGGACGCCACCATTCCGATGGCGTGAGTTGCCTCACGCCACGACAGTGGTCGTTGGCCCACGCCACCGGTGGCGTGGGTTAACGACGGATTTGACTCGCCTTAGTTTGGCAATTAGTTTTCAATGTCGTAATCTGGTACTTTTTTTTTTTGGGCCTTATTTTGGTCAATTATCCTAAGTGTTTTGGCGTGGTGCCTTTTTTTTTTTTTTTTTTAATATTGATGTAAAATGTCATCGTCTTGCATTAAAAAATGGTTGTAGTTGCTTTTTTTTCATTTTATTTTATTTTTTTCCTGAATTAAGTTATATTCAGGGCCTTAGAGTATTCAAGATACTAATTAGTATTAAAAAAAATTTCATGAACTTGAAAAATTATTTTTCGATCAAAAAAATATTTCAGGAATCGACGGATATTAAGAAGATACTTCAGAATATCGGTAGTAAAAAAATATTTCATGATCTTGAAAAATTATTTTTGGATCTTAAAAAATATCCTGAAATATATTTTTAGTACCAGTAAATACAATGAAATATTTTTCAAGATCCTAAAATAATTTTTCAAGATCATAAAGTATTTGTTCAGTGTGAGTACTCTAAAATATTTTTTCAAGATCCTAAAATAATTTTCAAAATCATGAAATATTTTTTTAGTAGCAGTCAGTATCCTGAACTATCTTTTTAGTATCAGTCAGTAACATGAAATATTTTTTCAAGATTATAAAATAAATTTTTAAGATCATGAAGTATTTTTTCAGTATCAATCAACCCTAAATATAACTTAACTCACAAAAATTAAAAGCAACTACAGCCATTTTTAAAGCAAAACGATGAAGTTTTGCATCAAAGGACGGCAGCGGATATTAGGAGAGAAGCCATTCCCTATTAAATAGCTGGACGTTCTCCAAATTCTCATGAAGACAAATTAAAGTTCAACATTTTTAATAAAAAAATAAAAAAAGAACCATATACTACGTCAACAAACTTACCGGCCGGTCAAGAAGTTAGAATTTTCAACTCAATTGCAGAAACACAACAATAACTGAACACTGTTTTTTTCCAATCTTTCTCATTGAATATTATTAGTTGCTTTCAGAGAAAGTCTTGACTTATAACTATACAATTGTGACTAGATTCAGTTCACTTATATATATAATATGGCTGAAGCTTTCAGAAATAATAATATAGGAAGAAGATAGAGTTAGGAGATATGAAGATGGGTTCGTTTCTTCTTTTGGTAGTTTTAGCGTTTGGTTTAGTGCTGAATGTTTCTGCCAATGCGGAAGGTAAGTGGTGACTTTTGTGTTTAATTTGATGAATTTTGTTTTGTTAATCTGATTGCTCACCTTTTAACTGTGTTTTTGCTGGATCATAAATATTATATTCGTAAGAAAACTGGAGAAAACATAATAGGTTTGCATCTTGGGAGAAACTTTTAGCATAATATTTCAGCCTGTTCTCTTCATTATTTAGCTTGCGTGCTTCCTTGAAGTTTTTGTTTGTGAGTGGACACTAAGATTAAGAGTGGGCTTGATCGCGCGCATAACAACGGGCAACATAGTTGAAATCTGACCAGTTCTTTATCGTGCGTGTGAGTTAGATATAGTGCTAGGCACTTAGTGCTAGAACTTTATTATCATTAATTTGAATGATTACCCCCAATGATTGGAAATTAATTTCCTTAAACCGCCATTATACCAATGTATAGAAACTACCACTGTAGTCATATTTGTAAGTATAAATTATCTAATTCGATTTCACATATCAATGATAGTTAGTGAACTCAATAAATACAGATTAAATTGGTAATTTTTTTTTTTTAATTTTGCTCTCATTTATGAATTGATATATATTTTTTTTCTTTTCTTCTCTCTATCTAAAATTTATTACAATTATTAATTGGGTAAAATTATCATAATCTTATTTATTACCTTAGAAGGAGGTTTATAATAAGGACGGAATATTTTCCCAAAATAGGGTAAAATTGTCATTAAGACGTCTTTAAACACCAATGATGATTGCCCAACAATCACATGGTGCTTGCGTACAAAAGCCTGTCCATATTACAAGAATCAAGCCCCGAGTTCTTGAAGTTTCCGAGATCCTCTCCCGATGTATTTCTAATGTTCATTATCCTAGCTTTCTGCAAGAAGAGTTCAATTAATAGGAAAGCCATATTTTATTGTACCTTTAGTAGAACAACTCTTAAAGGCAGTGTCTTGTAGCTCAACTTGAATCATGCATTTTTGACATAAATTGACATTTTTGTGTTCCCATAAATTGATGTAACTAACCTCTGATTGACTCAAGCTAAGTCGGTTGTAACTAATTCTTTACCTTGTGTAGGACTAAATATAATTTCATGTTAAGGATGTTTTCACCCAAAAATTGCTTTTCTTTATGACAGTTGATGTGCTGTATGCGTGGAAGACCAGCTTGGTGGATCCCAACAATGTTCTCCAAAGTTGGAATGCCAGCCTTGCAAATCCTTGCACTTGGTTTCATATAACATGCACCAGTGACAATAGTGTGACTCGCATGTAAGTCATTTAATTTATGTTTCTTTTTTAACCTTGATTTCAGATTCTTACTTCACATATTGTGTAAAATGTTGATGATTTGGGTTTTCAATTCTTACAGTGACCTTGGAGATGCAAACCTTTCAGGTCCACTGATTCCCCAGCTTAGTCAACTCCCAAATTTGATGTATTTGTAAGTTGAGAGAATCTAATTTGTTAAGTTCATTTGCTTCATTTATTTGATTTTCTCTTATTAAGAATAAATTTTTATTGGCATTCTCTTCTGTTATCACCTAGCAGGCTATGGACTGATTTCTTAATTCATTGCCAAAAAGCTTAAAACCTTAACACATTAATTACATGAGCTTTCAGTATTAATTCTCTGTACTCCACTGAAGATAATTAAGTAAAATAAGTTGCTCCTCCTTCATCTGTCTAAACTTCTAAGTCTTGATGTCTAAACTCTTTAGTTGGCTTTTTGGGATATTAAAGAAATGATGATAATAAGTGATTAAGCACTCTAAATTAAACCAAGGTAACGACAAGTAGACCGGTCAATGAATCAAAGATAGTAGTTCAAAGTCAGTGAATCAAAACATTTTATCAGACTAGTTAGGGGATTAGTTTATCAGCTCACTGGTCTGACTAATCGAGTCAGCTGGTTGGGTTGTAATTAATACCATACCTCAACAAAGTAAAGCTGATCAGTTTAACACCGATACCAGCAACTATAGATGTGTTTCTTAAACAGACGTTATCAATAAGCTGAAGAGTTATCACCATTTGCTTGTTTGTTATAATTGCCACCTATTGGAAACATACACTTCTATTAGATTTCCAGGATTCAATCCTTTCCATGCTATGGTTTCTGATGTTTTAACTATTGTGTTCTATTACTATAGTTGTTCAAATCTTAAATTTTGTTGTTCTGTACAATACAGGGAACTATTTGACAACAATATAAGTGGAGCAATTCCAAGTACGCTTGGAAATTTGACAAACTTAGTGAGCTTGGATCTTTTCTCGAACAGATTAAGTGGTTCCATCCCAAGTTCATTGGGCAACCTTCCAAGGCTACGTTTTCTGTAAGTCGTGCTTTCCTTTAATGTCTTTCCAGGATTAGTAGCTCCCATTTTAAAAGATTGTTTATGGTTTTGTTACTTGTCCCTTATTCTTGAGCATGTGTCCTATATAGAGGTACACTTTTACTAATCCTTTGCTTACTAAGATCATTTCCTTTAAAGAAATACTCCCTCCTGTCTTTAATATAGGGGCATAATAAGTAATTTGCATTCATTAAGGAAATTAGTAAAAACACAATTCTTGTTGGAAACTAGGTAATACACCCCAACCGATAGCTATAGGTGTAGAGATCACTAAAGTGCTTTATACTTCTCTCTACAAAGACTTTTCCATGCATAGCTTAGTTTGGACCCATGACATCATATTTAAGGGATTTAGTCATCTATGGTGTGTTGGTTAATTAAGTTAGTTATTTGTAATGTGTAATATGTTGATTTTTTTAAAATATCTTCTTTAATCACCATTTGCACTAAAACGCCCCTTACTATGCGCACTCAATAGGAATAACTTACAGAAAAAGTTATAAATTTGGAGGACAAAGTTGAATGAAGTTTTATATTTAAAACCAAACGTCCTAACTAGCTCCAGCTATATTTAAGATTGGAGGAAGCAATACATAAACACAGTTATTTTAAAGAATTTTGTTTGCGCCAAAAGAAAGCATAGTCTGCCAATTTTGATTGTCTAATCAAGATACTCTTATGGCTTCGATAGTTTTAATTTACTCTTCCATTTAGTTTATTATCTATAAATACTAATTTTCTTTATCCTCTGAAACAGGCGTCTCAACAATAACAGCTTGTCTGGAAGCATTCCTGAGTCTCTAACTACCATTGCCACTCTGCAAGTCCTGTGAGTGTTACCACTTGTGATCTAGCTACTACCTCCGGTCCTATGTATAAGATCCATTTGATTTTTCTGAAAAGACTAAAGAAGTTAAATAAATTATTTTAAAGTATTTATATCTTTTTCCCCTTCAAATTAGTTAGTTTAACTTATAAACTAATATAGAATTTAATGATACACAACATATACTATGATTAAATAATATATTTAGTTTCCTTAACCTCTCAAAAAAAAAAAAAAAAAAAAAAAAAGTCGATCGACTCTTATATTTAGGACTGGATGGAGTAGTTTTCTGTAACATAATGCAAATTTAGATAATTTGTTCTACTTCCATCTTAAATTTCTAATAAAGGCTGTAACATGAAAACCATCGTTATTTTTGAATCTAGTGATCTCTCAAGCAACAATTTAACAGGAGATATCCCAATCAATGGCTCCTTTGCATTTTTCACACCCGCAAGGTTGGTAATAATAATTAAATTTTTTAAATTATTGTTCTTTCGATTAACTTTCATAGCTTCATAGCTATTTTTTGTGGGATCATCACATGGAGCAAATTTTGCTGAATTTCCAGTTTTCGGAATAATCCTGGATTAAAACCATTAAAGTTCCCTCCACCTCCACCAAGGTTTCAAACTGCACCAACTCCTTCAGGTTTGTGGATTTTTGTTTTACTACTAATGCTGTCATATTTTGTTTGTTTTGTTTTGTTGCTTCCAGTCTTATATAATTGAACTTTTCAAACAATTCTTCTTATTATCTTTAGATATTTGGGTTAAAATACCATCAACACCCTGGACTTTTTTCCAAATAGCAGTTAATATTCTAAGTTAATTTGTTATACATCCAGCACACTAAAGTATATTTCTAATAACCCAGTATCCTAGAATAATTTTGGTGCAATTTTGCTTGGAAAGTATTTTTCTCAGCAGTAATGAGCACTCTAGACTCAGAAAATCGAGCATTATTGGAGAAATAGTTTAGAATGATAAGTGCACTTGAAATTACTGATAAATTACATTAGAATTTCTAGTGCTACTGGAAAAAAAAAATACTTTAAGGTGCTGGATGAAAAAAAAAAAAAAAAAAAAATCCTTGGTTAGCATATTGAGTTCTAATAGATGTAACTTAACCCTATACATTTTTATGATGGACTGAGTCAATAAACTGAGTCAAACCATAGAAGAATTCCCAAGCATGGCTAATAAACTGAGTCAGTCATGAAGTTTTCAGCCTTCTTTTAATATGAAACTTGTGCCTAACATCCTCTCTCTCTCTCTCTCTCTCTCTCTATATATATATATATATATTTTGATAGACTTGTTCTACTGGTTCTACTAATAGATCATTTTATTTTGATGTCTTGGTTGAGGCAGAGAGATTCTTAGGTAGACATGAATGAATATATCTAAACCCGATTAATTAATTCTAACGAAAACATTATATTACAAATGATCTTCACCAAGAAATTACTTGTGAGTTGTGACATGCTTTAGTAAAACTCTGCAACTGACTTGATTTGTGAGTATTATCATTTATTTATTTATTTTTCTTGCAGCTGAAGGCCCCTCTTCTCCATAATCATCTCCAACATCATCAGCTCTTGCCTTGTTTCTGCCTATTTTCTCTTCCTTCCAGTTTGATAACAGAGAGATTGTTACAAGATGATTTCCTATTATGATAATGTCTTTGTTTTATATATGTCTTTTTACGTGGGTTGATTAGCCATTTTGGCATATTGTTATACTCCTCGCATACTCAGGTGTTGGATTGGGAGTTAATATTAGTTTTAATTGTAAGACATATTTAATATATTTATCAACTTTTTTCTAAGTTAGTCTTATTAATATTATCTCAAAAATAATCAAATAAGACAGAGATGGAGGGAAAATTAAGGAAAATGATCACGGTGTTATTAAAAAACATGCTACATTAACAAACTCTCTTCCTAATCAAATTAGTTAATTAAGTCTTACATGCAGTATAGTAAGTATTAGAGAGGAGTATAGTAGCAGTGGTTCTGTTACGTGAGCCATTTATCCGTTACAATAGATTGTTGAGATTACATGGTTACAAGTTGTTCTAATTACTAGTATGTTACATGTTTAGCATCCTTTAGATATCAAATGTATTTTCAAATCAGTTATTCATTTATTTATTTATTTTTTTGTTTGCCTTAAAAGTTGTAACAACTGTTACTTAAATGGTTTCTCATACATTGGTTACTCATCCTAGCTATATATAAATATAAGATATAAATAACTGAATTACATAATTTTAAAAATTTTAATTTTAAAAATTTTGTTAAAATTAATTAAAGAAAATAAATAGTAAAAGAATGTTTAAAAAAAAAAAAAAAAAAAAAAAAAAAAAACTCTTGTTTATGGATAGAGCATAAGAAGAAGTGAGAGAGTCTCATGAATTGAAAGTAGTAGGTTTTAATTGGAATTTTCTCTTTAACTTTTCTTTGTTTTTTGTTGTTGTTGTTGACTTGTTGTAACACGCGCAGCCATTATACTTTCCACGGAAGTTTGAACACCTAACCTCAAACCTAATAAAGCTTAAAAAGGAGACATTTCATGTCATTTAGATTACAGTAACATTATATATATATATATATTCAATGTTTTTGTTATTCAATTATTACTTAAATTTGTCAAACTTATAATTTTGTTAATGTATATATCGTTATATTGGTTTATTTTTTCTAATAAAATTTTACTATTACCTATCCTAATTATTTTTTGTTTGTTTGTTCAAAACATCATTATCTGAGGACACGTGAAACCAATTTATAATATAAAAATGGTAAAGTATACTTTTAATTCTTTAAGTTTACATGAGGTATACTTTTGGTCCCTTAACTTTATAAAGTACACTTTTAGTCCTATAATTCTAACACCGTTAATTTTGCTAATGGAAAATGTTAACTCAAGTGATAACGATGTAAATTTAAGTTATGATTTTGTAATTAAATGCTATTAAGCTTATGGGTAAATTAAAAAATATATAAAATTTGTATAATTAAATGCTATTAGTCATCATTTGAGTTCATCTGCGTCATCATTTTCCGTTAGCAACATTAACGGTGTTAGAATTTTAGGACCAAAAGTATACTTTATGAAGTTAAGGGACCAAAAGTATACCTTATGTAAAACTTAAAGGACCAAAAGTATACTTTAGCCTATAAAAATTCTATCGGTTTAACAGTGAGAGAATAGGAGAGACTGGAGGAGACTGCTTCAACCGCGGCGGGAATAATATAATTTGATATATTGTGAAGATGGTTGACTTTGAACATTTCTCCCTGAACTTTTTTAATAATAGCGTAAAATATTCTAACTATCCATCTTTTTTGCTTTAATTACATATAGATCCTTCTCTAATCTCTATTATGAAAACTTATATAGATATCTCTTGAAATTGAAATGTATATTACATAAATGCCACTTATTTTCTATCCATAAAAAAATATTAGTTGACTCTTAAGTTCGATTTTTAAACTTTTTTGTTTTACCAAAATGCCCATATTTAACATTATAATATATATATTAATTTTGCTATTATAAAATTTAAATTTTTCATCGTATTTGATTAAAAATTATTTATTTATAGTTCCTGAAATGACTAAAAATATGTATAATAAACGACATAAATTTGAGAGATTTTGTAAGGCGTTTAAATTTATAATTTCAGATTTTTTAAATTGTTAAAAAGACTTACTCAAATTTTCAGAAGTTTATGATATTTATGAACTGTCAAATCAAATAAAATTTGGGATTTAGTATTTTACAGATAAGTTAGTAAAGAAATTAATTTTTTATATAAATTTTAATTAAAAATATATTTTTAAAATCTTCTTCGAATATTTTTAACAAAGTCAATAGTTTGAATTAAGTGCATATTTTCGAACTAAAGGGAAAATCCATATAATTAAGATAAAACAAGAGTTCTTGATAATAAATTGAAAAAAGAACCATAAACTGGGTCAACCAACTCGCAGCTTTATGATGTCAGAATTTTCAACTCACTTTGCAAAATCACAACGATACTCTTTCTAGAATCCTCAACTAATACTGTTTTTTTAAAGTCTTTTATTCAATGAGTTGCTTTCAGAGATAATATATAATTGAGTGATGACTATTCAACAGCGACTAGATTTGATCAGTTCATTTATATATATAATACATAGCGCTGAAGCTCACGGAAAATTGTAGTTGAAGAAGATAGAGTTAGGAGATATGAAGATGGGTTCGTTTCTTCTTCTGGCAATTTTAGCGTTTGGTTTAGTGCTTAATGTTTCTGCCAATACGGAAGGTAAGTGTTCGTGACTTTTGTGTTTGATGAATTTTGTTTTGTTAATTTGATTACTCTCCGTTCAACTGTGCATTTTCTGCTGTGTCATCCATGCTCATCAGAAACCTAACTGGAGAAAACAGAATAGGTTTTTATCTTGGGAGTATCCTTTATACTCTTCTGGTCCTCATTGGAGGACAACAATTTTATTAACATAAGTCTGTTGTCACTCCGTTTACTTTCTGTATGACCAAATAAAATTTCATATTAAGGATGTTATTTTCACCATTAAAAAAAAAAAAAAATTGATGTTGTCTATGACAGTTGATGTGCTGTATACATGGAAAACCAATTTGAGTGATCCTAACAACGTTCTCCAAAGTTGGGATGCTACCCTTGTAAATCCTTGCAATTGGTTTCATGTTACCTGCAACAGGAACAATAGTGTGACTCGAATGTAAGTCATTTTAATTTATATGTTATTTTTTACTTTGATATCAGATTCTAATACTTTGACATCAGATTCTAACTACACGCATTGCGTAAAATATTGATGATTTGTGTTTTGAATTCTCACAGTGATCTTGGAAAAGCAAACCTTTCTGGTCCACTGATTCCCCAGCTTGGTCAACTCTCAAATTTGATGTATTTGTAAGTTGAGAGAATCTAATTTATTGTTAACTTTGATGTTTGCTTAATAAGAATAAATTTTAATTAGTATTCTCTTCTGTTATCACCTAGCAGCTTCTTGAAAGATGATCTTATAAACTCTAATGCTATTTTAAGCAGGCAGGCTGTGAACTGATTTGTTAATTCACTGCCAAAAAGCTTAAAAAGTTAGCAGATATACTTACCTTAGACTTCAGTATTAATTCTCTGCACTGTACTGAAGATATCTAAAATAAGTTGCTCTTCCTTTTTGATCTGTCCAAATTTCTTAGTCCTCATGTAAAAACTTAGGTGGCTTTAATGGATGATTAAGTACAATGAACCAAGGTAACGAAAACTAGACCGGTCAATGAATCAGTTAAGATAGTAGTTCAAGAATTCAATCCTTTGCATTCTAGGGTTTATGATATTTGAACTGATGTTTTCTAATATTATACTAGTTCAAGTCTGAAATTTTGTGGTTCTGTACAACACAGGGAACTATATGAAAATAATATAAGTGGAGCAATTCCTATTGAGCTTGGAAATCTGACAAAGTTGGAGAGCTTGGATCTTTTCTTGAACAGATTAAGTGGTCCCATCCCAGGCTCATTGGGCAACCTTCAAAGGCTACGTTATCTGTAAGTCATGCTTTCCTTAATGTATTTCCAGGATTATTAGCTCCCATTTTGAAAGATCGTTTAAGGTTTTGTTATTTGTCCCTTGTTTTCTTGAGCATGTGTCCACTTTTACTAATGCTTTGCTTACTAAGAAGATAATTTGCTTTAAAGAAATACTCCCTTGAGTCCTTAATATAGGAGCACGATAACTAATTTGTATAAATTAAGGAAATTAGTAAAAAAAAAAAAAAAAAAAAAAATTCTTGTTGAAAACTAGGTAGCACCTCCCAACCGATAGCTATAGGTGTAGATATCACCAAAGTGGGTTATATTTTTCCTACAAAGCCTTTTCCATGCATAGCTTGGTTCAATTAGTTATTTGTAATATATATGTACTGTGTTGATATTTCTAAAACATCTTCTTTAATTATCATTTGCATCGAAATTATCCTTTAATGAAAACCCCTTATTATACGCACTCAATAGGAATAACTTAGGAAAAATATTATAAATTTGGAGGACAAAGTTGAACGAGGTTTTTTTAAATTAAGATCAAAAAGTAAACTCGTAACTAGCTCCTATATTTAAGATTGGAGGGAGCAACATATAAACTCAAGTGTTTTAAAAATTTTGTTTGCACCAAACGAAAGCATATATACTCTGCCAATTTTGAGTGTCCAATCAAGATACTCGTGACTTCCATAGTTTTAACTTCCACTTCATGGGGAAATATATCTTGAACATTTCATCTGACCATTATCGTCTCTAGTATCTCACTCTTCCATTTAGTTTATTATCTATAAATACTAATTTTCTATATCCTTTGAAACAGGCGTCTCAACAATAACAGCTTGTTTGGAAGCATTCCTAAGTCTCTAACTACCATTGCCACTCTGCAAGTCCTGTGAGTGTTACAGTTTTTGAGCTACTACCTACGGTCCTAAATATAAGATTCAATTGAATTTTTTAGAAAGAATAAGCAAGCTAAATAAATTATTTTAAAGTATTTATTCTATCTACAGTTTTTTCTTCAAACTAGTCAATTTGACTTATAAATTAATATATAATCTAATGATACACAATATATATTATGATTAAGTAATATATTTAGCTTTCTTAATCTCTTAAAAAAAAAAGTAAACTAAATATTATATTTAGGACCGGAAGGAGTAGTTTTCTATAACAAATGCAAATTTAGATAATTAGTTCTACTTCCATGTTAGATTTTTAATAAAGACCGTAACATGAAAACCATTGTTATTTTTGAGTCCAGTGATCTCTCCAGCAACCATTTAACAGGAGATATCCCAATCAATGGCTCCTTTGCATTTTTCACACCCATGAGGTTGGTAATAATAATTAAATTTCTTAAATTATTATTCTTTTAATTTTCATGGCTATTTTTTTTTGGGATCACATGTAGCAAATTTTGCTAAATTTACAGTTTTCGGAATAATCCTGGATTAAAACCACCAAAGTTCCCTCCAACTCCACCAATGTTTCAAATTGCACCAACTCCTTCAGGTTTGTGGATTTTTTTTGTTTTACTACTAATGCTGTTATATTGTGATGGTTTTATTTTTATTGTTCCCAGTCTTATAATTGAAGTTTTCAAACAATTCTTCTTGGTATTTTTATACATTTCAGTTAAGATGTAATCAGCACCTTCAATTATTTTTCAAATAACAGTCAGTATTCTAAGTTAATTTGTTATTCATCCAACATATTAAAATATTTTTCTTTAAGCACCCAATATCCTAAAGTATTTTGGTGCAATTTTTCTTGTAAAGTATTTTTCTTAGCAGTAATGAGCACTCTGAACTTATAATACAGGGTGTCATTGGAAAAATAATTTAGGATGATAGGTTCACTTGAAATTACTGAAAAAAGCCCTTAGAACATTGAGTGCTACTAGAAAAAAAAAAAATTTGATTTATGTGAAACTACTTGTGAGTTACGTCGTAACATGCTTATGTGGAATTCTGTAACTGACTTGATTTATGTGTATTATCATTTTTATTTATTTATTTTTTACTTTTGGCAGCTGAAGGCCCCTCTTCTCCATAATCATCTCCAACATCATCAGCTCTTGCCCTGTCTCTGCACAGTTTCTCTTCCTTCCAATTTGATAACAGATAGATTGTTACAAGATGAATTTAATTTCTTATTTTATCATTTCTTTGTTTTTTGTTGTTGTTGTTGATTAGCCATATTGGCATATTGTTATACTCATATGGTCCTCAAATGTAGGAGCTAATAATTAAGGAATTAATGTTTGTCATAAAAGTAAGACCTATTTTACATATTTATCAATATTTTCTAAATTAGTCCTATTGATATTAACTCAACAATAATCAAATAGAAGAGGCAGAGAGAGAATCAAAGGAGATGATTAGGGTGTTTTAGAAAAAATAAGTTATATTAACTAATTCAATTAACTTTCCTAATTTAATCAAATTAGTTAATTATTTTTTATGTTAAAGACTAGAGAAGTATACTAGCAGGGGTACTGTTATGTGAGCATAGTTTACCAGTTGCAAGAGATTGTTGAGATTACATGGTTACAAGATGCTACGCCTCTTACTTTCATTAAAAGTGTAGTATACTATACATTATATTCTCTCAATTTTCTAATTACTATATTACTGTCTCTGGTCCTAAATTGCACTACAAATTATATTATATATTTAGAATTAGAGGAGTTGATGTTTAACTTTCCTTTTAGATATTACTATATATCATTTGAATTCTCGAATTAACTTCATATTTATTTCATTTTCCTTAAAAGTTGTAACAGCTGTTAAACGGTTTCTCATACATTGATTACTCGTCCTATATGTAAATATAAGATAATTGAATTACCATATTAAAAAGTTAGTTAAATTTATTTAAGGGTTAAGAGGCAAAAATACATATATACTTTTTCTAAGCGTGTGCTGGCCATTATATACTTTTCTTAAGTGCAAAAAATACCTATAAACTCTTTTAAATGGGGCAAAAATATAATACCATGGTCTACTAGATCATGCAAACATCAGGTTGCATGATCTAACGGAGCTGATATTTTTGACCTATTTAGAAGAGTTTATAAGTATTTTTACACCTAAGAAAATATTATGATACCCAGCGCACATTTGAAAAACTATATGGACATTTTTTACCCTTAACCCTTTAATTAAAGATAATAAATAGTAAAAGAATGTAGCAATTTTTTTCCCTTCTAAATACATACTCTTATTTATAAATTGGACGTGAGAAAAAGAATGGGTTAAAAAAAAAGATGTGAGAGATGGAGTCCGATGAATTAATGCAGTGTAATAAATGAGGCAAAATGGAAAATATTATTTATTAAAATTTTAGATATCTTTAAATGCATGTACCCTATAAATAGGATTACGTCTAGCCCCAAAATTTTATAATATATATAGGATCATAGGAGTGTTTCTTATCAATGATGCCTCTCATACTCTATGTTTTATATACTACAAATAATCGAAGTTGCTTGACTCAACTGACATTAAGCACTTCCTTAAATTTTAGCTTAAGCAAGATGTTACAAATTTGGATTTTTATGAGTATGTTGGGCGTATGAGTTCGTTTTGTTGGTGAAAGATGACAAAATATAATCATAATATATATTACTTCCGGTCTTAATTATAAGATTTAGTTGACTTTTTTTTTGGAGAGGTTAAGGAAGCTAAATAAGATACTTAATTATTTCATATGTTATGTATCCTTAGATTATATATTAGTTTATTAGTTAAACTAATTAGTTTAAAGAAAAAATAAAAATAAAAATAAAAATACTGTAAAGTAATTTAATTAGCTTCTTTAATCTCTCTAAAAAAGTCAACTAGGTCTTATAATTAGGATCGGAGGGAGTATATATAAACTTAAAATTATTTTCTAGTTTTGGAGTAAATTAAACCTAAATTTACTAACAAAATGTTATGTTAATCATCTAGCTCAAATTATATTTATATAATTATCTTATATGCACAATTTCAATGATTAATCTAAATTTTATTACACAAGCTTAATGTCATGCTTGAATGGAGATAAAGGTTGGGAGGAAAGAAAATAGGGAGAAGAGAAGACTGGAAGATAATGTTACCCTTCATTGTGTTTGGATGGACAAAAGAAAATACAGAGGAAGGAAAATAAATAAATTATATAATGACAATAACACTTTTATCTTATATAAGGATGTATTATGTTATGTTCTCTATTAAAATAAATTGAAGGCAACAACCATATTAAAATTAAGGGAGAATCTTATATAAATCCAGTTAAAATATCAAATCCAAATTGAGACTTACACTTTTAATAAATCCTTAATCAGGCTAAAAGGTCTAAGTAGGGATTTTTTTTAATGTTACTAAAAGACCAAAATGCCCCTATATGATTAAAAGTGTTTAATTGAGATTTTCCATTTATTTTTTATTTTTTTAATTTTATGTTTTATTTTTCTTATAATATACCAACAACTCTTTATTGATATATAATATAAAATTATTTTAAGAAAAAAATATACTATTTATCTATGACGATATATATATATATATATATATATATATATCTCCTAATCACAATAGAAAAATATGTGAGTTAAATACAAAAATTCTTGGAATACTGACAGGAAATCATTAAGGATTTATAGAGATTTCACTACATTGAGTGTGTAATATCCCAAAATTCATATTCCTCTTGAATATTATATTTTGGCAAATTAATACCTATTTAAAATAGGAAAGTATGTTGTCTCTAATTTTAGTAATTTATTTGATTATTTTCCTTGGAAATTAAAGGGGAAAAATCCAATATTATATTAGGGACCCTAAGTTGCCTTATGATTATTAAATTAATGCATGATGCATAAATGACCAAAGTAAACCCAAAAGTGGTGAGAAAATAATTAAACCAATTAGAGAAAATTGCCAACAATTAGTGAATAATTCAATCTACATTAATTGAATTATTTTCATAAACATTCATAATTAATTTAGTGGCATATGTTAAAAGCATAATTAATATTGTAACCAATCAAATAAGTCTAATAATATTTAAAACACCTTGTTGGAAATAATTAGCCAAAGATTTATTTAATCCTCCCTAAGTTTCTATAAGGGTCGAAATTCATGGATAATTAAGCAATGGATTAAACAATAATATGAGATAAGAGCACATATGATTTAAGATAAAAATCTACAATAGTAAGTAGGATTTTTCTACACAAATGGAGAGTCAAGATTTAATAAAGCTAAATCCAAAGGGGTCTAATTTAATTATATGAATTAAAGCCTAAATCCATAAGATAACCTATGAACCAATGGAAGCTAAGTTGTGTATTGTGTGAGATGAATGAAAAACAACACAAGATTTCATGGGGAGGGGGATGCCACGTTTTTTTAGTGTGAGTGTTTGTGTGTATGTAGTAAATAAATGAAATGGCCTTGTTGGCTCAATGTGAATGTAGTAAATAAAGGAAATAGCCTTGTTGGCTCAATGTGAATCAAGTATTCCATAAGCAAAAATCTCAAGCCAATTAAACTGAAGTAAAATTTGCCTAAATAAACACTAATCCTCATGATAAGTCCATAAGTCAATTAATTCCTCAATTAAGTATTATCAAAGACAATTAAGGGATTTTAATCCTAGATTAAATATAAGCAATAATCCAAGACAAGAACACAAATTTGGCTTAGGATGAATTAATTGTTACCTAACAAATACAATAAATTCTAAAATGATAAAAGGGTAATTAAATGCTTCTAATTAAGCCATAATATTCAAGAATCATAAGACTAATGAGGGAATTTGATTAAAATACAAACTAAATCCTAAGAGCATTTTTGCTTAATTGCTAACCAACCACCAAAGTCATCTAGTTACAACTATACTTAGAGTAACTAGGAAATTAAAGCACCAGGTTGGGAAATGCATGAAGGTGGAGAGGCCACCAATGCATGCTTGAAAAATGCTTGATGGTGGAAAGGCCACCAATGCACTCTTGAAGTCAAGAGCTTTTCACACATGGAGCCAATTGAGACACCAAGGCTTGCTTGAGAATGCATGAAGTGGGAGAAGCCACCAATGCACTCTTGGAGCCAAGAGTGCCATGACCTTTCAGTATAAATAGGAGGACTTAGGCTTCATCATTCCTCACACCTTCACAAGCAAGAGCAAGCATAGCATCTGAATATAGAGAGAAAAGAGGGAGAGTAAGGAGCTTCTTGAAGGAGTCTAGCATTTGCAAGTAAGTTCTTTAAGTTTTAGTTCTTAAATTCTTAGATAGAAGTAACTTAGATCTTAAATATCCTAGAATAGTTTTATTTACATGTTTTTATGGTCAAAATTAGCTTTATTTTGAAAAAATGATGAGGGAAGTTATTTAGCAAAATTTTTGAAGAGAAACATCAAGGTAATGAAGTTACAAGCGAGATTTCATCGATTTTGAAAATTCTGGAATCAGTGATGAACATGCCAAAATTTCATATTGAAAACATAGTCAAAAAATTCTGGGAAAATTCATGGTTAAAGTAGACATATAGGGATTTTCAAATATATCAAGAACATGTTAAAATGATTTCTGTACAGTGAGATAAAAATTCTCAAAGTTGGGCTACGAATTTCTGGAAAAATTCTGGGCAAAGGCTCAAAAATTTAAAACTGGGAGTGACTCGTGTGATCTGGGAAAATGTGAGTATTTTTAATTAAAAATAGACATCCTAAGAATTCCAAGGAATTTTACGGATCCTCATTTTTATTTTTCTAGAATTAATTATGATTTTTCAAAGTTAGACGAAAATCTGCTCAAAAATGCTGTACCAGCGTTTTTCCAAAAATTAAGGGAAATAAGTTGAAAAATAATTCCACCAAGAGTAAAATGGTCATTAGTGACTAAGATATCTACTAGGATATTATTTGTGAATGAATAAATGCGATATTACCATTATAGGATAAGCGTGACCACAGTCCGATCAACCAACGTACCAAAATCGTCAACGAAGGTACGGACTGTAACACTAACTCTGATACTTATTGTACCTTTATATGTGATAGATGTATTCATAGATTAAGACTCTGTCTTAAATTTTTTCATACATAGTCAGCTATACACGGGTTATGGTTTTGATAATACCGTTGAGTTTTCCTAGCGTTGAGGACACGATAGGCCATGTGGCATTGGTGAATAGTGCATACTAGAGATGACGGACATATGCAGTGGCTGTGTACCGTTATCCGGACAAATCTGTTATGAGTTTTTATGTTGATTATTGCTGTAATGTCATGAATATCTGTCATACATAACTGTTACATAAGCATGAGGTTAAGCGTACACGAGGTTCAATGGTAATTGAACCTCGGCCCTATATATCTTCGGGGTCCGGAGGAACCGGGGCCGAGGACAAGGGTAAACAAGACGCATGAGGACAAGGGCGAAGAAGACTCTGTTATGGATTATTGTATCACCGTATTATTAAATATTCGGATAATTGTACCACTATAATAGCAACCAGACACACTAGCAGTGAAGGTTTACCAGATACTCGCTCTTTTAAATTATTCCGATGCTCTACTCTGATCAAACTATTTTGAAAACACTTTAGAAAATTAGGATGTTACAGAGTGTGTGACAGATAGCCCCCCAAGCGGCATATGGTTGTTAGAAGCCACATGTATAAATTATAGGGGAGAATACGATTCACAACTGTCTCTATAGGCTACATGTAAAACCTATAGAGGGATTACATGATTCAAAACTCACCTTTCCCTCCGAATCATGTTAGCCTAGAGAACTAAAGGCGGCCTTCGATCCAAGTTAGCTCTTCCAGTATACGCCGTAGAATGCTCGTAGGAGGAATTGTGTGTTGTGTGCTTGAACTTATTGTTTGGCCTGACCACCTTATTATCATACCATCTATAACAACAACAAAAAGTATAATTTATCTATGTGTGTGTGTGTGCATGCGTGCGCGCATTAGATAGAGTTTTTTCTTTAGCTTTACTTGTTGGATTTGATTGTATAATAGAACATAATTTCACACATCAAGTGTAGCATGCAATTTAGGATGGATCAGGATATTCCCAACTTTATGGCTAGGTTCAACGGAACTTCCTAACACAAAGGGCTCAAGGAGTATATATGTAGCCTCGAACAATACTTGATAGAGGATGAGAGATTAGATCTATAGAACGCCATATGCTTCTGATGTTCCTGCTTTTGTCGCTAAAGCAGTCAATTAAACTAGGTCCTAATTAATTATGCAATATAGGGTCAACCTAGGTCATTCTCCCAAGGAGCAAGTTGTGGGTTTTTCTTTAAGTTGAATTTAGGTGATGAAAAATTCAAAGCAATGAAATTAAACTAACTAAATGCAGGATGAAAATTGAGTTTAAAACCTAAATGAGAATGAAACTAATCTATATGAATTTAAATGCAATTTTTAGGGTTTTTTTTTTTGTTGTGAGAAAAATAATCAAAATCCTAAGAAGAGTATTAAATAAAAGCAAATCAACCAAGTTATGATGATGAAGGGGACAACTTAGGAATCGCATGGAGTTGACTTTCTTAGCCTAAATCAATTAATTAGACCAAAAGGAGATTAATGAATTTAATTACCCAATTGAACATGGAAACCGTCTAGCTCAATAACACATATTCCATTAGAAAACTCATAATGAAATAAGCGGTGGCTAATCAAACCCATTAAAAACCAATCACAAAATATTCTTGGAAGTCTCGTTTACAATTATCTAATTGAACAACTAGATAATTTATCAACCCAATTAAACAATTAAGGTGATAAACCAAATTAACAATTAAATTAATAACGAAAACTCAATTACTAATTTAATCGACAATCCAAAGGTTGCAACAAGAATCCACCAATAAGGATAAAAACTTCAAATCAGTCTAATCTAAAAGAAATAAGTTTACAATCTAAAACTAGATTGTTCTCAATTAATACAACTCGAAATTCTTTAAAACTAAATAATCTCAAGTTTGAATTAAAAAGATAAAAAGAATAACACTCCCTTGTGGTCTTCAAGTGTAAAACCCTAGGCTCTAGCTTTCTCCATACTCCTCCTAAGTTGCCTCCTAAAGATCTCAAGCTACCATGGAAATCATCTCTTCAAACTCTTTGTTGGAAGCCATCGATCATTTAAATTGATGAATTGAGAATACAATTATGCATCCAAAGTTGTGGTCAATGCGTGTATAATGATTCCAAGAACAATTCCAATCCAATTCCTCCCAAAGTGGGCCCGTGATGAATTGATGAATTGAGAATTGATTATTCAATTCATATAAGGTGGTGCACCCTCGTGAGAATTAATGGATTGATGATGAATGAAACATCAAGCGTACGTGCGTGTCTGCGGCTCTCAATTTGAACTGTTTTGCCGCTCCGTTCTGCGTGCGTCAATGTGTGCTCCACTCTCCTCCATCTGCTAGGTTAAATAAATGGGGAAGAAGATATTTGGGTACCAACTTGGGCCCAATAAAATTCAAGTAGCCCAATAAAATTTTACCATTGGATTTCCTTTTAGTTTTCCTGAAAAGTTCTGCACCATAGGATTTTCTAATATGATAAAATCATGATATATTATATATTAAGAGATATTATTTAATAATAAGATATCAATCAGAATAAATAATTTAAGCCCAATATCGATAATTACTTGATTTATATTATCTCCTAAAATTGGCTAACAATTCAAATATTATCTATTATATCCAAATTAGCCTAAAATAATCCCCAAAATAAATGAATAAGGTGGGATAAAATATATAAAATTAGGCTTTATCAACTCCCCCACACTTATCATTTGCACTCCTGGGCAAAACAAATCAAGACCAAGGGAACATAAACGAAAAAAAATAAAAACAAAAACAAAAACAAAAGAAAACCAAACTAAACTAAAACTTCAAAAATGAATGTTCCAATCACAAGTAATAAGTAAACAAAAGTATTTCAACACTTGTCATATCCAAATGATCTTCTCATGAATTAAGAAAGCAAACATTATGGCAATTTACTTGACAAAGGGGAACCTAAACTAGAAATCCCTTACCAAGGATAATGTGTATGTCACTCATCACTCAAAAGTGTATAGGTTTGTGTTTATGCTCAAATTCATCCCTATCCAACACTCTTTCCATAGGCTTGACAAGAATCTAAGTTCTCCACCGCTAATAAAGCAAGTACATTCATAAATCCAAAGGACTTTTATTTGGTTGTAATGGGGTTAAGGTTAAGAAAGAAAGGGTGTGGTATTTGGAAAAACAAAGTTGAATATCTTAAAAGATGAAGAGAATGATACAATAGAATATATAGGATGCAAGAAACCAAACTAAATCTGCCGAGTCATGATTAATCTTTTCTCTTTCTTTTTTTTTCCATTTTTTTCTTTCATTTTTTTCCATTTTTTTCCTTCATTTTTTTCCACCTTTTTTTTTTCAATTTCTTTTCTTCTTCTTTTTTTTTTTTTTTTTTTTTTTTTTTTTTTTTTTTTTTTTTTTTTTTTTTTCAGATAACATACCATACTTTTCACAATGACCCAATTCCTAACTTTATGCATGTTCTTCCACCCAAAATAATACACTTGCTCTTCAACTCTCAAGATATTCAAAAGGATAGAGATTTTTTTTTTTTTTTTTGGCTATGGGTGTAGACAAAATGGAAAAATAAATAAATAAATAAATAGCTCAAAAGGGTTACACAAAGGATATATGCATGAAAATGGTAGGCTTTTTGGCTTATCGGCTAAAATGAAACGAATGCCTTTATCATTTTTATGAACACACATGCATAAAATGCAGCCTCAAATAAGATTCAAGTCAAGTTCTAGATCAAGTAAAGAGATAAGGGTACACACTAAAATATATATATATATATGTATGTATTAGGCTCAAAATCTCGCTAGGAATATAATCACTAGCCTAAATTCACCAAAATCAAATCCATTGCCACTAGGTTCACCAACTCAAAACACGATCAATCACTTTTCAAATCAAGAATGCATCATACTAAAGTTACTCAAAACTTGCAATTTTCACATTCAAAACAGTTGATCCCTCCCCCACACTAAAACATTGCATTGTCCTCAATGCAAAACAGTCATAATAGATCACAAAGTCAAGTAATACGTAGCACTACACAACTTAGTAATATGATAAGGAGTAATATGACAAAGCAAAATAAAAGAGTGAGGGAAGGAATACAACCGATGTCTACGTGGTGTCACGCGGTGTAGCAGCAACCTCCACTGTCTGAGTGGAGAATCCATCAAAGAACGGCTTTAAGCGGTGTCCATTGACAGAGAAGCATTTTCCATGTGGCTCCCTTTTGATCTTCACAGCTCCATATGGGAAAACATCAATGACAATGAAAGGTCCCTCCCATCGAGAGCGGAGCTTTCCAAGCATGAGTTTCAAGCGGGAAACATAAAGTAGAACCTTTTGGCCCACTTGAAAGTCTCTCTTCATGATAAGTTTGTCATGGGCTGCTTTAGTTCTTTCCTTATAAATTCTGGCATTCTCATAAGCTTTTCTTCTTAATTCTTCAAGCTCTTGCAATTGCAACTTCCTTTCAATACCAGCACTAGTAAGATCGAGATTGCACCTTTTAATTGCCCAGTATGCCTTGTGCTCCACCTCCACTGGCAAATGACAAGCTTTGCCGTAAACAATCCTGTATGGAGACATGCTAATAGGACTTTTATATCTTTGTGCGATATGCCCAAAGTGCATCATCGAGCCTTTTACTCCAATCCTTCCGATTGGGTTGCACATCTTTTCTAAAATGAGCTTGATTTCTCTATTAGAAAGTTACGCGACCATTTGTTTGAGGGTGGTATGGAGTGGCCACCTTATGCATTACCCCATATTTACCAAGCAAGCTCTGCAAACTCCGATTGCAAAAATGAGTTCCTTGATCGCTAATGATGGCTCTAGGAATGCCAAATCTGCAAAGAATGTGAGAGCAACAAAGGAAACCACTACGAAGAGTCATTAGGACGAGTGGGGATTGCCTCAACCCACTTTGATACATAATCCACGGCTAGCGGGATGTACAAATAACCAAATGAAGTGGGAAAAGGTCCCATGAAATCAATTCCCCAAACATCAAAGACTTCACGGAATAATAAGGGTTGTTGGGGCATCTCATGCTTCCTAGAAATATTACCCACAAATTGGCACTGGAACACTTCTTACAAAATTCATGGGCATCACGAAATAGACTTGGCCAAAACAATCCACTTTCCAAAACTTTCCTAGCGATGCGCTTGGCACTAAAATGTCCCCCACATGCAAGAGTATGACAAAAAGTCAAGACAGACTCAAATTCAACATCAGGAATGCATCGCCTAACAATTTGATCACTACAAATGTACCACAAGTAGGGATCATCCCATATATAGAATTTAGCATCTCTCTTAAACTTATTCATTTGATGTTTATTCATGTCATCGAGTAAAACAGATGCAACTAGATAATTAGCAATATCAAGATACCAAGGGATAGAAACAACGACCTCACAGAGCCGTTGATCAGGAAAGTCATCTAAGGGTAAAGATGTTACTACAGGTGTTTCAATCCTACTCAGATGATCAGCTACCATATTCTCTCGCACCACTCTTATCACGAATCTCCACATCAAACTCTTGTATCGAAGCACCCACCTAATGAGGCGGGGTTTGGAGTTCGGTTTCTTAAACAAGTACTTGATAGGCGAGTGATCAGTAAACACAGTCACCTTCGTGTGAAGGATGTAGGATCAAAATTTCTCCAACCCAAAGACGATTGCAAATAACTCTTTCTCTGTGGTAGTGTAGTTAGCCTGAGCAGCATCTAAAGTCTTAGATGCATAGGCTATGATACGTTGTCTCTTTTCTACTTTACGGACAAGAACGGCACCTAATGCATAGTCGAAGCATCACACAAGAGCTCAAATGGTAGGCTCTAATTAGGTGGCTGAATGATAGGGGTGTGGTGAGTCTCTTCTTTAAATCATCCCATGCATACCGCAAGCATCATCAAAAACAAAATCCACATCTTTCGCAATAAACGAGACAATGGCAATGTTTGTTTTACTAAAATCCTGGATGAATCTTCTATAAAATCCCGCATGCCCAAGAAAAGAACGTACATCTTTCACACATGATGGATATGGAAGGGAGGAAATAATATCAACCTTAGCTTTATCAACCTCAATACCATCATGTGAAACAACATGGCCCAAAACAATTCCTTTCTTAACCATAAAATGACATTTTTCAAAATTCAACACAAGATTATATTGAATGCATCTTTCCAAAACCATGTCCAAACTAGCTAAGCATGCATCAAAAGAATCACCATAAACAATAAAATCATCCATGAAAACTTCCATGCGGTGCTCAAGAAAATCGAGAGAATATGGAAACCATGCAACGGCGAAAAGTACCTCGTGCATTACATAAATCGAATGGCATGCGTCTATATGCAAAGGTTCCAAATGGACATGTGAATGTGGTTTTATCCTGGTCCTCAGGTGCAATAGAAATTTGGAAATAACCAGAAAAAACCATCCAGAAAGCAGTAATATGATTTACCAGCCAGTCTTTCTAACATTTGATCTATGAAGGGAAGGGGGTAATGGTCCTTTCTAGTCACTGAATTCAATCTTCTATAGACAATACATACCCTCCAACTGTTTTGAACTCTAGTTGGAACTAGCTCACCTTCATCATTACGAACCACGAATACCGGTTTTCTTAGGTACTACTTGAACTGGACTTACCCAACTACTGTCGAAATAGGGTAGATTATACATGCGAAAAGAAGTTTAGAGACTTCTTTCTTTACCACATCAAGAATCAATGGGTTGAGTCGTCGCCGTGGTCGTCGCACGCTTTGGCACCATCTTCTAGCGAGTAGGATTTGATGCGTGCACACATTTGGGTTGATTCCAGGGATATCGGCAAGAGTCCAACCAATAGCTTTCATCCGTCGCCTAAGTACCTCTAGCAGGCGGGTGTCCTCATCAGTAGCTATGTCACTAGCTACAATCATAGGAAGTGCCTCGTCTTTCCCCAAATAGGCATACTTCAATGAGTCAGGAAGTGGCTTTAACTCCAAAGATGGAGCTTGTTGAATTGAAGGTATGAGCGGCTTCAATTCAACATCAGTCAAACTAGAAACCTGCAAAGCAGACTCACAAATAGAAGAGCAAACTTTCCCACCTTGGGGAGTATTAGTAGAAACTGCAAGAGCAGTTGAATCGACAGGCACATCACAATCAACATCAATAGTGACATCGGTAGCACTCATGTCAGGGATAGAATTAGAATCAGAAATCTCCACATCAGAGACATGATCAATGCTAATCGATAATTTAGAATCAGACAGTGACGATAAATCAGTTTTATCTATAGCATCAATCACACTAAGTAACTGAGAAATTCCATCAGAGTCAAGAGTAGTATCGGATACATGACCACTAGAATCACTAATGCTACAAATAGGCATAGAAGCATCATGTCTAGAATGTCTCATAATCTCAATAGCATCAGTGAAAACATCAATATCAGCATCATCAAGGTCAGCACATGTATCACAATTACCAATTTTAGTACATGAGCAAGAGATAGTGTCATCTAAACCAGCAATATCACAGGATCTACTAAGCATACTCTCTTTAAGATTTACAATAGAATCATCCATAATAGCATCAATAAAATTAACATCTATCTCCGCACAATCATCAGAGGGGTGTCTCATAGATTCAAGCACATTAAATTTAATAGTTTCACCAGCAAATTCTAGAGTAAGGCTACCAGCATGCACATCTATCATAGCTCTAGCAGTTTTAAGGAAGGGTCTACCTAGGATTAAAGATGAATGTCCTTTCTGCCTAAATCGACCATCATCCATATCAAGAACATAGAAGTCTGCAGGGAATATGAAATCTTTTACCTTAACCAAGATGTCCTCTAGGACGCCTTCTGGGACTGTGCAACGTCTATCAGCAAGGGATGCAACAAGATTTGTGGGCTTAAGCTCTACACCCTTGAGTTGATCAAAGACGATTTTGGCATAACATTAATAGCGGCTCCCAAATCTGCTAAGGCATCGGAGAATTCAACATCCCCAATAGTGCAAGGTATGAGGAAACTACCAGGATCTTTGCACTTCATTGGCATTGGCATTTGATAAAGAGAGGATACAACTGCCCCTAAGTCAACCTTGCCTTCATGCTTAAACTTTCTCTTTGTAGTACACAATTCCTTCAAGAATTTTGCATATTTAGGCACTTGTGTGACTAAGTCAACTAATGGAACATTAATCACTACCTTCTTGAATATATCGTAGATTTCATTGAACATCTCAACTTCCTTCTTTTTCTTTTCAGCCTTAGCTACCACAGTAGGAAAAGGTAGGGCTTGCTTGATCACTTGCTTCCCTTCATCCTCTGTACCTTGTTCTTCATGAGGTACCTCATGTTTTTCTGATAAAGTGGATTGATCCTGTAATGTGGAAGCAGAAGGAGAGTCATCAGCAACTTCCTTGTCTTTTGAAGCATTGTTGGTAACGGGATCTGCGAGAGGGGATTATCTTCCCACGTCGGAGAGATATAGCATTGACTCCACCTATATTAGGATTTTCTTTGAGTTCCGGCGTTTGGATTGGTTACCACTTGAGATGGAAGCCATCCCGAACCTTGACTCGTTCATTACCATGTACATTAGACAATGGACCAATTTGTGTTTGAAGAGTTTCAATTTGTTGTTGTTGCTTAATTATGATTTTCATCATAGCTTCCCACTTTGAACCTTCATCTTGCACTGGCACTGATTGTCTAACCTGTTGAAACATTTTGCCACTAGAATTTCCACTTTGATTAAACTGTGCTTGTTGAGGTTGGCCATTCCCATATCGAAGATTTGGATGGTCACGCCATCCAGGATTATATGTATTGGAGTAAGGATCATACTTTTGGCCACCTTGAGTCATGGGTCTAGAAGGATATATTGCATTGCAAGATTCAACTCTGTCATTCAGGTAAGGACAAGAGTCAGTAGCATGAGTGGCTAGAGAGAAAATAGAACAGAGTGGCCCTATTAAAGCAGACGAGGTAGGCTGTGGGGTAAAAGAAGTAGAGGGCCCCATAGGATTGACCATATTGGAAGAATTTTACATATGGGACATAGCCATTTTTTCCATAGCAGATGCAAGTCTATCAATTTTGCTCTCTAGGCGAGACTCAGAATTAGAAGAGAGCAATCCTACCTCATTGACCTTTACTGGTTGTCTAGAACCAAATTGTTGGCTGTTCTTAGCTTTCTTTTCGGTCAATTCCCAAGCATCATTGTGATCGGGTCAAGAAGACCACCACCGGCGGCCGAATCTAACAAATGTCTCTCTAAAGGTAAGAGCCCTTCATGGAAGTATTCGATCAATAATGTATCTACAATTTAATGGTGAGGGCAGCTAGCAAACAGTGGTTTAAAATGCTCCAAATACTCATATAAGGACTCCCCCACAATTTGTTCACATCTACTTATGTCTTTCCTGATAAATGAAGTGCGAGAGGCTGGGAAATACTTTTCCAAGAATAGTTTCTTAAGTTGATTCCATGAAGTAATAAATCCAGGGGGGAAGCAAGCAACCGGCTTTTAGCGAGATCCTTCCAAAGAGAATGGGAAGGCACGCATCTTAATTTGATCTTCGGTCACATTAACTGGTTTCATAGCAAGCAAACCATGTGAAACATCTTCAAGTGATTGTATGCTTCCTCCCCGAAAGGCCATTAAATTTTGGAAGTAAGTGTATCAATCCAGATTTCAACTCAAAATTCACATTAATATCAGGATAATTGATGCACCAATTTTGAAAATGCAGATCAGGTGAACCCAATTCATTAATGGTCATAATAGGATCAACAATATGAGCATTTGGAATTGCATTATCATCAGCATTAACAACAATATGAGCATTTGGAATTGCATTATCATCAGCATTAACACGATTATTATCACCGTCCATATTGACCTTAGAATCAAAGGATTTAACAATGGGCTTAATAGAGGAACTATTGCTTAAAAGAGTACTAGCTCTAGTTCTTCGTTGGTGAAATGTCTTCTCAATCTCGGGATCAAATTCAAACAATTTTTCGAAAGAGGATCGGGTCATGCAATATAGAACTACCTACGAAGTCACCTAAAAACTCAAAACTAAGTCTAACCGTTGCTCCCCGACAACGGCGCCAAAATTGATGTTCCTGCTTTTTGTCGCTAAAGCAATCAATTAAACTAGGTCCTAATTAATTATGCAATATAGGGTCAACCTAGGTCATTCTCCCAAGGAGCAAGTTGTGGGTTTTTCTTTAAGTTGAATTTAGGTGATGAAAAATGCAAAGCAATGAAATTAAACTAACTAAATGCAACATGAAAATTGAGTTTAAAACCTAAATGAGAATGAAACTAATCTATATGAATTTAAATGCAATTTTTGGGGTTTTTTTTTTTTTTTTTTTTTTTTTTTTTTTTTTTTGTTGTGAGAAAAATAATCAAAATCCTAAGAAGAGTATTAAATAAAAGCAAATCAACCAAGTTATGATGATGAAGGGGACAACTTAGGAATCGCATGGAGTTGACTTTCTTAGCCTAAATCAATTAATTAGACCAAAAGGAGATTAATGAATTTAATTACCCAATTGAACATGGGAAACCGTCTAGCTCAATAACACATATTCCATTAGAAAACTCATAATGAAATAAGCGGTGGCTAATCAAACCCATTAAAAACCAATCACAAAATATTCTTGGAAGTCTCGTTTACAATTATCTAATTGAACAACTAGATAATTTATCAACCCAATTAAACAATTAAGGTGATAAACCAAATTAACAATTAAATTAATAACGAAAACTCAATTACTAATTTAATCGACAATCCAAAGGTTGCAACAAGAATCCACCAATAAGGATAAAAACTTCAAATCAGTCTAATCCAAAAGAAATAAGTTTACAATCTAAAACTAGATTGTTCTCAATTAATACAACTCGAAATTCTTTAAAACTAAATAATCTCAAGTTTGAATTAAAAAGATAAAAAGAATAACACTCCATTGTGGTCTTCAAGTGTAAAACCCTAGGCTCTAGCTTTCTCCATGCTCCTCCTAAGTTGCCTCCTAAAGATCTCAAGCTGCCATGGAAATCATCTCTTCAAACTCTTTGTTGGAAGCCACGATCATTTGAATTGATGAATTGAATTAATACAATTATGCCAAGGAGTTGTGGGCGCATGAGTGTATAATGATTCCAAGAACAATTCCAATCCAATTCCTCCCATGTGGGCAACGTGATGAATTGATGAATTGAGAATTGATTATTCAATTCATATAAGGTGGTGGGTCCCTCGTGAGAATTAATGGATTGATGATGAATGAAACATCAAGCGATCCGTGCGCCCTCTGCCTCTCAACGTGAACCTATTTTGCCACTCCGTTCTGCGTGCGTCAATGTGTCTCTCCGCTCTCCTCCATCTACTAGGTTAAATAAATGGGGAAGAAGATATTTGGGTACCAACTTGGGCCCAATAAAATTCAAGTAGCCCAATAAAATTTTACCATTGGATTTCCTTTTAGTTTTCCTGAAAAGTTCTGCACCATAGGATTTTCTAATATGATAAAATCATGATATATTATATATTAAGAGATATTATTTAATAATAAGATATCAATCAGAATAAATAATTTAAGCCCAATATCTGATAATTACTTCAGATTTATATTATCTCCTAAAATTGGCTAACAATTCAAATATTATCTATTATATCCAAATTAGCCTAAAATAATCCCCAAACTAACTGAATAAGGTGGGATAAAATATATAAAATTAGGGTTTATCATACTATGGCATACTATAGATCCAACCCCTTCTTCTCAATCAAATCCAGCTCAAACACCGCATAAGGCATACTCCGACATGTATAAGATCCATTTGACTTTTCTGGAAAGATTAAGAAACTTAAATAAATTATTTTAAAATATTTATATCTATAGTTTTTTTCCCCCAAACTAGTTATTTTGACTTATAAACTAATATATAATTTAACGATACACAACATATACTAAATAATATAAGTTGCTTTTCCTTCTTTTAATTTATCTGTCCAAACTTCTAAGTCTTGATGTCTAAACTCTTTAGTGGGCTTTTTAGGATATCAAAGAAATGATGTAATGGGTGATTAAGCACTCTAAATCAAGGCAACGAAAACTAGATCAGTCAATAAATCAGTTAAGATGGTAGTTCAATGTCAATGATTCAAAACATTTTAGTAGACTAGTTAGGGATTAGTTTATCAGCTCACTGGTCTAACCAATCGACCCGGGTTGGGTTTTAATTAATACCATGCTCTAAAATAAAGTAGAGCTGGTCAGTTTAATACCGTTACCAGCAATTATAGATGTGTTTCTTAAACAAACGTTATCAATAAGTTGAAGAGTCATCACCATTTGCTTGTTTGTTATAAGGGATATAGGTTTTATTTGTCCCGAGTTTTCGCTTAGGAGCACTCAGCACCCGATAGTTTTTGTTGGAGCAAAATTGCCTCGAAAGTTAACTAAATAGAACAATTTTGCCTCAGAAGTTTTTTTAAGGAGCAATTTTGCCTTAGAAGTTTTTTTTAAGGAATAATTTAGCCTTGGAAGTTTACAAATTGGAGCAATAATTTAACGGTCAAGATTAAAGGAAGGGCAAGATTGCTACGTTTTTAAACTTCTAGGGCAATTTTGCTCCAAAAAAAACTTTTTGGTGCTGAGTGCTCCTGAGTGAAAACTTCCGGGACAAATAAGACCCTTATCCCTTTGTTATATTTGCCACTAATTGAAAACATACACACTTCTATTAGATTTCAAGGATTCAATCCTTTGCATGCTATGGTTTCTCATGTTTTAACTATTGTTTTCTATTACTATACTTGTTCAAAGCTTAAATTTTGTTGTTCTGTACAACATAGGGAACTATTTGACAACCACTACTAGAAAATACTCGATTTGCGACAGAAACAAGAACCCGTCTGGAAAAAAAAATTACGACGGAAAATTGTTTCCGTCGAAAAAACACATCAAGAAGCAAAAATTTGCGACGGACCTCGCATTTGTCGCAAATTAGCGGACCGTAGGTCCGCCATTTTGCGATGGACCATGAGTCCATCTCAAAAATTTACGACGGACCTCACGTCTGTCGTAACTTGGCGGATGCTGGGTCCACCAATTTGCGACGGACATGACGTCCATCGCAAATACCCGATTTGCTATGGATCCTAGTCCATCGCAAATCGGGTTTTTTGCGACCGATCCTTGGATCCGTGGCAAAATCCCATTAAAGCCCCACCCCCCCGCGTTTTTCAGTTCCGTCTTCGATTTTCTTCCTCTCCCTCTCCATCTCCCTCCGGTCCGACCTCCTCCTCTTCCCTGTCGCTGTCGGTGCTTGCCCCTCTGTAACACCCCATTTTTCAAAAGTGGAATAATGTATTTTTATCAAAGTAGAGCATCGGAGCAAATAAGTGAGTAACTGATAAGTATTAAAAATGTTAACTATAGTGTATCTGGCTAGTTATAGTAACAGTACATTTATCCGAGTATTTAATAACATAACAAAATACATCCCAAAAATAGAAATCTCCAGCTTGGTCTTCAAGCGTGCTGCTTGCCCTTGTCATCAGCCCTCGGTCCTCCAGACCCTGAAGCTATGGTAAGAGCTGAGGTCCAATGCCCATCGGACCTCAAGTAACGGTTAACCTCATGCTTAAATAATACAGTATATATATGACAGATATTCATGACATTACAGCAACAATCAATACATAAGCACACAGCAGATGTAAGATTAACACATCAACAGTACATAGCACACAGTAGATGTAAGATTAACACATCAACAGTACATAGCACACATCACATTTAAAGTTATCCACGTTTGCACTAACCAGTGCCACGACAGCTCCTCGTGTCCTCAGCGCTAGAAAAACTCAACGGCATTATCAAGACTATAACCCGTATAAGTTGAATGTATAAGTAGTGATCTAAGACCGAGTCTTAGTCACGGTACATGTCCAAGACCAGGTCTTGTCCATGACCCTATGAAATCATCTATCACATATAAGCATACAATAAGCATCAAAGTTAATGTTATAGTACGCGTCCGTACCTTAGTCCGTTCGGATATCGGTACGTCTGTCTGCCTAGTACGTCCCATGACTTTCTCGGATATCCTATAATGGTATTTTTGCATTATTACCTCGTAATAATATCTTAAGAGATATTTTAGCCACTATTTACCTTTTTACCCCTGATGGATTTATTATTCCAATTATATCCCTTAATTCCTAAAAAAACGTTGATTCATCAATTCTGGCCAGAATTTTATGCTAAATTCGAAACATTATAATTAATTCTAAAAAATCGAAATGAGGATCCGTAAAATTTCATGGAATCCTTAAGATGTTTATATTTGATGAAAAATACTTTTTTTTACCCAGAATTTGTGAATCATTCCCATTTTTTGTGTTTTTAGCCTCTGCCCAGAATTTTACCCAGAAAACGTAGCTTTTCTTCAAGAATTTTTATCTCTTTGTAAAAAATTCAAAATGACACACTCTAGGTATATTTGGAAATCCCTATATGTCTACTTTAATCATGAAAAATTTCAGATTTAATTAACTTCTTATTCAACATAAGATCATGGCCTTTATGACACTGACTCCAGAAATCTCTAACCGAACAATTTTCGCCAGAACTTCGCTACTTTGATCTTCAACTTCCAAAAATTTTGATCCAACATATTTTCCAACATATTTTTGAAATAAATCCATTTTTAACCATAAAAACATGAAAATAAAATTGCTCTTGGAAATTTAAGATCAAAGCATAAACTAACTATGAATTTAAAAGCTAGAACTTGAAGAACTTACCTTGCTCTTGTTTCTACTCCTCCAAGCTTCCCACACTCACTCTCTACTCTCTATATTCAGATGCTATTGCTTGTGTTTGATCTGAAAAATGAATTGAACCCAAGCCCCCTATTTATAGGTGAAGATTTAGGACACAAATGGAATTTATTTTGCCCAAATCTCACCCTAACCATTGGATGCAATTTACTTTACAACATTTGATCTTGAAGGTGGAATATCACCTAGAGGGGGGGTGAATAGGTGATCTTTAAAATTTTAAAAACTTCTTTCTTGAATAAACAAAATAGAGACCAATAAGATAAAAGAACACAAGACAATTTATACTGGTTCGGTCTAATACTCTGACCTACGTCCAAATCCCCGAACACACGAGATTTTACTATTCCTCAAGAACGATTACAAACTCGTAAACGAAGGATTGTCCTCTCACTCTCGAGACTACACTCCCCTTACAAGTTGTAATTAATGCACCCTCACTTAAGGTTCCTCAACCTTAAGATACAAATTTAAAAATGAAATAAGTGTTTAAATACTCCTCACGAGCTGATAAAAGAATGAACACTGAAGTGCAATTAATGATACAAATGAAACAGCGAATGATGTTAAACTCGAATTGATTGCGCAGCGTTTCGGTAGTTTGTGAATTGAATGCTTCATGTTATTTATAGTCATTTCCATTAATGATCGTTGTTGAAGCTTCATAAATTAGCCGTTGAGTCTTCATAAATTAGCCGTTGAGTCTCCTGAATAAGTCCGTTAGACAGATGAATCGTTCACTGAGAGTTTTGCTGATTTGAATAGTACAGCTGGAAGTTTTCAGCCCGGCATTCTCTTTCATTCCTTTTGTTTTTCATATTTGTTTTTCCGTTGTGAGATGGCATTTAATGCGAGAACGAAGAATATCAGAGTTGGCTTTACTTTGTTCAGAATATCGGTGTCCGAGAATATCATGGTTTAGGTAGCGGCATTTAATGCTTCTGACAGACGATAGCTTTATTCAAATCTGTCGTTATACCATACTTAAGTAGCCTGAAACTTATGAGCACACAGGTTAAAAGAATTTTGGAATTTGTATTGAATAATAATCAAGAGTGGTAAAATGATATAACATGAATCATGATTTTCGGAGTCGGAGTCGGAGATTTGAGAAACAGAGTCTTTGTATTTGGTTTAACATTCTCTAGAATTAGTCAAGCCTTTCTCGAGAATTATCAAGTGCAATTGAATTATTCTCAAGAATTATTGAAAGCACTCTCGAGAGCTTCATTCCGTGAAGACCAGAAATATTGAACATTGCAATACTCGAGAATCTCCTGACCATACTCGAGAACTTGAGAATTTTAGTCTGAAGGGAATTCTCAAGAATTGAGTTGAGATTCTCGAGAATCATCACACAAGGTTTTAATGAAACAGTAAGCCTGAATTCTCGAGAGATATATTGAACATTCTCGAGAATTATGTGAAGTGTCTGAACTCTTTGATTTTTACAATACTCAAGAGCCATCTTGTTATACTCGAGAATTAACTCATAGAACATATGCTAGTTCTCGAGTATTACATTACATGAGTTGTGAAATCTTCATTAATTCTGACCAGAGGGATTCTCGAGAACTATACACTTATACTCGAGAATCAGAGTTTTAGTTCTTATGAGTTCACCATTCTCCTGTATGTCTATTATACTCGAGAATGCTAGATCAATATTCGAGAATTGTAAATTTACCAATATGCACTATTTCATATTACTTCAAAAATCTTAAAATTGTTATCATCAAAACACTTGCAGCCAACAGATCTCATCCCTTCATGTGATTAGAAAACCTTAACTTGGCCAACAAGTTTAGAAAACCCAACTTAATCTCCAAGTTTTTCTTTTTGAAAATTAATTTACTTTATATTATTATTATTATTATTATTATTATTATTATTATTATTATTATTATCTATTTATTCAAATTTCTCTTATCTTCAAGTACCTCATCCTCTTCCATTTGCTTTAATTAATTGTCATTAAAACCCTATCTCAAAGGTACATTATCCTCTTCCATTTGTTCCCTCACTTAATGCTTCCATGTGTGCTTAGTTTAATTAATAAACAATTGACTCATCTTTTTGCCCAAGCAAAACCGTGCCCTTCCTTCATCATTTTGGCTTCAATTTTGTGTTTTCTTTGAGTCTCTTAAATGATCATTCAAGCTTCCTATTGGTTCTCCTAATTTCTCATGGATTTAGACCAATTATATAATTAATTAGAGCCATTAGATTTCACTTTATTAGATTTAATCTTGGCCTTCTATTTTAATCCTAATTAGCATACCTAATATGGTGGTTTAGATGTTTATTAGGTATAGTTGCTATTAGGTGATTGGCTTCTAAGTTAATCATGATACTTAGTAATTCATTTTATACTAATATAGAATCCTTATTGGTCTTTGATTTTTAATTAAACCAAAATATCCTAATTGATGCCTTTTAATTTGTTACTTAATTAATTATGAAAATTTATACAATTATTTTTTAATTAGTGAATACTTAATTGCTCACTAATCTTTATTAATTTCCCTTAATTTGTTTAAGTATTTTCCATAACATTTTATCGCTCCTTTTGATTATTCAAGAACCATAGTTTAATATGATAATTATTTTGTATTTTATGATCCTTAAATGTGGTCTTAAATTTAATCTTTGGTTTATTTAATTCCAAGGAAAAATGGCCTAAAATCCAATTAATAATCTACCAAAATTTAGAGACAACATATTCTCCTTTATTTACTATGTATTATTTATCAAAATATAGTATTTACGATAAATAAGAATTTTAGGGTATTACACCCTCCACCTCCTTCACCGTCTGACGTCCTCCCCTTGCCCGTCGCCGCCGATGCTCACTCCTCCGACGTCCAACCTCCCTCCCTCTGCCCGATTCAGGTCCGTCCTCCACCTCTCGCCTTCCAGTTTCTTTTGCCGCCTCTTCACCGTCTTCAATTGGGTATGTTTGTATTTTTTTTTTTTTGCTTTTTGGTATGTGGTTCCATTTACATGACAATTTTTTGAATCAACTGTGTCAATAATACTCTTTCTAGCAAATTTTGGAATTTTTGAATCAACTGTGAATCTATCGCAAATGCTGAAATTTGCGACGGATTTGGAATCTGACGGAAAATTGGAAATCTGTTGCAATTGTTGTTAGTTCTATATGTGTTTTGATGATGTTTTAACAATTGTAAACAAAATGAGAAGTTTTCTCTTGCAAATCTCAAGAACTTTGTCTTTGTCAAGGAAAACTCCGCTTTTGAAGTAAAACTCCGCTTTTGAGTTTTCGAGAAAATCCTCAACAAAGCAAAACCGCGCGTTTTTCGTTAAAACCGTCATTTTTCAGTTTTCATGAAAAACATGAAAACTCGAGTTTTGCTCCAAAACTCGAGTTTTCATGTTTTTCATGAAAAAAAATGACGGTTTAACGAAAATCGCTTTTGCTTTGTTGAGATTTTCTCGTAAAACTCAAAACTGAGTTTTTTACTTCAAAAAATGAGTTTTCCCCTCGACAAAGAAAAAAAAACATCATCAAAAACACATATAGAACTAACAACAATTGGAAATTTGCGACGATTTGGAATCGACGGAAAATTGGAAATGTTTTTGCAATTGTTGTTAGTTCTATATGTGTTTTGATGATGTTTTAACAATTGTAAACAAAATGAGAAGTTTTCTCTTGCAAATCAAGAACTTTCTTTGTCAAGGGAAAACTCCGTTTTGAAGTAAAACTCCGAGTTTTGAGTTTTCGAGAAAATCTTTTTCGTTAAAACCGTCATTTTTCGGTTTTCATGAAAAACATGAAAACTCGAGTTTTGGAAGCAAAACTCGAGTTTTGGTTTGGCCGAGAGCCTTTGAAGTTTCCAAGTTTCAAAACCCCCAGTTTTCAAAGAGCACTGCCGGTTTTGAACTATACAAAGAAATTCTCACATTTTGTGAAATAGTTTAAAACTCGAGTTTTGGGGTCAAAACTCGAGTTTTGATATGTTACTCAAAGAGATGATTTTTCAACATATGAATACCGCCAGTTTTGGTTTGAAAACCGCTAGTTTTAATATCGACGGATTTTTTCAAGAGTTTTCACAAATATATGAAAACTCGAGTTTTGGAATCAAAACTCGAGTTTTGGTCTGGCAGAGAGCACTCAAGTTTTCACAAATACAAAACTGCCAGTTTTGATTGAAAACCGCCGGTTTTGATATGTTCACGAGTTTTCGAGTTTTCATGTTATAAGTGAAAACTCGAGTTTGGGAAGACAAACTCGAGTTTCGAGCAACCCGAGAGCATCGGTATTCTCTTGATTTGAAAACCTCCGTTTTGGATGAAAACCTCCGGTTTTGATGTTTTGGACTAAAACTACATTTTCATATCAATAGTCCAAAACTCGAGTTTTGGGAAAAACTCGAGTTTTGAGTTTTTCATCAGAAAACCTGTTTCGAAGCATAAATCGCGATGTTGCTCTCTGGAAGAAGCAAACTCGAGTTTGGATCTTGAAACTCGAGTATTGGTCTTGTGCACGATTGAAAACTCGAGTTTCAAGAACAAAACTCGAGTTTCCGTCGCGATTTTGAAATTTGATTTACACGATTTTTCGAATCATTCTTGATTAATCTTAATACTTTCCAGGATTATTCTCTACTATTCTTAGCTATGTTTAATGACTTTATTAGTGAGTTTCGATGGTTTAGAGAATGATTTTGAAGTGTTAAAGCAAAAAGCAAAAAGTGGTTGAGAACATTAAATGCACTGATCAGAAAGTTGCACAACTTTGGCTAATCCACCTGCACACGTTTGCAAAGCATTTAAGAATGTTTTCTACAACAAGTAACTGCATCTCCAACGGATTAATTCGTAGAAGGTCAACACGTATAACTTGGCCACAAATTTGGTTTAAGAGAATATTGGAGAGAGAAAGTGCCTAAGCCACCTCCTAACACTGGGAGAACTTCTCCAACGGATCTATTTGGAAAGCAACGGTCATTTAATGATCTCTGAGTATAAATAGAGTTGCATTCAAGCCTTTCCAACAGACACACCTGCTGAAGACGAAAATCATTCAAGTCTCATATTTATTTCTTTAGTTTTATCCGTGTAGTATCTTGTGATACATTGAGCTTCAGTGCTTATCATATCTACTCTTAGAGAGTTTATTTCGTGTATATCATTCATTGTAACAATCTCAAGTCGGGTGACTTGGAGATTGGGAAAATCAAAGTACAACTTGTAAGGGGGAGTGTGTCCTAGGTTGAGGAGCATCCTTCGTTTACTGAGTGGGTATCGATTGTAATCGAGTACAACTTGTAAGGGGGAGTTAGTCCTAGGGAGAGGATAACTCTTGAGTACGAGTGTGTATCGATTGTTTACAATTACAACTTGTAAGGGGGAGTTAGTCCTAGGGAGAGGATAACTCTTGAGTCGATTGTTTACAATTACGGCTTGTAAGGGGAGTGAGTCCTAGGGAGAGGATCATCCCGAGTACGAGTGTGTAATTGTAATTGAGTGATAGTGGAAAATCCCGAGTGTTTCGGGGATCGGACGTAGGTCAAAGAGTTGGACCGAACCGCATATAAATCCTTGTGTCCAGCTTCTTCTTCCCTCCTCTCGTTTACCTCTTGTTCTTATAGCTTCAAAACAGAGCATTTACTGAAAAGTTTTAAAATACCCAATTCACCCCCCTCTTGGGTATATAGTTCCACTTACAATTGCGACGAGGGTTTTTGCGACGGACGTAATCCGTCGCAACCTAAATTTGCGACGGAAAAACCCTTTTTTACGACGGATTTTTTCCGTCGCAAAAACTGATTTTTTTTTTTTTTTTTTTTTTTTGTAGTGAACAATATAAGTGGAGCAATTCCAAGTACGCTTGGAAATTTGACAAACTTGGTGAGCTTGGATCTTTTCTTGAACATATTAAGTGGTTCCATCCCAAGTCCATTGGGCAACCTTCAAAGGCTACGTTTTCTGTAAGTCATGCTTTCCTTTAATGCCTTTCCAGGATTAGTAGCTCCCATTTTAAAAGATCGTTTAAGGTTTTGTTATCTGTCCCTTATTTTCTTGAGCATGTGTCCAATATAGACAGGGACAGACTCAGAAATTGAAATTAGGAGGGGAAAATTTATAGAATAAACTCAGGTGTTTATAAAATTACATCAAGTCCTATAAAAATATCTTCTTTAATCACCATTTGCACTGAAATGCTCCTTACTATGCACACTCAATAGGAATAACTTACAGAAAAAATTATAAATTTGGAGGATAAAGTTGAAAGAGGTTTTATATTTAAAACCAAACCTCCTAACTAGCTCCAGCTTTATTTAAGATTGGAGGGAGCAATACATAAACTCGGTTATTTTAAAGAATTTTGTTTGCACCAAAAGAAAGCATAGTCTACCAATTTTGATTGTCTAATCAATATACTCTTATGGCGTCGATAGTTTTAATTTACTCTTCCATTTAGTTTATTATCTATAAATACCAATTTTCTTTATCCTCTGAAACAGGCGTCTCAACAATAACAGCTTGTCTGGAAGCATTCCTGAGTCTCTAACTACCATTGCCACTCTGCAAGTCCTGTGAGTGTTACCACTTGTGATCTACTACCTCCGGTCCTACGTATAAGATCTATTTGATTTTTTTAGAAAGATTAAGGAAGTTAAATAAATTATTTTAAAGTATTTATATCTTTTTCCCCCTTTCAAACTAATTAGTTTGACTTATAAACTAATATAGAATTTAATGATACACAACATATTGTTGTTTCTAATGTATTGAGTAGGTAGAAATTGAATATACAATAAACATAATAGCATAACAAGAATCTGTATTAACTAAATAGAACATACAGAGAACATTCAACAAGTCTGTATAATATGGAAAACCTGTAAAACGAACTCACAAGACTGTCGTATTTCGAATGAACAATGCAGAAATCCGGGCCCAACTTTCATTGTGTCCTTAAGACAATTTTGCTCCCTCAATACGGATGCTGAAGGTTTTTTGAGCAATTGTCTCCCAGGATAGAGTAGATTATTTGTCTCCAGAAAGATGGCTCTGTCTGTCTGAAGCCCAAGCGAATCCAACGAGTCTGCTTTTGGAACGCACAGAATGTATATGCAGAATGGAGAGAGAGTGTGTGTAGAAAAACGTAATTCTATTCTGTGACTAGAGCGCCCTATTTATAGACTCTGAAAAAACACGATCAGATGAACCCGTCTGTTGCTGCGAACTGGTGCGTTGTACAAACAGACGCATCATAACAAAATGAACAGAGGTGACCCGTGTCTCTTGCCGGAGAACTAGTGCGTCGTACGAATAGACGCACTAGAACGGAGCGAACGAATCGCAAAATGCAGGCGCTGGTTGGAAAACTCGGAGAGGCACAACAGAATTATTTAAACGTTTGAAAATTTAAAAAAATTATTTAATAAAAATTATTTTTTATCCAAAAAAATAATAATTATTTCACATGCCCGGGCGACCTAACCGGCCAGCGACGGCGCGCGCGGTAGATCAAGGGTCACCTAAGTCCTCACCCTCCACAAAAGTGGGTTGGCCCAAGGGCCCAATTAAGAGGAGCCAAGTTGGGGCTTATATATCCTCCAACTTCTCTCCAACTAAGCAATGTGGGACTATTCTCTCACACACACATTCCTTCTTACTTTTTTCCTCTTCTTTTCCTTCCTCCTTCTTATTCATAACCCATGGGATTTTATCCTAAAATTCCAACACATATACTATGATTAAATAATATATTAAGCTTCCTTAACCTCTCCAAAAAAAAGTCGGATGGAGTAGTTTTCTATAACATAATGGAAATTTAGATAATTAGTTCTACTTCCATCTTAAATTTCTAATAAAGGCTATGACATGAAAACCATTGTTATTTTTTAATCTAGTGATCTCTCAAGCAACAATTTAACAGGAGATATCCCAATCAATGGCTCCTTTGCATTTTTCACAAAAGCAAGGTTGGTAATAATAATTAAATTTTTTAAATTATTGTTCTTTTAATTAACTTTCATAGCTATTTTTTGTGGGATCATCACATGGAGCAAATTTTTCTAAATTTACAGTTTTCGGAATAACCCTGGCTTAAAACCACAAAAGTTCCCTCCACCTCCACCAATGTTTCAAATTGCACCAACTCCTTCAGGTTTGTGGATTTTTGTTTTATCACTAATGCTGTTATATTTTTATTTTGTTGGTTTTGGTTTTGTTGCTCCCAGTCCTATAATTGAAGTTTTCAAACAATCCTTCTTCGTATATTTAGATATTTGGGTTAAAATGCCATCAACACCTGGACATTCTCCAAATAGCGGTCAATATTCTAAGTAAGTTGATTATTCATCCAGCACAGTAAAATATTTTCCCCACAGAACCCAGTATCCTAAAGTAGTGGTGCAATTGTGCTCGTAAACTATTTTTATTAGTAATGAGGACCCTAGACTCAGAAAATTCAGTGTTATTGGGCAAATCGTTTAGAATGATAGGTGCACTTGAAATTACTGATAAATTACGTTTGAATGCTGAGTCCCGCTGGAAAAAAAAAATACTTTAATGTGCTGGATGAAAAAAAAAAAAAAAACTAGGTTAACATATTGATTCCTAATAGATGTAACTTAACCCTATATATTTTTACGATGAATGAGTCAATAAACTGACTCAACCCATAGAAAAATTCCCAAGTATGGCTAATAAACTGAGTCAGCCATGAAGTTTTCAGCCATCTTTTTATATGAAATTAAACTTGTGCCTAACATCATCTCTCTATATATATTTTGATAGATTTAGATGCTGTTTGGATGGGTTTTTTTTTTTTAAATTAATAAAAAAGGTCATTTTTTCTGAACAAAAAAGTGCTTTTTTGTTATTTTATGTGTTTGGATGTGGGAACTTTAAAAAAAAAAAAAAAAAAAAAAAATAACAAAAAAGCCCAAAATTCTCATTTTTTTTGGAAGCTATAATTTGGAGCTTCAAAAAAAGGTTAAATGCAGTAGAAGAGAGAGAATGAAGAAAATGAGGACCGGCTATTTGATTTTTGGGCAATTGACACCGGATACCCCTCTCTGTATCTACTGGGTCTAGTAATACATGTTTTTTTTTTTTTTTTTTTTTTTTTTGACGTCTTGGTAGTGGCAGAGAGATTCTTAGGTAGACATGAATGAATATACCTAAACCCAATTAATTAATCTAACGAAAACATATTACAAGTAATCTTCACCAAGAAATTACTTGTGTGTATTATCATTTATTTATTTTTAATTTCTTGCAGCTGAAGGCCCCTCCTCCATAATCGTCTCCAACATCTTCAGCTCTTACCCTGTTTCTGCCTATTAGAGTGATTTCCCTCTGCTCAGCGTACAAGCCATAATGAATTACTCGAAGAGTAAGGTGCGATAGCTGCGACAGTAATTCTCTTCCTTCCAATTTGATGACAGAGAGATTGTTACAAGATGATTTCCTATTTTGATCAATTCTTTGTTTTATATATATATATATATATATATGGGTTGATTAGCCATTTTGGCATATTGTTATACTCCTTCAGTACTCAAGTGTTAGACTTAATTGATGAGTTAATATTAGTTTTAAATGTAAGGCGTATTTTATATATTTATTTTTTAAATTAGTCTTATTGATATTATTTCAACAATAATTAAGTAGGAGAAAGATATGAGAAATTAAGGAAGATAATCACCGTGTTATAAAAAAAATGACATAAGTTTGAGAGATTATGTAAGGCGTTAAAATTTAAAATTTCATATTTTTCTACAAATTTTTAAAAACGGTTATTCAAATTTTTAAATTTTTGTGATATTTACAAACTGTCGAGTAAAATTTGGGATTTAGTATTAAAAATAACTTGGTAAATTAATTAATTTTTTTACATAAATTTTAATTAAAAATATTTTTTTGGAATATTTTAAATAGAGTTAATGGTTTGGATTAAGTATATGCTTTTAAAATAGAAGAGAAATTTGTATAATTAAGGCAAAACATGAGGATGACTAGAATGTTTTATTCAATATATATTCAATTTTTTTGTTATTCAATTATTACTTAAATTTTTCAAACTTATAATTTTGTTAATGTATATATCATTATATTGGTTTATTTTTTCTAATAAAATTGTAGTATTACCTATCTTTTTTTTTTTTTTTTTTTTTTTTTTTTAGGTTCAAAAATCATTATCTGAGGACACGTGCAACCAAATTATAATAGTATAAAAATTCTATCGGTTTAAGTGTTTAACAGTGAGAGAATGGGACGGACCGGAGGTGACTGCTTCAACCGCGGCGAGAATGCTGATAACGGTGGCACGCGGGATTAATATAATTTGATATATTGTGAAGATGGTTGACTTTGAACTTTTCTCCTTGAACTATTTTAATAATAATAGTATAAAATATTCTAACTATCCTTTTTTTTTTTTTCCTATGACCTCTTCTATTTTGAAAACTTATATAAACTTTATTGAAATTAAAATATATGTTATACAAACGTGCCTTATATTTTGAGATTATATTTCTATCCATCCAAATTATTAGTTGACTTTTAAGTTTGGCTTTTAAACCTTTTTTTAACCAAAATACCCATATTTAACATTAGAATTATATGTGTGTGTATGTATGCCAAATATTTTTATACAACCAAAAATTAATTCTAATAGACTTTATAACTTAAAAAATTTATTAATTTTGTGATTATAAAATTATAATTATAATTATAATTTTTTATCATATTTAATTAAAAAAATTATTTTAGTTCCTTAAATGACTAAAAATATGTATCAAACACTTTTTTGCATCCAGGTATAATAAACTACATAGGTTTGAGAGATTTTATAAGGCGTTTAAATTTATAAAATTTCAGATTTTTCTACAAATTTTTAAAAAGACTTACTCAAAATTTCAGAAGTTTGTGATATTTATGAACTGTTAAATAAAATTTGGGATTTAGTATTAAAAATAAGTTAGTAAAGAAATTAAATTTATATAAATTTTAATTAAAAATATATTCTTTAGAATCTTAGAATATTTTTAACTGAGTTAATAGTTTGAATTAAGTGTATATTTTTGAACTAAAGGGAAAATCCGGTATAATTAAGATAAAACAAGAGGTCTTAATAATAAATTGAAAAAAAGAACCATAAACTGTGTCAACCAACTCGCAGCTTCAAGATGTCAGAATTTTCAACTCACTTTTCAAAATCCCAACGATGCTACTCTTTCTAGAATCCTCAACTAATATTGTTTTTTTAAAGTCTTTTTTTCATTGAATATTATGAGTTGCTTTCAGAGATAATATATAATTGAATGATGACTATTCAACTGCGACTAGATTTGATCAGTTCATTTATATATATAATACGTAACTGAAGCACTCGTAAATAATGCGGTGGAAGAAGATAGAGTTAGCAGATATGCAGATGACTTTTCCATGCGTTCTTGCTGAAAGTAGAGGTTGTTCTATTCCCTTTTTTCACTTCCTCAACCATCAAAGTAACAAGAAGAATTGTGTTTTTATCAGTCCATTTTGCTGTGTACCCTTCGGATGCCATTCTCAATTGAAGAAATAACCCCTCACTTTGGATTCAACCTAATGTATGACAAAAGAAAGTGAGTGAGTGCATTCACTATATAGTTTCTTTAACACACCCACACATACATAATATTTACAACATATAATTCCAACCCAACAACAATGACAATAGCAGCCCAAGCTTTCAAAATCCACCAGATACCCAAATTCCCGTCACACGTCACGAAACTCAGCATTTCACAAGCCTTCACGCCTCTGGATTGAGGCCCAAGCCTCACAATCCAGAAGCTAAGCAGATTTCATCCAGAAGCTAAGCAGATTTCCAAAAAGTACCTAAAGGGTTCGATGCTGTTATGTGAATTGTTTTGAGCTACTAAATTTCTTTATCATACTAAAATTAATAGCCTACCAAAAGGTTTGCATTGACTATAAAATATGTGCAAGAACTTAAAATGTTGAGTCTAATGGCTATTATGATTATTTATAACTTAGGTAAAAATCTCAAACAAACAGTGAACAATAGAAGCGAAGTGACACTTTGAGGGAAAACCAAGTCTGTATAAATAAGAGCCTTTAGGCATCAAAGAAGAGGAGAAAACCAGAGATTTAGAGTTCCAGTTGGAATCTAAAAACACCTTGTCTGTTTCTCCTACTCGTTGAACCTTAGGGCTTTAAATAAAGAGTATATGATCCTTAACTAGTCTGTGTGACAACTATCTGTATTATTTGTATCATCTGAAACAATCTGAAGTATCTGTAGCAACTATAATATAAATAAATAATCCTTTTCAGGTATGCATGTCTATTACATTCTTTAATATAGTTTCTTTAATATCTATACATTACTATCAGCATTATGTTCCGAATAGAGAATGTTTATTAACACAGGAGTTTTATATTTCCATAAGCCTGTATTAGATAACTTTATTAGGATATCGAAAAATCATGAAGGCAGAATTTAGAACAAAATCAATAGGAAACCAGAATAGAGTAGTAATGGAAGAAGAAATTGTAACTATAGTACAGGAACACGAAAATGAAGGAAATTATGTATTAGATGGATGAATAGATAGAGAAAAGATAAGGAAAATATACTTTACTCTGAAAAACAATCATAATCTTAAACAAACCATGATACGAAAAACTACAGAATAAATTTTCAAGAAAAAATATCATAGTATTCAGAATGATGACTACAGAAGAACTTATACCAATAGAACAAACAAAAGGAGATATAATGGTACCAGTCATAAATAAAAAAACAAATAGTAGAAAGAAAAGCTAAAACAAAAGAGCCAATCAAATATATTAAATTTATTACTTCATTTGCTAGGACATTATACACAAATAATTAATACATATCAAATTAGAAAAAAAAAAAGGATTATGCATAGAAATTCAGATGAATCAGAAGTAATTTGATTGGCACGTCCATTTCAATATAATAAACTATTCTGCCTAATTAATAGATACTGAGGCATCGATTGTTTTATACTATTATCTTACTTCAAATGATTGGTTTTCAACATGTTCCTTCTCATATCTCTTGCTGAAATAATTTCAGAGCATCTGCAAGAATTACAACAACTTCAGAAGGGGATTTCTATGATGATCGAATTGAGTCCGAGAACTAAAGACTATCTAGTTTCATTTGGAGAGTTCATGTCTACTAGGATATTTGCTGCCTAATAGTTTCATTTGGTTTTCTGGTTTGCAGTTGGAGGACTCTTAAATGCAACATTTGGCAATATCACAGAACTCATAATAGCAATATTTGCTCTCAGAAGTTATAAAATAGTTGTGCTTAAGTATTCTCTCTTGGGTTCAATCCTTTCAAACCTTCTTTTAGTTCTTGGAACCTCTCTCTTCAGTGGTGGAATAGCAAACATCAGAGGGATTGTCCACAGAAGATTCAATAAATTCTGAGAATAAATATTTAATCCCTTTACCAATTTTCTTGATACAAATGAACTAGTATATTCAAAAACTTGAGCAACAGTGAGAGAGAAGTACAACTCAATCATGTTGGGACTTTGCAAGGCTAGACAAACCAGTCGTGCCATTGATTTCCTAGCTCGTATGATCTCAAGAGGATGTAAACCGACTGAAGCTACATACACTATTCTTATAGAAGGCATTGCTTATGAAGGATTAGCTGAAGAGGCTTTGGCGTTATTAAATGAGTTATGCTCCAGAGGGGTTGTCAAGAAAAGTTCAGCTGAGCAGGTAGCAGTCAAAATGTAGGATATGCATATTTATTCTTGACTCATTGACAATTGTATCATATTTATGCACTTTGATTTTGTAAGCCCTTGTGTCGGTGATTTCGTGATCTAGATTTTTAGATTTTCATTATGAGGAAGGAGAAGCAATGCGAGTATGAAAATCAATTTTGTGAAGATGTCTTGTAACTCATCCAGACATGTATTAGTTTTGACTTTTGAATTATATCATAAGTCCTATGCAGCAAGTCCGATTAAATGGTTTTTATCTGATTTTTTCTTGACATCCATTAAACATGGTTTTTATCTCCGATTATGAGTCCTATGCAGCAAGTCACGATTTCATATCCTATTAATGCATTTATGAAAGCGAAAATCAACAGGTCATGTTCAGCTATCCATACAGAAATAAAAGTCAAATAAAATGCATATTTATGAAGTGAATCTAAAGACATTCATGTGCAGAGTATTACCCGAGGCAAGAACATTCTCTCACTCTCATGTCATTCAATCATCAAAACTACGAGTAAAAACAAAAACAGAGGATTAGGGTTTAATCAACTTACTATTTCTCGTGAAAACAAAGACTCGATCGCGAGGCGAGACCCAAGACAAAAACCGATGACGGAGATCGAAACGCAAAGAGAACGGAGCGACGGAGGGCAGCCTCGATTCCGATTGCGAATGAGAATGAGAAAAAAGGGGAAGAGAGGAGAAGGGGGAAAACAACATGTCGGTTCGTTTCTTCTTCTGGCAGAGAAAGGAGCAGATCGCGAGAGAAAGAAGCTCCTGTGAAGGTCGAGAGAAATGAGATCCCGAACGCGCAAGCCCAAGCGATTGGTTTAGTTTTAGCTTTTTTTTTTCATTCCCCGGCATGTTTCCGGATTTACCAAACGCGATTCTCATCTATTTTTATTCCGGGGAACGAAATTAGGAAAAAACTCATTCCCGAATGTTACCATGCACACCCTTAGCGTTTGGTTTAGTGCTTAATGTTTCTGCCAATACGGAAGGTGAGTGCTCGTGACTTTTGTGTTTGATGAATTTTGTTTTGTTAATTTGATTACTCTCCTTTCAACTCTGTGTGTGTGTGTGTGTTTTTTTTTTTTTTTTGGTTGCTGTGTCATACAATGCTCTTAAGAAACCTAACTGGAGAAAACAGAATAGGTTTTCATCTTGGGAGTATCCTTAATACTCTTCCACTCCGATTATATTAAATTAGTTAATATGTGATGTTTTTCCTAAAACACCGTCGTCTTTTTTCTTAATCCCTCATTCCCTCTTTTCTTTTAATTATTGTTGAAAGAGTACTAATAGGGGTAAATTAAAAAAATATTGATAAATATAAAAATGTCTTATATTTTAGATTAAAATCAACCCCCAAATTTATGGACCAGAGGGAGTAATATGGGAACTTAGTCTTGGAGCTTTATCATCATTAATTTTTGTTTTCACCTCCAATGATTAGAAATTAATTGCCTTAAACTACCATCATTATATCAATGTTTAGAAATTGTTATTTTAATTGTCATTAAGGTGTCTTTAAACATCATTATGATTACCCAACGTTCATATAGTGTCCGCCTAGCTCTTGGAATTTCCTAGCTTCTGTACTGTAGTTTTCCTCTCTTGAGCTCTTGTATCTTTTTCTTGTTCTGTGACCTTGCTTTTCGTAGGAAGGGCTTGCTTACTCCTGGGTAGGGGTGGAAACAGGCCAGGCCAGGCCTCACCCTTAACAGGCCAGGCCTGTTATGTAAGGAAGTGGTATTAGCCTGGCCTGTGGCCTGTTATAGGTTAAAATTTTGGCCTGAGCCTGGCCTGTTAAAGGCCTGGCCTGTTATAGGCTAAAATTTTTTTTACATGAACCCGACAGGCCTAACGTGGCAGTCGTTAAAGAGACCTACAATATAAAAAACAAGCCTAACGTAAACAGGCCAAAAACCGGCTTGAGTGAGAGAAATTGATTTAGAGACTTAGGGTTCTAGGTTTGAAAGGGGAAACAGGAGGCTTTGAGTGAGGGAGGGTGGGGGGATATTAATTAATATATTTTTTTAAAGAAAAAACTAATTATTCTTAACAGTAGCGCTGTCGGGCCTTGCCTAACAGCCTATTTGGAGGCTTAGGCCTGGCCTTTTAAGACAAACAGGTCTTAAAACAGGCCTTGGCCTGGCCTTTTAGCCTGATAGGCCATGCCAACAACAGGCTTTTAACAAAGCCAGCCTTTGACGTGCCCCCCTACCTATTTCCACCCCTATTCATGGGAAGTGCCGTGTTTTATAATGCCTTAGTGGAATAACGACTCTTAATAATGACAATGTCTTTTGACTCAACTGGAATCATATAGTATCCAACACGTCAATTGGAGCTTGAGGCTCTCGTTGATTACAATTCTTTGTGAGATTATTTGAGGATGACAATTTTATCAACATAAGTCGGTGGACTCCGTTTACTTTCTCTATGACTAAATAAAATTTCATATTAAGGATGTCATTTTCACCAAAAATAAAAATTGATGTTGTCTATGACAGTTGAAGTGCTGCTTGCATGGAAAACCAATATGATTGATCCTAACAACGTTCTCCAAAGTTGGGATGCTACCCTTGAAAATCCTTGCAGTTGGTTTCATGTTACCTGCAACAGTGACAATGATGTGACTCGTGTGTAAGTCATTTAATCTATATCCCCCGGTCTTAAATGTTAAATATAACTGATTTTTTTTAAACAGATTAAGGAAGTTAAATAAATTACTTAATCATATTATATATTGTGTATTCTTAGATTATATATCAGCGTATAAGTTAGGCAAAATAGTTTGGAAAAGAAATGACAAATATAAATATTTTAAAGTAATTTAATTAGCTTCCTTAATATCTCTAAAAAAGTCAATTTTTCCTTATATTTAAGAGCAGAGGGGGTATGTTATTTCTTATTTTGATATCAGATTCTAAGTACACGCATTAGCGTAAAATATTGATGATTTGTGTTTTGAATTCTCCCAGTGATCTTGGAAATGCAAACCTTTCTGGTCCACTGATTTCCCAGCTTGGTCAACTCTCAAATTTGATGTATTTGTAAGTTGAGAGAATCTAATTTATTGTTAACTTTGATGTTTGCTTAATAAGAATAAATTTTAATTGGTATTCTCCTCTTTTATCACCTATAGCAGCTTCTTGAAAGATGATCTAATAAACTCCTGTACTATATTGAGCAGGCTGCAGGCTGTGAACTGATTTCTTAGTTCACTGCCAAAAAGCTTAAAAAGTTAGCAGATATACTTACCTTAGACTTCAGTATTAATTCTCTGTACTGTACTGAAGATATTTAAAATAAGTTGCACTTCCTTTTTCATCTGTCCAAACTTCTTAGTCCTTATGTATAAACTTAGTTGGCTTTGATGGATGATTAAGCACAATGAACCAAGGTAACGAAAACTAGACCGGTCAATGAATCAGTCAAGATAGTAGTACGAGGATTGAATCCTTTGCAGGCTATGGTTTATGATATTTGAACTGATGTTTTCTAATAGTATACTTGTTCAAGTCTGAAATTTTGTTGTTCTGTACAACACAGGGAACTATGTGAGAATAATATAAGTGGAGCAATTCCTATTGAGCTTGGAAATCTGACAAAGTTGGTGAGCTTGGATCTTTTCTCGAACAGATTAAGTGGTCCCATCCCAGGCTCATTGGGCAACCTTCAAAGGCTACATTATCTGTCAGTCATGCTTTCCTTAATGTATTTCCAGGATTAGTAGCTCCCATTTTGAAAGATCGTTTAAGGTTTTGTTATTTGTCCCTTATTTTCTTGAGCATGTGTCCCATAAAGAGATACACTTTTACTAATCCTTTGTAGACCATTTCCTTTATAGAAATACTCCCTCGAGTCCTTAGTATAGGAGTACGATAACTAATTTATATAAATTAAGGAAATTAGTTTTTTTTTTTAAAAAATCTTGTTGAAAACTAGGTAGCACCCCACAACCAATAGCTATAGGTGTAGATATCATCAAAGTGGGTTATATTTTTCCTACAAAGCCTTTTTCATGCATAGCTTGGTTCAAACCTATGATATCATATTAAAGGGACTTAACCATCTATTAACTGCGTTGGACTATATTAAATTAGTTATTTGTTAGTTAAATTAGTTATTTGTAATATAATAAAGTGATAAGAAAAGTATCGTTCCCACGAGGACTTAGTATCACAACTTTAGTTAAGCATTAATTTCACAATTTCGTTTAAGTTGAGAAAACCAAATTTAATTTAATTAAAAGAAAAGAAATTAAAACTAACCAACTAGCCACACATGGCTTTATTCAAACTAATAAAAGAGAAAAAAATCCGTGTTCAAAGAATAAAGAGAAAGAGAGGAAAAAAAAAAGATTCTCCGTCGCTCCACAGGTCCTTCCGTCCTTCCGTGGAGATGATGAAGAGAACTGGAATGCTCGGCCTCTACTCCTCTGCTTCTTCGTTCCTTCTCGTTCTATGTCTCTCTCCCTTTTTCTTCTTCCTTGTCTTTGCCTCCCTATTTATAATTTTGGTCTTGGGTCACTGATTCTCCTCTTCTTATTACAAAGATATCTCTTATCTTGTAATCAACTCCACCAGATCACGCAATTGATTTTGTTTCTATTTTTCTTGCGTGGGAATATTGAATTTGGCTGATTGCATATCCTTTTAATTGCCCTCTTAATTGCTTTTTCTACTTCTTTCCAAATCAGCTAATATTTCCTGCACATTAAAAATAGGATATGAGTAGATTTTATGTCGATTTATTCTTTGATCCTAAGTTTTCAATTCTCATAAAATATACACCCATTTAATCATAAAATATACACTTATCATATATACTCCCCTTATTATAAGGCACCAACTAACAATTCTCACAAACCAATACAATTTAAGTAACTTTCAATATTATCCTTACTAATTGCACTAAATTAAACTCTAATATCTTATTAATTTCTCACCCACTACCATTATTTATAAGGAGGCATACATAGAAAAGAATAATTAATGCTCCTTGGGAACAAACAAATGCCTTATAAAAAGGACCAAATAAACTTACTAATTGATGCCTTATAATAATGAGCAGAGGTAGTATATGTACTATGTTGATTTTTCTAAAACATCTTTTTTAATTATCATTTGCACTAAAACTATCCTTTACTTAAAACCTCTTATTATACACACTCAATAGGAAAAATATTATAACTTTGGAGGACAAAGTTGAATGAGGTTTTTCATGAATTAAGATAAAAAAAGTAAACCCATAACTAGCTCCTATATTTAAGATTGGAGGGAGCAACATATAAACTCAGTTCTTTTTAAAATTTTGTTTGCACCAAACGAAAGCATACTCTGCCAATTTTGAGTGTCCAATCAAGATACTCTTGTGGCTTCCATAGTTTTAACTTCCACTTCATGGGGAAATATCTTGAACATGAAATCTGACGGTCTCTAGTATCTCACTCTTCCATTTAGTTTACAACCTATAAATACTAATTTTCTTCATCCTCTGAAACAGGCGTCTCAACAATAACAGCTTGTCAGGAAGCATTCCTATTTCTCTAACTACCATTGCTACTCTGCAAGTCCTGTGAGTGTTACTGCTTTTTAGTTACTACTACGGTCTTAAATATAAGATCTATTTGACTTTTTTGAAAAGATTAAAAAAACTAAATAAATTATTTTTAAAGTATTTATTATACCTATCTTTTTTTCAAACTAGTTAGTTTAATTTATAAACTAATTATAATCTAATGATACACAATATAACTATGATTAAGTAAAATATTTAACTTTCTTAATCTCTCCAAAAACATTCAACTGAGTTTTATATGTAGAACCTGAGAGAGTAGTTTTCTGTAACATAATGCATATTTAGATAATTAGTTCTACTTCCATATTAATTGTTTTATAAACCCTGTAACATGAAAACCATTTGTATTTTTGAGTCTAGTGATCTCTCCAGCAACAATTTAAGAGGAGATATCCCAATCAATGGCTCCTTTGCAATTTTCACACCCATGAGGTTGGTAATAATAATTAAATTTCTTAAATTATTATTCTTTTAAATTTCATGGCTATTTTTTGTGGGATCACTTGTAGCAAATTTTGCTAAATTTACAGTTTTTGGAATAATCCCGGATTAAAACCACAAAAGTTCCCTCCACCTCCACCTTCACCTCCACCAATGTTTCAAATTGCACAAACTCCTTCAGGTTTGTGGATTTTTGTTTTACTACTAATGCTCTTATACTGTGATGGTTTTATTTTTGTGGATAACTGAAGTTTTCAAATCTTTTTGGTATTTTTATACATTTTAGTTAAGATGAAATCAGCACCTTGAATTATTTTTTAAATAGCAATCAGTATTCTAAGTTAATTTGTTATTCATCCAACATAATAAAACATTTTTCTAGTAGCACCTAATATTCTAAAGTATTTTGGTGCAATTTTTCTTGTAAAGTATTTTTCTTAGCAATAATGAGCATTCTAAACTTATAATACTGCGTGATATTAGAAAAATAGTTTAGGATGATAGGTGCGCACACTTGAATTTACTAAAAAAATTCTTTAGAATACTGAGTGCTATTGAAAAAAAATAATACTTGATTTGTGTGAAACTACTTGTGAGTTGTGATATGCTTATATGAAACTACTAAACAAAAAAAAAAAAAAAAAAAAAAAAAAAACTTCAGATCAGGGATAGAATTACCGACGGAATTCTGCCACGGTTTTTTTTGTAATGGATGTTTTCCGTTAGAAATCTAATTATTGACGGAATTTCATCAGTAATCTGGTGTTTTTGTAACTGACTTGATTTGTGTGTAATATAATTAAATTTATTTATTATTTAAATTTTTTGTTTGGCAGCTGAAGGCCCCTGTTCTCCATAATCATCTCCAACATCATCAACTCTTGCCCTGTTTCTGCCTATTTTGTCTTCCTTCCAATTTGATAACAGAGAGATTGTTACATGATGATTTTAATTTCCTATTTTGATCAATTCTTTGTTTTATGTATGTACGTTTGTGTGTGTGGGTGTTGATCAGCCATTTTCACATATTGTTATACTCCTCCGATCCTCAAATGTGGGACCTAATAATTAGAAAATTAATGTTACTCCTAAATGTAAAATATATTTTATATATTTATCAATTTAAAAAAAATAGTCATATTGATATTAACTCAATAATAATCAAGTAGAAGAGGGAGTGAGAGAATTAAGGAAGATGATTAGGGTGTTTTAGAAAAAATAAGTTATATTAACTAATTCAACTAACCTTCCTAATTCAATCAAATTAGTTAATTATTTTTTACGTTAAAAACTAGAGAAGTATACTAGCTGGGGTACTGTTATGTGAGCATAGTTTATCAGTTGCAATGGATGGTTGAGATTACATGGTTACAAGATGCTACGCCTCTTACTTCCAATAAAAGTGTAGTATACATTATATTCTCTTAATTTTCTAATTACTATATTATTATCTCTGGTCTTGAATTGCACTATAAATTACATCATATATTTAGGATCGGAGGAATTGATGGTTCACTTTCCATTTAGATATTATCATGCTTCTAGTATATCATTTGAATTTTCGAATTAGCTTCGTATTTATTTCATTTACCTTAAAAGTTGTAACAGCTGTTAAAAGGTTTCTCATACATTGATTACTCGTCCTATATATAGATATAAGATAATTGAATTCCCATATTAAAAATTTAGTTAAATTTAATTAAGGGTTGAGAGGCTAAAATACATATATACTTTTTCCAAATGTTTGCTAAGTGCTAGATACTTTTATTGAGTACCATTATCAATCGGAAGTAATTAACCCTAAAATTTGAATTCTCTCTTCTCTGCTTTACAACCTTCCTTCATCTCTTTCTCGCCGGTGGCTTGTGGCACCATCACAAGCCAACGATGAGTATCATTCTATGCTACAACTGGGTCAAAGTGGTAGATCAGTATCCAGATCTTTGATCTGGAGCCTTCTCCCTCTGATTTCTGGCAATTGTGGACCTCTCTCGTCCTTGTGGCGAGTTTTTTTTCCCTTCTTCTTCAGATCTATTCTACGGCGGTGAGAGCTATTTGTCTTTTGTTTCTTTTTTTGTGGTGCTGGGTTTTGTGGTGGTGTTCTTGTTTTCTCAGGAAATAAACAGATCTATGAGATCTAAGTATAAATCCTCTTGGTTGGATAGTTGTTTGAACATTATTAGATTCGATTATCACCTGATGGCTTGGATCTCGCATTCTTGGTGGAAGATTTCAAGAGGTGTTGTTCGGTGTGTGGTTGAGGTCACCATATTTGCTTAAACGGAGGAGCAGAAGTGTTCTTCAGAATATCATGGGTTTTCTTCTTTCTGAGGTTCGGTTTTCTTTGATCTTTACCCCAAGTCGGGGTATCTATGTAACTGCTCTAATTGCAGCTAATGCTTATAAGGAGGTGTGCCCGTTTTGTCTATGCTTCTACTTCTACTCTTAAATCTTTAATGTACGGTGATTGGTTGTTCTTATATTTGATTTATTTTATTATATTTGATTTGGCTTTGTTTGTATTTGCATCAATTTGCGGTAATAATATAAATAGCTCTTGACAAAAAGATACTATTATTGAGTGGCAAAATACTCACAAATCCTTTCTTTTAAATGAGACAAAATTACTAGGTCCGCTAAATGATGCAAACTGCTGTCACTTTTTAATTTGGTGGGTAGCACAATACTATTTTTTTTTTTTCATGAGAGAAAATGAGATTTTTTTAATATTAAATAATCATTTAAAAATAGTATTGTGGGCCTACCAAATTAAAAAGTAAAGGCAATTTGCATGATCTATCGACCCGGAATTTTTTTAACAAAAAAATATGCGAGATATCGTGTCCGATGAATTAGTGCCTAGTTTAATAAATGAGGCAAAATGTAAAATATTATTTATTAAAATTTTAGATATCTTTAAAAGCATGTATCTTATAAATAGGATTATATCTAGCCCCAAAATTGTATAATATATATAGGATTGTAACACCCCAAATTCCATACTCCAAATCGTGTCGGTTGACACTTAGTTTTAGAAAAATCCACAGAGTTTGAGGTGATACCGCTCAGAGTAATGCGGAAACGGAGAGCATGCGCTAACGTTTGGACGATGAGTAACTGATACAAAATGTCCAGGCATATGCTGATGTCCTGACATATGTTGATATATTAAAAATTTCCCAAAAGAATATTCATGGGACACATTAGTACAGAGCTTTGTATAATTACAAATCTTTATGGTAACTATACAATCTTCAACCCAGTCATAGCTAGACTTGGGGCAATGAACCTAACTCAGTTAATCAGACAATTTGGCCAGATAGGTGTCTATCGTGGAAGTCTCACCGAGTTCATGGTGACTTATTGACTGATCTACATAGACTAGCCCTGCCTTCGGCACCAAACTGTTTGAGTAAAACGTCGTTTAAATCTGTGCTAGAAAGAATGCTCTGTTGACGCCCTTCCGGCATTTGCCTTGACCGGTGCCTCTTATTGGCTCCTCCCTTCGGTGCTTTTTCACGGCTCCATTTACCAGTGCCTCCTTTAATCCTGGTTCCTTTCCTGAACCTTAGACAAATCTGAGGTCCAATACCCATTGGACCTCAGGTAACAGTTAACCTCATATGAAAAGTATAACAGTATATGTATGACAGATGTTCATGACATTACAGCAATACATAAGCACACAGCAGATGTAAGATTAGTCACAATAACAGTACATAGCACACAACACATGTAAAGTTATCTACGTTACACTAACCCGTGCCACAACAGCTCCTCGTGTCCTCAGCGCTAGGAAAACTCAACGGTATTATCAAGACTATAACCCGTACAAAGCTGAATGTATAAACAGGTGACCTAAGCCCCATAAACTTAGTCACAGTGCTTGGCCCAAGACCTAGTCTTGTCCATCACTTCATGAATCATTCTGTTCTGGTATAGAACACATATGTCCAGCCTAGGGCTGGTATATTGATCTTGGATGGATAGGCTCTGCCTGGATATCTATGGGGGAGATAACCAGGAGAGCGTGGGATCACCGTATACGACAAAGGGGTGGTGTGTGTGCACAGTGAGACTGTATGTAAATAGTCTAGGTTAGAATGTGTGCACCTTGTTACCTCGCCCTCGTATTTATAGAGGTGTACCGTGCGATATCCGGGCATGCCCTTAATGGCGCGCCATTAATGGGGCGGATATCCGGATACGCTATTAATGGGACGTGTCATTAATGGGGCGGATATCCGGGTATGCCATTAATGGGACGTGTCATTAATGGGGCGAGTATCTCGTAGGCCGTTACGATAGGGGTGGATCTTGCCTAGCCGAGATTTCTGGATCTCCTGCTATAATTAGCGGATTACGCCTCCTGGCTCTTCTTGGGCCACGCTATGGACTTGGGGGCTTTTGGGCCGGTCCATAACAGTTGCCCCCCAGCTCGGTTGTTTAGGCTTTTGGGCGGCCGAGGTGTATAATTCCTCCGGCCCCGGTTTGTGTCCGGGGCCTATGCTTCAGCCAAGTCGGCTTCTGGCGCCGTGGCTTATCCCTGTTATGACAGTCTGGGTGGTGCCCTGGGTCATGTCTGACCGAGGCGTAGCGAACGGCCTTGGACTTACGTGGTTAGCCCCCTGTTCGTGGGTAAGTCGTTTGGTCTTCTTTCCATAGGCGCCCTCATTACTGCTTTACACCTAGCTTGCCCTGATTGGAAAGAGTCTGCAGCCGTCGCGCCCTCCGAGTGCCGATTTGCGTGCACATTTAATGCTCCTACGTCATTCTCGTGCATTTCCCATCGTGTCCGGGTTCAAAGACCGAACTGCCCCCGCGTTCCCTATCCTTTTCACTTATATGAAGTATTTGTTTCGTGTTTGCCTATTTCATTTTTTTTCCGCTACGACTTCGTGAACTTGCTCGAGTTTCCTCTGCCAAAACTCCATTGTTCTCCATTTCCTTTGTTCGAGTCTCCTTCTTCTTACTCACGCAGGTATTTTCCGTCCTTCTCTTTACTCTTTTACGGCGTACTTCGTACCGTTTATATATCCTTTGGTCTCTTATCTACATTTCCCACTCCTTTTTCTTTCTTGTTTTCTGAGTATCCCTTTGAGACCATTTTCTAGGTTTTTTGCTTTTGACACATACGCGTCTCGTCTTTGGCCTCTCTTTCGTCATAAGGCCTTTAGTTCTTAGGTTCTAGTTCCTTTCGATGGATAGAAATAGGCATTTTCCTAAACCCAGATCAACGCTCACCCCTGAGGAAGAGGAGTTTCTTCGTACTAGTTACCCGTGAACTTCTTATTGGGTTCTCGGAGTGGAGCTTCTGGAAGCGGAGAGGTCAGCCCCTTTACTCCGAGGCGGGTTCGGTTCTTCAGGACGAATCAGACCCCATCCCGTACCTGCTAGAGTTCTGTCACCTTCTTTTGTCCGAGCTCCTGCATACAACGTTCCTACCTTATCACCTGTACAGACCGGGGTTGGCTCCTTTGCCGGCTCCATGTCTCCGGCCTTGTTGGCCCAACCGCTCAACTTTTGTGAGGGTCCACCCTCTGCGAGCTTGGACCCTTATCCTGATGATTATCTCGGCCCCTGCTGGGACTGCTTGGCCGAGGGTTCATTCCACATTGCGCACGGCGAAGACTCCAGAGCTTCCTCGGTTCTTGGTTCTTGCTGGCATCGGCGACCTTCGGCCCCCTCTTCTAGCGTGCCCTTTCGTCCGAGTCCGCCATCTGTTTTTCCTTCTAACATTCTTTTACCGGTATTTCCAACTCGCTAATTTCATTTTATGTTGCATATAGGTTAATGGCTCCGAAATCTCTGCCTTCCAAGAGAAGGGTCAAGGCTGAGGCATCGGACTCTTCTAGTCCACCCGAGGCTGGGCCTGGTCACTGCGACCCCCTTTGTGAGGAGGCACCCCTTCTCCCGAAGTTACGGTTCCCTGGGTTCCCCATGAGGTCTTGAAGACCCGGTCCTTGATGTTGGATACGGACATTGCCCGTTTGGATCTACCCGCCATGGAGGGTGCGTCATACGCCGCCGGAGGCCGACGAGCTTTGTTTGCGGCCGAACGGGAAATAGGCAGTCCCAATTTCTTTTATTTTTACCGAGATTATCTTACTCGGGTCGGTGTTTGCTTCCCTTTCACCCATTTCCAAATGCTGGCCCTAATGCACCTGAGACTTGCCCCGTCTCAACTTCATCCGAACGGGTGGGCTTATCTTGTAGCATTTGAGCAACTGTGTCGCTCCTACCCGGTTCCGGTTCCCCGCTCGACTAATCTTTTCTTCTACTACTTCGGCCCCTTTACCCTTGGCTCTCCCAAGGAAGGTGACAAGTTAAAAGGGTTGGTATCTCTCCACGTTAATCCCGATCGGAAGCTCATGAAGCCCTTCTCCGATTCATTTAAGCGGTTTAAGAACGCGTTCTTCAAGGTTGTCGCCGTGCCCGGTAAGCCAACTTGGTTTTTGAAGGGGCCGAGGCCGCGACGTGGAGTGGCGTTTCCCTCTATATTGGATGGAGAGTCACCACAAAGCTACTCCCTCATCCTTCCAGATTTCGAAAGACGAGCTCCTGCCCGAGATGGCCCCTCACGTCCCTAGGTTGGACGCCTACGTGGAGAAGTATGGCATCCAGAGTGCAGCATTTTTCATTTTCGGGGAGGGATCTAGGCCAATCCCCTCTACTTGTAGGAGTCCCTTCTTCGCCATGTTCCTCACTTTTTTGGTCATATTTTGTATATTGTTGGAGTAATTTGTGTTTATTCCTGATTTTCCTTTACCTGTCCTTTTCAGCTCAAGACATGAAGGCCCTTCCCTTACTTGAAGAAAGTGAATCGCCGCGGCATCACCGAGTGGTCGGTCTCGGAAACAGGCCGTCCCTGTCAAAACTGCTGCGCCCGAGGCTAATGCCTCTGTTGTGACAAAGAAGGCTAAGGTTTCAGGCGTCGAAGAGTCGGCTCCATCCGTACCCTTCGGACCACCTCATAAAGTTGTTTCCGATACTTCTAAGGGGAAACAGGTCGCTGTCTCTGTGGGCGAGACTGTATCTACGGTTGTCGCGACTACTCCTTCGGCATCGGTTCTTCTGGCACCTTTGCCAACTCCGCCTCCTCCACCTCCTTCAACCGGGCCCTCACGTCCTTCTTCAGTGCTTCCTCGTAGCTTCATATGGGACAAGGGGCTGACCAATGAGCTGGACGTCGCATTTCTCCCCCCGGGAATTTATGGACAGCCAGGCCTTGTCCTCGCCTAGCGCTGAGGAGGTGTATGCGCGGAACGATACTTATGCAAATCTGGGGTTGCTTTACAAGCTTATGTTATTGTGAGGGAGAAGTATGCTTTGGCGGATGCGAGAAATAAACGCCCGAAAGTGTCTCGGAAGAGGTGGCGGCCCGGCAAAAAGGCTCGGAGGAGGCAAATCAACGAAGAAGGCTTTGGCCGATGTTGAGGCCAAACCGCACATTATGGAGGAGGAGCGGGACGCCGCCGGCTCGAGCGGGATGCTTCTAAGGCCGTGGTTGTGAAGATGGAAAAAGATCTTCAACAGGCGCGGGAAGGGGCGGAGAAATCCGCCTCCGAGTGTGCCTGGACCTAGAAAGCACTGGGCGAGAGTATTGAAGCGGTGAAAGCCCTTCAGAAGCAACGTGATACGTTGTTCTCCAAGGTTACAACAGCCGAGGAGGCCCTTGCCGTAGCGCGACGGCGCGCTTGGAGTCCGATGAGCTTTTAAAGCAGACTCGCCGCGATTGTTTGACAATGCCCTGGAGCAGATCCAGTTCTTGAATCCGACGACAGCTTAACTTGGACGGCTATGATTTTCGCGCCTTTGTTGAGGACGGAGTCTTCGTTCCGTACCAATCTCCTTCCGCCAATGTGTCCCGATCCGAAGAAGAGGGAGGAGAGTCGACGCGGAGAGCGAGGTGACCAAGGGCTCTCCTGAGGCCGGCCCATCTAGTTAAGTTTGACTTCGGTCTTTTGTGGGCATCTGTGCCCCTTTATTTTGAAGATTTCCGGCGTTTGTGCCGTTCTATAAATATTTGTATGACTATGGATGAATTGTTTATTCGCCCTTCTGCCATTGTTTTAAATTCCATATTTGAACTTTCTTGACTGTAGTAGATACGAGTCGTTTACTCGACCAATACTAACGTGTGGGAGGATGGGGCGCGGAGGTTGTACGTTTTAACCTCTTGGGGTGTTAAATTAATCGCACTACCTCGTTCCGGCTTGATTAGTCGAAAAAGTTGATAGAAACCGAATTAAGGGCGAGGCCGTCACATGTCGACCGAGGTGTCTATTACCTCAAATCTGACATTTTGACTTGATCAGGGTCGGAATGACAGCCTGCTTTCTTAAATCAAGCGAGCGTTAACGCGTCAATTTCTTGAAGGCCACGTATGCAATTTTCGCCGAGCTCTTACCAATGCACGTCGGAGTACAACGGCGGTGTCATACATCTAGATGTTTTTATGTTAATGACCGGGTGTAAGTACCTCGGTGTCGGGTTTTGGACCGGGCTTAATGGCCTCGGTTTCACGCTTAAGCAAATAATTGTGCACATTGACGCCTTTCCTTGATGGATTCCTTCATTAAATAAAGCAGCTCTAAAGAGCGTACAAATGGTCATGAATTATTCAAATGCAAAATGAAGAACAATTGGAGAACAATTGGAAGATACATAAGGGAAAGTAAGAAATAATCGAACAGTAGCCTTGGTGTCTACGGGGCCGAGCCTTGACCTAGCTGTAATAGATCTTTAGCTTATCGGCGTTCCATGTCCTTTTAACCGGCTTCCTTGCCAGGGTTTCTAGAACATATGCCCCAAAGATCGAGTTTCTCTTTAACACGATAAGGACCTTCCCAATTTGCTGCGTTTCCGTCTCGGAATTCTTGTTTCGATGTCGGCCCGCCGAAGTACCCGTGTTACCTCGGTTAAAGGATCGTGGTCGAACCTTCCGATTATATTTTGCCGCGAGTAGGCTGCTTGGCGGTAAGTTCCCGGCAATGGGCGTGATTCGGATCTCATCAATTAGGTCCAGTCTGTCTTTAGGGCGTCGTCATTTGGCCTGACGCCGGTCCTTCTTGCCGCTCGATCTTCCTCCATGATGGCCGCCTCGATTTCCACCGGGATCATTGCTTCACATCCATAGGTCGGTCGAATGGGGTTTCTGGGTCGCGGACCGCACACTCGTCCCGTATCCCCATAGAACGCCGTGGAGTTGTTCGGTCCAACTAAGTCGACCTTTAACATGCGTTTCTTCAGTCCGTCAAGAATGATCTTATTAGCTGACTCGGCCTGGCCGTTAGATTGCGGATGTTCGACGGAGGAGAAGTGTTGCTGGATGTCCAAGTTGGATATTAAGGCCTGGAATCTATGGTCCGTGAACTGGGTTCCATTGTCGGTGATGACTTCAGCAGGTATCTCGAATCACGCAAAGATGTTATGACGAACGAATCTCATAATTCGGGACGAGGTGATCGTAGTTAATGCCTCCTCTTCAATCCATTTGGTGAAGTAGTCTACGGCGACAATGAGCCATTTGAGCTGTCCAGGTGCCGGCTTGAACGGTCCCAAGATGTCCATTCCCCATTTATAGAAGGGCCAGGGGGCCGGCATCCCTTTTAACTCCGTCGGCGGTGGCCATAAGAACCCGGCGTGTTTCTGACAACTGTCGCACAGCTTGGCGGCTTCCATGGCGTCATGCTTCATGGTGGGCCAATAATAGTCGGCTCGTAATGCCTTCCTTGCCAAAGCCTTGCCTCCTATGTGTTGGCCGTTGCATCCCTCATGTATCTCGGTCAATACATACCTTGTTTCGGACTCTTCGAGGCATCGCATCATCGGGCAGTGCACTCCTTTCCTGTAGAGCTGATCATTGACCATAGTGTAGATGGCGATTCTCTCATCAGCTTCTTTGCTTCCGTGGAATCTCGTTGGGATGATCCCCTTTCCGTGTAATCTTCGATTGGTTTTCTCCATCCGTGGCGGACGAGATAGTCATGACGCATGTGGGTTCGGCCAAATTCTGTTGGATGACAGTTCTATGACTTCCCGAACCTTTGGTATTTGCGAGTTTGGAGAGAATGTCGGCCCGGGCATTCTCTTCTCTCGGGATATGAGAGATAATCACCTCTTCGAACTTTGTCATTACCTCTTTTGCTCTGTTTAAGTACTTAGACAACAGGGGGCCTTTTGCTTGATAGCCGCCATCGATCCGTGCGACGACGAGTTGTGAGTCGGTGAACACCTTAACTCGCGCTCGCTCCGCTCTCTTTTGCTTAAGACAATCCGGTTAAGAGGCCTCGTACTCGGCCTGGTTATTGGAGGTCGGGAATTCCAACTGGAGGGAATGCTCAGTAGCGACCCCCTCGGGGCTTTCAACAATGACTCCTGCACCACTGCCTTTTGGATTGGAAGATCCATCAACAAACACCTTCCAGGATTCCTTGCTGGCCATAACCGGAGTTAATTCTCTGATGAAATCAGCCAATGCTTGTGATTTGATCGCTGGGCCGGCTTCAAAAGTAATGTCGAACTCGACGCTTCAATTGCCCACTTGTCATTCGCCCGCGGATCGGGTTTGTGCAAAATTTGCCGGATTGGTGACCGGTCCGGACTACTATCCGATGTCCCTGAAGTATGGTCGAAGCCGCCTTGCCGTTGTTAGTAATGCGAACGCCATTTTTTCCAAACAGTATTCGAGCTCGGCGTTTTGTAACGCCTTGCTCACAAAGTAGATGGGTGCCCGTCCGGCCTCGGTTTCTCTTACCAAGGGGCGCTTACCGCTTCATCTCCCACGAGAGGTACAAGAACAAGGTATCCCCTTGCTCCGGCTTCGTTAGCACCGGAGGGGTTGCCAAACATCTCTTAATTTCTTCAAAGGCTGTTTCACAATCCGAATTCCATCCTCACTGAGTATCTTTCTTCAATAATTTAAAGAAAGGTAACGCCTTCTCGGTGGATCTCGGTAAGAATCTTGTTAGGGCCGCCAAGCGACACTGCTTAATTGCTGAACTTCCTTCTTAGAGTATGGGGCTTGCATGTCTAGCACGGCCTTGCATTTGTCCGGGTTGGCCTCAATCCCTCGATTGGTCGCATAAAACCTAGGAATTTCCCTACGGCACTCCGAAGGCACATTTGGCAAGTTTCAACCTGATTCGGTAGCGTCTTAATTTTTCAAACGTCTACTCTAGGTCCCGGATATGCTCCTCTGGTTGTTTTGACTTCACGATCATGTCGTCTATATAGACCTCCACATTTCGTTCGATTTGGTCCTCAAAGACGCGGTTCATCATTCGTTGGTACGTAGCTCCGGCGTTCTTCAATCCAAATGGCATGACGTTGTAGCAATAGTTAGCCTTGTCGGCCATGAAGGCGGTTTTCTCTTGATCCTCCGGGTGCATGGCAATCGATTGTAGCCGGAATAAGCATCCATAAAGGAAAGCAATGGTACTCCGGCTGAGTTATCAACCAGTTGATCAATCTTTGGGCATAGGATAAGAGTCTTTTGGACATGCTTTATTCAGATTGGTGTAGTCAGTGCACACCCTCCATTTGCCGGTGGGTTTTAATACCATGACCACATTTGAGAGCCAAGTTGTGTATTGTACCTCTCTGATGAATCCGGTGGCCAGGAGCTCTTCAATGTGACTCTCAAGGGCTTTCTGCCTGTCGTCTGAGATATTCCTCCTCTTCTGGGCCACTGGCTTTGACCCCGGCCATATGGCGAGTTTGTGACAGTAAAAGTGTGGGTCGATCCCGGGTATTTCGGCTGACGTCCAGGCAAAGACATCCTGGTTTTGTCTTAAGAACTTGACCAGTCGCGCTTTTATATTTGCATCTATGTCTCTGCTGACTTTAGTTGTCTTGGAGGGATCCGTCCCGAGGATTAATTCCTCCAGCTCCCCTTCCGGCTCTGGGCGTGGGTTTTCTGGTTCACGGAGGTCCAGCTCTACCATATTAACCGACCGCGGCCGCCCTCATTTCGACATCGGCCATAACCTCGTTGATTCGGAGCCGCGGCGGGGATGACGGTCCTTCCTCCTCGACTCGGAGAGTCTCGAAGTAACATTACCGTGATACTTTCTGGTCTTCGGACACTTCAACCACCTGATTCTTATCATTTATCATTTTCAATTTCTGGTGCTTAGTGGACGCCAGCATGTCCCAATTGTGTATAGTGGGTCGGCCCAATATAATATTGTAGGGAGAGCGAAAGTCGGCCACTACGAACCTTACACGTTCTGACTTGAAAGCTTCCTTAGTTCCCAACGTTAACCTGAGGTCAATATATCCTTTTTGGGAAGGAACGCTCTCCATTAAACCCGATTAGGTGGATTTGCACGGCTTTAGGTCTTCCACATCGAGGTGCATCCTCCGGTATGCGTCCCACTTATGATGTTGGCGAACTCCCGCATCCACGAAGATCCGTTTGACCCGGCAATTTACAATGATCCTGATGACCAATCCATCTTGGTGGCCGGAATAACCTCCTTGAGCTCCTCGTCCGTGAAGACTAATGGGGATGGTTTCAGTTTCGATGAGCTGCCTTTAAACTTTGGTACATCTTTTATCGTCAGCACCTCCCGCAGGTATTTTTTGCGTTGGCTTATTGTATCTCCACCTCCTTCGAACCGCACCGATCCCGTTACAGACGAGGTCGGGTCTGGAAACCATCGGCCAGGCCGGTTTTCTGTTTCTTCTCAGGTTCCCGAGCTTCCGTAGATGGACTCCTGCTTCGGCGGCTACTATTCTGCCTGCTTGTTTTGCCTTGAGTTTTGATGACGTATTGGCACAGCTTTCCCTTCTCTCACAAACTTTTCGATAGCATCCCCGAGTTCATAACATTCGTCGGTGGTATGACCGGAGCGATCGTGGAAAGTGCAGAATTTTCCCGATCCGTGGTGGACCGGTTTCGAGAGGCTTCGGCTTGGCCACCCTTTTCATCTCGGTCTAGGCTACCTCCTTCCACAGCTGCGAACGCGGAACATTCAAGGGGGTGTAGTTGCTGTATTTCACCTTATTGTCTGTCCTCTCTTGTCGAGGTCGACTCTCTCTACCGCGTCTGCGGTATTCCGGCTTGTGCTTGTCTGTCACACCCCTTCTTTCGGGCGATGAATTCCTAGCCTTCTCAGGTTCATCGGCATTGGCAATTTCCATTTGCTCGACATCTAGGTACTTCTTTGCTTCGGTATAGAATTCAGTCAATGAATATACTCGATTCTTGCACGGATGTCGGCCGGCGTGTCGTTGGATCCAGATAGTTGACGAGGCAATATACATGGACCTCTTTGGACAATGATCGTACCTGTATTGCCGTGTCTCTGAATTGATCCAGGTACTTCTGCAACGTCTTGCCTTTCTTTTGTTTTACCTTACTTAACGTGAATTGAGATTTTGGTTGTTTCTTGCTAGTGGCAAAGTGCAATTCAAAATTACGCCCGAGGTCTTCAAAGTTCCGAATGGAATTATTGGGTAATGAACTCAACCATTTGTGGGTCGGTCCGGTTAACGTGGCCGAGAAGAGCCTTAAGATGACCGTACCTTCTATTGACCCGACCCACATCAACTTTTCAAATATCTCCAGGTGGTGACGTGGATCCCGGGTCCCATCATACTTGGGAGATCGGCTAGGTCGAAATTCTTCGGGTAGGGGCTGGCCGTTGCACGGAGAATGGGGTCCCACCGAGCCGCCCAAGTACTTCATCTTATACCGTGGGGGACCTCGTGTCCGAGGCATCGTGATTGCCTCTTGAAGATCATCTGAGTCTTGATCAAAGTCTCGGTCTTCATAACCTTTATAACCGTCATGGCGGTCTTCTCGGCCTCGGTCTTCCGCATCCCGGATCTGCAATTGTCTCTCCTTATTTCTTTTGGGGGTCGGCTAGCATTCTCGCTCCTTTCTTGCTTCCCCCTCATTCCTGTCGCGGGCCCGTCGATTCGACTCTGGGTGGGTACGTGGACTGCTGCTGTCCAGGCGTGCCACCTCCTTTCCCTTACGAGGGCCTCTCTGGGTTCCGCGTTGAAACATGTTTTCGAGCTTTTCCTCAATCATCAATTCCAGAGCATGAAAATCCTCCTGCCTTTGGAGGTGATCTAGTTTTTCCTTGTTTTAGAACCTTTGAAGCATCGACTCTTGGGTTCTCCTTAAAATATGGACGTCGGTGTCTAGTACCTGAGCGTCCGGAGCCGGGGCCGTCTGGGCTTGGACTCTTGGCGGCCCCTCTTGCGAAGATTCGTCGATGGAAGGGGATGTGCTCTCCGTGTCATCAACATGTCCCTCTGGAGTCTTTCCTCGTGGAGGTTGATCATGAGTCTGCGGTTGACTCGGTCCGGCCTGAGGTTGATTTGGAGGTAAATTGCTTTCATCGTTCGGCCGGTCCGATTGCTGGCTTTGCCTGTGGCTTCTGGTGTTGGCCATTAGTGGTCACGGGGATAGAAATTTAAGGTCCCCACGGACGGCGCCAATGTTCTGGTATAGCACACAGATGTCCAGCCTAGGGCTGGTATATTGATCTTGGATGGATAGACTCTGCCTGGATATCTATGGGGGAGATAACCAGGAGAGCGTGGGATCACCGTACACGACAAAGGGGTGGTGTGTGTGCACAGTGAGACTGTATGTAAATAGTCTAGGTTAGAATGTGTGCACCTTATTACCTGCCCTCTGTATTTATAGAGGTGTCTGGTGCGATATCCGGGGCATGCCCTTAATGGCGCGCCATTAATGGGGTGGATATCCGGGATATGCCATTAATGGGACGTGTCATTAATGGGGCGGATATCCGGGGTATGCCATTAATGGGACGTGTCATTAATGGGGCGAGTATCTCGGTAGGCCGTTACGATAGGGGTGGATCTTGCCTAGCCGAGATTTATGGATCTCCTGCTATGATTAGCGGATTACGCCTCCTGGCTCTTCTTGGGCCGCGCTATGGACTTGGGGGCTTTTGGGCCAGTCCGTAACAAATTCAATCATATATATGCATACAAGACATATCAGAGTTAAAGTTACTAGCACGCGAACGTACCTTCCTTCTGTGTGGTTAGCAATATGTCCGACATTTGAATCCGGCCACGGACTTCCCGGATATCCTAACATATCACCATATTACTTAGAATAATATCCTAAGAGATATTTCCACCTCTATTTACCTCTCTACCCTTGGTGGATTTGTTATTTACAATTTCGCCCTTACATTTATTTACAAACGCAGTACTGGATTTTCTGGGCAGATTTTGCAGCAATTTAGGAAAATCATAATTAATTCCAGAAAAATCGAAATGAGGTTCTGTAAAATTCCTCGGAATCCTTAGGATGTACATGTTTGAGAAAAAATAATGGTTTCCACCCAGAGTTAGTGAATTATTCCCAGTTTAATGTTCTTCAACCACTGCCCAGAATTTTTTTTCATAAAAACGTAGTCTTTATTCAATAATTTTTATCTCCTTGCACAAAACTCATATTATACATATTTATAAATGTCTGAATGTCTACTTTAATCATGTAAAATTTCATGATTTAATGATTTTATTTGCTACATAAAATGATAGCCTCAACGTGGTTGACTTCAGAAAAACTCCCAACCGTAAACTCTATCGAATTTCACTACTTTACTCTTCAACTTTCAATAATTTTGCTCCACCATATTTTCCATCAAATTTTTTAAATAAACACATTTTTAACCATAAAAACTTGAAAACAAACTATATTGGAAGATTAAAGATCAAAGCACTATATATCTATGAACTTAAAGCTAGAACTCAAGAACTAGAGAACTTACCCTTGAAGAACCTTACTACACCTTTTTGCTTCCCACTAGCTCTCACTTCTCTCTACTCTCATTAGAAAATCACATCTTGGGGTTGATTTGGTGTGAAGAATGAAGAGACCTAAGGTCTCTATTTATAGTGAAAGCTCAAGGTTCCAACCATTGGATTTTACTCCCTTATCAATGGTTCATGTTGCTTGTTCTTCTTCAACACACATTCATGACTCAAAAAGGTTCCCATTGGCTAGATTTAATTACATAGGATTTAGCCCATTTTCTATGGATTTTTCCTATTGGTTGGTTTAATTAATATTGAATTAAATAAATATTCTCTCACGCACACACGTAAGGGTGGATCCACGTGTATTACAAGGGGGCACGTGCCCCCCGATTTTTTTAAATTTAAATTTAAATTTTTTTTAAAATTTTAATTTTAATTTGTTTTCCTCTTCTATCTCTTCCTCAACACATCCGGCTCACTCTGCTCCTTGATCTTTTTTCCCCTATAAAAATACTTGCGACATATTTTAACATTGTGACCTCAATTGGGAAAGATTATTTGCTTCCTTTTTTGAGATACTTTCCTAGCATTTTATTGTCTTTTCTCTGTTTTAAGTGGATATTCCCAGTACAAAAAATTGCTTGGAGCATGTAGGTTGCTAATTTTCTGCCATGGGCACTTTATGGCTAACACTTGCTCTTTTTTTTTATTGATGATGATAAAACTTGCAACTGATGACAAATGAAAACCTTCTGAATCCTGTATTATTTTTTGTGCTTTTGATGACAAGTGTAAAAAAATTTTCGGGCGCTGCCCCAAACCCCCGCATCTCCCGCCAATAGTGCCCCCTTCTATAAATTTATGGATCCGCCCGCACACACAGTCCTCTCCTTCTCCCCTCTCCTTCATCCAATTTTCATTAAATGATCTTATCTTATCTCTTCCATAATCCTATCCTCTTCCATTCATTAATTATCTTATCTCAAGTACATTATCCTCTTCCAATTTGTTCCCTCACCCCATGTGGCTTTTTATCCCATGTGTTTTGATTTAATATTAAACAATTATACTTCCTCTTTCTCAAAAACAAAACCGTGCCCCCTCCCCTTCATGGCTCAAGAATTGTGCTTCATTTAGTCTGATAGATTGTGTTTAAAACTCCCTCATTGGTCCATAAAATTTCACATGGATTTAGTTTAATTACATAATTAATTAGAACCATTAGATTTAGCTTTATTAGGTTTAATCTTGTCCTTCCATTTGTGTTAGAAAAATCATATTTACTATTGAAGATCTTTTACTTAAACACGTGCTCTTATCCTATATAATATCCTAACTATAATAATATAAATTCTCTCTCTATTTTTCTTTGAATTTTGGGGCTGAATATTTAATCCCCAATTAGCACTCCTAATGTGGTGGTTTATATGTTGTTAGGTGTAATTGTCAAAGTGTGATTGGTCTTTAGGTTGATTATGATCATTAGCAACTCATCTTATGCTAATCTTGAACTCTTATTGGCCATTGATTTTTAATTAAGCTAAAACATCCATAATTGATGACTTTTAATTGCCACTAGATTAATTATGAAAATTTATACAACTATTTTAATTATTGCAAATTTAATTGCCTACTAATTGTTGTTAATTTTATTTAATTTGTGTAAGTGCTTTCATAATATTTTCTTGTTTCTCTTGGTTATATAAAAACTATGGTTTAATATGACGATCATAGTGTATTTTATGATCCCTAAATATGAAATATTAAAATTGACCCTTGATTAATTTAATTTCAAGGGAAAATTGCCCAAAAATTATAATAAATAAATTACAAAGTTTGAGACAACATACTCTCCTTTATTTATCATGTATTATTTACCAAAATGAAGTATTTATGATAAATAAGAATTTTAGGGTATTATAAGGATCATAGGAGTGTTTCTTATCGATGATGCCTCTCATACTCTATGTTTTATATACCACAAATAATCATAATATATTTGTCGAAGTTCTTGACTCAATTGACATTAAGCACTTCCTTAAATTTTAGCTTAAGCAAGATGTTGCAAATTTGACCTTTTACGAGAATGATGGGCGTATGAATTCCTTTCGTTGGTGAAAGATGACAAATAATAATAATCGTAATATATATACTAACTTAAAATTATTTTCTAGTTTTGGAGTAAATTAAACATAAATTTACTAACAAAATGTTATGTTAATCATCTAGCTCAAATTATATTTATATAATTATGTTATATGCACAATTCCAATGATTAATCTAAATTTCAGCACACAAAAATACTGAGAAAGAAAACTGGAAAGATAATATTACTCTTCATTGTGTTTGGATGGATTAAAGAAAATACTGAGAAACGAGATATATAATATAAAATTATTGTTAAAAAACTGTAATATTTATCTATGACGAAAACTATTTATTAATATATATATATATATATATATATATATCCTAATCACAATAGATTTTTTTTTTTTTTTTTTTTTGTAGATTTATTCCTTCAACATATTTTGTGTTTGTATGTGTGTTGATTAGCCATTTTTGTATATTGTTATTCTCCTTCGATGATTAATGCATGACCTAACTAGAGAGTTGATATATTGTTTATGAATCTAAGATTTATTTTACATATTTATTAATTACTCCTCCCGTCCTAAATATAGGATATAGTTTGTAGTGCAAATTGTAGTACAAACTATGTCTATATTTAGGACCGAAGGTAGTAATTTTTTCTTAGATTAGTCATATTGATGTAACCTTAAGCAAGAAAGAGGGAATGAATTAATTAAAAAAGATAATTAGAGTGTTTTAGAAAAAAATATGTCATATTAAATAATTTAACTAACATCTTTATTTAATTAAATTAAGTAATTAGGTGTTAGATTAAAGACACGATAGGAGTATATTAGCAGTGTTGCTGTTGTTATGTGAGCGGTTTATCAGTTACATGGTTACAAGTTGCTATGCTTCTTGATTTCAATAAAAATGTAGTATGCATGCGTAATCTCGATTTTCTAATTACTATATTACATGTTTAGCTTCAGTGGCCAAAATACAACTTTCGATAGTATACCATCTCTATTTTTTTTTAATTAGTTTCATATTTATTTCATTTACCTTAATGCAGTGTGATAAATGAAGCAAAATGGAAAAGAGTTTATTAAAATTTTAGATATCCTTAAATGTATCTTATAAATAGGATTATGTCTATCCCCAAAATTATATTATATATACACGCACACAAAGGATCGTAGGAGTATTTCTTAGGGAAAATTACGTTCAAGTCCCAAGGAACAGAAATGATTAAAAAAAGTCCCTTGAAATCACCAAATTACACAGAAGTCTCAAGAGACTTTTTTGATATTATTTGTATTAACAATAGAAAAAGGCTAGATTTACAACTGGAAATACTATATTTACAACAAAATTTAAAATCAGGCCATTTACAATAGAAAAAATCATATTTACAACAATATTTAAACACCTAGATTTTGAATATAGAGAGGTAATTTACAACAGAAAAAAGCTATATTTACAATAAGAAACGCTATATTTACAACAAAATTTAAAATCTGGCCATTTAAAAAAAACATATTTACAATAGAAAAAACCATATTTACAACAACATTTAAACACCCGAATTTTGAACGTTAAGAGGTCATTTACAATAGAAAAGGCCAGTTTATAACATGAAGTGCTATATTTATAACAAAATTTAAAATATGGCCATTTACAACAGAAAAAGCTATATTTACAACAACATTTAAAAACCTAGATTTTTTTCCATACAAGTAATATAAAAAAAGTCTCTTAGAACTTCTGTGTAATTTGGTGATTTCAAGGAATTTTTTTTGTAATTATTTCTGTTCCTTGGGACCTAAATTTTAATTTTCCCTATTTCTTATCAATAATGCCTCACTTATATACTAGAAATACTCATAATATATTCCTCGGAGTTGTTTGACTCAATTGACACCAAACACTTCTTAAAATTTTAACTTTTAAGCAAGAGGCAACAAGTATGTGTGAATTCCCTTTGCTAGTGAAAGATGACAAAAAATAATCATAATATATGCTAGCTTAAAATTATTTGCTAGTTTTATAGTAAATTAACATAAATTTACTAACAAAATCTTTTATTGGTCGTCTAGCTTTAAGTATATCTATATAATTATCTCATATATATGCACAAATCCAATGATTAATATAAACTTGAGCTTTGAGTTTAAATGTTCTATTTTGGATTTACTTATTATAAATATGTTTGCGCAAGCTGAAACATATCTTTTCTTTGATGTTTGTCCCGTACTTTGTAAATTATAATAAAAAAATTATTTTTGAAGTCTCTAATCATCATTCTAAATAAGTCTAAATAAATAGATAGGATAAGTGCTTAGGTAACTAGACCATTAAATATATAAAAATTAGAAAGAAAGATCAAGTAACTTCTTAGTGGAGGAAGGTTGACTTAGAATATTGGAGTACTTAGCAAGTATTAGACTAATCAAAGTTCTGGAAGTTTTTTTTAAGGAAAATTCTATGTTCAAATATTTAGCACCAAAAGAACCTGTCCTAAAAAGAACTTCCTGATACAGATTCTTGTGAAATCTAGTGAGGGTTAAGGTGCAGATTGACTAACTAATTATTACGTTAGGAGTATTTGACACAAAAATATTTTGAGATACCAATAATACCAAGAAACAATTAATTTTTTTATTAAAAAAAACACAATACCATCAGTGGCTAAACTAATGGCCATTTAAATGTAAATGAAGATTGCCTAGTTGACTTTAGGAAACCAGTTTCCCTACTTATTGGTAGGAGAGCTCCTCTAATCGAACCATCCGATTTGATTTGAATGATCCGTATTTAATTTTTTTTCAACTTGTCATTTTTTAAAGGAAAAAAGCATTTTTAAAAATATGTTAGTTGAAAAAATTATCTTTATTTTAGATTCTCTACCTATTAAAATAATTATTTTTTAGAAAATAAAAAAGTAAAAAAAATTAAATCAATCGTCCAAATCTCATCTGAATGGTCCAGATAGGAAGAGCTTTAACTGATTCCTGACTTTAGATGTTCAGGTGGCCTTATTTGACTTCAGATGCTCAAAGAGGAGAACGACAAAACACACAGAACCAAAAAAAACTCAAAAGCCTTGAACATGGTATAGTAAAGCCCGAAGCTGAAAAAAGCTTTGCAATCACGACGATGGAACGTGACGAGGTCGTTGGGGACGTGTTCAATGGCATTGAATTCAATTGGGTCCGTATCCGCAGGGAGGTTGAGTAGAAAATTTTTAACAATCCAGAAGACCTAAGTTCAAGGCTGCGATCAGAAGTCCGATCATTGGAGCTGAGTTTCCATAACAAGCACAAGGAGTTGGTGTTAACATCATACCTTCCATTCATTCGCGAAATTGATGAAGCAAGAAGTGAGGGCCTTGATGATCTTCGATCATGGCGGGGATTTAAATGAGGCGTGCTAGGGACGAAGCTAGACCATCCAGCAACATTTGGCACGGTGGCATTGGATCCAGACATCAGATTGGTGATGGAGGATCTAGACAGGTTTGTGAGGAGGAAAGAGTATTACAGGAAGGTAGGAAAGGCGTGGAAGAGAGGGTATTTGCTGTATATCCCTCTTGGAATAGGGAAATGAATATGAATTTTAGGGTAGCGGCAGCGGCCAATCCTAGCCTCCCAGGTCCGCCCTTGATCTGAGGACACTTGAAGCCAATTTATTGGAGGAAGGTTGACTTTGAATATTCTTCCGCAATATCAAACGAAAAATCAACGTTCACGAAATTCTTCGGAAGTTTATTGGATTATCAGTTCAATTGCAAGTTGCAACTTGATTCGGGTCGTTTATACGAATTTAGTCTATATAATATAGCTAAGGCTCTCGGGAATGTAGCGGAAGAAGATTGGAGATATGACGAGATTGATCTCGTCTTTGATGAGTTCGTTCCTTCTTTTTGGCGATTTTAGGGTTTGGTTTGGTGCTATTTGTTCCTGGCAATGCCGAAGGTGAGTGGTGACTTTTGAATCTGAAGATTACTGTTTTTTTAATTACTTCAGAAATATCTTGTTCCCAATGAATTGATGCTTTAAATGTGCTTCGTTACCGACGTTTCTGCTTAATTCTGTTTTGTTCATCTGATTATTCACCTTTTTCAGCTGTATCGTTTCTGGGTCTAAGTCATGAATTTCAGCTTCTGTGTAATATTTATAAACCGGGGAATAATGATCAGGCTTTCATCTTGGGACTGTCCTTTTGTAATATTTCAGCTTGTGCTCTGTACTTAGATTGGGTGTTTCCTTGATCACAAAGTTGCAAGTTTAATTTTAAATTTCTTCTCTCTTTTACTGTTGGTTTAGAATTGGGGGCCAGAGGGTCTCGATGATTCTAAGGATGTTTTCCACTTATCTCTAAAACAGGTGATGCACTGAATGCATGGAAGGTGAACTTGGCTGATCCCAACTATGTTCTCCAAAGTTGGGACCAGCCAAGTGGTAGGGTTCCGCGTACCAAACATCACAAAATGGGCAATCCCAGTTCTAATACTAAAACCAACCCCTCCAGTATCTCGTACCAAACAGGGCTTAAGTCTTTGTTGGTATTCTCTTCTGTTCTTCTTCAGTGGCTTATTACAAGATGATCTTATAAAAGAATACTGTTTGAGAAGGCTGTCTATAAACTGTTTTCTTAATTACAACACAGCAACAACAAAGACTTAATCTCACTGGGTAGAGTTGGCTATATAGATCAAACGACTCAATTGTACTTTGTCAAAAAACAAATCTTGAGATAGATTAAAACATCTCGCTCTATAACCTCATTGAGCGTTCTCTTCGATCTCCCTCTATCCCTTTTAACCGAGTTCCAAACAACTTGATCTACCCTCTTCAATAGCGCATCCAATGGCCTTCCTTGTACATGTCCAAACCACCTCAATCACCTACCACAAAAACCTTTGTAGATGCAATTACTCATTTCAATACTCCCTGGACTCATCTCTTAACAACAACTTGTTTTGAGGAAGCATTCTCTCTTTCTCTCCTCTATATTGTCCTGAAGATAAGTCAAATAAATTGCTGCTCCTTAATCATCTATGTCCACTTCTGGGTTTCTGATGTGTAACCTGCTGGGTTGTTTTCTTTTGGCTATTAAAAAGTGATGATGAATCATTTTAGCACTTTGAACAAACTAGAGTCTATCATTTTGATACCAGTGCCAGCAACAATATGCTTGTTTGTTTGAAATTCCACCAACTGGAAGCTTGCTATTAGATTTCAGAGGATTCAATCCTTTACAGGCTATACTTGTTGAAATCTTAAAAGAGTGTTGTTTGTGCTATACAGCGAAGCTTATGGCAATAATTTAAGTGGAACAATTCCAGACGAGTTTGGAAACTTGGCGAACTTGGTGAGCTTGGAACTCTTCTTTAACAGATTAAGTGGCTCCATCCCAGGCACGCTGGGTAAACTTCAAAAGCTAAGGGAACTGTATGTCTTGCTTTGCTTGGATCTTTAAATTTCATCTGTCTGATTCAATAGTATTGAGCTTGCTTAATCACAACAATTTATTATTGATGAATATATATATATATATATATATATATATATATGCATAATCACATGAAATTGGTGATGGAGGTTTCAACCATATTTGTTAGGTCCAAATGTGATTATCCGTTTTGTTCATTTACTTAAAATCAGGTTATGGTCTTATGGATGAATCACTCATTCCAACAATTTTTTTTTTTTTTTTTTTTTTTTTTTTTTTTTTTTTTTTTTTTTTTTTTTTTTTTTTTTTTTTTTTTTTTTAAAAAAAACAATTTTTGGCCCATTCTGTTTGCCTAGAATTGAATCCCATATCTAGTCCTCCACTGCGAGCGGAACTCCTCTAACATGTTTACTTCAGATAATGCAAAATCACTTAAAATAAGCTAATCAAAATAAGGACTTACTTTATTATCTATAAACACTGATCTTTTCTGCTCTATGAAACAGGCGTCTCAACAATAACAACTTATCGGGCAACATTCCTTTTTCTTTGACTAATGTTGTCTCTCTGCAAGTCGTGTGCGTTATTCCTACAAGCTACTTTTTCATAACATATTGCAAATTTAGATATTTAGTTGGGCCATTCATCTTAAATTTTTTCAAGATTGTATCCTAACACTATGATCACTTCTAAAATCTAGTGATGTCTCAAACAACCATTTAACAGGAGATATCCCAAATAATGGTTCTTTTGCATTTCTTACTCCCCTAAGGCTGGTACAAATAAATTTGTTTACTTTCTTCATGGCTATTTTTGCCGATTAACATGTTCCGCTTTACAGTTTTAAGAATAATCCTGGATTAAAACCACCCAAGTGTCAAATTTGACCACCTCCTCTAGGTTCGTATTTTTGTTTCTTTTGCTCCCTGTTTTGTAATTGAAGTTTCTAGACAATTCTTTGTTCAACTGCCACGTGTAGGTACATGATAGAATTAAATACGTAAGATTCATCTAATATGTTTTTATCAGAGAGTGAGTCATAAATTAAGTCAGTCATTAAAAGAATCCCAATGTATTATTGCCAATAGAATGAGTCAATCCTTGAAGGAATGTAAGTTTTTTTTTTTGGACCGAAAAGGAATGCAAGTTTTAAGTCATGTTTTAAAATGAAACTCGTGTCTACGTTGTATTTTTATGATGGACGTCATTTACTGATTCTACTTGTAAGAAATATTCTCATTTTGTTTTTGTGCCTGGTAGAGACTGAGATTCTTGGGTAGTAATGATGATTACATGAATCAATCATAAAGATACACATAAATAGTACTCCTCTCATTTTAAATGTAGGAACTAGATACCTAATTTGTAAAAATTAAAAATATTAGTCTAGTTAGTTATATATAAGAAATGTACATTGATTTCCTAAAATACCCTTCTAATCATTTGCCTTGGGAACTATCCCCTAATAGAAACCCTATTAATAAATGCAATGAATAAGGGTAATTTGGAGAATAAATAATAAATTTGGGAGACAGTCAATATAAGCCTTACATTTAGGACGAAAGTAAATCCATTCACTTGCTCCTACATTTACGACCGACCAAAAGAACATATTAGAAGTGATCCACAGTAAAAAAGTGCTTCTAACTTACTTGTGTACAACTATTATTTGAACTGAGCGAATCATCTTGTTTGTTGCAGCACCATCATCATGACCAGCTTCATCTTCTTCTATGCTATCGGTTTCATCAGGATCTTTGCTTCTTGGCCTGTGTAACTGCCTATTTTCTTTGCTTTATCTGCTCACGCCCCTTCCATTTCAAGACTAAAGGGATAGATGACTACATCATCAGTTCCTATTTTTATTATTTTTGTTTTCGAGTTATGGGTGTGTGTGTTTGGTAGCCATTTTGGCATTGTTATGTGTGAGCCATGTTACAAGTTATGTGAGTGGTGCAGCAGTTGTAATAGATGATTTAGATTACATGGTTACATATAAATTATGGTGTTCCCTCCGGTCCTAATTATAGGAATATTTTTGTAGTGCAATAAGTGTTTTTATAATTAATACCGGAGGTAGTAACATCTTAAGGTTCAAGTTGTGGTTCTACAATTCAGAGGATAATGAAAAATACAAAATAGCACTAATGTCTTAAAAAATTGGATTTTACTTGCGCATTATTAGAATATTATGGATTATTTAAATTAATCATTATCTTATTGTTGAGTTTAATATTTATTATATTTTAGGATTAGATATCGATATATTATATCTTAGGATATTATATATTAATTCTTTTGATGTGATTTATTTTGATTAATTAGATTAGATTACATTTTAGGGTTTAATTAGATTAGATTATATTTTAGGGTTAACTCTATGTTTGCTTATATAAAGGCCATATGCATGTACTTTCTTTGATTTACAGATGAATAGAGTATGCTTTATCCCTCTAAATTCAACATGTTATCAGAGCTAGGGCCTTCTATTTGAAGGCATAGAGGCAACAAAACAACAACTCTTTTTTGTCCAACACAGTGAGTCCGATCACTGTGATCGTCAAATCATTGTGATCGTCAAAACAGTGACCATCCCACAACACGAGGAACGTGACAGAGAGCAACGGAGAGCACAGAACGGCAGAAACACGACTTTTAGATTTGAGGTAAGGGGCACGCGCATGGAACTACACCACTATCATAGACAGCATCAGTGCGTGCCGATCAGCAAAACCCGGAAGAGCAACGATGATTTGCTCGGTGCGTGACACTCATGCAGTGTCGTGAACAGTGACTTCTGGCAACCAAAAAAAAATCCAGTGCCATGGATCCCTCTCAATTAACTCCTATGCTCGGATTAATTCCTGAAAATCCAACTACAATGACTCCCACTGCTTTTATGATTGGTACAACTCAAGCTCAAGACTCTTCATCTTTAGAACAACCAAACGAAACTAAATATGAGGCCTCTAAGACTCAAAAAGAAGTACAAGCCTAGGCAAAAATAACGGGTCTCTGAGACTCAAAAAAAAGTACAATCCCAGGAAAAAAATAAAAGGCCTTTGAGACTTAACAAATAAGTTCAAACCCATAATACTAGACCAGAGCCATCTCAAAAATGAAAGGAGTGACGAGCTAGAGGTAAGGAGAGAGACCACCGTGAACTTGATTCGAACGAGCCAGAGGTAAGGAGCCATGAGCTTGATTTGAACGAGCCAGAGGTGATGCATACCACCTTCTTGCTTCGTCACCACCGCTATTGATCCGAGTGCCGTAGAAAGAGACAAGACGCAAAGGAAGTTGAAGTTTGAAGGATTTCAAGACAAGCTGGGAGTGGTCGATATATACTCTCCAGCTTGAGGAGGAGTGTTGGAATATTATGGATTATTTAAATTAATCATTATCTTATTATTAAGTTTGATATTTATTATATCTTAGGATTAGATATGGATATATTATATTTTAGGATATTATATATTAATTCTTTTGGTGTGATTTATTTTGATTAATTAAATTAGATTAGATTTTAGGGTTAACTCTAGGTTTGCTTATATAAAGGCCATATGTACTCTCTTTGATTTTCAGATGGATAGAGTATGCTTTATCCCTCTAAATTCAACACGCATTGTGTGATTGAGTCAATGATATAAGCCTGTTTGGCATAGCGTTGACTTCTTAGGAGATGCCAAGTTTTCCAGCTTCTCACTTCACCGTTGACCCTTACTTGCCATCATCACTGTCGTCCGTGCCTCCACCCTCACCACCATCATTGCTGGCGACCTTTATCCATCTCTCCACCATCACATAGCTACCATTTCATGAACAAGAAACATAGCCGAGCAAAGCACCCAAAAAAAAAAAAAAAAAAAAAAAAAAAAAATCAGAACCTAGAGATGAGTGCTTCACCTTTGTTTTCCCTCATTGATTTCACTGTCAACCATCATTGGTGGTGAGTTTAACCGTCGGATTCTTCTTTCTCAACATCAAATGAAGGACCTAGACCACTCGGCGGTGATTTGAGAACAGAGTGACGGCCTCTGCTTGGAATGCAAACTGAAGTTTGAGAACATCAATAGGCATTGCTATGGTTTATGATATTTTAACTGATGTTTTCTTATACTTGTTCAAGTCTGAAATTTTGTTGTTCTGTGCAACACCAGGGAACTATTTGACAATAATATAAGTGGAGTAATTCCTATTGAGCTTGGATCTTTTCTTGAACAGATTAGGTGGTCCCATTCTAGACTCATTGGGCAACCTTCAAAGGCTACGTTTTCTGTAAGTCATGCTTTCCTTAATATATTTCCAGGATTAGTAGCTCCCATTTTGAAAGATCGTTTAATGTTGTTGGTATTTGTCCCTTTTTATCTTTATCTTGAGCATGAGTATGTCTCATAAAGAGGTACACTTTTATTAATGCTTTGCTTACCAAAGATTATGGAGATCGTTTAATGTTTGGGATGACTTTTGAACCTTCCAATTGTGCTTATGAGACGGTCAATTGGGCTTTTTGGAAGATTTTGACTTTTACATATGTTTGGGATATCTTTGAACCAATTGGGCTTTTAAGGGAAAAGTAACTTCTTCCCATAATTCACAATTTGAAGCTTATCACGGTGGAGGCTTCCAGCTTTTACCTAAAAGAGAGATATGGAGAGAGGGCCAATATTTGGGAGAGAGAAAGATAGAGGAAAAATAAAGGGTGATGTGTGAGAAAGAGACAGAAAGAAGAAAAAGGGAAGGATGGTGTGAGAGAGAGAAAGATAGAGGAAAAATATTTATCTTTATAATTAATTTATACTCCCTTTGGTCTTTAAATATAAAATATAGTTGATCTTTTAGAGATCTTAAAAAACCTAATTAAATTACTTTAAAATATTTTATTTACCATTTTTTATAAATTATTTTTTCCAACTTATAAACTAATATATAATCCATTAATACACCATATATGATATGATTAACTTATTTAATTTTCGAAAGACCAAATTGTATGGGACATGTGGTCCAATTAGTTATGTGATATTATTTGATCAAATTATGTATTTTAGCATTGCCAATTTTTCCAAGTTAACATTTTTCACTTTTATGTGATTTTAATTTTAATTTTTTTTCTTATAATTATATCAAAAGTCGCTTATGCTACCACCATTCTAAACAAGTTTCAGGTTTAAAGCTACTTATCCTATCGTTAATCTAAACATAAATCATATTACACAATATGACTTTTACCCCATCTTAAGTTTTCTTAAGTCAGATTGCAAATAAGCCTCTTTTCCAACCATTATCCCGACACACGCAACAACTAATTTGTATAAATTAAAGAAATTAGTTAAAATAATAATAATAATAAAAACACAATTCTTATTGAAAACTAAGTAGCATCCCCCAACCCATAGTTATAGGTATAGATACCACATAGTGGGTTATCTTTTCCTTCAAGGACTTCTCCACGCATCGCTTAGTTAGAACATAAGATATCATGTTTAAGAGACTTAGCCATCTATTAACTATGTTGAACTGTATTGGTTAGTTAAGTTAGTTATTTGTAATATGTACTGAGTTGATTTTTCTAAAATATCCTCTTTAATTATCATTTGCATTGGAGCCACCCCTTAATAAAAACCCCTTATTGTACACACTCAATAGGAATAATTTGGGAGAAAAAGTGATAACTTTGGACAACAAAGTTGAACTAGGTTTTTTAATTAAGACCAAAAAATAAACCCCTTAACTAATGCTTATATTTAAGATTGGAGGGAGCAACATATGAACTCAATTGTTTTTAAAATTTTGTTTGCACCAAAAGAAAGCATACTCTGCCATTTTTGAGCGTCCACTAGTGCAAAAAAGGGCTTTAAAACCAGAGATTCGACGCGCCGGTCTTAAAGGAATGACCGGTGGCAGTTCCGTAAATATAAAGAAATTTTTAGACCGGATCATATTTTCATCGGTGTTAAATATATTATTCAGACCGAACATAAAAACAACCGGTCTTAAAAATGTTATTAAAAAATTCAAATTTCAATTACTTTATAGAGAAATCTCATACAGCCGTACTTATATTTTCTGTGGTCCAACATAATAAGGAAAAATTTAAATATAAAAGTCTCAAGGTTTTAAGACCGCACATATGTAATAGGTGGTCTTACAAGTTAATCTTTTAAGACCAGGATATAATAAGGCCGATCATAAAAAATTAACTACTTTCAAAACCGGTCGTTTATAAGGACAGGTCTTAAAGGTTAACTTTTAAGACCGTCTTATAATTTGTCCGTTCGTAAAGTTAAATATTTCAAGTCCGGACTTAAATTGTGGCGGCCAATACCTCGATATTGAAGAAAATTAAACAAATAATTAATTACTTTTAAGACCGGCTTAAATATGAACGGTCTTGATTTTAATATTAAGACCGGACTTTATTTTTTGTTCGGTCTTAAAAATGAGGCGCCAACAATACATTTCTTCGCGCGAAATCTTTTGTTAGTCTCACCGAAGAACCTCTCCCCGTTACGAAACCCTTCCCGTTGCATTACCTCTTTCCTCGCCCACGTCACGATAGCCTGCGTTAGTCTCTCATTTGCTCGAGGCATTCCTCTCTTCTTTCCCCGTCTCGAAAATGAATGGTGAAAACGATTCTATTCATGTTCCGGAACGCTAGTTATTGGTGTGGATCGGTGTGAGTCGGAACGAACCCTCTTCATCTCACAATGAGCCTCGTAACCGCCCCACGCCGTGGTAGAAGAGGCACACGAATGATGGATGTAACCCTAAGTCGGACTTAGGTCGTGGCTCGAGATTCAGTTTGATGAAAAGTTGCAACCTTTCGGTCCTAATAAAAGCAAATATACTAGTTTTGTTGGCTATCTTGCACGCAAAGAAGGTTAGCATCTTGACAATGAGTGGAAAAATGTCGACTTTGGCAATGTAAAGCAACCTATTTGGGACACTATCCGGCTTACATACACTGTCCCTGACTCTCAGAAGTTGAAAGACAAGACATTGTTACAAGTATAATTTTGTCGAGGTTCAGCCTGACGAAAATCCTTGGGACAAGTACACATTTATTGATGAACAAACTTGGCAACAATTTGTTCAGCTACGGACCACTCCTGAAGCTCTGGTAAGTTTATATTTAGTTTTGTTTGCCCTTTTGTTTGCTTATTAACCTATGCGGATATGTAAATGTTATTGTGTTCATCTAATCCTGTTAGTTAAATGGTTTGGTGTGTGAATAGAAGTATACATTTTCTGCCTTTGTCTATGCAAGTCTGATATGTAAACCCTGAAAAGGTAAAATACTAATAAGGTAATTGTGTAATGGTTTGTCTTGCAAAGGAGGAAATGAATAGTCTTAAGAGGTGGAAACTTTATATACCCAATTGTTACTATCTAAGGGGGACTGCTGTTCCCACTGGATGCCTTAAAAAGGATCAAGTTTGTATTATTCTGTAAGCATAATTCTCTTTTGTTTCTTAACTTATCTATCTAGCAGTACAATACATAGCTCCAATTTATGTTCAAACTCCCTATATGGTTGGACATAATTAAATAGTCCCTAGCGAAGACGCTGCTTTCTGCGCTTTGCCTATTGATAATTAGCATAATGAAATAGTTGTTTTCAATTCTGATAATAGAAGTTCTCTAATTTCTGTTAGTGACATGGCTGGAATTCAAAATTAATAGTTGTTTTCAATTCTGATTCACGGAAAAGAAGGGAACAAGCGCAAGAGATAGGGAGAAAGAATGATTGCCTGCATAGGGTTTCTCGCGGCGGATATGAAAAGGCCGAAAAAGAATTGATGGCGGCCAAGCGGACGAGATTGGAAGATGAAGCTGAATCCAATCCTTCTGCAATAGTTGTTCATCCATCTCCAATACGTCGCGAGAAGTTGTGGTTGTATATTCGGCAAAAGCCAAGCGGCGCCTACACCAGTGAACAAACTCGTGTAGTTGCTGAAAGAATTGTAAGTATCGTTATTGTTATTTTTTAGTTACTAAACAAGTTTTAGTACTAAGCTTCTTGTTATCTATATCTTATAGGAAGATCTTAAAAAGAAAGAAGCAGAGGGATCTTTTGTGTCGGACGGGAAGAATGATGTTCTGACCGTTGCGACCGGAAACCCGGATCACCCAAGGCGTGTAAGGGGGATTGGAGGACGGGTAGGCCTGAAGGAATATTTTGGTAAATCCAAACGCCATAGACAAAGTATGGTTACCCGGGAGGAGATGGACCACACGGTGGCCAAAATAAATGAGGAAGCACGATGGCTAAAGAAGCAAAGTGGCAATCTGAAATGAGCCAGATGAAGGAGGAATTGAAGCAGATGAGGCTGCTTTTGAGCTCTTCTCTAGAGACCAGTGTTCCCTTGCCACACTCACCTACAGTTGCTATGCAGCAAAGCACTAGAGAGAGCTGTATTGTTGGACAGTCAGAGCAACTCTGTGACCTGTATGTGGAGGATTGTGATAATCATAGACGATTAGTTGTAAAAGGGACAGTCCACAACTTGGGATCAACCGTACACCACCAACAAATAGCGATGATGAAGTCGAGTGTCGCTTGAAAAGGTGATCGGTGATGCACCTCTCCCTCCCCAACCGATCGGTGAAGCTTGTTAGTCATGTCAAGGGAACCTTCATCTCTTGGCCGAAGCTTGTATATGTCTCTACTCCTCCCGAAGCTTCAGCCCCTCCTCCTCCGGTTCCACCCCCCCTCCTCAAGTTCCATCCCCTCGTCAAACTCCATCCCTCCTCAAGCTCTATCCCCTACTACTAATACTGCTAAGTTGACTGCCAAGGAAAAAATATCCAATCTGGTGAAGAGTGAATATTTTAAAGATAGATCGTAGTCTTTCAATGAAGTAGTAGGCCTCACTAATCCTCAACCAGTTTATGTTGACACCGTTGATGTAATATCCTCGTTGCTTCCTCGACAGGAGCTTACTAATGCAATTGTTCAAATGTGGATGAAGTAAGTATCTTCTTCTATGAGTACATAATTTAAATGCATCGTTTAGACACACATACATATATATTAATTCCCTGATCGATGTCATTATTGTAGGTTCATGCATCAAGTATTGGAGCAATAGGGCAAAATAATTGATTTTGGATTCTTGTGCCCAGTCTATGCAAGTACAACATCCAAGGAGGAGATACAAGAGTACATATCAACGAGGTTATGTGAAGTGAGAAGAAAGGTTTATATGTTTCCATACTTTCACAGGTACATATCACAATTCTTGTCTGCAATTCACTTAATTCTGCTACATATATCATTGAGTACTTTACTGCTGTGAATTTTCTGCCGCCACTGGAAGTTGGTCCTCATGTGCATGGAGGAGCATAAAGTTATCTTCTTATGCTTCACCCACATCGATCCAGGGACTACGTCGGTGCAGACCATCAACGAGTAAGCATGTCATGTTGATTCTCTTGTCTGAAATCTTTGCTGTGAATTTTCAGTGAACCTTTATTGATAAATTTGTGATTTTTATGATAGTGCCATGAAGACCTTCCAAATCTCGGTAAACAAAAAGCATTCCGCTCAGGCCATTAATCCTACATGGCACAAACCAAAGGTTGGTACATATTTGGACACTGCCATACTGCCTTGTGAACTTGGTCAGTAAGCTATATATGCTCTTATATGTATTTCTTGTTCTTTTTAGACCCGTCGGCAACCAACGGAGTCCAACTTATGTGGCTAGTACGTCATAAAACACATATATGATATTATCACGGAAGGAAGGACTAAATTAACTGTAAAGGTAAATGTATTTGATGTTACAAAGGTTTGGTCAATTCGGTTTACGGCTTAATGTTACATATGAAATATGCACGCAAATTAATTCAGTTGTTGTCTTTGATGTTACGAGGTTTGCCCGTCCCGATCCCTTTCCCGATGATGAATTGGAGCACATACGCAATTTATTTTGTGAATATCCGTATGACTGATTTACAATCGGGACAATAATTAATGTCCTAAATTCATTTGTAAATATATCTTTGTAGCAACAATAATTTTCTATAAATTTGTTTATTTTTTCAAACAATGCATTCATTTGTAAATTTACACATAATGTGTAATTCAATAATAAATTTGTTTATTTTTTCGAAGAATTCATTCATTCATTCAAGCTATTTAGTGCTTGAAATTCGAGGTAGAGGATGTCGTAATTGAGCAATAAGAGACTATACCTGAAAAGTATTCACGAATTTTAGGACCACATATTTTTTAAAGATCCGGTCCTAAAAGTCTTCTAAAAATGTGGCTAAACTTTTAGGACCGTATATTTTTTAAAAGTCTGGTCCTAAATATTTAGGACCGTAGGTTTGTTTAAACTCCGGTCTTAAAAGTGTATTATAGTCCGGTCCTAAAAGTCTCTAAAGATTAGAGACTTTTAGGCCCGCATATTTATTAGAGGTCCGGTCCAAAAAGTAACTTATTTTTAAGTTTGCTCCTAAAAGTCCGGCTTCGTTATTTCAACTCAACATTTAGGATCGTGTATTTTTTAAATCTCCGGTCTTAATAGTCTTCCTATATATAGTAAATGTTGTCTCTTTTCAGACAAACCATTAGGGTTCAAGACAATCGAGGTTCTGGTGTTCTGCTCAAGCTAGGTCCTTCGTTGTCGTCGTTTTTACCTCTCTTGGTGTTGAACAAGCATTATCGGTGTCCCTTTCCTTTTGTCTTTTTTATTTTTGTCATAAAAAGAAGGAAGATAATGAAAAGGACACTTTGTTTCAAATCGGGCGAGGTAAAACCGACGACAACGACGGTCCAACCTTGGGAAGAATTGTCACTTTGTGTTTGTTTTTTATTCGAATAAGGTAAACAATGTTTTTTGTTTTGTATGGTCTGATCTTAACCGTATTGTGCGAGTTTTTAATGTTGATCACACACGAGGACAATGTTTTGTTTCTTTCCTTTTTGTCGGAAAAAGAAAGAATCTAATGAGAACGACAAGGCAATCGAAATAGGAAAGAAAAAATTTATTAGATTTTTTATACTGCCCCGTGGGGGCAGCAAAGATACAAGAAGAAAAAACAAAAAAACAAAAAAAAAATTTACTCCTCCCCATCGTTGTCGAAGGGGAGGGAGTCGTCGGGGAGGTCAGAGACGTTGTTATCTGAAGGATGGTACTCAATGTCCTAGGTGTCGAGTACCGCAGTTAGCTTGTTGTTGACGGTGTGATAGACTTGAAACAACTGGCCCAAGCGTCGATCTATATGATCGATGTGGGCCAGAAGGTGCTGCAGCATCTGGTAGCGGGTTGGGTTCGGAGGCAGCGGCGGAGGGTACGGAGGTGGAAGAGGATTAATCAGAAAAGGAGGACCTGGGGGTGGTTGAGGACCTCGTGGTTGTGGTGGAGCAGCCATTACTGTGGAGGAAAAAGAAGTGATGGAGAAGAATGTTATGTGAAAGAAGTAAAGTAACATCGGGTTTAGATAGAGAACCCTGCCTGAACAATGTGAAAGGCCGGAAACTTTAATGAGGGGACGCATACTTCATCAGAATACGAGGAGACGTCTAGTTGGGAAGTTTATCTGGAAGCCAAAGAGACTCTGAATCATTCATTTGATACAGAGTGTAAAAGGATACGACTCTGCTATTGGATTTTGAAAAGATTGACTTTTAGGACCGGATAAAATAAAAGGTCGGTCTTAAAAGTAATTGAATTGATAAAAAAATAAATAATAGACTTTTAGGATCAGATATATTATAAAAGGTCGGTCTTAAAATCAATTGAATTGAAAAAAATTAAATAAAAAGACATATTAACCGCATATTTATAAAATCCGCTCTTAAAGTACAACTCCTCACTACCTTGTAACTCCAAACAACGTACGTGGCTATCTGGGAAGTGGGAACTACTCTATGCTTTTATTAACTCCTCATACCTCTCTATATGCCCCACTACTCAAACCATGGTTAGATACAAGAGAACCGCTCGTAGGGGTAGACTTACTGGTGATGCTCGTGCCTTCCGTAGATCGTTATACGGTGCGCCTTCTCCAGCGAGAGTGCATTCTATTGTGATAGAAGAGTCTCGGGTCGTTGGACCCATTGTTATTTCTTCGGATGATGAAGAGATTGCCGCACCCCCCAGCCTTTAGACCATGATGCGCTGATGCGAATAAGACAGGAACTTGTTGATCTCCAACGGGAAGTTAATACTGCTCACGCCGATATCGCCAAGGCTTTGAAGGATAATAAGCTTTAGGATGTTTAGTCAGATTCTTGTTTTTGATAATTTTCTGCTTGTTTTTCTTTTGTATTTTTTCTTGTGTACCTGCATATTCAAGTAATATATGTAGCATTAAGAACTAAGCTTCTGTCTTTTTTTTTTGGTTCATATTCTTCAATAATTAAAGAAACTCCATTTTCCTTAAAATTTCGCCAAAATTTAGGACCGGAGTCTTCTAAAACTCCGGTCTTAAAAAGTTATATATTTAGGACCGGCTACTTAATAAATAATCTGTCTTAAATTGTACGCATAATATTAAATGAATAATATTAGGACCGGTGTATTAAAAACCACCGGTCTTAAAAAGTTAAATATTTAGGATCCTCGCTTCTTTAGAATTAACCTAGGTCTTAATAAAATGCGGAATACTAAATGAATGATAAAAATTTAGGTCCGGAGTCTTATAAAACTCCGGTCTTAAAAATTTCATTATATATTTAGGACCGGCTACTTTGTAATTTACCAGTCTTAATAAAATCCAAGATACTAAAACACGTCTACGTCACGCGGAAAATTAAATTTCCCTCTCTGAACTTATCTTGTCGCACCGAAAGTGATTACTCGCCGAGTTACGTCTCTAGTGTTTGTGTGTTGCTTTGTCGCTGCTTCGCGTTGCTCTCTCGACAATCACTTTCTAGTTACTTAGCTAAACGTCTATAGACCTTCTGTAAGAGGTGTTTCGGTTATATAACTTCATGATTTTCCCGCTTATCGTTCGGGTTTTTTATGAGTTGAACGAAATCGATGAAATGTTCTTGTGGGTTTCTCTCGTTGTTAATGAATATTGTATTTTGAAGAATATATTTGCACTTTAGACCTACCCAACCGACCAACAAATGTTTTTAGGGTACTCTTCTGCCCGCAACATCAACGTTCGTGGCGGGAGAAGAAAGACTCGGAAACGCATTTGATTTTATATGCTACATGTGAGTCCACAAGACCTTCATGTGATGCATTTAATTTCCTCGTCATGCATTTATTTTGCTTCTTGGATTCATTGTGGTACATTTATGACCAAAAGTGATTCTTCGGTATGCATTTAATGGGCAAGTTTCTCGCTAAAAAAAAAAATTAAATAAAAAGACATAACCGACATCGAGCATAAATATGCATTTGGTGTTGCCTTATTTTATATGCAAGTGTGTCAACTTTTTTGGATTACTATGTTAAATCTTTCCGTCTATAGGAATTCTACTATGGACCACAGTTGGATAAATGCTTTACGGACGAGTGTTGAATATCAAAATGGGGTGAGGGACTTTGTAGAATTTGCTAAACAAAATGTCCATGATGATAAGGGGAAGTTTTATTGCCCTGGTGTGAAATGTTTGAATGAGAGGCGACTAAGTCCTCAAGTTATACACACACATTTAATTTGTGAAGGATTTTGTAAGACTTATATAGTATAGGTATGTCATGGTGAAAAAATACCAAGTGGGTATCAACATGGGGAAGTGGCCTTTGATGATAATAACACGGATATGGATGATCGCATAGAGGACATTATCCGTGATGTATGAGAAGAGGCTTTTCATCAATCACATGCATATGGTAATATGTGCAGTGATGCAGAGACCCCGCTATATTGTGGGTGCACAAAATACCAATTGTTGAACGCTGTATTGAAATTGGTAAGCTTGAAGGCACGTCATGAATGGAGCGACAAGAGTTTTTCTGAAATGCTTGAGGCTTTTAAGGACATGCTTCCAAATGATAATGTGTTGCCGCATCGATACTATGATGCTAAGAAAATACTTTGTCCACTGGATTGCGTGTTGTATAGAACAGAGTTTGAAGAGAAGCAGCATTGTCCGATATGTGAAACCCCAAGGTGCAAGTCAAATAAGGGGCCAGAAAAAGTGTTGTGGTATCTTCCAATCATACCAAGGTTCAAGTGGTTGTTTGCTAGTGAAAATGATGCAAAAAATTTGAGGTGGCATGCGAGATGAGAGGATTTCGATAGAAAGCTTAGATCATTATCCGGCCGATTCTTCTCAATGGAAGAAAATCGATCAATTATTTCCGAACTTCAGCAAAGAACCTACGAACCTTAGGCTTGCCCTTAGCACGGATGGCATGAATCCATATGGAAGCCTTAGCAGCATACATAGTTCATGACCCGTACTCCTGATTATTTACAACTTATCTCCTATATTATGCATGAAACGAAAGTACATCATGTTGTCTATGTTGATTTCTGGACAAAACAACCCGGAAATGACATTGATGTTTACATTGAGCCCTTGATCGAAGACTTGAAGGAGTTGTGGGAAGAAGGTGTCGACGTTTATGACTCTTTCAAGAAGGAGGTGTTTAAAATGCGAGCCATGATATTTTGTGCCATCAACAATTTCCCAACATATGGGAACTTGTCAGGGTATAGTGTAAAAGGCCATAAAGCATGTCCGGTTTGTGAAGAAGGCACATGCTACCATCAACTTCAACATGGAAGAAAGAGGGTTTATCTTGGACATAGGAGATTTCTTAGACGTGGCTACTCATATCATCGATTAAAGAAAGCCTTTTTTGGTGGCCAAGAGTATGAATATGCTCCGGTGGCATTAACTGGGGAGCAAATATATGAAAAGGTGAAAAATATCAATGTCATCTTCGGTAAGACTGCAAAGAGTAGAAAAGAAACAAATATATGGAAAAAGAGATCTGTATTCTTCGATCTTCCCTATTAGTGCAATCTTGATGTGAGACACTGTATTGATGTCATGCATATGGAGAAAAACATATGTGATAGTATTGCTGGCACGCTTCTCAACATACAAGGTAGTTCCAAGGATGGTGTGAAGGCAAGATTGGATCTGATAGCAATGAGAATACGTGAAGAGTTACATCCAAGGGCACATGGTAACAGAACTTATTGTCCCTGGGCTTCTCATACTTTGTCTAAGGATGAGAAACAAAGTTTTTGTGAGTGTTTACATGGCACAAAAAGTTCCCACGGGTATTGTTCAAATTTTAAGAGGCTTGTATCGATGAAGGACTTGAAATTAGTAGGCCAAAAGTCTCATAATTGTCATGTCTTGATGCAACAGCTACTCCCAATAGCCATTCGAGGCATCGCCGAATATGTTCTTCGGGTCATTTTGACTAGACTTTGTTTCTTCTTCAATGCGGTTTGTAGTAAAGTTTTCGAGATTGAAAAGTTGGATGAATTGGAGAATGAAGGATATCTTATCTTGTGCCACCTTGAGAAGCTTTTTGTTCCTACCTTTTTTGACATCATGGTTCATCTAATTGTTCATCTAGTGAGGAGATAAAGTTGTGCGGCCCTATCCATTTACGTGGATGTACCCAATTGAAAGATCTATGAAATTCCTAAAAGGGTACGTGAAGAACGCATACCGGCCAGAAGAATCAATTGTTCAGAAATATGTTTTTGAAGAAGCCATGGAATTTTGTCAAAATTATTTGGCCAATGTAAGACATATTGGGCTTCCAAAATGTTAGCATGCTGAAGGGGGTAGACGAGGGGCTTCAATAAAGAGTGTGGATCCTGATGAATTGTCATAAGTCCACTTATACATCTTGAATAATATTGATGAAGTTCAAGATAGCATAGCTGCACATAAAGAAGTTGTAAGGAAAGAAAATCATCGAATGACTGAACAAAGGTTGATTAGGGAGCATAACAAAACTTTTGCACACTGGTTCAAACAAAAGGTCGAGGGAGACGAATGTGTTTCTGATACAATCAAATGGTTAGCACGTGGTCCTAAGGTTGATGTCATAAGTTGGAATTCGTATGTGATCAATGGTTTTACATTTTACACGAAGTCCCTAGATGATACGAGCACAGTCAAACAGTGGTGTTATGTTAGAGGCTGAATCTATGCACTTCTCCAGTTCGAAAGACAAGAGGCCTTTAATGGCAGTCATGCCATATTATGGGGTTATTGAAGAGATTTGGGAGGTGGACTATGTGAAAATTAGATTTCCCATTTTCAAATGCAAATGGGTTAATGTCAATAATGGTGTTTAGAACGATCGGCTGGGATTTACATTAGTCGATGTCAATGGTAGCAGTTTTGGAGATGAACCTTTTATTATGGCAAACCAGGCGAAACAAGTGTTCTATATCATCGATCAAGAAAATAAAATGTGGTCTGTAGCTTTCCAAGGAAAAAGGGTCATTGATATTGATGAGGAAAGTCATTCAAATTATGGTCTTCCTGAGAGTACTCCTTTTTCAAGGGGTCTACCGGACATAAACGAAGAAGATGAAGCGGATAATGAACCCGGCATAAGAAATGATCATCAAGAAGGGATATGGGAGGATATCACTTTATAAAAGAGTCAATTCATAAGGTAATATTCATATGCAAAATTCTTTGAAAACTTTAAGGTTTTACCTATATTATATTCCTTCTATGTTCATAAACAATGTCACTGACTATGAAGTTTGTTCTTGTTTTATTTTTGTGGTAGGATCTGATCCAAAGGGACATGTTATAAAAGAGGATGTTATTACGTTGTTGGGTGGGAATCGATGAAGGCATGGTGAATATTATTTTGGGCATGTATGTTGTATTTAGAACTTATTATATTTGTAAGTAAGTTATCTTATTGTATTAATTAATTTAGATGTTGTAGTCATAGTATAATCATTAATTAAAGGCCACATAACTCGTGGTGAATAATATTTGTATTCTTTTTCCCAATTCAATTTATTCATAATTGTTCATAGCTTGTAGCTTAAAGTATCGACTTTTATGTGCTGGATTGGGTGGTGGATTTGTGTGTAATACAATCAAGAAGAATAGAACAGGGAAAATTTAGATCGGAAATAAATACGCCGGTCTTAAATGTTCAACTCTTAAGACCGGATGTATTTATATGTCCTGGTCTTAAAGGTCTCAAATTCATATTAAGTCTGGTCTTAAAAGTTGGTCTTTTAAGACCGTATATTTATACGTCCGGTCAAAAAATTCAATTTTTAAGATCGGATTTATTTATCATCCAAAATCTTGAAAGTCAGTCTTTTTAAGACTGCGTATAATTAGTCGTCGGTCTTTAGAAGCCGCTATTTTTTAGACCGTATTTAGTTTTATCCGGTCTTAAAATTCTGATCTTTTAAGAGCGGCCTAGTTTTTAGCCGGTCTTAAAAGTTGAGTTTTAGGACCGAACAAAAAATATTTCAGGTTTATTTAGTCCGACTTTTAAGACCTATTGTTTTAAATGTCTCCTGGGTCTAAAAGAATTTCTTTAAGACCTATCCGAGTCCGGGTCTTAAATGTTAGACTTTTAATACCTACCGGAACAAGACCCGGTCGTTGGTCCGGTCTTACGATGCCTCTTTTGTCCGGTCTTAAAAGTCTTTTTTGTACTAGTGGTCTAATCAAGATACTCTTATGGCTTCCATAGTTTTAACTCCCACTTCATGAGGAAATATCTTGAACATGAAATCTGACCCTTAGGGTCTCTAGAATCCCACTCTTTCATTTAGTTTATTATCTATAAATACTAATTTTCTTTATCCTCTGAAATAGGCGTCTCAACAATAACAGCTTGTCAGGAAGCCATTCCTATGTCTCTAACTACCATTGCCAGTCTACAAAGTATCGTGAGTGTTACCGCTTCGAGCTACTACCTACCTGCTAAGTATAAAATTCATTTGACTTTTATAAAATTCGTTATTTTTAATTATTTATTATAACTATCGTTTTTACTTCAAATTAGTTAGTTTGACTTATAAACTAATACATAATCTAATGATACAGAATATATACTATGATTAAGTAATATATTTAGCTTTCTTAACCTTTTCAAAAAAAAAAATCAACTGAGTCTTATATTTAGGACCGGAGGGAGTAGTTTTCTATAACATAATGCTAATTTAGATAATTAGTTCTACTTCCATCTTAAATTTCTAACACAAACTGTAACATGAAAACCATTGTTATTTTTGAATCCGGTGATCTCTCCAAAGAACAATTTAACAGAGATATCCGAATCGATGGCTCCTTTGCATTTTTCACTCCCGTAAGGTTGGTAATAATAATTAAATCTTTTAAATTATTATTCTTTTAATTAACTTTCATAGCTATTTTTTGTGGGATCATAACATGGGGCAAATTTTGCTAAATTTATAGTTTTCGAAATAATCCTAGCTTAAAACCACAACAATTCCCTCCACCTCCACCAATGTTTCAAATTGCACCATCTACTTCAGGTTTGTGGATTTTTGTTTTACTACTAATCAAAGTAGTAAATAGCGCGCTATTGCGGTGCAATAGCGGTGGAGCGGCGCGAAACAGTGCCTTGCCACCACATAAGCTCCTTTGTGGAGCGTTTCGACGTTGCGCCTGGAGCGGCAGTCGCGGTGCGCTAAATCACGCATTGAGTCACGCTATTTAGGTTTATGATACAATAAATAAAAAAATAAAAAACCAAAGTCTGAAACACCAGTGTATTCTCGAATCCATCGCCGAAAGTCCAAGACACATCCATGACACAGCCATCACGCGGTTTTCGATCAGTACAAACACAACCATCGTTGCCTTGAGCCATTTTTTCTGCCAGCCATCATTCACCCTCCTGACAATATTGACAGCTTTCTTTTTTGCCTAGTGAGTTGTCGTCATTGAACTCTGCCACAGACCTTTCGAGTCGAACTATAGAGTTCCCCTCTTGCCATTGTCTTGCTCTTGTATTATTGCCTTTTTTGTGTCTCTGCTTGTTGTGGCCTATTGTTACTCTGTCGTTGAGTTTTAGAAGTGGTGCAGGATATCTATAACCTCAGGTGAACCAATGCTATGCTGTCTTTTCTGTTTTCTATGATAGTTACCATTGTTTATGATATATTGAATGTTTTGTATCTTTAGTTATGACTTGGATGATCTATTGTTTATTATATTTTTATTTTTGAGCATTTATGGATGATCTATTGTTTATTATATTTTTATTTTTGAGCATTTATGTGTATATTTTCTATCTTCGGCATAGCGGTCATGCCGCTATGCGCTATACCACTGTAGTGTTTTTTGGGCTAGCCGCTCCGCGCCGCTATCCGAGATTGACTATTTTGCTACTAATGCTGTTATATTGTGATGGTTTTATTTTTGTTGCTCCCAATCTTATAATTGAAGTTTTCAAACAATTCTTCTTGGTGTTTGTTTACATTTCGGTTAAGATATAGTTAGCACCTTGAATTATTTTTCAAATAACAATCAGTTTTCTAAGTTAATTTGTTATTCATCTAACATACTAAAATATTTTTCTAGTAGGACCGAATATCCTAAAGTATTTTGGTGCAATTTTTCTTAGAAGTAATGAGCACTCTAAACTTATAATACTGGGTGTTATTGAAAAAATAGTTGAGGATGATAGGTGTACTTGAAATTACTGAGAAAATTCTTTAAAACACTGTGAGTTATTGGGAGAAAAATACTTGATTTATGTTAAACTCCTTGTGAGTTGTGACATGCTTATGTGAAACTTTGTAACTAACTTGTTTTATGTGTATTATCATTTATTTTATTTATTAATTTATGGCAAATTTAAGGCCTCTCTTCTCTATATTTATCTCTAACATCATTAGCTCTTGCCCCGTTTCTGCCTATTTTGTCTTCCTTCCAATTTGATAACAGAGAGATTGTTACAAGATGATTTTAATTTGGGTTAAGGAGCAATTTGGCCAACAAACTATTATCTCAAGAGCATTCAGCACAAATAACTTTTAAATGGACCAAAAATACCAAAAAACTTTTAAAAATGTGCGGTCAACACAAAAATGGAGTAAAATTTTTGTGTGCTGAGCGTTCCTAGAGTAAAATTTTTGTGTCTTGGCTGCACATTTTTAAAAGTTTACCGATATATTTGGTCCACTTAAAAGTTATTTGTGCTGGGCGCTCCCGAGGTAATAGTTCATTGGCCAAATTGCTCCTTAACCCTTTATTTTCCTATTTTGATCATTCTTTTCTATTTTATGTATGTTTTATTTTTGTTGATTAATCATTTTGGCATATTGTTAGACTCCACCTTGTAAGAACTGGCTGAATCCAAGAGGGGATGAATTGGGTGAAGATTAAAAACTTGGAACTTTGAAAATCTTTTCGTGTCTTCTAAATCAACAGTTAGATATTCAAATAAACATTTACTGAAATATAAGAGATAAAGGAAGAGAATATGCAAACTGAGATTTATACTAGTACGACCAATCCTTGACCTATGTCCAGTCCCCGAGTGAGATTTTTAATCCACTATCCTCTGGTTTAATCCGGGTACAAGAGAAGCCTATACAGTCCCACAAGTTTACCCAAGCACTTGTGAAGCCAAATCTCTCACCCAGATACTCCTTTCAATCAGTTACACACTCTGTACTCGAAGTTATCCTCTCACTAGGATATATTCCCCCTTACAAGTTGTAAACCGATAACCCAATCTTTTGGTCCCACGACTTGAGATTCTTACAATGATTTAATAATTAGAAATGTTCTCTCTAAAAGAGTAGATGAATAAACACCGAAGTATAATACAAATCATTTCACTCTTTATGATAAGCTATGTGAGCATTGAGAAAAGAGAGTGTATGAATTAAGCGTTGGATTTAGAATGTTAGCATTTCGATAATGCAAGCTCTCATCATTGTTCTCCATTTTGAATGTGTCTCTACTTATAGACAACTGATATTAATTCGTTGAAGTATTGGTCCGTTGTAGAATATTACCGTTGTAAGTTTCAGTTCGTTGGAAAAATAGTCATTGAAGCTTCTGACACAATCATCTACTTTTTGTAAGCAATTGTTAATCTTTCTTATAATCATCTGAAACTCATTAACAAACTAATTAAACATAGTTAGGAATAGTAATGAGCGATGATAAGAAGTAATGAAATCATAATCAATGATTTTGAGATTTCGAACACGGTGATTTTCTGAAGCAGAGATGTTAACTCGAGTTATCATTAATTGGCTCGAGTTAAGAAGTTGTTTCTTTACTATTGCTATCTGTCTCTCATTGACTCAAGTTTCCTCTTGATGGCTTGAGTTTGGACGTCAACTCGAGGTTGCATATGAAGGCTCGAGTTTGTACGTCGCTTTGCTCTTTATAAGGTTGCTCGGCTTGACTTGACTCGAGTTCAAGACCCTTAGCTCAAGTCAAAAACTCTTCTCAAAATGTCTAACTCTGGGTCTTCCCTTGACTCGAGTTTAGCACTCCATGGCTCTAGTCAAATACCTTTCTCGAAAGTCCTTTGCTCTTTGACTTGGCTAGGCTCGAGTTCAGACTTGCCTTGACTCGAATTACAAGTTCATTTGGCTTACTTGTGTTTGCTAGTATTGATCCTCAATCTGATCCTTTGATCATCTGAAACTTGCTCATAAATATGATTAATAGCATTGAAAAGTATAATAAGTAGAAATCAATTGATAATTTTCATTTCGAATTCTCGAGATGTTGTGGAACCGACTCGTTTGTCCGATAAGCCGTGTGCTCGAGTCGTTCATTCTCTCGCTCGAGTTCAGGTCTAAACTCGAGTCACATTTTCCACACTTGAGTTCAACTTCTTTGGAAAATAACTTTGAATAATATAGAAGATATCTCGAAACTCTAACTCGAGTCTGATCGAGAAGCTTGGCTCAAGTTCAGGGCAAAACTTGAGTCATATGGTATTGGCTCGAGTTAACAATCCTTCGCACAAGCAAACCAACTCGAGTTGAGAAGTTACTCCAAATTTGGAAAACCACCTATGCCTCTTTAAGTCTTCTTTCCAATGCAAGAAGAATCAGCTCCAAACTCATTCTATGTTGAGCGTTGTGATAAGATTAATAGAAGCTGTCCAGGACTAGAGTCTTTGCAAGATCTTGAAGTGACTGTCAACTTTCGAAGGCCATATCTCCCTGGTTTGAACTCCATTTTGGTTGGTTCAAACCTTGGTGGAACATATTTTGTGTCTACTTTCATATGCCACCTATTTCAGCTCAATTGGATTTGTAGTTTGTGAGTTACACACTCAAAACACCGAAGCTTGGTTTGTTGTGTGACGTTAATTGATATGCCAACTTGTGAAATTCATAGCTCTCTCATCGGAACTCCTTTGGGCTTGAAACTTTGTTACAATGACGCATTGTGAGTTTAGTTTTATACAAAATTGGTTTCACCTCAATCCAATCTCCAGTTTGGAAAATATCATCGAATTACCAGACCTTGCTCGTGTGAAACGTGAAATAGAGTAGAACAAAGGTGCTAAAAAGCACTATTGACTCATTTTCTCTCATGAACTCATTTAAATGAGCCAAAAAATACCAAGTCTACTAGATCTTGCAAATTTCTGTTACTTTTTAATTTGATGGACCCACCATATTATTTTTAAATGAATATTTAAAAAAAAAACTCATTTTCTCTCATGGAAAAAATCGCATTGTGGGCCACCAATTTAAAAAGTAACATGCAGTTTGCATGATCTCGATGGACCTGGTATTTTTGACTCATTTAGAAGAGTTCATGGGTATTTTATCATCTAAGAAACCGGCGCGTATTTGGAAAAACTACTTGGGCATTTTGTCCCTTAACCCTTTAATTAAAGATAATGAATAGTAAAAGAATCTAGTAATTTTTTTTAAAGAAAAATATACTCTTATGAATTGGACGTGAGAAAAAGAATGGTTAAAAAAAAGATGTGAGAGACTACTCCGATGAATTAAAGCAGTGTAATAAATGAGGCAAAACGGAAAATATTATCTATTAAAATTTTAAATTTCTTTAAATGCATGTATCTTATAAATAGGATTATGTCTAGCGCCAAAATTGTATAATATAGGGTTGAGGTGTAAAAATATACATGTGGGTTTTTTCAAAAATGCACCCAACACTAAATATTTTTTTAGGTGTAACAGCGACTATATGGTTACAAAAGTAAAGCAAAAATACACATTAGTCGTTAGTTTGATTTTTTTTGTATTTTTAAGGCTAATATGAACTATGATTCAGTTAAATTTCATCTCAGCTAGCAGTAGAGAACTGGAGAAAATTACAGAAAGGACCCAGATAGTTTTGAAAATTACAGAAAGGCGACAACGATGGTGAGGAGGCGAGATAGGCAGCCCGATGAGTAAGATTGGGATTGGGAAAGAGAAAGGGAATTGGAGAAAGAAGGGATAAACTCGTAATTTTCAAAATATCTATGTAATTTTCTCCAATTTTTTAGTGCCAGCTGAGATGAAATTTAGCTTAGTCATCATCCATGTCAGCCTTAAAAATACAAAAAAGTCAAACTAACGGTCAACTAACAATCAATGAGTATTTTTGTTCCTCTTTTGTAACCATATAGTCACTTTTACACTAAAAAACACTTACATTTGGGTATACTTTTGAATAAACCACATGTATATCTTTGTACCTTAACCATATAATATATATATAGGATCATAGGATTGTTAACTATGTTTTATATACTACAAATAATCATAATATATTTGACGAAGTTTTTTTGGCTCAATTGACATTAAGCACTTTATTAAATTTTAACTAAACCAAGATGTTGCAAATTTGACCTTTTATAAATACGGTGGGCGTATGAGTTCCTTTCGTTGGTGAAACATGATAAAAATAATCATAATATATGCTAACTTAAAATTATTTTCTAGTTTTAGAGTAAATTAACATAAATTTGCTAACAAAATCTTTTATTAATCATCTAGCTCTAAGTATATCTATATAATCATCTCATATGCACAAATCCAATGATTAATATAAACTTGAGCATATGGGTTTAAATGTTCTATTTTGGAGTTACTTATTGTAAACTTGTTTGTATACGCCGAAATATATCTCTTCTATGATTGTCTCGTACTTTGTAAATCATAATTAAAAAATTACTTTTGAAATTTCCAATCATCAATCTAAATAAGTCTAAATAAGTAGATAGACACTACTACAAAATACTTAAAAGACGACCTAAAAAAGACCCAATTAACGTCCTTATTCTTAGGGACGTTGGGGAGAGTGTAGTAGTATATTTCCATATGAGGAGACCTGAAAATGGGTTCAGTCGCCTCATATGAGGCGACTGAAAGAAGTTCGGTCGCCTCATATGAGTATGAGGCGACTGAAATGGTTTAAGGTCGCCTCATACGAGGCGACAAAACCTTTTCAGTCGCCTCATTTCTCATATGAGGCGACTGAAACCTTTTCAGTCGCCTCATTTCTCATATGAGGCGACCAAACCTTTTCGGTCGCCTTATTTCACGACTGGTTCATATGTGGCCTCATATGAGGCGACCCGAAATGGTTTCGTCGCCTCATTGTTCATATGAGGCGACTTGAAACCTTTTCAGTCGCCTTATTTCCCATATGGGGCGACTGGAAACCATTTCAGTCGCTATTATCACCAAAGACGCCACGAAATCGTTTCAGTCGCCTTAATGTATTTTTTTTTTTTTTTTTTTTAAAAATGCGCTTTGCTGTTTTGTTTGGCCAATTTGCTGCAAATGCTTCACAAAATAATTAAGCGCATATTATATTATGTATGTGCATTCCATCAAGAATACCGTGGTTCAATAAGAAAATTGTAAAAGTGACTTCAACAAAAGAATTGGCTCCACATACAAGAGAAACTTTCAGCAACTTCAACAACGAATATAAGAAGGCAAGTTCGGGAAAGTCACTTAAGAAGGCAAATAAACTTTCAAAGAACTTCAACAACGAGAAAAGAAAGAATGTATGACCTAGATTTTGGTTACTAAACTAGACCAAAAACAACAAACAAAGCACCACCATGACAACAATTTTTTCTCACATTTGGAGGCAATTAATCTCCAAAATTTCACAACAAATTTTCACAATTTAATGCAGCAATTAGATAGCATCAACATTCCCTTCAATTGGCAAATAACACCGATATGCGACAAGAGGCAAATATATATAGCGTAAATGACTTTTGAACACGAAGCTTAACGAAATTTCAAGGTTTCAAATAAAGTGAATGAGAGCCACCTTTAAATCACAAGGTACACAAGCGAATCAAACCCCTCCCAAGCAAAAACCCCACATAAAACTTGCAAGAAATCGGTTATGATGGTATGATTCAACAAAATTCTCAAGTCTTGGTTATTGGAAAATCAAATGCAGTAAGGTGTAATGGCAAAATCAAACCTCATATGACAGTGATCTATTTCCAGAATTAAACAAGTGATCTAACCTCATATTCACAATTTATAGTGGCAAATTCAAGAGCAACACCAATAATTTACGAAAACCGATGTCATCACAACTTAATAAGTTTGACAATGACAATCACCCTAACAAGTAATGACTTGCCTATATATTCACATTGAGCCATGTTCAAGAAGATATCTAGCCATCATGTCTCGAATCGAATCGATGTCATCCTGTGAGTACGGATCCTCGATGCGAAAAAAACGTAAATTGGAAAACAAGGTATAATTAACAACCGAAGTACCACAACAAAAATATCATCATTTGAGGATCACGGAGCATTACGTACATTTTGCAAGCGGTAGAGTACGTCCGGCGGAAACGATAGATTGCATCCAATTGATAACGTAGTATCCGCACTCGGTGTGGCCTGGTTGGTGATGGCACTATAAATAAAAAACAAATTGTTAAACAAAGCTACCGTGTCTCGAAAAAACTTGAATTGAAACTACTTACCTTAGGATAAAACCACTTCGGTCCACCCTGCTCCCGTGCTCCAGCAATCTGTCTATATGTCCTAAGACCACTATCATTAAAATGGAAATTAACAAACATGAAAACAATTCATTTAAAAAAAGAATCGATGATTTAGACAAAAATTTACTTACTCGGCAAACATGGTTTTGATATCCTCGGTTGGCCCGCCACCTATGGAATCGAACCAATAACATGCGTTCTTGGCGGGACAAACAACGCACGGTCCAATGAGCACTACAACATATACATATTAATATTAAACTAAGATAAAAAAGTATTTTTTCCTTAAAAATCTTATATAGACAAAAAAAAAAAAAAAAATACGCACCCTTCATGTATTGGCGCTAGATAACAAGACGATTTTATGTCGCCCATTGTTAAACCAACATAAATGGCCCTCCCGGCTAAGATATTGCGAGCCGAAGCCGTGGATCCAGGACATAAGAATCCATACGAATCCAATAGGTCTCCTTTTTGCGATGTCGTGGCGTACACTACGATCGAAATAAAATGATAAGTGTTGTTGAATATATTAAACAAAAAAAGAGTATTGACATAATTAAAGGGTAAAAAAAACTTACAAGATTGCAAGTTGAAGCCCTTTGTATATCTAAACAGTCCATATGCATAAACTCACAAATCTTTCCCGTCAATTGATATCGGATATGTCTTGTCTCGACCGACAATGCCCGAGGCATCTCGCAAGCCGATAGAGACGATGTCCTGGTAGAGCTCTCGCAGCGTTGATAAGTATGGAAATCTGCCCGCACTTGTTCATGCTATGAAAACATAATAAACAAATTATGAGTGGGTTAGCAATGAAAATCAATCTTAAACCCTACTCATCGTCAATCGATAATGTATTTCTTACCATTGGAGGTGTCGTCCCCACCTCAATAAGATGATGCGGCCAAAGGATGAACGATGTGGTGGCGCGTCCTAGCGTGCGAACCTCCTCATCAACAATAGGGATGGCGGTCTTTTCTTCCCCTCTCGCACACTTGTCGAGTCACCCTACGTTGGTCTTGTGGAATTTGCATATGGTGGTGTGTGGTTTGTTCTAAACAAGACCATCTGCAACAATCCGCGGTGTGGGTCATCCAAATATAGGCGCGGGTTGTCCCCCCGTGGAGTGTGAGAAGGCTCGCCGGGCTCGTCAATAAGTACATCCGGAGAGTGATGAGAAGGTTCGCCAATAGGTACGTCGGAGCGTGAAAACTTTCCTTGCTGCTTGGGAAGGCCGGGGATTCCTCGTTTGAAGGTTGCGTTACCTTCCCTTGTATCATCTCCCTCATTTCACCCCGTAGTTGTGCCATAACCTCATCTACGAGGGACGCTCGAATTTTGGCTACAAGCTGAGGACTAGGGTTGTCATCGTCATGCGAACAACTCGAACGCCGTCCAAAGTATTTCGCGACACTAACTCCCCTCGGCTCCCACGAACAGCATCAAGGTAATCGGGCTTCCCAATCGCCGTGGACAAAATGTCCATCCGTGTACCGCGTGAATGAACCTTTTGGCCGCTTTTTCGCTCAAGCACATCCCGTATCATAGGATTTTTCATAAATATTAACTAATTAAACTCTAAAAATATGAAACAACCGAAGCTATTTAATACTTCTAATTTAACTACTTACAATCTTTGAAGCAACCTCGGCCACATCTTCATTTATGTATTTCTCGCCCTTCTTCCTCGCAGCTATCCATTTTTTGTGGCGAGGAGGACGATCGAGGGCCTGGATAACAAATGGAAGGATCGGATTGCGCAGCTTCCTTCATTCTCTCGCAACTCTTCTTCCATCGCCTCCGTTCAAGCTTCTTATAGCCACCCCTAGACATGCAATGCGGATACTTATTTCTCGCTTGCCTCTCCCTATTGGCCCGACTTTTTTCCCCGTGACACGAAAACAAATAAAACTGAGCCTTCAATATTGTCAAATAGATTCAAATAAAAGATAAGATATGAAAGAAATTTTACAAGAAATTCGATTCGCGTGACGCCACAAACTCCCTCCAGTCCTGCGGACTAATGTAATCATAGTCCCGACATGGGTCCTTGTCCCTCTTTGCCCCTCGAATATACTTTCTAGTGAGCTTGTTCTTAAAGTCTTTCCAATGTATACGAACCTCGCCCATCCAATGCTTGTACATGGCCTTATTGTTAGGCACATCATACGTTTGCTGCAAGGTAAAAGAGAAGATATGAAAGAAATCAAGTGATAAAACTAAAGATACAAATGCATAAGATATCGAAAGTGAGATACCAAAAGTTGTGCCCGAGATCAACTCCTTCGTTTTAGTAGGAACCAACTTCCAATGAGAGAATACAATGCGAACTTTGCTTCGAGCCGATAGCCTACGTAGCTAATGAAGTTGTCCTCCTCCTGGACCAATTGGATTCATATTGGCATCGAACTCCACATGCAGCCTCTTTTTCTGACATCACGACGTGCAATTAACGCACCCATATGTGTGCTACCTCTACCCTTTCTCCCCATCGGTACATCATTCCCACCATCACTCGATGACTCGTCAGATCTAGACATATTCCTGTTCATCAAAGACAAATGAATAATGTTAGATAGGGTTATTATTAAATAATAAACAAATGAATAAAATGAACTAACATGTTAAACCTGTACAAAAATAACATAGGACTTTTTCATAACTTAAGACCTTACTTTATATGGTTTCCCGTATTCCTTCGAATGATCCTTCCTTGGAGCATATTCTTCATCATCTACCAATTCTACTTCACGTGTTGTAGGTGGATTTGTTGTGAAAGGGAGTGTATCGTCCAGGTTCAAGGATTCTTCACCATACGTCTTTTTTACTTTGAAGTACAATGGACATTTTGTTATTTGCAGTGGTCTGTAACATAAAACACTTGTTTCGCTTTGGCTTGCTAGAATGAATGGCTCGTCTCTACGACCAAGTCTTTGAAGATCAACTCGAGACAAATCCAAATTTAGGATCTATTACAACAGCATTATTGTTAACCCACTTGCATTTAAATAAAGCAACTTTGAACTTGGTGTAGCTCATCTCCCATATTTCTTCAATAACTCCATAATAGGTCATAGATGCTAACACCGGGTTTTTGTCTTTCGAACTCGAAAAGTGCATGGATTCAGCTTCAACCATCACCCCACTGTTTTGCACAGAACTCCTGTCATCTTGGTCTTTTGTGTAGAAAGAATATCCGTTGATATCATAACCTGTCCAAGTGATGACCTGATAAGAAGGCCCCCGGGCTAACCACTCGATTGAAGCCGACACACCGGTCTCGTGCAATACCTTCTCCTCGAACCACTTTATAAATGTCTTCTTTTGCTCATTAGCTATCTCGCATGTCATTCTTCCTTGGATTCATATTCTTCAAACTCTTTCGTGTTCATCAATGTATGGTTGAACTTCTTCCGTATTATTCAAGATGTACAGGTGTGCTTGCAACACCTCCGCACGAAGCATATTCTTCGTTTGATTCCTCGAGTTCCCTCACTTATCCCCTTATCATGCCGAGATTGTAACGTCGCCCGATAGATAATCTTTACGAACTCCATAGCCTCTTCCACTACATATCTCTCAACGATTGAGGCTTCCGGCCGATAAGGATTTTTAGAATACCCTTTTAAGATCTTCATGTATCGCTCGAAAGGGTACATCCACCTTAGGTAAACTGGACCGCAGAGCCTTACCTCCCTTACCAAGTGCGCTATCAGGTGCACCATTACATCGAAAAATGCAGGAGGAAAATGCATCTCTAGTTGGGACAAAATAATATAACCCTCGTTTTCCAATTCATCCAACTTTTCAATGTCAATGACTTTGTTACATATAGCATTAAAGAAAATACACAATTTTGTTATAGTGGTCCGCACTTCATCTTTCATAATGCCCCTAATAGCTACCGGTAATAGTTGTTGCATCAACACATGATAATCATGAGACTTCATTCCCACTAACTTCAAATCGTCCATTGAAACACACCTTCTCAAATTTGAAGAATATCCTTGTGGAACCTTAATGTCATATAGACACCCACACAAACTTTTTTTCTCCGCTTTTGATAGTGTATGAGCTGCTGGCTCCATGTATGCCCTCTTACCATCTTCCGTTACTCGTGGATGTAACCGTTCTCTTATTCCCATATCAACCAGGTCTAGTCTCGCACTAATTCCATCCTTAGTCTTCCCCGGTATGTGCAAAAGAGTAATCGACAAAGGCTATCGCAAACATTTTTTTCCACATGCATCACATCAAGACTGTGTCTCACATCAAGACTACGCCAATATGGAAGATCAAAGAAAATTGATCTCTTCTTCCATATATTCTTCTCACCCGCAATCCTTTTCTGTTTACCCAATGTGACATTGATATGCATCACCCGACTATAGACTTCCTCTCCTAAGTTAATGCCTTTGGAGCCGTTCTATGCTCCCAGTAAGCCGTTAAAACGCTTTCTTAACTTACGATATGGGTGGAACCGATCAAGAAACCTCCCGTGACCGAGGTAGACCGTTTTTTCCATGCTTTAATTGCTGGAAGTTTGTGTTAGCTTCACATATTGGACATGCTTTATGCCCCTTCACACCGTACCCGCACAAATTTCCGTATGCGGGAAAGTCGTTGATCGTGGTAAAAATCATTGCACGCAACTTGAAGGACTCCTTCTTATATGCATCAAACACATCTACGCCTTCCTCCCACAATTTCTTCAAATCCTCAACCAAGGGCGCCAAGTACACATCGATATTGTTCCTAGGGCTGTTTTGGTCCGAAATCATCATAGAGCATCACATACTTGCGTTTCATACATAGCCAGGGGAGGTAAGTTGTATATTACAAGGAGAACCGGCCATGCACTATGGGTGCTGCTAAGAGTCCGATACGGATTGAAGCCATCTGTACAAAGCCCCGACGAAGGTTTCTTGGCTCACCGCCAAATTGAGGGAACATTTCGTCTATTTTCTTCCATTGCGAGAGTCACCGGTGCCGTAGATATTTTCCATCGGATATTCTCTCATCGAATGCCACCTCAACTTCTTTGCCGTTGCTTCACTAGTAAACGACGCTTAAACCGAGGAATTATGGGAAGATACCACAACGCCTTCAAAGGTTGCCTTTTTTTGTGTGATCTCCGAACCACCACCTTTCTTCACTTTGTATCGTGAAGTTTTACACTTCGGACAATTACTAAGGCCTTCATACTCATTTCTTACAATATGCAGTCATTAGGGCAACTGTGTATCTTTTTATACTCCATACCCATCGTAGATAAGATTTTCTTGGCCTCATACATACGATTTGGAAGTACATTATTATCTGGCAACATATCACACAACAATTCAAGCAACGTCGTGAAACTGCTATCGGTCCACCCACATGTTGCCTTTAAGTTGACCAAATGTAAGGTCCCGATCAACCGTGTATACTTAGTACACCCAGGGAACAAAGGTGTCTCGCATCACTCCGCACGCTATCATATTCATGCGGTTGTGCAAAGGATTCGACCTCAACATCATGAATCATTCTCTCCATTCCATCATCATCTACCTCAACTTCATTTTCGTAGGATGCACTGGGAGTTACCTCCTCACCATGCCATATCCACGTTGTGTATCGAAGGTTTATTCCATCACAAATTAGGTGGTCCCTTATATCAGCAATATCCCTTCGAACCCCATTTAAACAATTAACACATGGACAATAGTACATCCCATTTTTTGTAGCCACATTCCTTCTAGCAAATTCAATAAACTCTTCCACCCCATTCTCATATTCTTCACTAGTTCTCAAAGCATTCATCCAACTATGAACCATTTTCTTATCACCTAAGACATTTCCAACAACAGTCAAGTTCATAACAATTTCAATAACGACATGGTTTTTTCTCAATCTTGTAAAATAAAATTCGAAGATTTCCCCTCAACAAAGAGACATCCCAAAATTTCAACAACAAACCATTTCAACTTAATTCAACAAAACTTACTAACTAAGGCAATTTAGAAAATATCAGCTATTAAATCCAATAATTTCATCAATACAAAAAACTAAAATATATCTAAGTTGTCTAAGTCATAAACTATAAATTATGGACATCTAAGCATCATTATCCATACTACAAAGATTACCTAGTTCAATGCACATCAACAACAAAACAATATTTAACTATAATTACCTCAACTTTAAATTCCTCTCCTTGAAATTTATTTGCTCTAGTCAACCTAAAGACAACAACAATAAAGACAACATTAGAATTATTCAAACTAACATTGAACTTAGGATATAACATATGAGAGGGAATAATTGTATGACAAAAGCAACATGATTAAAAATACCTACCCTAGGACCCCTCAAGCTCTTGTGGGTTGTTGTCGTGGCCAAGTCACAAACAAGTAGTCGGTATAAGATCAATATTTATCAACTAAATCCCCCAACACCGATTTGTTCCATTTCCTTGCAATAAAACAACCATTACAAAAGCATGAGAAGAAAGCATGGATATGGCATGGTGAGGAAGTAACAAGTCTATTATTGAAGTAACAAGTCTACCAAATTAAAGTGGTGTGTTTTGAAACTAAAAGCAACATGAACACAAATAAAACTAAATACTATGTAGACTTACCCTAATTTTGCAAGACTCATAGACCACTTTTTATTTTTAAGAAAAATTGGTGTGTTTTGAAAAAGAGGAAGATTTAAGGGTAGATTCCATGAAGCTATGCAGAAGTATTGTCTTGCCAAGCAAAACCTTGGAGAAATTCCATCCTCCCAAAGTAGAAAGCTTCTTTTAGCATGCTCACTTAATTTGATGTCTTGTTACCCGAAGACAGGCGTTATGATGAATGTGTAAAAGAAGGTTACGAGGTTTTGGCTTATGATGCTAAAAATCTTAAAGCTCTTTATCGAAGAGGTCAAGCGTATAAGGATCTTGGTCTACTAAAGGATGCTTGATGGTGATTTGAGCATGGCATGTGAAGTTTGCCACGATGATGATACGGTTTCGAATGTGAAAGCGGAATGCTTGCTAGTGATGATTCAACGGCTAGAGGGAATGCATCTAATGGACAGTCCAGTCAAGACTAGTATGAAGATCACTTGCCATATATTCTTCTCAAGTGCAAATTTGTAGACATACGACAAAGGGCTTGGGAATAGAAGCTCACAAGTATTTGCCTAGCAAGTTAGGTGCCATATGACATACATTATAACTTGAGGGGGAGTGTTAGTATGAGTGAATAGTAAGTGAAGTAATTAGTATTGTAGTATTGTGTCTTTGTGTATTAAACCCATACAGAAGTATACAAGAGAGTGTGTGTGGTCTCGTGCCTATATAAGGCTAACACTGCGTAGTTGGTTTGATTGATTCAATATAGTGATCCATTTAACAATGTTCAACAACAAAATAAAAAAAGAAAAGAAAAGCATTACGAGCTTACCGTAGAGATAGTCGTGAGAAGGTGTGTGGTGTGCCTATATAAGGCTAACACCGTACGGTTGGTTTGATTGATTCAATATAGTGATCCATTTAACAATGTTCAACAAAGAAAAAATAAAAAAAGAAAAGAAAAGCATTACGAGCTTACCGTAGAGATAGTCGTGAGAAGGTGGGCTGGACGCGGCGGAGACAACAGTCGACAAAATGACGACGCCGAGAAGAGAGAAGACGGAGGAAACGACGGACGATCACGACGAGTCGATAGGGTTCGCCGGCGATGAGGGAAGATGACGGAAACTTGACCTAGATATCAACTGGGTTTTTGACGGCGACGGGAACCAGAGGAGTCGCAACTTCGAAAACAAAAGAAAATACATTCGCGGGTTGGAAAAATAGGGTTATGAGAGATTTTAGGCGACTGATTAGGCTTCAAGTCGCCTATATTAGAAAATAGGCGACTTGATCCAATTTCGGAGTCGCCTCTTTTTCAATAATAGGCGACTGAAAAAGGATCAGTCGCTTTTTTTTCAAATATAGGCGACACAAAACCCATTCAAGTCGCCTATATTTGACAATTTAATATTTTTTTTTTTTGTAAAAACAACTTGGCATTGAAAATAGGCGACTGAATGCGTTTCCGTCGCTATATTAGAAAATAGGCGACTTGATCCAATTTCGAGTCGCTTATTTGGAAAAATAGGCGACTGAAATTATATCAAGTCGCCTATTTTCTAATATAAATGACCGGAAATGCATTCCTATTATTTTGACAATTTTTACAATTTTTTTTTAAAAAACATGTCCCTTCAATGCTCGGTTTTGGTTTATGGCAAAATTTTTTTTTTTAATTGGCAAATAGATAGGCGACTTTGAAAATGTATCGGTCGTTTGTTTTTGGACAAATTATTCTTCGAAAGTTGCCTATTTTTTTCAATATTTGGTAATTTTCCGCGCGTAAACAAAATATCCCTCTCTGGCGCCATATTTTTTGGCATATTTCGATCGTCTTGAAACATTATCGTCGCCTATTTTAGAAATTTTTTAACAATTTTTTTTTAAAAAAAAACCCTATGTCCCTTCAATGCTCCGTCTCGGTTTAAGAAAATTTTCTTCTTTGTAATAGATTTATAAAGGCGACTGAAATGTGTTTTGGTCGCCTATTATCGTACTTTTTACACATATGGCGCGCAAACAAAATATTCTTCCATATTTCCTACGGCGCCAAATTTTTAGCGAGATTTCAGCGTCTTGAAAAATTATCGTCGCCAAAATTGATTTTTTTTTCAAAAAAAAAAGTACATACCATGGCTCCAAAGGCAATTAAAGCGTCCTTAAAAAAATTTAGGATGTCAAAAATTAATTTTAGAAATCCTAAACAATTATTCGGATGTTGAAGGCTCATTTTCCTTGTATATAATTACAAGATTGCCATTGGCCTCATTTGTTACTACCTATTTCTTATTTAGGACGTCTCTGGGGGAAGTAATATCACATTTTTGTAGTAGTGAGAATAAGTGCTTAGTTGGTTACTGGACCATTAACCATAAAAAAAACTTCAAAAGAAAGGTTAAGTGACTTCTTAGTAGAGGAAGGTTGACTTAGAATAGTACCCAGCAAAAATTATACTAATAAAAGTTCTGGAAGTTCTTTTGATGACAAATTTTATGTTCATTGTAACATCTCTAATTCAATACTACCCATTATGTATACTAATAAGTAGTATATATGAATATCATCAGAGTGGAGTGATTGAGCGTAATAGTTGGGTTGAGCGGATGAGTAATTGATACGTGGCTATAACTTAAACCGTTTGCGGTGTATCCGGTCGAGGGAATATCAATACGATTATCCAAATATACAGACACAAAATATCTAACAGTATAAATACAAGCCAAAATATCAAACTCCGGCTGAGTCCTTACGCGTGCTGCTTACCCTTTTTACCGGCTTTCGATCCTTCAGATCCTGAAGCTAGGGTCAATTCTGAGATTCAATACCTATTGAATCTCAGATAACAGTTAACCTCATTCTCAAGTAATAACAGTATATATGACATATATTTGTTACATTTAAGCATCACCCATACATAGTACACAACAAATGTAATGTTAACAATACAATAATACATAGCACATAACACATGTAATGTTATCAACGTTTGCACTAACCAGTGCCACGACTCCTTGTATCCTCAGCGCTAGGAAAACAAACCTATGGCATTATCAAGACTATAACCCGCATAAAGCTGAATGTATATAAACAAGTGACCTAAGACCGAGTCTTAGTCACGGTGTATGATTTAAGACCTAGTATTTTCCATGACTCTATGAATCATACAATCACATATAAGCATACAAGATACACAAGAGTTAGAGCTACAATACGCATCCGCACCTTAGTCTGCGTAGCTGGCGGTACGTTCTCCTTTTGGTACCGATCCTTGATTCTTCAGATATCCTATAATGTTATCACCGCATTATTTCCTTCATAAATAATATCCTAAGAGATCCCTTATGAAAGTGGAGCTATATACCCAAGAGGGGGGGGTGAATTGGGTATTCTAAAAACTTTTCGAATCTGCTCTGTTTTTAGATAACAAAAACAGAGATGAACAGTAGAGAGAAGAATAGCTGAACACGTAGAATTTATCTTGGTTCGGTCTTAACAACTTGACCTACATCCAGGTCCCGGACTCTGGGTTTTTCACTATCACAAAGATTACACTATGTACTCAAAGAGTAGTTCTCTCTCTAGAACTCACTCCCCCTTACAAGTTGTAATCAATGAACTCCCAAATCACCAAGTCCCCTTGACTTGTGATTCTTTTCAATAAATGATTTACGATAAAAACTCTCTCTAAGAGTAGATGATAATAAACACTGAAGCTTATAATGTCAAAAGACAGAATACAAGTGAAAACTGAAAGGTAGTTAAGAAACTTGAATGCTTGTGCGTTTTCAGTTGTTGTTGTTGTTGAGAAGAATTGAATGCAGCTCTATTTATAGCTAGACAGCATTAATTGACCGTTGCATTGATAATCAGACCGTTGGAGATGATCCACGAAGTTGTGAGCTACTTAGGTCTTCTTCTCTTTACGAAACTCACTTAGTCCAAACTGGTTGGATGGTCGAGTTGACTCTCGCAAATTAATCCGTTGGAGAGGATGTTGCTTAATGTAGAAATTATTCTTTAATGCTTTGCAACCGTGTACAGATGGATTAACCAAAAGGATGCAAGTTTACGGGTTGAGCATTTAATGTTCGACATCACTTTTGCTTTTGCTTTAAACCTTCTCGTAAAACTTCCTTGATCTATCTGAAACTCACTAAAAAGATGATTAAACATATCTAGTACCAATAAGGAATAATCATGGAAAGCATTGAGATCAAACACGAAGGTATAGCAAAATCGTTAAGTTCGAATTTCAAACAACGTCCGAAACACGGAGGTTTCTTCACAAACCTCGAGGTTTGCTCATTTAAGCTTGAACACGTTTTTACATCAAAACCTCAAACCCGGAGGTTTATCATTAAACCTGAGGTTTATCATTAAACACCGGAGGTTTATAATGTTGCAATCACGAAGGTTTCTTGGGTTTACTCCAAACCTCGAGGTTTGTTCGAAACCTCGAGGTTTCACATCATGTGTGAAACCCAAAGAAAGACGCGATGAAACCAAACTGGAGGTTTCTCAAGGAACCTCGAGGTTTTACAATGAGTGCAAGTTCATTTGCTCTCGGGTTGCCACAATACTCGAGGTTTTCGAAATACTCGAGGTTTTGCCCAAATGACAAGGTTGTTTGATTTGACCCAAAACACAAACTCCGGAGGTTTCTATGGAAACCTCGAGGTTTTCAAGTTCGCTGAAAACCATTAGCTCTTCGGAATCCAGAAACCTAGAGGTTTCGATAATACTCGAGGTTTCACATATAATTTTAAAATCCTTAGTTTGGCGCAAGGCATAACCTCGAGGTTTTGATGTAAACCTCGAGGTTTCACAACTTTGTGTGAAACCGGGTTTTCTACGAGGATCAAAACCTCGAGGTTTATTAATAAACCTCGAGGTTTCACATATTTTTATGAAACCAAGTTTTCTCAAGTTAGAATACAAAACCTCGTTACTTCCTCATAAGGCCAAACCTCGAGGTTTTCCCGAAACCTCGAGGTTTGCTCTCACCGGGTTTTCCAACATCTGAGAGCAAATCCTCATTCTTTGTTCACAATTGTTGGCAATCATCAAAATCTCTTCGAGAACCAACACCTTAGCCACTATTGACCTTTTTACCCTTGGTGGATTTGTTATTCCAATTATACCCTTACATTTTCTTTAAAACGGAATTTCAGCATTTACTGCCCAGATTTTTCAAGTAATTTGAAACATCATAACTAATTCTACAAATATTGAATCAATGTTCTTCCAAAGCCAAAATGACCCTCGACAAGTCTATTTGCTTATAAAAATAACAGCTTGAACTTGAAATACATGAGTCAATACCATTTTTAATTTTTCCAATCATTGTTCATATTATCTTCCAAAAACGTGACCCAACTTCTTTAATTTTTATCTCCTTATACATAACTCAAATTGCTACATATTTTATACCTTTAGAAATCTATGGATGTCTATGTTATTCATGAAAAATTTCATGATTTTAGGATTTCATTTGACACATCAAATAATGCCCTTAATCCGACTGACTCCAGAAAAACTGAAATCTTGGAATTTTCCCAATTTTCACAATCTTGCTCCATTGGTTCCAAAAAATATTTCCTATCATGTTTTTTCCTCATTCAGCATTTTAAATGCAATGGAGGCCTAAAAACATGTAAAGGAATTATTTCCTATTAAACTACAATTTTACTAAGAACTAGAGACTAAAACTCAAGAACTCACCTCAAGAACTTTGCTCCTTCTCTTCCTACTTCTTATGAATTTTTCCCACTCTCTATCTCTATCTCTATCTCTAAATCAGATTTTGGTGTGAAGAATTTGTGAAGGGGTTGACTCTACTTATAGACAAATCTTCAAGGGTTAAAATTGTCATTGCATGTGATCATATTTCACCTTAACCATTGGACTAAAAAGAACTTTATGAAACCAAATCTCCTCCCTTGCACAAAGTCGCCAACATGCCTCCTCTCTCAAGCCCATTAATGTATTTTTTATTATTAGTAAAATACCTTAATTACTTAATTATATATTCCAACCAAACTCACCCATGTGCATGGCGCCACTTATATTGACTTTTGGGGCAGATTATTTAATCTTTGATTAGCATTGAAATCAAGTGTTTATATTTCCTATGATTACAATTACGTACCATTATAGGATTGGTTCATTAGTTAAATCATGGTCATTAGTGCTTTTATTAACCAAGCTTTATGCACTTTAATCTTCACTTATTTCCATTGTCTTTTATCAAGTTGAAGGCATTTACAAATAATCCTAATTAGCACAAGCTAATTTTTCAATTAGAAGTTGCTATTTCACTTTAATTTATATGTTATGTTTATCACATTATATGATCCCTTAATCTTAGTCTTATATTTTGTCTTTTGTTTATTTAATTCTAAGGGATGTAACACCCCAAATTCCATACTTTAAATTGTGTCAGTTGACACTTACTTTTAGAAAAATCGACAGAGTTTGAGGTGCTACCACTCGGAGTAATGCGGAAATGTGAGAGCATGCACTTACATTTGGACAATGAGTAACCGATATAAAATGCCCGAGTCATAAGCTAGTTGTATTAAAAATCCCGAAGGAAATATTCATGTGATACAAGAATACAGAACTTGTGTATAATTACAACTCTTGAATAGTAACTATACATCCTCAAATCAAGCCTTAACTAGACTTGTAGCAATGAACCCAACTCAACTAATCAAACGTATTGGCCAGGTAGGTATCTAGTAGAAATCTCCCCCTCTTTCATGGCGACTTATTGACTGAACCATATAGACTAACCCTGCCTAGACACCAATTGGTTTGAAGTAACCTCGTCAGATTCATGCCAGAAACTAGTCTCTAGTTACCTTTATCAGGCTCTCATCTCGACCGATGCCTCTTCACGGCTCTGTCTATTGGTGCCTCGTCAGATCCATGTTCCTTTCCTAAACTATTAGTCAATGCTGAGATTCAATACCTATTGAATCCCAGGTAATAGTTAACCTCTAGCAGATATAACAATATATGACAGATATTCATTACATATCAGCATCAACCATACATAGCACATATCAAATGTAAGGTTACAACAATTCATAGCACACATAAGATGTAAGGTTACAACAATACATAGCACACAGTACATGTAATGTTAACAGCACAACAATACATAGCATAGAGCAGATGTAATGTTTGCAACGTTTACACTAACTAGTGCCACGACAGCTCCTCGTGTCCTTAGCGCTAGGAAAACAACACTACAGCGTTATCAAGACTATAACCCGCATAAAGCTGAATGTATATAAACAGGTGATCTAAGCCCTAAAAACTTAGTCACAGTGCATGACCCAAGACCTAGTCTTGTCCATCACTTCATGAATCAATCAATCATATACAATCATACAAGATATAGACGATTAAAGTTACTCGTACGCAAATGTACCTTTCACCGTGTAATGCTAAAACGCCCGACTTTTTGAATCCGACTTCGGACTTCCCGGATATCCTATAATGTTACCGTCGGATTATTATATGATATTGTGATAAATATCATATTGCTTAGAATAATATCCTAAAGGTTTAATTTACCTTTCTACCCTCGGTGAATTTGTTATTACAATTTTGCCCTTAGATTTTCTTAAAAACATATTGCTGCTTTTCTGGGCAGATTTTTCAGCAATTTTGAAAAATCATAATTAATTCTACAAAAATCGTTTTGAGGTTCCATAAAATTCATCATGACCCTTGACATGTCTATTTTCAAAGAAAAATATTCCCAGAAGCTAGAACATCAAGAATCATTCCCAGGTTTTATGTTTTCAAACATTGTTCATATTTTAATCCCCCAGAAAAATGGCTTAACTTCAAAAATTCATATCTCCTTGTCCAGAGATCAAAACATTACATATTTTATATATTTAGAAAGCCCTCCATGTCTAATTTATTTTTGTAAAATTTCATGATTTAATGACTTCATTTGCTACATAAAATAATAGCATCAATATTCACTGCCAGTAGAAAGCTTAAAACTACAAATTCTACAATTTTCACAATCTTGATCTATTGATTTCCAAAATTATTTCCTAACATGTTTTCCACTCCATTTTGCATTTTAAAAGAAATGGAGACTTCCAAACATGAAAGGGATTTCCCTAATCATTTCCTAGATTAAACTACAATTTTATCAAGAACCAAAAGCTTAAACTCAAGTGAAAGACCGGCTATCACCCAAGAGGGGGGGTGAATTGGGTGTGTGATAAAATTTTAGGAACTTTGAAAATCTTTTCCCAACTTATTGAAAGCAGTTTGAATGACAATGATAATTGATAACGCAATAGTTAGTCATTCAAACATGTATGGACTCGAGTTTGCTCATCCAGAAGCTGATTTTTGCTGACTTTAACTCTGAATTGAGCCATTCCAATTTCCATTTGATCATGGAGACTTCAAGAATCAATCTTAGAACTTGAATAATGATATCTTCATTTCATTTAGCAAGTTCTTCATTCTTCCAACTTGATCATTCTTCATCATTTAACTTGGAATAACATCTTGCTTCCTTGACAACCTATGCAAGTTCTTCTTTCTTTAATACCTTATCTTGATCAATCTCCATTATTAAACTTTGCATCTACATTAAATATACGAATTAGTCAAAGTAGAAGATAAATGTAGTATGCAACCTTTTTGCTCTTAAGAATGGCATCTATATAAGACATCATCAAAACTAATCATATCTAACATCAAGAACCTTATCTTTGGATCTTGAACTCCTTCTTCACCTTGCTCCTTTGTGTTTTTCTCTAACTCAATAAGGTTTGATATGAGTTTTTGGTGTGAAGAATATGAAGGGAGGAGCACTCTATTTATTGGCAAAGCTCAAGGGCTAAAATGGTAATCAATAAAGTGTTCCAAATGCTCTTTTTTTTTTTCATAACCATTGGATGAAAAACACTTTATGAAACTTTAATCCTCACCTTCCCTTGTACATGCCTACATCCTTCCATTTAATAAGCATCTAAGTATTCTTTTATTAATTAAATATGCCAATGATTATTAAATAATAAATTTTATCCAAAATCCTCACATGCAAGACGTGGTCAACAATTGCAACTCCAATGATTTTATTTCATCATCTTTGATTCTCATTATTCCCATCTGAACAAAATGCTAGGATTCTTCATGAAGCTATTTAATGTATGTTTTTTATTAACAAAATATCTCATGGTTTAAGCTTCAAATTGGCTAGTTGCTTTTAGGGTCGTTTGGTTCAGGGAACATTTAAGGAAGGAAATGAACTTAAAGAAGGGAAAGGAATTGAAGGGTAGATTGAGAGGGAACTTTAAAAAGTTGAGTTGTTTGGTTGACATGGGAATATAAGTAAGTTGAGGGAAGATAAATTATTTGGTAAGAAGAATTGGGTGCTGGTTAAGTGGGAAGGAGAGGTAAATTACCTATAATACCCCTAACATAAAAAAGAGAGAAAAAGACTTGAATGATATTTTTTTTTATATTGGGCAGAAACAAACTACCCACATCGTGACTATAATGGTTGAGAAGGAAAATCAAAAGAGCTACCGATGGGATCTGTGAGGGCGACAATTAGAACGACGGCTGGAGGTGAGAAGGATTTCCAGGAGAAGGAACCCAGATTGCATCAAGAAAACATATACTAATGTTTATAATCAAGTGCAAGAATCCAATAATTCCAATTGAAAACATTATTGTGTTTCATAAAATGAAATTTTTAAAACACACATATGCTAAACAACTTACAGTGATCGATACATGAACAAGAACTTCATTCTCGAATTCACTATTCACACTACTGTTCGCTCTTTTACATTTTACATGGACAAGGTTCAATAATTTGATCATGTCTCTCAAACCACAGATCCGATTGTGGTGAAACTTTTTTCATATGAAACTAGACTTCTAATGCGTCACATAGACACCAAAAGCAAGCTCAAAGGAGTTTAGACGAAAGAGATATGGATTTTAGAAATTGACCCTAAAATTCTCGCGTCATATCAGACATAAGTTCAGTAACTTGGATGGTTTGAACAAACTTGACAAGTTCGAATGTAACACTCACCTAAGAGAGTCTAAGTTCGAACGCATAAACTGACAGTAGCTAAAACTGTCTTGCAATTAATTTCAGCATATTGGAGAAGAAGGCTGGTTATGAGGAATGAAAATAAGCAGTAGAAATTGAAAGCGGTGAAACTAAGAAAGATGGATTACTGTTTTTGCAACTTTTGCTGACACTTAAATCTTCTTTCATAGTTTCACTGTTCATATCAATCACTCTACGCTAGCTCTTTCTTTGTGATTTCTTTATTCCTCATACCACTGTGAGAGAGTTTGAACTAGACCACCGTCAACCTTCTTGCATCTCCGACGAGCCACCACTGCTGTCCTCCTTGAAAAAATTCTTCCTGTACTGAGTTAGTAGCTCAACAGGACTAGAAACCAGTTGACAACAAGACTGGCAAACTCCGAATTTGTGACGACACCCGAACTGAAAAGCATCACCGACTACCGTCATCGTTGGGAACGAGAAGGCCGAGAGCTTGGGTCGTGACCGAGTCTTCGGAGGGAGAGCGATTTGGGGACGAAGAACCGAGCTCGAAGAAGCTACGGAGACCACCTTCAGAGGGGCTTTTTTGTCCCATTAATGCACTTGCCCGGGAAGATTTTGAAATCCCACTAGTTTTGGCGGGATTTCAATTTCCCACGTTTGTGGGAAGATGGAGCAAGGTGGGATCTTGTTTTGACGGGAAGTTGCGCAACCAAACGTATATTGCTAGTGGGAACTCAAGATGTTCCCAGGAACTCTTGTGAGTTCCTTGTACCAAATGGGACCTTATTGACTTTTCAAAGCTAATTAACAATGTTATCATCTCTTTTCTTCCTTCCTTGTAGCTGCACATTTTTTATGACCTTTGGGGTAGAATTAATAAGCTTTAATTAATGCTCTAATCAAGTGTTTAATTGCCATTTAATTACCCTTGTCATTGTTGGATTGGTTTATCAGCTAATCATGGCAATTAGTGCTTATTCAGACAAGTATTATTTCATTCTCTTTGACTTAATTATTTTCAAATATAATCAACCCTCTTTTGATGCTTTTAATTTTAATTTGTCTCTAATTAATTAGGAGAATTTATGCAATTAATCCTAATTAATGCAAGCTAATTTGCCCATTATTTTTCTAATTGACACTTAATTCAATTAAGTGTTTTTATAACTTTCTCATGGCTAATTATGTCACATTTTATTGTCCTAAATATGTAGTCTCAAATCCAACCATTTGTCTATTAATTTCCTAGTGAAATTTGGATAAAATTATAATCAATAGATTATAATTCTTTGAGACACATATTCACCTTTGTATTTTAGTAATTATTTTCCAAAATACAATGTTTATAAGAGTTATGAAAATTAGGGTATTACAAGGGAAATTTGCCTAAAATTGTAATTGATAAGTTTTAATAATTTGAGACACATATTCACCATATTTATGATGAATAAGAATTTTAAGGTATTACATTCAACATATTTAGCACCAAAAGAACCTGTCTTAAAAGGAACTTCCTGACACTGTATATGATCCGTGTGAAATCTAGTGATCTCTCAAACAAGCAGGAGATGTCCCAGTCAATGGTTCTTTTGCATTTCTTACTCCCACAAGGTTGTTACTCCCTTCAGTCCTAAATATAAGACAAAGTTAACTTTTTTGGAGATATAAAGAAAGCTAAATAAGTTACTTAATCATATAATATTTTGTGTATCCTTAGATTATATATCAATTTATTAGTCAAACAAATTTGTTTGAAAAAGAATAAAAATAAAAATACTCTAAACTAATTTAATTAGTTTTTTTAATCTCTTCAAAAAGGTCAACTTTATCTTATATTTAGGAGAGAAGGGAGTAACAAGTATGTAAATGAGTAATTTTGTTCCTTTCATCCTGCATGCTATTTTTGTGGGATTACATGTAAAAAATTTTCTTCTTTGCAGTTTTGTCAATAATCCTGGACTAAAACTGACAAAGTATCAAATTTTCCACATTCTTCAGTATTGTAGATGGTTGTTCTATTGCTGCTATTTTATTTTGTCATTTTTGTTTTTGTTGCTTCCAATGCTGGCCACTCTTACAATTGAAGTTTCTAAACAATTCTTTGTTCAACTGCCACGTGGAAGGACATGATAGATTTATATTATGAAGATTTCTGCTCATTCAATATCCTTCGATACGTAATATAAGATTCAATCGACTAATTTAGGGAAATTACATAAACTAAATAAGTTACTTTCAAATATTATTTATATTTATTATTTTTTTCTCTAAGCTAATTAGCTTGACGATAATAATTGCAACTACCAGGTAAAATTTGGAGAACATGCTAAATTTTAAGAGATAAAATAGATTTGGGTCTTATGTTTAAGATCAAAACAAATTCATTCACGTGCTCCTACATTTACATTGATTAGGATTGGAACGGAAGTATATATTAGAAGTAATCCGCTTCTTATAAAAAGTACTTATATTATAACATGCTTGTGCGACTCAGAATCGACTCGAATTGTGTGAATAATCTTGTTTGTTGAATTTTTGAATGGGGCATTTTTTTGGCAACATGAATGGGACTGACAATATATCTTAAAGTTTGGTTATATAAATATCACATAATAATAGTCTAGTCCAATCCATTTATTGAAATGTTTTTCTCTCCCACCTTCTGTTAGCGTTTTCGTCATAGTTTCACCCCAAAGTTCGAAAGTTCACTTTCCAAGAATTGAAGTAGTTTGCATGCATCAAGAATTTGTCTAATGTATTACCTTCTTTAGATAAATCAATTATTTAACGAAGAAGAATAAGGCAATAGACAAATGGAGGTGGCTAACATTTCAGAATCTTTGCGCCTTCCCTTTCACCCTCCTATTCAGCTACTTCACGTTTCACGTTTGAATTCTTACAAAGCTACATGTATTGAGGGAGTGTATCAAAGATATTAACATTAGCTTTGGTCTGTGGAATCTCATCCGCTTATATATCACTCAAGATAAACACATGGAGGAGATTATTAGTGGCGGAATGGAGGTCAAGGTATATGGAAAGAGGGCCGACTTTGTATAATGGAACTGCTAATAGTTTCTAACAGATGATACACTAATAACTATGGTATAAGAATATTTATATAAGAAGTTAAGTTGAGAGAACATAAATGATAAGGAAAAAAATTAGCCATGCTATCAATTTGCCATGAGTCGTGGCTCCAAAAAGTTCATGATCAACTAGCCATCAAACTTACAAGTAAATTTGTAAATGTTTATAAGTGAGTTTATAAGGGCACATAACCACCTACAAAATGAAAACAAGTGTCCATACAAATTTTTTTGTGTGTATGGATGAACTTATAAGTGTTTATAATAAGTGATCTTTTTCTTTTGGTCAACATTTAGAATAAGTGGGCTTACAAGTATATAGAAGCATTTTAACAACTAACCATAGGAAAGTTACAAGTGTTCATATGAAATTTTTTCTTGTACAAGTGAATTTACAAATGTTCATATAGACACTTGTTGATTTTTTATTGTTTAGAAGATGACTAGGATGTCCTAAAAATATGTTATGTTAATTAACCAACTTGGTTTTGGTAGAGACTTATCACAATCTCTTCAAATGTGATAATATATAATTTGTGTTTAAATTCATTTAAATTTCCCTATGGCATACTTGGATTTAAATCTTAAATATGATTATAATTTAAACATATTAAATAAAATTATAGCAATTTTTATTTGTGCATGTACAAACTTTGAAACAGAATAAAGTAATGGTTATTGTTTCATCTGTTCTACTTCTCCATTATTTATAATATTTTTTTATAAGACTTATAAACTTTTTTTTAGACGGAATTTGTTGAGGGTGGGTGGGAATAAAAACTCACAAGTTCAGTACCTTATTCATGATATATAAAAATTATTTTACAATTTAAAATTAAATTATGCGTTTTAAATTTTTACAGTGACTTTCTTTCGCTAATAAAAATATAGTAAATAAAAAATATTATGTTTTATCCATTTTAAAATCCATATACTATTTTAAATATTACAGCTTGAAATTTTTTTAAGCTGATAATTCATTAATGGAAACATTGTGTTGTTATGACTAATAAATTCAAGAGTAAAATATATTGACTACTTTTTTGTTTTATCTAAATTATACAAACCTCCCCTTTATTTTGAAAACCTATATAGACCTCATTTGACATTGTAAAATGCATGTCACAAAACGTTGTAGCTGACATTTGTCAGACTTTACGCATGTACCAATGGGAGCAGATTAAAGATATAGATATTAGGTTAGGTTCGTCGGATTTAATCTGTTTGTATCTTAATTAGGAAGAACGTGAATAAAAGGATTTTGTAAGAATTTTATCCTGGTTATTTATTTTCTCAAATCTTAATGTCTTGCAGCTGTTGCTAGAATCTGATTAACTAATTTCTGATTTCTGGAGAGCTAAAAGCAGGTATGTAAATCATCTTTTCCTTTGATTGGACTACAAAAATGCTTATAACACATGTGAACCAAAGGCTTTGGATTAAAGCACTAAAAATTAAAAGGCTGAGACAAGATGATAATGCTTTTACATGTGGCGTCAGAAAAGCATATGACCAAGTGAAGCAAAATGCGTAAGAAGGAAAATATATACTTAACAACAAAACTAGATAATATAAATAGGGATTGATTTTGTAGAAGTGGAAAACACTTGTATCTAGAGGGATCCAGTTTTCCTACTCATCATTTGCATGAGTAGGGGAAGCTTTTCCCATCTAGACGGTATAGATTTAATTTTTACTATTCTTGTTTTCAAAAAAAAAAAAATAGGTAAAGAATCTAAAATAAAAATAATCTTTCAACTAACATATGTTTTAAAAATTATTTTTCATTTAAAAATCGGCAAAGCTTAAAAAAAAATGCGGACCGTTCGGATGAGAAAAGCTTCCCCTACTCATCCTAATGAGTAGGGATCTAGAGGGGGTCTACACATGTAAAGAAAGAGAGAGAATATATATTGCATGAACCATCTAGTCCTTACTATCTCCTCCTTTCCAAGTAAAAGATTTAAAAAATAATAATAAGAATTTGATGTGTTTGTCCTTACTATCTCCCATTCACTCACATTCTCTTCTTTCTCAAAGAAGTGTTAGTCCAACTTCAAAAAAACATCAACTCATGGGAAAAAACATCAACTTGGGCCTTCCTGAGTTGAGAACTCAACCGAATTGGCTAGTTGCCCGGTTCGCGAGTTTCGAGTTAACTCGGCCTATTTAGTCTGAGATTCATAACATTGCATTATTTAACATTATAGATAGGTCTAATGGAGCATGAAACACTTGCTAATCAAATATAAGGACATAATGATATACACTATTGTTTCATTTTCCCCAAAATGCTTAGAAAAGTAAATATGCAACATATATATGATGTAGACTATCCACAAAATGCTTAACAAAGTAAATATGCAACATAAAAATAATAATTTAAGATTTAGGCTTTTCACGGTTAATGTTGGGAATTGGTACAAGACTTTCTACATAAACTAAAAGATCAGTAGATAGATCGGAAATATGAAGCCTGATTTTATCTATCTTCTTCCAACCCCATTTCTTGTCATCAGATACATCCACAACCTCCTCCATCTCCCAAAAATGAAGAGTATATTCATATATTCCGTTCACAGTGTAACCAGCTAAAACAAGTTTCTTGTTAAGCTCAAGAACTCTCAAATATTGTGATTTAATGTCTAAACCAGGCACTGGCATAAATGCAAATACTTCCCTTGCTAAGTCAAATGAAACTATTCCATTCATCTCCTCGTCAACCCAAAAGATAGATCCATTAAAAGAGACATGACTACGAGATAGTCTCCCAATCTCTGTGTTTCCAAATTCTATCTCCCTCTAAGTATCTGTGTTCAACGAATACACTTCCACCCGCTGGTTCACTTTGGACTTAAAAATTGTCACTATCTTATAATCATTAAGAATAGGACTAAATCCAAATCCAAAACAGAAAATGCCACCAACGTCACCATCAATACCTCCGGCCACGCATCTCACCTATCTAGTCGCTGGATTCCATATGAAATGAGAAGTACCCGAAAACCACGCGTCAGAATCAGATCGAACACAGATCAAGCTGTTGCAGGAATTAATGAACCGAGTATGACTTAATTTACTCATGAAAGATGGCTTCCAAAGGTAAACAAGTTTGTTCGTCGGCGCACAATCGACCACAAACAAGTTTAAAGTATCATATCCACCCCGATTGAAAAGAAAACGAGGGCATTGATTACTGGTGTGGTGGAGGTGGTTTGCGATGAAATAGGGAAACCTTACAAGATTTTTCCAAAATTTGGAGACAAGTTGAAATCGGATTAGGGTTTTTACTGGAAGTCGCTTGAGAATGCTAGGGACGATATCATCGGGAAGAAATGGAGAATCGCCCTGCACTATCATCTTCTTCATGGTAGTGGACTGGGGAAAACAAATTTCTCAGATAAACCCGCGGCAAATCAACGAACATAAGCAAGAGAACGAAGATCAGAAGAAACCTACAGTTACGGAGCAATCAGCCTGTGCTGCAGTAGAGAAAACGAGTAGGAAAAGGAGGAGGGTTTTAAGAGAATTTGATTTCTCTGTCTATCCCTTAGATAGGCGGAAGAGGATTTTCTCCTCTTCTTTTTTCTCTTTTTCTTTCTTTAGCCCATCTAGGCCATTGATTGAGAAGAGGAAAGAGATGTTAAAGTAGTATCGTGATTGATTAGACGAATATAATTTAGAGATGGTACGGGATAATGAGAAAAAGATTTTGAGAGAAACCTAAACCTAGATAAGCAGGGAGCTCATCCCATCTAGACTCGCTTCGATGGGATCCTGGACGCCGGATTTGATTTTTTTTGTTTTTTATTTTTTCAAAAAAATTTATTTTAATGGATAGAGAATCTAAAATAAAGATAATTTCTTAACTGATTTTCATTTAGAAATAATCAAGTAAGAAAATTAAATCTAAACCGTCCCAGGATAGGATAGACTTTTCTTACCTATCCAAAAGATAGGTAGGGAACTGTTTTGGTTTCCAAAGGAACTGGTGAAGGGTTTTCTCTCACCCTCTTTTCTAAAATATTATTTTTCTTGATTTAGAAAATTCAAATCAATTTACTTATCTTACCTTACCTTATCCTATCATCATTGATATTATTATCTGTTTTGATATTCTTGTTAATATCAGTTTTTTTTTTTTTTCATACTTTATTATTTCTATATTTAAATTTTTCTGTACAGATGTTTACCTTTAAATTTACATAATAGGCGTACTCATAAGTTAATTGGGTTGAGGGTTTAAACTAGGTTATTTGGCCCATATTGATGCACAATTATTATTTAAATAATAAATAAATAAAAATCACATACAAATCAACACGCCGCGCGGTAGCATCAGATTTCCAATATCTTTGGATTCTTTTAATGATGGAATGATTTTCGCAAAATCATTTAGTTATTTGACTTTTCAAAATTAAATTATACGATAAGATTATGAAGAATATTGCCAAAAATAAGTTATGAATATGTTTAGGTATTGAGTGCACTTGATTAATAATTGACAACACATTTTAATAGGAAATAACTTATTTGAGATTCATAAATTTCAAAGTATTTTTCTAAAATTTTCTCAATTTAGATTCTTTTATTAAAAGAAAGATTTATTTTTTTGTTAATTTATTTTCAAATTTTTGTAGATAGTTTTTTCTAGAAAAAGATATTGGGTTTTGAAAAAAAGCCCGACTTGGACAAGGATATTCTCAGAACAAATGATATAGGGAAGACAAGTAATAATTCTCATACAAATCAAAATCATCATGAAGAGGAATTTATCAAAGTAGCAGTTGATGGCTCAATCTTAGAGGATGGAAGGATTAGATGCGGAGATTACTAACGGGATCATAATGACATATGGCTTGTAGCTAGGCTTCAACTGCAAACTAGTTAATGTTCAACTATTTTTTGTATAATTGATCGATTATATTTAGGGCCTACAATTATGTTTGGTACAGGGTTAAAGGAGGGACATGGGAGAGAATTGTGTTACTCCCCTCGATTGACTTGATTTTTTTTTTTTTTTTTTTTAGGGGAGGGTTTCTCTTACCTCCTATCCCCCTCCTAGCCTCCTTTCAAAAATTGGGACTTTTTAGGGGGCCAGATGAAGAAAAAAAAAAATTTAATGTTCTAAAATTAACCTTAATAAAATAATAAAATCACCCACATACCCTTAGGTTTTATAATACTTGTATATTCTTTCAATACTAACAGTTCTTCGTCTCCAGTAAAAAAAAAAAAACAAACAAAAAAAAAACAAAAACAAAAACAAAAACAAAAACAAAAGTAGTTCTTCGTCTTCACCAGGCCAACGAGAGAGTGATTTTTACATGTATCACTCCGGTCGTATTTATAAGTCTAATTTAACTAATTCTCATATACTAAGAAAGTTAGTTAACTCAGTAATTATGAGCTAAATTTCTAATTTTACCCTTATTTATTATTGGTTTCAAGAGTCCACATCAATTTTTTTATTTTTTTTTTTTTGGTTTGTTGCAATTAATATGAGCGAAATTGTTAAAAATCCATTTATTACTCTGAAACTCGACTTATAATAATGACAAAAAAATTTGGGTCAAAATAGAATTACAATAAGAAACAGAGTAGCAAGTATTATCCTACCCTTCTTCAATTCTTATTACTTTTAATAAAACTCTATGAGCATGTGAAACTCTCTCAGTCTCTTGACCCTTTTTTTCCTACATAGGTTTTATTTTTTTAATCTTTACTATATTTTGATAGGTTAAGACGCAAAAATACACATGTGGTTTTTCAAAAGTGCACACAACCCCAACTGCTTTTTTGACCTTTTTGTATTTTTATGGCTGGCATGGACGATGACTTAAGCTAAATTTGATCCCAGCTAGCCGTGGAAAACTAGAGAAAATTATAGAAAATGGCCTAGATAATTTCAAAAATTATAGAAAGGTGGCAACGGCGGAGAGAAGGCGGAGATGTGCGGCTCTATGGGTAAAATTGGGATTGGGAAAGAGAAGGGCTGAACTGTAATTTCTAAAATATCTATGTCATTTTTTGTAATTTTCTCCAATTCTTTATTGCCAGTTGGGATGAAATTTAGCTAAACCATCATCCATGTCAGCTTAAAAAAAAAAAAAAAATCAAACTAACAGTCAGTACTTTTACTCTATTTTTATAACCACACAGCTTACTTTTGTAACTAAAAATAGTACTTAGTGTTATGAACACTTTTGAAAAAACTACATATATATTTTTACATCTAAACATTGAATTTATTCTATTAAAAGATTGGTTTCAGACCCTCTAAACAAGATATCCCTTCCCTTTTTTTCTCGTCCTCGCTCAATTTGTCGTCCCAAATCTCAAAAGTTTGTTTTCTTTATTTGGGTTATATTGTCTACTCTACAATTTCTAATTTTCTATAACCACAGCATTTTAAAGATGTATGGAATCAAGTTGATGTCTTTATCTATCTTATTGCTGATGTCTCTTCCACACTACTACAAATATTGGATATCACTACCCTAAAAAACGTCCTTATTTTAAAATAGGAAGTAAAAAATGAAGGTAGTGGCAATCTTGTAATTACATCGAAGGAAAATGAGCCTTTCGTCCGAATTATTGTTTAGGACTTATAAAATTTTATTTTGTCGTCCTAAAACCATTTCAAGACGCCTAATAGCCATTGTGAATTTTTTGTTGTTTGGCGCCAGGGGTTTTTTTTGTTTGGCGCCATGGCATTTTCGTTGGTTTTTCAAATTTAGGCGACCTGAATATAATTCAAGTCGCTTGTTTTTGAATTTAAGCGACCTGAAGTTAATTAAGGTCGCCCAAATTGGGATAAATTTGAAACTTTTTTTGTTCTAAAAATTTATTTCTTTGGCGCCATGTTTTTTTTTTTATTTTCTTTCATATAGGCGACCTGAAAGAGATGAAGGTTGTCTATTTATCAATTTAGGCGACCTGAATTTAATTAAGGTCGCCCAAATTGGTTTTTTTTTTTTTTTTTTTAACATTGGGGACAGATTTTAGGTGACGACAAAATTTCAGTCGCCCAAATTAGGATAAATTTTGGCGCCATGAAACTTTTTTGTTTTGAAAATTAATTTCTTTGGCGCCATGTTTTTTTTTTAAATTTTCTTTCATATAGACGACTGAAATAGATAAAGGTTGTCTATTGGTCAATTTAGGCGACCTAAATTAATTTTCATAATATTTTTTTTTTGGTCTAAAACTAACTCACCGTGTGGCTTTTTTTTTTTTTTAACGTAGGCGACCTAATTTTAATCAAGTTGCCACTTTTCGAATAGGGATGACCGAAATACATTCAAGTCGCCGGTTTTTGAAAAGTGGCAACCTGAAAGAGATTTAGGTCGCCTATATTTTGAAAAGTGGCGACTTGAACTTCCTTCAGTCGCCCATTATCAAATATGGGCGACTGAATCTATTTCAGTCGCCCATATTCATTAAAAAGCCCAATAGGATCCCCAAATGACCTACCCACGCGATAGAAACCCTATCCCTCTCGCGGCACACTCATCTCCACTTCCTTCCCCTTCATCATTTCCCTCCTTCCCTTCATCACTCATCTCCGCCTCCTTCCCCTTCATCATTTCCCTCTTGCGGCACACTCATCTCCGCCTCCTTCCCCTTCATCATTTCCCTCTCGCGGCGCACTCGACCTTGGATTCTTTCTTCCAGTCAACCTCCACTCCATCTCCATAGTCGCCTTCTCCGGTGGTTTCTGCACGTTCGTTGGGTTTCTCCAGTACTCATCTATTTCATCTTCAATAACCATTGATTTTTTAGTATTCTATTACAATATTCATATTGTAGGGAGAACTTTATAATGGCTGAACCTTGAATGAGGATGGTTGCTTAGTATAGATTGTTTATTATTCATGATTAATGAATTGATCCACGTGTTTCTAAGATTTCAACAATCTACCACTTAGGATGCACGGACATGCCAAATTTTGGAAAAGGAATGTTTCCAAGACATTTGCATTCTCGGTTTTGTTTCCATATGGTTTTTCATGAAGTATGCTATTCTGGAAAAATATGCATGGACACTTAATTTGAAGAAATAAATAGACTGCATTTGCTATATATAACGCGTATTTAATATTTTTTTTGAACTCGCTTTACCTTATGTCTTCAATGATTCCACCTAGTTGTGTTTTGATTTTTTGTTTTTATGGTCAAGAAGCAATCAATGATTCAAATGGTAGTTTTGTAATTTTATGAAAAGGACACGCTAAATGGACTGAAATTCCCGTATTAAGCTTTCAATGATTTTTTTTTTTTTTTGGTCAAGAAGCAATCAAATCAATAGAGTTTTGTAATTTTATTTCAAATCGCAATTTTATGAAAATGGATCAAGACTTAGTTTACATACATAGCAATCTCCGGTCTTATCAAGAAACAATGGGAAATATAATGAAGGAGAAAGTCATTATTGGGACATTAGTGGAGATGCAGTTGATACCTTTAATGATATTAGAGCTTTAGATGTTGTTGCCCTTTCCTTAGATGAGCCAGTTAGTTAATATTATTAGTGCAAATATTATTAATTATGAGATTTAGTTTATTTATGCAAATGATTTTAATTTAATGTCTACTTAATTAGAATTTTCTTCTATCATGATTGCTATTGGTTTCTTCAAAATTTTTAAGCTTAATCTAAATTACTTATTGGAATCAATTCCTGTTGAATTGAATTTAGTTATTCATGCCATCAATGATTGACAGGACTTGCTATTAATCAAGTTGGAATTGGAACAGATCGGTGTTAGGGGATTAGTTGATAAATATTGATCTTATAGTGACTACTTATTAGTGACTTGGCCACGACAACAACCCACAAGAGCTTGAGGAGTCCTAGGGTAGGTATTTTTAATCATGTTCCTTTTGTCATACAATTATTCCCTCTCATATGTTAGTTTGAATAATTTTAATGTTGTCTTTAGGTTGAATAGAGCAAATAAATTTCAAGGAGAGGAATTTAAAGTTGAGGTAATTATAGTTAAATATTGTTTTTTTGTTGATGTGCATTGAACTAGGTAAACTTTGTAGTATTAATAATGATGCTTAGATGTCCATAAGTTATAGTTTATGACTTAGACAACTTAGGTCAGTTGCTTTCATTTTATGCACACACACATATATTGTTCTTATATGATACCTTCTTCTTGAGAGAGAACAAGGCTTTTCTCCTTATATAGTAAGTTTTGTTGAATTAAGCTGAAATTGGTTGTTATTGAAATTTTGGGATGTCTTACTTTTAAGGGGAAATGCGGCGAAATTTTCTTAAAAGAAAGCATGTCGTTCTTGAAATTGTTATGAACTTGATTGTTGTTGGAAATGTCTTAGGTGGTAACAAAATGGGTCATAGTTGGATGAATGCGTTGAGAAATAGTGAAGAATATAAGAATGGGGTGGAAGAGTTTATTGAATTTGCTAGAAGGAATGTGGCTACAAAAAATGGGATGTACTATTGTCCATGTGTTAATTGTTTAAATGGGGTTCGAAGGGATATTGCTGATATAAGGGACCACCTAATTTGTGATGGAATAAACCTTCGATACACAACGTGATATGGCATGGTGAGGAGGTAACTCCCAAAGTGCATCCTACGAAAATGAAGTTGAGGTAGTTGATGATGGAATGGAGAGAATGATTCATGATGTTGAGGTCGAATCCTTTGCACAACCACATGAATATGATAGCGTGCGGAGTGATGCGAGACACCTTTGTTCCCTGGGTGTACTAAGTATACACGGTTGACTGGACCTTATATTTGGTCAACTTAAAGGCAACATGTGGGTGGACTGATAGCAGTTTCACGTCGTTGCTTGAATTTTTGTGTGATATGTTGTCAGATAATAATGTACTTCCAAATCGTATGTATGAGGCCAAGAAAATCTTATCTACAATGGGTATGAAGTATAAAAAGATATACAGTTGTCCTAATGACTGGATATTGTACAGAAATGAGTATGAAGGCCTTAGTAATTGTCAGAAGTGTAAAACTTCACGATACAAAGTGAAGAAAGGTGGTGGTTCTGGAGATCACACAAAAAAAGGCAACCTTTGAAGGCCTTGTGGTATCTTCCCATAATTCCTCGGTTTAAGCGTCTGTTTACTAGTGAAGCAACAGCAAAGAAGTTGAGATGGCATTCTAATGAGAGAATATCCGATGGAAAATATCTACGGCACCCGGCTGACTCTCCCAATGGAAGAAAATAGACGAAATGTTCCCGCAATTTGGCATTGAGCCAAGAAACCTTCTACTGGGCTTTGTATGCGGATGGCTTCAATCCGTATCGAACTCTTAGCAAAGTACCCATAGTGCATGGCCGGTTCTCCTTGTAATATACAACTTACCTCCCGGCTATGTATGAAACGCAAGTATGTGATGCTTTCTATGATGATTTCTGGACCAAAACAACTGGTAACAATATCGATGTGTACTTGGCGCCTTTGGTTGAGGATTTGAAGAAGTTGTGGGAGGAAGGCATAGATGTGTTTGATGCATATAAGAAGGAGTCCTTCAAGTTGCGTGCAATGATTTTTACCACGATCAACGACTTTCCTGCATACAGAAATTTGTCTGGGTACAGTGTGAAGGGGCATAAAGCATGTCCAATATGTGAAGCTGACACAAACTTCCAGCAATTAAAGCATGGAAAAAAAGGGTCTACCTCGGTCACAGGAGGTTTCTTGATCGGTTCCACCCATATCGTGAGTTAAGAAAGCGTTTTAACGGCTTACCGGAGCATACAACGGCTCCAAAGGCATTAACCGGAGAAAGTCTATAGTCGGGTGATGCATATCAATGTCACATTGGGTAGCGAAAAGGATTGTGGGTGAGAAAAATATATGGAAGAAGAGATCAATTTTCTTTGATCTTCCATATTGGTGTAGTCTTGATGTGAGACACGATCTTGATGTGATGCATGTGGAAAAAAATGTTTGCGAAGCCTTGGGTGATGGTTGAAGCTGAATCTTTTGCACATACCGGGAAGACTAAGGATGGAATTAGTGCGAGACTAGACCTGGTTGATATGGGAATAAGAGAACGGTTACATCCACAAAGTTGCTTTATTAATGGAAGATGGTAAGAGGGCATACAATGATCCTAAATTTGGATTTGTCATACACTATCAAAAGCTTGGAGGAAAAAATTTGTGTGGGTGTCTATATGACATTAAGGTTCCACAAGGATATTCTTCAAATTTGAGAAATGTCCATTGTTTCAATGGACGATTTGAAGTTAGTGGGAATGAAAATCTCATGATTATCATGTGTTGATGCAACAACTATTACTCCAAGAAAGGATCATTCGAAGCTATTAAAGGGATCATTATGAAAGATGAAGTCCTATGTTATTTTTGTACGGGTTTAACTATAACAAAATTGTGTATTTTCTTTAATGCTATATGTAACAAAGTCATTGACATTGAAAAGTTGGATGAAGCAAAGTTCGCATTGTATTCTGCCAATATGAATCCAATTGGAAGTTGGTTAGCGTCCTAAAAAAGTTCGAAGGAGTTGATCCTCCTAAAACGAAGGAGTTGATCTGGGCACAACTTTTGGTATCTCACTTTCGATATCTTATGCATTTGTATCTTTAGTTTTATTACTTGATTTCTTTCATATCTTCTCTTTTACCTTGCAACAAACGTATGATGTGCCTAACAATAAGGCCATGTACAAGCATTGGATGGGCGAGGTTCGTCTACATTGGAAAGACTTTAAGAACAAGCTTACTAAAAAGTATATTCGAGGGGCAAAGAGGGACAAGGACCCATGTCGGGACTATGATTACATTTCTCCGCAGGACCGGAGGGAGTTTGTGGCGTCACGCCGAGAATCCCGAATTTCTTGTAAAATTTATTTCATATCTTATCTTTTAGTTGAATCTATTTGACATCGAAGGCTCGGTTTTATTTGTTTTCGTGTCACGTAAAACAAGTCGGCCAATAGAGAGAGGCAAGCGAGAAATAAGTATCCACATTGCATGTCTAGGGGGCTATAAGAAGCTTGAACGGAGGCGATGGAAGAAGAGTTGCGAAAATGAAGGAAGCTGCTCAATCCGATCCTTCCACCGTTATCCGGCTCTCGAGCGTCCTCCTCGCCACAAAAAATGGATAGGCTGCGAGGATGAAGGGCGAGAAATACATAAATGAAGATGTGGTTGAGGTTGCTTCAAAGATTGTAAGTAGTTAAATTAGAAGTATTAAATAGCCTCGGTTGTTTCATATTTTTAGAGTTTAATTAGTTACTATTTATGAAAAATCTTATGATACAGGATGTGCTTGAGCAGCAAAGCAGCCAAGGTTCATTCACGCCGGGTACACGGATGGACATTTTGTCCACGGTGATTGGGAAGCCTGATTACCTTGATCTTTGTTCGTGGGGAGCCGAGGGGAGTTAGTGTCGCGAAAATATTTTGGATGGCGTTCGAGTTGTTCGCATGACGATGACAACCCTAGTCCTCAGCTTGTAGCCAAAATTCGAGTATCCCTCATTGATGAGGTTATGGCACAACTACGGGGTGAAATGAGGGAGATGATACAAGGGAAGGTAAATACGCAACCTTCAAACCAGGAATCCCCGGCCTTCCCAAGCAGCAAAGAAAGTTTTCACGCTCTAGATGTACCTATTGGCGAACCTTCTCATCACTCTCCAGATGTACTTATTGGCGAGCCTAGCGAGCCTTCTCACACTCCACAGGGGGGACAACCCTACACTCTATATTTGGATGACCCACACCGGCGTATTGTTGCCGATGGTCTTGTTTACCCATAACAAACCACACACCACAATATGCAAATTCCACAAGACCAACGTAGGGTGACTCTGACAAGTGTGCGAGAGGGGGAAGAAAAGACAGCCATCCCAATTGATGATGAGGAGGTTCCCACGCTAGACGCTGTCACCACATCGTTCATCCTTTGGCCGCATCATCTTATTGAGGTGGGGACGACACCTCCAATGGTAGGAAATACATTACTGATTGACGATGAGTAGGGTTTAGGGTTGATTTTCATTGCTAACCCACTCATAATCTATTTATTATGTTTTCATAGCATGAACAAGCTGCGTAGATTTCCATACTTATCACAAATGCGAGAGCTCTACAAGGACATCGTCTCTATAGGCTTGCGATGCCTCCGGGCATTGTCGGTGCGACAAGACATATCCGATATCAATTGACAATAAATATTTGACAAAGTTTATGCATATGGATTGTTTAGATATACAGTGGCTTCAACTTGCAATCTTGTAAGTTTTTTTACCCTTTAATTATGTCAATACTCTTTTTTTGTTTAATATATTCAACAACATTTATCATTTTATTTCGATCATAGTGTTTGCCATGACATATGCAAAAAGGAGACCGATTGGGTTCGTATGGATTCTTATGTCCTGGATCCACGGCTTCGGCTCCGCAATATCTTAGCCGGGAGGGCCATTTATGTTGGTTTAACAATGGGCGACATAAAATCGTCTTGTTATCTAGCGCCAATACATGAAAGGTGCGTATTTTTTTTGTCTATATAAGATTTTTAAGGATAAAATGCTTTTTTATCTTAGTTTAATATTAATATGTATATGTTGTAGTGGTCATTGGACCCTATGTGTGTTGTTTGTCCCGCCAAGAACGCATGTTATTGGTTCGATTCCATAGGTGGCGGGCCAACCGAGGATATCAAAAACATGTTTGCCGAGTAAGTAAATTTTTGTCTAAATCATCGATTCTTTTTTTAAATGAATTGTTTTCATGTCGTTAATTTCCATTTTAATGATAGGGGTCTTAGGACATATAGACAGATTGCCGGAGCACGAGAGCGGGGTGGACCGAAGTGGTTTTATCCGATGGTAAGTAGTTTCAATTCAAGTTTTTTCGAGACACGGTAGCTTTCGTTTAACAATTTGTTTTTGATTTATAGTGCCATCACCAACCAGGGGAACACCGAGTGCGGATACTACGTTATCAATTGGATGCAATCTATCGTTTCCACCGGACGTTCTCGGGCTTGCAAAACATACGTAATGCTCCGTGATCCTCAAATGATGATATTTTTTGTTGTGGTACTTCGCTTGTTAATTATACATTGTTTTCCAATTTACGCTTTTTTGTGCGAGGATCCGTACTCATAGGATGACATCGATTCGGTTCGAGACATGATGGCTAGATATCTTCTTGAACATGGCTCAATGTGAATATATAGGCAAGTTATTACTTGTTAGGGTGATTGTCAATGTGAAACTTATTAAGTCATCTTGATTTCGGTTTACGTAAATTATTGGTGCTTGCTCTTGAATTTGCCACTTTAATTGCTTGTGAATATGAGGTTTGATTTTGGAAATAGATCACTGTCATATGAGGTTTGATTTTGGAATATGAGGTTAGATCACTTGTTTAATTTTGGAAATAGATCACGTCATATGAGGTTTGATTTTGCCATTATACCTACGCATTTGATTTTCCAATAACCAAGACTTGAGAATTTTGTTGAATCATATCATCATAACTGATTTGCTGAAAGTTTTATGTGTCCTTCTTGCTTGGGAGGTGTTTGATTTGCTTGTGTGGTACTTGTGATTATTACTAGGTAGCTCTCATTCACTTTAGCATTAGAGTTGAGCTAAATTCTGTATCTTTGAAACCTTGAAATTCTGTTGAGCTTTGTGTGCAAAAGTCATTGCTTTGCTATATATATTTGCCTCTTGTCGCATATCGGTGTTATTGCCAATTGAAGGGAATGTTGATGCTATCTAATTACTGCATTAAATTGTGAAAGCATGTTGTGAAATTTTGGAGATTAATTGCCTCCAAATGTGAGAAAAATTTGTTGTCATAGTGGTACTTTGTTTGTTGTTTTGGTCTAGTTTTGTAATCATGTAAAAAAAAACAAAAGATCAGTAGAATATACTCCTCCGTTCTTAATTATAGGAATACTTTTGTAGTGTAAATTGCACTACAAAAGTGTTCCTATAATTAGGACCGGAGGTAGTAATACTCTTCTTAAATGTAAGACAAAGTTGACTTTTTTGAAGAAATTAAGGAAACTAATTAAATTAATTTAGAGTATTTTTATTTTTATTTTTTTCTCCAAACTAATTAGTTTGACTAATAAACTGATATATAATTTAAGGATACAAAACGTGTGATGTGATTAAGTAATTTATTTAGTGTACTTAATCTCTCAAAACAAAGTCAACTCTGTCTTATATTTAGGATCGGAAAGATTACTATATATGGTGTGATATCATTTAAATATTTAATTTAAATACTTAAATATCTAAATCCTAATACAATATCCAATTCAAATCAAATCCTAATATATAATATTATTAATTCTAATATCCTATAATATCAATCATAATACCTTATGACATCTAATATATTAACTCGATATTATAATACTACACATTATTATGCGATATTATTTAAAAATATAATTAAAATCCAATCCTGATATCTAATAATATTAATCTATAATTTTTATTATGGAGATCACAGTTATCAATTTAATTATACATATTTACATGCTAATAAAAAAAACAATGATAAAAATCCAATTAGTCTTATGAGGGTAAAATAGTCAATTTATTATTAGCTGCCCTCCCAAGTTAAACAAGGCAACATAAAAATTCCTCCCCTCCAATCAATCCAAACAAGAGTTCATTAAAATCTCTCACTTAATTTCCCTCTAGGCCCTTCCCCCGTTCCCTCTTTATAAACCCTTCCCTTCCCCTTCATTAACAACAACATTTTGAGGGAGTCATGTGGGACACTAGTCTTAGATCAAATGGATTGGAGTTGTTTCAGTTTAACTAGTGGACTCATATGTTTGAGGCCTTTGCCGTGATAATTACTAGGATTAGTGAAGTTACCCCATTGTTAGTCTACATTCTTGCAAGCTAGACTAATCAATGGCTAGTAGAGCTGGATAATGATGGATTAATCCAAACGAAATTGAATATATATTTTTCTTTTCTTTTCTTTTGATCATTTCATTCAGTATTCAGTTCTAAGTTGGAAGTTGAAAAACAAATCTCATTCTATAATATGCATTCTTCAAAACAAAAAATGTCACAACTTAAAAAGAAATATTACATATCAACCATCCAAAGTTGCAAATAATGACATGATGTGACATGTGGCTAATCTATTAATTTTGCTCCTTGTGAATTGCCCTATTATGATCCTTAACTTGTTCCCGGAATTAATTAATCTACATCTCAGCATAGCAATAGCTAACATGTAACACCCCAAATTCTATACTTCAAAATGTGTCGGTTGACACTTAGTTTTAGAAAACTTAACAGAGTTTGAGGTGTTACCACTCAGAGTAATGCGAAAATGGAGAGCATGCACGACATTTGGACAATGAGTAACGATACAAAATGCCCGGCATATGCCGATGCCCTGACATAAGCTGATATATTAAAAATTTTCCCGGAGGAATAATTCATGTGATACAATTACAGAGCTTTGTATAATTATAAATCTTTATGATAACTATACAACCTTAGACCAAGCCTCAGCTAGATTTGGGGCAATGAACCTAACTCAGTTAATCAAATAATTTGGCCAGGCCGGTGTCTAGTGGAAGTCTCACCGAGTTCACGGTGACTGATTGACTAAACCACATAGACGAACCCTTTCTAGACACCAAATGGTTTGAAATAACTTCATTAAATCCGTGCCAGAAAGAATGCTCTGTTGATGCTCTTCCGGCATTTGCTTTGACTGGTGCCTCTTATCGGCTCCTCCCTTTGGTGCCTTTTTACGGCTCCATCTACTGGTGCCTCCTCTGACCCTGGTTCCTTTCATGAATCTTATACAAATCTGAGGTCCAATACCCATCGGACCTCAGGTAACAGTTAACCTCATATGAAAAGTATAAACAGTATATATGACATATATTCACATTTTTGGAAAAAAAATCGATCATGACTCAACCAATCATATCAAAGCCATACAAGACATATGAGAGTTAAAGTTACTGTACGTGAATGTACCTTCCTTCTGCGTAGTTGGCAATATGCTCGACCTTTGAATCCGGCCCTGGACTTCCCGGATATCCTAACATATCACCATATCACTTAGAATAATATCCTAAGAGATATTTCCACCACCATTTACCTCCCAACCCTTGGTGGATTTGCTATTTACAATTTTGCCCTTACATTTATTTAAAAACGTAGTGCAGTATTTTCTAGGCAAATTTTTCTGTAACTTTGAAAACTCATAATTAATTCTACAAAAATCAAAAAGGATCCGTAAAATTCCTTGGAATCTTTAGGATGTCTATTTTTAATTAAAATACTCAATTTTTCCCAGATTACACGAGTCATTCCCAGTTTTAAAGTTTTGAGCCTCTGTCCATAATTTTTCCTGAAATTCATAGCCCAATTTTGAGAATTTTTATCTCACTTTAAAGAACTCATTTTAACATGTTCTTATATTTGAAAATCCCTATATGTCTACTTTAATCATGAATTTTCTCAGAATTTTTCAACTTCATTTTCAACATAAACTATTGGAATTTTTATCACTGACTTCAGAAATTTCTACCCAATGAATTTTCACCAGAGCTTCGCTACTTCGATCATAATTTTCCAGAAATTTTGCTATACAAAGTGGCTCATCTAATTTTCGAAATATCACTGTTTTTTACTATAAAAACATGATACTAAAATTACTCTAGCACATTTAAGAACAAAGCTACTTCTAACTATGAATTTAAGAACTAAAACTTAAAGAACTTAAAGCTAGAGCTAAAGAACTTACCAAGAACTTTGCTACTCCTTTTCCAAGACTCTTCACTCTTACTTCCACTCTCTATATGAGATTTCTAAGCTTGTTTAGGTGTGAAGAATTGTGAAGGAAGGAGCTCTCTATTTATAGGCAAAGCTCAAGGGTTAAAAGGGTCATTGTCCAAGAGAACCAAAAACTCATCTTTCCTCTCATCCTTTGGATCTAAACTTAATCAAGAATTTTTAATCCCCACCCTTTACTATAAAGCATGTGCTCTTGTGATGTCATCTTGATGACATAATCAAGGTTTAGGTGTCTTGTATCTAGATGAAAATATACTTAGGGGTTTTTATGAGGCTTATTCAAGTCTTCTAATTAGCTTTGTAATTTTGAAGCTTATGGCTTTAATTAGAAGTCCCTAATTTCCTTTTTATCATTTTAAGTTTAATTCCAAAAATTGAGAAAAATATTTTGGAGATAACCTATTCCAAGCTTAAAATACGCTGGTTCATAATAAGTCCTTATATTTGATCTATGATTAACATATCTCAGGCTACAATTTATTTTGTATAGATTCTCATTCACTTGTGTCTTGAATTAATTCCATTGATTAATTTAATTCACATAGGATTTATGCTAAATTTTCCTATTGGTGGATCAATTGACTTTTCTCTCTCACACATACTAGACACACAACACTCACAACACACACTTTTCTCTCTCCTTCACTAGACACACACACACACTTACAACTCTTTTCTCTTTCCTTCACTAGACACACACACTCACAACTCTTTTCTCTTTCTTTCACTAGACACACACACACTCACAACTCTTTTTCTTTCCAATTTTCATAAATGCCTCTTCCCATAGTACTCTTATCCTCTTCCAAAATTTATGACTTGCATGTGGTTAAATTGGCATGTGTGTGTTTGATTATATTAAACAACTCATCTTTTCCCCAACAAGCCACAAAAAGCACCCCCTTCATCCTTTTTTATTTTCATTTTGTGTTTTATTTGTCTCACAAAATCAAAGAGGAAGGCCTCTCATTGGTTCATTTTTGTTCACAAGGATTTAACTTTATGATAATTAATTAAAGCCTTTAGATCTAGCTTTATGAGGTTTAATCCTAGCCCTTCATGACTAATCTTACTTAGTATTCTTAATTAGTTGACTTAATTAATTATGAACATCTAATACAATTACTTTAATTATTGCAAATTTCATTGTCCATTAATTGTTGGCAAAAAAAAAAAAATTTCTCTAATTGGTATAAGTAGTTTTGTGTCATTTAATTGTCTCTTATGAATAAATTAGGATTTTACTTAATTATGATGTCTTTAGGGTATTTTATGATCCATTAGAAAGTTGGATTTTGCCCTATTTAAATTCCAGAGGAACTTGCCCAAGAAATAAAATAAATAAATTACAAATTTAGAGACAACATATTCTCCTATTTTAAATAGGTATTATTTGCCAAAAATAGTATTTATGAGAATTATGAATTTCTGGGTATTACACAACACTTATGCTACCTTTATTTGCTATGCACCTTCATGTGTGCATAGGTTTGAAATTCCATTTATCTTACTAGAAAGAAAAATATACAACAGTTTATAATTAGCTACAATTTAATTATATATCAGTGATGTTCCAATAAAAAACACATGAAACCATCAAAATTAGAACATTGCTGCCATCAATCCATTAAAAAGATTGAAATCAACACAATTGACAATTCCCCGTGAAAAGAGTCAAATTTAAAGCCTATTACTCTTTCAGTTGAGAGAGTCTGAGAATGTTTTGTAGCGACCAAGATGTAAGAATAAAAATTGAAACTTGGACCGCCACCAGCAAAAACACATGTATTTAATTCATTTCTCCACTATTAATGACATGAAAAAGTAAAACTTTTCTTCTCTTCCCTCTCTCATGATGTAAAACCATTGGTATAGTTGCTCGTAATCCAAAACCAACAATTACATTATTATATATTCCTAAGTGATAGAAAAAAGAAATATTTAACTAAGGTTATTAAACCGGACCGAACAAGGTACTTGGTTAAGACTTAGTAGGTCAAATGGGCCAAACCGATAAAAAGTAAAGATGTCATGTTATTAATATAAAATTATAATAAGATGATAAAGAAAATAAAACGTGTTTATTTTACATTGAGAAAAGTGCAACCTTACAGCTTTTTATTTGCAAACCTGACTATTGAGAATAGATACCTATATCTTAGGCTCTCTTAGCTAGTAGCGTGCAAGGAACGAAAATAAGTTTTGTTCTCCCAAAAGCCAAAATCCAAAGTCATTTTTCATTTATCTCAAAATATCTGGTGGTTTCTTTGAAATCTTCCTTCACTTTCATCTTTGGATTTCCAATTTTCAATTTCAATTGGAAGAGGATCTTCTCCTCATTTTTCTCCTTTTCCCTCATCAGCCCATCTAGGCCGTTGATTGGGAAGATGAGAGAGAGACGTTAAAACAATATTCTGATTGATTGGACAGATATGATTTAGAAATAATGAGGGATAATGAGAAAATGATTAGGAGAGAAACTCAACCCATTTCGATTTGGTGCCAACAACTGGCTACTCAGAAATCTACACCAATTGCCATAGGTGTGGAGAAGCTCTTCGGTTTTCTTTATATTTGCTCTCTTTTCCATCTTCTTTCTTTTACTCCTTCAATTCCGATCTCCCTCAATTCCAACCTCTCACTCGCATTCTCTTCTTTCTCAAAGTTGTATTTGTCTACCTCGATCCGCCAGTTGACTGGTTCGTCGAGTTCCAAGTCAATTCGGCTGATCCGAGTTTCATAACACTGCATTTAACATTATAGATAGGTCTAATAAAGCCTGAAACACTTGCTAGTCAAATATGAGGACATAATGATACACAATATAGTTTCATTTCCCCCAAAATGCTTAAAAAAGTAAATATGCAACATAATACTCGATAATAATGTAAGATTTAGGCTATTCAGTGAAAGCTTAACAAAGTAAATATGCAACATAAAAATAATAATTTAAGATTTAGGCTCTTCATGGTTAATGTTGGGAATTGGTACAAGACTTTCTACATAAGCTAAAACTTCAGTAGAGAGATTGGAAATACGAGGCCTGCTTTTATCTATCTTCTTCCAACTCCATTTCTTGTCATCAGATACATTCACAAGCTCCTCCATCTCCCAAAAATGAAGAGTGTATTCATATCTTCGATTCAAAGTGTAACCAGCTAAAACAAGTTTCTGGTTAAGCTCAAGAAATTTCAAATATTGTGATTTAATGTATAAACCAGGCACTTGCATAAACACAAATACTTCCCTTGCTAAGTCAAATGAAACTATTCCATTCATCTCCTCGGCAACCCAAAAGATAGATCCATTAAAAGAGGCATGGCTACGAGATATTCTCCCAATCTCTGTGTTCCCAAATTCTATCTCCCTCCAAGTATCTGTGTTCAACGAATACACTTCCACCCGCTGGTTCACTTCGGACATAAAAATTTTCACAATCTTATAATCACTAAGAATAGGACTGAATCCAAATCCAAAACAGAAAACGCCACCAACATCACCATCAATACCTTCGGGCACGCATCTCACCTCTCTAGTCGCTGGATTCCATATGAAAAGAGAAGTACCCGAAGACGATGCATCAGAATCAGATCGAACACAGATCAAGCCGTTGCAGGAATTAATGAACCGAGTACGACTTAATTTACTCATGAAAGATGGCTTCCAAAGGTAAAGAAGTTTGTGCGTCGCCGCATAATCGACCACAGACAAGTTTAAAGTATCATATCCACCGCAATTGAAAAGAAAACGAGGGCGTTGATTACTGGTGTGGTGGAGGTGGTCTGCAATGAAATATGGAGACCTTACGAGATTTTTCCAGAGTTTGGAGACACATTGAAATCGGATTAGGGTTTTTACTGGAAGTCGCTTGAGAATACTTGGGATGATATCATCGGGAAGAAACGGAGAATTGCCCTGCACTAGCATCTTCTTCGTGGTAGTGGACTGGGGAAAACAAATTTCTCAGATAAAGCCTCGGCAAATCAACGAACATAAGCAAGAGAATGAAGATCAGAACAAACCTACAGTTATGGTTACAGAGCGATCGGTCAGAAAACGAGTAGGGAAGAGAGGAGGATTTTGAAAGGATTTGGTTTCCGGCCTATCCTTTAAATTGGTAGGGGCGGGAGGAGCTTATCTTAAGATTATTTAGATGTTTCAAAAATTTTTTCAAAAAAATTATTTTAATGGATAGAAAATCTAAAATAAAGATAATTTTTTAACTAGTATTTTTTCATTTAGAAATAATCAAGTAAAAAAATTAAATCTAGAGATGGGATAAGCTTTTCCTACCTATCTAAAGGATAGGCAGGGAAATCAGTTCCGATTTTCAAAGAGACTGGTGAAGGGTTTTCTCTTACCCTCTTTTTTAAAATATTATTTTTCTTGATTTATAAAATTTAAATCAATTTACTTATCTTACCTTTTTTTTTTTTTTATCAGAATTACTTATCTTATCCTTATCCTATCATCATTGATATTATTATCTGTTTTGATATTCTTGTTAACATCAGCTTTTTTTTTTCATTTTATTTTTTTATACTTTATTATTTCTATATTTAACTTTTTCTGTACAGATGCTCATAAGTTAATTGGGTTGAGGGTTTAAACTGGGTTATTTGGCGCATATTGATGCACAATTATTTTTTAAATAATAAATAAAAAAAATCACATACAGATCAACACGCCGCGTGGTAGCATCAGATTTGCAAAATCTTTGGATTTTTTTAATGATGGAATGATTTTTGCAAAATCATCTAGTTATTTGACTTTTAAAAAATAAATTATACGATAAGATTATGAAGAATATTGCCAAAAATAAATTATACATATGTTTTGGTATTGAGTGCTATTAATAATTGACAACACATTTTAGTAGGAAATAACTTATTTAAGATTCATAAATTTTAAAGGTATTTTTTAAAATTTTCTCAATTTAGATTCTTTTATTAAAAGAAAGATTTTTTTTTATATGTTAATTTATTTTCAAATTTTTGTAGATAGTTTTTTCTAGAAAAAGTATTGGGTTTTGAAAAAAAGCCCGACTCGAACAAGGATATTCTAAGAACAGATGATATGGAGAAGACAAGTAATAATTCTCATACCAATCAAAATCATCATGAAAAGGACTTCATCAAAGTAGTAGTCGATGGCTCAATCTTAGAGGTTGGAAGGAGTAGGTGCAGAGATTACCTACGGGATCATAATGACATATGGCTTGTAGGCTTCAGCTACAAACTAGTTAATTTTCAACTAGGTTTTGTATAATTAATTGGTTGTATTCATGGCCTACAATTGTATTTGGTATGGGGTTAAGGGAGGGGCATGGGGGAGAATTGTGCTACTCCCCTTATTTGGCTTGAAATTTTTTAAAAATTTTAGTAAGGGGAGGGGTTTCTCTTACCTCCTATCCCCTTCTTAGCTACCTTTCAAAAATTGGGACTTTTTCGGGGGCAGATGAGGAAAAAAAATTGATGTTCTAAAATTAACCTTAATAAAATAATAAAATCACCCTCCTACCCACAGGTTTTATAATACTTGCATATTCTTTCAATACTAACAATTCAACGTCTTCACCATGCCAACAAGAGAGTGATTTTTACATCTATCATTTTGGTCGTATTTATAAGTCTAATTTAATTAATTCTCATGTACTAAGAAAGTTATTAACTCAATAATTATGAGCTAAATTTCTAATTTTACCCTTATTTATTACTGGTTTCAAGTGTCTACATCAATAATAATTTTTTTTTTTTTGGGTTTGTTGCAATTAATATGAACAAAATTGTTAAAAATACGTTTATTACTCTGAAATTAGACTTATAATAATGACCAAAAATTTTGGATCAAAATAGAATTACAATAAGAAACAGAGTAGTAAGTATTATCCTACCCTTCTTCAGTTCTTATTACTTTTAATAAAACTCGAAACTCTCTCGGTCTCTTGACCTTCTTTTTTCCTGCATATGTTTTATTTTTTTAATCTTTACTATATTTTGATGGGTTAAGACGCAAAAATACACATTTGGTTTTTTAAAAGTGTGCACAACCCCAACTACTTTTTTTAGTGTAAAAGTGACTATGTGGTCACAAAGGTGGAGCAAAAATATCAATTGACTGTTAGTTTGACTTTTTTATATTTTTATTGCTTGACATGAACAATGATTTAGCTAAATTTGATCCCGGTGGTAGTGGAAAACTAGAGAAAATTACAAAAAATGGTCCAGATAAAAATTACGTAAAGGCGGTGACATGAGAAGGCGGAGATGTGCGGCTCTATGGGTAAGATTGGGATTGGAAAGAGATCGAAGGGCTAAACTGTAATTTCTAAAATATCGATGCCTTTTTTTATAATTTTCTCCAGTTCTTTATTGCCCGCTAGGATGAAATTTAGTTGAGCCATCGTCAATGTCGGCCCTTAAAAATATATATTTTTTTAAAAAAAAGCAAACTAACAGTGTACTTTTGCTCTATTTTTAATTTATAACCACATACTCATTTTTGCACCCAAAAAAAGTACTTAATGTTGGGAGCACTTTTGAAAACACTACATCTATATTTTTACACCTTAACTTTGAATTTATACTATTAAAAGATTCGTTTCAGACTCTCTAAACAAGATATCCCTTCCCTTTTTCTTCCCGCTCAATTTTTCGTCCCAAATCTCAAAAGTTTGTTTTCTTTATTTGGGTTATATTGTCTACTCCACAATTTCTAATTTTCCATAACGACAGCATTTTAAAGATGTATGGAATCAAGTTGATGTCTTTATCTATCTTATTGCTGATGTCTCTTCCATGTGATTTAGTGGGTCGCCATAACTCGTTTCACCATTTTTGTTTAATGCTTTAATGTATGTTTTTTTTTTTAGTTTTTTTTTTTTTTTTTTTTGTTGCTTTGGTTTATTTAGCATGAATATAATGAAATATATAAAGCTCTCTTCGCGCGGATAGAAGCAACTGAAAATTGTCAGTTGTTCTGTTCCTCGTATTGTTTGTAATCATGTTTATCATGTAAAAAAAAAAAAAAACAAAAGAGCGATAGAATATAATACTCTTTCTAAATATAAGATAAAGTTGACTTTTTTGAAAAGATTAAGGAAACTAATTAAATTAATTTAGAGTATTTTTATTTTTATTTTTTTCTCTAAACTAATTAGTTTGACTAATAAGGAAACAGAACATGTGATGTGATTAAGTAACTTATTTAACTTCCTTAATCTCCCAAAACAAAGTTAACTCTATCTTATATTTAGGACGGAAAGATTACTATATATGGTGTGATATCATTTAAATATTTAATTTAAATACTTAAATATCTAAATCCTAATACAATATCCAATTCAAATCAAACCATTTAAATACTTAAATATATAATATTATTAATTCTAATATCCTAAATATCAATCATAATATATGACATCTAATATATTAACTCGATATTATAATACTATACATTATTATGCGATATTATTTAAAAATATAATTAAAATCCAATCCTAATATCTAATAATATTAATCTGTAATTCTTACTATGGAGATCACAGTTATCAATTGAAGTATACATATTTATATGCTAATAAAAAAAACAATGATAAAAATCCAATTATTATTATGAGGGTAAAATAGTCAATTTATTGTTAGCTCCCCTCCCAAGCTAAACAAGGCAACATAAAAATTCCTCCCCTCCAATCAATGCAAACAAGAGTTCATTAAAATCTCTCACTTAATTTCCCTTTAGGCCCTTCCCCCGTTCCCTCTTTGTAGATCCTTCCCTTCCCCTTCATTAACAGCAACGTTTTGAAGGAGTCATGTGGGACACTAGTCTTAGATCAAATGGATTGGAGTTGTTTCAATTTAACTAGTGGACTCATGTAACACCCCATTTTCAAAAGCAGACTATTTTTTTTTTCATCAGAGCAGAGCATCGGAGCAAGTAAAAGAGTGAGTAACTGATATATCATTAACTGTGGCGTATCTATCTGTTCATAAAGACGGTACATTTATCGGGTATTATAACGGTACATACAGATCCTAAAAATCTTCGGTCAACTCTTCACTTTGCTTACTTTTGTCTTTGGTCCTCGGTTCTCTAGACCCTGAAGCTATGGTAAGAGCTGAGGTCCAATACCGATCGGACCTCAGGTAATGGTTAACCTGATGCTCAAATATGATAATATATGTATGACAGATATTCATGACATTACAGCAAAAATCACGCGTCCGTACCTATAATGTTATTATCGCATTATTACCTCATAAATAATATCTTAGGAGATATTTTAACCACTACCGACCTTTTTACCGCTGGTGGATTTGTTATTCTAATTATATCCCTTTATTTCTAAAAAAAAAAAAAAAAAAAACACCGGTTTCAGCATTTTGGGGCAGACTTTTTGCTAGATTTGAAAATTCATAATTAATTCTAGAAAAATCGAAACGAGGATCCGTAAAATTCCCCGGAATATTTGGGATGTCTATTTTTGAATAAAAATACCAAGTTTTACCCAGAACTTAAGAATAATTCCCAGTTTTCACGTGTTCATACCTTGCCCAGAAAAAATTCCAGAAAAACGTAGCCTTTTTTTCAAGAATTTTTATCTTCTTGCACAAAATTCAAAATGATATGTTCTAGGCATTTTTTAAAACCTCTATATGTCTACTTTAACCATGAAAAATTTTAAAATTTTATAACCCCATCTTCTACATAAAATCATAGCCTTTTTCTGACTGACTCCAGAAAAACTTCCAACCATAAATTTTAGCAAAATTTCGCTACTTTAATCTTCAACTTCCAAGAATTTTGCTCTACAATATTTTTCATCAAATTGATAGGGCAAAAATTTATAGCCTATAAACTCCGCAAGTGCACGGGCTGTATCAAATAATAAAGAGTGAGTAAGATATCGTTCCCACGAGGACTTTAGTACCAAAACTTCAGTTAAGCATTAATTTCACAATTTTGTTTAAGTTGAGCAAAACAAATTTAATTAAGATAAAGGAAAATAAAATCAAAATAACAAACTAACACAATAATCAAATGAGCAACCCAGAGTCACTAATCCCTTAATAGTTTCATAAACCTTGTTTCCACTAATTTAATTAGCTCTAATATCAATTTTGTTAATCTCGAGTATAAATAGCTATAAGTGTCTATTGGTCCACTTACAACCCTCTCTTGAGTATAACTTGTTATGTCTAACATAGTTACTCAAGAGGTAACAAAGATCGAACACACTCTTCAACAATTATATGGGGCCATTAGGTATATGTCTATCCTAATCACAAATTAAATCATAATCTAATCCCATATTACTTAATCTCAGAGCCTAATTAAAATCTCCTTCGTCAAGGTAAATCCTAATGCTCAAAATCATATTCAATGGTGGCCAATCACTAAATAGATAAAACTAACCAAGATTAAGTAACCAAAATTAATATCAAATTTAACTAAATAATGAAAACAAAATTCAATTCACCCACAAGTTCATAGGTCCTCTAGGTTGCAAAACCAACTAGCCACACATGGCTCTAATAAAATCAATAACAAAAAGATAAGAATTCAAGTTCAAAGAAGAAAGAGAGAGAAAGAAAATTTCTCGTCGCCTTCCACATCCTTCCGTCCTTATGTGGAGATGATGAAGAGAACTGAAACGCTCAGCCTCTACTCCTCTGCTTCTTCGTTCCTTATTGTTCTGCATCTCTCCCTCCTTCCTTCTTTCTTGTCTCTGCCTCCCTATTTATAATTTAGGTCTTGGGTCACTGATTCTCCTTTTCTTATTACAAAGATATCTTATATCTTGTAATTTACTCCACCAGATCACGCAATTGATTTTGTTTCTATTTTTCTTACGTGAGATCACCAAGTTTGGTGATTGCATATCCTCTTAATTGCTTTTTCTACTTCATTCCAAATCAGCTAATATTTCATGCACAATAAAAATATGATATGATTAGATTTTATGTCGATTTATTCTTTGATCCTAAGTTTGATTCACTGATGGAAAGGTCAATAAAAGATAATTAAATAGGTATATAATATCAATAATTCCAATTAATTCTCACAAAATATACACCTATTTAATCATAAAATATACACTTATCGTAAATTTTTGAAATAAAGACATATTTAACTATAAAAACATGAAATCAAGACTATATTGGAATATTAAAGATCAAACTAACATTTCTACTAAAAACTACAAGAGCTTAAAGCTTAAAACTCAAGAACTAGAAAACTTACCCTTGAAGAACTTCTTCCTCCTCCATGCTTCCCTCTCACTTTCTCTCTACTCTTTCTTTCTAAAACTCACCTATTTGGTTGAGTTGGGTGTGAAGAATTGTGAAGGGAGGAGCTCCCTATTTATAGGAAAACCCCAACTTCCTTATTAAGCTAGCCTTCTTGTACACGCACACACACACCACACACACAAGAAGGAGGAGCCGTGGCCTCCTTTCTTTCTTTCATTTATCCATTGCTTATCTACCAAGAATTCCATGCATTAATTGCCATGTGCTTTGGTTAATAAAATATCTAGATATTATTTACAACTTTGCTTCTCCTCCAAGTTTTCTTCCATGAAGGCTTTGGGGATCATTTTCATGACTCACTAGTGACTCTAGTTAGCTCCTAAACGTCCTTTGCAACTAGATGAACCTTTATAGTGGGTTGCCAATTTAAACAATAACACATTTGGGTGTTAATTTCAAAATCTATCCAAGTCTCCCATTAGCATATGAATTTCGAAAATTATGGCTTATATTTAGATGTCTCTAATTGCTTTTACCATCTTGAAATCAAACGCATAAGTTGGGTAAAAATCATGGTGATATTTTATCCCAATGTTAATATGTAGATTTGTTTGAATTAAACCTTCTCCCTTAATTGTTTTTTATAATAATTAATTGATTAATTAATTGATCATGAAATTTAGTGTTCAATTAGGCAAATATTATCTCATCTTTATTGGATTAATTATTTGAGATATTATTTTAGAAAGCTTGGCTCTCATGGCTCCAACAAGGCTATTTTGACTTTAATTTCTATGGGAATTAATTAAGATAATATATTAGATTTTTCCAACTTTTCTTCCTCCCCAAGTCAAACTAAAACCGCCCCCTCTCTCTTCAATTCACTCTTGAATTTGTGTTTATTTTATCTCATGTGCAAAGCCTTTCATTGGTCCATAATTAATTTCAAGAATTTTAGCTTTAATTGTGGAATTAATCATGACCATAGGTTTTAGCTTTATTAAATCAAATCTTACCCCTTTATTTAAATCAAATCTTACCCCTTTATTTATGTAAAGATACCCTACTTACTTTTGGAGATTTTTGTCTTATATCACATGTGCTTCTATCTTATATTATTGTCTAATATTTTGTTCCTTTATTATTGTGAATTTCGCCCCCTATTAATTAACCTTAGGGAATGATAATTTAATCCAAGTTATTATCCCTAATTTAGTGTTTGAGATGTTATTATGCCTAATTGTAAAAGTATGATGGGTTCCTAGATTAATTATGAATATTTATGAAATTAACTTAATTGATATAAATTTAATTGCCTCTTAATTTATTTTAATGTTCTTTAACCATCTTAATCCTTTTCATACCCTTTCATGACTTTATTCATGATTACATATAAGAACTAGAGGTTAAAATACTAATTACAGGGTATACTATGATCCCTATTCGAAGATTAGAAAAATTGGGTCTTTTGGTTTATTTAATTCTAGGAGAAAATTCCCCAAATTAAATTAGATAAGCTATAATATCTTTGAGACCACATATTCACCTATTTTAATAGGTATCATTTATTAAAATATAGTGGTTATGCTAAACATGATTTTTAGGGTATTACAACTCATATGTTCAAGCCCTTTGCCGTGATAATTACTAGGATTAGTGAAGTTACCCTATTGTTAGTCTACATTTATGCAAGCTAGACTAGTCGGTTGCTAGTAGAGCTAGATATTGATAGATTAATCCAAACAAAATTGAATATATATTTTTCTTTTCTTTTCTTTTGTTCATTTCATTCAGTATTCAGTTCTAAGTTGGAAGTTGAAAAACGGATCTAATATGCATTCTTCAAAACAAAAAATGTCACAGCTCAAAAAGAAAGAAATATTACATATGAACCATCCAAAGTTGCAAATAATGACATGACGTGACATGTGGCTAATCTATTAATTTTGCTCTTTGTGAATTGCCCTATTATGATCCTTAACTTGTTCCCGGAATTAATTAATCTACATCTCAGCATAGCAATAGCCAACACTTCTGCTGCCTTTCTTTGCTATGCACGTTCATGTGTGTATAGGTTTGAAATTCCATTTATCTTACCAGAAAGCAAAATATACAACAGTTTATAATTAGCTGCAATTTAATTATATGTCAGTGATGTTCCAATAAAAAACACATGAAACCATCAAAATTAGAACATTCCTGCCATCAATCCATGAAAAAGATTGAAATCAACACAATTGACAATTCCCCATGAAAAGAGTCAAATTTAAAGCCTATTACTCTTTCAGTTGAGAGAGAGAGAATGTTTTGTAGCGACCAAGATGTAAGAATAAAAATTGAAACTTGGACTGCCACCAGCAAAAACGCATGTATTTAATTCATTTCTCCACTATTAATGACATGAAAAGGTAAAACTTTTCTTCTCTTCCTTCTCATGATGTAAAACCATTGGTATAGTTGCCCGTAATCCAAAACCAACAATTACATTATTATATATTCCTAAGTGATAGGAAAAAGAAATATTTAACTAAGGTTATTAAACTGGACCACAAAGGTATTGGGTTAAGAGTTAGTGGGTCAAAAAGGCCAAACCGATAAAAAAGTAAAGATTTCATCTTATTAATATAAAATTATAATAAGATGATAAAGAAAATAAAACGTGTTTATTTTACATTGAGAAAAGTGCAACCTTACAGCTTTTTATCTGCAAACCTGACTATTGAGACTAGATACCTATATCCTAGGCTCTTCGCTAGTAGCGTGCAAGGAATGAAAACAAGTTTTGTTCTCCCAAAAGCCAAAATCTAACGTTCATTTTTCATTTCTCTCAAAATATCTGGTGGTTTCTTTGAAATCTTCCTTCACTTTCATCTTTGGATTTCCAATTTTCAATTTCAATTGGAAGAGGATCTTCTCCTCATCATTTTTCTCCTTTTCCCTCATCGGTCCATCTAGGCTATTGATTGGGAATAGGAGAGAAACGTTAAAGTAGTATTCGATTGATTGACAAGATATGATTTAGAGAAAATGAGGGATAATGAGAAACAGAATAGAAGAGAAACGCAACCCATTTCGATTTGGTGCCAAAAACTGGCTGCTCAGAAATCTACACCAACTGCCATAGGTGTGGAGAAGCTAGCTCTTCGGTTTTCTTTATGTTTGTTCTGTTTTCCGTCTTCTTTCTTTTCCTCCTTCAATTCCGATCTCTCCCTCAATTCCAACCTCTCACTCGCATTCTCTTCTTTCTCAAAGATGTGTTTGTCCACCTCAACCTGCCAGTTGCCTGGTTCGCTAAGTTCCAAGTCAATTCGGCCGATCCGAGTTTCATAACATTGCATTTAACATTATAGATAGGTCTAATAAAGCCTGAAACACTTGCTAGTCAAATATGAGGACATAATGATACACACTATAGTTTCAATTCCCCCAAAATGCTTAGAAAAGTAAGTATGCAACATAATACTCGATAACAATTTAAGATTTAGGCTATTCACAAAAAGCCTAACAAAGTAAATATGCAACATAAAAATAATAATTTAAGATTTAGGCTCTTCACGGTTAACGTTGGGAATTGGTACAAGACTTTCTACATAAGCTAAAACTTCTACATAAGCTAAAACTTCAGTAGATAGATTGGAAATACGAGGCCTGCTTTTATCTATTTTCTTCCAACTCCATTTCTTGTCATCAAATACATCCACAACCTCCTCCATCTCCCAAAAATGAAGAGTATATTCATATCTTCCATTCATAGTGTAACCAGCTAAAACAAGTTTCTTGTTAAGCTCAATAAATTTCAAATATTGTGATTTCATGTATAAACCAGGCACTGGCATATATGCAAATACTTCCCTTGCTAGGTCAAATGAAACTATTCCATTCATCTCCTCGGCAACCCAAAAGATAGATCCATTAAAAGAGGCATGGCTACGAGATATTCTCCCAATCTCTGTGTTCCCAAATTCTATCTCTCTCCAAGTATCTGTGTTCAACGAATACACTTCCACCCGCTGGTTCACTTCGAACATATAAATTTTCACTATCTTATAATCATTAAGAGTAGGACTGAATCCAAATCCAAAACAGAAAACGCCACCAACGTCACCATCAATACCTCCGGGCACGCATCTCACCTCTCTAGTCGTTGGATTCCATATGAAAAGAGAAGTACCCGAAGACGACGCATCAGAATCAGATCGAACACAGATCAAGCCGTTGCAGGAATTAATGAACCGAGTATGACTTAATTTACTCATGAAAGATGGCTTCCAAAGGTAAAGAAGTTTGTTCGTCTGCGCATAATCGACCACACACAAGTTTAAATTATCATATCCACTCCAATTGAAAAGAAAACGAGGACGATGATTACTGGTGTGGTGGAGGTGGTCTGCGATGAAATAGGGAAACCTTATGAGATTTTTCCAAAATTTGGAGACAAGTTGAAATCGGATTAGGGTTTTTACTGGAAGTCGCTTGACAATGCTTGGGATGATATCATCAGGAAGAAATGGAGAATCACCCTGCACTAGCAACTTCTTCATGGTAGTGGACTAGGGAAAACAAATTTCTCAGATAAAGCCTCGGCAAATCAACGAACATAAGCAAGAGAACGAAGATCAGAAGAAACCTACAGTTACAGTTACAGTTACAGAGCGATCGGTCAGAAAACGAGTAGGGAAGGGAGGAGGGTTTTAAAAGGATTTGGTTTCCCGGCCTATCCTTTAAATAGGTAGGAATAGGAGGAACTTATCCTATCCTGGACCGTTTAGATGGGATATGAATATTTAAATTTTTTTTTATTTTTTCAAAAAATTATTTTAATGGATAGAAAATCTAAAATAAAGATAATTTCTTAACTATTATTTTTTTCATTTAGAAATAATGAAGTGAAAAAAATTAAATCTGGAGATAGGATAGGCTTTTCCTACCTATCGAAACGATTGGCAGGAAACCAGTTCCGATTTTCAAAGAAACTGGTGAAGGGTTTTCTCTCACCCTCTTTTTTAAAATATTATTTTTCTTGATTTACAAAATTTAAATCAATTTACTTATCTTACCTTACCTTATCCTATCATCATTGATATTATTATCTGTTTTGATATTCTGGTTAGTATCAACTTTTTTTTCATTTTTTTTCTTAAACTTTATTATTTCTATATTTAACTTTTTCTGTACAGATGCTCATAAGTTAATTGGGTTGAGGGTTTAAACTAGGTTATTTGGCCCATATTGATGCACAATTATTATTTAAATAATAAATCAAAAAATCACATACAGATCAACACGCCGCGTGGTAGCATCAGATCTTGCAAAATCTTTGGATTTTTTTAATGATGGAATGATTTTTGCAAAATCATCTAGTTGTTTGACTTTTAAAGAATAAATTATACGACAAGATTATGAAGAATGTTGCCAAAAGTAAATTATACATATGTTTAGGTATTGAGTGCACTTGATTAATAATTGACAAGCCATTTTAGTAGGAAATAACTTATTTGAGATTCATAAAATTTAAAGGTATTTTTCTAAAATTTTCTCAATTTAGATTCTTTTATTAAAAGAAAGAATTTTTTTTTTATGTAGAAAGAATTTTTTATGTTAATTTATTTTCAAATTTTTGTAGATAGTTTTTCTAGAAAAAGATATTGGGTTTTGAAAAAAAGCCCGACTTCGACAAGGATATTCTCGAACAAATGATATGGAGAAGACAAGTAATAATTCTCATACAAATCAACATCATCATGAAAAGGACTTCATCAAAGTAACGATCGATGGCTCAATCGTGGAGGTTGGAAAGAGTAGGTGCAGAGATTACCTACGAGATCATAATGACATATGGCTTGTAGGCTTCAAATGCAAATTAGTTAATGTTCAACTAGGTTTTATATAATTAATTGGTTGTATTCGGGGCCTATAATTGTGTTTGGTAAGAGTTAAGGGAGGGGCATGGAGGAGAATTGCAAGGTTCTTAAACCCGGACCGGACCGGCCGGTTCGGACCGGAAACCGTCAAACCGGCCGGAAAACCGATCCGAGTTAGGAGGAAACCGGGGTCACGAGTTGACCCCGAGTCAACTCAGTCAACTTGGTCTAAACCGACCGAGTCAGAGTAAAATTTTTCAAAAAAAGAAAAAAGAAAATCGACTGAACGTTTCATACCTTGTGACAGTGAGAAAAGAGCTAGTGTAGCAACTGGTGATGGAGAAAGAAGAAGGTGAAGGAAGAGAAAAAAAGAAAGAAGATGAAAAAGAAAGTAGAAGATGATGCGGTATCCTTCGTCTTCCGACCATTTGCCATGAAAACGATTTCCAAAGATGAGTGTCACCATAAAATATGATCTTTATGGAAGAAGAAGTGAAGGAGCCCATCTAAATCTCATCTCTCGGTGACTCACGAATGGGGAGCTTGAAATCTAAAACGAAGAAGAAAAACGAGAGGCAATAAAGAAAAGATAGTGATGCCTCGGAAGTGGAGAAGCGTGTTTGATACGCAGAGCTTTAAAATTTTTGAGGAATGTGAGTCTTTGATGGTTTGTATCCGGAACTGGATTCCCTACCTATCCAAAGGATAGGTAGGGAGAGCTTGTCTCCTCGGACCGTCAGTTCCGGATGAGATCCGGACGGTCCATCTCATTTTTTTTTTACTTTCTATTTTTAAAAAAAATATTTTAATGGGTACAGAATTTAAAATAAAGATAATCTCTCAACTAACATTTTTTCAAAAAATGGTTTTTTATTCAAAAAGTAACAGTTTAAAAAAATAAAATCTAGACGGTCCAGATGAGCCAAGCTCTTAGTGCCTATCCTTTAATGTGACTTGCTAAAAATAAATTAGAAAAGCAAAGTTAAAGTACAAATCAAATCAATGTCTATCACATATCACGTGGATCATAAAATGGTTGATATTTTTGTATTTTTTTAAACATAGAAAATGGATATGAGGGGGAAAAATCAATTTCAGACCGGTTTGACTCCGGTCTAACCCACTGATCCTTAATCCAGTACCCCGACCAGTCCGGGTTTAAGAACCTTGGAGAATTGTGCTACTCCCCTCATTTGGCTTGAAAGTTTTTAAAAATTTTAGTAAGGGGAGAGGTTTCTCTTACCTCCTATCCCCTTCATAGCTACCTTTCAAAAATTGGGACTTTTTCGGGGCAGATGAGGAAAAAAAAATTTAATGTTCTAAATTAACCTTAATAAAATAATAAAATCACCCTCCTACCCTCAGGTTTTATAATACTTGTGTATTCTTTCAATACTAAGAATTCAACGTCTTCACCAGGCCAACGAGGGAGTGATTTTTACATGTATCATTTTGGTCGTATTTATAAGTCTAATTTAACTAATTCTCATATACCAAAAAAGTTATTAACAAAATAATTGTGAGCTAAATTTCTAATTTTACCCTTATTTATTACCGGTTTCAAGAGTCCACATCAATATATTTTTTTGGGGCGGGGGGTTGTTGCAATTAATATGAGCAAAATTGTTAAAAATGCATTTATTACTCGAAACTAGATTTATAATAATGACCAAAAATTTTGGATGAAAATAGAATTACAATAAGAAACAGAGTAGTAAGTATTATCCCACCCTTCTTCAGCTCTTATTAATTACTTTTAAAACTCTATGAGCATGTGAATCTCTCTCGGTCTCTTGACCTTCTTTTTTCTTACATAGGTTTTATTTTTTTTTAATCTTTACTATATTTTGATGGGTTAAGATGCAAAAATACATATTTGGTTTTCCAAAAGTGCACACAACCCCAACCGCTTTTTTTGGAGTAAAGGTGACTATGTGGTTACAAATTAAAGGTGGAACAAAAATATCAATTGACTGTTAGTTTGACTTTTTTTTTTATATTTTTATGGCTGACATGAATGATGACTTAGCTAAATTTGATCCCAGTTGGCAATGGAAAACTAGAGAAAATTATAAAAAAAGGCCCAGATAAAAATTACAGAAAGGCAGTGAAGGCGATGAGAAGGCGGAGATGTGCGGCTCTATGGGTAAGATTGAGATTGGGAAAGAGAAGGGCTAAACTGTAATTTCTAAAATATCTATGCCATTTTTTATAATTTCCTCCAATTGCATCGCTAACCGGATGAAATTTAGCTGAGCCATCGTCAATGTCAGCCTTAAAAATATAAGAAAAATCAAACTAGCAATCAATGAGTACTTTTGCTCCACTTTTATAACCACATAATTACTTTTGCACCCCAAAAAAATACTTAGTGTTGGGAGCACTTTTGAAAACACTACATATATATTTTTATACCTTAACTTTGAATTTATTCTATTAAAAGATTCGTTTCAGACTCTCTAAACAAGATATCCCTCCCCTTTTTGTTCTCGTCCTCGCTCAATTTTTCGTCCCAAATCTTAAAAGTTTGTTTTCTTTATTTGGGTTATATTGTCTACTCCACAATTTCTAATTTTTCATAACGACAGCATTTTAAAGATGTATGGAATCAAGTTGATGTCTTTATCTATCTTATTGCTGAAGTCTGTTCCATGTGATTTAGTGGGTCGCCATAACTCGTTTCACCATTTTTGTTTAATGCTTTATGTATGTTTTTTTTTTTTTTTTTTTTAATATGTTTTGTTGCTTTGGTTTATTTAGCATGAATATAAGGAAATATATAACGCTCTCATCGCGCGGATAGAAACAACTGAAAATTGTCCGTTGTTCTGTTCCTCATTTTGTTTGTAACCATGTTTATCATGTGAAAACAAACAAACAAACAAAAGAGCCATAGAATATAATACTCTTCCTAAATGTAAGACAAGGTTAACTTTTTTAAGAGATTAAGAAAGCTAATTAAATTAATTTAGAGTATTCTTATTTTTATTTTTTCCTCCGAACTAATTAGTTTGACTAATAAACTGATATATAATTTAAGGAAACTCAATATATGATATGATTAAGTAACTTATTTAGCTTCCTTAATCTCCCAAAACAAAGTCAACTCGTCTTATATTAAGGACCGGAAAGATTACTATATATGGTGTGATATCATTTAAATATTTAATTTAAATAATTAAATATCTAAATCCTAATACAACATCCAATTCAAATCAAATCCTAATATATATATATATATATATATATAATATTATTAATTCTAATATCCTATAATGTCAATCATAATATCTTATGACATCTAATATATTAACTCAATATTATAATACTACACATTATCATGCGATATTACTTAAGAATATAATTCCAATCCAATCCTGATATCTAATAATATTAATCTATAATTTTTACTATGGAGATCACAGTTATCAATTGAATTATACATATTTATATGCTAATAGAAAAAACAATTATAAAAATCCAATTAGTATTATGAGGGTAAAATAGTCAATTTATTATTAACTCCCCTCCCAAGCTAAACAAGGCAACATAAAAATTCCTCCTTTCCAATCAATCCAAACAAGAGTTCATTAAAATCTCTCACTTAATTTCCCTCTAGGCCCTTCCCCCATTCCCTCTTTATAGACCCTTCCCTTCCCCTTCATTAACAACAACGTTTTGAAGGAGTCATGTGGGACACTAGTCTTAGATCAAATGGATTGGAGTTGTTTCAGTTTAACTAGTGGACTCATAATTATTAGGATTAGTGAAGTTACCCCATTGTTAGTCTAGATTCTCGCAAACTAGACTAGTAGGTTGCTAATAGAGCTAGATATTGATAGATTCACTACTACAAAATACCTAAAAAAAACGACTTAAATAAGACCCAATTAACGTCCCTTTTCTCAGGGACGTCTGGGAGAGCGTAGTAGTTTTGAATATATTTAGCGACCTGAATAGTCTTCCTGAATAAACTTCTAAGAGGCGACCTCAAATGGTATTCAGGTCATAATAGGCGACCTGTATCCAATTCAGGTCGCCTATTTGATTATAATAAGCGATCTGAATAAAATTCAGGTCGCCTATTTTATCATAATAAGTGACCTGAATTGTATTCAGGTCGCCTATTATGGATAAGAGACATCCTAAATTACATTTCAGGTCGCCTTATATTAGTTTTTTTTTTTAAAAAGTATGCTTGCCGTATGTTTGGCCAATTTATCTTGCAAAACTAGATAGCATCAACATTCCCTTCAATTGGCAATAACACGATATGCGACAAGAGGCAAATATATATAGCGACAATGACTTTTGCACACAAAGCTCAACGAAATTTCATGGTTTCAAAGATACATAATTTAACAATTCTCTAATGCTAATAAAGTGAATGAGAGCCACCTAGTAATAATCACAGTACCACACAAGCAAATCAAACACCTCCCAAGCAAGAAGCATACATAATGGCAAAATCAAACCTCATATGACAGTATCTATTTCCCAATATTCACAGCAGTTAAAGTGGCAAATTCAAGAGCAGCACCAGGAATGTAGTTCAAGTCAGGACGCATACAAACTGAATTAGCTTTCAGGACGCCTTATATTAGTTTTTTTTAGCCAAAAAAATATGCTTGCTGTATGTTTAGCCAATTTGCTGCAAAACTGAATACAAGCCCAGACACATTGCTCAAAATATAGTTCAAGTCAAGTTAATAAATATGCATTGCTAGCAAACCTAGCACAACAACTCTATACACATATATTCAACATTGAGTTTGAGCTACTTTAATCAACCCAATGACTTGCCTATTCACATTGACAATCACCCTAACAAGTAATGCCTTGTCGTTTCACATTGAGCCATGTTCAAGAAGATATCTAGCCAACAAGTCTCGATTCGAATCGATGTCATCCTGTGAGTACGGATCCTCAATACCAAAAAACTGTAAATTGAAAAACAAGGTATAAGATAAACCAATTAAGTGAATGAAATAATTAACAACTAAAGTACCACAACAAAAAATATCATCATTTGAGGATCACGGAGCATTACGTACGTTTTAAAAGCCGAGTTCGTCCGGCGAAAACGATAGATTGCATCCAATTGATAACGTAGTATCCGCACTCGGTGTTCCACGGTGCCGATGGCACTATAAATCAAAAACAAATTGTTAAAAGGAAAGCTACCGTGTCTCGAAAAAACTTGAATTGAAACTACTTACCTTCGGATAAAACCACTTCGGTCCACCCTCGCTCTTGTGCTCCGAATCTGTCTATATGTCCTAAGACCCCTATCATCATTAAAATGGAAATTAACGTACATGAAAACAATTCATTTAAAAAAAGAATCGATGATTTAGACAAAAATTTACTTACTCGGCAAACATGTTTTTGATATCCTCGGTTGGCCCGGCCACCACCTATGGAATCGAACCAATAACATGCGTTCTTGGCGGACAAACAACACACGGGTCCAATGACCACTACAACATATACATATTAAACTAAGATAAAAAAAAGCATTTTATTCTTAAAAATCTTATATAGACAAACAAAAATACGCACCTTTCATGTATTGGCGCTAGATAACAAGACGATTCTATGTCGCCCATTGTTAAACCAACATAAATGGCCCTCCTGGCTAAGATATTGTGAGCCGAAGCCGTGGATCCAGGACATAAGAATCCATATGAACCCAATCGGCCTCCCTTTTTGCATATGTCGTGGCAGACACTATAATCGAAATAAAATGATAAATGTTGTTGAATATATTAAACAAAAAAAGAGTACTGACATAATTAAAGGGTAAAAAAAACTTACAAGATTGCAAGTTGAAGCCAATGTATATCTAAACAGTCCATATACATAAACTCATCAAATCTTTCTTGTCAACATTGATCGAATATGTCTTGTCTCCATGACCGACAATGCCCGAGTCATCTCGCAAGCCTATAGAGACGATGTCCGGTAGAACTGCCGTCAGCATGTGCTAAGTATAGAAATCTACCCGCAGACTTGTTCATGCTATGAAAACATAATAAACAGATTATGAGTGGGTTAGCAATGAAAATCAATCCTAAACCCTACTCATCGTCAATCAGTAATGTATTTCCTACCATTGGAGGCGTCCTCCCCATCTCAATAAGATGATGCGACCAAAGGATGAACGATGTGGTGGCAACGTCTAGTGTGGGAACCTCCTCATCATCAATCGAGATGGCTGTCTTTTCTTCCCCCTCTCGCACACTTTTCAGAGTCACTCTACGTTGGTCTTAAGGAATTTGCATATTGTGGTGTGTGGTTTGTTTTGGGTAAACAAGACCATCAGCAACAATACACTGGTGTGGGTCATCGAAATATAGAGTGCAGGGTTGTCCCCCCTGAGGAGTGTGAGAAGGCTCGCCAATAAGTACATCTGGAGAGTGATGAGAAGGTTCGCCAATAGGTACATCTGGAGCGTGAAAACTTTCTTTGCTGCTTGGGAAGGCCGGGGATTAATCCTGGTTTGTAGGTTGCGTATTTACCTTCTCTTGTATCATAACCCTCATTTCACCCGGTAGTTGTGTCATAACCTCATCTACGAGGGACGCTCGAATTTTGGCTACAAGCCGAGGACTAAGGTTGTTATCGACATGCGAACAACTAGAACGCCGTCCAAAATATTTCACGACGCTAACTCCCCTTGGCTCCCCTCGAACAAGCATCAAGGTAATCTGGCTTCCCAATCGCCGTGGACAAAATGTCCATCCATGTACCCGGCGTGAATGAACCTTGGCTGCTCTGCTGCTCAAGTGCATCCTGTATCATAGGATATTTCTTAAATAGTAACTAAACCCTAAAAATATGAAACAACAGAGGCTATTTAATACTTCTAATTTAACTACTTACAATCTTTAAGGCAACTCAGCCACATCTTCATTTACGTATTTGTCACCCTTCTTCCTCACAGCTATCCATTTTTTGTGACGAGCAGGACGCTCAGGGGCCTGAATAACAGTGGAAGGATCGGATTGGGTAGCTTCCTTCATTCTCTGCAACTCTTCTTCCATCAACTTCCGTTCAAGCTTCTTATAGCCACCTCTAGACATGCAATGCGGATACTTATTTCTCGCTTGCCTTTCTCTATTGGCCTGACTTTTTTCCTGTGACACGAAAACAAATAAAACTGAGCTTACGATGTGAAATAGATTCAACTAAAAGATAAGATATGAAAGAAATTTTACAAGAAATTCAGGATTCTGGCGTGATGCTACAAACTCCCTCCTGTCCTCTGGAGAAATGTAATCATAGTCCTGACATGGGTCCTTGTCCCTCTTTGCCCCTCGAATATACTTTTTAGTGAGCTTGTTCTTAAAGTCTTTCCAACGTAGACGAACCTCGCCCATCCAATGGTTGTACATGGTCTTATTGTTAGGCACATCATACGTTTGCTGCAAGGTAAAAAAGAAGATATGAAAGAAATTAAGTAATAAAACTAAAGATAAAAATGCAGAAGATACCGAAAGTGAGATACCAAAAGTTGTGCCCAGATCAACTCCTTCGTTTTAGGAGGAACCAACTTCCAATGAGAGAATACAATGCGAACTTTGCTTCGAGCCAGATAGCCTACGTAGCTAATGAAATTGTCTTCCTCTGGACCAATTGGATTCATATTGGCATCGAACTCCACATGCAGCCTCTTTTTCTGACCGCCACGGCATGCAATTAATGCACCCATATGTGTGCTACCTCTACCCTTTCTCACCACCGGTACATCATTCCCACTATCACCCGATGACTCGTCAGAGCTAGACATATTCTTGTTCATCAAAGACAAATCAATAATGTTAGATAGGGTTATTATTAAATAGTAAACAAATGAATAAAATGAACTAACATGTTAAACTAGTACAAAAATAACATAGGACTTTTTCATAACTTCAGATCTTACTTTATATGGTTTCCCATATTCCTTCAGAATGATCCTTTCTTGGAGCATATTCATCATCATCTACCAATTCTACTTCACGTGTTGTAGGTGGATTTGTTGTGAAAGGGAGTGGATCATCCAGGTTCAAGGATTCTTCACCATACGTCTCTTTTTTTTACTTTGAAGTACAATGGACATTTTGTTATTTGCGGTCTCGTAACATAAAACACTTGTTTCGCTTGGCTTGCTAGAATGAATGGATCATCTCTATGACCAAGTCTTTGAAGATCAACGAGACAAATCCAAATTTAGGATCTATTACAACAAAGATTATTGCTAACCCACTTACATTTAAATAAAGCAACTTTGAACTTGTTGTAGCTCATCTCCCATATTTCTTCAATAACACCATAATAGGCCATTGATGCTAACACCGGGTTTTTGTCTTTCGAACTCAAAAAGTGCATGGATTCAGCTTCAACCATCACCCCACTATTTTGCACGAACTTCGTCATCTTGGTCTTTTGTGTAGAAAGAATATCCGTTTATATCATAACTTTGTCCAAGTGATGACCTGAAAAGAAGGCCCCCAGGCTAACCACTTGATTGTAGCCGACACACCGGTCTCGTGCAATACCTTCTCCTCAAACCACTTTATGAATGTCTTCTTTTGCTCATTAGCTATCTGCATGTCATTTTTCCTTGGATTCATATTCTTCAAACTCTTTCTGTGTTCGTCAATGTATAGTTGAACTTCTTCCGTATTATTCAAGATGTACAAGTATGCTTGCAAGACCTCTTCATGAAGCATATTCTTCAGTTTGATTCCTCGAGTTCCCTCACTTATCCCCTTATCATGCTGAGATTGTAACGTTGCCCCTGATAGATAATCTTTACAAAACTCCATAGCCTCTTCAACTACATATCTCTCAACTATTGAGGCTTCCGGTCGATAAGGATTTTTAGGATACCCTTTTAAGATCTTCATGTATCACTCGAAAGGGTACATCCACCTTAGGTAAACCGGACCGCAGAGCCTTACCTCCCTTACCAAGTGCACTATCGGGTGCACCATTATATCAAAAAATGCGGAGGAAAATGCATCTCTAGTTGGGACAAAATAATATAACCCTCATTTTCCAATTCATCCAACTTTTCAATGTCAATGACTTTGTTACAGATAGCATTAAAGAAAATACTCAATTTTGTTATAGTGGTCCGCACTTCATCTTTCATAATGCCTCTAATAGCTATTGGTAATAATTGTTGCATCAATACAAGATAATCATGGGACTTCATTCCCACTAACTTCAAATCGTCCATTGAAACACACCTTCTCAAATTTGAAGAATATCCTTGTGGAACCTTAATGTCATATAAAAAACACCCACACAAACTTTTTTCTCCGCTTTTGACAAAGTATGAGCTGGGCTCCATGTATGCCCTCTTACCATCTTCCATTACTCGTGGATGTAACCGTTCTCTTATTCCCATATCAACCAGGTCTAGTCTCGCACTAATTCCATCCTTAGTCTTCCCTGGTATGTGCAAAAGAGTACTGACAAGGCTATCACAAACATTTTTCTCCACATGCATCACATCAAGACTGTGTCTCACATCAAAACTACGCCAATATGGAAGATCAAAGAAAATTGATCTCTTCTTCCATATATTCTTCTCACCCACAATCCTTTGCTGCTTACCCAATATGACATTGATGTGTTACACCCGACTATAAACTTCCTCTCCGGTTAATGCCTTTGGAGCCGTTCTATGCTCCGGTGAGCCGTTAAAACGCTTTCTTAACTTACGATATGGGTGGAATCGATGAAGAAACCTCCTGTGACCGAGGTAGACCATTTTTTTGCCGTGCTTTAGTTGATGGAAGTTTGTGTCTGCTTCACATATTGGACATGTTTTATGCCCCTTCACACTGTACCCAAACAAATTTCCGTATGCAGGAAAGTCGTTGATCGTGGTAAAAATCATTGCACGCAACTTGAAGGACTCCTTCTTATATGCATCAAACACATCTACGCCTTCCTCCCACAACTTCTTCAAATGCTCAACCAAAGGCGCCAAGTACACATCGATATTGTTCTCTGGCTGTTTAGGTCTAGAAATCATCATAGAAAACATCACATACTTGCGTTTCATACATAGCCAGGGAGGTAATTTGTATATTATGAGGAGAACCGGCCATGCACTATGGGTGCTGCTAAGAGTTAGATACGGATTGAAGCCATCTGTACAAAGCCCCAGCCGAAGGTTTCTTGGCTCACTGCCAAATTGAGGAAACATTTCGTCTATTTTCTTCCATTGCAGAGAGTCAGCCGGGTGCCGTAGATATTTTCCATCGGATATTCTCTCATCAGAATGCCATCTCAACTTCTTTGTTGTTGCTTCACGAGTAAAAACAGACGCTTAAACCGAGGAATTATGGGAAGATACCACAATGCCTTCAAAGGTTGACTTTTTGTGTGTGATCTCCAGAACCACCACCTTTCTTCACTTTGTATCATGAAGTTTTACACTTCGGACAATTACTAAGGCCTTCATACTCATTTCTATACAATATGCAGTCATTAGGGCAACTGTGTATCTTTTTATACTCCATACCCATCGTAGACAAGATTTTCTTCGCCTCATACATACAATTTGGAAGTACATTATTATCTGGCAACATATCACACAACAATTCAAGTAACGACGTGAAACTGCTATCAGTCCACCCACATGTTGGCTTTAAGTTGACCAAATGTAAGGTCCCAGTCAACCGTGTATACTTAGTACACCCAAGGAACAAAGGTGTCTCTACATCACTCCGCACGCTATCATATTCATGCGGTTGTGCAAAAGATTCGACCTCAACATCATGAATCATTCTCTCCATTCCATCGTCATCTACCTCAACTTCATTTTCGTGGGACGCATGGTAGTTACCTCCTCACCATGCCATATCTACGTTGTGTATCGAAGGTTTATTCCATCAAAAATTAGGTGATCCCTTATATCAGCAATATCCCTTCGAATCTCATTTAAACAATTAACACATGGACAATAATACATCCCATTTTTTGTAGCCACATTCCTTCTAGCAAATTCAATAAACTCTTCCACCCCATTCTCATATTCTTCACTAGTTCTCAAAGCATTCATCCAACTATGACCCATTTTATTATCACCTAAGACATTTCCAACAATAGTCAAGTTCATATTTGACATGCTTTCTTTTAAAAAAATTTGGCAAAGCATTTCCCCTTAAAAGCAAGACATCCCAAAATTTCAATAACAAGCAATTTCAAGATAATTCAACAAAACTTATAACTAAAGCAATTCAGAACAATATCAACTATTAAATCCAACAATTTCATTAACTAAGAGAACATTGGAATTATTCCTACTGACATATACTTCAATCAATAATGGTAAACCATGAAGCCATAAGACAAAAGTGTTGTTCGGTATCATATAAGGACAATATATGTGTGTGTCAATAAAATAAAAGCAACCGACCTAATTTGGGAGTGCAACCATTTGCTTCAAACCTTTGACCAAGATTTCTCGGCAGGTAGTCAAATAGACAAAGATGACTCTCTTGTAATCTCTTCTCGTCTATATCTGCATTATCAACATATGGTTGTTCTATTAAGAACCAAGCACAAAACTTATTTGCAAGCGGTAATAGAAAATCTTGTTAACAATGTAAGTTCTCTAAGCAACAAACTCAAGTCAATGAGTGTTTAACCAAATCATAGTAAGATTTTGCAATTTACATTTAGAACACAAAGTTCATACAATACTAATTCATCTCAAACAAAAGAACGCATCAATTTTCAGAAATTCAGAAGAAATTCACATGCGGAAATACAAAAAACAAAGGAACATAGAAGGAGAAGAGACAACTTGGGGAGATAAAATGGACTTTTGAGAAGACAAAGTAAAAGAGTAGTTCAAGTTAATTAAGGTCTATTTGTAGTCAAAATTCTTGGCCACCAAGAATGAATTTTGCATCAGCCAAATGGAAGGAAGAAAAAGCTGATTTAAAACACATTTAAAGCTAATATGAAGCCAAAATGAAGTTCTATGCATTTCGTACAGTGATATCAAAACTTAAATTACATTAACACAAAAAAAAAAAATCAAGTTATTCATGAGCTTATCGTTAAGTTATATGCAAAAAGCAATGAACTCATTCTAATTGAAATTAAACACATCAAATCTCTTTTCTACCAACTAAATTTATCAAAGTTAGTCAATATGATATTTGCACTTGAAGAAGTCATTAATTACCCATTCATCAGTACTAGCATTTTTTTTTCTCAGTCCAGTAGTGGCATTCAAGTAGCAGAACCATTCTAATTCTAAAATCATCAAGTAGCTTTTGAGATCAGAACCAAAATCATCAAGTAGCATTACTTCACTAAAGTTATAAACATCTAATTCTAAAAGAACCCGAATAAAACTCAATTCTTTAGCTCTCCTTAAGCCGCCATAATTTCCTATTTCAAATATTTATCTTTTACACATACAGTCGAAGAACCATGAAAGCAAGGGTGTACCGTTAGAAATCGTCGGAGAAGGAGGGGGCCACGCCGGAAACAAAGAACGAGAGAGCCGATGGACGCCGTGAAGAGGGAAGACGGAGGAGATGGACTGTCACGCACAATGGAGTGAGGGTGATCGTGATTAGGGTTCGTCGTGAATTGAACAAGGGGACTGAGACGATAGGGTTCAACAAGAGAAGCAGAGGGAAATACCTGAGAAATTGTAAGAGTGGGTGTGAGACGCGGGCTATTTGGCAAAAGGGCGAAGACGGAGGAGACGGATTGTCACGACTGAGTCGATAGGGTTCACCGAAGATGAGGGAAATAACAGGGTTTTTGACGGCAACGAGGGAAGCAGAGAAGGAACTTCAAAAATAAAAGGGTTGGACGTTCGGGGGTTGACAAAATAAGGATTTGAGGAGACCTGAATAGAGTTCAGGTCGCCCAAAATCGAATATAGGCGACTTGAAAGTATATCAAGTCACCTATTTTTCAAGATAAGCAACCTGATTCTTTCTTAGGTCGCCTATTTTTCAAAATAGGCGACCTGATTCTTTCTCAGGTCGCCTATTTTTTGAAAATAGGCGACCTGAATGTAAATCAGGTCGCCTATTTTTGAAAATAGGCGACCTAATTGCTGTTCAGGTCGCCTATTTTTGAACAAAATGGAGGCCATTTTTTCATTATATTAAAAAAAACCCAATGTCTTTTGAAAATAGGCGAGCTGAATGTAAACCAGGTCGCCTATTTTTGGAAAACCGGTGACTGATTTCTTTTCGTCGCCTATTTTAATAAAATCTTCATTATATTAAAAAAAATCCCCATGTGTTTTTATAATTGGCGACCTGAAATATTTATCAGGTCGCCAATTTTCCCATTAAACATAACATGGCGCGCAAACAAAAAATTCTCCCACATTTCCCTCGCGCCAATTTTTTGGCGATTTTAGGCGTCTTGAAACATTATCGGTCGCCAAAAATGATTTTTATTCCAAGAAAAAGTAAGTGCAATGGCGCCAAACAAAAAATTCTCATATTTCTCATAGCGGGGAAGCAATTAAGGCGTCCCGAAAAAAAAAATTAGAATGTCAAAAATTAATTTTAGAAGTCCTAAACAATAATTCGGGACGTTGAAGGCTCATTTTCCTTGTATATAATTACAAGATTGCCATGGGCCTCATTTTTTACTACCTATTTCTTATTTAGGACGTATTTGAGGGTAGTAATATCAAATTTTTGTAGTAGTGATTAATCCAAATGAAATTGAATATATATTTTTCTTTTCTTTTCTTTTGGTCATTTCATTCAGTATTCAGTTCTAAGTTGGAAGTTAAAAAATGGATCTCATTCTATAATATGCATTCTTCAAAACAAAAAATGTCAAAGCTCAATAAGAAATATTACATATGAACCATTCGAAGTTGCACATAATGACATGACGTGACATGTGGCTAATCTATTAATTTTGCTCCTTGTGAATTGCCCTATTATGATCCTTATCTTTTTCCCGGAATAGCAATAGCCAACACTTCTGCTACCTTTATTTGCTATGCACATTCATGTGTGCATAGGTTTGAAATTCCATTTATCTTACTAGAAAGCAAAATATACAACAGTTTATAATTAGCTACAATTTAATTATAAATCAGTGATGTTCCAATAAAAAACACATGAAACCATCAAAATTATAACATTGCTGCCATCAATCCATTTAAAAGATTGAAATCAACACAATTGACAATTCCCCGTGAAAAGAGTCATATTTAAAACCTATTACTCTTTCAGTTGAGAAAGAGAGAGAGAGAGAGAAAGTTTTGTAGCGACCAGGATGTAAGAATAAAAATTGAAACTTGGGCTGCACCAGCAAAAACACGTGTATTTAATTCATTTCTCCACTATTAATGACATGAAAAAGTAAAATTTTTCTTCTCTTCCCTCTCTCATCATGTAAAACCATTGGTATGGTCGCTCGTAATCCAAAACCAACAATTACATTATTATATATTCCTAAGTGATAGCAAAAAGAAATATTTAACTAAGGTTATTAAACCGGACCGGACAGGGTACTTGGTTAAGAGTTAGTAGGTCAAAAGGGCCAAACCGATAAAAAAGTAAAGATTTCATGTTATTAATATAAAATTATAATAAGATGATAAAGAAAATAAAACGTGTTTATTTTACATTGAGAAAAGTGCAACCTTACAGCTTTTTATTTGCAAACCTGACTATTGAGACTAGATACCTATATCCTAGGTGGCTTTTTCACCAAAATACGAATTTTAAAAAAATATATATATCTAATTAAAGCGCAAACATTTTACCAAAGTAATACCTACTAGTGGCGTAAAAGGGGTTCACGCCAGACTACTTTTGCGTCATAAAAGTGTACTTTTTGTGTCGGTGGCGTGAACTTCTTTACGCCACCGACACAAAAAAGTACACTTTTATGACGCTACACTTTTCGTCGTGGCGTGAACCCTTTTTACGCCACTAGTCCCGTGAACCCTTTTTACGCCACTAACTGCATTACTTTAGTAAAATGTTTCAAATCTGCTTTAATTACGTATTTTTTAGAAAAAAAATAGTATTTTGGTGAAAAAGCCATCCTAGGCTCTTAGCTAGTAGCGTGCAAGGAACGAAAACAAGTTTTGTTCTCCCAAAAGCCAAAATCCAACGTTCATTTTTCATTTATCTCAAAATATATATCTGGTGGTTTCCTTGAAATCTTCCTTCACTTTCATCTTTGGATTTCCAATTTTCAATTTCAATTGGAAGAGGATCTTCTCCTGATCATTTTTCTCTTTTTCCCTCATCAACTCATCTGGGCCGTTGATTGGGAAGAGAAGAGAGACGTTAAACAAGTATTCTGATTGATTGGACAGATATGATTTAGAGATAATGAGGAATAATGAGAAAAAGATTAGGAGAGAAACTCATCCGTTTCGATTTGGTGCCAACAACTGGCTACTCAGAAATCTACACCAACTACCATAGGTGTGGAGAAGCTCTTCGGTTTTCTTTATATTTGTTCTCTTTTCCATCTTCTTTCTTTTCCTCCTTCAATTCCAATCTCTCCCTCAATTCCGACCTCTCACTCGCATTCTCTTCTTTCTCAAAGTTGTGTTTGTCCACCTCGATCGGCTAGTTGACCGGTTCGCCGAGTTCCAAGTCAATTTGGCCGGTCCGAGTTTCATAACATTGCATTTAACATTATATTATAGATAGGTCTAATAAAGCCTGAAACACTTGCTAGTCAAATATGAGGACATAATGATACAAAGTATAGTTTCAATTCCCCCAAAATGCTTAGAAAAGTAAATATGCAACATAATACTCGATAATAATTTAAGATTTAGGCTATTCAGTGAAAGCTTAACAAAGTAAATATGCAACATAAAAATAATAATTTAAGATTTAGGCTCTTCACAGTTAATGTTGGGAATTGGTACAAGACTTTCTACATAAGCTAAAACTTCAGTAGAGAGATTGGAAATACGAGGCCTGCTTTTATCTATCTTCTTCCAACCCCATTTCTTGTCATCAGATACATCCACAACCTCCTCCATCTCCCAAAAATGAAGAGTATATTCATATCTTCGATTCAAAGTGTAACCAGCTAAAACAAGTTTCTTGTTCAGCTCAAGAAATTTCAAATATTGTGACTTAATGTATAAACCAGGCACTGGCATAAATACAAATACTTCCCTTGCTAAGTCAAATGAAACTATTCCCTTCATCTCCTCGGCAACCCAAAAGATAGATCCATTAAAAGAGGCATGGCTACGAGATATTCTCCCAATCTTTGTGTTCCCAAATTCTATCTCCCTCCAAGTATCTGTGTTCAACGAATACACTTCTACCCGCTGGTTCACTTCGGACATACAAATTTTCACTATCTTATAATCATTAAGAATAGGACTGAATCCAAATCCAAAACAGAGAAAGCCACCAACGTCACCATCAATACCTCCGGGCACGCATCTCACCTCTCTAATCGCTGGATTCCATATGAAAAGAGAAGTACCCGAAGACGACGCATCAGAGTCAGATCGAACACAGATCAAGCCGTTGCAGGAATTAATGAACAGAGTACGACTTAATTTACTCATGAAAGATGGCTTCCAAAGGTAAAGAAGTTTGTGCGTCGCCGCATAATCGACCACAGACAAGTTTAAAGTATCATATCCACCCGAATTGAAAAGAAAACGAGGGCGTTGATTACTGGTGTGGTGGAGGTGGTCTGCAATGAAATATGGAGACCTTACGAGATTTTTCCAAAGTTTGGAGACACATTGAAATCGGATTAGGGTTTTTACTGGAAGTCGCTTGAGAATGCTTGGGATGATATCATCGGGAAGAAACGGAGAATCGCCCTGCACTAGCATCTTCTTCGTGGTAGTGGACTGGGGAAAACAAATTTCTCAGATAAAGCCTCGGCAAATCAATGAACATAAGCAAGAGAACAAAGATCAGAAGAAACCTACAGTTACAGTTACAGGGCGATCGGCCAAAAAACGAGTAGGGAAGAAAGGAGGGTTTTAAAAGGATTTGGTTTCCCGGCCTATCCTTTAAATTGGTAGGGGCAAGGAGGAGCTTATCCGACCATTTAGATGGGATTGGACGCCGGAGTGGGGGGATTTAGTTTTTTTTTCTTTTTTTTTTTTTCAAAAAAAATATTTTAATTGATAGAAAATTAAAATAAAGATAATTTTTTTAACTAGTATTTTTTCATTTAGAAATAATCAAGTAAAAAAAATTAAATCTAAAGATGGGATAGGCTTTTCCTACCTATCCAAAGGATAGAGAGGGAAACCGGTTCCGATTTTCAAAGAGACTGGTGAAGGGTTTTCTCTCACCCACTTTTTTAAAATTTTATTTTCTTGATTTATAAAATTTAAATCAATTTACTTATCTTACCGTACCTTATCCTATCATCATTGATATTATTATCTGTTTTGATATTCTTGTTAACATCAGCTTTTTTTTTCATTTTATTTTTTAATACTTTATTATTTCTATATTTAACTTTTTCTGTACAGATGCTCATAAGTTAATTGGGTTGAGGGTTTAAACTAGGTTATTTGGCCCATATTGATGCACAATTATTATTTAAATAATAAATAAAAAATCACATACAGATCAACACGCCGCGTGGTAGCATCAGATTTGCAAAATCTTTGGATTTTTTTAATGATGGAATGATTTTTGCAAAATCATCTTAGTTATTTGACTTTTAAAAATAAATTATACGATAAGATTATGAAGAATATTGCCAAAAATAAATTATACATATGTTTAGGTATTGAGTGCACTTGATTAATAATTGACAACACATTTTACTGGCAAATAACTTATTTGAGATTTATAAATTTTAAAGGTATTTTTCTAAAATTTTCTCAATTTAGATTCTTTTATTAAAAGAAAGAATTTTTTTTTTATTTAATTTATTTTCAAATTTTTGTAGATAGTTTTTTTAGAAAAAGATATTGGGTTTTGAAAAAGTCTGACTCGGACAAAGATATTCTCACATGATGATATAATTCTCATACAAATCAAAATCATCATGGAGAAGACAAGTAATAACTAAGTTTTATATAATTAATTGGTTGTATTCGGGGCCTACAATTGTGTTTGGTATGGGGTTAAGGGAGGGGTGTAACATTCTCATACAAATCAAAATCATCATGAAAAGACTTCATTAAAGTAGGATGGCTCAATCTTAAGGATGATAACGTTTCTAATCAATGGTCAACATTATACCGGACATTCTAGTCCCAAATTACCATTTTACCCGACTCCCTAATCTCGGAATTTCGCGTAACTTCGTTACTTTAGGTTGGAAGGAGTAGATTTTGGTGCACTATTCATGCGGAGATTACCTACGGGATCATAATGACATATGGCTTGTAAGCTTCACTTTTCTTATCTGCTACAAACTAGTTAATTTTCAACTAATTTTTGTATAATTAATTAGATTGTATTCAGGGCCTACAATTGTGTTTTATTATTTATTTTATTATTATTATTTTTTTTATTATTATTTTTTTTCCTTCCTCTTTTTTTATTTATTTTTTTATTTCGTTTTTTTCTTCTTTTTTTTCCTTTTTCCCTCTTTTTTTCCCTTTCTTTTTCTTGAAAATATCATTCCTCCCTTTTTATTTTACTTTAATTATCTTTAAAAATTCTCCCTATTGGTTCTTTTGTCCAAGGATAATTAGGTTGATAATTTTCATGGGGGAGAATTTAAAAATGGGCAATACTCCCCTCATTTTAATTTTGCTTCATTATTTTTCAAGAAAAATAATCTTGAAATTTTTTAAAAAATTTTAGTAAGGGGAGGGGGTTTCTCTTACCTCCTATCCCCTTCTTAGCTACCTTTTTCAAAATTGGGACTTTTTATCCCCTTCTTAGCTACCTTTAAAAAATTGGGACTTTTTCGGCAGAAGAGGAAAAAAATTTAATGTTCTAAAATTAACCTTAATAAAATAATAAAATCACCCTCCTACCCTCAGGTTTTATAATACTTGCATATTCTTTCAATACTAACAATTCAACGTCTTCACCAGGCTAACGAGAGAGTGATTTTTACATGTATCATTTTGGTCGTATTTATAAGTCTAATTTAACTAATTCTCATGTACCAAGAAAGTTATTAACTCAATAGTTAAGAGCTAAATTTCTAATTTTACCCTTATTTTTTACTGGTTTCAAGAGTCCACATCAATAAATTTCTTTTTCTTTTTTCTTTTTTTTTTTTTTGATTTGTTGTAATTAATATGAGCAAAATTGTTAAAAATACATTTATTACTCTGAAACTAGACTCATAATAATGACCAAAAATTTTACATCAAAATAGAATTACAATAAGAAACAGAGTAGTAAGTATTATCCTACCCTTCTTCAGTTCTTATTACTTTTAATAAAACTCTATGAGCATGTGAAACTCTCTCGGTCTCTTGACCTTCTTTTTTCCTACATATGTTTTATTTTTTTAATCTTTACTATATTTTGATGAGTTAAGACGTAAAAATACACATTTGGTTTTTCAAAAGTGCACACAACCCCAACTGCTTTTTTTGGGTGTAAAAGTGACTATGTGATCACAAAGGTGGAGCAAAAGTATCAATTGACTGTTAGTTTGACTTTTTTATATTTTTATGGCTGACATGAATGATGACTTAGCTAAATTTAATCCCAGCTGGCAGTGGATAACTAGAGAAGATTACAAAAAATGGTCCAGATAAAAATTACAGAAAGGCGGCAACAGCGATGAGAAGGCGGAGATGTGCGGCTCTATGGGTAAGATTAGGATTGGAAAAAGAAGAGCTAAACAGTAATTTCTAAAATATCTATGCCATATTGTTTATAATTTTCTCCAGTTCTTTATTGCCAGCTGTGATGAAATTTAGCTAAGCCATCATCAATGTCAGGCTTAAAAATATTAAAAAAAATAATCAAACTAACAGTTAATGGGTACTTTTGCTCCACTTCTATAACCACATAATCATTTTTGCACCCAAAAAAAAGTACTTAGTGTTGGGAACACTTTTGAAAACACTACAAATATTTTTACACCTTAACTTTGAATTTATTCTATTAAAAGATTCGCAACTCTCTAAACGGAGAGGATTTTCTCAAAATCTTGTTTCTCCTTTTTCCCTCATTGGCCCCATCTGGGCCGTTGATTGGGACGATGAAAGATAGGTTAAACTAGTATTGTAATTGATTGAATGGATATGATTTAAAGATGATTAGGGATAATGAGAAAAAGATGGAGAGAGAAACCCAACCCCTCTCTAAACAAGATATCCCTTCCCTTTTTGTTCTCGTCCTCGCTCAATTTTTCGTCCCAAATCTCAAAAGTTTGTTTTCTTTATTTGGGTTATATTGTCTACTCCACAATTTCTAATTTTCCATAACGACAGCATTTTAAAGATGTATGGAATCAAGTTGATGTCTTTATCTATCTTATTGCTGAAGTCTCTTCCATGTGATTTAGTGGGTCGCCATAACTCGTTTCACCATTTTTGTTTAATGCTTTTATGTATGTTTTTTTGATTTATTTTTTTTTTTTTTTTTTGCTTTGGTTTATTTAGCATGAATATAATGAAATATATAAAGCTCTCATCGCGCGTATAGAAACAACTGAAAATTGTCAGTTGTTCTGTTCCTCATATTGTTTGTAATCATGTTTATCATGTAAAAAAACAAAAAAAAAAAAAAAGAGCGATAGAATATTATACTCTTCCTAAATGTAAGACAAAGTTGACTTTTTTAAAGAGATTAAGGAAACTAATTAAATTAATTTAGAGTATTTTTATTTTTATTTTTTTCTTCAAACTAATTAGTTTGACTAATAAAGTGATATATTATTTAAGAAAACATAACATATGATGTGATTAAGTAACTTATTTAAGTTCCTTAATCTCCCAAAACAAAGTTAACTCTATCTTATATTTAGGACCGAAAAGATTATATATATGGTGTGATATCATTTAAATATTTAATTTAAATACTTAAATATCTAAATCCTAATACAATATCCAATTCAAATCAAATCCTAATATATAATATTATTAATTCTAATATCCTATAATATCAATCATAATATCTTATGACATCTAATATATTAACTCGATATTATAATACTATAATTATTATGCAATATTATTTAAAAATATAATTAAAATCCAATCCTGATATCTAATAATATTAATCTATAATTCTTACTATGGAGATCACAGTTATCAATTGAAGTATACATATTTATATGCTAACAAAATAAAACAATGATAAAAATCCAATTAGTATTATTAGGGTAAAATAGTCAATTTATTGTTAGCTCCCCTCCCAAGCTAAACAAGGCAACTTAAAAATTCCTCCCCTCCAATCAATGCAAACAAGAGTTCATTAAAATCTCTCACTTAATTTCCCTCTAGGCCCTTCCCCGTTCCCTCTTTATGGATCCTTCCCTTCCCCTTCATTAACAACAACGTTTTGAAGGAGTCATGTGGGACACTAGTCTTAGATCAAATGGATTGGAGTTGTTTCAGTTTAACTAGTGGACTCATATGTTCAAGCCCTTTGCTGTGATAATTACTAGGATTAGTGAAGTTACCCAATTGTTAGTCTACATTGTCGCAAATATACTTGTTGCCATATTTGCTGGTGCATGAACCTGATCTTGTGGAGGAAGTACTGAACCATATGATGACTGGGGTGAGCGCCCTACCCACGCTTGGGGGTGTATTACAAGTCATCTAACAAAAACAATTTACAAAAACATTTCTAGGCAGTTAAAGATGCAAGTCATCTAACAAAAACAATTTCTTGTGACAAACTAATCCCACAGAACAACCTATCAAAATATTATAAAGACCCATTTCAGAATTTCTTTAGAACACTATTTACAGAATGAGATCTTATAAGATTGAAGTAGGTAATGGCCCATGCTATCATTTCTAATTTATTCAAGTCACATACTGTTGGGGCTTGAACTGGAGGTGGTTCACTACTGACATCAAATGGATTTGTTGATCTTGATGACTGTGGAAAACTTGGCATGTGCTGTAACAGAGGGCAGGCAATCATATGAGAGATTGGCATTGTACATTGTACAAGCCACATGAAAAATAATAGTCATGAAAGCTGAAAAAGTTGGATTATGACTACACTGCTGCAGTATTATATTGAATATGGATACAAAGTAAACATGAAATAAAGCTCAATTGTATTTTATAGGTGCATCACATTTATTTACCACAACTCTTACTAACGAAAATCTAATACTTGAACCAAAAACTAGAAATAGCAAGCATATTAAATCAAAGGCATCACACATGCTTCGCGAATGACTTGGATGTAAGCATGTTTACTTTGTAATTTCAATTGCCATTAGAGTACCCATTAGTTTCAACTATCTCCTTTGCCATGTCAGCCATATCAGAGCATTCAACCTGAGCAGCCAAAGTCATAAACATTGTAATTTCTAATTAGAAATACAGCGGGATAATATTATAATATATAATACACTAAAGATTTTGCAATATAGAGCATAGACACTTACCGCAAAGACATGTTCTGCCCCAGCTTTGGCACAGAGGAGAGATAAAATTCCAGTCCTAGCACCCACATTTTTTTTTTGCTCAAAAGGGAATTACTATTACTATGTATCAGAAAACACAGTTCAGCAGAACAACATCCAGATAGAAAGCACAAAGAGCAAACAGAGGCAATACAACGCCATACAAAGACAAAAACCAATAATACTAAAGCAACTAAATAAGCTAAAGGAGCTAAATCAGCCCCCAGAGGAATCAAAATCAAAAGCGGGTTAGAGAATAGAGGAAGTATCCTTCAACATTTATTCTTAAATCAAAACTTATTCTGATATGTCTTAGTTCTCACAGTATCCTTCAACATTTCCTGCATGTAAAGTGGGTTAGAGAATAAGGGAAGTAAACCCAATGCTAGGGTACTGAGATTTTGGGAAATCAATCATGGCACAGTTAAGCAACCGGCCAAGCAAAGAATATGGGCAAATCATTTGCTGAGAGAAAATAAGCAACAACAAGCACAATGTAATGTTTAATGCAAAACATGACCTTCAATTCCCTCTTATCATGCGAAAAAAAAATTACAGGGTCATAAATCAGCACATCGTTCTGGTACAGCAAAAAATCGTCGTTAATAATGAGTATAAGGGGCAAAAATTGAAAGACGCACTCAGAATCGAGGGTGAGACCACGAGAGGAAGAGGTCGTGGCCAGCGCGAGAGGCCGAGCGCGAGGATTAAGGGCGAGCGCGAGAGGCCAAGATCCTGATCCAGAGAGACAGAGAATTGACGAGATTTTGAGCTGGCCAAGATCGAGAGAAATGGCGAGAGGGTGAGGGGCTGGCCGTTGAGCTTTGGGCGGCGAGGAAGAAGATGAAGACCTAACCAGTCGAGCGAGTGTGTGTGTGTTTCTGCTGCTTTGCGTATTCTCCCGTGTTTATTGGCTCTAGAAAAGAGTAGAAGAAAAATTACAAATTTAAAAAATAATAAATAAGACTTTCAGCGGCGACATTTAGACACTTTCGGTGGCGACATACAATAGTCACCGCTAAAAGTATAAGTTTCAGTGGCGACAAGAAAAGTCGATTTTCGCAAGCTAGACTAGTGGTTGCTAGTAGAGCTAGATATTGATAGATTAATCCAAACAAAATTGAATATATATTTTTCTTTTCTTTTCTTTTGGTCATTTCATTCAGTATTCAGTTCTAAGTTGGAAGTTGAAAAACGGATCTAATATGCATTCTTCAACACAAAAAATGTCACAGCTCAAAAAGAAAGAAATATTACATATGAACCATTCAAAGTTGCAAATAATGACATGACGTGACATGTGGCTAATCTATTAATTTTGCTCCTTGTGAATTGCCCTATTATGATCCTTAACTTATTCCTGGAATTAATTAATGCTTGTTCCCGGAATTAATTAATCTACATCTCAGCATAGCAATAGCCAACACTTCTGCTACCTTTATTTGCTATGCACGTTCATGTGTGCATAGGTTTGAAATTCCATTTATCTTACCAGAAAGCAAAATATACAACAATTTATAATTAGCTGCAATTTAATTATATATCAGTGATATTCCAATAAAAAACACATGAAACCATCAAAATTATAACATTGCTGGCATCAATCCATTGAAAAGATTTAAATCAACACAATTGACAATTCCCAATGAAAAGAGTCAAATTTAAAGCCTATGACTCTTTCGGTTGAGGAGAGAGAGCATGTTTTGTAGCGACCAAGATGTAAGAATAAAAATTGAAACTTGAATAAAAATTATTTAAACTAGCAAAAACATGTTTTGTGGGACTGTTTCACACCAACACATTCAGCAAAAACACGTATATTTAATTCATTTCTCCACTATTAATGACATGAAAAAGTAAACCTCTTTGTGAAGGGAACCGGTGTGCTGACTTTCTAGCCTCTTTTGCTCTGAGGATGGATTTGGGAAACCGTCTCTCATGATGTAAAACCAATGGTATAGTTGCCCGTAGTCCATAACCAACAATTACATTATTATATATCTCTAAGTGATAGAAAAAAGAAACATTTAACTGAGGTTATTAAACCGGACCGGTCAAGTTACTAGGGGTTAAGAGTTAATGGGTCAAAAGGGTCAAACATGATAAAAAAGTAAAGATTTCATTTTATTAATATAAAATTTTAATAAGATGATAAAGAAAATAAAACGTGTTTATTTTACATTGAGACAAGTGCAACCTTACCACTTTTTATCTACGAACCCTAACTATTGAGACTAGATACCTATATCCTAGGCTCTTAGCTAGTAGCGGGTAAGGAACGAAAACAAGTTTTGTTATCCCAAAAGCCAAAATCCAACGTTCTTTTTTCATTTCTCTCAAAATATCTGGTGGTTTCTTTGAAATCTTCCTTCACTTTCATCTTGGATTTCCAATTTTCAATTTCAATTGGAAGAGGATCTTCTCCTCATCATTTTTCTCATTTTCTCTCATTAGCCCATTTGGGCCGTTGATTGGGAAGATGAGAGAGACGTTAAAGTAGTATTTTGATTTATTGGATAGATATGATTTAGAGATAATAAGGGATAATAAGAAAAAGATTAGGAAAGAAACCCAACCCATTTCGATTTGGTGCCAACAACTGGCTGCCAGAAATCTACACCAACTACCATAGGTGTGGAGAAGCTCTTCGGTTTTCTTTAGTTTGTTCTCTTTTCCGTCTTCTTTCTTTTCCTCCTTCAATTCCGATCTCTCCCTCTCTCTCACTTGCATTCTCTTCTTTCTTAAAGTTGTGTTTGTCCACCTCGACCGGCTATAGTTGCCCGATTCACCATGTTCCAAGTCAATTCGGCCAGTCCAAGTTTCATAACATTGCATTTAACATTATAGATAGGTCTAATAAAGCCTAAAACACTTGCTAGTCAAATATGAGGACATAATGATACATACTATAGTTTCAATTCCCCCAAAATACTTTGAAAAGTAAATATGCAACATAATACTCGATAATAATTTAAGATTTAGGCTATTCATAGAAAGCTTAACAAAGTAAATATGCAACATAAAAATAATAATTTAAGATTTATGCTCTTCACGGTTAATGTTGGGAATTGGTACAAGACTTTCTACATAAGCTAAAACTTCAGTAGATAGATTGGAAATTAAATATGAGGCCTGCTTTTATCTATCTTCTTCCAACTCCATTTCTTGTCATCAGATACATCCACAACCTCCTCCATCTCCCAAAAATGAAAAGCATATTCATATCTTCCATTCACAGTGTAACAAGCTAAAACAAGTTTCTTCTTAAGCTCAAGAACTTTCAAATATTGTGATTTAATGTATAAAGCAGGCCCTGGCATAAATGCAAATACTTCCGTTGCTAAGTCAAATGAAACTATTCCATTCATCTCCTCGGCAACCCAACAGATAGATCCATTAAAAGAGGCATGGCTACGAGATATTCTCCCAATCTCTGTGTTCCCAAATTCTATCTCCCTCCAAGTATCTGTGTTCAACGAATACACTTCCACCCGCTGGTTCACTTCGGACATAAAAATTTTCACTATCTTATAATCATTAAGAATAGGACTGAATCCAAATCCAAAACAGGAAACGCCACCAACGTCACCATCAATACCTTCGGGCACGCATCTCACCTCTCTAGTCGCTGGATTCCATATGAAAAGAGAAGTACCCGAAGACGACGCATCAGAATCAGATCGAACACAGATCAAGCCGTTGCAGGAATTAATGAACCGAGTATGACTTAATTTACTCATGAAAGATGGCTTCCAAAGGTAAAGAAGTTTGTTCGTCTGCGCATAATCGATCACACACAAGTTTAAATTATCATATCCAATCCAATTGAAAAGAAAACGAGGGCGTTGATTACTGGTGTGGTGGAGGTGGTCTGCGATGAAATATGGAGACCTTACGAGATTTTTCCAAAGTTTGGAGACACATTGAAATCGGATTAGGGTTTTTACTCGGAGTCGCTTGAGAATGTTGGTGATGATTTCATCGGGAAGAAATGGAGTATCGCCCTGCACTAGCATCTTCTTCATCGGCAAATCCACAAATATAAGCAGGAGAACGAAGATTAGAAGAAATAAAAAGCGATCGGTCAGCAGAGTAAACAAGTGGTGAAGAGAGGAGGGTTTTAAAAGGGACTGGTGTGGGGTTTTCTCTCAACCCTCTTTTTTTAACATATTATTTTTCGTGATTCAAATCGAATTACTTATCTTACCTTATCCCATTATCATTGATATTATTATTTGTTTTGATATCCCCCACATACATACATTAGGATAGAGCAATGGGCAGTCCATGCTTTAAACCCATAATTCACCCATTTAACTTTACAGGGATACAGGCTAGCCTATAAAATGTAAAATCACTTAGAATAAGTTAATCTAAACAAGCTAATGACTTGGTTTATTATCTATAAACACCAAAATTTTCTCTGCTCCCTGAAATAGGCGTCTCAACTATAACAACTGATCGGGCAACATTCCTATGTCTCTGACAAAGGTTGTCTTTTTGAAATTCCTGTGCGCTATCCCTACAAGCTATTTTTTCATAACCTAATGCAAGTTTAGATATTAAACCTTCCATCTGAAATTTATAAAGATTGTTTCCTGACATTGTGATCACTGTGAAATTTAGTGATCTCTCAAATAACCAGTTAACAGGAGATGATGGTTCTTTTGCAATTCTTACTCCCATAAGAAGGTTGGGACAAAATAATTTGGTTTCCTTTCTTTCAGGGTTGTTTTAGGGGATTATATCACTGGCTAAAAATTTCTCTTTGGGAAATGTAAATATTTTGTTGATTATCTATTTCCACTTTACAGTTTTGTCAATAATCCTGGATTAAAACTGCCAAAATATCATATTTTGCCACTTGCTTCAATATGAACGTATGGAGGTGATTATTGGTGACAAAAAAGAGTTCAAGTATATGGAAAAAGATGGCCGACTTTGTATGATGAAGCGGTTAATAATAGTTTCTAATAGAAGAGACACTAATAACTATGGTATAAGAATATTTATATCAGAAGTTAATTTGAGAAAACATAAATAACAAGAAAAAAAATTAGCCATGCTATCAATTTGCCGTGACTCATGGCTCCAAAAAGTTCGTGATCAACTAGCCATCAAACTTACAAGTGAATTTGCAAAGGTTTATAAATTTTGGGGGAAATTTTGGAGAACTAATTGGGCAAAAAAAAATTATAAATTTGAGAGACAAAGTGGATTTGAGTGTTACGTCTAGGATCAAAACAAATTCAATTCATTCACATATTCCTACATTTAGAACTATAAAGTATTTTTGAAGTGACCCACCCTAAAAAGTGTACTTATACTCCATTATAACATGCATGCTTGCGTAACCCTACACTGTAACTGACTTGAATTGAGTGAACCATCTTGTTTGTTGCAGCACAATCATCATCATCAGTATCTTCTTCTGTTCTTTCGGTTTCATGAGAATTCTTGCTTCTTTTCCTATGTAGCTGCCTATTTTCTTTGCATGATCAGCTCATGCTCCTTCCATCTCAAGACTAAAGAGATAGACGATTACATTATCAATTCCTATTTTGATCATTTTTGTTTTAGAGTTGTGTATGTTTTGTAGCTATTTTGGCATTGTTATATGTGTTAGCAGTGGTACAAGGTGTGTGAGCGGTTTAGCAGTTGCACGGGATGATTGAGATTACATAGTTACAAGTTGTGATTACATATAAATTATACTCCTCCGGTCATTATTATAAGATTATTTACCTAATTTGATTATATAGATGATAGCTCCTCCTATAATAAGGTTTGGTGAACCCAATTTCTGCTGTGTCTCCACTAGCTTGGCATGGGTCAAAGGCATGATCATACCCAAACCGAACCGGAATCCATTATTTGTGGTTCGCCATGAGCCTCGCATTGACACCCTCATACCTCTATATATAATTCCTAAGCCTTTTGACATCCTCATATCCTCATATATAATTCCTAAGCCTTTTGACACCCTCATACCCTCCTTCTTCTTAGCTAACTACTCTCAATCATTATACCATTCTCTCTTTATCGCGGTTTTCTGTTGCATGCTCTGCTAATGCTTTTGCATGTGGTGTCAGAAAGGCATATGACCAAGTGAAGCAAAATGCTTAAGTAGGAAAATATATACTTGAGAAACAAAACTAGATAATAGGGAGACACTTGTTTCTAGAGGCTGTCTACACATGTAAAGCAAGGGAGAGAATATATATTGCATGAACCATCAAGTCCTTACTATCTCCTCCTTACCAAGTAAAAGATTAAAAAAAAAAATTAATAATAAAAACTTGGTGTGTTCATGAGATCCCTTGTGACTTCCTCTGGTTTTTCCCCTCACATGCTTTTATTTTGTTCATTTCAGGCATTTCATATTTTGGGTACCAACCCAACGTTCATTTTGATTTTTAGTAATTTTTTTGATGAATTATTTTTTTAATACTTTAAGCCTTGACTTACTTCATTGAGTTGGATCAAATCAAATGCCTACAAAACTCAATGCTTAAGTTCAAAACTTTACATATTGCATCAACCATCTAGTCCTTGCCGTCTTCATTCCTGGCATTTAATATTTTGGGTACCAACCAAATACATTTTGTTGGTTAAGAGTAGTACATTTCCTTTTATGAATTGGTTTTTTAGTACTTTATGCCTTGACTTACTTCATTGAGTTGGATCAGATCACATGCCCACAAAACTCAATGCTTAAGTTCAAAACTTTACACTGAAACAGAACAAGTCACAAACTATTTAAAGACCAACAACTAAATTTTTCATTCTGTTTTTTCACCTGTTATATCTAAAATGTAATCTAAAACACTCAAATTTTGTCATATTTTACTCTCTAACTTCCTTTAAATACCCACTTTTATCATATTTTACTCCTAAAGAAAAGATTTTTAATTCAATATTTTCACTATTTGGATTGCCAATCCAAATAAACAGAGCCAAAGTTGTAGCCATCAAGTAACCAACTAACTAACCCTATCCTCGGTTTAGTATTTCATGCTGATCACAGCGGTGAGAACTTAATTTCTCATCATTGTAATGTAATGAGTTATTAGCCATTCAAATTTTAATATGAAAGGTTTAAATTTAAATTTTTAAATTTTTTATTTTGTAAATGATAAATTCATTTTTAGGAGAAAGGATAATTATAAGATTATCTTTATTTTTTAATTTGACATATAATAAAATAAAAATTTATTTAAAGTATAAAATTAAATTAAATTAAACCCAAACTGTCTAAAATTAATCTAATATTAATAAAGATGGGTGATGAACACATTTTTAGTCATAAAATTCATGAGTAAATGTGCTCCCCTAAATCCTCACATGATTTATCGTACTGACATTGGATATTTTAAGGGAGAATTAGAATAAAGGACCTAGAGCAAGTGATATTTATTTGGGAGGGCCATGAAATTCTAATTATTTAGAAGGACTAAACAATTAAAATATAAATTTAAAAATACCATATCATATCGTCCCTATCAAACTGAATAGATCAAGACTTGATAAATTGAAGCACATCATTTTCAAAACAAAGTGATATAAACTGGAGTTTGATCAAACAAACTGGAATTTGTAAATAATAAACTGGAGTTTCGAAATAATAAACTGGAGTTTGTATCTTGTTTCAAGATGAACTTCGCGAAAACATTTTGAAATCGATTTGAGCTCGAACTGGAATCATTAAGTGAATCATTTGAGCTCGATAAACTGGAATCATTACTAACTCGAGTTTGTGATTATTTGAAATGAAAGTAAGATTAAGTCCACAAAACTCAAACTAGAGTTTACAATATTAGACTCGAGTTTGCTTAAGTTCAATATAGTGAAAAGCTCTTGGCCTGGCACAAATTGGAGTTTAACAAGTATAACTCGAGTTTGCTTAAAAGAGTAAATTCTTTGAAAAACTCTTGGCCTAGCACAAATTGAAGTTTAACAAGTCTAACTCGAGTTTGCTTAAAGGGTAAATTTTAGAAAACTCTCAGTCTGACAGAAACTGGAGTTTGTCAATACTAACTCAAGTTTACTTAACTTGAAAAACTTTGAAAGCTCTTGGCCAAGGATAAACTCAAGTTTAAATGATCATACTTGAGTTTAGTTAAGTTAAAATAACTTGATTTACTCTCTATTAAGGTCAAACTCGAGTTTAACAATTCTAAACTCGAGTTTGTTTTTTACAAGATAAGTTTTTAACTTATCAAGAACAAACTTCATTTAAATTTACAGTTATCAGTTATCATCAAAATACATAGAGAACTAATACAAACCACCTGCATCTTCTCTTTGATCCAGATTTGACAGAATATTACTGCTCCATTTAGCATTGGGCTACATAGATATGCACCTCAATCCCATGGTCTGTAGTGTAAGGTTGGGACTTGGCTAAGGAAGGCCATCAAAAGAGATATGATTTTACAAGGTGATGGGGATTGAATAGGGCGGTGGTTCAACTTTGGCCATGAAAGTCACTATTGACTGTGATTTAGTAGTGAAAGCTACCCCTCGTTGTTGGCGATGGTCATTTCATCTCTCTTCTGCAATTTTCGATCTCCTTTGCCCTCTCATAATAAATATCAAACGCTCCTAAAAATTTGTTGAATATTGTTTGATTTTTCTGTTCAACATTGTTGACTTGTTGTTAGAATTTGGTTGATTATTGTGATATGATTCTACATTTCAATGTCAATATCTTTGACTTTGACAATAAAAATGGTTGGATCATCTTGTGTGAGAGTTAGAGCCGAGAAATCGGGTAGAGCCCGTTTAAGCCCTTCAAGAGTCGGGCTTGAAAATTAGAAGAGCTAAATGAAATTGACCCTACAAGAACGACCTTGTAGGGCCTCGAGTCATCCTTTTAGGCCCTTTTAATTATTTTTTTTTTAAAAAAATTATCTAGACTTCCTAAACTTGAGAGTTGAGAAGTGAGAGCCTTAAAAATTTTAATCTCGGTCTATCTTTCCTTTTTTTTTCCTTCGAAAATCTCTCTCACACTCAGACTCACTCATAGACTTGAAGCACAATCAAATGTCTTTGAAATTGATGATAGTGGCGAAGAAGATGACAATGATAGTAATCGTACTAATGTTACTTAATGATATGTGTCTTATGTTTTATGTGAGTTATTTGTGACAATAGTTTGCTTTTGATTACAAATTAGTGAATGTATTTATTTGTTGGATGATTCGTGTTATTTAGATATTAATGTTGACAACATTTATTTGATAAATTAGAACTTTAATTGTTGTAACTTACTAGTTATATTTCATTAAAAAAATAGAGGCAAAATAGTTAAAATTTAGAATAGTAACTTTTGGACCCTGTGGGTAGGCTCTGGTGCTCGTGTCCTGACTTTGAAAAACATATGTTTTTCTTATCGGACTTTGAAAAACATGTTTTTCTTATCCGATTCCCTTGGTGAACAAGAGAGAGAAGGCCCCGATCCTTTAAGAAAATGATAAAGGCATTTTGGTATTTTTACCTTTATTCCAAATAAATACAACTTTCTAGCGAGACTTGGTGAACAAGAGAGAGAAAGAAATCAGAAGATGTGAAAGTGGAAAATGATAAAGGCATTTTGGTATTTTTACCTTTTAATTTAGGTATTTGTTCTTTTCAAATAAATACACTTTTTAAAGTCCTTTCTAGTAAATGTTGTTTTCTTTTGCCGTTTATTCTATTTGTCCCCTATTTCGATTCTTAGTATTTATTCTTTTGACCCAAAGTCAAATTTGGTTGACTTTGAATATTCTTCCGCACCATCGTTCTCGACATTGTTGGGAAGACGAATGGATTATCAGTTCAGCAAATGTACTCCCCTAAATCCTCACGTGATTTACCGTACTAACCCAGTGGCGCTGGATATTTAAATTCTGAGTATTTTTTCTTTTGACCCAAAGTCAAATTCTTATTGGCGGAAGTTGACTTTGAATATACTTCCGCAATATCAGACGAAAAATCAACGTTCTCGAAATTCTTCGGACGACGAATGGATTATCAGTTCAATTGCAAGTTGCGACTAGATTCGGGTCATTTGTACGAATTTAGTCTATATAATATTGCTAATTCTCTCGGGAATGTAGGGGCAGAAGATTGGAGATATGAGGAGATTGATATCGTCTTTGATGAGTTCGTTCCTTCTTTTGGCGATTTTAGGGTTTAGTTTGGTGCTAATTGTTTCTGGCAATGCCGAAGGTGAGTGATGACTTTTGAATCTGAAGATACTCTTTGAGGGGTATTTTAATTACTTCAGAAATATCTTGTTCCAATGAATTGATGCTTTAAATGTTCTTCGTTACCGACGTTTCTGCTTAATTCTGTTTTGTTCATCTGATTATTCACCTTTTTGAGCTGTATTGTTTCTGGGTCTAAGTCATGAATTTCAGCTTCTGAGTAATATTTATACATCGGGGAATAATGATTAGGCTTTCATCTTGGGACTGTCCTTTTGTAATATTTCAGCTTGTGCTCTGTACTTAGATTGGGTGTTTCCTTGATCACAAAGTTGCAAGTTTAATTTTAAATTTCTTCTCACTTTTACTGTTGGTTTAGTATTTGTGGCCAGAGGGTCTCGTTGATTCTAAGGATGTTTTTCACTTATCTGTAAAATAGGTGACGCACTGAATGCATGGAAGATGAACTTGGCTGATCCTAACAATGTTCTCCAAAGTTGGGATCCTGCACTTGTAAATCCCTGTACTTGGTTTAATGTTACGTGCAACAGTGAAAATAGTGTGACCCATATGTAAGTAATTTGACCTTAATTTAAGATTCTTACTGCGCCTAGTGTAAACAATTAATTTGAGTTCTTGTCACAGTGGTCTTGGAAATGCAAACCTTTCCGGTCAACTGGTTCCACAGCTTGGTGAGCTATCAAATTTACAGACCTTGTGAGTTGGGAATCTAATCTTATGTTAAGTTGATTTGCCTCATTTTATTGGTATTCTCTTTTGTTCTTCTTCAATGGCTTATTAAAAGATGATATCATAAACAACACTGCTATTTGAATAGGGTAGCTATAAGCTTTTTTCTAAATTACCTGTCAAGAGCGAATGAGGGTAATGAAGAGGTGAGGTTTGCATATGGCCAAAATAGAAATTTGTGAAATTTTAGAGGTACAATATGGTAACAAAATGTTCAGACCCAAGAGTAATTTTCCAATTCTAGGGGGATGGTGGCACCAACCAACCCTGTCAAAGTGGTAGGGTTCCGCATACCAAACATCACAAAATGGGCAATCCCAGTTCTAAAACTAAAACCAACCTCTCCAGTATCTCATACCAAACAGGGCCTATATGTATTGTTAAGTTGATTTGCCTCATTTTTATTGGTATTCTCTTCTGTTCTTCTTCAGTGGCTTAATACAAGATGATCTTATAAAAGAATACTGCTATTTGAGTAGGCTGTGTATAAACCGTTTTCTTGATTACAACACAACAGCGACAAAGCCTTAATTTCACTAGGTCACATGGATCAAACAACACAATTGTGCTTTGTTAAAAACCAAATCTCAGGAAAAATTGTTGACTAAGAGATCTCACTCTATAACCTCATTGAGCGTTCTTGTCGGTCTTCCTCTATCCCTTTTGACCGGGCCAAACAGCTTGATCTACCCTCCTCAATGGCACATCCAATGGCCTTCGTTGTACATATTCAAACCACCTCAATCACCTACCACAAAAACTTTTGTAGATGCAATTACCTATTTCAATACTTCCTGGACTCACTTAACAACTTGTTTTGAGGAAGCATTCTCTCTTTCTCTCCTCTATATTGTCCTGAAGATAAGTCAAATAAATTGCTGCTCCTTAATAATCTATGTCCACTTCTGGGTTTCAGATGTGCAACCTGTTGGGGTGTTTTCTTTAATCATTTTAGCACTTTGAACAACCTAGAGTCTATCAAAAGTGATGATGAATCATTTTAGCACTCTGAACAAAGTAGAGTCTATCGTTTTGATACCAGTGCCAGCAACAATATGCTTGTTTGTTTCAAATTTCACCAACTGGAAGCTTGCTATTAAATTTCAGAGGATTCCATCCTTTGCATGCTATACTTGTTCAAATCTTAAAACAGTGTTGTTTGTGCTATACAGGGAAGCTTATGGCAATAGTTTAAGCGGAACAATTCCGGATGAGTTTGGAAACTTGACGAACTTGGTGACCTTGGAACTCTTCTTTAACAGATTAAGTGGCCCCATCCCAGGCACGTTGGATAAACTTCAAAAGCTAAGGGAACTGTATGTCTTGCTTTGCTTAACCCTTTGGATCTTCAAATTTCATCTGTCTGATTCAATAATATTGAGGTTGCTTAGTTACAACAATTTATTATTGATGAATATGTGTGTGCGTGTGTGTACCTATATATATATATATATATATATGCATAATCACTTGAAATTGGTGATGGAGGTTTGTACAGTTTTTGTTAAATCCAAATGTGATTATCCATTTTGTTCATGTACTTGATGTTAAAATCAGGTCTTAAGGATAAATCAGTCATTCCAACATGTTTTTTTACAATTTTTGGCCCATTCAGTTTGCCTAGAATTTATCTCATATCTAGTCCTCCACTGCGAGGGGAACCCCTCTAACATGTTTATTTCAAATAATGTGAAATCACTTAAAAGTAAGCTAATCAAAATAAGGACTTACTTTATTATCTATAAACACTGATTTTTTCTGCTCTCTAAAACAGGCGTCTGAACAATAACAACTTATCGGGCAACATTCCTATGTCTTTGACTAATGTTGCCTCTCTGCAAGTCCTGTAAGTTACTCCTACAAACTACTTTTTCATAACATAGTGCAAATTTAGATATTTAGTTGTGCCATTCATCTTAAATTTTCTTCAGATTGTATCCTAACACTATGATCACTTCTGAAATCTAGTGATGTCTCAAACAACCATATAACAGGAGATATCCCAAATAATGGTTCTTTTGCATTTCTTACTCCCCTAAGGTTGGTACAAATACTTTTGTTTACTTTCTTCATGGCTATTTTTGTGGATTAACATGTTCCACTTTACAGTTTTCACAATAATCCTGGATTAAAACCATTCAAGTATCAAATTTCACCGCCTCCTCCAGGTTTGTAGATGCTTGTTCTATACTGCTGTTTTGTTTTGTCATTTTTCTTTCCTCATTTTTGTTTCTGTTGCTCCCTGTTTTGTAATTGAAGTTTCTACACAATTCTTTGTTCAACTGCGACGTGGAGGTACATGATAGAATTAAATTCTTAAGATTTCTGCTCATCTAATGTGTTTTATCACAGAGCGAGTCAATAAACTCTGTCAGTCTTTAAAAGAATCCCAATGTATTGCCAGTATAATGAGTCAATTGTTGAAGGAATGTAAGTTTTAAGTCATGTTTTTAAATGAAACTCGTGTCTACGTTGTATTTTTATGATGGACTTCATTTACTGATTCTACTTATAAGAAATAAGAATCCTTTTGTTTTGATCCTGGTAGAGACTGAGAGATTCTTAGCCAATAGGTAGTAATGACTACATGAATCAATCATAAAGATGCACATAAATAGTATTCCTCTCATTTTAAGTGTAGGAGCTTGATAACTAATTTGCAAAAATTAAGAAAAATAGTCTAGTTAGTTATATATAAGAAATGTATGTTGATTTCCTAAAATACCCCTCTAATCATTTGCCTTGGGAACTATCCCATAATAGAAACCCTCTTAATAAGTGTAATTAATAAGGGTAATTTGGCGAATAGATGATCAATTTAGGAGACAGTCGGTATTAGCCTTACATTTAAGATAAAAGTAAATCCATTCACTCATTCCTACATTTAGGACCGACCTGAAGAGCATATTAGAAGTGATGCGCATTAAAAAGGTACTTCTAACATACTTGTATACAACTATGACTTGAATTGAGTGAATCATCTTGTTTGTTGCAGCACCATCATCAGCAACAACTTCATCTTCTGTGCTTTCGGTTTCATCAGGATCCTTGCTTCTCAGCCTGTGTAGCTACCTATTTTCTTTGCATTATATGCTCATGCTCCTTCCATTTCAAGACTAAAGAGATAGATGACTACATTATCCAGTTCCTATTTTTATTATTTTTGTTTTGGAGTTATGGGTGTGTGTGTTTAGTGGCTATTTTGGCATTGTTATGTGTGAGCCGTGGTACAAGTTATGTGAGTGATCTAGCAGTTGTAATGGATGGTTTAGATTACATGGTTACATATAAATTAACATCTTAAGGTTCAAGTTGTGATTCTACAAATCAGACGATGATTAAAAATACAACATACCATTAATGCCTTAAAATACTGAATTTACTTGCGCATTGAGTGAGGGAACCAGTTTCGGTGCATATCCTTTGAATAGGCACCACGCGCGTCCCATCCTTGGACTATCCAAATATGATCTGGATGGTCTAGATTTGATTTTTTACTTTTTATTTTAAAAAAAAAAAAAAATATTTTAATAAGTAGAAAATCTAAAATAAAAATAACCTCATAACTAATATTTTTCAAAAAATGATTTTTTATTTAAAAATCACTAGTTTAAAAAAAATTAAATTTGGACTATTCTGATCCCATGTGGATGGTCCTATACTCGATGGGACGAGAACACATAGTATCTATCCAAAGGATGGCATACTCGAATAAGTTTTCATACAGTAAAGAACTCTTAAAATGAGGATTGAAAATCCCAAGTGTGGCTTAAACAAAGATAAGGCAGTGCAAGCTTTCCTTCCCTTCCTCCTCTGTTTATCTCTGGTTTCATTATTTCAAAACAACAGTATATTAGAAAAAGTTTTTAATATACCCAATTCACCCCCCTCTTGGGTATATAGCTCCATTTACAAAGGATGGGTACCGAAACCAATTCTTTGTGTGAGTTTCTGTGAGTGAGTTGATGATATAGTAGATGGAGAGATTCAGCCTTTTTAAATTGGGCCATTAGTAATTTAGGCTTTTTTTTAAAGCAAAATAAAAAAGGACCTACCGCTGATTTTTAGCCCTTTTTTATGCATGACAAAAATCCTATTAAAATAGGAAGTGAAGTTATCACGGGGGGTTGGCTCAGACTCACCGGCAAATAAGGTCCAAGTTTGAGCCTTGTGAATAAAAAATCCCCAGTCGAGACTCATCCACCATAGCTAGGTGATGCGACGGACGATTTGGATTAGTCGGATCGATACCGAATGGGCAACCAAAAAAAAAAAAAGGAAGTGAAGTTAACAAATTACAAACAGAAGAACAAATACTTGAATTAGAAAGCCTAATGAATAAAAAAAGAGAAATTGCATGTGTGTTTGGGTAAAACTCAAACCCTTGTTCTATATTGCTAACAAATGCATAAATTAAAGCTAAAATTTCCTGCCACAAAATGTCAGGCTTGAAGGATTTTTGTCCTTTTGAAGCATGTTCATTAAGATTTTGATTTTTGGAAAAAAGAAAAAAAAAAAAAAGAACTTAGGATTCTTTTGAAAAAAGGTAAAAACACCAAAAATAAGCTCAAAAATAAGATTGTGTTTTAAGCAGGTGAGGTCGTAGGTCACTTGGCAGAATCTAGCCTATTGCCACCCTTATTACTTATTAGCATATGCTGTTTTGCTTCTCTTGATATGTTATATTTCACTATATAAGGTAGCTTTCATTAATATTTTCCTTTAAATAGGATATTTTCATGTCCACATCGATTTTTTCTACATTATAAACTGGTCAAACCGTCTCACATAAAATTCATTACTAGTACTAAGACAAGAATTGTTTTTTGGGGTCTCTTCTACATTCTGATGTATGTTTATTACTTAGATATTTTGTAGATTATAGTTTTTCATAATGAATGAAATTACGCTTTATAAAATTAAAAAAAATACTTGAAAATCTTTTATCAAGTGCCTAATTAGATTGATTATTGGTTCTTGAATTATTTCATATAACTATTTAATAAATCTCCAATGTTATTTAATATTTATATCGAGGCCATCTGACCCAACTCACACTGGGTGTGAAAGTTTCTTTTATCAGGTGAAAAATGATATAAATCCTTCAATATAATGTTATTTCCCAATCTACAAAATCTGAACTATTGACTAAAATAAAAATAAACCTTCGATTTAACCCACATCCAAGTTTAATTAAATGGTTTTTGAATTATTGATTGTTTTTTTATGCCACACATATTCTGTATTTAATTTATTAAAGTTGATTTGAGAAAAATCTAATTTATGAATATACTATGTGGTTTGATAAATAAATAAATAATTAATTACTATGACTTGTTGGTTTTGGAGTAAATCCACCGACTTTCATAGGTGAAAGGTCTAAGCATATGTAATGCAAGAATAAGAAAGCAAATTTGATTGCAACTTTATGTATTTTAACTTTCTTGAATAATTAATTAACTATAAAAAAAAAAAAAAATGGAAAATATTAGGTCAACTATTCCAGTAAGGTTGAATATTACTCTGCAACATTAATTAAACTTAAAGAAAAATTATTCTGAAGAAAAATTTATGTTCAACATATTTATTTAAAAAGCGAAAAAAGCCAAGCCTTCAAATTTTAATATTAAATCACTACCAGCTACTTTCTAGAATTATAATCTGATACTTTTTTTTTATAATAATTTTTCCTCATTGAACAGTGAACACTTCTTGCTTTCAATTATATAGTATTACAATTTAATATTGCAACTTGATACTGTTCATTTTTAATTATAACAAACTTTAGTATACGGATCCACTAGACTATATCAAAGTCCGTTTAGTGATACGATGTACAATTTAATAGTGAGTATATTATAATTAAATCAATGATAAAATTTTATTTAATTTCAATCTTGTGGTCGAAATGGTTCTTCTTGATGCAAGTGACAATTACTACATTATAGGCTTGTTTCATCTTTGGCACATGAAATATACTTAACGGAAAGATTAATTCAAAAAAACTCTCAAAGTCTCAACTACTTCTTTTAAGTATCTGTTTAAGTTGATATAAGAAAAATATGTTTATGTAAGTTAAGATAAAAATACTCACACACAGTTACCTCGAAAACCATAAATTACGTTAAAAGAAAGTTTTTACCGTTAACCTAAATGGGTACATAATATTAATATAAGTTAATGAATATCTTTATTACCATATTCAGTCATTAATGTCAAAAAATATTTAACTAGTTTGGGTAGAATAATAAAATTAAAAATTAGTTAATTTGAAAAAAAAAGTGACATTATCTCCTTAAAATATCAACATGTTACAATAGATTATATGTTGGCTAAAAAAAAAAAAAAAAAAAAAAAGCTAGATTGTATAAGCTTGGGAAAAATATGATAAATATATGAGGCAAAATGAATTCATGTATTATATTTAGGATAAATCTAATCTCACAACTAATTCTTATATTAAAGATAAAATGAAGTATTGTTCATCATATTTTAAATACAGTGAAGTTTAAATAGGGGTAATTCTTTCAACGCCGCTGGAAGAAAAATATCTCCCAACAAATTCTAACATGTATCAAAATTTGAAGGGTTAGGATGCAAATTTGTTCTGGAAGTATTAGCTGAGGAGTAATGTTGCCCTTAATATCACCCTAAAACTTTTAAAATGTATCAATCTTGCTCTATACCGTTAAAAAACTAACGTTGACTATTAACTTTTTAACGATAATTAAAGGCAACATTGCTCATTTTAATAATTTAACAATATTGAACTTAAAAAAACTTTCAGAATAACATTACTCATAAGTGAAAACTTCCAAACCAAACTTACACTTGAACCCAATTTGAACACATAATTTAAGAGATTTTTTAATGAAAAGACCACTGAAAACGTGGAAGAAAAAGAAGATAATCAACAGGCCACATATGCCTAAAATAGTTGCAAAGAATGACTCTATAGTCTTTACTGTAAAGAAGGAACATATCTACCTAAGCAGCATTAGCATCCATTTGGAGCTCCTACCTATAAAACATTCTAAGTAATTAAGTAAATTCACCTAACTAATATATATATCCGTCGTTTTAGGGTTCGTGATGACTCTCCCTTTTAATACAAGTATTTCATCTGGAACTCTAACTCGAGATCCAAAAGATTTCGTGGAGAGTCTTTTTTCTCATCTAACTAATAGCTTTTATTGAGAGTACTTTTTATATTTTACAAGAAACAACTAATTACCTTCTAAGGAATAATAATAGTTCTATTTAAGAGATATTGCATTCTTTATAGTTTCTACATCATCCAATTACGGAAAATTCTCTCCTAAATCCATATAAGCGTCTATCAATGAAACAATAATAAATATAAAATAATGATAGTCAATGTGAATATGTGATGTAATCTTTCCATATCTCTTTAATCTATTCATATATTTTATAAATTAATGTGACCTAAACACATGCATTTCATGCATTAGTCAAACAATGTATACCGCAGATTGATGACTTAGTCAATTCTTTTATACAAATACTACTATATTATACTCCTTAGGTTAGTTAAAAAAAGTGACATCATTCAATGTTCAAACTTGATCCACAGCCTTATCTTTAATTTTTTTTAATTCTAATTTGCTTCTGAATTCTCTGTTTTGATAATAAAATATAGGAATATTAATATTCCTTCTTTCATATATAGCATGTATTTTGACTGAAATATGCACATGTTATCTGTTTCAATTTTACTATTCCCAATTTTAATTTTCTAATGAGATACACAATAATTTTCTTAAGTATTTTTTGGTCAAACACAACTAAAAGGATAAGAAATTTTAAAATACATTTTGTCCCTTTCTTCAATATTGCATTACTTTTTAGTCATGCTAAATGAGAAAAAAAAAAAAGATATATATATTTTACGGCCATGCAATTATTTTATGAAATTTTTTCTTTGAATGGGTTTCTAATGGATTCTTCACTTACTGAAATGGTTTCATATTTCGATACGAATTTGGAAATTTTCCAAAAAGAAAATCTTAGATTATTTATGCACGGTAAAATATAATTAGGTTCTCTTTTGTAGGATAGAACTATTTTCATGGAAATGGCAAAAAGGGAAAGAATAAATGTTTCTGGAAATGATATTTTTGGGAAACAAATGTTCCATAGATGGAAGAAATAAGATTTTCCCCTTTCTTTCTTCTTCTTCCTCCATTTTATTATGATAAAATTAAAAATGGAAAATTAAAAAAAAAAAAAAAAAAAAAAGGTAAAGTGGTCATCAAATTGCATGAAAAATCCTATCTAACATGCTCAAATTGAGTTTTGTTTTGTTTTGTTCTCTCTTTTTATACCTAAGAAGAGTTGAACCTTTGATTTTTACTCACATTACGTCTCATTTCAATCTCACCACTCTCGTGTTACGTCTCCAACATTTAATATTAAGAAATAAGTTCATACTATTTTAATATAAAAATTGTTTTTATTGGAGATGACAGTTAAATATGCATATGAAATAATAAAAATTTTAAAAATTAAAATGTTTTAAAAGAACATCATTTTTTTTTTGTGGCAAAAATTAATCCACTTTGAAGTACCGAGGACAAATAACCACAATTTGAATCCACACAAAATTAATGAAATCAAATTTTCAAATATTACAAATTATATTTTATTGAAAGTAAGAAAACAAAATCATAAATTCAAATGTTACCAATTATATTTTATTGTTGAAAGTTGATTTCTCTACTTTAAATTGATTTGTTATTCAAAATTAATTACTTTGTCATCTATAATTCAAAATTAAGTTACTTTTTTTTTTTGAAAAAAATTATACTTTCAATGAGTTTTGTTTCACATCTATATACTTTTTAATAAGTTTTAATTTTGATCCCTACACTTAATAAAATTAATGAAATTAACATTGTCGGATCCAAGTTTCTATGAAACATGAAACTATAGGAACAATGCTTGGGTGACATGAGGTATATAGTACAGAGAAAACAACGAAAATAAATTATAGAAATTAAAATCAAAATTTGTTAAGAATATGTTTGGTGCACTATTCATGCTTTATCATACCGAATCTCAACCGTTGGATCTAAATTTGACACAAGGCATCATCTCCACCATACAACACATCTCCTTACCTCATCATGATGTCAAGGTGATGTCACCCATGTGCTTTATGAACTTCTACCGATAAAGTTCCCCATTCGGTGTAATTCAAAATCTCAAAAAAAACCGAACACAACCCACCGAAGCTCTATTCTTCCTCTTCGGAAATATTTGAGTTAACTAAATTTTTGATCCCATTAAGGGTATTAGTTGTCACATTGAACATTTTCGACAGACGTTTGCGGTTCGAAATTACTTCGGGTAATGCTAATTTCGGGACAAAAATCCACCGATTCATAATATGTCCAGTTGTTTTCTACTTAGTTCAAGGATTTCAAGTTATGATTTATTTTCCATTGGTTATCACTTTTCTTATCCGCCCTTTGTTTACAAAATATCTTTTCATCTGATCCCTTATTCGCCCCGCACGGCTACGGAAATGACTTCCGCTAACACCAACTTCGGACAAAAATTCACTTATTTGTAATATGTCCCACCTAAGAAACTTAGTTCATGGTTTTCTAGATAGTATTTAATTTCTATCGGTTCTCATTTATCCAACCTGGTTCTTCCACAAATATCTTAATTATATTATTATTTAATTAACAAAATATCATGATATTATTTTTGAAAAACCCACAACCCTTTTCACACTCAAATTTTGGTTTTCTCTTCCCTTTATTATTATTTTTTTTTCTTTAATTTATCTAAATTAGCTAGAAGCTTAATTAGAGCCTTAATCCCATGATTAGCAATCTTTTAGGATTTAGGGTTTTCATTTCTTAATCTCACCAATTTTTCTTAATCTTTTCTAATTGATTAGCAAGCACACTTTATGCTAATATTAGCCATAAACACTTAGTTAAAGGATTTTCCATAATCTACCTTAAATATTCTCTTGTTCGGGCTTAAACAATTAGCCATTAATTACTTAACTAATCACTTTCTAATTGTTGATAATTTTCTTAATTAGGATTAATCATTTTCTCACAACTATTTCATTGACATTGGTGTTTTATGTCCCACATATCATATTAAAAATCATAGGGCAATTTATGCTCCCCAAAATTATATTTAATTTTGCCTCATTATTTTTCAAGGGAAATAATCCCAAAAATTCCTAAAATTAGAGACAACATACTTTCTAATTTTCAATAAATATTTTATTGCCTCTTGGGATTTATCATAATATTTTCGGGGCATTTCATGCCCATAATTGCATTTAGGGATTTTGACACTTTAATCCCTCTAATTTCATTAGAAATTTCCTAGACAATAGAATAAGTATCCTACAAGGTTTTAAAACCACATATTCACCTATTTCCAAATAGGTATTATTTGCTAAAATATAGTATTCCGATAGATAATTATCCTAGGTATTACAATGAGCACTTACGAGACTTACGAAATCGCCTACCAAAGGAGTCCCAATGACAATGAGGGGATCGAACCCACGACCCAAGGGCCTAGTCCTGGATCCCTTACCATTTATGTCAACTCTCATTGGCTCATGTTCTCTCTTTATATATATATATATATATATATATATATATATATATATAGTTTTGGTAGAGGTAGACACCTAACCCATTAGAGTCAGTGCATGCCTCCAAGCTCAAGAAGCGCTTACAGAGGTACTCCCTTTGGTCTTTATTAATTATAAGACACTAACTAATAATTATAAGACACCAACTAACAATTCTCACAAACCAATAAAAACAGTTAATTAAAGTCAATAAAATTGTCTTAAAATTTAAGTAACTTCCAATATTACTCCTACTAATTGCACTAAACTCTAATACCATATTGATTATTATTCTCACCTACTTCCCTTCTTAATTATGGGCATACATGAAAAAAAAATTAATGCTGATTGGAAACAAGCAAGTGCCTTATAAAAATGATCAAATATACTTATTAGTTGATGCGCTTGTAATAAGGACCAAAGGAATCTTCTTACAGATCGGCCATTAACGAGGCCCTCACATGACCAGCGGATAACGAACCTCCTCTTTTTTATAGTGAAGGCCAAACACCTTAACCAACTGCTCCAAATGAAACTCCATTAATTCACACAAGCATGACTTGCAGTATAAGAAAATGATCTGCCTTTTATGTATTTTTCTACAGTCTCTATTTGTGAAAAGCTATTAATTTTTTCTTCAGCAACACAATATAGAGATATCTAATAAAAATAACACCTACTCGTAAATTTTCTTAAATATATTATAAAGTAATTAAATAATTGTCGAATCACATAACATCGTGTTGATATCCTATTTCTTTCATACATGGTTACATAAGATCTACTATACATACACTGATATAATGTGCGAGTGATCTAAGACATCAATGTATTAATTATTACATACAATTATGTTTTGGTATTTTTTTAAAATAATTTTTTTCATCCACAAATTTTAAATTTGTAATTTTCTATAAGTGATTCTTTTCACTTGGTTTTGTTGTCACTATTAGAAAAAAAGTTTTTTTTTGGACCTGAATTAGGAGGGGGAAAAAAACTTTCTTTTCAATTGTTTGTTTGTTTGTTTGTTTTTTTTTTTTTGAAAAAAAGTGTAATATTCAACTTATGTATCTTTTTGGAATCAAATCTTCTTATTATCTTATTTTCTCATTATTCCTTATGAGTTCATCTAAACCGCTTGATTGGGAAGATAAGATAAAAGTTGAAGAAGTGATAACTTGAAGATATGACTCATGGTGACCTTTTAGATTGATTGGATGTATATGATTTAAAGATCATAAGAGATAATAAGAAAAGTGATGATGAGAGAAACTCGACCATCTTTTTTAAGGTAATTATTTGAATTTCATTTTCTATTGAGAAAAATGTGATTCTTTTTGTAAATGAGACTTATTACTTTTAATTTTAATACATGACCTGTAAAGTGTAATCAAACAACCAAATTAATATTCTTAAACACTCCCACTTTATGAAGGTAAGGTGTGACTGAATAATGTAGATTTTTTATGGGCATTTCATATTCTTATTAATAAAATAGAAGTTATAGAAAATGAGAAAAGATGTAAATAATGTATATTAATTATTACTAAAATAAGATATGCACATGTCTTAAAAGAAGTACACTAAAAAAAAAAAAAATAAATTTTTTTCTTGAAGAAATAAAAAGTATATACTTTTTAAAACGTGACTTGCATGTCTTTGGTCCTTTATTTACCATAAAAGGTCCACTTTGATCTTTGTTTTTAAAATAAAAAGTCTTAATTCTCTTATAAAAATAATAAGGTTACAAAAGAATAAAATTTGAGGGATCAAAACCTTTTGTTTAAAATTTGAAAGAACAAAACTAAAATGAGGACAAACTTAATAAAATAAAGATTATATTAACAAAAAGTAATATGATTTTATCTATTTATTCAATAACAGTTAGATTCTTTCAAAAATACTCTATCTACATTATAAATAAGATCAAAAACTAAAAGTATGGCTCAAGAAAGAAAAATCTTACTCCTTCGAACTTATTTATAAGGTGGACAGATTTTTTTTTAAAAAAAATTTTTAAACAAGTTTTTAAACAAGTTTTCTAATAGTTGAGTTTATAGTTAAATTATAATAATATTAAACCTTTTATTATATGACTGTACTTACATCAAGTCCTCCAATCATGCATAATCACCTCTCCTATTTTTTTTTTATTTGAGTTTATAGTTAAATTATAATAATTAAAAAATAAGGCACATGAAGATATGTGATTTGAGAACTTAATGAAATTGGTATAAGGAACTTGAAATAAGTATTTTTTTCAATTATATAGATATACAATTAGACTGTTATTTTAAATGTTATTAAACTTTAATAGAATTAATAAAATTTAAAGTTTGTAAACAATTTTAATAAAACATATTGAAAGTATGAAGTAGTTAAAAAGAATAGATGAGTCCTTACTCGTATGACAGCTTGACAAGTCACATGGGGGCAGTGACCGTTATTTTAACCCGAAGCTGCCAGAAGTGAAACCAAAAGACAAAATACCAAAAAACAATACAAAACCTAATTAGTTGACCAAATTTTGCCTTCATACATGCGAGATTCACGAACAAGTTTTGTCCACCAAGATAAATTAATTTAATAATTTTATCCTAAAGATTATATTAATAATTTGTTGATAACTTTTGTTCTTGATAGCAAGACAAAATTTATCAAAAAGGGGAACTAATATAAGAATACAAGGAAATGATGTAATCACCTAAAAATTTGATAAAAATAATATGTAATAATAAATCTCTGTATAAAAAGTAATAATAAGTTTATGCTGCTTACTTAATATTGAGATTTTTTTTAAAACAATTAAATCCATTTTTAGAAGCTCATAAAACTTTATCAATTTTAAAAAATAAAACGAAACATAAAAAATTATGTTCCATTATTACCGTAAAGAAAATAGAAAACACATCAATATAGAGTTAGTCTAGCAGTATAAAACCTTACTAGATCTTTCTAAGTCTCGAGTTTAAATTTTAGAAGAGACATTTATATTCGCAAAGGAATCCACAAACCTCAAAACAAAACTAAAACAGTGAGTTATTCGAATAGCTGACAATAAGATTTAGGAAAAGGACCGGGTTTGGAGCAATACCAACACAAACTCAAATCAATCCAAACCATATACTCAATTGATTCTTATTATAAAGATCAACTAACAAGTTTTTTGGTCTTTTTTATAAGGCATCTATTTCCAACAACATTAATTATTTTTTTCATGTCATCGGTGTAATTAATAAGAGTAGTTGGTTATTTGTTGTTAAACTCGGAAGTTGACTCTCCGAGATTATCGCCGCTTCTAGCTTACAAAACGAGTCGAGTCGCGGAAGGAGCTGCTAGTCATAAACTCTTAAACTTATGAGTTTATACACCGAGTTTATCATTTTTACGCTTTCTAACTTACAAAACCGTTAACTTACTCTTCAACTTATGTTAACTTTTTTTATTTGATCATACTTTCAGCCTTTTTATTGAAATTTCTTTATTAAATATGATAAATGATGAATGTTGATGGATTTAAGTTCAATTATTTGGATTTAAAATATATTTAAATCAAATTGTTGATTTATATTTTAATTATTTAATTATACACTTTGGACCAAATAATAAAAAGAAACACAAACTCAAATCAATCAAACCATATATAGAGCAAACCCAGCACCAACAAATTAATATTATTAGCCAACACCATAATATTGGAAATTATTTAGATCCTGGACAACTTTATTGATTTAACTACTTTTATTGGTTTGTGAGAAAAGTTAGTTGATGCCTTATAATAAAGACCAGAGAGGAGTATAGAGCAAAACCAAGACTTAACAAAATATTGCCAACACCACCAACGTTTATTGGGATCAAATGGTAAGGTAGTTTGATATTCTCAATTCGAGATTGTGAATGGAACTTGTCGACATTTATAGTTCTTTTCTCTCATTAAAGAGATTGACCCAAAACATTTAGATTAGTCGGCCCGATAAATCTTTTAAGCTAAAAAGAGATAGCCTAAGATATTAGATACCTAAAAAAAAAAAATTGCCAACGCCCTGACAGCTGACAAACAAAATATAGCCAACATAACTAATTTATTGGGGTATTTACTTTTGACAACCATTTACATATTTATTTCTCGCATTATCTACATTTTTCTTAAAGAAATTCTCTACTTAGAATAGACAGAACTGAAGGTATGTGACCAGCCAATAAAAAAAAAAATCGAAGAGATGGGTGGTGGGGACCATTACAGGCGCACAAGCGTGCGTCTTTGACCCTACTTGCTTCGTTCTTACTGTTCGCCAGTCTCTCTCTTCCTTCCCTTTTCATTTACATTCGAGTTTCTCTTTCTGATTACAGTTCTTAATTAATTCATTTTAAATCGAAGAATATTAAAAGTAGGAAAATTGAATGAGTGAGAGAATAATATAAAGAAGATGAAGAAATTATTTTAAACAAAGGTTGCAGTTTTCATTGACCCTGCTTTCTCCCCAACCCTTTGCGATGTCTTCTTGCAAAAGCTGAAGCTGCGAAATCTGCTTTCCTCTTTGTTGACTGCATTTTCAGGTAACCAGCGGTAGTAATCTGAGATTTCAGCTTCAGATTTCGTTGTGGGAATTTACAGAGAGGTTAAAGGAAAGGAGGATTTGAGCTTCCCAGAATTCGATTTTGGAGTTTTGTCACTGTAATTTTGGCTTCTTATGGTCAACGAGTTGCAGATACTTCTGGATTTTGTTAGGTATTGTGGAGATCGAGTACTCACGAGAGTCGGTTGATTATGCTTGGTTATGAAGCTCGTGGAATTGTAGTTGAAGAAGAAGATGAGAAATTTGAACGGAATGATTTCGTCTTTGATGTTTCTTTTTTTGGCTATTTTAGTGCTTGATTTGGTGCTAAAGGTTTCTGGCAATGCAGAAGGTGGGTGGTGCTTTTGACCAAACTCTAAGTGGGTTTTAATTACTTCAGAAACATCGGTCCCCAATTAATTGATGCTTTAAATGAGCTTTGCTGCAGACGTTTTAAACTTAGTTCTGTTTTGTTGATCTGATGATTTGCCTCTCAGCTTTGTTGTTGTATTGTTGCTGGGTCATATATATACTATTTACAGACGATACTGGGGGAAATGAATAGGCTTACATCTTTGGAGTAGCTTTTTAATATTTCAGCCTGTGCACTTTATCATTTAACTTGGGCGATTCCATGATCCTAAAGTGGCAAGTTTAATTTTAAGCTTCTTTCATTTTTTTTTTCCTGTTGGTTATTTTTCACACCCCTCCCCCTTTCCCTAAAAGTCCTGATTATTTTGCAGGTCTAACTTACCTTTTAAGGACCTAATGATCTCAACATGGAAATTAGGTTTCTTTTGTTAGTTGGCCTAGAATTAGGAATATGTGACTGAGGCTAACCTCTGGCTAGTTGCATTAATGTTCCTTATCTCTCTACGTATTTCCCAGTGCAACACTGTTGACACTTGTGAGTTTCCATAAATTGATGTAGTTTGCATTTTATTAGGGTAAAGTCAGCTGTCACTATGTTTTAACTTGGGTAGGACTGCATATGATTTGATATTAAGGATGTCTGCGCCTGAAAATTGCTTTTCTCTAAGACAGGTGATGCCCTGAATGCATTGAGGACCAGTATGGCCGATCCTAACAATGTTCTTCAAAGTTGGGATCCTACCCTTGTAAATCCTTGCACTTGGTTTCATGTTACATGCAACAGTGACAATAGTGTGACCCGTGTGTAAGTTATTTGCTTGGTTTTGACTGTCAATTTAAGATTATTGCAGGTGGATTGTAAAAGGAAAAAAGTAATAATTTGCATGTTTTGTCACAGTGATCTTGGAAATGCAAACCTTTCAGGTCAACTGGTTCCGCAGCTTGGTCAGCTCTCAAATTTGCAATACTTGTAAGTTGAGAATCTAATATATTGTTTTGCCTCATCTTTTCTGGAGCCAAGATGATGTTTAAGAATTATTATATAGTGATATTCTCTTCGGTCATTCTCCAGTGGCTTCTGAAATGATATTATAAACAAACTGATTTCTTAATTCACTGGCCCAAAAGCTTAAAATTTAGCAGATATAAGTACCTGAGGTTTCAGTAGCACCTAAAATTAATTCTTAACCTTGTCTGTTTTTACCAAATCATTCTTTGTTCCTCCTCTTTATTGTCCTGAAGATAAAGCAAATAAGTTGCTATTTCTGCTTCATCAGTACTTCTGATTTTCTTTGACAAAAAAAATAAAGTACTTCTGATTTCTGATGTGTAAACTCTGTTTTCTCTTGGATATTAAAATCTGACGCTGAACAAACTAGAATTCATCATTTTGACATGGTCCCAGCAACAAAAGCTGTTTTTCTTAATTTCTGGTGGTCCTTAGCATTCCATGATTTTCTCTTTGGAATGATCATTGTATCCATTTGTGTGGTTTGATTTTCACATTGTCTGCTACCAATAGAGTTCAAATCCTGTGCGCCTACTCATGTGTTTACTTTCTGTTAAATATAAAATATGACTTTTTTAGCTTCACTTGCTCAAACATGAAGTTATTATTGTTTTCAATGACAGGGAACTTTATAGTAATAATATAAGTGGAAAAATCCCGGACGAGCTGGGGAACTTGACCAGCTTGGTGAGCTTGGATCTTTATTTGAACAGATTAAATGGTCCCATACCAGACACCTTGAGCAAGCTTCAGAAATTACGGTTCCTGTATGTCAAGCTGTCCTTAGTCCTATCTCTAGTATTTGAACTTGTTGTAGTTTTGTTTCTGGTATTACCATTTTAGAGCACGCATACACTCATTTGTTTATTCACACAAAATGTTAGTAAATTATGCAGCTTGTGCAGTTCCATTGGAACTCTGCATGTGGATGAAAATTTGTGCAGAAAAGTACTGCTTCCGTGTTATTACCTTCATCATTGCTACATTAGTCTACTACTACTAGTTGCTGATAATTTGAGTATTATAAATAAGATGCTTGAATAGATGATAGTGATGTGATGGATGTTCTAGTTTTACATATATCTTAAAGGCCTCTAATTGGTTGGAGGAGTTGAGTCATAAATTTAGTGACTCCAATTTGTGTTGTACAAGTAATTTAAGAGTTGGTTTTTGGGACCATCATTGGCTACTCGTGCATTTTGACCTTCCATTCTATCCGGCTATCAAGGCTGAAAATAGATTTAATATAAATAATCTGAAGCATATATTGAAAAAGCGAGGGGTGGTCAGGAGGAGCAATACTTGCCTGCCTGCAGTTTCTTGAATTCTCAAGCAATTTAATTTTGGAGCTGTTACTGTCTAGTGGTCATGTTTGACTGGAAGGCATACATGTTCTCTGGCATTTACTATTATTTATTTATTTATTTTTTGGGTGCCTTCACATCAGGCTGTTCTAGGTTAAATGGTTAACACCGTGAACCTAATTGTATTATATGGGGAAAACTCCATTTCTTCTTCTTCCCCTGTTAGCTTATTTCCCCAAAATGGGTTATTCTAGGGAAGATTGTATTCCCTTTATATATCTTTTGATATTTGCTTTCTAACCACATCTTGTTTCTTAACTCTATCGAAAGTTTGTAATCTATAAGCTAATTATATCTGCCCTTTGAAATAGGCGTCTCAATAACAACAGCTTGTCGGGAAGTATTCCTTTCTCTTTGACTAATGTTGCTTCACTGCAAGTCCTGTGAGTTTACTTCTATATTTAGATTTTTCTTGGTGGCAAATTTAGACACTTCGTTAATATCTATTATCCATGTATTTAGTATATGCTGATACTATGGTCTTGGTGAATCTGTCAATCTAGTGATCTTTCAACCAACCAGTTAAAAGGAGACATTCCAGTTAATGGTTCATTTTCATTGTTTACCCCCATCAGGTTGGTTAAAATAATTTTGCTTAGTTCCTTGGATATTCAGGAAAGAGATGCAACATTTTTGCTAACCACTGTGTTTCCACTTGACAGTTTTAATAATAATCCTGGATTGAGAGCCCCAAAGGTCACTCCAACTCCTCCATCTTCTCCAACACCGCTAGCAAGTTCAGGTTGATTTATGTCTCTTTTGTTATTGTTGATGTTTTTTTGTTCAAATATCACTTGATGTTAAAACGTTCATTGATGATTATGTCAACTTAAATGCTTAAGTTATAAGTGAAGACCCATGCACAGTTGCACGTTAATCTGTAGCACAAAAGAACTTTGGGCTTGATAAATGAATCCGCCATACTTCATGCTGAATTTAGTTTCAATTTATAGAATGTGGCTTTAATGATCAAACTATTAATCAAATAGTCGCGGAATCTCTAATACCATGTTAAGAATAACTGTAACTAAAAAGTTTCTGAAGTTTTGCTCAAATATCCTTGAATAGTCTTGGACTAGAATACCTTGGCCTCTTGTGTATTTTGAAAACAAATTGCTGACTGAAATTCCTAATGAGGTTAAGATTATGGACTAACGTGAATATTTTCAAAGTAAGGGTGAGATCTCCATATTTAAGGCTAAATTCAGGAGCGTTCTAAGTGTTTAGTGTAGTTTATTGATAATCTTTAACAATGATACAGCTCTAATATGCCCTTTTTTGTACGTGTCCACTGCATTTGAAACACTGAGAAAAAGTATAGGCATCAATATTTCCTCTAATTGAAACCGAGTATGAATATAAATGGTGTGAGATTTTTATTATTGGACTCAAATCAGAAATAACTCAACACTCCAGACCAGTCAATTAAAGAGCCAATTGACCTAGAAACAGAAGTTACTAGGCAAGTAAGAAGAGACCCAAATGGCTCCTGAAAAATTAATGCTACGAAGACAGGCATTCGACTTCTCTGGCACTTTACTTTTGCTCTATGAGAAGCTGCCTCCTATGCTCCAACCCTTCCTTCACCTGCGCATGTTTTGTTTACCCCATGCTCCCAAATGGTGGAGGGGCCACTGATATACGAAGTAAATGTAAAATCTGCTTATAATGTTCGGAGAGGGAAGAATGGCTGAATTGACGTGGCATTTAACTTTTTCACAATGCTGTAATCTTGGACTTTCCCACTGACTGACCCTTATCAATTTAAGAAATATAATTTTTTTTAGAGGCATGGACTATTGTTTCTCAACAGCGATTCTTGATTATTTATATAGCGTGTCAGTAATGATGAAGAAATGATATGAAGAATGAATAAAAATACAAGTATAGGTTATCCTTTTGAAGGTGAAGACCAAAGCCCTAAATTGATAGAAAAAGAAAGTAAAGGAGAAACATAAGAATGCACAAAAGCGGTCCAATTCCTCTGCATATCTAATATTGATACTACTTTAAAGAAAACTCTCAGCACAACACCTAGTAGAACCCACAAACATAATCTTGGTCCATAAGGCATTTGAAGGCCTTGAAACCATAGCTTCCTTTTATGCTTGTTCCTGATGCTGAAGCTTATAACTTGTGGTGGATCTGCCACGTTCTTAAATTCATGAGGGAGGGAGAGTAATAATAATGTTAAAATCTTGAAATTCTTATTTTATCCAATCACATATACTTCTTTGAATAGGTTTGTGATATTCCATCAAACTGTTATTCTTTGTAGGTAACAGTGATACTGCGGCTATTGCCGGTGGAGTTGCTGCAGGCGCTGCTTTGTTGTTTGCAGCCCCTGCAATTGCTCTTGCATATTGGCGAAGAAGGAAACCACAGGAATATTTCTTTGACGTGCCTGGTTAGTTAAATAATTGAAAATTTGGTAAACTTATAGCCCGATTCTGTATATAATCGTTGTTATTGACTTGCTAATATTGTCTATTCTTTTTCTGGCAGCTGAGGAGGATCCTGAAGTTCACCTTGGTCAACTTAAACGATTTTCACTGCGTGAACTGCAAGTTGCAACAGATAACTTTAGTAACAAAAACATTCTAGGTAGAGGTGGTTTTGGGAAGGTTTATAAAGGACGCTTGGCTGATGGTTCTCTAGTAGCAGTGAAAAGATTGAAAGAAGAACGCACCCAAGGTGGGGAGCTGCAATTTCAAACAGAAGTGGAAATGATTAGCTTGGCTGTGCATCGAAATTTGCTTCGGCTGCGTGGTTTCTGCATGACACCAACAGAAAGGTTGCTTGTGTATCCTTTCATGGTTAATGGAAGTGTAGCATCATGTTTAAGAGGTACCCTTATAATTCAATTCTGCTTGTATAATTAATCTTCTAAGGGATGTGATTTACATTGGTTCAGAATACGCTTCTGATGGGTCTCATATAAAGAACTTTCCTCTCATGTCCCCTTTTCCCCTTTTCCAGTAGAAAAGTTACTGTTGGTTTTCAATACTAAATCATTTATGATTTATTTTTAAAATTTTCATAAAAAATTATGCATTTTGATGATTTTATGTGACTATAACACATTCAACTTGATAACAAATGAATGCAATGTTTAATTTCAACACTCATGAATCTGTGCTGATGGATACTGATTGTGCCGTTCATTATTATGCATTATCAGAGCGTCCAGAATCACAACCACCACTCGACTGGCAAATACGGAAGCGTATTGCATTGGGAGCTGCTAGGGGACTTGCTTATCTGCATGATCACTGTGACCCGAAGATCATTCATCGTGATGTAAAGGCAGCAAATATATTGTTGGATGAGGAATTTGAAGCAGTTGTGGGGGACTTTGGGCTTGCAAAACTCATGGATTACAAAGATACTCATGTTACTACTGCTGTTCGTGGTACAATTGGGCATATAGCTCCAGAATACCTCTCTACTGGAAAGTCTTCTGAGAAGACTGATGTCTTTGGATATGGTGTTATGCTTCTTGAACTAATAACAGGACAGAGAGCTTTTGATCTTGCACGGCTTGCCAACGATGATGATGTCATGTTGCTTGATTGGGTAAGCACTTGGCTTAACAAAACTATTCCGCTGCTTTTATTTGTGGCGATCTTTTCTATATTATCTCACGGTTCCAAAATTTACTGGAGCAATATTTTGTTGAATATGCAAAGCATATGTCTTGATTCATGTAGCTGACTCAATGGAATAAGTTTTGTTGTTTTTGTTGGTATTTGTACTCTGCTGCCTAAAACCTCGTTTCCAACAACCTTGGATGTTCATTATGTTAGGCCCAATTTGGTTGTGCTCAAGGGAAATCTCCTCCTCATTACACAAACTACGAGATATATAATATTTAGTCTATTTATTCAAGAGCACAACGGATATTTCCCATGTACATTTTTTTTTTTTTTTTTTAAAAAAAAAATAAAAAATCTATTCATTTTCTTTTGTACTCCTTGTTTTCCCATGCTTGAGCAGCTGACATGGTTTTTTTAAACCAGGTGAAAGGACTTTTGAAAGACAAGAAATTGGAAATGCTGGTAGATGCTGATTTACAAGGAAATTATATTGACGAGGAGGTTGAGCAACTAATCCAGGTGGCATTATTATGCACACAAGGCACCCCTTTGGAAAGACCCAGAATGTCAGAGGTGGTTCGAATGCTCGAAGGCGACGGCCTGGCAGAGAAGTGGGATCAATGGCAGAAAGACGAGATGTTCCGGCAAGACTTCCAGTACGTTCACCATCCGAATGCTAATTGGATAGTGGACTCAACCTCACACATCCCTCCAGATGAGCTATCGGGTCCCAGATGATCCTTGAAAAAGATTTTGCCCTTTTGAGCAAATAGGCAAACCCCAAAATGATGATGAGAATGCGCCTTCGGTTTGGTGAAGTATACTTCAGATTTGTGCATATGATGATTTTCACTTGGGACTCTATTTCTTTTCTTTTCTTTTTTCCTTTTGATCTTTTATGATATTATGTTGATGTCCAGCTTACATACCCATTGATCATTTTGTGACAACAAAAAAGAAGAAGAAAGAATCATGTGTAATTTGTATTGGGTTTTCAAGAGGCATGGTGAAGTTTAGGCCACAAAGCTCTCCCCTTCCTTTTGTCATTGTTGTATTATTGTATGTATTAGAAATTAGTATAGTCTTATGGGAATAAAAAGGAATCCTATTCTCCTTTCCTCTCTGTTTTAGTTCATATCTATTCTGGTTTTCTCCGTTTTAGTGTTCATTTTTTTTTTTTTCCTTGAAAAAAAGTTTTGGAGGGGTTCTGGTAAATTATGTTTTAGTGGTTTTCAACAGGTAAGAAATTACCTTGGATCTTTTTTAATTTTGAAACTGGTAAATTATGTTTTAGTGGTTTTCAACAGGTAAGAACCTTGGATCTTTTAACTTTATGTAGGATTTCAGTTTGGGCCCTTAACTTTAAGAAGCGTTTTTCTAGTCTTTTAACCTTAATACAATTTGTCTCAATCAGGATTTTTTGTAATAATCATTATTATTTTGGAAATTAAACTTTGTATGTTAGCATTTCAACATTAAAATTTGAATATCAATATTTTTTATTTACGATGGTTATGAATAAAAGACTAAAAAGGCTGTTAAGGAACTAAGTTGAAACCTTGTATAACATTAAAGGATTAAAAAGTAGATTTTTTATTTTCAATATGAAATCGAAGCTCCTAAAGCTCGTTTGGATTAGAGTTTGGAATTAGGGCCGGCCCTTGAAGGGCCAGAGCCTAAAAGGGTCATCCCTTTTAGGTCAGATAAGAAAAACATATGCTTTTCAAGGCCCGGCCCGAGAGCATGCGGGCCACTGGAAGATTTTTTTATGAATTAAAATTATTTTTCATGCGATTTTTTCAAAAGAAATATAATTAAAAAAATACAACAATTAAAAATCTAATTTATGATATCAGATAAATGTTGTCAACATTAATGTCTACACAACACGTTGAATGCAATAAAAAACGCAATCATTAGTTCATAATCAAGAGTAAATTATTGTCTACAAGTAATTCATACCAAGCATATCAATCTTACCACTAACATGAGTACGATAATTATTATTTTCATCTTCACCACTATCATCAATTTTAAAGACATTTGATTGTTCTTCACTTGGAGTAGTAGGCTCTGTTTCATAGGTAAAAATATCAAGAATATCTTCCACATCATGAATACATCCATAATCTTTATCTGTAAAAAATAATAAACCAAATCATGAAATTAAAGTATAGTTATTATGTATTTGTAATTAAATGGATACAGAACTCTATAACAAATACAAAATGCATATAAATTAGTAAATTAATAAATTAAATGAACAAGTCAAGTTCACAAACAAAAATAAATTAAAGGGCCTAATGGGCTGGCTCTTTTAAGCCCTTGGCCCAACAAGGCCGACTCTGCAGGGCCAACTTCATTTAGAAGCTCTAATTTACAAGCCTAACCCTTGAAGGGTTAGAGCTCAAATTGGCCGCCTTAACCCAATTTCTTTTTGAACCCAATTTAGGTGACAAGTTTTTATCTTTTATCTTTTGACTTTTCTTTATATTTGAATTTTCTGAAATTAACTTTCTAATCATCCAAGTTAGTTTATGTCAAACTGAATCTTTTTCATGAAAACCAATCAAATCGGTCTTTAATATAAGATCTATTCTAATAAAAAGTTTACCTATAAAATATAGGGATAGAATAGTGTTATTACCTATTTTATGTCACTACCAAGTCATTACCACTTTTTCACTGTTAGATCAGAATCTCATCTACATTTATTATTTCTCTCTCCTATTGAGATTCTAATCTAACGGTGAAAAAGTGGTAGTGACATAAAATTGGTAGTGATAATATCATATTCCTAAAATATATCTTATATTAAGAACATGAGTTACTTTTATTTGCTTTTCTTAGAAATGTAGGCATGATTCCTAAATCACCACTCAGTTTCAGGACAAAATGCTAGATTCTTTGAACCTGTAGATGCAAAATGCCTCCACATGGAAGACAACCAAATTAATACGGAAGGGTCACGAAGGTTCACCCAAATTTTAAATTTCTGATACCTAGAAATTTGTGACCACATATGTTTATAATTTTATGTTTAATGAACCATCCCAGAAACAGCTAATGCAGCTCCCATTCCCACACTAACGAAAGAATCTTAAAAGTTAATATGCGATATCTTTCTATTCTTTATTTCTTATAAATATATTTGGTCATTATTGATTTCTTGTATGCTTTATTCAGTATCTTGCTTTCTAATGCCATTCGTTGAAGCATTTATGGATAATTGCGTCAACACGATCAAATATTCAGAGATGGTACTTACGATAAAATTCAGGAATAATTTTTGTTAAAAAAATTTCTTTGAGAAAAACGAAAACGAAATTGTACATATATTTCTTGCATTTCAATCATGTATGAATTATTCTTTAAAAATAAAATAATTGAATGTTGCTAGAAAAAAAAGTGTATTTTTTTATTATTATTTCCGGATAGAAAATAAGGTGTATTAATCATGCGTTATATACATTATACACAGTACACGTACGTAATCATAAATTTTATATTTGTTAGGTTTATAATACACACACATGGGAAGATTTGGGAAAAGTTCCTATTAGAAATTTTATTAGTAAAAAGAATATGATAAATTTGTATACTTAAATTTTATATTAGTCATGTCTTAATATATAAATTTATATATTGGCAATATATAAATTTATATATATGCATTATATATTAGTTATGTTTTAATTAAAAAAGGCGCATCGGCATCATAGTAATTTTTGATATATATAATTACTTAAACGATAATATCATAACTAAAATATATTTTATAATTAAAATTTTATAACTGACATGAATTATTTGAAACATTTAAATTAATATACTATCATAATCGTTGAATTGTTTGACAAATTGGATAACATCTTAAAAATTTTTTAGAAAAGAGTTTTTCTAAAGTCTGCAATTTAAGATGCAATTTAAGACAAAATTCCTCCTATGTATTCACTAACTATTACCACTTTAATCCTATTTATAAGTCCTTCAACTCTTTATTGTCACTCTATTTTCATTGGTACAATAATATGGGCAAAAGTGTCACAATCTCAAAAGGGACTTATAAATAAGACTAAATTTTTTAGTCAAGGGAGACTTATAAATAGGATCAGAGTGGTATCTCAACCTAGGTTTTGTAACATTAAACTTTGTCAAACGTAGGTGTGTCTCTCTTCACCCGAACCTGTCTTTCTTTGCTATCCCCTAATCCAGTTTTCCGTCTTTACCAAATTTTCTTTCCCATCATCATTTCATCCATCTCCATGGCTAATCGTCTTATGTGGGGTTGATTCTATTCTTTTTCTAGTTTTTCTAGGGTAAGAAAGTCGTTGAAATGGTGAAACCACATTATGCCTATTGAGATCGTTAAGAAGGAAGTTTGATTGAGAATCATAATGGGAGAGGCAAAGAGAGAACTTGGTTTGATTTTATTTAGCAAATAATTGCTATATTTTTTTTATTTTAAATGGAGAAGAATTTACACTATAGAATTGTTGTAATTTCTGTCATGGGATTCCATCTATTTCTAACCAGGACAACCCAAAAGGTGTTTATCAACCTCAATTTATCATATTTAAAGCCATTTTAGATGGAGAATAATTGACTTTATAGAATTGTTGTAAACCATGAAAACTGTACCCATGCAACTTATAAATTATTAGAAATTTTAAAAATAAGGCTTATAAGAAGATAAGGTCATTCAAATAGTTAAAGCCTATAAATAGGAATGGAGAGAGTACAATTTTGGGGTGCTCAACTAGCAATAAAAAAATAACAAATGTCTTTATGAACACTTGGAAATTTATATATATATATATATATATATATATTTCATATGAAACACTTGTAATTTTCTAAATGTGAGTTGTTAAAAGGCTTATACCTGCAATTGCAAACCGACTAATAAACCCTTGTTAATTTACAAAGTAAATTTTTTTCATAATAAACTGACTTATAAACATTTTTAAATTCACTTATAGGAAAAAAAAAAAAAAAACTATACATAAACACTTGTTATTTTCCAATTAGCTGTTAAAATTCTGTATGCAATTGTAAAATAATTCATATATACTTGTATATTCGCTCATTCAAAAAGTTTTTGTGGACACTTGTTATTTTTCTATTTGAAAGATGACACATCAAATGTCTCTACTTTTTATAATGTTGGGGTTGTTTTCTGTGCAGTTTTCATTGTCCTACGCTTTTTAATGATTCAATATAATTGTCATCCTTTTATTGAAGAGTCAAAGTGGGTTAAGTTTTTCCACTGATGCTGGTGTGCGCAAAAACTTTAAGTAAAAAATCACTTGGAAAGAAGATTATCTTTTTCTTCTTTCTAGAATAGTTAGTATAACACAAGCTCTTATGAAATTCCACTTATACGGCCAAATTATATATTTTACTTTATGATTCATATTCTTTTGAAATAAGATGGGTCCTCAAAAAGTTTGACTTTTCAAAGGATATATGTGTGTATATATATATGTATATCAGTTATATACTTGGTATAACACTGAGTGACTCCGATACACTAATAAACTCACTCCCTACAGATTCTACATCACTTGATGTGTCATCCTCCAGAGGTGCATTTCCCTTTGCCTTATCGGATGAAAACATGCCTTCTTTTTTTTTGCTCAACGAAAACATGCCTTCTTCAAGCAGGCCTGCTTCTTCTTCCTCGGTGCTAGTTTCTCCACAAGTTGTATCATTGTGTGTGTGGAATTCACCTGCAAAATAAACTATACAAAATGTAATATCATACAATCAAAACAACAACAACGATTTCTTCATTGATCTATGTTTGTAAAAGATTCAGCATAGTTGTATGTTGGTTATCGAGGACTTAACACAACCTTTCTCCTTTACTTGGGTTTAGGACTGCTATAAAATATAAGTGGAGTTTAATATTATATAATGACAAAGATCAAATTTAATTATGCCTATCAATTAGTCAATTAATTTCCACAATTACCCTTTGACACAAATGGACCTAAGTAGCATGCTTTGGGGCAATTCAAGTGCATGCAAGTTAAGACTAAACACAGGATGCTATCTAAGTATAGAGATACACTAGGGATGTACCCTGATATGAGGAGAATTTATCTTTTCTTCCTTTATATAAAGGAAGAAGAGATTTCGATTGTGGGTCAGTTTGGACCTTGGACCTGTTTGAAATAACTTTGGAAAAGCACGTTCGTGTAAGTCGAGACAAACTCCTCTCACATACTTGTTTCGTACATGGTAAATTACGTCAAAAAAACACCTTATACCGACAATCTAAAGTTGAGAGTTTCCTTCAGTGGCAGAGCCACCTAATGGCCAGCTGGGGTATCTTATGTTTTTATATATATGTATTATATAATATTTTATTTTGGCCACTAATTTGGCCCCAGCTAATTTCTTATCTTTTCTATGATTATACTCTTTTTTTTGGGATGTGAGAGGAAAGTAAAATTTTTGTTTGAGATACCTATTGAAAATATTAGTATCATCTTATATCGATGTTGTTCATCTTCATTTTAAATACCGAATAGGTATTTAAAATCACTTCTTTTCACCTCACTCCTTTTTTAAACATTATTCTATGTATTTTTATCTTTCTAATGAGGGTAATATTGTGCTGATTAGTGAAAAGTTTGGGATTATGATTTCGGAAAAGTCTTGAGTTTTGACAATAGATGATTACATATATGTAGAGGATGATTAATGACTAATTTTAATTAGTTTGGATTTATTATTTGGTTGTCTTATGATTTTATAGTGAATTTCTCTTTAAAAAAATAGATTATAATAGATTATTTGCTTAGCTGAAATTGAATTAGATTTACATTTTTTTAAAAAAAATATTTTTTGGGTTCATATTATATTTCTTTTATTTTCTCCAATTATTTTGTTTTATGGATTGAGTAGTACTATAAGAATTAATGTTTAGTGAAACAAAATACTAATTAAAACTGATATCAATATATATATTCTGAGTCAACAAATTTTTTGTAGGTTGAAAAAATGAGTAAGGATAAACAAAAAGCATATATGTGTTATTTAAAAAGAAAATAACTTCAAAAAGTGATATTTCTAAGAAAATAAATTTTGAAAGTGATGCACCTTTTAATGAGTCTCCTTCTAAACGTTATAAAATTTTTATTTACTATGTTATCTTTTGATTTTTAATTATTGATTTTTAATTATTTATATTTTTAATGTTATGCAATTTTATTTAGTAAAAATTCAATATGTTTATTTTTCAGATCGGGTTAAAATAATTTCCTGTTCCACCGGTTTCCTTTCAATGCATGCCTTTCTTGTACCATATACATCATCCATCTTTTTAAAAACTTCATCGCCTACTTCTTCTTCCATTAAGGCCTTTTCGCCCTCGAGTTCAGTGATCTTTGACTGTTGAAGATCCATGGACGTTGATTTCTGCAAGAGATGCGAAGATATTATAAAAAATTTATGCTCAAACACGCAGATAGCTAGTCTCTTTAAAATAAAAACTGCAATTATGAAGTTAGAAATATCATGTGATGTATGCTTATAATTAAGTAATATATTTATCTTTTATCATGCAATGTAGTATTACTATTTCAGACGAACCATGTGTTGGATGAGAAAAAAAACGATAATCAAGTTTTTCAGGTTCCAAGCCAATAGTGCAAATTTCACAATTAATTAGCCAAGAGTAATCTGTTATAGGGAAAGAGAGAGAACTTATAGAAGAAGCATTGACAACGAAGCTCCGGCCACTAGAATGGCAGGCCACCTCCGCCGTGTTGAAGGTGCCGATCCACCTTGCTGCCTTATGGGTTGCGAATCTCACCCACCCACTTAACCCACGGCCTCTTAACCCACTGCCTCTGCCTCACACCTCTGTACCTCCTCCTCCTCCTCCTCCCGTTTTCTTGTATAATAAATATTGATTAAATTGATAATTTTTTGTGTCCTAATTTATAAATGAGTATTTTTCACCTCTTTGTTTTTTCTATTTTTATTGAGGGAAAAATTACAACACTCTCATTTATTACTTAAGAAATGGATTTATGGTAAGGACAAAAGTCTTTTTCCCAAACTAGACCAGAATGGTACAAACCAATTTCACCTGATGGGGTCACCGGTGAAGCCACGGTAGCCGGCGCTGTTGCATCAGTAGTAGCTATATTCAAAGTGTAAAACAGTTATTGCTGAGGGTTATTTTAATAATTTGTTTGTTATAGTCAGTAGAAATGATGAAGGCTATTCATCTTATATATATGTATGGTTATTCATTATCTGTGTGTATCAGAATACATTTTTCATAATAAATATAGATTTTTCTCTCAAAGTCAATGTGTACAAGGTCCCTATCCTATTGCTTATATATTTTTATGTTTCATGAAGAAGCTCACCGTGTGTCTGGACTGATCTCAAGGAGCTCTTTGATAAGAAAACGGGTTCCCGGATATTTTCTCTTCATTGGGAAATTGGTCTTCTCAGGCAAGGCCCTTCTACTGTCTCTGGTTATTTTTCAAAACTTGAAGAACTCTGGGAAGAACAGTCCACTCTAGTCAAGATTCCCTCTTGTCAGTATTCCACCTCCACGGCCTATGCCGAATTGATTCAGCAACAGAGGTTGTTGCAATTTCTGATGGAATTAAATGAATCCTATAGTCAAGCTCGGAGCCATATTTAATTTACTTATGATACCCTTGCCATCAGTTGGACCAGCCTTTGGAATGATTTTTGAAGATGAAGCTCAACGCTCCATTACAAGTCTTGAGCAGCCTTTTGTCACTGAAGGGATATCTATGCCTATTAGAGGATGAGGTCGTGGCAGAGGTCGTGGATGTGGCAATCCTAATATAGAATGCTCTCATTGTGGAAAAAGAGGGCGTATCAAAGAACAATGTTTCTAAATTATGGGTTACCCACAAAGTTACAGAGGCAACTGACCAAAGCAAGGGACTGATCTTTCGGTTAATCAAGCATCCAGTGAACCAACTCGTCCTAAAGATGCACTCATTAACACTGTTGGATATGATTAGTTTTGATGATGCCTTATATAGATGTCATTCTTAACAACAAAAAGTTTGTATAATATATTTATCTCCTACATTGACTAACTACTATAATTAATGTAGATTAGTCCAAGATGAATTATAGAACAAGAAGGAGATAAGAGATTTCAGAAAGAAGAAATTGGAGAAAATGTTAAGTTCAAGAAGAAGAGGAGATATTGAAGAAGGTAGAAAATTATGGAGAATGATCAAGAGAAGAGAGGAAAGAAAGAAGAACTTGCTAAATGGAATGAGAATATGATTATTTAAGTTCTTAGATTGATTCTAGAAGTCTCCACGATGATATGGAAGTTGGAATGGGTCAATTCAGAGTTAAAACAAGCAAGTTGAAGCATAAAAAGTTCCTTTCTCGAGCAACAAGAGGATCCATGCTCGAGCAACATCATTTTTTAGCCAAAATCCGTTCTTGCTCGAGCACAAAGAAGAGGCTTGCTCGAGCAACATCATTTTTCAGCTACTCTGTTCAGCTCTGTTTCTGGCGACCTCCGGTAAATCGATAATATCTCCCAAATTAGGAATCGGATTGACGCAAAATCAGTGGCATATGACACTAGACATCCAATGCGTCATTTGGATATATAATTCATGTCCAAATGAGTCCATATGAGGGAGATATGATTTTTTCAAGTTGAAACAAAAATCACCGTCATATTCCAGACCAAGCTTCGGTAATTTGAGTGTATCTCACAAATGACAAATCCAATTGAGCTGAAACCGGTGCCATTGGAAACTAGACTCAAATATATTTCCAAAAACATAAATAACACACAAAAAATATCAATTTAAGAAGATATGATGTTTTGAAGTTGACAGTATGTTCAGAATGCTGCAAACAACGCTGATCAAGAACAACCTCCAATCATCTGATGATAACGGACAAAGTACAATGAGTTTGGAGCTGATTCTTCTTGCATTAGAAAGAAGACTTGAAGAGCTTTATGAGGATGGGTGGTTTTCCAAAATTGAAGCTATATCGAAGACGTTACGCTCTCTGGAAATTGGGTCTTGTACAGCCAATACTATTGTGTTTTTGAAAGTCAATGGAAACTGATAGATTGCTCAAGTATTTCAGAAAGGATGCCCGAGCAAGGAATTTGGGATGCTTGAGCATCATAGGTCTCAGAGCAAAGATTTCCAAAGTTAAAGAGGCTTGCTCGAGCAAAGTGAAAAGCATACTCGAGCACCATGCTCGAGCAGAGGTAAAAGTGTGCTCGAGCAACATCGGACTCAAGGAAAAATACTCCAAGTTAAAAAGCCATGCTCAAGCACTGTAGATAAGGCTACCCGAGCATCATCGGGTAATGGGATTGAGAGCATATTGGAATCTTGCTCGAGCAGGCGGTTTAGTACGCTCGAGCACCATCGACCTAAACAAGGAAACAACGAGGTAAAGGAGTCATGCTCGAGCAAGGCAATGGAGCATGCTCGAGCACCATGCTCGAGCAAAGGAAAAATGCTTGCTCGAGCTGGGTCATCAAACAGACATTCTCTCGTCTCTATCTGACTCATGCTCGAGCATGTCCTTATAGCTTGCTCGAGCATCAGCGATGGTAATTGATTTTCAATAGAAGCTTGCCCGAGTAGACTTTGTCACTTACTTGAGCATCAACGAGTGAAATGATTTCTCAACAGATTCTAAGAGTAGCTTGCCCAAGCAAGCCTGGACTCTTGCTCGAGCATTGGGTAACCATAAACTGAACAGATACATCTTTTTATTCTTGCCCGAGCACACATATGATCTTGCTTGAGCAAAGTCATCTTTGGTTTCAAAATCACCGTCTCCGAAAATCCTAATTCATCGTATATGATTTCGTTTCTACATCTCATTACTATTCATAATTGCTTTTAATCAGTTTACTAATGAGTTTCAGATGATTTTATCATGGATTAACAACAAATTGGCATAAAGCAATTTGTGTGTCAGAAGAGCATTAAATGCTGTTACCAAAACCGGTGATATCCTCGGTAACTACTTCTCTGATCAAAGTAAAGCAACTTCTGATATTCCGTCTACACAATAAATGCTATCTCTCAATGATCAAGACAAATGGAATAAAGAATGTTTATGAAGAACGAAGTCAGCGACGATGATTGTGACCAGCGAAACTTCATCTGTCTAACGGCTATATTCATGAGTCACATCGATTAATCTTCAAAGCTTCTCCAATGGTTGAATGCTCTCAACGGTCGAAACACAATAACCTATAAATTGTGAAGTCTTCAAACCAGAAGGAGTGACGATGATTAATGAATGAATCGACGAAGCCAACAGAATGATTTTACTACTTCACCGTCGATAGTTCATACACTCTGGTTCTCCATGTTTATATAGTCTACACTAGAAAGAGATATGATCGATTCTGTACTTCAGTGTTCAATACTTTATCTACTCGTGAGGAGTTCTTAAACACTTATTTCATTCTCAGTTGTATCTTAAGGTTAAGGAACCTTAAGTTAGGGTGTATCAATTACAACCTGTAAGGGGGAGTTGGGTCCGAGAGTAAGAGGACAATCCTTTGTTTACAGAGTGTGTAATTGTATCCTTACGGTGTGTAAGGGGGAGTATCTCGGTAAGAGATTGTGAAGGCTACACAAGTGCCCGACTAAACTTGTGATGCTTTCTCTTGTGCCCGATTAAACAAGGAGATAGTGGATTGAAAATCTCAAGTGAGGCTTGGGGACTGGACGTAGGTCAAGGATTGGGCCGAACCAGTATAAATCTCAATTTGTATATTCTCTTCCCTAAACTCTTACATTTCTAGCATATATGTTTAATGACTGATTATTGCTTTATAAACTAATTTTGTCATTCGAACTACTTTCAATAAGTTGCGAAAATATTTTCAAAGTTATCTGAAGTTTTATCAGACACCCAATTCACCCCCCTCTTGGGTGATAGCCCGTTCTTCAAACACAACCATTAATGTGGGACCAACCTTCACTAATGAGCAATACTAGTGACTATTGGAGCTCCTGAGAAAGGATTCTGAGCGTGCCATTCATGCTATCGTGAGTACAGATTTGGTTGTTCCCTCTCTTTATTCTAAATCATATTCCAATTGGGTTATTGATTTTGGAGCTCCTACTCATATGGTTGGGAATTTGAATCTATATGAAATATATGAGGGTCTCATCAAATCTATTAGATTAACTGATGGCACAAGAGTAGCGGTAACACATATAGGTAGTGCCTCTATAACTGACAATTTCATTGTAAGTGGGATATTATATGCTCCATCCTTGGAATTTAACCTACTCTCTGTTGCTAGCTAGATTAACAAAGGAACAATAGTTTTTCCGTTATATTTTTTCCTCATTCTGTTTACAGCAGGGCCTTCAGGATGGCAGGATGATGGTGACTGGTAAGCTGATTGAAGGCTTATACATTTTGAAAACTGTTGATAGACAATATTTTAGTATAGGTAATTTTGATCAAGTAACATGTAATGTTGTTAATTTTGCACAAAACAGTAATAGAAATCTCGATATAAATCAAATGTGCATGTGGCACCTATAACATCCCATTTTCAAAAACGGAATAATTTTTTTTTTCATCGGAGTAGAGCATCGGAGCGATTGAGTAACTGATATTTATTTTCAAAATGCCGTAAGTCTGGCTGATTACAGTAGCGGTACGTTATACCGAGTGTTTTCAAAAGTAAATAACAAAAGGAAGTCTTCAGCTGAGTCCCTATGCGTGCCGCTTGCCTTTCTCCTCGATCCTCGGTCCTCCTGACCCTGACGCTATGTTAAGAGCTGAGGTTCAATGCCCATTGAACCTCAGGTAACGGTTAACCTCATGCTCAGGTAATACAGTATATGGATGACATATATTGATGACATTACAGCAGTAATCAATACATAAGCACACAGCAGATGCAAGATTAACATATCAACAGTACATAGCACACAGCACATGTAAAGTCATCCCTGTTTGCACTAGCCAGTGTCACGATGGCCCCTCGTGTCCTCAGCGCTAGGAAAACTCAACGGCATTATCAAGACTATAACCCGTATAAAGCTGAATGTATAAATAGGTGATCTAAGCCCCATAAACTTAGTCATAGTGCCTGGCCCAAGACCTAGTCTTGTCCATCACTTCATAAATCATTCTATCACATATATGCATACAAGACACATCAGAGTTAAAGTTACAGTACGCGGACGTATCTTAGTCATGATGTCGGTACGTTGACGTTTGGACTGTGATTGTGTTCAACCTATAACGGTAATGTCATATATATTAATTCCCAATAACTTCCTAGCAGATATCCTAGTCACTAATGACCTTTTTACCCTTAGTAGGATTATCTCTCAACTTATCACATTTAATTCTTCAAAAACGCTGGTCCAGAATTCTGGACAGATTTTTATCTAACTTTGAAATATCATAATTAATTCTAGAAAAATCGAAACGAGGATCTGTAAAATTCCTTGGAATCCTTAATATTTATATTTTCAAGTAAAAATAATAAATTTTTCCCAGATTACACGGACTACTCCCAAGTTTAAAGTTTTGAGCCTTCGCCCAGAATTTTTCCAGAAATTCGTAGCCCAACTTTGAGAATTTTTATCTCCCTCTACAAAAATCATTTTAACATGTTCTTGGAATATTTAAAAAGCCCTATGAGTCTACTTTAACCATTAATTTTCCCAGAATTGTACGACTATATTTTCAATATGAAATTTTGGCATATTCATCACTGATTCCAGAATTTTCAAAACCGATGAAATTTCACCAACTTCGTTACTTTGATGATTTCCTTCTAAAAATTTTGCTATATAACCTCTCTCATCATTTTTTCGAGACTAAGCCAATTTTGACCATAAAAACATGTAAATAAAATTTATTCTAGAATATTTAAGATCTACACTACTTCTATATAAGAATTCTAAAAACTAAAGACTAGAAACTAAAAACTAAAGACAAGCTTACCTCTTGAAGCTCTTGAACTCTTTCCTCCTTCTTAGAAATCACCACTTGGTGGTTGATTTGGTGTGAAGAATGAGGAGAGGCAAGGCCTCTATTTATAGGGAAAATCTCAAGGTTAAAATAGTAATCTCAAGCCCAATGTGGGCCCCACCATTTGCCTCTTCCTTAATCTCAACCATTAGATCTAAACTTAATCAAGAAGTTTTAATCCTCACCCTTCATTATAAAGCATGTGCTCTTGTGATGTCATCCTTGTGATGTCATCTTGATGACATCATCAAAGCTTAGGTGTCATTGTTGATTAATTTACTTTAATGAAATCTTATTTTGGTTGCTTGATCAATTACCAATACTTTTGAATTCTGTGTATGTATCTTGATTAGTAGTTGGATATCAAGATTTATGGTCTAATTAGATTTCCCTGGTTGTACTAAGCTTATTCTTCAACGTTTGCAAAAATAGCCTTTACTAGGCTTACTTTCGAGGTTAAATTATGTGGGTTCAAGATAAGTCCTTATATTTTTTCCAAGGTTCCTACTTCTTCACAACTATTTAAATTTGTATAAATTCTCACTTTATTTATTGTTTTTAGTTTTTACTATGTATATCGAGATATTTACTGGATTTCAAACCATCCAATTTGCTTTAATTCTCTCTCTCTCTCTCTCTCTCTCTCTCTCTCTCTCTCTCTCTCTCATTGGTCAAAACCTTTTCTCATGGATTAAGCTTTATAAGGCTTAATTAAGGCCTTTGGATTTGGTTTTATTAAATTTAATCTTAGCCCTCCATATTAATCTTAATTAGCATCCCTAATAAAGTAGTTAAGTGTAATTGTCAAAATATGATTGGTTCTAAGATTAATTAGAAACCACTTCCATGCTAATCCTAGCCCTTCACTAGCCCTTGTTTCTTAATTAAGGTAATACATCCTTAATTATGCCTTTAATATATGCCACTAAATTAATTGTGAATGTTTATGAAAATAATTCAATTAACATAGATTTAATTATCCACTTATTGTTGGCAATTTTCTCTAATTGGTTTAATTATTTCCTTACAACTTTTTAGCTTTTCATGGCCATTTATGCACCATGTATTAATTCAATAATTATAGGGCAATTTATGATCCCAACATAAAATTAGAGAATTTGGTTTTTGATTACCTTAATTCTTAGAGAAAATTCCCTAAATTAACATAAATATGTTACTCAATTTTGAGACCACATATTCACCTATTTCTAATAGGTATTACTTACCAACATATAATATTTATAATGAATATGAATTTTAGGGTTTTACAGCACCATAGACTTGGACATACTCCTCCTACTGTAATGAAATATCTTGGTTTTGAATGTAGTGACAAAGACATTATCAATAATAAATGTGAGATCTGTGTTAAATCGAAATAAACTAAGCTTCCATTTGCTTCATGTTGCATTAAGAGTACTTGTTGTTTTGAGCTATTGCATGGGTCCATATAGGACTCCAACACATCAAGGATATTCCTATTTTTTAACAATTATTGATGATTTTTCTAGGGCAACCTGGACTCTATTGCTTAAAAATAAAACTGAGGTTACAACCTGTATTCAACACTTTATTGCCTATATCTTCACTCAATTTTTAGTTTCAGTTAAGATGCTTAGAAGTGATAATGGTACAGAATTCACAAACAATGAGCTAAAGCAATATCTCAGGAGTAAAGGTATTGTTTATCAAACTTCATGTCCCTATACTCTAGAACAAAATGGGTACTTGAGAGAAAGCATAGAATCATCATTCAGGTAGCTAAGGGTCTGATATTGCAATTAGATACCAATTAAGTATTCGGGGAATGTATCAAAATAGCCACTTATTTGGTTAATCGATTGCCATCTAGAATTCTAAATTATAAAACCCATTTTGAGATTGTATATAAGAAACCTCCAATTTTTGATGACTTGAAAGTTTTTGGTTCTTTGGCTTTTGCAACAGATTTAAGAAATAATGATAAATTGAAAGCAAAATTTGTTCCTTGTGTTTTTCTTGGTTTTCTTGATAATCAAAAAAGGATATCTATTGCTTGACTTGAAAAACAAAAATATATTTGTTGGCAGGCATGTGAGTTTCATTGAATCTAAGTCTCCTTTCAAAGAAACTAACTCATATGACTTAAGTGAGGGCTGTAGGGAATTTCAGCATATGTTTTGGTTTGACTATGATTTTTTAGCACATGATGTTCACAAGCTAGCCGATGGCAATGTCCAGAATGGAATCACAACAGATTCAAGGCCAGCTGATGGAGATGTCCAGCCTCAAATCATAACAGATTCAAGGCTGGAATCGTCCATCATTTTGTCGGAATCATCCACTGAGGTATTATCCAAACCCACTAGAGAAAGACAGGCACCCATTTGGTCAAAATATTATATCTGTTCTCTAGTGGGGGCTGAGCAAGATAAATGTCTTTATAGCATCCATAAATATATTTCCTATGATCACATATCTCCATCTCATATGTGCCTTCTGCATTCAATTGATTCTATGCATGAAGTTGAATTTTACGAGGATGCCATAAAGGATCAACGTTGGATAGACGCCATGAATAATGAGATTAAGGCCTTGGAAGATAATGGAACTTGGACTATTTTGCCCTTACCTAAAGGAAAAAGGGCTATAGAATGTAAATGGGTATATAAGATTAAATATCATTCCAATGGAACCATAGATAAATTTAAAGCTATATTAGTTGTCAAAGGATATAGCCAAAGAAAAGGTATAGATTATCATGAAACCTTTTCTCCTGTTGTTAAAATGTTAACTATTAGACTTGTCCTCAAATTGGCAACAATGTATGCATGGGAATTACATCAAATGGATGTATGTAATGCCTTTTTACAAGGGGATTTAGATGAAGAATTGTACATGAGGATTCCCCAAGGCTTTGAAAGTAAGGGGGAACAATTGGTATGTAGGTTAACAAAACTTTTTATGGTTTAAAACAAGCTTCAAGGCAAAGGAATCACAAGCTCTCAAAGGCTTTGTGATTTATGCTGGATTTAAACAGAGTGAGCATGATTACTCTCTTTTTTATTAGAAATTGTGATGATGTTGTTGTTCTAATACTTGTTTATGTTGATGACTTGTTGGTAACTAGAAGTAGTGTTAAAGGGATAGATGAAACCAAATCCTTTCCGCATAATAATTTTAAAATCAAGGATTTGGTTTTATGAAATATTTTCTAGGAATAGAAGTTGCTAGATCACAAAAAGGGATAGTTTTATGTCAAAGAAAGTATGTTTTGGATATTCTAGCTGCAACATGGATGAGTGGCTACAAACCACTTGGAGTTCCCTTGGCACAAAATCAAAAACTAATGCCATATGATGAAGGAAGGAATATTGGTGGATGATTTGTTGCCGAATCCAGGATGTTATAGAAAATTGATTGGTAAGTTGATCTATTTAATTATGACACGTCCTGATATATTCTTTTCAGTGCAGCTTCTAAGCTAATTCATGCAAATGCCAACAAAGGAGCACATGGCTGCTGTTTTGAGTGTGTTGAGATATCTGAATGCAACCCCTGGACTTGGAGTGTTGTTGAGCTCAGCAGGAGACCTTGATCTTGAATGCTTTTGTGACTTTGATTAGGTAGCATGTGCTACCACAAGAAGATCTGTTAGTTGTTATTTGATAAAGTTTGGAGGATCTTTGTTACTATGGAAAACTAAGAAGCAACCTACAATTTCAAAATCTTCAACAGAAGCAGAATATAGGGCTTTGAGTATAGCTATATCACAAATTGTCTGGACATTTGGAATGATCAAAGATTTAAACATTAGACATCACAATCATGTAAGAGTTTATTGTGATAATATGGCGGCAATTCACATTGCCAATAATCCTGTATTTCATGAAAGAACCAAGCACATTGAAGTGGATTGTCACTTCATGAGGAAAAGTTGAAGAATGGTTTAATTGGTCTAAATCATGTTAAGATTGAAGATCAAGAAGCAGACCTGACCTACTGACTAAGGCTGTGGAAAAGAGATTCAACAAAGACTGTTATTCAAGTTGTCTATTGTAAATATGTTTAAACCTCCAATTGGAGGGGGAGTGTAAAACACTTATTGCTGAGAGTTATTTTAGTAATTTGTTTGTTATAGTTAGTAGATATGATGAAGGCTATTCATCTTATAGATATGTATGGTTATTCATTATCTATGTGTATCAGATCAATACATTCTTCATAATAAAGATAGTTTTTTCTTCAAAGTCAACGTCCACAGGTCCTATTCTATTGCTTTACACACAGTTTCTTGATTGCCTCTTTTCTGACCGACCCATGAAGCAGGGGCAGAGCCCATAATAGGCGCAGAAGATGAAAAAGGAGACAATAAACGAGGAGAATCTGACGACACCACATGCATAAGCGCCGAAACCATGGCTGACAACTCTCCGGCTCCACCGATTCCGCCATTGTCTTCGTTACTGCCACCTCTTAAGCTTCGTTATATCCTACCGTATTTCCCTCGCCGATGGCGCGAGTCACCGTAAGCCAGCATATGTAAATACTATCTCCGGTCTTAATTATAGGAACACTTTTGTAGTGCAAATTACACTACGAAAGTATTCTTATAATTAGGATCAGAGGGAGTACTGTTTCTTCAAAGGGAAAAAGAATATGTACCCACCATTTGTTTAGCCGATTCCTCAAGATCCTTTTTGTGATGTTTCTTAGAAACCGAACGGTTAAATGAGTTGGATTAGAGATATAGAGCCAGCGAGGTTGTTGTTAGAGAGAAAGAGCGAGAATGCGATGGAAGAAGACAATGAAAGTGGCAGAGGAAGCCAGGAAGGGGAATTGAGTTGTTGTGGAAGGAGTTGGCTTTCCTCCAATTCTATTACTCTCCGCTGCCCTCCAATACCTCCAAATCGCACTTAGTTTTGGTGCAAATCGAGGAGCTTCAGCTTTTTTTTTTTTTTTTTTTGGAAAAAAATATTTCTAAGTGATTAATTGTACTAAAAGGATACCTAAAATATATTTTTTCAAGACCCTAAAATAATTTTTCAAAATTATGAAGTATTTTTTCAATATCAGTCAATATCCTGAAGTATCTTTTTAGTATCGTTCAATATCCTGAAATATTTTTTCAAGATCCTAAAATAATTTTTCAAGATTATGAACTATTTTTTTTAGTACGAGTCAGTATCCTAAAGTATCTTTTTAGTACCAGGTTGGTATCTTGAAGTATCTTTTTAGTACCATCCAATACTCTAAAATATTTTAGAATCTTGAAAAAAATATTTCGTCTTGATTGGTACTAAAAAAGATATTTCGAGATATTGACTCATCTTGAAAAAAATTGTTCATAGTCTTGAAAAATTACTTTAGGATCTTGAAAAAATATTTTAGGATACTTGAATGATACTAAAAAAATACTTCAAGATCTTGACCCAGGTATTGAAAAAATACTTCATGATTTTGAAAAATTATTTTAGGTCTTGAAAAAAATATATTTTAGGTATCCTTTTAGTACAATAAGCACCTAGAAATATTTTTTCCAAAAAAAATAAAAATAAATAAAAAAGGCTAAAGCTCCCCGATTTGCACCAAAACGGTGTAGTTTGGGGGTATTGGAGGGCAGCAGAGAGTAATAGAATTGGAGAATTGAGTTGTTGTGGAAGGGCATGTTCGTAATTTCAAATTAGCATCAGACAACTTCTTAATTGTTATTAGTCTCTGTCTTGACTTTTGACTACTTGAATTTTCATATTTTAATTTTATGTATGTGACATTATGAATTTATGATAAACAATCCCAGAAACAGCTACGCAGCCATATACCTTGTTGACTTGTTCCACCATAACTATAGAATCTTTAATCTTGATTTTTCACTTGTTTATATTCGATTTTTTTAAAAGGTAAAATTAATGATTTTAATCCTATAGTTTTTGCTTCCATGGTACGGATGAGAGGGAAAGGGGGAATGATGTTTGTTAAAATTAAAAAAGCTATTGATATATATAAATTAGCATGAATGATGTTTGTTAAAAAAAGCTATTCATGCTATTCACATTTTTCACTTAATTAGCACCCTTATTCTTCTTTCAAATTCATATATAAATTTAGATGGTAGGGTATCACGGTAAGCCATTTATATATTAAAAAAAAAAAAAGGGAAAATTATTTCTCCAGTCACTGAAGATAGAGTTATCTTCAGTGACCCCAAAACTACGTCGTTTTGAATTAATGAAGGGTTTGTTAGTAATTTCAGGTGAATTAATGAAGGGTGTTTTGGTAAAATTTATATGATTAAAAAATAAATAAAATTATAGAAACACCCTTCATTAATCCAAAATGACGTAGTTTTGAGATCACTGAAGATAACTCTATCTCTAGTGACCGAAGAAATCCTTTACCCATATAAGCTAGAATGATGTTTGTTTTGTTCAAAGAACGTATATCAAAATCTGTCACATGACGAGATATTCTGACAAATTCTTTCTTTAATCTAAAATTGAACAGTCTTGAAATAAAGACACGAAGTAAAATGATGGAAATTAGATGAAGGTGCATAAAGGAGAAAAATTTACATATACGTTATTAGTAGACATTTTAGTTTGTTTCTTGAGGTAAAATCAAATTGGATGATAATGACATAAATGTTTCTTTATTGTCCCTGTATGTAACTGATTTTTTTGTTTTTTGAATAGCAAAGGATGTATGGTTCATTTTTTTAGTTTTTAATGTTCTTTATTTAAATGAGGTGGGTTCTAACTGTAGAGGGTGATTTAAGAGAAACAACAAAGTCAAACACCAATGACAGAAAAATTATCTAATGTAAAGTCTGGGACTTGTTCTTTAGTAAATGTATTTGATAAAAGTAAAGTCGATCATGCACACCTGAGTGGAGAACAATGCCCTTAAAATTTTGTTATTTTGCCTAAGTTAAGTAGAGAAGAGGATATTTTTAAAATATTAGAATCTTTGTTTATATTCTGCATGAGAGAAAAGGCTCATAATTTCTGGTGAAACATATGCTCTAAGCACTAAGGTTTATAACTAGTAGAATTTTGACAACGTAAAACTTGAACTATGGGAGGACAAGGGAGGGTTAGTTATTTCTAGATAACTATGTTTCCCTATAAACTTATAGTAAATTTATTTATTATTTTAACAATAAATAATAAAGGTTCTATATCAACACTCTTAAATTCACCTATGAATTTTACAACTAACTATAGAAAAATATGAACACTTATAAATTGACTTATGAACCCTTGTAAATTGACTTTTATATATAAGTATTTTAGTAACTAACAATATAAAAAAATTAACAAGTATCCATATGAAAACTTATAAATTCACTTATACAAAATAAAAATAAAAATAATTCATATTATTAACACTTGTAACTTTCCTACGATTAGTTTTAAAATGCTTTTATATACCTGGAAACTTACTTATAAACACTTGTACATCTATACAAAAAAAAAAAATTATATGGACATTTGTTGTTTTCTTATTATAAGTTGTTAAAATGTTTATGTGCACTTATAACTCACTTATAAACCTTTATAAATTTACATATAGACACTTGTTACTCACTTATGAACCAGGGTAAATTATTCACATATACAAAAACTATATATATATATATATATGGACACTTGTTGTTTTCCAATTTGTAGTTGTTAAAATGCTCATTTGCACCTATAAATTTACTTATAAACACTTGTAAACTCACTGTTAAAACAGGTACCTAAGCGCGGGTAAATTAGAAGTTCATTACATATATAAGATTTTGCACCTAAATGATTTTGATGGCTCGATGATGAACCTTTTGAGCCAAGAGGAATGACAAATTGACAGCATGGCTAATTGTTTTTCCTGCCATCCATTATAAAATAGTATATTCTTTTCCACGTAGTAACTTCTAATATAAATACTCTCATACCATAGTTATTTGTGGTATGCAATTTATACAGCATTTGAATTTCAGAGGGTTTTGACTTAGTTTCTAAGAAGTTTAAAAAAGGCGGGTATACATAGAATGCTTATGAGGAAATTCAACGACATCAATGTTTAAGGGCATGAAAGGCTCAAAATGATCAGCAAGATGTCTCGCTATTTGTTGCAACGAGGCTGTTGGACATATTCGCCTTTGTCATAAACGTCATTGTCCATGGGATCAGGCATACTATATCAACATCTTTAAGAGTTATGTTGAAAAGATAGTCCCCTGAAAATTAAAAAAACCCAGAAGAAATACACAAATTGAAGGTTGGAAGGAAGATACATTCTCACCATCTGCTTCTGCATTAATGCCACTGCTGCCATCTTTCTTGCCGTCACCATGCTGCAGTGGAGGACATCTGTGCAGGGAATGCGCCGATCATATGTGCTCGTGGGTAAAAACGAGTTTTTACCGTACAAAATCGATAAAATCAAAATCTTTAAAGCTTTTGGAAAATTATAAAATAAAAAAAAAATCGTATAAAATCGTAGAGTTAAGAATCATGCTCGTGGGTATTGTACAAGATACACATTATATATAAAAGTAAAAGTAGAGTTACAAGGGTATCTTTTCTATTTTCAAAAATAGATAATTATGATAACTAAATTTCAATATTGTGGCTGGTTTTTGTATACAGAATTTGACAATAATAAATAAATATTATTACAATTTATTGGGTATGTGCTTCCCCAATCAGCCAGGTGAGGTATCATATTTAGTCAGCCAGGTGAGGTATCATATTTAGTCGACGAGAGTGATGACTCTGTGCTTATAAAAAAAATGTAATACAAATGTTTTCAGTAAAAAAGCGAGGATCATCAATTAATTTGATACTGATATTTTAAAATATGACGCTGGAGTTTTGAAAATTCTTTATTGTTAGGACTCATGCCTAATTAGTATTTCAACGGAACAAGATCTAAATTTTATCGGTAAATTTGAACTTGCTGAAAACAGGGAGAAAAACGAATGCTTTACTTTGCAATTATCCTGCAACGAGGCAGACAATAGAGAATACTACCTCAGCTGAATATAAAACCTATCCTATAAGATTTTTTTATTCTTTTTTTTATATTTAACATTTTTCTCTAAATTAATTTATAAAATTTATAAACTGATATATAATTTAATAATGCTATCATGCTACAATTAAATTATTTATTTGACTTTTATCCTAACACTATTTCAAACTATGTGCTGGAAGAGAAAAAAAAAAAAAAAACAATAATAAAGTGTTTGATGTTCTTATAGAAGAAGCCTGGACAACGAAGCTCCTGCCACTAGAATGGGAGGCCGCCTCGGCCGTGTCCAAGGTGCCGATCCACCTTGTCGCCTTATGGGGGTTGCGAATCTCCGCCACCCACTTAACCCACGGCCAGTGCCTCACACTTCTGTGCCTCCTTCTCCTCCACTTCCCTTTTTCTTCCAAATGCTTTGGTTCTATTACTAGTATATCCAAGTTAAGTTAACTCTATCAACGAAATTAAATTGATAATTTTTTTCACTTCTACCTTTATTATTTTTCACCTCAATCTTCTCTCCATCTTTATTGGGGCAAAATTGTAACACGCGTTATTACTCGAAAAATGGACTAAAGACCAGATGTACTCTGTACAAAGCAATTTCATGCTACGGGTCACTGATGAAGCCACGGTAGCCGGCGTTGTTGCATCAGTGGTAGCGATGTTCAAAGTTTCTTGATTGCCTCTTTTCTGAGCAACCCATGAACTAGACGCAGAGCCCATAATAGGGGTCGAAGAAGATGATGTTGGCTTTTAGGATCTAAATCCCATAGGTTTGTTACTTTGGGCTTCTGATTGAGAGCTATGTTGCACCGACACTGACACTGCGTTTTCGACACGTTACTGATACGTGACGTTGACACGTTATTTCAAAAATGCTAATATTTTGACACGTTCCGACACATCTTAGTGTTAAATAATATTTTTAATATAAAGAGTGTATTTCACATTAACAAAATATAATAAAAAAAAATCATTTGCATAATTAAACTACATCTCCACTAATAATATTTGCCTCCAACTCTGGCTCATCTAAAGAAAAGACAACAACATCTAAAGCTCCAATATCATTAAAGGTATCAACTGCATCTCCACTAATGTCCCAATAATGACTTTCTCCTTAATATATTTTGCATTGTTTCTTGATAAGACCCGAAGGTTGCTATTTATGTAAACTAAGTCTCCACTAACATCTAAAGTCTGCATCTTCATTCAAAAGAAAAATAATTGTTTCTCGCTTAATTCACTGTCAAAATGTCGATTAGGGCCAAAATTTGGAGCTAAAAAACAGTATTCAGCTTTTCATAAAATTACAAAACTGCCATTTGAATCATTGACTGCTTAATACGCGAATTTCAGTCCAATTCTCATGTCCGGCTCGTTCCATTTCCAAAATTTGACGTGTCCTGCATTCTAGATTGAGTGTGTTATCAATCTGAAAACGAAAAATCCGTAGCAACCTTGGACTTCTATATTGAGGGAGCAAAATTATCTTAAGGAAACTACGTACGTTGGGCCCAGATTACTTTAAAGTTCATTACCATATTCGACAGTGTTGAGTTTGTTTATGGTTTTTTCCATATTATACAAAATCATTGTATGCTTACTATATATACAATATTAGTTATACAGCTTCTTGTTATTTACAGTATATACAATCTTAGTAATATATATTTTTGTTATTGTTTAATTTCTCGCTGTTTAGTATATTTTCAACAACAGAGACAAACGAGGAGATGAAACATGGCAAAAAGGTGACATCATAGGAAAATCGCTAGTTCCTTGGAGCCATTCATTAGTATCTCTGTTTCCAGAAGAATCTGATGACACCATGGCCGACAACTCTCCGGCTCTGCCATACCTTGACATCACAGGCTCCACCGATTCCGCCATTGTCTTCGTTACTGCCACCTCTTCAGCTTTGTTAAATCCTCCCTCGATGAACCTCGCGAGCTCGCCTAATCACTGATGGTGTGAGTCACCGTAAGCCAGCATATGTAAATACTGTTTCTTCAAAGGGAAAAAGAATTTGTACCCACAATTTGTTTCGCCGATTCCTGAAGACCTTTTTGTGATGTTTCATAGAAACCGAACGGTTAAATGAGGTGGATTAGAGATATAGAGCCAGCGAGGTTGCTGTGAGAGGGAAAGAACGAGAAGGCCATGGAAGAAGAAAATGAAAGTGGCAGAGCAAAGAACCAGGGAAGAACTGATGGCAGAGGAAGGGGAATTGAGTTGTTGTGGAAGGGCATGTTCGTAATTTCAAATTAGTATCTTACAACTTGTTCCTCCTTATAAGTGTCTGTCTTGACTTTTGAGTTTTCACTACTTGACTTTTCATATTTTAAGGGTCATTTTTTCAATTATAATTTTATACATGTGAGTTGTGACATTATGAATTTATGATGACGCATCTCAGAAACAGCTACGCAGCTATACCTTGTCCCACCAAAACCGTGTCTTTTAACACGTAACAAACGGTTTTTCTCTTCATCGAAGGAAAAAAAAAAAAAAAAAAAAAAACTAACGTTTTAATCAACCGAACAAAACTTGATGGACTAAAAATTTATAATTTGAAACTGTAGGAACTAAAATTAAAATAAAGACAAACTATAATAATCAAATATTACGTTTTTTTATGTTCATATCGATGAAAACTCAGACACATAACGAATGGGTTTGTCTTTAATTTCGTTAGGAATAGGGTGTTCTGGAGTACTTGACCTTTAGGATATGTCTGATGTCTGAATATTTTGGATCACTTTCTGGATGTTCTTTAATTAATTAAGCTGCCATCACTTTATTTCACATTGCTATCAAATGAAGAAATTAAAAATGGAGACGATTGGAAAAACGTAGTTTGATTTTGTTTTTATCTGAGTTATTTTAGTTGACTGACACAAGTTTTATTCTAATAAATATTTATGTTTAAATCATTGAAGAAGTTAATAAGAATTACTTTCTCTCCATCTTCCATTTGTGTAATTCATGAATTTAGAATAATAGATCCCTACAAACAATGACGAGAAAAAAAAAAAAAGAGTAGGAAAAGGGTCTATTTGAGCTCATCAGGATCAAATTAAAATAATAATATTCATAATAAAGATTTTAGCTGCTGAATTTCTTGATTAGGTTCTTTTAAACTTCCCTTGTTCACACATTTCTTCTGTCGAAGGTCGGCTGCGATTTGGAAGTAAACCTTTTTATAATGTTAGATTATTTTCTGTGTAGTTTCCTATATATATATATATATATATATATTTAATGATCTAATATAAGATTCTGTCTTTTTATTGAATGGTTAAAGTGGCTTAAGATTTTCCATTGATGCTGATGTGTGCAAAAGAGACCACGTGGCTTTTTTTAATTAAGGGATGTTTACTTCTTTTCTTGTTTCCAAAATAGTTAGTATAGCACACTTCATGATTCATATACTTTTAAAGCAAGATGGGACCTAAGAAAAGTTTGACTTTTCATATCCTTTAGAAAGCTTGATTATATGATTTATAGATTGATTCATATCCTTCCTGATCGTCTTCCAAAAAAAGAAAAAAAGACAACAGCTATAGTTTCGAACCTCAATTCTCTGTCAAATCCTTGGTCCAGATTATATTAATATCTTGTTCTCCAATTATTAGGGTTGTGAAAATAATAATGGAGAATGAAATCCAATTAACTTCATATAACTGATTTTTTGAATAGTAAAAGAGGTATGGTTCATGTTTTTAGTTTTTAATGTTCTTTATTTAAATGATGCGGGTTCTAATTGTAGAGAGTGATTTAAGGGAAACTTCAAAGTCAGACAGCAATGACATAAAGGTTATCTAATTTAAGGTCTGAGGCTTGTTCCTTCATAAAGGTATTTGATAAAAATAAGTCGATCATGCACTCCTAAGTGGAGAACAATGCCCTTAAAATTTTGTTATTTTGCCTAAGTTAAGCACAGAAGAGGATATTTTTAAAATATTAGAATCTTTATTTATATTCTGCATGAGAAAAAAAGAGGCTCATAATTTCTGGTGAAACATATGCTCTGAGAACTAAGGTTAATAAATTAGTAGAATTTTGTCAACCTAAAACTTGAACTATGGGAGGACAAGGGAGGGCTAGTTATTTCTAGATATCTATGTTTCCATATAAACTTATAGTAAATTTATTTATTACTTTAACAATTAATAATGAAAAATAATAAAGGTTTATATCAACACTTTTAAATTCATTTATGAACTTTACAACTAACTATAGAAAAATAACAAGTGTTCATATGAGCACTTATAAATTGACTTTTATATATAATTATTTTAGTAACTAACAATAAAAAAAAAAATAACAACTATCCCTATGAACACTTATAAATTCACGTATACAAAAAAAATTAATAGGGACACTTGTAACTTTCCTATGGTTAGTTGTTAAAATTCTTTTATATACTTGTAAACTCACTTATAAACACTTGTAAATTCATTTATACAAAAATTTTTTATATGGACACTTGTTGTTTTCTCATTGTAAGTTGTTAAAATTTTTATGTGCACTTATATCTCACTTACAAACCTTTGTAAATTCACTTACATAAAAAATTTACAGATAGACACTTGTTACTCACTTATATATGAACCTGGGTAAATTATTCACATATACCAAAAAAAAAAAAAAAAAAAAAAAAAAAAAAAAAAAAAAATTATAGGTGAACACTTATTGTTTTCCAATTAATAGTTGTTAAAATGCTCATTTGCACATGTAATTTTACTTTTAAACACTTGTAAACTCACTATTAAAATAGGTACCTAAGCGCACCCAAATTAGGAAGTTTATTACATATATAAGATTTTGCACCTAATTGATTTTAATGGTTAACTGATGATGAACCTTTTGGAGCCAAGTGGAAGGACAAATTGATAGCATAGCTATTTTTCTTGTCATCCATTATAAAATCACTAAAAAAAAAGACATTTTTGAGCGGTTAAAATTACGTATTTGTAGCGGTTTTGACCACTACAAACGACATTAGTAACGATTTAAAGAACCGCTACAAAATACACTTTGTTGCAAGCCATTTTGTAGCGGTTAACAAAAAACTGCTACTCATGTAATAAAACCACTATTATTCTTGTAGCGGTTTTACCGGTGGTAGAGCCGAAATTTTAATAATGGGGGGTGAGAATTAAAAATATTATATAAAAAAAATTAAAATACTTGAAATACAATACAAACCTAATATACAAAAAGTTGAAAGAAATCTATCATAGAAATTAAGATAACTTTACTTAACTCTTACCCTATGTTTTTGTCATATCGTTAAACTTATCTATAATTGAATCATTGCTAAAACTCAAAACAATTTATTTTGCATTTACACCGATGCGAGAGACAAATAGGCGTATGATGACTTCCTAGTTTTAAAAGATTTGAGATATTTTTTATATACAAAATAGATTTAAGATATATTTTGATATATTTAGGAAGTCATCAATACTAAAGTAAGGAGATTTTATTAAGATTTTAAAATATATCAATTTGAGTGCATCATTTGTAGGATTTCAACTTAAACGATAAGCTTTTAAATAATTTTAGGAAATAAAAGAATAATGAATAAATAAGAATTGGAGGTTTTCAAAAGGAAAAAAATAAAGTTGTTATTATTATCAAATATTATTATTATTATTATTATTATTATTATTATTATTATATAATACTTTTAAAAATAATGTACTAGATAATAATACTTTTGGAGCGGCAAGCGACCCATGAGATATTTTCTTGGTTCTACTTGAAGCTTGTGTGTGTGTGTTTTTTTTCTAAAAAAAAAAAAATTAGGGGGGCGGGGGCCCACCCATAGCCCCCCTCTGTCTCCGCCCTTGGGTTTTATGTCACCACTACAATATAAGATTTGAGATGACAGATTGTGTGAACATATTGTAGTGGGTAGAGAACGGCTACAAATATGGCGCGAAAAGGAATTGAGAAATTGAACTAAACTTTGAAGTTTGGGGACCATCCGGCAGTGTGTGGAGACACGCATTTTGCAGTCAGAATCCGTCACCGGTGAGTGAGTCGAAGTTTTTGCCACCGGTTTGCTTTGCCTGAGTCGAATCTTCCAACATGGTCTGCCTCTGGTGTGTTTGTGCTCATAACTAGCACGTTTGGTAATCAGGTTCTTCTTGTGTTGGGTTTTTTGTCTTGTCTTTCTAGCAAGGTTTGGTTCTTCTTGTGTTTCCAGATTCTCACCTTGTTGTTTGCCTTTTTCTTTTTCTTTTTTTTCGTGGAGATTGTGGCTGCTTTGCTACTGCATTGTTAACTTGGTGGGTCCCTCGAGACTTGTTTATTTTTCTGGTTGTTGGCCTTGTGGTTTGATTTTACTTATTCGTTGTTGCATGGCTTCCTCTTTAGTTTATATTCATGGCTGATTCTAAGTCTAGTCTTCCTTCTGAGATTGTTCCGGTTTCAAATAAAATTATTGATCATAAGTTGAACTGGACAAACTATTTAGATTGGAACAAGACTGTTCGAATGTATTTATTATTGAAAAGGAGAATCATTTGACAAAAGCTCCTCCGAAGGATGATCCTCAGTTGGCTTGAGCCAGAGCTGATGCTGATTATTTTTCCAAATTCATAATTCTATTGAGAACGACGTTCTCCCCTCTGTTAGTCATTGTAATAATGTTTAAAAAATATTATGGACTATCTAGGGTTCCTATATTTTGGGAAAGGAAACATCACTCGTATTCACGAGATCTGCATAGGTTTCTATCGTGCTGAATAGTAGGGCCGCCCCTTGAGAAGTTTCTTCATGAATTTTAAGAAAATGTATGAAGAAATGAAAATGTTAATGCCACCTATAGCTGATCTTCAAGAACAAGTGGATAAGATTGAAAAACAGACAATTATATCAGCTTTCTTACTGCTTTTGATCCGGCTTATGAAATAGTTTGATCTTAGATTTTGTCTAGCTTTGAGCTTCCTTCACTTCAGGATGTGTACTCTCGTGTGCTGCGTACAGATAATCTATCTCAACCTACTTCAAACTCTAATACTAGTGGTTTAGCACTTTAGCTGGCCACGGCCCTGTTGATCACAAGACCTAGGGTTTCTCGAAACAAGGAAATGGTCCCCCAAAAATCCAGTCACTGCTAATAACAGGAACCAAAGCCTTTCAAGATAAGGAAATAATGCTCAAAATCCTAGTGCTATTGTCTCCTTCTTTTGTAAGGAACCTGGTCATACCAAATGTTACTATCACAAGTTACAAAATAAGCTGTAGCACAGTGGTTCTGCTCATGTGACACAGTCTTTTGATAATTCCCCATCAACACCAAGTGCCCTTGGTTCAAGTAATTGTGATTCATGCCTTGCTACTTCTTCCTCGAAGTGGATCATCGACTCTAGTGCCACTGATCATAAGACAGGTAACTATCATTTATTCTCTACGTATGCACCTTAAGCAACCATTCTTCAATAACAATTGCCAATGGTTCTTACTGTCGGGTTCTTGGATCTATCACTGTAAATCATACCCCATCGGTTTAGTGCAGAAACTGAGTATAGAGCCATGGCTCAATCAATATAGGAAATTGTGCGGATTCACCAATTAATGAAGGGCGTCTTACCACATCATTGCTTGCGAATCTGTGGTGTGATAATAAAGTTACTTTACATATAGCCTCCAACTTTGTATTTCATGAATGTATGAAACACATTGAAATTGATTGTCACTTTGTACGTGATAAGATCAAGGAGAAATTTATTTCTATCGGGCATATGCGGTCTAGTGACCAATTGGGCAATCTTTTGATGAAGGCTTTAAATGAGACTCGTGTTGACTATCTTTCTAACAAGTTGAGATTGATTAACATTTACGCTCTAACTTGAAGGGTCTTAGGAAATATATATTTTTAATTATTATGCAATCAAATCAGGATCACTGGAAATCAAGGATTAGATTAGATATTATTTTTATTAGGAGCCGTAAACACCAAGGCTACCTCCTTAATGTATATATAGACCCTTCTTATGAATGAAGAATCATGAAATTCAGATTATTTTGCTCTACAGGGATTCTCCCCTACTTGGGCATACTAGACCTCTCCTAAATTATCTCTCTAAAAATCCAAAAACAAATGGACAACGATACATACAAAATAAGGTATACGTTTTCTATCTTAATCCATTCCAATACGCTTTCTTTTTTTCTTTTTTTTTACCCTAGGATATGTATGAATATTTTGGTTCACTTTCACGATGTTCTGTGATTGTGATGCCATCACTTTATTTAACATTTCTATCAAACGAAGAAAAAATGGAGCCATATGAAAAACTCCGCTCGATTTTGTTTTTATCTGAGTTGACAGATGATTTTCTAGATAATTTTATTTTAATTTTTTAAATAGTTTTGTTTACATAAAATTAAGACGAGTGAGCTATGTTATTTTTCTTCCATTGTAATTCATGAATTTTAAAAAATAGATCTCAACTACCAATGCTAAGGAAAAAAGAGCAGCAAGCCCAGGATTAAGTTCAATTTAAAATTAAAAAAAAAAAAAATCATAATGAAGATAAAGATTTTAGTATATGAATTTTAGGGCTTCTCAACTAACATTTTTTTTAATACATAAAAGTTTAGATAGGTAGACACAGGTACCCCACTAAAGCCAAGGCATGCCTCCAAGCTCAAAGAGTACTTATAGAGGTATTTAAAGATTGATCACCAATGAGGCCCTTATATCGACCAACGAGGAATGACACAATTGACTTCTCTTATTCATACATTTCTTCAATTGAAGGTCGGCTGCGATTTAGTAGTAAACTTTTTATAATGTTGGGTTGTTTTATGTGTAGTTTCAAGTTGGTTTTTTTAATGATCTAATAATCACATGGAAAAAGACCGCTAGTCATTTTTAATGCATGGATCTCTACACATTTTCCTCTTTCCAAAATAGTTAGTAGAGCATATGCTCCTTTGAAATTCCACATTTATGATTATATGATTTCACAAGCTCATCTTTTAAAACAAGATGAGCCTATAATCCTATATCACTGAAGATAGTTGACAAATACAAATTATGATTTATGATTTATTTTCAAATTGTGTTCTTTTATCCTTAAACTTTTCATTATGTTTGTCATGTCCACGAAACTGCACCAAGGTACCCCGGAACGTAAACATGGAGAAACTGCAACATGGCTATTTGTTTCATGAGGCGTTTTCAGAAATTATTGTTTATCTTGCCTTAATTATGTTTATAAAATTTTCTATTTTAAGGCTCCCGCTAGGTGGGTTATGGGGAGGAATAAGACTGTTTTTAGGATTTGAATACGTGAGCAACCTTACCATTACGCCGAGGCTCACCCTAGTTTTTGATGATTTCTCTCTAATGAGAAGCCATTGAATTTTATGATGTTTTCTCTAATTAATATTATAATCTTGGTTGCATAAGATTTACAGACATGAGCTTATGCATAAAGAGAAGTATTCAATGAAACAGTAATAGACCTAGGGATTGGTAATACCAGAGGCCCCGCCCACAGTTATTACATCAAGCATGATCCATGTAAGTGATTAAATTGACTATTTTCCTTGGGTTAGTATAATTATTATTAATACTCGTAGTACGATATTAATGTTTAATGGGTCATGTTGTAATTTACTAATATCTTTTTTTTGGCCACGTCATTTGCTAATATCATCAATCATACTCTCTCCGGTCCTAATTATAGGACATATTTAACCAATTTTGGAGGGATTAAGGATAGAAGTTAAATTAGTTAATTTTACTCATTTTCCCAAAATGCCCTTATATGGTCAAATAATGAAAGAGCACACCACCAAATTTCAATTTTGCGTACGCACGTCCTTGGAAAGAAGGATAGTCAGGGACACTTCATCCAGCCATCCATTGCCACTGTTTTCATCTTTTTATTTATTTATACATTGATCATAATATGTTAAAACCATATATATATAGAGAGAGAGAACATTAATACAAGAGCATCATTTCATCTTTCCTTCAAAATATAGAACAACCTAGAAAATGAGTGATTCGCATGATTTTGGAAAGCCACAAGCAGTTTGCGTTCCCTTCTCAGCACAGGGCCACGTCAGCCTTTTTATATTTAATTATTATTTAGCAAATATTAATAGGGGTATTTTAGGAAAAATTTGATAAAAATTAGAATGTTGTCCTATAATTAGGACAAAAACAAACTCTCAAATGTTATCTTATAATTAGGACCGGAGGGAGTTTTTCTTTTTTTCTTTTTGCCCACCATCAATCATATTCAACGCTTCTGGACAAAATAATTAATATGCACCTGGAAAGTGGCTTTCAGAAATTTTGTGCCCCTGCCAAGTTGTATTATGAAAAAGGTTTACAAGAGAGATAATTACTTTTCTGCAGATTGCGTATTTTGAAAAGTTCCTCTTCTGGTAGTAAACTTTTTATAATGTTGGGAAAATTATAATAAAGGAATAAAGAAAAATAATATTTATTAAGAATGACCATAAAAATGGTAATTATTTTGAAGGACCAGAAATTAAAACATTAAAATAGAAAGACTAAATTGCCCTTACCTAGATTTTCTATATTCTCTCTAACTAAATTAGAATTTGGAGTGATTGATAGATAATGACAATTAAAGACCAAATCAGAATCAATCAAGTTGGCGTCTCTACTGCACCTAAATCTCCTCTCAATTACGATCAAAGTGACTTCCTTTTCCTTCTCTTTTGAATTCATATTATTCAAAAAAACAAAGCCACTTTTTTTTTTTTTTTTTTTTTTTTTTTTTTTCAAATCGAAGATAATCCCCTCAATTTGCAGATTGAATCGTTGCTATCATGAGATGAAATACTCTAGCGATTACATTTCAATGGCTATATATAATATAAAAAGCCAAAGGAAACTGTTTCCTTCCTTCTCCAATCTAAGTTATATATTTCATAGGCATGAATATGATCATAAATTTTTTCGGTTTTTCCATCATCTCTCTACATGGTTTTCTCAGAATGAAGAAGATTTGGAGGATAATGAGTAATCACTCTAAATTTTGATTTAATTAGAAAATATAAGAAATCTGGCTACGAGCAATTTAGTCTTTCTATTTTAATATTTTAATTTATGGTCCTTCAAAATAATTACCATTTTTTAGGTCCTTCTTAATAAATATTATTTTTTTTAGGTCTTTTATTATAATTTTCCTTTTTTTTTAATGATCTAATAATCACATGGAAAGAAGACCGCTAGTCTTTTTTCTTTTTTTTTTTTGGTTGCCCAATGCATGGATGTCTACACATTTTCCTCTTATAGTTAGTATAGTACACGCTCCTTTGAAATTCCACTTTATGATTATATGATTTCACAAGCTCATCTTTTAAAACAAGACGAGCCTATATCACTGATGATAGTTGACAAATACAAATTATGATTTATGATCGTACGTCTAGAGCCGTTGTTCTTTTGTCAAATTCATACATACAGATTTACAGGGCAGTTGTAAGCAAATTATGTGGAAAAAAGAGAGACTAAAATAGTGTTTGATGGATAGATGCTTAGCTTGCAGTTCGAAGAGATCTAAAGGAAAGGCACAATTTAAAATGATGGAAATTAGTTGAATGTGTGGAAAGGGGGAATTTAATTTATATACACTTCAGTGGACTTCCTTAGTTTGTTGGTTGACCTATTAGAGTATATAAGAATCAGAGTTGAAGAACTTAAAACCAGTTCTAAAATTACAAGATGTCAACTGGCAATATTATGTTTACCACAAATGTTTTCCCATCCAGGATGACCACACTACAAGGTAAAATCTAATTTGATGATAATGACTTTTGTATTATTGTGATATTCACTTACATGGTATTGAGCACTATTCAATATATTTATCCATTGATGATAATCTACAGGCTCTCATGCAGTTTGAAGAATGGAGTAGTGGGACTTGGTAATAATATAGCTCGTTTAATTCAACCTTCTAGTTTATACTGATTTATTTTCTCATTGTGTTCTTTTATCCTTACACTTTTCATTATGTTTGTCATGTGCAGGAAACTACACCAAGGTACCCCGGAATATAAACATGGAGAAACTGCAACATGGTTATTTTTTCGTGAGGTGTTTTTCAGAAATTATCGTTTTTCTCGCCTTAATATTGTTTATAGAATTTCATATTTTAAGACTCCCGTCAAGTGGGGTCTGTGGAGGGATAAGGCTGTTTCTAGGATTTGAATACGTGATCTCCAAGTCACCTGACAACAATATTACAATTGCATCGAGGCTCACCCTAGTTTTTTATGCTTTCTCTCTAATCAATGGCGGACCCAAGAATTTTAATGATAGCGGGTGAAAATAAAAAATACTATATCATAAATAAAAGTACTTAAAATACAATACATATATACTATACAAAAAATTAGAAGAAACCTATTACAAAAATTAAGATCACTTTACTTAATTCTTCCTCTATGTGTTTTTATATTATTAAACTCATCTATAATTGAATCCGTACTAAAACTCAAAACAATTTCTTTTTCAATGTATATAATCAACGAATCATCAAGAAATTGGTCTTTGATTCTATTTCAAAGCGTGTTCTTGACTATCTTAATAGCAGAAAAAGATCTTTTAGTAATTGTTGTAGAAATTGGAAGAGTGAGTACAAGTCTAATCACTCTATCAATAAGAGGGTAAATATAATGATGGACTTTCCATCTCTTGCTAGCCTTTGACATAATTCAGATGTAGTTGATAAATTAATCAAATCTGGATGTATAGGAATATCAAACTCAAAATATTGTAACTCCATCTTTAAATGCAATTTTACGTGTTCTTTGAAATCTCTAGAATAAAATTTATCAACAAGTTTGCAAATATCATCACTACTAAATTTTGGTAATTTTATTAATTCTGGATTCAAAAGCTTGCAATGAAATATTGCAATCAACACTTGGTCATATGCTATATTGCTGAGAAAAAGGAGGTTCTATAGTTCTCATTCTTCGAAGATCCCTTATATTATTATTATTATTTAAAAAAATTTATTTATTTATTTATTTATTTATTTATTTATTTATTTAAAAAAAAAAAAGAATTTAGGGGGACGGGGCCACCCCTAGCCCCTTAAATCTGCCCCAGTCTCTAATAAGAAGTCATTGAATTTTATAATGTTTTCTCTAATTATATCTTGGTTTCATCAGATTGAAAGACATGAGCTTATGCATAAAGAGAAGTATCCATGAAACAGTAATAGACATAGGAATTTGTGATACCACACAACCCCTGCCCACAGTTCTTAAATCAAGCATGATCCATGTAAGTGATTAAATTGACTATTTTCCTTCTCTTGGGTTACTGCACCTGGAAAGTCGCTTTCAGAAATTTTGTGCCCCTGACAACTTGTATTATGAAAGAGGTTTACGAGAGAGAGAATTATTTTTCTGCAGATTGCTTATTTTGAAATGTTCATCTTCTGCTATTGTCCCTCTTTTCTGCTGACGAAGGCTTTAAATGAGACTCGTGTTGACTATCTTTATAATAAGTTGGGCTTAATTAATATCCATGCTCCAAACTTGAGAAAAGTGTTAGAAAATATATATTTGTAATTGTTATGCAATCAAATAAGGATTACTAGAAATCAGGGAATAGTTTATATATTACTAGTAATCAAGGATTGGATTAGATATTATTATCAAGAGCCGTAAATACCAAGACTCCCTCCTCATGTATATATAGACCCTTTCTCTGAATAAATTAAAGAATCATGAAATTCAGATTATTTTGCTCTACATGAGGATTCTTCCCTACTTGGACATACTAGACCTCTCCTAAATTATCTCTCTAAAAAAACCAAAAACAAATGGACAAAGATACTAACTCCTAAATTATCTCTCTAAAAAAAAATTCCAAAAACAAATGGACAAAGATACATAACATAATAAGGTATAGATTTTTCTATGTTAATCCATTCCAATGGGCTCTTTTTTTTTTTTTTTTTTTTTTTTGTCTTTTTTCTTTTTTTACTCCTTTACCCTAGGATATTCCCCTAGGATATACCCTAGGATATGTGTGAATATTTTGGTTCACTTTCGCGATGTTCTGTGATTAAGATGCCATCACTTTGTTTAACATTTCTATCAAATGAAGATAAAACGGAAGCCATAGGAAAAATTTAGCTTGATTTTGTTTTTATCTGAGTTATTTAAGTGGACCGATTTATAGATTATTTTATTTTAATTTTTTAAATAGTTTTGTTTACATAAAGTTAAGACGAGTGAGCTATGTTACTTTTATCAAGCTATGAAGATAAAACGGAAGCCATAGGAAAAATTTAGCTTGATTTTGTTTTTATCTGAGTTATTTAAGTCGACCGATTTCAAGATTATTTTATTTTAATTTTTTAAAATAGTTTTGTTTACATAAAGTTAAGACGAGTGAGCTATGTTACTTTTCTTCCATTGTAATTCATGAATTCAAAATAATAGATCTCAACTACAAATGGTAAGGAAAAAAAGAGGAGTAAGCCCAGGATTAAGTTCAATTTAAAATAAAAAAAATTCATAATGAAGATAAAGATTTTAGTATATGAATTTTCAGACTTCTCAACTTTTTTTTATATATAAAAGTTTAGATGGGGTAGACATCCATACCCCACCAAAGTCAGGACATACCTCCAAAGAGCACTTACAACATGAGTACTTACAGATCACCCACCAACGAGACCCTCACATCAGCCAATAAAAAATGACACAGTTGGCTTCCCTTGTTCATACATTTCTTCGGTTGAAGGCTGGCTGCGATTTGGTAGTAAACTTTTTATAATGTTGGGTTGTTTTATGTGTAGTTTCCCAAGTTGGTTTTTTTTAATGACCATGGAAAGAAGACCGCTAGTCTTTTTTAATGCATGGATGTTTACGTACACATCTTTTCCTCTTTCCAAAATAGTTACTATAGCACAAGCTCCTTTGAAATTCCACTTAATGATCATATGATCTCACATGCTCATCTTTTAAAACAAGATGAGCCTCTATCACTGATGATAGTTGACAAATACAAATTATGATTTATGATCATCGGTCTAGCGCCATTGTTCTTTTGTCAAATTCATAAATACAAATTTAGAGGGGAAAAAGAAAAGACAAAATAGTGTTTGTTATGGTTAAAGAAAGGAGAAGCTGCCAAATAGGATATTCTGACAGATGCTTTAATCTCAAATTGATGGATAGATCCTTAGCTTGCACTTGAAGAGATTTAGAAGGAAAGATACAGTTTAAAATTATGGAAATTAGGTGAATGTGTCGAAAGGGAAATTTATATACACTTCAGTAGACTTCCTTAGTTTGTTTGGTTGACCTCTTAGTATATATAAGAATCGGAGTTAGAAGAACTTAAAACCAGTCCTAAAATTACAAGATGTCAACTGGAAATATTATGCTTGGCACAAATGTTTTCCCATCCAGGATGGCCACACCAAGGTAAAATCTAATTTGATGATAATGACTTTTGTATTATTGTGATCTTCACTTACATGCTATAGAACACTATTCAATATATTTATCCATTGATGATAATCTACAGGCTCTCATGCGGTTTGAAGAATGGAGTAGTAGGACTTGGTAATAATATAACGCGTTTAGTTCACCCTTCAAGTTTCTGTTGATTTATCTTCTCATTGTGTTCTTTTATCCTTTAAACTTTTCATTATGTTTGTCATGTCCAGGAAACTGCACCAAGGTACCCCGGAATGTAAACATGGAGAAACTGCAACATGGCTATATGTTTCGTGAGGTGTTTTTCAGAAATTATTGTTTATCTCACCTTAATATTGTTTAGAAAATTTCCTATTCTAAAACTCCTGGTAGATGGGGTCTTGGGAGGGATAAGGTTGTTTCTAGGATTTGAACACATGACCTCCAGGTTATATGGCAGCAACCTTATTAATGCGCCGAGGCTTTGATGCTTTCTCTCTAATAAGAAATCATTGAATTTAATGATGTTTTCTCTAATTATAATCTTGGTTGCATCAGATTGACAGACATGAGCTTATGCATAAAGAGAAGTATCCACATGAAATAGTAATAGACCTAGGAATTGGTGATACCACAGAGCCCCTGCCCATAGTTATTACGTCAAGCATGATCCATGTAAGTGATTAAATTGACTCTTTTCCTTCTCTTGGGTTAGTATAATTAATATGCACCTGGAAAGTGGCTTTCAGAAATTTTGTGCAACTGCCAACTTGTATTATGAAAGAGGTTTACAAGAGAGAGAATTATTTTTCTGCAGATTGCTTATTTTGAAAAGTTGCTCTTCTGGTATTGTCCCTCTTTTCTGCTGTTTCTAGAGAAATAGATTCATCTTATTCTTGGAAAAGTGTAATCACCAGTTTGGTTAATGTAGAATGTGAATTTTGCCCTACATAGTCCAAGAAAAATGTGTTAATTCATATGGTTTGATGCAGTTTGTGCATGGCCTTTCAACTAAGGAAGGTTATAAAGGATATGGACCTGAGCAAGGTGAAAAGGTATTTGGTTGCTTGTTTCAGCAATTTGGGGGGAAAAAAAGTTGTTTTCTCATGACTTATGAATGATTTTGGTTCCAAAATTCTCTAGTTTTCGTCCTTCTACCTTGAAGTCCAGGTTATCAAGATTGAGTTTCCTGCTGTTTAAGTCTTGCAAGTAATATTTTCTGACAAATATATGGCAGTCCTTGAGGGAAGCAATTGCTGATACATTCTACAAAGATCTGGGGATAAAGCCTGTGGAGGTTTTTGTATCAGATGGGGCTCAGTGTGACATTACTCGTCTTCAGGTATTTGATCAGTACTGTTTCATATTAGTTTAACCTACAAGAAACACTACTAAACACAAGCAGAAAATGATGATGAAATACAATGTATTGCCATATGACTGAAATAAGTGAATACAAAACAACATAGCCAACATCTAGCATTTGAGAGGCTAGACTCCTTCTTCAGCACACAACTTATTTGCTAGTTTTCTTGGATCCGGCTATCGTCTTTGCTGCTCCGGTCCGCTGCTCTTCTTTTGACAAAACGGCGCCGTGCAAAAAACTAAAGTTGTGCTCTTTTTTATTGAAAAAAATATTTTAGGATATTAATTGATATTAAAAAGAAAGTTGAAGATATTGAAAAAAAAAAAAACTCCATGATTTTAAAAAAATTTTAGAATATTGAAAAAAATATTTCAGTTAAAAAATTGTTTTTGGATCTTGAAAAAAAAACGATATTTCTTTGTTGTAAACTACAAGATACTTGAATACTAAACTCGTTAATTTTTTTGATTTGATCAAAGAAAAATTTTTATAATCTTAAAAATGATGAATTAGTTTAGGATCTAAAAAAAAATATTTCAAATTGTTGTCATTTTTATATTTTAATTATTTAATTATACACTAGTAAATAATAAAACTAAACTAAAATGATACTTCCCGATTTGTTTAAACTCAATGATATTGAAAAAATATTTCATGATCTTAAAAAATATTTTAGGATCTTAAAAAATATTTTAGGACTAAAAATATATTTACTCAATGGATATTTTTTCAGATCTTAAAATAATTTTTCAAGATCATAAAGTATTTTTTAAAATAACATTTTTTTAAGATTATCTTAAAATATCTTTTTAGTATCAATTGGTTATCTGAAACATTTTTTTTATAAAAAAAAGGGCACAGCTTCAGTTTTTTTTTTTGCAAAACGGCGCGTTTTGACGCAGAGGAGGGCAATGGACGGAAGCTGGAACCAGTTTTCTTCAACCTTACCTTACATTCATATACATAAATTTGTTGTTTTCAAGTTTTCTTCTTTCCTTCGAGCAAAAAAAAAAAAGTTTTCTTCTTTCTCTTTCCTTCTCAAATGCCAGTTAATTCCTAGTTTTTAGTCGCAAAACAATGAAGCACTCACGTGCGAATGCCAATTCCTCGTTGTAAGTTAATTCTATCATGTATTTGCTCACTTTAACAACACAAACTGCATTTGTGATTTGTTTCATTCCTTGCAGTTGCTTCTGGGTTCAAATGTAAAGAGAGCTGTACAGGATCCATTCTTTCCGGTATAGTTATCTCTGACTCTCAGTGATTTTTGACTCAATTTAACATGACCTATATCATCTACATGTTAGCAACCATCATGAAGTTTTGTATAATCTATAAAGTTATGGATCTCCGAGCAAAAAAATAAAGTTATGGATCCCATAAAAATGGTTTTGCATTCCCTGATTTTAGATATAACAGCAGAATGCTGTTAAAAATGTCCTTTATAAGAGATATCCCAGAAGCATTTCATAGTCCTATATGTGTTATTGCATTTGAATTGGACCAATTCTTGTCTTTACTCTCTCTTGTCACTAAAAGTAGCTTCTCAAACTGAGTGTCCTAATCTTCTCACCAGACTGAAAAGTGTTCTATTCTAACCATGCAATTTCTTCTGCGACAGGCCTACATAGATTCAAGTGTCATAATTGGTCAGACTGGAGAATTTGTAACTACAGCTGGCCAGTACAAAAACATAGAGTACATGAAATGCGGGCCCGAAACAAACTTCTTTCCAGATCTATCTATTGTTCCAAGGGCAGAAATTATTTTCTTCTGTTCTCCTAACAATCCCACTGGTCATGCAGCAACAAGGAAGCAATTAGAGCAACTTGTGGATTTTGCCAAAGTGAATGGATCAATCATTGTCTTTGATTCTTCATATTCAGCTTATATCACTGATGATAGTCCTAAATCAATCTATGAAATTCCGGGTGCCAGAGAGGTAATCTTGATCATTCATCCAGCTGGGTTTTATTTTATCTAATTCTGTTTTCAGTATCAACATCTACACCTATTTCTAGAATCCAAAAGAATCACATTGGGCTAGTTAAATCAGAAATAAGTCAATCACCAGCTGGGTGGTACTACCTCCGGTCCTAGATATAAGAGCTAGATAAACAGTTTACTTTTGCCCTAAATATAAGTGCTCAATTCACTTTACCTCCCAAATTTATAATTACCCCCCCCCCCCCCCCCCCAAAAAAAAAAAAAATCCCCATTGAGTGCATATAGTAAGGAAGTTTCCACCAAGGGGTAGTTACAATGCAGATTATTTAAAAGGGTGTTTTAGGAAAACCAACATACATTTGTTACAAATAACTAACTTCACTAATTTCCTTAATATCCTCAATTTAGTTATCTAACTCTTATGTTTAAGACCAGAGAAGAAGTAGTTCATAAGATTTACTTGTGTCTTCTTATGAAAACAAAATGATCAAATCTTATTTAGGAAATACTCAGGCTTGTACACATCACTATCTTAAACTGCCTTTTTCATCACATGCCGATTTCCTTAATAGCTTGAACAATCTTGTTATCTTCCTGGATTTTAGGTTGCAATTGAAGTTTCATCATTCTCCAAGTTTGCTGGATTCACAGGTGTCCGCCTTGGTTGGACAGTAGTCCCTGAAGAACTGTTATATGCTAATGGATTTCCTGTTTTACATGATTTTGATCGCATAATGTGCACTTGTTTTACTGGCGCATCCAACATTTCTCAGGCCGGTGGACTAGCATGTCTCACACCGGAGGGCTTCAAGGTTAGCTCAAAGTCCCAAAAGGATACTTGCATGTCAAAGAACACATGCCTTTTTGTTAAGTTTCATGCTTACATTCCTTATTTAGTGCATGCACAAGTCAACTAGCATGCTGTTCTGCTTTTGAGGTGTCATTTTGATTGAAATTTTTGCAGCATATTACCAAAAGGTTCCACATCAATTGATTTTACTGTTAAATTTTTCTCAAGTTTTTTGAAGCTTTAAGATTCTGATATGACTCTCTCCCCCTCCTAAATAAGAGACTACAACCGGAATTAAACAACAAAAAAAGTGGAAAACAACAAAGAAAGAGGGAAATACTTGCTGTTACTGCATAAATAAACTAGACTACAAGGGGAAAGGATCACATTCACACCAGGATACATAAACTATAATCAAAAGAACGATTATAAGTTAACCAAAAAAAAAAAAAAAAAAACCAACACACAGACAAAAAAACATGACTGATTTGACAAGTTTTCGAGAGATTGGAACTGTCAACCCAAAGGGCCAAAACCACACTTCAAAAATTTTCTCTACCTCCCTCCTGAACAAGAGTGAAGATTTAAACCCAGAAAGTGACACTCTAAGCTTCTCCTTAAAGACTTCGACCCACATCGACCCTAAAAGCTGCCCTACTTGCCTATTTCTTTCTCCAAAATAGTCGGAATTCCCAAGTCAAAGTTCTGACCACAAAAGCATCTTTCCCTTTTCATGTATTTTTCTGTGCTGCCAAAAGTGATCCTAACAGATTCCATTTGAGTCTTAACGCGCAAGGTATATTTTACCTGAGCCATTTTCATAAAGGATTGGTTTTGTTGGCAATATAACAATAGCTTCTGTGTTCTCAGGCCAACAGAATCTTTGAAAAGAAAGAGTGCCCAGATATTCTGTTCTTGCATGTTATAACCAATATTGCTTGTTGACCAGGAAGCACCCTCTATAAGGAAGGATGTCTGATTGTCTAACCTTTAGGAGCACATATTTGAATTTTACATTTTGTAGATTATAATAAAACAAACTATTTATGGGATTTTGTCCGGTAATTTAAGCTTCTTGAGTTGAAACAAACTTTGGTATCCGAGTATCTATTATCAAGTGATAAAGAGAAAAATCCTAGCCATCCTCATTCTTCATAACTATATGAAATTTTAGCATGAGTAATCCTGTGCTTTGTTCACATAAGTTGAAGCCTAGTGATTAGTTTCTTTTGGTCACATGCTTATATGTGTTTTTGCATTGAAATGGTCTTTGACAGAACAGAACAGAACAAAAGAGTAAGCCACGGTGGCCTTTTTAGTGATTATTCTTTTGAAACATTTCAGGCTGTGAAGCTTCAAACCCTCTACTATATGGAGAATGCAAGAATACTGGTAGATTCTTTGGCTTCACTTGGTTTGACAGTTTATGGTGGTGAAAATGCTCCCTATATTTGGGTCCATTTTCCTGGCTCAAAATCGTGGGATGTTTTTGCTGAAATTCTTGACAAGACCCACATTATCACTGTCCCAGGAAGTGGTTTTGGTCCTGGTGGTGCTTTTGGCCAGAGAGAGACCATCGTTGAGGCCTCACAACGACTCAAATACCTTATCTGCTACAAGTGTTAACTAATGTCTTAGTTCTATCAGCTTCATGATCAACCTTATAAGTACTAAGAAAACTGTGTGAACTATTTTTTCTGTATTTATTAATAATATGTTTCCTCTGTTCAGCATTATGCAGAAGAATATCTGAGATCACACGTAGATTGTTTTGCTCCTCTGTCAAAACTGAAAACTGAAGGCTGAAGAAAAGCAAGCAATTGCTAGGTTTTAAAATAAAACTATAGATCTTATTTGTCTTAAAAGACTAGAAAAGACGTTTATTATTATTATTTTTTAATCTCTCTCTTTTTTCCCCCTCTATATCTGAGATCACACATAGATTGTTTTGCTCCTCTGTCAAAACTGAAAACTGAAGGCTGAAGAAAAGCAAGCGATTGCTAGGTTTTAAAATAAAACTATAGATCTTATTTAAGTTTATCTTAAAGACCAGAAAACACGTTTTTTATTTTTTATTTTTTTAAAAAAATTGAATGAAAAGTGGGAAGGTGGGGTTCGAACCCACCGCATCTTTATAGAAACTAAGTGGCCGTAGTTTTTCTATCTGAACTTGTAAATCCCATAAGTGAACTTGTTATTCAATCTTGTGAATCCCAATACATACATACATACAATATTTGGTTTACAAGTTTGGAAATTAAAACCAGATTTTTTAATACCTAAATCTAGTTTTAATTTCTAACTTTCCACAACCTTACTTATCAAACAAAAATAGGAATTGCAGAAAAATATTTATAAGTTCAATCTTAAATAAAAATTAAAATAAAGAAATCTTTTTCAGGAAAGTAATAATAATGATGAATTTTTTTTTTTTAAAAAAAACAAACTTATCTCACTAGAGAAACCAACACAAAATGATGAAGGCACATACGCAACTTGGAGGCTACGAATAACTAGCATAACATGATGGCAAATAACAAGAGCAGCCCGAAGGCTACTAATACTAGGCGTAGACACACAGTTTACAAGAGTAAGCAACGAATATGACGCTCTGTGTCTAATTACTTCGATAAAAAAAATATGTTCACAGCTTTATAAAAATCATTTTTTTAATGCATGAAAGTTTTCTCCAATAAAATACACACACATAAGTTTTAGAAAACATTCAAAAACAAATCTCCAACTTCCTCTCAAAGGAATTATATATACATATAGATTAATGAAAAATCAAATCAGGATTTCAATTAAAATGATCAAATATTAACCTTAGCATAGCTCTATTTTGTCTGCAAACACTTTTATCAATAAATTAAAATAAAGGAATTATATATACATATAGATTAATGAAAAATCAAATCAGGATTTCAATTAAAATGATCAAATATTAACCTTAGCATAGCTCTATTTTGTCTGCAAACACTTTTATCAATAAATTAAAATAGGAACAGATATGAACATTGCTGATCATTTTAAATGAATACTTGTGAAAATCAAGATTACATATGATAGTCAAACATTTTATCAGCTTAAATCAACAATTTCCATTTCTAAACAGCTCACATGTAGCTTCCTTGTAGTTAAAACTTGTGCCTAAAACAAAACACTATAGAACCCATAACTTTTATAAATATTTATAGCACACATTTAATAAGAACAAATGTTTATGTAATACATTGATCTAGTGTATTTATTGATCATTTTATTTTTTTTTCACCCTTCTAGTAAAACTGACGTTCGTTAACAATGTCTTAATTTCAAAACCCAAAACAGAAACTGAATAATTTTACATTAGCATAAGGTTACTGAGCTTTTTAATTCTATCTTAAACAAAATTCAACTCAAAACAGAATTTAAAATTATCCTTTACCACGAAATGATATATGAATAGTAGTTCAAATAAACCTCTTCCTTTCGGACATTTTATCAATCACTCAATGTGCGTCCCAATTTAACAAGCACATGGAATCTTCTTCTTCTTTAAATCCACAACTCCCAACCGTCAAACTATTCAGCTATAAATCATGCTCTATCTAATCATTGAACCTTGATATCCAATCAAGTCCCAATTAATAGAAACCACAATTCCCATTCCGCACCCACCCAAGAGAACAAAGAGAGAAATACAGCATTTTTTGCACAATTCAAAAAGGGCACAGCAGAAATATCATGAAGGAGGAGAGAAGAGATGAAACATCAAGTAAGCACACACACCACAGCGAGAGGTTGCGCTGGAGGATGAGGAAGATGAAGAACGACAACCTTCTATTCCCCCTCTGTTTTCTCTTATTAATTTCGATGGTAGACAAGAAACAATATCTCTTGTTTTTTTGTTTTAGTAAAAGATCAAATTTCATTAACACAACAATAAAATGAATTACACGATAACATGGGTTGCATTACAAAAGGAAACAATATATAATGCCTCATTTTAATTAATATTTTTTTTTTTTTTTTTTGTTTCCATTTTGGATTAAATACCAATTTTTTTACAGAAGTATTGGCTAGGGAATATTTAACACCGAAAGTTTTTTGGGTATCATTTTAGCTCTGGAAGTTTAAAAATATAGCAATCTTGCCCATCGATTGATTTCGACCGTTGAATTATTGCTCTTTTTTGTAAACTTTTAGGGCAAATTTTCTCTTAAAAAAACTTACGAGGCAAATTTACTCCTAAAAAAAACTTTTTGGCATATTTGCTCTTTTTTGTAAACTTTCAAGGTAAAAATCATATCAAAAAAACTTTCGATTTGAATGATCCTTAACCAATACTTCGTGACAAAAATGGTATTTAACACTTCCTTTCTAAAGACATAAGGGCATTATAGTACTTTTTGGCATGACATCACCAAAAATAAAATAGCCCCTCAACTTCTTAGTATAAGACAGAGTTTTGCACTACAAACTTTATTTTATAATTAGGACCTAAGTAGTACCAAAGATCTAGGAATTCAAACTCAAGACATTAGAGTATAAAACAATTTTAAGTACCAACACGCTACCAATATACTTTTGTTATTTTAAAAAAAAAAATCTATAACAAATAATTAAAATGTTAACTAAAAATTAATTACTTATCTCATAAATGTTTTAGGGGCATTATAGATTGATAGTTGATATTTTATTTAATTGATAATTGTTAAAATACTCATTTCCACGTGTAAAACACCTGTAAACTCACCAATTAAAATATGTACCTAAGCATGTAAATTGGGGAGTTTATTATTTGTTGTCCATGAACCTCTCGATGAGCCTATTTAGGTAAAGTTTAACATAGCTCATTTCCACCCTTATCCTCTAGGTCACACTAGGCATGGCCGTTAGTGCTCTGCATGGAAAATTTAGTCATGGTCTTTGATTTTTTGTATTTTATGTGTGTCTATATATATATAGACTTAAACGATAATATCATAACTAAAATATATTTTAATTTATATATTTTGAATTAAATTTTTGTAACTTCCTTCAATTATTTAAGAACACTTAAATTAATATCCTATCACAATCTTTGAATTCTTTCAGAAATAAAATTAAGTGCTTTTTTAAGGTTGGTAAGTCAAGACAAAACTGATATTCACTAACTATTATCTTAACCTAGGTTTTGTAATATTAAACTTTGTAAAATGTGGGTGTGTGTCTCTCCCCCTATTCAACCTCTCTTTCTCTGCCATCTCCTTATCCAGTTTCCGTCTTTACCAAATTTCCTTCCCCATCATAATTCCTCTTTGTTGTTTCACCCATCTTCACGGCTAAGTCTCACGTAGAATTGGTTTAATTCATTTTCTAGAGTAAGAAAGTCGTTGAAATGGTGAAAACACATTATGCCTAATGAGGTCATTAAGAAGGAAGTTTGATTGAGAATCAGAATGGGAGAGGCAAAGAGCGAACTTGGTTTGATTTTATTTAGCAAATAATCTATTAATATACATATATATATATATATATATATATATAATTTTTTTTTTTTTTTCATTTTAGATGGAGAAGAATTAACTTTATAGAATTGTTGTGATTCATGTCATGGTATTCCATCTATTCCTAATTACTAGGACAACCAAAAGGTGTTTTGCTGATTATGAGTATACCTAAATTTATCATATTTAAAGCCATTTTAGATAAAGAAGAATTGACTTTATAAAATTATTGTAAACAATGAAAATGGTACCCATGCACCCATGCAACTTATAAATGTTCAGAAATTTTCAAAATAAAGCTTTTAAAAACACAAAGTTATTCAAATAATTAAAGCTTAAAAATAGAGGTGGAGGGAGTACAATTTTGGGTGCTCAACTAGCAATAAGAAAATAAAAAATGTCTATATGAACACTTGAAAATTTATATATACAAAAAATATTCACATGAAACACTTGTAATTTTCTAAATGTTTGCTGTTAAAATGCTTATACCTGCACTTGCAAACCCACTTATAAACACTATAAATTTTCTTATAAAAATTTTTCATATGGACACATGTTATTTTTCTTTTGTTAGTTATATAATGCTTATATCCACATATAAATTCACTTATAAACATTTTTAAATTCACAAATACAAAAAAAGTATGCATAAACACTTGCAAAATCATGAGTAAACACTCTTTTTGGTCCCTGACAAAAAAACACGGACTCCATTTTGGTCACTTAAAAAAAAAAAAAAAACCCTTATTCGTCCTTTTTAAGGGACTAAAAAGGACATTTTGAAAATTTGTGAGGATCAAATGTCAACCAATCGACTCTTATTTGTCCTTTTTATGGACTAAGAATGACCTTTTTTTTTTTTGTAAGGGACCAAAATGGGGATATCATTTTTTGTCGGGAATCAAAAAGATATTTACTCTAAAATCATTCATATATACTTGTATGTTCGTTTATTCAAAAAAATTTTGTGACACTTGTTATTTTTCTATTTGAAAGATGACACATCAAATGTTTGTCGCGATGGCAGTCAACTTTTTATAATGTTGGGTTCAGGGTTGTTTTCTGTGCTGGCCATTTTCATTGTCCTAAGTTTTTTAATGATCCAATATAATAGTCATCCTTTTATTGAAGAGTCAAAGTGGATTAAGTTTTTCCATTGATGCTGGTGTGTGCAAAAACGTTAAGTAAAAAATCACTTGGAAAGAAGATTATCTTTTTCTTCTTTTTTGAAATAGTTAGTACTTTCTTTGGTCTTAATTATAAGATATATTTACTTAATTTTAGATAGATTAAGGATAGTAGTTAAATTAATTAATTATATTTATTTTCCCAAAATTTCCTTATTTAAAATTTAAAATGTCATCTAGTTACTCGATTTTCTGTTCTTTGTCGGACCTCTCTTACCTCACACAACTTCTTCGAACTCTCACACAGTCCGGCGTCCTCAATTTTCCTCAATAACTTGTATATTCTTGGACGTTAGAAGTGTAATTTAATAGTGATACATTATTAAATATGACAAAAATTGCTCAAAATTATTTTATTAAAAAAATAAAATAAAATAAAGAAAAATTGAGGTGTATGTGGTATTAATGAGTTGCAAATATTACTAAATTTATAGAATATATAGGTTCATCATTAATTTATTATTGTATTTAATTATTAATTGTGAAAGTATCAATAGGGGTATTTTGGAAAAAAAAAATTAACAAAAAATGGAACTTTGTCCTGTAATTAGGATCAAAATCAACTCTCAAATATTATCCTATAATTTGGACAAGAGGGAGTATAACATAAACTCTCAAGAAATTCCAGGTATTCGCCAAATTATAAATTTTACTTTATGATTCATATTCTTTTGAAAATAAGATGGGCCCTCAGAAAATGTTTGACTTTTCAAAAGATATATGTATTTATATGTCCTTATATACTTAGTATAACACTGAGTGAGTGACTCTGATACAGTTACATACTCACTCCCTACAGATTCTACATCACTTCATGTGTATGTCTTCCTCCAAAGGTGCCTTTCCCTTTGCCTTATCAGATGAAACCATGCCTTCTTCAACCATGCCTGCATCTTCTTCCTCAGTACTACTTTCTCCGGAAGTTTTATCATTGCCTGTAAAATGAACTATACAAAATGTAATATCATATAAACAAAACAACTACATTAACAATTTCTTCGTTGATGCATATTTATAAAAGATTTCGATAAAGTTGTACGTTGGTTGTCGAGGCCTAACACAACATTTCTCCTTTACTTGGGTTTAGGACTAGCTATAAAATATAAGCGGAGTTTAATATCATATAATCACAAAGATAAAATGTAATTAAGCCTATCAATTAGTCAATTAATTTCCACAATTACCCTTTGATACCTAATTCCTAAATAGAATGCAGACCCCGATGCAACACATAAAAAGGACAATGTTTGAAGTTGATTCTCCCAGCGCATGAAACAAATTTGCTAGATTTTGCATTACTTGCTAGATTTAGACATTTAAAGTTAAAAACTTTTAAATAAAAGAGAGATTGAGAGAAGAAAAGAGAACACAACCAAGTGGGTAGAAAGAGAGGGAAATGATCCATTCACACATTTACTGTGGTCTCACTATGTTGCTCACACTACAAAGACGTTTGGAATCCAGAACATCAAAATTCCCTATGGTCATGACTCATGCCTAATTGGTATTTCAACGGAACAAGATCTAAATTTTGTCAGTAAATTTGAACATGCTGAAAACGGGAAGAAAACGAATGCTTTACTTTGCAATTATCCTGCAACGAGGCAATAGAGAATACTACCTAGGTCCTGAATATAAAACCTACTTCCGTAGTGAATTTTGGTCCTATAATTTTTTTTTTATCTCTTATATTTATTATTTTTCTCTAAACTAATTTGTGTTATTTATAAACTGATATATAATTTAATAATGTATATAAGTTAAAGATATAGTATTATTTTGATTGGATAATTTATTTAGCTTTTATCACACAATGTAGTAGCACTATTTCAGACAAAACCATGTGTTGGATGAGAAAAAAAACCAATAATCAAGTGTTTGATGTTCCAGGCCAATATTCAAATTTCACAATTATTTATCCAAGAGTAATCTGTTATGGGGAAAGAGAAAGAACTTACAGAAGAAGCCTTGACAACGAAGCTCCTGCCACTACAATGGGACGCCACCTCCGCCGTACTTGTCGAAGGTGCCGATCAACCTTGCCGCCTTATGGGGGCTACGAATCTTCCCTTTATTAATTAATCAATTTAACTCAATACATATTGATTAAATTGATAAAGTTTTTCAATTTTTACCCTCATTTATGAATAAGTATTTTTCACTTCTTTCTTTTCTCTATCTTTATTGGGGGCAAATTTTAACACCCTCATTTATTTCTCAAAAAATGGACTTATGTTAAGGACAACTTTTTTTCCAAACTAGATTTATAAATAGGAGCACATGATGGGGTCACCAGAGGAGCTATAGTAGCCGGCGTTGTTGCATAAGTGGTAGCGATATTCAAAGTTTCTTGATTGCCTCTTTACACCCATGAGCTAGAGTGAATGAGTATTTTTCACTTCTTTCTTTTCTCTATCTTTATTGGAGGCAAATTTTAACACCCTCATTTATTTCTCAAAAAATGAACTTATGTTAAGGACAAGTTTTTTCCAAACTAGATTTATAAATAGGAGCACCTGATGGGTCACCGGAGAAGCCACAGTAGCCAGCGTTTTTGCATAAGTGGTAGCAATATTCAAAGTTTCTTGATTGCCTCTTTACTGAGCGACCCATGAACTAGAGGGGAGCCCATAATAGGGGCCGAAGAAGATGAAAAAGGAGACAAACGAGGAGATGAAACATGGCAAGAAGGTGACATCATAGGAAAACTGCTAATTCCTTGGAGCCATTCATTAGTGTTAATGCCTTGATTCTCTCCTTAATTTCCTAATTAGTGCTTACTTTATGTCCCCCCTTCTTGATAGTCCTTCCCATGTACACTTGAATACACACTTATGTGAATATATTTAGTCTCTTTCTCTTTGTCTCTCTAAGTTAACATGGTATCAGAACTTAGGGATTGTTCTTAGCCAATTTGATTTTCCGATGACCATTGTTACTGTAGCGTGAACAATGATAGAGGCCAGTCTCCAGTGCGTAAGTACAAGTGTCATCTTGGTTTTCAACAGTGACCAATAGTCAAAATCAAGTTTCTACGTAGATACGAAAAGGGGTGGTAGAAACGTAAATTGTAGAAATGACACGAAACGTAAAGTTTTTACTTTCTACTAATTAAGGTCAATGCTCAAAATTATATATATATATATATATATATATATATGCATGAAAAAAAAAAATCATAAATCACCACTCAAAATTCAATAAATAATTTTATATTTAAAAGATACCAAATCATATAACTATATAAAATATAAGTCCAAAAACATCAAAAGATTTCATGCATATAAGAATCAAAACCTCTTTTTAAAAGGGTTTATCTTTACAAGACATTTTTTTGGGGGCAACTTTACAAGCCATTAAAGTAAACACATGCATAAGTATAATTTTTTTTTCCAAACTCATAAATGAGCACATGCTTCATTTTTTAAAAAATTAATTTTAATTCTAAACATGGGGAATCCCCAATCGAACCCACACTTGATGTTTCAGGAATCTGGGGAGAATTCTCAGGAAATACTGATTCTGAAAATTATACAAGCTAATTGCTAGGCCCTGCTTTGTTTTCGGTGTTTAAAAGACGCCTCAAGCATGCGATTAACCTCTCAAATTGAAGCTCGATAGCAGAAACATAAACCTTTTAGAGATTCTGCTGCCATTGTTAGGGGAGGATTCCGCCACCGCTATTGGGTGATCTTAGAAGAAAATGAGAGTGTGAAGGAGGAAGTGGGAGAGTCTCCGTAATTTATCAGTGGTTGAAACAACTTGTATGATGGAAATAGGGTTTTCAAGTTTTCATCCATTTTTCAGGCCCAAAAAAAAAAAATTCATCCTTTTTCTTTTGTTAAAGTAAAAACGGTAGAAACCGTAAAAACTTACGTTTTTACTGTTTTTGTGTTTGAGCAGCATTTCTACCAATTTCTGCTCAGGATAGTCTTTATTTGCGTTTCAACACGTATGACCCTGTAAAAACATAAAAACATATGTTTTTACCCTAGTTTTTGACAACAATGGCAGTGACCCCTTCTCGAGTGTAGTGAGATCATGAATGGGTTTGTCTTTCTTTGTCAATTGGGATAGGCTGCTCTGGAGTATTCTGATTTCTAAATATTTTGGATCACTTTCAGGATGTTCTTTAATTAATTAAGGTGCCATCACTTTATTTCACATTATTTCACATTGCTATCAAATGAAGAAATTAAAAATGGAGACGATTCGAAAAACTTAGTTTGATTTTGTTTTTATCGGAGTTATTTTAGTTGACGGACACAAGTTTTATTTTAATAAATATTTATGTTTAGATCATTGAAGAAGTTAATAAGAATTGCTTTCCTTTCGTCTTCCATTTGTATACTTCATGAATTCAGAATAAAAGATCCCAACAAACGAAGGGGGAAAAAAAAAGAAGAAGAAGTAGAAAAAGGGTCTGTTTGAGCTCATCAGGATCAAATTAAAATAATAATGTTCATAATAAAGATTTTAGCTGCTGAATTTCTTGATCAGATTCTTTTAAACTTCCCTTGTTCACACCTTCAGTCGAAGGTCGGCAGCCATTTGGAAGTAAACTTTTTATAATGTTGGGTCATTTTCTGTGTAGTTTCCTGAGGATTTTTTTTTTTTTTTTTTTTTTTGTTGGGGTAATGATCCAATATAAGATTCTGTCTTTGTATTGAATGGTCAAAGTGGCTTAAGATTTTCCATTGATGCTGATGTGTGCAAAAGAGACCGCGTGGCTTTTTTTAATTAAGGGATGTTTACATCTTTTCTTCTTTCCAAAATAGTTTGTATAGCACACTTCATGATTCATATACTTCTAAAGCAAGATGGGACCTAAGAAAAGTTTGACTATTCATATTCTTTAGAAAGCTTGATTATATGATTTATAGTTTGATTCATATCCTTCTTGATCGTCTTCCAAAAATAAAAAGACAACAGCTATAGTTTCGACCCTCAACTCACCGCCAAATCCTTGGTCCAGATTATATTAATATCTTGTTGTTCAATCAGTAGGGTTGTGAAAATAATGATGGGGAATGAAATCCAATTAACTTCATATATGTAAAAGTTTGAAATATGACGAATTAAAACACTTAATTCACTACAGTATCAGTCAGTCATAGTAGATAGATTGTGAAGAAGATTATTAGCTTTTTTTTTTTGTTTCTTTTTTTTTTTTCACCCCAAGAAGTTGATTCTTTTTTCTGTCTACAACCGGAGCATAAGTTGTCGTTGGAAATTTCTCAGATAACATCTTAAAAACTTAATTAGGACCCTTATTCTTCTTTCAAATTCATATATATAAATTTAGATGGCGGTAAGCCATTTATATATTTTTTTTAAAGAAAAAGCTAAAATGTTGTTTGTTTTGTTCAAAGAAATGCTTTCCTTAATCTAAAATTGAACAGACTTAAAATAAAGACACGAAGTAAAATTATGGAAATTAGATGAAGTTGCATAAAGGAGAAATTTACATACACTTGACTTTAGTAGACTTTTTAGTGTTCGTTGAGGTAAAATCAAATTTGATGATAATGACATACACCTTAATTTCTTTATTATCTTTATATTTTTCTTTCGCTAATACTTCATATAACTGATTTTTTGAATAGTAAAGGATGTGTGGTTAATGTTTTTAGTTTTTTATGTTCTTTATTTAAATGATGCAGGTTCTAACTGTAGAGGGTGATTTAAGGGAAACTTCATAGTTAGACACCAATGACATAAAGGTTATCTAATGTAAGGTCTGAGGCTTGTTCCTTTGTAAAGGTATTTGATAAAAAAAAGTCGATCATGCACACCTGAGTGGAGAACAATGCCCTTAAAATTGTGTTATTTTACCTAAGTTAAGCAGAGAAGAGGATATTTTTAAAAGGGAATAACATTTCTGTATTTACTGCAGAAAAATCCATCTGCAGCAGCCCAAAATGACACTGTTTTTTTTTTGTGCCCTCTTTCTATCTGATTTACCCCAAAACAAGAGCGTAAAGCGGAATAATCCCTCTTCCCTTAAACAACTGGCAGATATTATAAGCATCGCGAGTTAAAAATGGAAGGCATAGCAGATAATCGATTTCCAACAACGGAGGAGAAACTCATAATCCAAATCCAAAAACAAGAAGAAAAAAATCGAAACAGAACAAGCATCAACGGAACAAAACCATCAAGACGTTAGAGAAATTTTGCGGCGGTATAAACATGCATGGAAGAAAACATAACGGGGAGTAAAAGCAAAGAAATAAACCCACCCTTTCACATTGAATCATGAGTAGAAGCGTCTGACAGTGAATATTCAGTAAAGAAACGATGGAAGAAGAGAGGGGAAGTGTCTGACAGTGAATATTCAGTGAAGAAACGATGGAAGAAGAGAGGGGAAGTGTCTGACAGTGAATATTCAGTAAAGAAACGATGGAAGAAGAGAGGGGGAGAAGATGAGAAGAGTAAGGAGACGCTCAAACCTGTTTTTGAAAGGAACAAGAGTCACAAAAACTAGAAACAAAATGCGTCATTTTGGGACTGCTCTAAATGAATTTTTCTAAATGCAAAAATGTTATTCCCTTTTTAAAATATTAGAATCTTTGTTTATATTGCTCATACTTTCTGGTGAAACATATGCTATGAGAACTAAGGTTAATAAATTAGTAGAATTTTGGCAACCTAAAACTTACTACAAGAGAGGGCTAGTTATTTTTAGATATCTATGTTTCCATATAAACTTATAGTAAATTTATTTATTTATTACTTTAACAATTAATAATAATTAAGGTTCATATCAACACTTTTATATTCATTTATAAACTTTACAACTAACTGTAGAAAAATAACAAGGGTTCATATGAACACTTATAACTTGACTTTTATATATAATTATTTTAGTAACTAACAATAAAAAAAATAACAACTATCGCTATGAACACTTGTAAATTCACTTATACAAAAAATTTTAATATGAACACTTGTAACTTTCCTATGGTTAGTTGTTAAAATTCTTTTATGTACTTGTAAACTCACTTATAAACACTTGTAAATTCATTTATACAAAAGTTTTTTATATGGACACTTGTTGTTTTCCCATTGTAAGTTGTTAAAATGTTTATGTGCACTTGTATCTCACTTACAAACCTTTGTAAATTCACTTACATAAAAAAATTTACATATAAACACTTGTTACGCACTTATGAACCCGGGTAAATTATTCACATATACAAAAAAAATAAAAATAAATAAATTGTAGGTGAACACGTATTGTTTTCCAATTAATAGTTGTTAAAATGCTCATTTGCACATATAATTTACTTTTAAACACTTGTAAACTCACTATTAAAATAGGCACCTAATGTAATACCCTAATTTTCATAATTCATATAAACATTGTATTTTAGCAAATAATTAGCAAAATACAAAGGTGGATATGTGTCTCAAAGAATTATAATCTATTGATTATATTTTCATCCAAATTTCACTTTGGAATTAATTAACCAAAAGTTAATTATGAGATATTGTTTAGGGGCTATTTAATGTGATATAAGTAGCACATAAAATAGTAACTAATTTATAATCAAAGGAGATAAAGAAAGGTTTATGAAGACCCTTAGCCAATAAAAAATCAAGAAAATAAGGCTAAATCCTTGTGTAATTAAATTGGCCAATGGGAGAATTAGGAAAACATAAGATTATGAAATATGAAAAAAAAACTACCCAAAGGCCAAAAGTGATCAGCATGCATGTCGACCATAAGATAAGGAAGAGATGATGAGTTTGTGAATTAGCTTTGAAATGTCAAAGTTATCAACTAGCCAATAAGGAAGCTTAAAACCTGGGATATTTTGCAAATTAAAAACACATTAAATGGTGGCTGAATAAGGGGCATGTCGGCAAGGTCATGGAGGGATGGGATTGAGTTTAATAAAGTGATTTTCCATCCAATGGTTTAAGAAGAAAGATGAGACTTTGGTTCTCTTGTTAATGAACATTTTAACCCTTGAGCCTTGCCTATAAATAGAGAGCTCCTCCCTTTACAATTCTTCACACCAAAAATCACAATCACCTCTGATCCTTTGATTAAGAGAGTGAGAGTGAGAGTTTTCTTGGAGCAAGAAGGAAGAAGGAGTTGAAGTTTAAGGTAATGTTCTTGAGCTCTAGCTTTTAGTTCTTAGTAAAATTGTAGTTTAATTTAGGAAATTGTTAGAAATGTTCCCTTTCATGTTTGGAAGTCTCCATTGCTTTTAAAACGTAAAATGAAGTGGAAAACATGTTAGGGAATAACTTTTAGAATCAATAGATCATTATGATAAAAGTTTGGAAAACTGACAGTGTAAATCCTATGCTGGCAGCAAATATTGAGGCTATTATTTTATGTAGCTAATTAAGTCATTAAATCACGAAATTTTATATGAATAAATTAGACATGTAGGGCTTTCTAAATATATGAAATATGAAGAATTTTGAGTTCTACAGAAGGAGATACAATTTGTTTAAGTTAAGCCATTTTTCTGGGATTTAAATCTGAATAGCATTGAGAGAATATTAAACTGGGAATGATTCTTGATGTTCTAGATTCTGGGAATATTTTTCCTTGAAAATAGACATGTCAAAGGTTATGAGAAATTTTGCAGCACCTCATTTCAAGTTCTTTAGAATTAATTATGATTTTTCAAAGTTGCTGAAAAAATCTGCCCAGAAAATTCAGCAATGCGTTTTTAAGAAAATGTAAAGGCAAAATTGGAATAATTAATCCACCGAGGGTAGAAAGGCAAATTAAACCTTTAGGATATTATTCTAAGCAATATGATATTTATCACAATATCATATAATAATCCGACGATAATGTATAGGATATCCGGGAAGTCCGGAGTCAGATGAAAAGGTCAGGCGTTTGGCAATTACACTGTAAAAAGTGCGTTCGCGTACTAGTAACTTTAACTCTGATGTGTCTTGTATGTTTATATGTGATAGGATGATTCATAGGGTCATGGACAGGACTATGTCTTGGGTCATGTATCGTGGCTAAGACTCAGTCTTAGGTCACTATTTATATACATTCAGCTGTGTGCGGGTTATAGTCTTGATAACGCCGTAGTGATGTTTTCCTAGCACTGAGGACACGACAAGCTATCATGGCATTGGTTAGTGCAAACGTGGATGACTTTACATGTGTTGTGTGCTATGTACTATTGTTGTGTTGACATTACATCTGCTGTGTGCTTATGTATTGTTGTAACCTTACATGTGCTGTGTGCTATGTATGGTTGATGCTGAAATGTAATGAATATCTGTCACATATACTGTTCATACTTTTCATATGAGGTTAACTGTTACTTGAGGTTCGATGGGTATTAGACCTCAGATTTGTCTAAGGTTCAGGAAAGGAACCAGAGCTAGATAGAGGCATTGAAGGATGGAACCGAAAAGAGGCACCGATGGATAAAACCGTGAAGAGGCACTGGTCGAGACGAAAGTCGGTAGAAGTTCAACAGAGACTAGTTCTGGCATGAATCCGATAAAGTTATTTCAAACCAATTGGTGCTTAAACTAAGAAAGGGTTGGTCTATGTGGTTCAGTCATAAGTCACCGTGAAAGACGGGGAGATTTCCACTAGACTTTACCCGGCCTGGCCAATGGGTTTGATTAACTGAGTTGGGTTCATTGTTACAAGTCTAGTTAAGACTTGGTTTAAGAATGTATGGTTACTATTTAAGAATTGTAATTATACAAGTCCTATAGTAATGTATCACATGAATATTCCTTCGGGAAATTTTTAATATACCAGATTATGCCTGGGTATTTTATATCGTTACTCATTGTCCAAATGTAAGCAATGCTCTCCGTTCCGCATTACTCATGGTGATAGCACCTCAAACTCGTCGATTTTTCTAAAACTAAGTGTCAACCGACACACTTTGAAGTGTGGAATTTGGGGTGTTACACCTAAGTGCATCTAAATTAGGAAGTTTATTACATATATAATATTTTGCACCTAATTGATTTTGATGGTTCACTAATGATGAAACTTTTGGAGTCAAGAGGAATGACAAATTGATAGCATGGCTATTTTTTTTTTTCTTGTCATCCATTATAAAATCACTACAAAAAAAAAAGATATTTTTTAGCGGTTAAAATTATGTATTTGTAGCCGTTTTAACCGCTACAAATGACATTAGTAATGATTCAAAGAACTGTTACAAAATACACTGTTGCAAGCAATTTTGTAGCGTTTAACAAAAACTGCTACTCATGTAATAAAACCGCTATTGTTCCTATAGCGGTTTTATGTCACCACTACAAGATAAGATTGAGATGACAGATTGTGTGAACATATTTTAGCAGGTAGAGAACCGTTACAAATGTGGAATTGAAAAATTGACCCAAACTTTGAAGTTTGGGGACCATCCGACAGCGCATAGGCAACATGTGGACGACACGCGCTTTGCAGTCAGAATCTATCACCGGTGAGTGAGTCGTAGCTTTTGCCACCGGTTTTCTTTGCCTGAGTCGAATCTTCCAACATGGTCTGCCTCTGGTGTGTTTGTGCTCATAACTAGCACGTTTGATAATCAGGTTCTTCTTGTGTTGGGTTTTTTGTCTTGTTTTTCCAGCAAGGTTTGGTTCTTCTTGTGTTTCAAGATTCTCACCTTGTTGTTTGCCTTTTTTTTCTGTGGAGATTGTGGCTGGTTTGCTACTGCATTGCTAACTAGGTGGGTCCCTTGAGACTTGTTTACTTTTCTGGTTGTTTGGCCTTGTGGTTTGATTTTACTTATTCGTTGTTGCATGGCTGCCTCTTTAGTTTATATTCATGGCTGATTCTAAGTCTAGTCCTCCTATTGAGATTGTTCTAGTTTCAAATAAAATTATTGATCATAAGTTGAACTGGACGAATTTGAATTGGAGCAAGACCAATTGAATGTATTTACTATTGAAAAGGAGAATCATTTGACAAAAGCTCCTCTAAAGGATGATCCCAAGTTGGCTTGGGCCAGAGTTGATGCCGATTATTTTTGCAAATTCAGAATTATATTGAGAATGACATTCTCCCCTCTCGTTAGTCATTGTAATAATGTTAAAAAAAATTATGAACTATCTAGGGTTCCTATATTTTGGGAAAGGAAACATCACTCGTATTCACGGGATCTGCAGAGGTTTCTGTTACACCCCTACTGACCTCGCCTTTACAGGTGGCAAGTAGTGTGACCTTTTCCTTATTATCAATCATATTTGTGTACCAAAGTTATTACATAGTAGATCATGTTAGACAATACAATACTGGTAAAGTATATAATATTAAAAAAGAATAAGTTCCCTGAAGGGTTAATTTACAGTCATCCACTCATCCCAAATAAATTCCAAAATAAACTTAAAAGAAATATACAATCATCTGAGGTTTAACAGGGTATAAAAAGACATCTCCAGCAATCTCCACAAAAATTCTCGGTCATGCTCCACAGTCTTACCTTTAGCCTCCTGCTCCATCCTAGGTGCACTACCTATACTCTTATAATATCCTGGGATTCATAGACAAATCTCCAAGTAACCGTTAATCTCATATCTAGAGTATATACAGAGTATGTAAGAAAACCATAACACAAAATATAAGCATTTAGTAGGTCGCATACAGCGAGGCACAAAGCCTAATTCAGAACAAGTAGTCCTCACAACATAGACTGCAGGGCACACATAACATAGGCTTAGTCGCACACAGCGGTTTCCGGTACCAAAGTGCTTGGAAAACTATAACACTGAATGCATAAACGACCATGGTAAAGCATACATACAAAGTCATACAAAGCATATGAGATTAAAATTACTTACCTACAAAACAACTAATTAGTCGAATAACCAACCTCCGACAACTTAGTAGGAATTATAGACCTAAAGTAACACAATATAAATGGCATTATCATCAATTTAATTTTTCTCCTAAAAATATGTAACTATGTAACTTGTGTGAAGGGTTCTTTCACTATTTGAAACTCATTAATCCTTTTTATTAATGAGTATCACTTCATTAATAATTAATCCTTCATTTTCGCACAAGGTTCAGGAATTTCCAGAAAGTTGACCCAACTTCAAAAATTCATAATTAATTGCAGGAAAAATCCAATTGAGGTGTTCCAAAAATCTATGTGACCCTTGTCATGTCTATTTTTGACAAAAAAAATAATTGCCAAGGCCAGAGACACGTAAATCACTCCCAGTTTACGAAAATGCCCTTGTTGGTTTTTCAGCTTTTCAAGTTGTATTCCTTTATTTCTTGACCTTAATACTTTCAAAATCATGCCCTATACTCTTCCTTATGCAAAATTTTATTTTAAACACTTTAAAACCGTTAAAATCACCAAAATAAAATCATAACCCCATGATTCAGCTGCTGACCGAAAATACACTTAAAAATAAACATACACAACTTTCATTTTCACAACATATATGCCTTGTTTTATGCTTATTCTTCCTTTCTAATCCATGAATATGAGCTTTAATATTCTTTTCATACTTTTATTATTCAAAGAGAACCTTCACTAAGCAACTCAAGATAATAACTATAGAGTAAATACCCTTTTTAGTCTCTGACAAAAAACACGGACCCGTTTTGGTCCTTTACAAAAAAATCGACCCTTATTCGTCCTTTTTATGGTCTAAAAAAGACCTTTTGGAAATTTGTGAGGGATCAAAATGTCAACCAATCGACCTTTATTCATCCTTTTTATGGACTAAAAAGGACATTTTTTTTGTAAGGGACCAAAATGGGGATCACGTTTTTTGTCAGGGACCAGAAAGGGTATTTACTCATAACTATATTTAAATCATATAACCACATAAATCATAAGAAAACCATGGAAGATACTTACTTGACTTGTGCTTGGATTTTTCCTTAAATTCTCTCCTCCTTGTGCTTTTCTATTGATTTTGGCCTAGGCTCCCAAAAATCATACAAATATTGTTTCGTAATACCCCATGCACATCTTTAAAGATTGTAGAAAATAGAATAAGAATTCATGAGCACCTTACCTTGATACTAGCTTACTTGTTCCTTCTTGTTTCCTTTTTGCTTTCAAGCTTTCTTTGTTTCCTTTCTTTTTCTTGGTGTTTCAGATGTGCAGCCATGCAAGGGGTCCTTTGATCCTTAAATAGTAGTTAAAAAGTATACAAAATATCCTCTTTTGGTATTTTTACCAAAATACCCTTGGGTTTATCTCTTTTATTCTTGATTTTTCTCCAATCTTCTAGACAAATCTTGACCCTTCCTTGTCTCTTTTTTGGTTGTCCAAGATGTGTCTCCTTTATGGGCATCAAGATAGTCTCAATTATATGTTCCTTAAGTCCAATCTTAGGCTTTCCTCGTGTCTTTATTTAATTGGTCTAAAAATTTCCATTCATTGATTTCTTCCTTCTACTTTCATGCTTGAAATATATTCCTTTGGTCTTTTCATTCCAGCTAGCCAAAACTTGGCTATAGGAATAAAGAGTTTTGATCTTCTCCTACATTAGATAAGCATGCTAAATCATTACTTTTAGGTTCAACTTTTATTCCTAAGATGACACTTGTATCTTTAAGCTTTATTACTTTGTACTTGCCTTATCCATGCATTAAACAACTTGTCTTCATCCTCTTAATTCCCTTGGCCAAAAATGCTTGGTGAAATTGGGATAATCTTATGCTTTTAATTACTTTTGGACACATATGTATAAATTGACTTGTGATGTCACTAATGACTTAAGCATGTTATTAATTCATTCCCAAAAGTCCAAGGTCATTTATTTTATGCTCTTCTTAATTTGCCACATGTATTTGTTCATAAATTCTCCTTTAAATATTATGTTAACACTTGGTGGTTTCACTAGTGCAAAAAAGGCTTTTAAGACCGGACAAAAGGGGGTCGTAAGGCCGGATATGCGACCGGTCTTGTTCCAAATGATATTAAAAGTCTACCATTTAAGACCGGACTCGAACCGGTCTTAAAGAAACTCTTTTAAGACCGGACATTTAAAAACTTGGGTCTTAAAAAGTTGAACTAAATGAAGCCGAAATATTTTTTGTTCGATCCTAATGCTCAACTTTTAAGACCGGCCAAAAATTAGGTCGCTCTTAAAAGATCGTAATTATAAGACCGGACAAGACACATGCGGTCTGAAAAATAGCGGCTTCTAAGACCACACGGCTAATTACACACGGTCTTAAAGGACTGACTTTCAAGAGTGGATGATAAAACATCCGGTCTTAAATATTTTAATTTAAGACCGGACGTCTAAATATACCGGTCTTAAAAGATCATGTTAAATTATCACGATCTTTAAGACCGGTCATATAATTACATCCGGTCTTAACAAGTGAACATTTAAGACCGTCTTATTATTTCCGGTCTAAATTTTCCCGAATTTTTCCCCTGCTTGTTCTTCCCGATTATATATATACACAAATCCACCACCCAATCCAAACATAAAATTCGATACTTTAAGCTACAAGCTATGAACAATTATTTGAATAAATTGAATTGGAAAAAGAATACAAATATTATTCACCATGAGCTATTTGGCCTCTTAATTAATGATTACTATGACTACAACACCTAAATTAATTCATACAATAAGATAACTTTCTTACAAATACAATAAGTTACAAGTACAACATACATGCGCCCAAAATAATATTCACCATGCCTTCATCTGATTCCCCCACCCAACAACGTAACATCCTCTTATATAACATGCCCCTTTGGATCGGATCCTGCCACAAAAATAAAACAAGAACAAAATTCATAGTCATCAGTGACATTAACTATGAACATAGATAGAAGGAATATAATATATATAGTTAAAGCCTTAAAGTCTTCAAAGAAATCTGCATATGAATATTACCTTATGAATTGACTCTTTTATAAAGTGATATCTTCCCATATCCCTTCTTGATGATCACTTCTTATGCCGGGTTCATTATCCGCTTCATCTTCTTCGTTCATGTCCGGTAGACCCCTTGAAAAAGGAGTACTCTCAGGAATACCATAATTTAGGTGTCTCCTCCTTCGATTCCTAGCATTCCATGTGTATTTGTATTTTTCTTCCCTTGTCTCCATCTAGGCACCATTTTTTACTCTTTTGGAGGAGTCAGCTTGTGCCTTTTTGATTTCTTTTGAATTCATGCTCATATGTCAATTTATGATGACATCATCAATGACATAAGCTTAGCTTGGAGCTATCATTTTCAAAGGCAAGGATATTTTGTTGATAATCTTCCTATTTTTGTCATATGTACATGTTCATGAATTCTCCATTATCCTCTTATTCCTCTTCTTTTAGGTGCAATAATGGCCTTTCTAGAATCCAAAATTTGATCTTTAATTTAACCAATCATATTAAAACAAATATCATTTGCCATGGACTTAATGAAAATTCCATATATTCCCATAATGTGATACTAATTCACTTTATACAATAATTTACATGAAAATGAAGTTATTACAGTTTCTATCGTGTTGAGCAGTAGGGGTCGCCCCTTAAGAAGTTTCTTCATGAATTTTTAGAAAATGCATGAAGAAATGAAAATGTTAATGCCACCTACAGCTGATCTTCAAGAATAGGTGGATAATATGAGAAAACAGACAATTATATTAGCTTTCTTACAACTCTTGATCCGGCTTATGAGACAGCTTGATCTTAGATTTTGTCTAGCTTTGAGCTTCCTTCACTTCAGGATGTATGTGTACTCTTGCATGCTATGTGCAGATAGTCTATATCAACCAGCTTTAAATTCTAATGCTAGGGTTTAGCTGGCCATGGCCCTATGATCACAAGACCTAGGGTTTCTTGAAACAAGGGAATGGTCCCCCAAATTCGGTCTCTGCTGAGAACCAAAGCCTCTCAAGACAAAGAAATAATGCTCAGAATCTTGTGCTATTTTGTAAGGAACCTAGTCATGCCAAACATTACTGTCGCAAGTTACAAAATAAGGCTCATGACACGATGGTTACGCTCACGTGACACACAGTCTTCTGATAATTCTCCATCAACACCAAGTGCCCTTGCTACAGGTAATTGTGATTCATGCCTTGCTACTTCTTTCTCGAAGTGGATCATCGATTCTAGTGCCACTGATCATATGACAGGTAACCATCATTTATTCTCTACGTATGCCCCTTATGCAATCCTTCTTCGATAACAATTGCTAATGGTTCTTACTCTCGGGTTCTTGGATCTAGCACTGTAAAACCTACCCCATCTATTTAGTGCAAAAACTGAGTATAGAGCCATGGCTCAGTCAATAAAGGAAATTGTGCAGATTCACCAGTTAATGAAGGGGGTCCTGCCATGTCATTGCTTGCGAAACTGTGGTGTGATAATAAAGCTACTTTACATATAGCCTCCAACTCTGTATTTCACGAATGTATGAAACACATTGAGATTGATTATCACTTTGTACATGATAAGATCAAAGAGAACTTTATTTCTACCGGGCATATGTGGTCTAGTGACCAATTGGACAATCTTCTGACGAAGGCTTTAAATGAGACTCGTGTTTACTATCTTTGTAACAAATTGGGCTTGATTAGCATCTACGCTCCAACTTGAGAGGTCTTAGGAAATATATGTTTTTAATTATTATGCAATCAAATTAGGATCACTAGAAATCAGGGATTAGTTTAGATATTACTTGTAATCAACGATTAGATTAGATATTATTATTATTAGGAGCCGTAAACGCCAAGGCTACCTCCTCAATGTATATATAGACCCTTTCTATGAATGAAGAATCACGAAATTCAAATTATTTTGCTCTACAAAAGATTCTCCCTTACTTGGACATACTAGACCTCTCCTAAATTATCTCTCTAAAAATCCAGAAACAAAAGAAAAACAAATAGACAACGAACAAAATACGGTATAGGTTTTCTATCTTAATCCATTCCAGTAGGGATTTTTTTTTTTTTTTAACTCCTTTACCCTAGGATATGTGTGAATATTTTGGTTCACTTTCACGATGTTCTGTGATTGTGATGCCATCACTTTATTTAACATTTCTATCAAATGAAGAAAAAATAGAAGCCATAGGAAAAACTTAGCTCGATTTTGTTTTTATGTGAGTTATTTAAGTTGACAGATGATTTTCTAGATAATTTTATTTTAATTTTTTAAATAGTTTTGTTTACATAAAGTTAAGACGAAGTTAGCTATGTTACTTTTCTTCCATTGTAATTCATGAATTTAAAATAATAGATCTCAACTTCCAATGCTAAGGGAAAAAAGAGGAGCAAGCCCAGGATTAAGTTCAATTTAAAATAATAATAATAAAAAATCATAATGAAGATAAATATTTTAGTATATTAATTTTCAGGCTTCTCAACTATTTTTTTAATACATAAAAGTTTAGATGGGATAGACACCGGTACCCCACCAAGGCCTCTGGGCGTAACACCTCATTTTTCAAAAGCGGAATAATTTTTTTTTTTTTTCCATCGAGTAAAGCATCGGAGCAAGTGATTAACTGATAAACTGCATACAAGATAGTAACTTCAGTGTATCCGGTTGGTTATAATAACGGAACATTTATCCGAGTATATAAAATTCTAACTATGTAGAAATATAGACATGTCTCCAAAATAAGTCTTCGGCTGGTCCTCAAGCGTGTTGCTTACCCTTTTCTTCGGTCCTTGGTCCTCCAGACCCTGAAGCTATGGTAAGAGCTGAGGTCCAATGCCCATCGGACCTCGGGTAACAGTTAACCTCATGCTCATGTAAAACAATATATGTATGACGGAGATATTCATGACATTACGACATTAATCAACACATAAGCACACGACATGTAAGATTAATATATCAACAAGTACACATCACATGTAAAGTTATCTATGTTAACAGTACACATCACATGTAAAGTTATCTATGTCTGCACCTCACCGTGCCACGATGGCCTATCGTGTCCTTAGCGCTAGGAAAACTGCAACGGTATTATCAAAACCATAACCCCGTATATAAAGCTGAATGTATATGTAGTGATCTAAGCCCCGTAAACTTAGTCACTGTACATGTCCGAGATAGAGTCTTGTTCATGACTTTATGAAAGTATCTATCACATATATAAGCATATAATAAGCGTCAGAGTTAGTGTTACAGTACGCGTCCGTACCTTAGTCCGTGTGGATAGTGGTATGTTTGCCTGGTCGGTACGTCTCCCGATTTTTTTCCCGGATATCCTATAATAGTATTATCACATTATTACCTCGTAAATAATATCTTAGGAAATATTTTAGCCACTACCGACCTTTTTACCCCTGGTGGATTTATTATTCCAATTATATCTCTTTTAATTCTTAAAAAAAAACCCTGATTCAGCATTTCGGGGCAGAATTTTCACTAACTTTGAAAATTCATAACTAATTCTAAAAAAATTGAAATGAGGATCCGTAAAATTCTCCAGAATCCTTAGGATGTCTATTTCTGAGGAAAAATACTGGAATTCACCCAGAATTTAAGAATAATTCCCAGTTTTCACGTGTTCATACCTTGCCCAGAAAATTCTAGAAAACGTAGCCTATCTTTGGGAATTTTTATCTCTTTACACAAAACTCAAAATGACACACTATAGGTGTATTTGGAAATCTATATATGTCTACTTTAACCATGAAAAGTTTCAGAATTTTATAAATCCATCTTCTACATGAGATCATGGTCTTTTTGTTATTGATTTTTGAAAACGCCTAACCGTAAATTTCGCTACTTTGATCTTCAACTTTCAAGACTTTTGCTCCATAATATTTTTCATCATATTTTCGAAATAAAGACATATTTAACCATAAAAACATGAAAACAAAAATATATTGGAGGATTAAAGATCAAAACACTACTTTTCTATGAATTTAAAACTAGAACTCAAGAATTAGAGAACTTACCCTTGAAGAAGCTTGCTACTCCTTCTTCCTTCCTACTAGCTCTCACTTCTCTCTACTCTATTTAGAAAATTAACTCTTGGATTGATTTTGGGTGTGAAGAATGAAGAGGCAAAGCCTCTTATTTATAGTGAATTCCCAAGATTTCCATCCATTGGATCTTATTTGCTTATCAATGGCTCATGCTTCTTGTTCTTCTTCAAGACACACAACATGAAGGAAGTGGTTCCTATTGGCTCTTTTTATTTTCATAGGATTTAGACCATTTTTCTTGATTTTTCTCATTGGTGGATTCCAATTAAGATTGAACTAAATCACACAATTTCCCTCCACACACACACACACCCCACACACACACTAAAAAAAACGCCCCTCATCTCTCTCTCACCTTCATCAATTCTGCAATAAAGATCCCATGTGAACAAGTACCTTATCTTCTTCCACTCTTGACTTTTTAATCCCCATGTGTTTAACTCAAATCAATATCTAGATTTTTATGATTTAATGATGACATTAGTTAGCTCTTAACTATCCTTGGAACTAGATGCAAATGGATGGTTGGTTACTAACTAAACAAAATACATTTAGGTGTTAATTCCAAGTCTCCCATTTTAAGTTTTGAAATTTATAGCTTTCATTAGATGTCTCCAATTGCCTTTTACTATCTTGAGATTAAATGTATAAGTTGGGTAAAATCATGGTGATGTTTTATCCCAAGCTTGATATGTATGTTTGTTCAAGATTAATTCTCACCATCAATCTATGGTTTAAATCTTCCACTTGGTCTAATTTAATTAACTAGGGACTTAGATTATTTATTTAATTTATCATCTACTCTTCCACATATTATTAAGAGATTCATGTGATTTAATCAATTCTTTTTCTAATTTGTATTAATTCTCTTCCCAATTTTCCCCCTTAATTTATGCCTCCATGTGCCAAGATTATCCCATGTGCTTCATCCAAATAATATCTAGATTTTTCTCAATCTTTTCTTCCCCCTTAAGCTATGTTGAAACCGTCCCCTCTCCTTTAATTAGCTTAAATTTTGTGTTTCAATTATCTCAAAATATCCCATGTGCAAAGCCTCCCATTGGTTAATTAATTATCACAAGGATTAAGATTAATTGGGTAATTAATTATGGCCATAGGATTTAGCTTTATGAGGTTGAATCTTGTCCCTTCCTTTATGTAGAAATATCCTACTTACTTTTGAAGATTTTTATCTTATATCACATGTGCTTCTATCTTATATTATTGTTTAATCTTTTCTCCTTTTATTATAGGGAAATTAAGCCCCCCCCCCCAATAATTATCTATAGGGGATTATAGTTTAATCCTAATTAAACTCATTAGTGCAATGTTCTAGATGTTATTAGGTGCCATTGTAAAAGTATGATAGGTTTTTAAATTAATTATGATCATTAATAATTCACTTTATGCTAATATTGAACCCTTATTGGTCCTTGATTTTTAATTAAGTCAAAATATCCCTAATTGATGACTTTTAATATGCCTTTTAATTAATTATGAAAATTAATACATTTATTTTAATTATTGTAAATTTAATTGTTCATTAGTTGTTGATAATTTCCTTTAATTGATTTAGGCATTTTTATAACATTTTATGGCCCTTTTTGACTAAATATGAACTATGTTTTAATATGATCATTATAGGGCATTTTATGATCTCTAAATGAAACTAGAAATTTTGGGTCTTTGGTTTATTTAATTCTAAGAGAAAATTCCTAAATTAAAATAAATAAGCTACAAAATGTTGAGACCACATATTCACCTTTTTCCAATAGGTATTATTTACCAAAATATAATGTTTATAATGAATATGAATTTTAGGGTATTACATGGGCACGCCTCCCGGACTTAGGGTCTGTTTCGTTCAACGAAGGGGAGGGGGAGGGGGATTTTAATGGAGGGGAGGGGAGGGAAGGGCGGGGAAGGATTTTAATATTACCTTGTTTGGATTGATCGGAAGGAAGGAGGAAGGGATTTTAATGTTACCTTGTTTGGTTTAGGAGGGAGGAGAGGGAATTTTTTTAACATTGACAATTTTACCATTATATTGGAATAGGGGTTTTAATGTTACCTTATTTAATTCAAGAGGGGAGGGAAGGAAAATTATCTTCACACGTAGAACTTTACTTATATTATGAGTGATTTTTTTCAAATTTTATTAAATGTATAGTAACGTTTAATTATAAATAACATTTTTATGCCTTAAAATGAAAATTAACATTTAAAACACACACACACACACACATATATATATATATATATATATGAATATATTGAAAATCAAGACAATATTTTATCAAGCTATACAAATCAACCACGAAGCTAAGCAGTGGCATGCATATGATAGCATAATTTTGACAAATTGGTTTAGAGATAAAATATACATAGGTTTTTTTAAATGGGTAAGAAATGTGCTTCATGCCAAAATAAAACCAAACACTATCATTTACCAATGTAAGAGGTTTTTTTAAAAGAAAAAAGGTCGGAAGTACTGAGAACGGAGTGGGTTTATGATACATGCTCATTCCTTTAATCTCGATTCTTTCAATGATTTAATATTTGCATAGTTAAAAGGTGAAAATTTCTATATATTGAAAACGATTTAGATAAACGAAGTAAAAAAAAAAATATCTACAAGCAATTGCTGTTCCCACTCCAATTTCCCAAGAAACAGCCAAAATGTTAGAGGCCCTATGGTGCATGGATAACATCAGCGTATTATCGAAGCCCTTGAAAACCTTGGATGGTGGAGGAAGATCGCGAGTTACGCATGAGATCGAAGCACAACGCTTGCAGGCTTCTCTTGAAACCGCAAGACCCATCATCACCTTGTTGGTGACCGTTAAGGGAATTTTTGGGTTCAGGCGTAATGCTTGGTTACGTTGTTAATGGACTCAAGAATATTGAAAACTGAAAAGAGGGAGGTTGTTGGGGGGTCATTCCGCTTGAAGGTGAGTTTGGTATGGATTCTGGCTAGGGACATTTTGGGAATAACAACAAAAGACTAGGGACATTTTTGTCCACTCACACCCTCATTTTAATAATCCCTCCGAATCCGTCCGATTTGGGGGTGAAGTTTTTTAGGGGAGAGGGGGGAAAATTTTAAAAAATTTCCCCTCCCCTCCTAAAAAATGTCATCAGCCAAACGAGAGGAGGGGGATAAAACCCCTCCATCCTCCTCCCCTCCCCTCCAATCCCCTCAAACCAAACAGACCCTTAAAAAGCGCTTATAGAGATACTTAAAGATTGATCACCAACGAGGAATGACATAGTTGGCTTCTCTTATTCATACATTTCTTCAGTTGAAGGTCGGCTGCAATTTGGTAGTAAACTTTTTATAATGTTGGGTTGTTTTATGTGTAGTTTCAAGTTGGTTTTTTTTAATGATCTAATAATCACATGAAAAGAAGACCGCTAGTCTTTTTTAATGCATGGATCTCTACACATTTTCCTCTTTCTAAAATAGTTAGCAGAGCATATGCTCCTTTGAAATTCCACTTTTATGATTAAATGATTTCACAAGCTCATCTTTTAAAACAAGATGAGCCTATATCACTGAAGATAGTTGACAAATACAAATTATGATTTATTTTCTCATTGTGTTCTTTTATCCTTAAACTTTTCATTATTTTTGTCATGTCCAGGAAACTACACCAAGGTATCCCGGAATGTAAAGATGGAGAAACTGCAACATGGCTATTTGTTTCGTGAGGTGTTTTTCACAAATTATTGTTTATCTCGCCTTAATATTGTTTATAAAATTCCCTATTTTAAGACTCCCACTAGGTGGGGTCTGGGGAGGGATAAGACTGTTTCTAGGATCTAAATACGTGACCTCTAGGTCATATAGCAGCATCCTTACCATTGCGCCGAGGCTCACCCTAGTTTTTGATGATTTCTCTCTAACGAGAAGCCATTGAATTTTATGATGTTTTCTCTAATTATAATCTTGGTTGCATCAGATTGACAGACATGAGATTATGCATAAAGAGAAGTATCCACATGAAACAGTAACAGACCTAGGAATTGGTGATACCACAGAGCCCCCGCCCACAGTTATTACATCAAGCATGATCCATGTAAGTGATTAAATTGACTATTTTCCTTCTCTTGGGTTAGTATAATTATTACTAATACTCGTAGTACCATATTGATGTTTAATGGGTCATGTTGTCATTTGCTAATATCTTTTCTTGTTGGGAGTTCACATAGCATGCTTATAATTATATGCTTATTACATGCTTATACCTCTAATTAGAGGTATAAGCATATTTTTTTTTAATTTTTGTATATATTGTATTTGTTTATATTTAAATTATATGCTGCTTTACGAGATGTTTTTTGTATCCGATATCTCAAATTAATTAATTTCCATAATACGGTGTTATAGACAAATACAGAATTGGAAATTAATTAATTTGAAATCTTGGGTACCAAAAAATCTTAGAAAGCAGCATATAATTTAAATCTAAACAAATACAATATATAAAAAAATTAAAAAAAAATATGCTTATACCTCTAATTAGAGGTATAAGCATGTAATAAGCATGTAATTATAAGCATGCCATGTGAACCCCCGCTTCTGACAAAATAATTAATATGCACCTGGAAAGTGGCTTTCAGAAATTTTGTGCCCCTGCCAACTTGTATTATGGAAGAGGTTTACAAGAGAGAGAATTATTTTTCTGCAGATTGCTTATTTTGAAAAGTTCCTCCTCTGGCAGTAAAGTTTTTATAATGTTGGGTTGTTTTATATGTAGTTTACTAAGTTGGTTTTTTTTTTTATTTTAATGATCTAATAATCACATGTAAAGTAGACCGCTAGTCTTTTTTAGTGCATGGATCTCTACACATTTTCCTCTTATAGTTAGTATAGCACATGCTCCTTTGAAATTCCACTTTATGATTATATGATTTCACAAGCTCATCTTTTAAAACAAGGCGAGCCTATATCACTGATGATAGTTGACAAATACAAATTATGATTTATGATCATACGTCTAGCGCCATTGTTCTTTTTCAAATTCATGAGCACAAATTTACAGGGCAGTTGTAAACAAATTATTTGGAAAAAAGAGAGACTAAAATAGTGTTTCGTATGGTTAAAGAAAGGAGAAGCTGCCAAATAAGATATTCTGACAGATGCTTTCTTTAATCTAAAATTGATGGATAGATGCTTAGCTTGCAGTTCAAAGAGATCTAAAGGAAAGACAATCTAAAATGATGGAAATTAGTTGAATGTGTCGAAAGGGGAAATTTATATACTCTTCAGTAGACTTCCTTAGTTCGTTGGTTGACCTATTAGTGTATATAAGAATCAGAGTTAGAGGAACTTAAAACCAGTCCTGAAATTACAAGATGTCAACTGGCAATATTATGTATACCACAAATGTTTTCCCATCCAGGATGGCCACACCAAGGTAAAATCTAATTTGATGATAATGACTTTTGTATTATTGTGATCTTCACTTACATGGTATTGAACACTATTCAATATATTTATCCATTGATGATAATCTACAGGCTCTCATGCAGTTTGAAGAATGGAGTAGTGGGAAATAATATAACTCGTTTAGTTCAACCTTCCAGTTTGAAGAATGGAGTAGTGGGAAATAATATAACTCCTTTAGTTCAACTTTCCAGGCTCTCAATCTTCACTTACAAGGTAAACTTTTCATTATGTTTGTCATGTGCAGGAAACTGCACCAAGGTACCCCGGAATGTAAACATGGAGAAACTGCAACATGGTTATTTGTTTCCTGAGGTGTTTTTCAGAAATTATCGTTTATCTCGCCTTAATATATATTGTTTATAGAATTTCCTATTTTAAGACTCCCACTAGGTGGGGTTTGGGGAGGGATAAGGCTGTTTCTAGGATTTGAATACGTGACCTCCAGGTCACATGACAACAACATTACCATTGCACCGAGGCTCACCCTAGTTTTTTATGCTTTCTCTCTAATCAATGACAGACCCAGGAATTTTAATGACAACGGGCAAAAATAAAAAAATACTACATCATAAAAGTACTTGAAATACAATACAAATATAATATACAAAAAATTGAAAAAAAAAAAAACCTATTACAAAAATTAAGGTCACTTTACTTGATTCATATTATTAAACTCATCTATAATTGAATCCATACTAAAACTCACAACAATTTCTGTTTCAATGTATGTAATCAATAAATCATCAAGAAATTAGTCTTTGATTCTATTTCAAAGCTTGTTCTTGATTATCTTCATAGTAGATAACTTTCAGTAATTGCAATAGAAACTAGAAGCGTGAGTACAAGTCTAATCACTCTATCAATAAGAGAGTAATGATGGACTTTCCAGCTCTTGCTAGCCCTTAACATAATTTAGATGTAGTTGATAAATTAATCAAATCTGGATGTTTAGAAATGTCAAACTCAAAATGTTATAACTCTATCTTCAATGCAATTTTTCATGTTCTGTGAAATCCTCTAGAATAAAATTTATCAACAAGTTTGCAAATATCATTACTACTAAATTTTTGGTAATTTTATTACATCTGGATTCAAAAGTATGGTTGCAATGAAATATTGCAATCAACACTTGGTCATATGCTATATTGCTGAGAAAAAAGAGGTTCTATAGTTCTCATTCTTCAAAGATCCCTTATTTATTTATTTATTTAAAAAAAAGAATTTTTTTTTTTTTTTGTGGGGCCGTGCCTAGGCTCCTGGGTCCGCCTTGGTCTCTAATAAGAAGTCATTGAATTTTATGATGTTTTCTCTAATTATAATCTTGGTTGCATCGATTGAAAGACATGCGCTTATGCATAAAGAGAAGTATCCATGAAACAGTAATAGACCTAGGAATTGGTGATACCACAGAGCCCCTGCCCACAGTTCTTACATCAAGCATGATCCATTTAAGTGATTAAATTGACTATTTTCCTACTCTTGGGTTAGGGCACCTAGAAAGTGGCTTTCAGAAATTTTGTGCCCCTGCCGACTTGTATTATGAAAAAGGTTTACAAGAGAGATAACTCTTTGTCTGCAGATTGCTTATTTTGAAAAGTTCCTCTTCTGGTATTGTCCCTCTTTTCTGCTGACGAACGCTTTAAAGGAGACTCGTCACTAGTGTAAAAAAGGGTTTTAAGACCGCCTCATTTAGATCGGACTATCGACGACCCGGTCTTGAAGGTATGACCGGTGGCAGTTTTGTAAATATAAAGAACTTCTTATACCAGATCATTTTTTCATAGGTCTTAAATATATTATGCAGACTGTTAAATAAACAGTAGTCTTAAAAATGTTATTAAAAAAATTGAAATATCAATTACTTTATGGAGAAATCTCATACAAATGTAGGACTAATATTTTACGCGGACCAAAATAATAAAGAAAAATTTAAATATAAATGTAATAAAGTTTTAAGACCGAACATATTTAATATCGGTCTTAAAAGTTTTCTTTTAAAACGGACATAAATTACGGCCCAGTACAAAATATAGAAAAAGATTAAATACAAAATTAATTAATTTTAAGACTGGAGTTATATAAAGACCGGTCTTAAAGGTTAACTTTTAAGACCGGCTACTAATTTGTCCGGTCTTAAATGTTAAATATTAAGACCACCTCTTTATTTATCCGGTCTTAAATGTGAAATATTAATATCGTTTGTTAAATCTCTGGTCTTAATAGTCTTCCTTTAAATAGAAATGTTGACTCACTTTTCAGACAAATCATTAGGGTTCAAGACAACCGGGGTTCTGGGGTTCTGCTCAAGCTAGGTCCTTCATTGTTGTCATTTTTACCTCTCCTGGTTTTGAGCAGCATTATCAATTTCCCTTTTCTTTTCTTTTTTTCTTTTTGTCAGAAAAAGAAGGAAGATAATGAAGAGGACACTGAAAATATTCAAATCAAGGCGAGATAAAACCGACGACAACGACATCTAAAGGATGGTACTCAACGTCATGGGCGACATCGTTGTCGGAGGGGAGGGAGTCGTCAGAGACGTCGTCATCTGAAGGATGGTACTCGTCGTCATCTAAAGGATGGTACTCAACGTCATGGGCGTCAAGTACTACGGTCAGCTTGTTGTTGACGGCGTGATATACCTGAAAGAGTTGGTCCAAGCGTCGGTCTACATGATCGACGTGGGCCAGGTGGTGCTACATCATCTGTTTGAAGGTCGGGTCCGGAGGCGGAGGAGGGTACGGAGGAGGAAGAGGATTAATAAGAAAAGGAGGACCTGGTGGTGGTGAAGCGGCCATTACGGTGGAGGTTGTAGAAGTGATGAAGAAGAATGTGAAGAAAGTAAAGTAACAACGGGTTTAAATAGAGAACTCATCCTGAACAATGTGAAACGCCGGAAACTTTAATGAGGAGACGCCTAGTTGGGAAGCTTATCTGGAAACCGAAGAGACTCTAAATCATTCATTTGAACGGAGTGTCTCTCGCTTTTGAATAGATTGAACTTTTAATACCGATATTGTAAAAGATCCGTTCTTAAAAGTAATATTTTTTAAGAAAAAAAATTCTTTACTTTGAAAAAAGATAAATGAATTTTAGGACCAGATACAAGATAAAAGGCCGGTCTTAAAAGTAATTGAATTGATTGAAAAATTAAATATTAGACTTTTAAGACCGAATATATTATAAAAGGTAGATCTTAAAATTAATTGAATTGAAAAAAATAAATAATAGAATTTTAGGACCGCATATTTATAAAATCCGCTCTTTAGGACTGGATGTTTTATAAATGCTGGTCTTAAAATTAAATGCATAATAAAAATTTAGGACCGGACTTTGATAAACCTCCGGTCTTAAAAATCTCATTATATATTTAGGACTGGCTTCTTTATAATTAACCGTCTTAATAAAATAATAAATACTTAAACATATCTCTCCCGCACGGAAAATTAAATTTCTCTCTCTGAACGTCTCTTGTCACGCCGAAAGTGATTACTCCGGTTCTGTCTCCAGTGTTTGTGTGTTACTCCGTCGCTGCTTCACGTTACTTTCTCAACAATCACTTTCTGGTTCCTTAGCTCAACGTCTATAACCAAGCCGTAAGAGGTGTTTCGGTTATTTAACTTTATGATTTTCCTACTTATCATTCTGGGTTTTTCATGGGTTGAACAAATTCGATGAAATGTTCTTGTGGGTTTCTCTGTTGTTAATGAATATTGTATTTTGAAGATTATATTTGCACTTTAGACTACCCAACTGACCAACAAATGTTTTTAGGTTACTCTTGTTGTCTACGACATCAACATTCCTGGCAGGAGAAGAAAGACTCAGCAAATGCATTTGAATTTATATGCTATAGGTGAGTCCACAAGACCTTCATGCAATGCATTTAATTTCCTCGTCATGCATTTATTTTGCTTCTTGGATTCACTGTGATACATTTATGACCAAAAGTGATTCTTCGTTATGCATTTAATGGGCAAGTTTCTCTGAAAAAAGAAAAAAAGAAAGACATAACCGACATTGAGCATAAATATGCATAGTGGGAAGTTTTATTGCCCTTGTGTAAAATGTTTGAATGAGAGGCGACTAAGTCCTGAAGTTATACACACACATTTAATTTGTGAAGGATTATGTAAGAATTATACAATATGGGTATGACATGGTGAAAAAATGCCAAGTGGGTTTCAACATGGGGAAGTAGCCTTTGATGATAATGACACAGATATGGATGATTGCATAGAGGACATTATTCGTGATGTAGGAGAAGAGGCTTTTGCTCAATCACATGCATATACTCCTGACTATTTACAACTTATCTCCTATGTTATGCATGAAACGAAAGTACATCATGCTGTCTATGTTGATTTCAGGACCAAAACAACCCAGAAATGACATTGATGTTTACTTTCAGCCCTTGATCGAAGACTTGAAGGAGTTGTAAATTCTTCTTTATCCTCAGCTATCCAAGGATAAGGTTTACAGTTTATCTCTTTACTATAATCTTTCAGTTCTATTTTTGCCATTGGTTTAGATTTTTCCCAATGAATTAAAGGGTTTTCACTAAAATTTTCTAATATTCTTTGTTCTATAGATTTTTCTTCTCTAATTGTTAATGTTGCTAACATATGTTCTATTTTTACTGGTTCATTATTTTGTAAAAATTGTACTTCTTCTTTATGTTTTTTCTTTTTGAATACACACACACGCACATGAGTAAATACACAATCACATATATACAAATACACACACACACACACATATATCGTAGATTTTTTTGAGCTCTCACACAATCTAATATCGTAGATTTCTCGAGCTATCACAAAAAAAATAGTAAAACTGAGGTGTAAGTAGCATTAATAAATTGCAAGCATTAAAGTATCAATAGAGATATTTTAAGAATAAATTGACAAAAATTAGAAAGTTGTTCTATAAATAGGATCAAGATCAACTCCTAAATGTTATCTTATAATTAGGACTAGAAAGAGTAATATGAAACAGTACTGATCAAATACCTGAACACGAGTAATGTCACACTGAGCCCCACCTGATACAAAAACCTCCACTGGCTTTATCCCCAGATCTTGGTGGAATGTATCAGAAATTGCTTTCCTCAAGGACTGCCATATATTTGTCAGAAAATATTACTTGCAAGACATGATTGAGGTCCCCTTAATTCGGAAAAAAGATAAACAGCAGGAAACTCAAGCTTGATACTTTAATGTAGAAGACAAAAACTTGAGAATTTTGGAACCTCACAAGAAAACAATTTTTTTTTTTTAATTTTTTTTTTCAAATTGCTGAAACAAGCAACCAAAATACCTTTTCACCTTGCTCAGGTCCATATCCTTTATAACCTTCCTTTGTTGAAAGGCCATGCACAAACTGCATCAAACCATATGAATTAACACATTTTTCTTGGACAATATGTAGGGCAAAATTCACCTTCTACATTAACCAAAGTGGTGATTAGACTTCTCCAAGAATAAGATGAATCTATTTCTCTAGAAACAGTGTAACATCCCAGTTTTCGAAAGCGTTTTCATGGTATCGTGATCAGAGTAGAGCATCGGAAGTAAATAGTATTGAAAAGTAACTGATAAGTAACCACTGTAATGTATGTGTTAGCTGTTAACAGCGTTACAAAAAAATTCCAAATGACATCATCAGTAAGTACAAAACAAAAAGGGCTTCCTCCAGCCGGATCCTATATCTGCTACTTACCCCTGCCTTCGATCCTGTTCACTCCCGGATCACGAAGCTATGGTAAGAGGCGAGGTTCAATACCCATTGAACCTCGGGTAACTTTAACCTCATGTTCATGTACAAGTATGTATGACAGTTTATTCATGATATCATAGCAATATTCACATATGAAAGATAATAACGAACACAGCCCACGCATATGAACGTCATTATGGTGCACTATTCACCGTGCCACAGTGTACATCCGTGTCCTCAGCGCTAGGAAAACTCAACGGTATTATCAAAACCATTACCCGTGTATAGCTGTATATGTATGATCAACACTTTTAAAAACAGAGTTTCAGTCTAGGAATACAACTATCACACATATAGGTATACAATAAACATCGAGTTAGTGTTACGGTACACGTCCGTACCTTTGTCGGTGATATCGGTACGTTGACTTTCGGACTGTGGTTGCGTTTATCCTATAATGGTAATATCACATTTATTAATCTACAAAAAATATCCTAAGAGATATTTTGGCCACTAATGACTATTTTTCCCTTGAAACATTTATTTTCCACTTTATTCCCCCAAAATTCGTAGAACAACGCTGGTATAAATCTGGGCAGCATTTTGTCTAACTTTGAAAAATCATAATTAACTCTAGAAAAATTGAAACGAGGATCCGTAAAATTCTTTGGAATCCTTAGGATGTCTATTTGCAAGTAAAAATAATCACCTTTGCCCAGATTACACGAATCACTCCCAAGTTTTAAGTTTTGAACCTCTGCCCATAATTTTTCCAGAAATTCGTAGCCTAACTTTGAGGATTTTTATCTCTCTGTACAGAAATCATTTTGACATGTTCTTGACATATTTAAAAAATCCTTATATATCTATTTTAACCATGAATTTTCCCAAAATTTTAGGACTATATTTTCAATATGAAATTCTGGTGTTTTCACCACGACTCCGAAATTCCTAAACCGATGAAATTTTGCGAACTTCGTTACTTTGATGATTTTCTTTCAGAAATTTTGCTATATGACCTCCCTCATCATTTTTTTTCAAAATAAAGCTAATTTTGACTATAAAAACATGTAAATAAAATTATCCTAGCATATTTAAGATCTAAGCTACTTCTATCTAAGAATTTAAGAACTAGAACTTAAAGAACTTGAAGCTAGAGCTAGAGAACTTACCAAGAAATTTGCTACTCTTTCAAGAAGCTCCTCACTCTTACTCTCAACTCTCTATTTCAGATTTCTTTTCTTGTTTTGGTGTGGAGAATATGAAGACTCAAGCCCCCTATTTATAGCAAAAGGCTATGGCAACTTTGGTAATAAATTCACCTACACATCTTTCATTTTTTGCCATAGTTTAAATCTGATTTCTTCTTTTTCCCAAGGCAAAAAACGTGGCCTCCTCCCTTCCCACTCTTCATCCATTGATTTTTCCACAAAAGCTTCTTGCCTTGGTGTCTCAATTGGCTCCATGTGTGAAAAACACTCTTGGCTTCAAGAGTGCATTGGTGGCCCTTCCTCCATCAAGCATTCTCCAAGCATGCATTGGTGGCATCTCCATCTTCATGCACTTCCTAACTTGGTGTTCTAATTTCCTAGTTACTCTAAGTATACTTGTAACTAGATGACTTTGGTGATTGGTTAGCAATTAAGCAAAATACTCTCAGGGTTTAGTCTTTAATTAGATTAATCTTTGGTCATTAATCCTAAAATGGTGTTTTAGGTGTTATTAAATTTGTTTGCTTGGTTACTAATTTAATCATGATCATTAGTAATCATCTTTATGCTAATCCTAACCCCTTATTGGTCCTTGACCCTTAATTATCCTAATACATATTTAATTGGTGACTATTAACATTAATTGTAAAGAATTACCTAAATATTCCATTAGTGTAATTTTAATTGCTCTTTAATTGTTAGTAATTGCCCCTTAATTGTCCCAAGTGTTTTGATAATTCTTTATGGCTTTTCATAAATCAAATATGAACTAGGTATTAGAAAATTTAGTCTCTTAATAAATTATAATAATTGGTGTTTAAGGTCCTTTGATTAATTATGAAGGTTTGGACAATTCATTTAATTTTTAGAAGATCCTTCTTGGTCATTAATTGTTATTGTTGTCTCCAATTTTATTTAAGGATTTTCATAGCACTCACTTGCTCTTTTTGATCTTACATAAACCCTAATTTAATAGGATATTTATTGTATTTTATGATGCCTATTAAATCATTGAGTATTCTAATCCTAAGGAAAAATTACCTAGAAAATAGAATAAACACATCTCAAAATTTGAGACCACATATTCACCTATTTTAAATAGGTTTTAACTATCAAAATATTGCATTAAGATAAATAGAAGTTTTTGGGTATTACAAACAGCAGAAAAGAGGGACAATACCAGAAGAGGAACTTTTCAAAATAAGCAATCTACAGAAAAATAATTCTCTCTCTTGTAAACCTCTTTCATAATACAAGTTGGCAGTTGCACAAAATTTCTAAAAGCCACTTTCCAGGTGCATATTCATTATGCTAGCCCAAGATAAGGAAAATAGTCAATTTCATCACTTACATCGACCATGCTTGATGTAATAACTGTGGGCAGTGGCTCTGTGGTATCACCAATTCCTAGGTCTATTACTGTTTCATGTGGATACTTCTCTTTATGCATAAGCTCATGTCTGTCAATCTGATGAAACCAAGATTATAATTAGAGAAAACGTCATAAAATTCAATGACTTCTTATTAAAGAGAAAGCATCAAAAAATAGGGTGAGCCCCGGCGTAATGATAAGGTTGCTTCTATGTGATCTGGAAATCACGTATTCAGATCCTAGAAACAGTTTTATCCCTCCCCTCCCCAAACCCCACCTAGTGGGAGTCTTAAAATTGGAAATTTTATAAACAATATTAAGGCAAGATAAACAATAATCTCTGAAAAACACCTCACGAAACAAATAGCCATGTTGCAGTTTCTCCATGTTTACATTCCGGGGTACCTTGGTGCAGTTTACATTCCGGGTTACCTTGGTGCAGTTTCCTGGACATGACAAACATAATGAAAAGTTTAAAGGATAAAAGAACACAATGAGAAAATAAATCAGTAGAAACTGGAAGGGTGAACTAAACGAGTCATATTATTACCAAGTCCTACTACTCCATTCTTCAAACTGCAGGAGAGCCTCTAGATTATCATCAATGGATAAATAAAATGAATAGTGTTCCATACCATGTAATGGAGATCACAATAATACAAAAGTCATTATCATCAAATTCGATTTTACCTTGGTGTGGCCATCCTGAATGGGGAAACATTTGTGGTAAACATAATATTGCCAGTTTAAGTTCTTCAACTCTGATTCTTATATACGCTAAGAGGTCAACCAACAAGCTAAGGAAGTCTACTGAAGTGTATACACTAGTGGAAAAAAGGGCTTTAAGACCGCCTCATTTAGACTGGAGTATTGAAGCTCCAGTCTTAAAAGTATGATCGGTGGCAGTTTCGTAAATATAAAGAACTTTTTTGACCAGATTATAAAAGATTCGGTCTTAAAAATATGACCGGTGGCACTTTCGTAAATATATAGAACATTTTTAAGACCGGATTATAAAAGATCCGGTCTTAAAAGTATGACCGGTGGCAATTTCGTAAATATATAGAATACTTTTAAGACGAGTTATAAAAGATCCGGTCTTAAAAGTATGACCGATAACAATTTAGTAAATATTTTGAGAAGACGCCAATGTCGAGATGAGTCGAGAATGCGATGATTTATTCCTTCGCTTAATTGGAATTATATACAGATCCTAATAAGCAAATAATCTTCTCGACCTAGGTAGTTCCTATAATCTAGGGATTACACTAAGAAATATAATTACAAAATTCAAAAAACCATAATCTTCTAACTTAATTCCTAAAATCTCTCTAACAACTTAATTAAGATAATTGCATAATATAATCTGAGGATTATAATTAGGAATATAATTACGAAATTCAAAAAACCATAATCTACTAACTTAATTCCTAAAATCTCTCTAACAACTTAATTAAGATAATTGCATAATATAATCGTATATGCTAACTAATTAAATCTGAACTTCCAACAAATATATAGAACACTTTTAAGACCGGATTATAAGAGATTTGGTCTTAAAAGTATGACCGTGGCAATTTCGTAAATATATAGAACATTTTTAAGACCATATTATAAAATATCCGGTCTTAAAAGTATCACTAGTGGAAAAAAGGGCTTTAAGACCGCCTCATTTAGACAGTATTGAAGCTCCGTCTTAAAAGTATGACCGGTGGCAATTTCGTAAATATGAAGAATTTTTTAAGACCGGATTATAGAAGAATAGGTCTCGAAAAGTATAACCGATGGCGTTTCGTAAATATAAATTTTTTTAAGACCGGATGTTTAAGAAATCTAGTCTAAAAATTATACTTTTAAGACCGGATTTTTCAGAAGTCCGGTCTAAAAAATCCTTTTAAGACCGGATGTTTAAGTCCGCTCTAATAAAAAAACCCTTCTCAGAACTCCGCCCTTCCTATATGCATGTTTCACTCTCTCTCTCACACATACAGAGACAACCGTGTAGAGAGACTCAGTCGACTCCATTCCTCCGGGCGTCGACTCCGTTCTTCCGAGCATCGACTCCATTTTTCCGAGCGTCGACTCCGTTTTTCCGAGCGTCGACTACGTCACCAGTAAAGAAGTAGTGATTTCTGAAGACGACGAAATGTCCGCCAAGATTTTCCTTCCCAAAATCACGAATCCAGATCTAGAATTACCTATTCTCGTTTACTTGTTTTGGGGAATGGTTCCGATCTTGTCTCGTTCTAAAGAAGAGATCTGGCTTAATCTTCACGTCGATTTGGGGAATGGTTCCTCTGATTTAGGTATTTTTAGGCATTTTCTTTCTTCTGATTTCTTTAGGTATTTTCTTTCTTCCAGAGAAGTAGTGATTTCCTCGATCGGCTCAATCTTCTGTTTAGATTTGTATTATATTAGTTGAGACTTTTTTTCCCCTTTTTGTGATTCCTCTGATATGGCTCAATCATTTGTTTAGATTTGCTGATTTTGGATCCTTTTTTTCCTTCTCACGATTGACTCTGCTGAAACTAGGAATTTTGGGTGCTCAGTTTCAACGAATCGCGAGAATTAGGTTTTCGAGCATGAGTCTCCCATTCGCTTAAGGTATTATTTTTGTATCGACTTTTTTCTTTCCTGGTTTGTGCTTGTTCTTTGGTTAATTGGCGAGGAATTCAATTTTTATTGTATCGGAGTCGGCGCGGGCCCTTCTTCTTCATCATCAAGCGGTGGTGGCCTCCAGCAGAGGTGGTTTTGGCACAGGTGCTCTGGGGAAAGGAGATTTTTTTTTTTTTTTTGGGTTTTTGCCAACTTTTTAAGACCAGACGTTTAAAAAGTTCAGTCTAAAAAGTCTTATTTTTAAGACCGGTCGCAGTAACAAACTTTTAATACCGCCGTATCAAGACCGGTTCCAGATCCGGTCTTAGAGGGTGCTTTTTGTGCGGTCTTAAAAGCGTTTTTTCCACTAGTGATATAAATTTCCCCTTTCGGCACATTCACCTTATTTCCATCATTTTAAATCGTGTCTTTCCTTTAAAATCTCTTCAAGTTGCAAGCTAATCTCTCCATCAATTTGAGATTAAAGAAAGCATCTTTCAGAATATCCTATTTTGCAGCCTCTCCTTTCTTTAACCATATTAAACACTATTTTTTCTTTTCTTTTTCCCCTCTAAATTTGTATTTATGAATTTGACGAAAGAACAATGGCGCTAGACGTATGATCATAAATCATAATTTGTATTTGTCAACTATCATCAGTGATAGGGGCTCATCTTGTTTTAAAAGATGAGCATGTGAAATCATATGATCATTAAGTGGAATTTCAAAGCAGCTTGTGCTATACTAACTATTTTGGAAAGAGGAAAAGAGGTACGTAAACATCCATGCATTAAAAAAGACTAGCGCGGTCTTCTTTCCATGTGATTATTAGGTCATTAAAAAAACCAACTTGGGAAACTACACATAAAACAACCCAACATTATAAAAAGTTTACTACCAAATCGCAGCCGACTGTCAACTGAAGAAATGTATGAATAAGGGAAGCCAACTGTGCCATTCTTTGTTGGCCGATGTGAGGGCCTTGTTGGTAGGCGATCTATAAGTACTTATGTTGTAAGATCTCTTTGAGCCTTGAGGTATGTCCCGACTTTGGTGGGGTACGGGTGTTTATTCCATCTAAACTTTAATGTATATAAAAAAAAAAGTGGAGAAGCCTGAAAATTCATATACTAAAGTAAAATCTTTATCTTTATTATGAATTTTTTCATTTTAAATTGAACTTAATTCTGGGCTTGCTCCTCTTTTTTTTTTTTCCCTTACCATTGGTAGTTGAGATCTATTATTTTGAATTCATGAATTACAATGGCAGAAAAGTAACATAGCCCATTCGTCTTAACTTTATGTAAACAAAACTATTTAAAAAATAAAAATAAAATAGTCTAGAAAATCATCGGTCAACTTAAATAACTCAGATAAAAACAAAATCAAGCTAAGTTTTTCCTATGGCTTCCATTTTATCTTCATTTGATAAAAATGTTAAACAAAGTGATGGCATCATAATCACAGAACATCGCGAAAGTGAACCAAAATATTCATACATATCCTAGGGTAAAGGAGTAAAAAAAAAAAAGCCTATTGGAATGGATTAAGATAGAAAATCTATACCTTATTATGTTATGTATCTTTGTCCGTTTGTTTTTGGTTTTTTTAGAGAGATTATTTAGGAGAGGTCTAATATGTCCAAGTAGGGGAGAATCCTCATGTAGAGCAAAATAATCTGAATTTCATAATTCTTTATTCAGAGAAAGGGTCTATATATACATGAAGAGGAAGCTTTGGTATTTACGGCTCTTAATAATAATATCTAATATAATCCCTGATTACTAGTAATATCTAAACTAATCCCTGATTTCTAGCTACAAATAATCCCTTATTTGATTGCAGAATAATTACAAATATATATTTTCTAACACTCTTCATCAAGTTCGAGCGTAGATGTTAATCAAGCCCAACTTGTTACAAAAATAGTCAACACGCACTAGTGCAAAAAAGGGTTTTAAGACCGGACAAAAGAGGCATCGTAAGACCGGACCCGCAACCGGTCTTGTTCCCAGCGGTATTAAAAGTCTAACATTTAAAACCGGACTCGAACTGGTCTTATAAAGAAACTCTTTTAGACCGGATATTTAAAACATTAGGTCTTAAAAGTCGTCACTGATAAACCTGAAATATTTTTTGTTCGGTCCGAAACTCAACTTTTAAGACCGGGCAAAAACTAGTCCGCTCTTAAAAGATCGGAATTTTAAGACCGGACAAAAACAAATCCGCTCTCTAAAGATCGGAATTTATATGTCCGGTCTTAACAGTTGAACATTTAAGACTGGCGTATTTATTTCTGGTCTAAATTTTCCCGAATTTTTTCCTTGTTCTGTTCTTCCTGATCATATATATACATAAATCCACCACCGAATTCAGCACATAAAAGTCGATACTTTAAGCTACAAGCTATGAACAATTATGAATAAATTGAATTGGGAAAAAGAATACAAATATTATTCACCATGAGTTATGTGGCCTCTTAATTAATGATTATACTATGAGTGCAACACCTAAATTAATTTATACAATAAGATAACTTACTTACAAATACAATGAGTTACAAATACAGCACATAAATCAACATACATGCCCAATATAATATTCACAATGCCTTCATCGATTCCCACGCAAAAACGTAACATCCTCTTTTATAACATACCCCTTTGGATCTGATCCTGCCACAAAAATAAAACAAGAACAAACTTCATAGTCAGTGACATTGTTTAAGAACATAGAAAGAATATAATATAGTTAAAAACATCGACACCTTCTTCCCCGTAATGCATATAAATGAAATGAAAAAATATAATTTAATAAGAGAAAGTAGATCTGAATATTCGTCACCAGCAATGATGGTTAGAAAACTTAGTGAAGAAAGAAGAGGAAAAAGTAGAATGGTAATAAATTATAAAAAGTTGAATAGTATAGCTATTAGAAATAGATATCCAATACCAAAAATGGAATTATTATTTAACCTTATAAGAGGAAAGAAAATATTTAGTAAATTTGATTGTAAATCGGATTTTTTTCAAGTAAAGCTAGAAGAAGATAGTAAGAAATATACAACTTTTCGCATTTGAAGGTTTGTATGAATGGAATGTATTACCTATGGGATATCATAATAGTCCCAGATATTTCAAGAATTTGTATCGAAATTGTTATTACCTCTTAGAGATTTTGTTGTAATATATATAGATGACATATTAATATTTTTAGACAATGAGGAAGAACATGAAAAACATTTAAATCGGTTTGTAGATTTGATTGAAGAAAAAGGTTTAAATATATCACCCAAGAAATCTATATTAAGAAAACAAGAAATACCTTTTCTAGGACGAGATAATAACCACAAATGGAATAGAATTACAAGATCATATTAGTAAAAAAGTTTTAGAATTTAGTAGAATAACAAATAAAAAAGATTTGCAAGCATTTTTAGGATTGATTAATCAAGTAAGAAATTATGTTCCGAATTTAGCAAAATTAACATCAAAAATTTCTAAATTAGCGGGAGAAAAAAGCGAGTGGAAATGGAATAATGAAACAATTAAGATAATTGAACAATTAAAGAAAATTTTTCAAAAATTACCAAAATTAACAATACCTTTACAAAGAGATGTAAAATGGATAATTTATACTGATGCCTCTGATCAGTATTGGGGAGCAGCCTTATATCATGAAAATGAAAAAGGAGAAAAAATCATAACTAGATACGCGAGTGGAAAATTCTTAGAAACACAATGGAAATATCATTCAAATTGGAAAGAATTACTAGCAATAGTAAAAGCGAGAAAAATTTGAATTGTTTATAGTAAATACAAAATTTATTATTAGGACGATAATACACAAGTAAAATCTTGGCTTAATAAAGGAATAAAAACAGAAAAATTGGCTAATAAAATGTTATTTAAATGGCAAGAAGATTTGACTTATTATGATTATGTTATTGAATATGTGCCAGGAAAGAATAATCTTATTGCAGATTTTATGAGCAGATGGAATCTAACGCAGGATCTAGTTCAGGATTGAATTCTAATCAAACTTGTAATGGGTGCCAGACAGCTTTAGCATATTTAAACATTCTAAAAATGAATGTTAGTCTATTAAACAGATCAGTCTTGGTTCGACCATACAAGGTCTTGTAAGCAATATTGCACATTTAAATCAAGAAGTGGAAACTTTGCTCAAACGAGTAGAGAAAGAGGAAGAACAGGTGAAAAGAAATGTAAAGATTCCTAAATCAGGAAAACAAACAGAAATGCAATTAAGTTCTTTAAATGAGTCATACACTCAAATTGGGTCATCCACCCAAACCCAGGAAAATGTTAGCGGGTCATCTACCTAAGAAACCCAAGAAAATGTTAGTGGGCCTACTACCTAAGAAGCCCAAACACCAACCCAAACACTTCAAACTATAATCCCTTTTAATGAAATTATCAGAACCCAAATGCAAGAGGAAGCTCGAAGAAAAGAAAAAGGAAAAGTCATGATCTCTACCTCACAACCTAGAATTACTAGAAGAGATTCATTTGATAATTACCCTAAATACCAATTTTTCAAAAAAATTGTCAAGAAAACTGGAAAAATGGAAATTTCAGACCCCCATGTTAAATATGCCTCTCATTTTGCCTTTAACAAAGTTGTAGCCTATCCAGAACTTCACCGAAATTAATAAAAATCTTATACCAATATGGTATGTTACATGCCATTTATTTGCCCAATATTCTTGGTCCTCATGAAGTTAAAGAATTGCCACCAGCCTTGCAAGAAGCAACTAAAATATATGTTGGAGTTGTAACACAACACAGTGTCTACATTAGATAATTAATATGCAATCAGCTCAATCAGGAGTAGAACAAGAAAGACAACAACAACAACAACAACCACAACAGGAACAAGAAACATCATCATCTAGAACTCACATAGATCCACCTGAAATACAAAGAAGAGCAAGAGAACGACAAATGAGAATACAAAGACAATTAGTAAGAGAAGATTTAAGTAATATTTCAAGAGCAGCTTTTGATATTAGTTATAAAAAAACCTAAAACAATTGGAAAAGAATTTATACCTCCTCCACTGGAACAATATGAAACTAGACAAATCCCAAATTCTGGAATATGGTTAGATTTAGACTTTTATTTAGACAATGAAAGGAGAATAGAAGAATGGAGAAAATCTCAATTAATAGCATTAATAAATAGAAAAATAGAACCAGATGCTGTAAATATGATAATAGAAGCGAGTTTTGTTGGAAATGTTTTACATTGGTGGGTAGGAAGAACAATGGAATTTAGAATGGAAGGTAGAAGATTAGAAGAAACGGCCTATGAAAGAAGAGAAATATTATATGCGTCAATATTAGCAAAGTATGAAAATGTCTTAAAAAATGAATTTGTAGGAATAAATGTAGCAAACATAGAATATACACAAGTTTTAAGAGCTATAAGATATATGCACGAAATGGAAATTTGTAGTTTGGAACCAACACATATAAACCAATACATTTGTGAATATAAAAAATATTATTATGAAGCAAGAATAGTAGAACTTGAAAAACAAAAATTTTACTTAGATATGTTTTATAGAAAATTACCTAGATTAATTTCAGAAAATTTAGTGGAAGAATATACACAACACATGGAAAGTGAAGATGATCCAAATTTTGTAAGAGTAATAGATACAATGGGAAGAAGAGAAGAATATTTAAGAAAATACTTATCGAAAAGATGTAAAGAAGCATGGAGAAATATTAAATATTATAAATTAAATAAATTAATGGTAAATTATTCAGAATTAGAAAAACCACATAAATGGGGATGTAATCAACATAAATGGTTAGTGAAAAATAGGAAGAAAAGAAAAGTATACAAATTTAAAAAATACCCAAAAAAGAAGTTTTTTAGAAAATATAATCCTAAGAATAAAAGAAAATTTAAACCACATAAATATTTCAAAAGAAGAAAAAATAATAAGAATAATAAAAGTAAGAAACCATATAAATGTAGATGTTATAATTGTGGAGATTTAGGACATATTGCAACAAACTGTGATAAACCAAAATCAAAAATGAACATGAATATTTTAGAAAAAGCAGAAGAATTAGAATTAGAACCCTTAGATATAGATTTAATGGAATTTGAAGAACCTATAGAAAATGAGTTAGAAATATACAAATTAACATATGAATATGAAACGGAAGAATCGAAGAAATAGAAGAAGAATTAGAAAGTTCAAAGATGAAGAAAACATAGAAAAAAATATATAGATCAAAGTAAAAATTTTATAAATATGATGAATGCGAAGAAGTAGAAAACAATGAAATAATTAATAACCAAGATTTTCAAGAATATGAAGAATATATAAATACGAAGAAAGCTCAAGAGAAAGAAGAATAACATTTAACAAAGTACAATATGATAAAATAAAAGAAAAACATTTAGATATGACTTGTTAATAACATAAAAGATGAAAGATTCTTAGATAAAGTAAGTAAAATATTAAAAAGTAAGAAAAAAGAGAAATCACTATGTGTAGTATTAGAAAAGAAATATCGATAGAATCAACCTTAACGAAGGAGTATTAAGAATACATATAATAAGCAAAGCTTTAATAGAACATGAAATATCAAAAATACCTTTTAAAGATGAAATATCGAAATATATATTGCGGGAGTGCAAGTTATGGTAAAATCTTATTTTCAAAGTGGAATAGATTCACCATTCGAATTATTAATAACAGATAGAAGAATAATTAGTAATGTTGAAGACAAGTATTTTAGGAAAGATGGAAAATTCGAGAGAAGACAAAGAAGAAGATATGTAATCTCTTGGCGAGAATACTCTAATCACAGGTGTAAGTATTGTGAAGAAAGAGAAAGAGTCATGCAAGATATTGAAGATCCGGAAGTAGATCTCAGTGTCCTTTGAAGATCCGAAGACAAATGGAAGACGACAAGGAAAGAGCTTGCCGACACCGACAAAGTGCTGACAGGCTGATTTGGAATCTAGAAAGTAAAGGAGTGCAAAAATGAAGATGCAACATGTTCGGTGAAAGTTTTGCTGACAATGTACAATATTGTAAAAAAAAATCACAAAATGACAAAAAGACGAAAAGAAAGGCATCTTGCAATTTGTGTCATACGCATGCTACCACCACCTTTTAGTCACCTTTATAGGTTTTCATAGGAATGTCAACTTTACGTACTAAGTTTTCATCTTTAAGTCATAGAGTGTCATAGGTATTACCACTCTAGTCCTATTTATAAGTTCATTTTAACCAAATCTCACATACCAAGAAAAGTTAGTTGACACAATGATTATGGGGTAAATTTTCAACTTTGCCCTCATTTATGATTGGGTAGTTTTTGACCTGTTTCTTCTCTCTCTATCTTTATGGGTGCAATTAATATGGGTAAAATTGTCACAATCTCATTTATTTCGAAATCGGACTTATAAATAGGACCAAATTTTTTTGGTCAAACTGGACTTATAAATAGGACCGAGTGGTATTATGTAAAATATTCTCTTACGTGTCTTGTATCAGATTAGCATAGGAAGCAGTTGGTATGCCGACTATCTATAAAAGCCATTTAACTCCTCATTGTAAGGGCACGCAACACACGAAGTTTGAAACATTACTACTTTGCTCTCTTGTACACACTTGTCTTGAGAAATAAAATTCCAGTATTTTAATCATTTCCTTCTTTGAAGCATACTTCAGATATCTGTGGAACAAATTTAAGGTATGAGTTTTTAACTTTCTAAGGGGATCAAATTAGGGAGTAGTATTGTCTCTGATTTGTTAGTTAGGGTCTGTAAGACACACATGGTTATTTGCTCAAATAAGGCTAAGGTTTGGTTATGATCATATAAGAGCCATAAAATCAAGTTTTAGATTACGCCTCCAAAGCGAAACGAAGGAAGAGGCATCTTGAGTATGGTCTCGAAGGAGGAAGGTCTGAGAGACGTTTTACTCTCTGTAAAAGTATTCCTGTATGAAAGAGGACAGGTATCCTTCCATGACCCGGATCATATTTGGTCAACCCCTGAGGCTTGATGGTTGGTTATAGTATCATCATACTCATATCTTCTCTATATTTGAGTATATAACCTAGTTGTTCGCTTATATGGAATCTTTTGTATTTTGTCTAATTTCTGTTTTAATTTCATATATTTTTTGTTCTAATGGTTTTGCTAATTCTCTTAATCTATCTTTTTGATTTTTAATATCTTCTTTTTCTAAAATTTCTCTAGTTTCTTCTGGTAATTGCTTTATTATTTCTTCTAAATTAAATATCTGTAATAAATCTTCTATATTTAGATTTATATAACTTCCTAATTGTTTCATTAAATACAAATTATTCCAATTCATCTTATTACGGTATATTCTCATTGACCTCCTAATATAAAAGGGGTAAAATTACAAGTTTCTATTTCTTTTTCTTGCAATAAATAAGAACGATTGGAATTGTTATCTAGATTTTAATAGGAAATTTATTTGATAAACAAGATATGAAGAAAATTACAAGCATTATACAAGAAAGAACAATGGTTGGAAGGCCACCAAATCAAATAATGGAATGGAAAATATTTTATAAGTGTAATAATGATATAATTAAAGTCTTAGAAACAAATAAATCAATGATGAGATTTTTAATTAAGAAATTAAATAAAGCAAACAAAGAGCAAAGCAATATAATAGAAAAAATAAAAATTAGACGTCCGGACATCCAGTCATAGATATTTTTAGTAGAAGAATAAGTGAAAGAGATATGGCTAGAAAAACCTTTAAAAAGAGATTGGAAATATTATCTAGAATATGAGTGAAAGACCATTATATTACATATTGATAAAATTTAATTTTGAGAAATACGAGCTAGAAAATATCATGCTTTAGTAGATACGGGAGCAAATTTAACAAAGTAGCAAAATAAATTTTACAATTAGTAGAGCGGAAGAAAACATGGATAAATCAATCTTAGTATATCATAATTTACACAATGTAAGATTGCAACTAGGATCTAGAAGCATAAGTATAACAAAGCATTGATAGGACTAGTATTTACAAATGAACATAAAATTTATAATAAAAATAAAGGAAAATTTACAATAGACAAATATTTTATGCTTATAATAAAAGAAATTAGAACTGACCCAAAACAAATTACTATACCTGAAATGTTAAAATTAGAATTAGATAATACTAGAATTATTATGAAAATATCCCAAGAAGAATGATAACTAATAATATTTTAGACAACGATCTTTAAGAATTAATACATCGAAAATCCATCATTAAATATAAATATAAATCCAAGAAGAAGTTTAGAATATAATAGACCATCGTCAAATAGAGGAATTAATAGAACTCTAAGTCTTAGAACAATAAATACATCACAAGAAGTTATGGATAATTTTAATCAAAGGAATTTATTAGCGGAAAGACCAATAAGTTTAAATTTAAGAGAGATTAGACCACAAGATGAAAATTATATAAAATTAGAAGTCAAATCAGATATATCATGGAAAGAAATTATAGGAAAAGTAAATGAACATATAGAACAAAGTGAAATAGACATAGGATTTACGAGAAGATAATCTAATATTAGAAGGAAATCAAACAAAATATAATGTTGTATTAAGATTTAATAATAGAGATACAATTAATTTAAACCTTTTAGTAAAAGAAAATTTAGGATTTAATTATAAAATAATATTAGGAAAAGACTTTTTAGAATTAGTGAAACCATATAGAATCCAAGATACAAGAATAATGATTAACTTAAATCATCAAACAAGTATAATACCAAAATTATCATGATTTTCAAAGACATAACTCTTGAATGGGATGAAAATAGAAATAAAATAGTATTTATATATAGAAGACCGACATAGAAAGAGAAATAGATGAAACTACATTAGTACCAGATACTGAGATGTAAATTTAATAAGAATATTGATAAAAAAAGTTGAAATCAAAAATTACATTATATAAGTCAAGATTAACGACTAAAAATTTTATTAATCATCCAATGTATTTTAATCAAAACTTGAGGAGATTGAATTCATGTGAAACAATAAAACTACACTTGAAAGAAAAATTGGAATTACTATCTAGAGTATGAATCAAAACCCAACACTCAAATAAACTAAACACACAATAAGATTTCTATTAAACAAACTCTAAAACACTGAGAAAGAGAAACCTGCAAATAACAATTCAAAATGCAATAAACAAGCAAAATAAGGTAAACTTTAACAATATCAATAGAAAAGGGATCAAACTTCGGTTTCATATTATCACTAATCCATTGCTCATACATATGCATATAAACACACACACAAATATATATGTATGTGTGTGTGTGTGTATATATGTTTGTGTGTGTGTATCTATACACACACACACACACACACACATATATATATATATAGTAAGACCATTATTTCAATTAGAAAGCGTAAGGTTGAAGAGGTTTGTTACAGGGACTGTTGATTCACTTTTACTTATGTCATTTTAAATTTATATAAGGCAAATTTAGGAAAATGAGTAAACTTAACTAACTTAACTCCTATCCTTAATTTCCCAAAAATCGGTTAAATATATCCTATAATTATAATCAGAGGGAGTAGTTGAACCTACAAGAAACTGTGCTAAACACAAGCAGAAAATGATGATGAAATACTATGTATTGACATATGACTGAAACAAGGGAATATAAAACAACATAGCCAACATCTAGCATTTGAGAGGCTGACTCCTTCTTCAGCACACAACTTATTTGCTAGTTTTCTTGGATCCGGCTTTTGTCCTCTGCTACACTCGTCCGCTCCCCTTCTTTGCGTCAAAACCATTTTGGCGCCAAAGACTGAAGTTGTGTCGTTTTTTTGAAAAAAATATTTAAATATATTTATTGGTACTAAAAAAATACTGCAGGATACTTGAACGGTACTGAAAAAATACTTCATAATGTTGAAAATTTATTTTAGGATCCCGAAAAAATATTTCAGGATGTTGACCCAGTACTAAAAAGATACTTGAGGATACTAGCCGCTATTGAAAAAATACTTCATGATTTTAAAAAATTATTTTAGGATCTTCACAAAATATTTCAAGATACTACTAAAAGAATACTCTATGATACTGATTTATATTGAAAAAATAGTTCGTGATTTTTAAATAAAAAAAAAAATTTAGATCTTGAAAAAATATTTCATGTATCTTGGCCGATACTAAAATATACTTTAAGATATTTTATCAAGATTCTAAAATAATTTTTCAAGATTAGAAAATATTTTTTCAATAATGTTAAGTATCTTTTTAGTACCAAGTACTTTAAAATATTTTTTTTTTCTTTTAAAAGAAGAAAAAAAAAAACAAGGGCACAGTTTCTTTTTTTGCGCAAAACGGTGGCGTTTTAACGCAAATGAGGGCAGTAGACGGGAGCAGCAAAGGACAGGACTGGATCCAGCTTTCTTCAACCTTACTTTTCCTTACATTCATACTCATATAAATTTGTTGTTTTCAAGTTTTCTTCTTCATCTTTCCTTCTCAAATGCCAGTTAATTCCTAGTTTTTAGTCGCAAAACAATGAAGCACTTATGTCCGAATGCCAATCCCTCGTTGTAAGTTAATTCTCTCATGTATTTGCTCACTTTAACGACATATAACTGCATTATGATTTGTTTTATTCCTTGCAGTTGCTTCTGGGTTCAAATGTAAATAGAGCTGTACAGAATCCATCCTTTCCGGTATAGTTATCTCTGACTCCCAGTGATTTATGACTCAATTTAACATGATCTATATCATCTACATGTTGGAAACCATCATCAAGTTTTGTATAATCTATAAAGTTATGGATCCCACAAAAATGGGTTTTCATTCCTTGATTTTAGATATAACAGTTGAATGCTGTTAAAAATGTCCTTGACAGCATCGTTGCTCTCTTTCTTGACTCAAATTCCTTGAAAGTTGAAACAAACCAATATGTAAAGAAAAAGAGGGAAAAGTATACAGAAACTAAAAATTATGGCTATGGGAGATATCCCAGAAGTATTTCATACTCCTATATATGTTATTGCATTTGAATTGGACCAATTCTTGTCTTTATTCTCTCTTGTCACTATAAGTAGCTTCTCAAACTGAGTGTACTAATCTTCTTTACTCTCTCTTGTCACTATAAGTAGCTTCTCAAACTGAGTGTACTAATCTTCTCACCAGACTGAAAAGTGTTCTATTCTAACCATGCAATTTCTTCTGGGACAGGCCTACATAGACTCAAGTGTCATAATTGGTCAGACTGGAGAATTTCTCGCTAAAGCTGGCCAGTACAAAAACATAGAGTACATGAAATGCGGGCCCCAAACAAACTTCTTTCCAGATTTATCTATTGTTCCAAGGGCAGAAATTATTTTCTTCTGTTCTCCTAACGATCCCACTGGTCATGCAGCAACAAGGAAGCAATTAGAGCAACTTGTGGATTTTGCCAAAGTGAATGGATCAATCATTGTCTTTGATTCTTCATATTCAGCTTATATCACTGACGATAGTCCTAAATCAATCTATGAAATTCCTGGTGCCAGAGAGGTAATCTTGATCATTCATCCAGCAAGGTTTGATTTTATCAAATTCTGTTTTCAGAATCAACATGTGCACCTATTTCTAGAATCCAAAAGAATCACATTGGGCTAGTTAAATCAGAGATAAGTCAATCACCAGTTGGGTGGTACTATCTCCAGTCCTAAATATAAGAGTTACATAAGGAGTTTACTTTGGCCCTAAATTTAAGTGTTCAATTCATTTTGCCTCCCAAATTTATAATCCCCCCCCCCCCCCCCCCCCCCCAAAAAACAAAACAAAAAAAAAAAAAAAAAAAAAAAAAAAAAAAAAAAAAAAAAAAAAGGTTCCCCATTGATTGCATATAGTAAGGAGGTTTCCACCAAGGGGTAGTTATAATGCAGATTACTTAAAAGGGTGTTTTAGGAAAACCAACATACATTTGTTATAAGTAACTTACTTAACTAATTTGCTTAATATCCCCAAATTAGTTATCTAACTCTTATGTTTAGGATCAAAGAGGGAGTAGTTCATAAGATTTACTTGTGTCATCTTATGAAAACAAAATGATCAAATCTTATCTAGGAAGTACTTAGGCTTGTACACATCACTATCTTAAACTGCCTTTTTCATCCCATGCCGATTTCCTTAATAGCTTGTCCAATCTTGTTATCTTCCTGGATTTTAGGTTGCAATTGAAGTTTCATCATTCTCCAAGTTTGCTGGATTCACAGGTGTCCGCCTTGGTTGGACAATAGTCCCTGAAGAACTGTTATATGCTAATGGATTTCCTGTTTTACATGATTTTGATCGCATAATGTGCACTTGTTTTACTGGCGCATCCAACATTGCTCAGGCCGGTGGACTAGCATGTCTCACACCGGAGGGCTTCAAGGTTAGCTCAAAGTCCCAAAAGGATACTTGCATGTCAAAGAACCCATGCTTTTTTGTTAAGTTTCATGCTTATATTCCTTATTTAGTGCATGCACTAGTCATCTAGCATGCTGTTCTGCTTTTGAGGTGTCATTTTGATTGAAATTTTTGCAGCATATTACCAAAAGGTTCCACATCAATTGATTATACTGTTAAATTTGTCTCAAGTTTATTGAAGCTTTAAGATTCTGATATGACTCTCTCCCCCTCCTAAATAAGAGACTACAACCAGAATTAAACAACAACAAAAGTGGAAAACAACAAAGAAAGAGGGAAATACTTGCTGTTACTGCATAAATAAACTAGACTACAAGGGGAAAGGATCACTGTCACACCAGGATGCATAAACTATAATCAAAACAACGATTATAAGTTAACAGAGAAAATAAAAAAGAAAATAAAAACCAACACACAGAGAGACAAAAAAAACATGACAGATTTGACAAGTTTTCGAGAGATTGGACTCTCAACCGAAAGGGCCAAAACCACACTTCAAAATTTTTCTCTACCTCCCTCCTGAACAAGAGTGAAGATTTAAACCCAGAAAGTGACACTCTAAGCTTCTCCTTAAAGACTTCGACCCACATCGGCCCTAAAAGCTGCCCTACTTGCCTATTTCTTTCTCCAAAATAGTCGGAATTCCCAAGTCAAAGTTCTGACCACAAAAAGCATCTTTCCCTTTTCATTTATTTCGCTATGCTGCCAAAAGTGATCCTAACAGATTCCATTTGAATCTTAACGCACAGGGTATATTTTACCTGAGCCATTTTCATAAAGGATTGGTTTTGTTGGCAATATAACAATAGCTTCTGTGTTCTCAGGCCAACAGAATCTTTGAAAAGAAAGAGTGCCCAGATGTTCAGTTCTTGTATGTTATAACCAATATTGCTTGTTAACCAGGAAGCACCCTCTATAAGATCTGATTGTCTAACCTTTAGGAGCACATATTTGAATTTTACATTTTGTAGATTATAATAAAACAGACTATTGATGGGATTTTGTTCGGTAATTTAAGCTTCTTGAGTTGAAACAAACTTTGGTATCCGAGTATCTATTATCAAGTGATCAAGAGAACAATCCTAGCCATCCTCATTCTTCATAACTAGATGAAATTTTAGCATGAGTAATCCTGTGCTTTGGTCACATAAGTTGAAGCCTAGTGATTAGTTCCTTCTGGTCACAGGCTTATATGTGTTTTTGCATTGAAATGGTCTTTGACAGAACAAAACAGTAAGCCACGGTGTCCTTTTTAGTGATTATTCTTTTGACACATTTCAGGCTGTGAAGCTTCAAACCCTCTACTATATGGAGAATGCAAGGATACTGGTAGATTCTTTGGCTTCACTTGGTTTGACAGTTTATGGTGGTGAAAATGCTCCCTATATTTGGGTCCATTTTCCTGGCTCAAAATCGTGGGATGTTTTTGCTGAAATTCTTGACAAGACCCACATAATCACTGTCCCAGGAAGTGGTTTTGGTCCTGGTGGTGAAGAGTTCATAAGAATTAGTGCTTTTGGCCACAGAGAGATCATCATTGATGCCTCACAACGACTCAAATACCTTTTCTATTACAAGTGTCAACTCATGTCTTACTTCTATCAGCTTCGTGATCAGCCATATAAGTAATAAGAAAAATGTGTGGACTATATTTTCTGTATTTATTAATAATATGTTACCGTTGTTCACTTGTTCAGCATTATGCAGAAGAATATCTGAGATAACACAGATGGTTTTGCTCCTCTGTCAAAACTGGAAACTGACGGCTGAAGAAAAGCAAGCTATTGCTAGGTTTTAAAATAAAACTATAGATCTTATTTAAGTTTGCCTTAAAGACTAGAAAACACGTTTTTTAATCCTTTCATGCGAGTATACACGACAAATACAAGTTGGAAAATAGTGTACTTTACATTAATCAATTATTTATTTATTTATTTTGAAGCAGACCATTCTAGGCTCCTTTTCTTTTTGTTCTTACTTTTATTTCATGATTAAAACCAGTCTATATAAGCAAAAGTGTGTGAAGTATTCCCTAACTAGACCTTAAAAAAAATTTCAATCAAGTAACCAACAATGGCTCTTAAGAGCTCTCTGGAAGTTTGTGCTGCTTTGTGAATTATACTGCTTAAATCATACAAGAAAATTAGAGATGTTATAACATCTTATAAAATAACAAACATCCCTTCTTTGAAGACAATATAACATTCACATGTATAAAAAGACATGCTAGACTAAAATATCCTTGACGTAAGGTAGGATGTAAGAAGTTCAACTTTAAATTATCTCAGTTCTTATTTTGTTCCAATTTCAAGGTTTTTAAGCGTACAAGAATAACCAGAATGGTACCATCATAATGATCACTTATTACCCACAGAAAGCTTTCAGCTTTATCAGCAAACCACACCAGCCTACACAAAAGGATTCTCTCATATAATCGAAGGACAAAACCTAGTTACAATTTCAAGATGTTCACTATTTGTTTCTCCAATAAAAACATAAAGCATAAACTCCTTTCAAAACTCCACGTATAGTTTCCAAAAAATATATATTGTATTATATCTTGATTGGAGAATCTGATAACAAACACCTAAAAATTTTATCCAAGTATTATCCACAATCAAACTTTAAGGGATTGGCAGCTAACTAGTTCAGTAGATCTACCACTCCTAGTAGCAAGAACTCTCCAAATCTCACCCTCAAATTCATCGGATGGATCAGCTGGTTCACCGAGTGAATCATCTGGTGGTGGCAATAAAGATTGGGAGGAGGATGAATCATTCGGCAGGTCAGCCTGCAACACTGTAATATTGTGATTGGCACCTTTAGTTATCACTAAGAGTTTTCCAAGTAAACTAGCCAAAAGATAGGGACATTCTATATCTGTAAAATCATGAATTGGAATATCCCCAGCAACAATTTTCCAGGCATCATCTTCATGGTCATATAACTTGATCTTCGCACTGTCGAGAGAGTTTGAAGGATCCAGTGCAAATAAGTCACCGTTGACAGTAACGCTAAGTTTTGTACCAGCTTGCCTTGCCGGCCAACCTTCACCCATACCAATTGGCATTTCAAACCATGAATTCAAATCTGGATCATAAGCTTCTCCTCCAACGTCGACAAAAAATGGCCAGCAATACAAACTCTGAGGAACAAATAACTTTCCCTTGTATGATGTCATTCCTGTGGCGATAGGCTTGAGCAGGTCAGCCAGAAATGCGGTTGGTAGCACTTGAGCTTTCGCAAAAGGCATGCTTGGCAATTCAGACCACACACCAGTATGAGGATCATATACTTCTGCAGATGGAAGAGGACTAAGTCCACCAGGACCCCTAGTAACTCCTCCAACAACATAAAGCTTGTCATTCAATATACCTGTTTTACAATAGGCTCTGCCAACAGACATTGGACTAGCCTCACTCCAAGAATTTTTCACAGGATCATATCGGCAAACAGATTTCATAGCTGAGGCTTTAAAAAATCCTCCTAATGCATAGATGCAACCATCAACAGCTTCAATTGAGCAACCACAAAATGGCATCCGATCTAGGGCATTTCGCCTCCCAAGCCAGCTCATTATGACATCAGCAATTCTTATACTTGACCCAACCCTGCGCAACATTTTTAGGGCAGTCAGGCCCTTCGTTTCATCTTCAAAGGCAACATTTGGCATTGGTGGCAACCTCTGCCACCTTCCTGAAAGAGGGTCCAAGGCATACCATAAAAGCTTATCATCATTGACCTTTGTTAATATGTAGAGCCATTCCTCTGCCGTCCCAAGTTCTTTTCTCAAAGAAAATAGTTCAGAACTCACAAGAGCCTCCTTCCAAGCACGAGAAACAAACTTGAGATTTAAGTAACTGATCCGAGGAACTCTGGCTAGAATCTGTAGTGATATCTCATCAGGAAGGGCCGGAATCAGTCTTGAGTTGTCCTCACTAAAGCCTGATGACAACCTCTGCCTCTTGCAAGCTTCAGGTAGCAAAACATCACGTGGATCACTCCATTCCCTCTTGGAATGGGAATTGTTCAAACTCAGTATATTCCCCATTAAAACTGCATCAATAGGAAATCAAAATCACTCATATCAAACTTCCATGGTAATTCTGTTCATAAAAGCATTACTCATTTACCACCACAAGATTGACAAATTAAATTTATGAAATCATCTCAATAATCAAAAGCCTTTGAGCAGAGCAAAGCAAAGCAAAGCAAGGTAAAGAGAATGCTAAAACTCCTATACAAGATTTTGAGCAAGTCCTGCATAGAAAAGAGGCTAAGAGAGCAATGAAAACACGGAGATCAATGATATAGATTCAGTCTTTGGTTAGTGCCTCTGTATGCACACAAAATTTCAGTAAGTTACTTGAAGCGATTTACTATAGACATAAATAAAACAATATATGCGTGAATTCTAAGCTCAAATAATACACAACACTATTTCATCCAATCATAAGTTATCAGCACAGTCCTTTTTCATAAGCTCAAATCAGACTAACCACAATGAAGTAACAAGCAATCCTAAGTTACCAGCACAGTCCTTTTTCATTTCCAAAACAACAGCTGGAAACAATTAAGAATTTTTTTTCCTCCTTTTCTCCACTGGATAAGTCTTTTTATAGCACAAAAACCAAAGGATCAAATGTAAGACCATTTCAACCCAAAGACAGTACCGGAGCTGAAGCAAAGCTCTAGAAACTCCATATAGAAATTTGGCTAATTCAGACATGAATTTCCCCGATATAGTCAAAAAGAAAATATAAAATTATAAAGGGCAACTGGGAAACAGATAAGAATTAAACAGAAGTACTCACAGCACAAAAACCCGGAAATTTACGATGCAATCATATTGGAATCGAAGAGATAAGTCCAAATAGAACAAGTGATACAGTAAGTCATTAACCAAACCCAACAAATCAAAATTTACAAGTCAATTAAAATAGAAAAAAGACCACGAAGTCAATCACGTACCTGATTGGGGAATCACTTCGAAACTAAGAGAAAAAACTAGTAATTAAGATAACCCATCGTGTTCGCTCAACAGGGGAAATTCCTCTGGAGAAAGAAAAAGGGAATATAATCTCAGCAATTACGCAGATTTTGCTCGAAAAGTCTCTCTGATTTATTTAATTAACCCTTGCCGGATCTTCGTGTGAACAGATTAAGCCCGAAACCGTACCGTGTGTGTTAAGTCGGAGATGATGGAGAGATCTGCACCGTTGAGATAGTTGGTTGCGTTGTTCCAACTTACGGTTGAGATTTGTTTAGTTAGTTGGCCATTTTGTCGTTTTTTATTGGCCTAAAAAGTGAGCAGCTGCCCACATCAGCTAGCCCACGTCATATAGCTCCGCCATTACGCGGACGTACATTCCTGATTGATGGATGAGTTATGGTTGCAATTTTGTTCCAAGCAATTTGGTCTGAAAGTTTTTTAGAAGACAATTTTATTTTGGAAGTTTTAAAAACGGTTATCTCAGTTAATTTTAATTATTAATTACTAAATATGTTTTTATTTTATTTTATACACATGTAGTAGGGAAAGGAGGCGGGGTTTGAACTCGGACACGGGGGAGAGCCCGTTTCAATTTTTTATTAAGACGCATTTGTAAAATATGTTAAATTAACAGTCCACATATCATTTTTTTTAAGAAGCAAATCTATCTCAAAAGTCCATGTATACTTTATTTTTCCCAAAGTTAGATTTAAAATTTCTAAGGTAAATTTATATTTTAACAAAAATGACGTGGATAGCATGTAAACGGTTAATTCAACATATTTAGTTAATTAACAATCAAAATTAACTAAGATAACAGTCATAACAAAATTGCTCCTTTTTTTAAACTTCCGAAAAGCCTTTATGGATTAATAGTAATTAATAGCTCAATGATAATACTTGTAAATTGTCTTTATTGGGTGCAATTTCTTAAATTGTAAGTCATGTAATATAAATATTTTTAATTTATTATTAATGAAGCGTATTATGCTAATGATAATAAATATTTTATTTCAGGGAAAAAAGGATAATAAAAAGAAAGTAGGAAGGAGAAACAGAGAAGAAACGAAAAGGTTGTAGCAGTAAAGTATTGAAATAACTAACTACAGCCAATTCTTTAAATTATTTATAAATTTAAAAGCTTAAAAAATATTCATCGTCACATTTTAAAAATAAAAAATATCTGAATATATTTTAAAATTCAAGAAAGGTATCGGTTAAATGTAATAAGGTGCATTATGCATCCATAAGTATTTTTTATAGTATCGAAATTTATATTTTTTGCATTCAAAAATCACTTTAGAATATTGAATCCTATAAAAAAATATTTTAGTGTGTTAGCCCATCGATTTACATGCTCAACTCATTCATGAATTTAGGAGCTTATCCCTTTGCAGGATGAGCTTCTAAGCTCATAAATTCATTGGGTAGATAATTTGGACCAAGAGTGTTGGATGCACTAAAAAATATTTTAGCTCAAAAAATAGAAAAATACTTTAAGGTGTAGAATGCAACTTAAGAAAAATTGGCATAATACATTTATATTTGACAATTTGTAAAACAAAAAAAAAAAAAAAAAGAATTATTCAAAGTCATCAAATCAAATAAACAATAGTTTTTACTGATTAAGTCAATACATCAATAATTCTTTTCTAGATATAGCTATATTATAAGAGCCAGTTTGGATCAAAAAAGAGGTGAGAATGAAAAGGGATGGAAAATATTTTGTCGCCGACATGTTTAGTTTGCATTGGAAAAGAACATGGGTTGATAGTAAAATTTTTGTTTAGTTTGAAGAAAATAAGATAGTAAAATGCGACAGATCATTTTGTCCCTAAATAGGAAATATTATTTTAAACCCTCGCGGAAGCCACACACCCCCAACATTATTGCTCACCCACTATATATTTAATGCCAAAGAAATAAGTTCCCTTGATTCGACGTAAGGCAGTGGAGGGCCATCGAGAAAGTGAAAGCCGACAAGGATATAGCGAAGGATGGAGTAGTGGAAGGTGGTTTTGGTGAAGGAAATAGGCGTTGATGTTTGATGTTGTGTGTGGACCCTTGAACCCGGACAAGGTGAAATACCCTAAAATTCATGTTTATCATAAATATTATATTTTGATAAAAGGTGCCTATTAAAAATAGGTGAATATGTTGGCGAAGGAAATAGGCGTTGATGTTTGATGTTGTGTGTGGACCCTTGAACCGGATAAGGTGAAATACCCTAAAATTCATGTTTATCATAAATATTATATTTTGATAAAAGGTGCCTATTAAAAATAGGTGAATATGTGGTCTCAAAAATTGAGTAACATATTTATATTAATTTAGGGAATTTTCTCTAAGAATTAAGGTAATCAAAAACCAAATTCTCTAATTTTATTTTGGGATCATAACATACCATAAAATTACCATATTAAAGCCTAGTCTTATATAATCATAAGAGCAATAAAATGCTATGGAGATACTAAAATTTATTAAGAGAGATTAATTAAAGTTGAAGGTCCAATTTTAAGAGTATGATAAAATTATCATGTTAAAACATGGTTCTTATGTAACCAAAATAATCAAGGGGTGTTATGAAACCACTTGAATTAATTAAAAGGAATTAACCACAATTAGGAGGCAATTAAATTTGCATTAATTAAAATAATGGTATAATACCCCAAAATTCATATGTCTCTTGAATATTATAATTTGGCGAATAATACCTATTTAAAATAAGGAAAGTATGTTGTCTCTAATTTTAGTAATTTATTTGTTTATTTTCCTTGGAATTTAAAGAGGCAAAAATCCAATGTTATTTTAGGGACTATAAGTTGCCCTATGATTATTAAAATAATGCATGGTGCATAAATGACCAGTAAACCCAAAAGTTGTGAGAAAATAATTAATCCAATTAAAGAAAATTGCCAACAATTAGTAGATAATTAAATCTACATTAATTGAATTAATTTCATAAACTTTCATAATTAATTTGATAACATGTGTTGAAGGCATAATTAGGGATATATGACCTTAATTAAGAACCAATGGCTAATAAAGGACTAAAATTAGCATATAAGTAGTTTCTAATGATTATAATTAATCTTAGAACCAATCATATTTTGACAATTACACTTAACTACTTTATTAGGGATGCTAATTAAGTTAGGTATGGAGGGCTAAGATTAAATTTGATAAAACTAAATCCAAAGGCTTTAATTAAGCCTCATAAAGCCAAATCCTTGTGAAATTGAATTGACCAATAATAAATCAAGAAAATATTCTTAATCCTCATGAAATTGATTGGACCAATGAGAGATTAGCATAAATAGAAGGTCAAGATTATATTTAATAAAGCTAAAATCTAATGGTCTAAATTAACTACATAAAGCTTAATCCATGAGAAAAGGTTTTGACCGAGAGAGAGAGAAAAAAAATTAAAGCAAATTTGATAAACTTTGAAATCCTAGAGTAAATTGGATAATGGTTTGAAATCCAAGAAATATCGATGTACACAAGAAAAAGCTCAAAACAACAAATAAAGTGAGAATTTATACAAATTTAAATAGTTGTGAAGAAGTAGGAACCCCGGAGAAAATATAAGGACTTATTTTGAACCCACATAATTTAACATCGAAAGTAAGTCTAGTAAAGGCTATTTTTGCAAACGTTGAAGAATAAGCTTAGTACAACCAGGGGAATCTCATTAGACCATAAATCTGGATATCCAACTACTAATCAAAAAGCATACTCAGAATTTAAAAGTATTAGTGATTGATCAGGCAACCAAAAATGAAATTCGTTAAAGTAAAACCGAAGACTCAGTTGGAAGAAACTTCTTCATTAAGTATGGGTCCAATGGTTAAGATTAAAACTTCTTAACTAAGTTTAGATCCTATGGTAGAAATTGAGGAAGAGGAAGTTCAAAATAATTGCAAGAATGCCATGAATTTCACTATAAATAGAGGGCTTCCCTCTTCATTCTCTTCGCACCAAAAACCATTCTAAGCAAGAGTGGGGTGAAGCAAGAAGGAGGAGGGGTAGCAAGAGTCTTCAAGAGGTAAGCTTGTTTTTAGTTTCTAGTCTTTAGTTTTATAGTTCTTAGTAGTTCTTAGTTGTTCTTAGTAGTTTTTTGTATAAAGGTTAGTTTGATCTTTAAATCTTCCAAGAAGTTTTCATTTCATGTTTTTATGATTAAAAATGTCTTTTTCGAAAATATTGTGGAGCAAAATTCTTGGAAGTTGAAGATCAAAGTAGCGAAGTTACGGCAAAATTTTCAATAAAATTTCTGGGCAAACAGCAAAAGAAATGATAATATTTTATGTTGAAAATGGAGCCCATAAATCACGAAACTTTCCAGAAATAAAGTAGATATGTAGGGCTTTCCGAATATATATAATATGTAGCGTTTTGATTTTTGTACAAAGAGATACAACCGGTTGAAGTTAGGCTATTTTTATGAACGAAATTCTGGGCAACGTTGTGAAAAATGAAAACTGGGAATTGTTCATAAATTCTGGATATATACAATTATTTTTTTATTGAAACTATACATCCTAAGGATCCTGGGGAATTTTACGGATCCTCGTTTTGATTTTTCTAGAATTAATTATGATTTTTCAAAGTTGATGCAAAATCTGCCCAGAAAATTCAGTATTGCGTTTTTAAATAAATGTAAGGGCAAAATTGTAATTATGGTGATATGTTAGGATATCCGGGAAGTCCGAGGCTGGGTTCAAAGGTCAGGCATTTGGCCATTACACGGTGAAAGGTACGGACGCGTATTGTAACACTAACTCTGATGCTTATTGTATACTTATATATGTGATAGATGGTAATGGTACATGCGATGTGTACATGAACAACTTTACATATGATGTGTACTGTTGACATAAATAACTTTACATGTGATGTGTATTGTTAACTCGGATAACTGTACATGCGATGTGTACTGTTGATATATTAAACTTACATCTACTGTGTGATTGTGTGTTGATTAATATTATAATATCTGTCATACATATTTTGTCATACATAAGCATGAGGTTAACAGTTACTGAGGTTCAATGGGTATTGAACCTCGGCTCTTACTAAGCTTCGAGGATCCGGAGTGAACGGGATCGAAGACAAGGGTAAGCGCGAGGCATAGGGGACCGGCCGGAGAAAGTGCTTTTGATATGTACTTAACATTGTAGTCATTCGAAATTTTTGTATCACTATGGAAGCAAACATATACAATACGGTGGATGTTTATCGGTTACTCTTCAATTTAAATACTTCGATGGTCTACTCGATCAAATATTTCAAAAAAAAAACGCTTCCGAAAATTGGGATGTTACACAAGGTACTTGTCGATTTGCTAATGGAGATGGCACTCAAAGGTGAACAAATGGACAAGAAGGGATTTAGACCTAGTTATTTGGTTTATCTAAAACTAAAGATGGAAGAAAGGATGCTAGGATGTGGCTTCAAAGGGAACAATGACATCTCCTGTCACTTAAAGAAGCTGAAGACAAAATGGGTGAGAGTGTTTGGTATACTATATGGGGCGAAGGGGTATAACTTTAGGTGGGACTATGCCACAAATTTAGTTGTCGTCGATGATGCTATGAGGGAAGCATATGCTATCGTAAGCTCCTTGATGATGTACCTTGCTTTGGGGCTATTCTTTATGGAATGTTCACCATTAACTCTCTATTTAAAGGTGAATCGTCGAGCTACCATCTACAGGACAAGGCTTTCAAAGAGTTTAGGAATTTGTGCATTGTGTTCAACAGGAAAGGAATGGTGGGATAGAGGAATGGGGGTGGCTGTGTTGGTTGGAGGAGGAGAAGATAGGTTCAAGTGTATTGCTACTAAGTGCGTTGTTGAATAACTTGTACTCTAGTTTAATTAAGGTGATGCTACGAAAAAGCACAAAGAAATGGGTAGATGTATGTGTATGTAATGTGCTTTATTTTTGGTTGTCAATGGTGAACTTGCACTATTTATAATGTGCTTTGTTTTTTCTTCTTAACCATATCCTACCCACGATGTGCATATAGTGAATGATTAACTCCATATGAAAGAATGAGGACGTTGAAGAGAGAATATCGCCTAGAGAGGGGTGAATAGGGGATTTCGAAAATCTTTTTTCGAAAGTAAAGACGAACAGTAAATACAGAGACAAAAAGAATGGACACAGAGAATTTATACTGATTCAATCCAACTCCTTGACCTACGTCGTCCAGTCCCTTGATACTCCAGGTATTTCACTAATTCACAAACACGGTTACAATTACACACTTTGTACTCGAGATGGTCCTTTCACACTATGACTCACTCCTCCTTACAAGTCGTAATTGTACACCCACACTCAAGTTTCCTCAACCTTGAGATTTAACAAATAAACAAGTAATCAAATAAGTGTTTAACAACTCCTCACTGAGTAGATAAATGATAATCACTAAACTACAAAAAATATCCGAAGATATTAAATGAAGTGAATGAAACAGTAAGTTGAAATACTCTCGAATTGATTGTGCAGAGTTTCGGTAGATGGCGGAATTGAATGTGATGAGCTTTTATAGATAACTCCATTAATACGGTTGTGAAGCTTTGAAAGTAGCCATTGTGTCTCTTCGAACTTTCGTTAGGCATAGGTGAATTCTGTTGGGTACAATCAACCGTTGCTTCATTAACTCGTTCGTCGTCGACGTACTTATCCACAAAAGTTGACTCAGAATAATTGTCGGAATAAGTATACCTCGAAAGAATGATTTCTCCTACTATGAGGTTTCATTCTGTTTGTTGGCTCTATTTATGGCGAGCATTAAATGCTTCTGACACGTTGGATGACTTTTCGGGCTAATCACAACTTAAGAGTTCGTTAATCAACTGAAATCCACTCAAAAAAGATGATTAGAAATGATATAAATGAGTTTGATCATTTGAGTGAGATTAAAAAGGAGTAAGCAATAACCCAAAACATTTAACTATTCGATTAACGTTATAGCGAAGAATTCTAATTATTTGAAGCACTTTACTTGAGTAATACTATCTTGTTACTCGAATAACATCATGGTATTTGAAATTAATTGCCCCTGTAACGAGATTACTCAAGTACCAGATCCATACTACTCGAGTAATATTGTGTAAGTTTAAATTGATTGCTCCAGCAATGTGCTTACTCGAGTAACCTTAAGTATTTACTCGAGTAGGTTACTTGAGTAACTTAAATCTTTGCTCGAGTAACATCAGGTTCCTGTAAAACAAAATACTAAGAGAAGGCATTAGCAACTATTACTCGAGTAATTATATAACATTACTCGAGTAACTATCAGACAAAGACCTAAAGAATGAATTTGAGAGGAGTTTACTCGAGTAGCAACTTACCTTACTCGAGTAGGTTACTCGAGTAAAACTTACTATCTACTTGAGTAATACATTCACAGAGATATGAAACATTGGTTACTCGAACCCTTACTCGAGTAACTCAAACTTCTTACTCGAGTAATATCATGAAAGGCTCTGAACTTTGCTCTTCTTCAATACTTACTCGAGTAACACATAGGGGTTACTCGATTAGACCTTCTTCTATTTATGCGTAGGTGTTGCAACTGATATACTACTCAAGTAATTACCAACCATTACTCGCGTAACATTCTATAATCAGTTAAACACATTGTTAGATTGAGTTTGCTTGAGTAAACATAAGGCTTACTCGAGTACACTCTTAATTTAGGCAACATTCATAGATTCAAAACCTTAACCATTTTTATAATAAAACTTTAATTACTTAAACCTTGTTATCATTAAAACTCCGAGAGCTAACAGACGTCACCGTGTGCAACTTGTAGGCACATGGTTGTTAACAAGCATTTGTGGATGTATTTATAATGTGTTGCATGAGTCATTTGTATCCACTGCATACTCATCACATGCACATGGGTAATAGTGGAAGGAAGCAACGATGACCACAGGCAAGTGACAAGTACATTACGGTTAAGTTGAGTTTGCAATTATTGGTAAAAAACATCAACCTACACTTATGGTCTACGACACTTAATCATCTTTGGGATCTTCTGAGGCACTAGCCATTTGGTGCTGATAAGTTGAAGGGGGTGGGGGAAGGTTAATGTCATGAACAAGAGGGAATGTCCTGGACGGAGCAACTAGTGGGTTCAATGGTGGAGAGTATACACCTATTGTTGTTGGGGTGCTTGCCACTACATCCATCGGACTTGAGGGAGTTGGAACCTTTTGCATAGGGGCTTTCGACGCAGTTGCATTAATGAGTTCCTTACTTGGTTCAGATGCTAGATTAATCACATTCTCAGCTATTGCAGATGCTAAGTGAATGACATCATGAGTGGCTTCAGCGGGTGTGTGTATCACCTCATTAGTGGCTGGGGCATTGACTTGGTCCAAGCGAGGGGATTCAGCGGAGCTTCGGTGTCTAGCTGCAAATTGAGCACCTGATTATCATTAGGGACATCCTTCAAATGACGTTGAGGAGAGTCATCCAGATATTGTGCACCTAAGAGGGACCGTTGGTGTCCTGTTCTTTACCATCGTTATTGTTAGGAATGCCCATTACAGCTTTAGCTAGCTCTTGAAGCATCATCACTTACTTTCCATGTGAAATGCATGGCCTTATCAGTCACACTAAGACATGTATTGTACACACCCAAAGCCTCCATTACAACATCAACCACTTTGAAGGCATCATGGAGAACCATCTCGTTTTTCTTGAAGATGTTATCTTGAAATTCTACGAACTTGATCATCTACAAACAAGTGATTTTGAGTTATTGCGTGTGTCAAAGAAAGGGTCCAACATTGTTTGAGTTTATGAAAATCCACATGCATATATAAGACATGTAATTTTGAGCTCGTAAATGAGTCAAAAAGAGAAGTGCACTCGCCCTTATCGAAGGCAAACGTGGTTAAAATCCGACGATCTCCTACATGCGAGTTAAACATAGTACTTGACACTTTTACTAAAAATATTTTTGTGAAATAAAAATTTATTTGTATTCAAATTTTTTATCAAGTCTCGGCATCCATTATTCATCTTCTAATATTTGTTAAGGCCCAACTTTGGGGAACGTCAATTTAAGCTTTTGAGCAATCTTCTTCCCTCCTCTAGTTTTCTGCTTTCCTATGTACATGCTGGAAAATTCGTCTCAAGTAGTGCCGCATCTTGATTAATCACGTCTCAAATCAATTTGCATTCAACTGGTGCTACTGCTAACACAATTATCTTTAAAAATTAAATTGAAACACACTATTCTTGATGAGCTGAATTGGGAACTTATGGTCCAATAACACTATACTTTATTAAATGTGAGGTATGTACATGATTCATGACACAAAAAGCTTTGGGATTTGTTAGTCACCCTTTAAGGAAGGGTATGGTTACTCGGACGGTTTATTTTCATCTGTTCGCTAGTGAATAATTTATTATCTTTGACGCTTTAATATCTTCTTTTTGATAGACATTAAGGAAGAATTCATTATTTTGTTATTGTCAAACCATTTTGATTTCGAAAAAAAGTGTAATATCTAATGGCAACCTTCTTTTTTACTTGTTCCTTTTTCAAGGAGATATAGTTTAAGTAGTATTCTACACGCTAAAATATTTTTCCAATGATACATAGTGTTGGGCTAGAGGATGTCACTCCTATGTGGAGTCCAAGTTTTAATTGTTTAGTTTTGTTTCCCATTTTATGTATTTCCTACTTTGTGTATTTCTTATTTTATGAAAAAGAAAAAAAAAAGACAAGGAAAGAAATATAAGAGAGAATCCTAATAGGGAAGAGTAGGCTGCAAGTTTGTGTGTGAAGGGGAAAAAAAGGAAGTTTCTATACAGCATTTGTGAGAGAAAAATATTTCAGCGGTTTTTTAGCCTGAGCAGTTTTGATGTAGCTGATGAATGAAAGGTGATTTATTGTTGAATTGATCTAAAATTTTCTGTGGAGGTTCTAGACACATGAAAATTCATTTTGGACGGTCAAATCATCTATTGGAATCTTTTGTTTTCCCCAGAATTTCCATGAACCATTCACGTTTGCTGTAGATTTTTCTAAGCGAATTTGATTAAGTCAACAATCAGGTGGTGATTTGTGGTCTAATTTCCTTGAAATTTCGTGGAGGTGTTTGAGACATATAAATCTTGAATCTGAATGGGGGAACCATATATTGGAACTTCCTACCTTCTCCATATATTGCGTGAACGTTGGTATACATTATGTAATCGCTTTTTTGATTTGGTGATTTACGCACACGGGCGGTTGTATCTTCATCCAAGAGATACATATTTTATTTCTCTATCTTCTCTTCTATTTTATTAATATAATCTTTTAGTGATTTTTTTAGATGAGGTAAATTTGTTTTCATCCTATAGTTGAACTTTGCATTAAAGCATTGAACATTTTATGTCTTTTGAAGATAGTGAAATCTTTTCCCATTGGGCCGTGGTCGTTAGCTCTAACTCACATTGAGAGGGACATTTTTCCATGTTAAATTCTAGTGGCTCCATCTATTATTTTGTTGCTCATTTTATTTTCTACTTTAATTAACTCCATGCAATCATTTTTCATTAGGAAGATTTATTATCCACTACACTCTTTCTAACACTTAGTATACTAACTTACTTTTTAATGCATCTAACACATTAAAGTACTTTTCTAGTAACACTTATTAGTATCATAAACTAATTTTTAGAAACAGTTATATAACTTTTTTTTTTAAAAAAATATAAGTTTATAATTTATTTTGCCATCCATATTACCTAGCCAGCATTCATATAAGCATAATTAACAGTGTTAATTCTAGGTCCAAATCATTCTAAAAATAAGGAATAAATTTAAAAGACCAAAAAAATGATTTTAAATTTCAAAAACCAAAACCAAAATGAGTGTAAGTGATAATGACCAAAAATACTATTAACCCTCAACCTTATAACTAAGTCAACTAATAATAACCAACAACAGAGCAACTAACATATTCACGTACGTCTCCAATTAAGGCATTGCAACCAAAAGGGACTAAGCTAGAGAAGGAAAATAGAATTGTATATTACTATAATAGTGGCGTAAATGAGCCAGCTGAGTTGTATTGATATTTATAGTAAGGTTTGCTAATCCTAAAATATACAAGAATATGACATCTATCTTATATTTACAAAACCCATACATCACAGATATATGGACTCATTGCTTTAGTAACTTGGGCCTGTCATAATATAACCTAGGCCCATTGTAACTTGTCTTCACAGCCCCCCTCAAACTTGGAATGGGAGATCTGATAATTCCAAGTTTGTCTCTAAAAGCCCAAAACTTAGAATGAGATAAGGCCTTTGTAAATTTTAAAGACAGAGTACTTACAAAGGCCTTATTCCAAGTTTGACTGCCAGCTGCTTTGCAAGTACTCTGTCTCTAATAAAGTGGATGTCCAGTTCAATGTGTTTAGTACGAACATGAAACACGAGATTGACACTCGAGTAGATGCACTCAGATTGTCACACCAGGTGATCGGAGGCTGCTTGAGATGAAGACCGATTTCTCCAAGTAGTGACTGAATCCACACAAGCTCTGATGAGAGATCAGAGAGAGACCGATACTCTGATTCGACGCTATACTTCAAAATGACTCTTTGTTTCCTCGAGGACCAAGAGATCAAGGAATCTCCAAAGTAGATGCAGTAGCCACCCATGGATCTCCAATCATCTGGACACACCGCCCAGTCAGTGTCCGAGAAGCCCTGCAAGGTAATATGTGAGCTTGGTTTTATGTGTAGGGTGAGATCCATGGTGCCCTTTGAGTATTTGAGTAGTCTTTTTAGGGCTTGCTAGTGAACCATCATTGGGCAACTTAGGAATTGGCTCAATTTATTGACTACGAACATGATGTCTGGTCAAGTATTGGTTAAATACCGTAAAGCCCCAATTATTTTCCTGTAAAACGTGGGATCTATAATTGGAACTCCTTCATCTTTTGAAAAATGTCTGTTCACTACCATAGGTGTAGGTACTAGAGATGAATTTTGCATACCACACTTCAATAGGATACTTTGTATGTAGGCTTCTTGCTTCAACTATAGTCCAGTCTCGTCTCTGTATGTTTCAATAATGCCCAAAAAATGACACAACTGTCCTAGATCTTTTAGAGCAAACTGATTGTTAAGTCTCAGAACAAATAGGTTTATCATTTCCACTAAGTTTCCAGCGACAATTATATCATCTACGTACACTAGGACAAACATGACATATTGTTTGAATTTGAGGAAAAACAAAGAAGAATGAGACTTTGAGTATAGAAAGCCCCAACCTTGCAAAGTAGATTTTAGCTTCTCAAACCAAGCCCTAGGTGCTTGTTTGAGACCATATAAGGCCTTGGTCAAAAGGCAAACATGATTAGGAGCCATTGAGTCGATGAAGCCTTTAGGTTGTTTCATAAGAATTGTTTCTTCTAAATCACCATTGAGAAATGCATTGTTTATGTCCATCTGTCGGGTTGCCAATTGAATGTCACAACAAGATTAAGTATGAACCTGAGTGTTGAGGCTTTTAGTACTGGGCTGGAAGTTTCTTCAAAGTCAATACCTGGACTTTGCTGAAAGCCTTTGGCTACAAGTATGGCTTTATATTTCTGAAGTGTACCATCAGTGTTAAACTTCTTCTTTAGCACCCACTTACAGTCAATTAAGTCATCTTGGCCATTGTATGGAACCAATTTCCATGTTCTATTTTTGGTTAGGGCCTCAAATTCTTCTTGTATGGCTTTCGGTCAATTAGTATCCTTTAGTGCATCTGTTATCGTAAGAGGCACATCTTTTTCAGCAGCTTCAGTTGTAGTTAAACCAATGTAAGGGGTCTTGTCTTTAGAAATGCCAGCTTTGCCTCTGGTCACCATTGGATGTTGATTTTTGAGTGTGATTTGTTGATTTTCTAAGCTTGTTTCTTCTGGTTGAGTAATGTGTACATGTGGAAACTCATATGCTGGTTCTATATCATTAACAGGACTATTGTTGTGGATAGGAGATGAACTTGAACAAGGAGGCTGAGAGGGGATCTGAACTAAAGTTGAAGTATCACCTTCTCGAGCAATTGGAGAATCTGAACCAGTGAGTAAGGTGTCAACAGTAGATGAAGGAGCAGCATAAGCATTGGAAAGAATGGGCTGAAAAATTCTCTAGAGACAATATGCTCCTCAAGTATGTGTTTTCTATTGATGAAACCTGTGGTAAAAGGAAACTCAGATTCATTAAAAACAACATGTCTAGACATATAAATTCTTCCTGTTGGGCTTAGGTATTTATATCCCTTGTGAGAGTTACTGTACCCTAGGAAAACACATTTTGTAGTGTGAAACTGAAGCTTGTGCTGATTGTAGGTCTTAAACATGGAAAGCAAGTTGAACCAAAAACCTTAAGTAGGTCATAATCAAGGGTCTTGTTAAATAGCTTATTAGAGTAAGGTGAAATTCCATGTAATATAGTAGATGGTAGTTGATTTATCAATGTTGTAGATATATGAAAAGCCTCCCACCAATAATGAAGAGGCATTTTAGCTTGAGCCAGTAGGGTTAAACCCATCTCAACTATGTGTCTGTGTTTCCTTTCAGCCCTGCCATTTTGAGATGATGTGTATGGACATGAATGTCTAAAATGAATCTCAGCTTCTTGCAAGAATCTTGAGAAAATTTAACTATCCACCTCCCCAGTCACTTTGCACAATCTTTATTTTGTTGTCAAACTGATTTTCAACAAACTTTTTGAACTGAATGAACATACTAAGAGCTTCATCTTTACTTTTCAATGGAAAAATCCATGAAAATCAACTAGTCATCTAGAAATAGTATGTAATATCGAAAGCCATTTTGAGAGGCTATGGGATTAGGCCCCCACAAATATGTGTGAATTAACTCAAGTGGTTTAGAGGCATAAGAGTTAGAGACAAGAAATGGGAGAGAGTGAGACTTTCCAAACTTGCAAGAATCATAGAAAACAACTTCATTCTTACTTATTTTCAGTTTACAATCACTAATGATTTGATTTAGCACCCTATCAACTAGGATGTCCAAGACTACAATGTAATAGAAATCTATTTGACAATTTAGGTGTTGAAACAGCTTCTTGAGTAGTAAAGGCTAGCTCAGTACTTCTTCTGCTACTTTCTTGATCTTTAGAAACTTTAAACATGCCTCCTTCAGTTGGTGTTCCTGTTATCATTGTCTCCCTTGTTTCCTATTCCTTCACACAAAATCCATGTTGATTAAATACAACATTTGCATTGTTGTCACTGACTATTTTGTACACATTCAATAGATTCTTTTGAATACCAGGTTAATAAAGAATATTATCCAACTTGACTATTTTAGCAAGAACATTAGATATTGTGGATGAACCAATTTTCTCAACTTTTATTCGATTTCCATTTCCAACAATAACATTTATCTTACCCTTAGGACTATTTGGATTATCAATGCGAGTGAGATCATTAGTCACATGACTTATTGCTCCATTGTCCAGGTACCAGGCATCATCATTCACAAATTCTGGTGAGGCCCAATAAGCATATCCAGATTCTGAATTGGAGGAGTTACTTTCTTTCTTCTTGCTGGATTTCACAAAGGACTTGTCGAACCTGTGGAAGCATGTTTCAACAGTGTGCCCAACTCGATCACACAGCTGACACTGAGGTGTTGAACCATCATTATACCTGCCACAACCACCAGAATTTCTCCCATGGCGGCCTCTTCCATGATAACCACTGGAGCCACGACTGCCACACTAGGGATTATGTGGGTAAGACTGCTCAGTTTTAGCATAGTTGGCAAAATTATCTTTAATAGACAGCTGTATGAAATCTAACTCAGTTGTTCCATGCGATTTTCATATGTAAGAAAGCTAGATTGAAACTCAATCCAACTCAATTCATCAACCTCTTTGCCAAGTTGCACAACGATAGGATTATAATAGCATCTAATCCTGCAAGAACCTAAATAAACAAATCAGGTATGAGACAGCACTTTCGGCAAGATTTAATTGCTCAGAAATATTTTTCATCTTAGTTAGAAATTCAGCCATTTTCATGGTTCCTTTTTTGGTTCGTTGGAACTTGGATTTCAGCATTAACACTCTTGATTTTGTGTGTGCTCCAGCGTCTTGCCGAGCTTCCTCCCAAAGTCCAACAACTGTTGAAACAGAGACCATTTGGGAGGAAACTTCAGGTTGCATTGTGTTGAAAAGCCAGCCAAAGAGTAACTAATCTACAACTACCCAATCTTCAAATGCTGGGTTAATACTGGTTTTATCCTTTTCAGTAATAAACTATGGTGGGCAAGGTTTGGTTCCATGGAGGAATCCTCAAGCTTGTTCCCTTTAATGATGGGTAGAACATGAAATTGCCACACTAGGTAGTTGGTTCCATCCAGCTTGATGGAACATGCCTGGTTGATGTTGCTACCTGACGTGCCTTTAGATAAAGTTGCAGCAGCAGTCAAAAGGGAAGAGGTTTCAGAGGATGCAGAGGAAGGTGGTGTCTTATCTGCCATGACTTTTGTCTTTGATGCTCTGATACCAAGAGAAGGAAAATAGAATTGTATATTTTTGTAATAGTGGCGTAAATGAGCTAGCCAGCTAAGTTGTATTGATATTTATAATAGGGTTTGCTAGCCCTAAAATATACAAGAATATGACGTATGTCTTATATTTACAAAACCCATACATTACAGATATATGGACTCATTGCTTTAGTAACTTGGACCTGTCATGCCCATTGTAATTTGTCATTGCTTTAGTATCAAAAAAGTGACCACTAGCTTTGTCTACACCATGAAAAAGTGCAAAGCAAAGCAATTTGGTGCCCGAAATGAAACCCCATAATTGTATCTTCATAGAAATCTTCATCCCAAAAAGAAAAGCTTCAATCCCCACAACCCTAATTCTCTTGTAAGTAGCATTATAGGCATCATTCACAATTTTTACTGTTTTTTTTTTTAATGGAAGAGATGGACCCTTTTTTCCCTGAGAAAAGTCAGTTAGAACTTCTCAATTTTCTTCTAAATAGTAAAGCCCATTAGGCCCATAACATTTTCAGGCCCATTTCAATGGCAAGGTCCTAATCAAACTAAATTATTAAAACACATTTAAATACATTAAATAATAATATTTTCAGAAACTATATATTCTTTTTATTCATAACTCACACATCCAATCTGTTTGTAAAAAGTTAAACTTATAACCTTACGCTTTAAAAGCTTTTAATTGAGGTGTTTATTGTTATTGGATCACACTGCCCTTTCAAAAAACTATATGTTCTATATTTTATAAATGTAATCCAGGTAATATATGTGTGTGTTTATATCTCTATATGTATGTATATCTGCATATATCATATATGTATATATATATATATTTTAATCAGAATGGGTATAACTTTGATAAAAGTAATAAAAACATTTAATGTATTAATCTGAATATAACTACAAAATAAGTATTATCTTAAGAAACTTAAATGTCCAATCCAGGTCCAAAATTGCAAAATTTTAATGATTGTTTTGACCGGAAGGAAGAGACTTATAACCTCAGGTAGTTGCTTTGGCAATACCAACAACTTATTATAGTTTCTTAATATATACTTCCTTCCTCCTAAACATCGGAGCCAAATAATTAACTTATAGAAATTTTAACATTGAATAAATTATTTATTTATAAAAATATAATAACTATGAGAGAATAAAATATTTTTCCATTTAAATATGAGTAAGATTGTAAATATTTTTTATTTTTAGGCAAAGTTAACGATTGAATCACCCTTTCTAAGTTGATTGGAAGTATCTTATTATAAGGATCAGACAATATGTGTGTGAGAGAAAAAATATACTTTAGTTAGTATAATTTGACACAACTTTGAATTTTAGTTTTTTTTAAAAAAATATATCGATGAAATTTTAGTTACTATTCCCTCTTGCCCTTAATATAAAACATATTTAGCAAATTAATCTTCGCCTAAATGAGGTGTTTGCCCTTTCGAAAAACTATATATTCTATATTTTATAAGTGTAATCCATAATATATATATAAAAGTATTTCTCCAAATTATATTATCTCTAGTATATTCTTTAATGAGTTCAGTGAAAGAATTAATGATGGGTGTTTCTTGATGATTTAAACAAAATTACAAAAACACCCTTCATTAATCCAAAACGAAAATAATATATATATATTCTTTAGAGTTCAGTGAAAGAAACTTGATGTTTCCATGAAAATAAGTTGACTTTGGTAAACCAGTTTGTTTATCTACCAATTTGGTAAGTTAGGTTATAGATTCACACATTTTTTTTTTCAAAAAAAATATATATATATGATCAAATGAATGTTTGGTACAATTAACAGACAAGTTAAACAGGCCAACTTGTGAGACTGAGTTTTGTGAGTTGATCAATTTACCCACCATAAAACTTTTTTTTTGACAAAATAAAAAACCTGAAATCTTAAAAATGTATGCCCCACCTGCCAACTGCACCATAATATTTTAAAAAAAAAAAAAAAACACACACACACACACACACACACACAAGTGAGTGAAAAAGGGAATTACTAAAATTGCATGATTCTTTGGTTCCAAATTCTTGTTTTTTTTATGATAAAAATATTGCTACAAGAAAACATTCAAATGTCCTTGAAATTTTAAGATATTAGAATGATCTAAGAGTTTTGGACGCTTAGTTTTGTAACAAGATATTAGAAAATTAAATATGCTGTTTTTTTTTTTTTTGGTTAGTTTTGAATTTTTATTTTTCTGGTGGGTTAAGTAAACAAAAGGAACAAGCACAAGTTTTCATGATTGGGCTTGACTCCCCCAATTTTTTCATTTTTAGTAAAATTGTACCCAAATTTTTTTTTAATAAAATCATTTTTCCACTATTTGATTATTGGCTGAATTATACAAAATCACCCCTAAATTTCGGATCAATTGAACATACCCCTAGCATTTCAAAATTTAAATCAAATCTCCCTGACCTTTTTTTTATTTATTAACCCATGCAGTTAACCGACCATTATCTTTTTAATGAAAATTATTACGTCGACCATTATCTTTTTAATGAAAATTATTACATCAGATTAAGAGATGACATGTCACATCCTATGTGGCCTTCTATGTAAAATACTAATTTCATAAAACCTTCCTAAGCTTTAATTTGACAATTCCTAGTTCTCCAAAGAAAATATTTAACACAAATGATGACATTTTTATATTAGGACTACTCAATTATCTCAAGAAAATAAGTAAATGTTCATAATCCCTTGAACTTTGATTAGTTACAAATAATACCCTAACATTTTAAAATTCAAGTTTAACTCCCTTGAAATCATGATTTATAATATTTAAGCCCATGTCGTTACTTTCATCATTTTAATAAATTTATTAAGATTTTTAATATCATTATGTCAATTAAAATAGCTTTTTGTATGGAAAAACTAGAAGAATAATATTTAACAAAATATAAAAAAATAAATGTTGAACTTCATTTTTAAGGAAAAATATGAGTTACTAATAAAGCATTAATGAGGGAAAAAGATATCCTCAAACACAAATGTAATATTTAAATTATCAATTTTGCTTGTTTGCTGGCACAAGAAAACATTTACGCATGGGCTAAACATTTTATATATGCAGCTCATTTGTTTAACACCGACATGTTAGTGGCCGTACGAACAAAGCAAATAAACAAAATATATCACATGCAATATATTATTCTTTATTAGTATATACTATTAAAGGAAAAAAGAAAGGTCACTATGAATGTTCCCTTGGTTACCATCCAGGTTCATTTTAAGAGATTCCATCTTATCTTTACGACCAAGTAATAGTATAACGTAATTATTGCATATAAAATTGCATAGCGTTGAACTTCTAAGCATGTTCTATATTAATCTATTAATAAAAATAAGAATATATGATTCATTTAAATTTATTAGTGTTCTTATAATTCTTTTTATCCTTTCATATTTCTAGGACAATAAACATTATTATTCATGTAAATTTATAATTTCATTTGTATCTTTTCAAATATCTAATTGTCACAAGCTTTTTCACTATATATTTTGTCCCCCAAGTCAAATAATATTTTTAATTGTTTTCGAAAAATCATCCTTTTTGTTTATCATGCTTATAAAATCATTTTAGTTTAGACAAATGGGTTGGCTTTAACAGAAAAGATAGCGAACTATAAAAGATTGATTCAAAAATATTTTTTTCAGATTTAAAAATATTATTTTTTACTATGTAGGTTATTTGGTATTATATGAACTTATGAAGTCTCATAAACAAGGCATGGCTTTGAAACAATATACTATAAGTGGCAAAAAAGAAAAGGAAATAATGTACTGTAATTTTAATATTCAATGTTATATTCGATATACTTACATCTATTACTGTATAATTTATAAATTGATATATTCAATTTGTGAATTACCTATATTTTGTCATATTCTATATTTTTGATTTGATAAAATCCATATTCTAAATTGTTGTTTGTTTGTTTTGTTTCATGCTTTCCCGTAACAATGACAACATAGAATTATTTTCTCCCGGAAAGCCGACATATTATTATTAAATGAAAATTAGAAAACCAAATTAAACACTAGCCACAACTAAAACAATCATAAATCAAACACAAAAGTCAACAAGATGCTAAAGGGGGGGGAAGAAAAAATCAAAACACAGAGTCCACGTACTGACAAGCAAGAACTCCTCCTATGTAAGATATGATTTTTACCTACAGTAATATATCAATGTTAAATAAATTATCCACAACTTTCTTGAATTTTTATTATGTACCCATAATATTCATCATATTTAAAAATTTAAAATAAATCCTCCTAAACTTTTAAAAATTCTAAGTTCTTTTGCTTCTTCCTCATGTGGGGCCATAGATGTTAGTTATTTTAATGTAGGTTTAGATATGTTTATAGTTTTTCTTCAGTTTATACGAATTATGTTTGTTGTTATTAACTTAACTAGAGTCTTCTCGCCTTGCGTTGCACAAGTCAGTGTGTACTGTATAATGTATTTTCTATATACGATCCTGAAGAACTACCTCTTTTGTTACAAAATTTGTAGATAGTTTCAATTGTAAATGGTTTTCTAAATAAGCCTGTTTTATTTCAAGTGGTGCGCACGTTATCAATTTGAGACAAAGTAGACGGTTTTTTCATTGTCCATAAGAAGTTTGTGTTTTTTTTTTTTCTTTTTTTTTTTTTCTTTTTCTAATAGATCATATGGGTGGTCGATGTATCAATTTTGAAGTATGTAGTCATGTACATATTTTAGCCTTTATTTCAAGGAAATTTAATTTCTTCCCCACCCAAAAAAATTCATTTGTTGTTTCAATATAATTTGAAATTGACGTTAAATAAAAATATCAAAATTGAGCTTGAATGGGGTGAATATTAAAATTGATTTTAGCTTTTCTTCGCCAAACCTTGATATTTTGTTTCTATCCCGGCCACCTTCCTCTACCAAAATAATCATTAAGTACTATTTTCAATAGCACCAAAAGGAAATAAAATACTCGCCAAAGGGAATGGCAAATTAACCGGCCACTCTCATATGCATTGGATTTTATGTTCTAATCTTCATACAGCAGTATCTGTGTGTTGCTGTGAAATATGAGATACCGGTGGTCACGTAGTCTGATAGGCAAGGTGTTATCAATGGTCGTGAAGTTCCTAAAGTAATAACGACATTCTTCTCATATGATTAATTTAGAACCTGTTGAAAGAAAGAGTGTAAATTAGTGTGAGAAGGAGAAATTTTTTTTGTAGTTTTGTATTTGTTTGAAATAGTAATTGGAACCTTCAAAAGCAACTTTTCAATCAAGATTTATAATTTATGAGATGAGTTTTTTTCTCGATTTACGTGAATAAGCACTTTTCGTACTTCTTTGATCACATTTGAGGTCCTTAAAAGTGCTTATTCACATAAATTAAAATAAAATTCATTTTACATACTTATATACTGTAAATAATGATTAAAATGTTACTTTTGATGGCTCCAATCACTATTTTAAATAAGTATTAACATGACATCACAAACAAGCTTTGTATTCGAGAACTTATTGATGTATGGGGTTTTATTTTTGTAGTTTTTTCATAGTGATTGGGATACAGTGCCTAATCCTGTAGAATCTGACACCTTAATTATAATGCGCAACTAATCTTTGATGAAATGTCATTTATGTATTTATGAAGAAACAGATGTTTTGAAATAGTAAATTACTCTTTAGAGTTTAGAAAATATTAAATTTAATTTAGTTTTAATGCTTTTATACCTTCGTATGTGTAACATGAAATATTATAAGCAGACATCCTTGGAGAATACTTTGAGTAATTATAGTATTGTTATCAAAATAAGAAAAATACATGGGATTAATGTGAGGGGAGATGATGAAGAAAGACAAGACTAGCGAATTAGGGAAGAAGATAAAGAGGAGTTCGCTGTCATTATATTTTGTCAAATATGTGTACATCATCACCTTTATTTATAGAACCCTAAAATAGAAGAATAACATAAAGAGTTACGAGCATATAATTATCAAGAGAATCAAGCAACATAATTGTTCATCAATTAGCGGTTATAAAGAATAAATGCTAGAAACCCTTAGGAGTGATAAGGTATAATAACATTCAATAAGAGATGAAAGGTGAAAAACCTAAGTCTTGAATGTTGTGAACATCCATATAATTATAATATTCATAACAAATATAAGAAAAAATTGGAATGAATTTTTAACCTTTAAAAATCAACTTGTACGTGTTTCAATTATGCTTATAATGCAATAACATGACAAAATACAATACCTTATACTGCAACTTGAATATGACACTTGAAATACAATACCAAACATTTCCCAATAGAATCCCATACCTTATAATGCACCTTGCATACGTGATGGAGATAATGAACAAAATGAGTTATACGTATTTTGGTTGAGGTAATTTGTATTATTGTATTCCCAAAACCAAATTCGTTGAGGAATTAATTTCCATGTTTTATTTTTCTGTCTTGATAATATTATTTTTTTCAACATTATGACTTCATATTTTGTGATGTTAAAATTGAAAACAATATAATAAAAATTCATTTGAGTGGTTTTTAACTTTTTACATTGAGAATTACATTTACTATTATATATTATGGATGAAATATTAATCATGAATGAAATTCAATAAGATCATTTTTCTAATCTTCTTAGGAGGCTGTTTATTTTGTAAATATATATATAGGTTCAATGTGTGGCCGCTTGTGATTTATTTGTGGTTAAGTAAAAAATAGTAAGCAATAATTAATAGAAGGTGTTATTTAAAATTATTATTAATTAGTGAAGTAAATATTAAACAAAATATTATGAACAGGATTTTGTCTCCAATTTGTTTTGTCTCGGATAAAACACTTTTTGAAGAGTTACCCAATTGGGCTCAACTCAAATTTGAGTTGGCTGATAGTTATGTATAATAAATTACGTGTAAGATATTGTTGGTCCTTGTGAAATATAGCTTCTTAATTAGTTCTTGACTTATTGTGGTTCGTGCTTCAAATTGAAGTAATGGGGCATTTTTTAAAACGAAGGTGATGGAAAATTTGGGGATTGTTAATGCCAAATACGAATTAATGTCTAAATAACTTGAGATTGATAAACAAAACCAAAATAACACTAATAAAGAAACTTACATTAAGTTTTTGTCTCAGCAAAGAGCATAATTTGACCAAAATTGGCTGTAAAACAACAATCCCATATTTATTTTTCTTTTTAATACTTTTAAGCTTTTAGTTATGCTGAATTGTGTACTGGTCATTGTAGAGTGGTCTGAATATTTTCATGGTCGATCATAGAATCTTTGTAATCTCTTCCTTGTTGACAATTATTGCATTTGAGAAGTAAGGTGCTGAGAAATTGGTAGTTTGTCATCTTCCTCTGGCCTCGCACCATATTTTGATAATAGAATGGAATTTTGGCTTGATTATTTTTTATTTATTTATTTTTTTTTGGGTGGTGGGGGGGGGGGGGGGGGGGATCATGTGAAGCAGGCCACTACATATTAAAATGGATTGGAATGTGAAATGGCTTGGGAAAAATAACTTATGTAACGACTTTCAAGTTTAAAATGTAACTTCCTACCCCTCGTGTTTGGGCTTAATTGGCAAAGGGGTCGAATGTTCTTACTAAAGAGAGAGGATTCGATTAAAAGTTGATCAAGGCGGTGGGGGAGGTATCCTAACTTCTAGGTGCCTAGATTAACACCTGAAGGTAATAGACGGCTCACCCTGCCCAACATCGATATCACCTAGAAGGAAGGGAGATTTTGCCCTGCCTTTGGATTGTGGGTGAACCCAACCCCTTTCCTAAAATTTTATTATCAAAAAAAAAAAATGTAACTTCCTTTTTTAAAGTTAATGCCCCTATCATGTCTTTTCATTAAAGACAAATCAGATCTAGGAGGATTTAGTTTTTTAATTTCTAGGTCAATCAAAGCCAATTATATCTTGTTGGAATGAGTTTTGAGAGTTTTGATTTGAGCACTACTACAAAAAACGTCAAAAACGTCCTGAATTAGAGGCAATTAACGTCCTTTTTGAGAAGGACGTCTGACTAGGGGTAGTTGTAAAAATAGTCTATAAGGCGTCCTATGTTAAATACAGGACACCTTAAAAAAGGCGTCCTATGGTTGTTTTAGGACGCCTTTTTTAAGGCGTCCTATACTTAATTCAGACGCCTTCTTTAAGGCGTCCTGTATTAATCTTAGGATGCATTAAAAAAGGCGTCCTGAATGAGCCACATGACACCTTTTTTAAGGCGTCCTGTATTTAACATAGGACGCCTTATTTTCGCCAAAAACCAGGTGATTAGGGCGGATTTTGGGCGTCCTAATTTCAAATCAGGACTCCAATATTGTATATAAGGCGTCCTAGACGTAAATTTAGGATGCCTTATATTATAATTTTTTTTAAAAAAAAAAATGTCCCCGCTATTTCGTGGGCATTGAACTGAAACCTACAGCGATGATAGAACAATGCAAATAAGATAGATGCAATCCGATTTCAAATCTAAACAAGTGTAGCAAACCACTGTGATTTGTGACAAAAAAACTATTTCAAATATGCAGAAATTCATGTACAAATCGGTTTAGACCAAAACGCACTTGGCAACCAAAGAAGACCACGGTGATCATAGTAGCTCATGAAATCCAGAGGCAAAGTTCCATAATGCAGCAGCAAAAGTTTCAGGGTAAAAATTCGACAATTTAATGTTTTCATCTAATGCACAATTAAGGAACATTGACAGCAACAAAGTACGCTTATAAAATTCAGCAAAGAAAGTGACCAACAACTTCAGAATTTTATTTTCCAAACTTCTGTAATAACAATGATCACAACAACAGCAACAGCAAAACATGATGTACATATCTATAAGTGACCAACAACAGCAACAACAAAACAAAGTACAGTTATAAAATTCAGCAGCAAGTGACCAACAACTTCAACAACAAACTATTACTTAAACTGGCCAAAAATTCAACTTTCAGCTCCGAGTTTCAATTCCAATACAGAACAAAGATCACAGCAACAGCAAAACTCTAAATGATTGATATGATTTTCAGGGCTATTAACAAATCTGAGTTACCAATTCCGCAGAAACCAAGAGTACTAAAGGCAAACAAGGCAACACATGATGTACATATCTATATACGTTGAAGAAAATTTGTAGCCAAAGCGTCTCGAACTGTATCGATCTCTTCCTCCGAGCACGGAGATCTCTTCCTCCGAGCACGGATCCAGACTATCAAAAAGCTATAAATTGGAAAACAACGTATGAGTTAAACCAATGAAGTGAATGAAATAATTAACTCAAGTAGAACAAAAAATATTATCATTTGAGAAACACGGAAGCGATCACGTACGTTTTGAAAACCTGTACGTCGTCCGCTCTCAACGATGGTATGCATATAAAACATAACGTAGTATCCGCACTCAGAGTTCCCTGGTTGTCGAGGGCACTATAAATCAAAAGTAAATTGTTAAAATGAATAAAAGCATATCGAAAGCTACCATTGTGCCAATGAAATAACTTAAATTGAAACTACTTACTTTCGGATAAAACCACTTCGGTCCACCCTGCTCTGGTGCTCCAGCAATCGATCTAGCCGCCTTGAATGCACTATCATTAAAATGGAAATTAACAAATATGAAAACAAATCATCTTAATGAAGAATCAATGATTTAGACGAAAATTTACTTACTTGGCAAACATGGATTTGATTTCATCGTTTGGCCTGCCACCACTTAAGGGATCAAACCAATAAAATGGTTCTTGGAGGGGCAAACAACACACAAGGTCCAATGACCACTACAACATAAACATTTTAATATTAATTAAGATAAAAAGGAATTTATTCTTAAAAATCTTAAATAGATAAAACTAAAATACGTACCCTTCAAGTATTGGGGCTAGATAACAACGAACATCTTCCTCGGCAATTGTAGCACCAACATAAAGCGTCCTTTTGGTTAACTTACTGCGACTCTAGGTCGTGTTTATTGGACTTAAGAATCCATACAAACCCGCTCGGCCTTTCTGGACACATATGTCGTTGCAGACACTATGATTGAAATAAAATGATAAACATTGTTGAGTATAGAAAACAAAAAAGATCAATGCAATAATTAAAGGGGAAAAAAACGTACATTATCGCAACTTCAAGAACGACTAAATCTAAACACTCAATATGCATAAATTCAACAAGATCTTTTTTGTCAACTGTAAACTCATATGTCTTGTCTGTGCCGACAATGCCTGGTTGCATCTTGAAGGAGAGATAGTTGATGTCCTTGTACATGTCTCGCAGTGGTGCTAAGTGTGGAAATTTGCCCGCGTCCTGTTCATTCTATGAAAACATAAACAAACATATTACGAGTGAGTTACCAATGAAAAGCAAGTTCTAGAAATGTATTTCCTACCATTGGAGGTGTTGTCACCGCCATCTGAATAAGATGATTCGGCCAAAGGATGAACGATCCTATGGCCCGGCCTAAATCAGGAACCTCGTCATCTTCAATCGGGATGTCTGTTCTGTCTTCCCCCTCTCGAATACATTTCACAGTCACCCTATGTAGATCTTTTGGAATTTCAATATTATGGTGGGTGGTGTGATCTGTGTAAATAAGAGCATCGGCAACAATACGCCGATGTGAGACATCCAAATAGAGAGTGCAAGGTTGTCCTCCCTGTGGAATGTGAGAAGTTTCACTGAGATCAAAATCCGGAGGGTTAAAACTCTCTTTACTGCTGGGGAAGGCTGGGGATTCACGGGTTGTATGTTCCGTATTGTCCCTCAAATCTATCATATTTTCACTTCGGATTGTACTTGTTGCATGATTTCGTCAAATAGTCCCGCCCAAATTTTGGCTACAAGTTGAGGACTAGGGTTGTTATCGTCATAGAACCGTGAATGCCGTCCAAAATATTTTGCGGCAGTAACTCCCCTAGGCTCCCCAATGTTGTCAAGGTAATCCGGCTTCCCAATCGCCGTTGACAAAATGTCCATCCGTGAACCTGACGTAAATGAACCTTGGGAACTCTGCTCCTCAAATGCATCCTGTATCATAAGATGTTTCATAAATAACAACTAAACCCTATAATATGAAACAATTGAGGCTATTTAAAATGTCTAATTTAACTACTTACAATCTTTAAGGCAACCTCAGCAACATCTGCATTTATGTATTTGTCGCTTTTCATCCTCGCAGCTTTCCATTTCTTGTGACGAGGAGGAGGTTCAGGGGGCTGACAACAGTGGAAGGATCGGATTCGGTAGCTTCCTTCATTCTCTCTAACTGCTCTTCCATCATTCTCTGTTCAAGCTTTATATACCTACCACGAGACATACAATGCGGATACTTATTTGCCGCTTGCCTCTCTTTATTGGCTTGACTTATTTCCTATGACACGAAAACAAATAAAACTGAGCCTAAGTTGTCAAATAAAAGAAATGATATGAAAGAAATTTTACAATAAATTGTGGATTTTGCCGTGACGCCACAAACTCCCTCCAGTCCTCGGGAGAAATATAAGGATATTTCTGACATGGATCCTCGTTCCTCCTTCCCCCTCGAATAAACTTTTTAGTCAGCTTATTCTTGAAGTCTTTCCAACGTATACGGACCTCCCCCATCCAATGCTTGTACATTGCCGTATTGTTAGGGACGTCGTACGTTTGCTGCAAGGTAAAAGGAAAGATAATTAAATTTCAAGTAATAAGCCAAATGATACAAATGCAGATATATCGAAAGTGACGAACCAAAATTTGTGCCCAAATCAATTGCTTCGTTTTCTCCGGAACGAACTTCCAAGAAGAGATCACAATGCGAACTTTGCTTTGAGCCAGATAGCCTACATAGCTAATGAAATTGTCTTCCTCCGGACCAATTGATTCAACTTGTCATCAAAGTCCACATACAACCTCTTTTTTTGATTGTCACGACGGGCCACTAGCACACTCATCTGTGTGCAACCTCTACCCCTTCTCACAATGGGCTCGTCAAGTCTATCACCTCCTGACTCATCAGAGCTAGAGCTAGACATGTTCCTGTTCATCAAGGACAAATCAATGTTAGATAGGTTATTAAATAGTAAACAAATTAATAAAATGAACTAAAATGTTAAACCACCACAAAAATAACATATTACTATTTCATAACTTAAGATCTTACTTTATATGGTTTCCCATATTCCTTCACAATGATCTTTTCTTGCAGCATCTTGTTCATCATCTACCAATTCCACTTCACGTGTTGTAGGGGGATTTGTTATGAAAGGGGGTGTATCGTCAAGGTCGAAGGATTCTTCACCATACTTCTGTTTTTTACTTTGAAGTACAATGGACATTTTTTTATTTGCGAGTGGTCAAACATAAAACACTTGTTTCGTCGGCTTGCTAGAATGAATGTCTCATCTCTATGACTAACTCTTTGAAGATCAACTGAGATAACTCCAAATTGTGGATCTATTACAACAACATTATTGCTAACCCATTTACATTTCAATAGAGCAACTTTGAACTTGTTGTAGCTAATCTCTCATATTTCTTCAATAACTCCATAATAAGCCATTGATGCTAATACCAGGTTTTTGTCTTTCATACTCTCAAAGTGCATTGATTCAGCTTCAACCATCACCCCACTATTTTGCATAGAACTTCTGTCATCTTGGTCTTTTGTGTAGAAGGTATACCCGTTTATTTCATAACCGCGCCAAGTGATGACCCGAAAAGAAGGCCCACAGGCCAACCACTCGATTGTATCTGACACTCCGGTCTCGTGCGATACCTTCTCCTCAAACCACTTTATGAACGTCTTCTTTTGCTCATGAGCTACTTGCATGTCATTCTTCCTTGGATTCTTATTCTTCAAACTCTTTCTGTGTTCATCAATGTATGGTTGAACTTCTTCCATATTATTCAAGATGTACAGGTGTGCTTGCAACACCTCTTCACGAGGCTTATTCTTCAGTCTGATTCCTCGAATTTCCTCGGTTATCCCCTCATCATGCTGAGATTGTATCGTCGTCCCTGATAGATAATCTTTGCAAAAGTCCATAGCCTCTTCAACTACATATCTCTCAACTATTGAGGCTTCCTATATAAGGATTTTTAGAATACCCTTTTAAGATCTTCATGTATCGCTCGAAAGGGTACATCCACCTTAGGTAAACTGGACCGCAGAGCCTTACCTCTCTGACCAAGTGCACTATCGATGCACCATTATATCAAAAAATGCAGGAGGAAAATACATCTCTAGTTGGGACAAAATAATATAACCCTCATTTTCCAATTTATCCAACTTTTCAATGTTAATACTTTGTTACAGATAGCATTAAAGAAAATACACAATTTCGTTATAGTGGTTCACACTTCATCTTTCATAATGCCCCTAATAGCTACCGGCAATAGTTGTTGCATCAACACGTGATAATCATGGGACTTCATTCCCACTAACTTCAAATCGTCCATTGAAACACACCTTCTCAAATTAGAAGAATATCCTTGTGGAACCTTAATGTCATATAAACACCCACACAAACTTTTTTTCTCCGCTTTTGATAGTGTATGAGTTGCTGGCTCCATGTATGCCTTCTTACCATCTTCTTTTACTTGTGGATGTAACCATTCTCTTATTCCCATATCAACCATGTCTAGTCTCGCACTAATTCCATCCTTAGTCTTTCCTGGTATGTGCAAAAGAGTATTGACAAGACTATCACAAATGTTTTTCTCCACATGCATCACATCAAGACTGTGTCTCACATCAAGACTACGCCAATATGGAAGATCAAAGAAAATTGATCTCTTCTTCCATATATTCTTCTCACCCACAATGTTTCGCTGTTTACCCAATATGACATTGATATGTTTCACCCGACTATAAACATTCTCTTCGGTTAATGGCTTTGGAGTCGTTCTATGCTCCGGTAAGCCGTTAAAACACTTTCTTAACTTACGATATGGGTGGAACCGATCAAGAAACCTCCTGTGACCGAGGTAGACTGTTTTTTTTTCATGCTTTAGTTGATGGAAGTTTGTGTCTGCTTCACATATTGGACATGCTTTATGCCCCTTGACACTGTACCCTGACAAATTTCCGTATGTGGGAAAGTCATTTATCGTGGTAAAAATCATTGCACGCATCTTGAAGGACTCCTTCTTATATGCATCAAACACATCTACGCCTTCCTCCCACAATTTCTTCAAATCCTCAACCAAAGGCGCCAAGTACACATCGATATTGTTCCTGTGTTGTTTTGGTCCAGAAATCATCATAGAGAGTATCACATACTTGCATTTCATACATAGCCAAGAAGGTAAGTTGTATATTACATGGAGAACCGGCCATGCACTATGGGTGCTGCTAAGAGTTCGATACGGATTGAAGCCATCTGTACAAAGCCTTAGATGAAGGTTTCTTGGCTCATTGCCAAATTGAGGGAACATTTTGTCTATTTTCTTCCATTGTGGAGAGTCACCGTCAAAGATATTTTCCATCGGATATTCTCTCATCGAATGTGTAATACCCAGGATTTTTAGAAATAATAATAATAATAATAGATTAATAATGATGATGATGATGATGATAATTGGTTAAAATAATAATAGTAGTAATAATAGTAATAATAATAACAATAATATATTAAATAAATATTTAGAATTTAATAATGTTTGTATTATTTTACAATTTATTAATTGACAATAATTATATTAATTATAGAAATTTAAAAATTTAATTGTATTATTTTATAACTAGAAATAGCTAAAAGCCCAGCCCATACTTAAACCCTAAGTTTTAATTATAAACTTAGGTCTAGTCGTCGAAACCTTAAAACGGTCGATACTTTTCTTCTCCATTGTTTTTCTTCTCAAATCCTCCTTCTATACTTTCATCACATCATATTAAAATTAGGTCGCTAGCCGAACGGAGACCAGGTAATTCTAATCCCCATGTGTAATTCTAATCCCCATGAGTAAATGAGTAATTCTAATCCCCATGAGTAATCCTAATCCCCATGAGTAATCCTAATCCCCATGATCTAATCCCCATAAATCTTAGGTTAATTTTTTATCTTGATAGGTAATCCTGATCCCTAGGTTATAGTAACCAATTGTTGTTTGATTCTCATACGTGTAGATATATATATATATATATAATGTATGTTATTGCTTGACTCGACTTGCGTGCTTCAATTACATAATATACCTGTGTGTCTTTTTTTCATTGAATAAAATTGCCTCGCCTCGGCCTCTGTGCTAGAATTGGACATGTATATGTTTTAGTCCGATCTTTCACGAATCCATTTTTTCGTCTCTTGTCTTTTTCTTGAGATTGAAAACCATTGCTTCCCCTCATCCTTCGTGCATGAATCATCTATATACTCATAAAACATGTACGCCTTCTTTTTGGTGATTAAAACTCAAATATGCCTTTCATATGTATCTGCGTTTTTTGTTTGTACTCTAGGTGTGTCATTTTTTTATTTGGTGATTGAAACACATGTGTCTTTCATTAAAATAAATATAAATATAAACATATATGTATATATATATATATATGTATATATATATATATATATTAAATACATGTACGCTTTAAATGGTTTTGCCTTAGTTGCTTCCGTAGACTTGAGAAAATTCCTTTTGTGTGTGATTGAACTAAATTAACCATGGGAGGATAGCTTTGGGATGGTACCCCCCAAAGTGATGAACACAACTTTTAGGCTTTATGCCACCAATGTGAAAAGATAGTATCGGTTCTTCCCAAAGTGGTGTCGCGGGTTTAGGGACACTAATAACAACTTTGGGAAGAGGTGTGCACACTAGGAAGAAATGTTGATATGTTTATGGCCAATTGATGATTGTGACTAGCAGGTTTCCGGGTCACAGGTAGACTGGCAGGTTTCCGGGTCTACCATGGTTCTCTTCCCACTAAACTAAATAGACTGGCAGGTTTCCGGGTCTATACAAATTTAATAAAGATAATGAATGATATTTGATTCAGTGTGAATATATGTATATATATGGCGAATATTGGATTTGTTATTTGATTAAATCACTATGTGATTACTTATTTGATTTTATTAATATAATTGAGCCATATAAATTGTGTTTATTAGGATTACCGGCTTTTTGCAATGTGTGTGTTCATGGGTCGCGATGATCCTTCGGGAGCAGAATTTCGGTGAAACAAAGTGTCAAGAGTTGGGGCTAGCGGTGGGAAGTGAGGAAGAATCTTCAATGAATTTAGCTAGTTTTATTTTATTTTTTTTTCTATTTTTATTTTCTTTCTTTTTGAATAAAACACATTTATTTAAGTTCAGATTTCTCATTATTGTAATAAGTAGCCTTGCACTTGTCCCGGTACAAGTGCGGCAAGAGCACTCCCCAAGGTTGTTTATTTTGAATTTCGAAAAATTTTAGGTTATTATAACTGTTAGAAATTGGGGTGTTACGAATGCCATCTCAACTTCTTCGCCGTTGCTTCACTAGTAAAGAGACGCTTTAAACCGCGGTATTATTGGAAGATACCACAATGCCTTCAAAGGTTGCCTTTTTGTTGTCGATCTCTAGAACCACCACCTTTCTTCACTTTGTATCGTGAAGTTTTACACTTCGGACAATTACTCAGGCCTTCATACTCATTTCTGTACAATATGCAGTCATTTAGGCAACTGTGTATCTTTTTATACTCCATACCCATCGAAGACAAGATTTTCTTGGCCTCATACATACGATTTGGAAGTACATTATCGTCTGGCAACATATCACACAACAATTCAAGCGGTAACGTGAAACTACTATCAGTCCACCCACAAGTTGCCTTTAAGTTGACAAAATGTAAGGTCCCAGTCAACCGTGTATACTTCATACACCCAGGGAACAAAGGTGTCTCTGCATCACTCTGCACGCTATCATATTCATGCGGTTGTGCAAAAGATTCGACCTCAACATCATGAATCATTCTCTCAATTCCATCGTCATCTACCTCAACGTCATTTTCGTGGGACGCATTGGTAGTTACCTCCTCACCATGCCATATCCATGTTGTGTATCGAAGGTTTATTCCATCACAAATTATGTGATCCCTTATATCAGCAATATCCCATCGAACCCTATTTAAACAATTAACACATGGACAATAATACATCCCATTTTTTGTAGCCACATTCCTTCTAGCAAATTCAATAAACTCTTCCACCTCATTCTCATATTCTTCACTAGTTCTCAACGCATTCATCCAACTATGACCCATTTTATTACCACCTAAGACATTTCCAACAACAGTTAAGTTCATAACAATTTAAAGAACGACATGTTTTTTTGTCAATCTTGAACAAAAATTTCGGCAGCATTTCCCCTTAAAAGTAACACATCCCAAAATTTCAACAACAAACAATTTCAACTTCATTCAACAAAACTTACTAACTAAGGCAATTCAGATCAATATCAACTATTAAATCCAATAGTTTCATCAATACAAAATATAAAAATATAGCTAAATTGTCTAAGTCATAAACTATTAAATTATGGACTTCTAATCATCTTTATTCATACAACAAAGTTTACCTAGTTCAATGCACATCAACAAAAAAACAACAATAATTAACTATACTTACCTCAACTTTAAATTCTGATGCTTGAAATTTATTTGCTCTATTCAACCTAAAGACAAAAATAATAAAGAGAACATTAGAATTATTCAAACTAATATATGGGAGAGGGAATAATTGTATGACAAAAGGAACATGATTACAAATACCTACCCTAAGACCCCTCAAGCTAGCTCTTGTGGGTTCTTTATCGTGGCCAAGTCACAATAGTCAAAAGGGTTATTAGCTTCCTGTAGTCGAAAAAGAAGTAATCACTGAGAACTTAAAACTACAAATTTCCAGATAGTAAACTTCTATTATATATCCCAACAACCATAAAGTTTCACAAGAAATGAAAAATCAAGAAGGAAAATTGATGTAGAATGACATCAAGAGGTAGCAGGGAGAACTCTTAAAAGGCAAATCACAGTGTAGGAAAAATAAATGGCTCAAAATACATATACACACACTCTTGGCACTAGCATATAGTTTCAACAATAAACTAAAAGCAAAGTGGTGTGTTTTGAAACTAAAAGCAGCATGAACACAAGAAAAACTAAATACTATGTAGACTTACCCTAAATTTGCAAGAATCATATACCCTTTTTATTTTTAAGAAAAATTGGTGTGTTTTGAAAAAGGAGGAAAATTTAATGTAATTTCAACAAAACTCAAGTGTAATTCTGCATAATTTACACTTGGTTTTCAAAGGAAGTTCATGTAAATTTTAAAACAACCATAGTCGAAATAGATTCGAAATTAAATAAATTAACAACTCATACCTTTGCCTCGACTAATTAAGGCCATTACCAAGTCTTCTGGTTTTTCCCTTCTAATACCTTTCTCATCAATGTCTATAGTCTAAAATAAAACAAACCTAGCAACAAAAATTGAAAACTCAACATTCCCTCTTACATTGACTTTATACTTCAAATGATACAAACATTAAATTTATAGATTTGGATTTTCTTTTTGCTTTAATCAAAGACAAGGATGCACGATTAGATATAGTGAATTAAATGGATCCTTAGAGACTCATTTCAGCAGCTATACTTCATAGAATTCTCACAATTTTGCAGTTTAGGATTGACGTTACAGCAAGCTAATAATAATAAGATGCACCAACATATTTGATTTTAAAAAAAAGATTTCAATTCAAAATCTGATTTGTAAAGCAAAACTTGAATATGCAGGAAAAATGCAATGCTTAATTTCAGCATGTCAAAAGCAAGTAGCTCATTTGGAAATTCAATTTACATAATGCAAAGACAAGTCCAACACCAGGTAATGTCCTACTTTGCAATGTCAACAATAGAATAAATCCAACTCATAGAGATTCAAAAGGAAGCAAGTTGCTACAGCAAAAAGTGATTTAACCACCCTTTGACAGCTTAATCAAAGATAATAGCAGAAATTTAGGACAGTAACAGGAAGTTGCTAAAGAACTTATAGTGCGGTGATCGCAAGGTTAAGTGCAAGAGTTCGCTCATTTTGCAACCAAATATATCAAGTCTCATTCATATTTGTCCAAAATTCTTGGCAATTCCAAAAAAGCAACATGAGTTTTAGCAATGTTAAGTTAAGAAAAGAAACCTTAGTAAGGTATCTAACAAAAAAAGTATGCTTAGAAACTGGAATCCAGTGAATGTACTAACCGTAATTGTCCTCGAAGCAAAAATAGTGAACAAACTTAGCCTGGGGAATTTTCTAATTTTCAGAAATTCCGGGTGTTTCACATCCGGCTACAAGAAATTCACAATCAATTATCAATGATCATGTATTTCACTACTCAAAAAAAATGGGATAAGTTCCACTCTTTAGTTATTTCCAAAAATATAAATCCAACCAATTTTTTGGGCCAAAATCAAAACAATTTTACTAAAGCCAACATTGTCAAATCTTTAAGTAAATCTAATGTTTCACGGTATCATCGCAACTGACCAAACTAATACAATGGCACTTGAGACAGCAACCATAATATCAGCCACACATCTTATTTATCAATAGGCTCATCCTACAACACGAAATCAATCAACTATAGACTTCAAGCTAAACTTTTACAAAGATCAATTGGGAAGGGTGGGAAAAGCGAAGTGGCCAAGATTAAGACCCTAACCTTAGGTTGTTCAGCGACGATTTAGGGATTCGATAGCTTCAACTCTTTGGTGGCTTCAATGGTTCAGCTTTCAGCTTCACAGCAGATAAAAGCACAGACGTGGTCGAAGAAAGGAGACAGGTTTTGGGTGGCTTCGGTTGGTTTAGGGCTTCGGTGGCGCACGGTGGTTCTGCTTTGGGATTCAGAGCACAAAAGCAGATGCTTCAGCCAACGATTACGACGGCGATGGGAGGAGGCTGGAATTGAGGGTCGACGGTGGCAGAGACGAGTCAATGTAGGTCGTGATGTACTGATTTTCAATTTCCAGTCCCCTCCTTTTTCAACGTGTTAGTGTAAAGCTGCGCCTCTGCCTCTGGTTAATTTGGCTCCAACACGCACGAATACGATAACTAAGGCAGCCTTTTTACGCTTTTTTGAAAAACGCTGAGTTTTAGCCTAAAAAAGAAATATAGGCGTCCTGAATTATCTTTCAGGACGCCTATTTTCCACCTTTGACGCCCTGAATGTTAATCAGGACGCCATTATTTTTAATATTGGCGTCCTGAATTGGCTTCGTGCGCCAATAAAAAAATATTGGCGCCACGATTAACAACCAGGACGCCAATATTAAAGCATTGGCGTCCCGATTAACATTCGGGCGCCAATATTAAAACATTATGCGTCAGATTTTTAATCGGGCCAATATTAAAAATATTGGCGTCCCGATTAAAAATCGGAAAAAATATTGGCATCCCGATTTTTAATCGGGACGCCAATGTTTTAATTTAATGATAAAAAATATCCACGGCGCCAAACAAAAAAATTCTCATATCTTTCCCGCTTTTTTTGACTAATTTTTAGATGTCCAAAACAAATATAGGACGCCAAAAATTAATTTTATTCCAAAAAAATTAAATCCCATGGCGCCAAAGAAAAAATTCTCATATTTGCTATGGCGTGAAACAATAATTCCCGATATTAGGCGTCTGAAAAAATATTAGGACACCAAAAATTAATTTAAGAAGTCCAGATCTCTAATTTAGGAAGTTGAAGGCTCAACCTCCTTGCAAATAATTACAAGAATGCCACCACCTTCATTTTTTACTTCTGTTTCTTAATAAGGACGTCTTTTAGAGTAGTTATATCCAATTTTTGTAGTAGTGGAGCTAACTTAACACCGTTTATATTCAACGTATGCCTTTTTAATACAATTTTAAACACCGTTTCTACATCTTTTCTATGGATTTAATAGATACCATTTTTCATTTTACTCAAAAAAAAAATCTAAAGATATCCGTAAATAATGCATAGATTACAAATTTTGAGGGTTATATATACAAAACAAAACGAATTCAAGGATCTAGTATACAATTGGCGGCTGTGAATTATGTGTACAAAATAGTTTAATGTAATTTATTATTAATTTTTTAAATGTTAATGAAGTAATTTATACATGGTTCAGAGTTTAGGGAAATTTCACGTAATTTAGCTTTCTATTAAATGAAAATTATGGTTTGATTTACGCTCAATATAATATAATATAATATAATATAATATAATATATACAAATGGCGGACCTACGTTATTGCGGTGCACGCACGTGCAGATATGGTTTTCAATTTTTTTTTTATAAAAAATATAGGTCTCAATTATCAACACCAACGTCGGCCCAATTAAGGTTGCTTCGGCTTCGCTCGCCCGGACTTCGGTTCTTGCAAATTTCACTCAATCCTTGCCTCGGATCTCGGTAAGGGAAATAATCCATGGGAGGATTCTGAATCCAAACTTCACCCGGTAGTACAACAAGTAGGTTGCAACGGCGCAGATCGAACTTCACCGGTGCTGATTTAGCTTCATCGGACGTCGCAGATCGAAGGAGAAGGAGAAGGAGAGAAGATGAAGAAGGTTTGCCAATGAAGAAGGTGGAAGAAGAACAAGAGAGTGAGGCAGCTGAGAGAGAGATGTACGCAGTAGGAGTGTTCGAGGGATAGGCAGCTTTGAGAGAGATGTACGCAGAAAGAAATTATTATCACGTATTATTGATATATGAATGATTGAAGAGGTTGCAAGTTGTAAACGGTCTTGCAAACCGATTGGATATTAAAAGTATTATTGATATATGAATTATTGAAGAGGTTGCAAGTTCTAAACGGTAGATACTTTTAGGGTATGTTTGGTTGGGGGGAGGGGAGGGGAGGGAAGGGGAGGAAAATGGAGGGAAAATATTAAAAGGGAGAAAATTTTTGTGGGCCCCACCACAAATAACTTTTCTCTCTCTCATTTTCTCTTCCCTCCCCTCCCCTCCCCCAAACCAAACATACTAATGGTTGCATATTTTTGTGGGGCCTAATACTTTTAAATATGTTATTGTAAGGAATCCTATGCTCAGTAGCCCAAGCCCAAAGGTATGTGTATTTGAAAATACTTATCTATGGCCAGAATTTACTATGGAGGTAACAGAACCATGCATGATTGAAGGGAATAATAATATAATACTCTAGGGACTAAGAGGAGAGGAAACATGGAAGGAGATACTCTCTTTATCCTCCTTCTTATTGTTTTTCATTCGCCACATCTTGGTCATTGATTTGGAAAAATGAGAGAAAAGTGAAATTAGTACTGTGTTGATTGGACGGATATGATTTAGAGATTATGAGGGATAATGAGAAAAAGATGATGAGAGAAACCCAACTCGAGGAAACATCGACTTTGTGATTAAAGACAACAAATTAACACCGCATCTAGGTACTTAACTTTAAGAAATGGCTTTTCCCTCTTTTCCTTTATTATTTATATTCTTTTGTTTTTTAATGCGTTTAAAACTTTTCTTAAAAAAAATTTTCGGGGGCGCTGCCCCCAAATCCCACCACTAATTATGCACCCACAAACTTAAAATGCTGGGTCCGCCACTGTATATATATATATAATTGTTTAGAAGTCAGAAACAGGATGACATCTTTTTTTAATGATTATGATGTAGGAGTATTCTTTATATATTGAGAAGATTAATCCCCTTAGATATATGGAGATCATATGCAAATAGGCACGTATTAAAATTAATAATATATAAATTAATATACATTAAATTAAAAATTTCAAATAATTTTTTATTTGTAATCATGGTTATTATAAACCTTCAAAAATTTTCGTGAAGAGAAAAAAAAAAAAAATTTAACTTTCTCTCCCACACGCAAATAATAATAAGGAAAGAGATTCTCACAAAAGAAACAAAGTATGGACGGTTTATATGATAAGGCAAACACGTTTAGATGTGATATTTTGACATTGGACAAATAATACGTCAGGTTTTAATTTAATTAGGTTTTCCATTTTGGATTAAAATAATGAATAATGCATAATTATGGGGTAATGAATTAATTGTTTCGTTTAAAATAAATTAATATATGCTATTTTTTTATTATATCTTGTTGGTAGTTATCAAACGATCAGGATCCTATGTACCTTATATTATTATTATTATTATTTAATTTCTCATTATTAATATATGGTAGGAAAAACTCAGCTCCAATTATTAGTCATAATAAATTCGGGTTACTTGGATTTTAGATTTGTTAACATTTGTTGCAAGTCAACGAAGTTATACAGATAATTGTTCCAAAAAAAGAAAAAAAAAACGAAGTTATACAGATCAATCATGGATGTTAATGTGCGATAAATATATATAATGTCAACTAAAAGTTGGTTTAATTAAGGACTTTAATCAATTGATTTCAAAATAAAATATAAAAAATATACGAAATCTTGTGATTTAAAAGTTAAAACATCATGTAATTTATTTATTTTATTAATACACTATCTGCAAGTAAGATTTTAGGGTTGTCAAATTTATGCTGATGATGTAGCTCTCCTAAAAAGGGTTTTTCAGTTTCTATATAAGTGTGTGTTTGTGTGTTTAAAAAAAAACAAACAAACAAAGCTTTTTAAGCCTAAAACCATAGTTTTGCTAAAAGACACACAAACATCTTAAATTTTGTCAGAAGCAATTTTTTTTTTCTTCTATGAAACCATAATTTTTTCTGTTTTCAGAAATCATACTTCAAAATCTTTTTTTTTTTCACTTTTTCTCCAACAGCTAATCCAATATATAATAGCACCAACTCAAATTAATAGAAATGATTTATACATGTAAATTAAAATTTTGAAAGATTTTTTAGCATCAAATTAGATGCAACAAGTATAAGCCCTTACCCAAATGGTTGGTAAAATTTGAGGGGATGTAGGGAAGTTTCAGGTAAGAAATTTAATTTACTAATTATAGGTAACATCTATAAAAAGAATACCACAGATTAAAATGTAAAGACGACATATCGATAATTAAATTTGGGTTAAGGTGTAAATTAGCTAACCAAGGATTATGTTAGGAGCACTCAATATAAAAATGTTTTGAAGGGAGTAAAAATACTAATGAATAATTGAAAATGAGCAAAAATACTAATAAAAAATTTAAAAATGGGGCAAATAGGCCAAAAGTTGAAGTTAACGGAATTGTGTTATGTACATCATTTTTAAATTCTTCATTGTTCTTTTTGCCTATTTTCAATTGTTCATTGGTATTTTTGTTCCTTCAAAACATTTTTATGCAAGGTGCTCCTTAACCCATTAAATTTCTTACTTTAAACTTTTATGTGCTTGTACCAAAACTCGTAAGATTTATCTTTATCGTTCCCGTCTCATTCAGAGAGAGAGAGAGAGAGAGAGAGAGAGAGAGAGAGAGAGAGAGAGAGAGAGAGAGAGAGAGAGAGAGAGAGAGAGAGAGAGAGAGAGAGAGAGAGAGAGAGAGAGAGTATGGAGTGCTTCTTTTCATTTTGATATTAAATGTAAAACCTTAATGTCTTTTATTTCTCATACTTATTATTTTTTAAAAGTCAAAGTACACTTTTAGTCCTTTAAATTTATGTGAGGTATACTTTTGGTACCTTAACTTTATAAAGTATACTTTTAGTCCTATAATTCTAACATCGTTAACTTTGTTAACAAAATGCAAATTCAAGTAATAACGATGTAAACTTAAGTAATGACTATGTAATTAAATGCTATTAAACTTAAATTTAAAATATGAGTAAATTAAAGAATATATAAAATTTATGTAATTTAATATTATTAGTCATCACTTGAGTACGGTGTTAAATTTTAGGACCAAAAGTATATCTTATATAAAACTTAAAGGACTAGAAATATAGTTTAACCTTTTTTAAATTATCCCTCTTATTTATACATACCAATGTCAATGTGTGTGATCAATAGGAAATTTTCAATATAAAAATAATTAATGAGAAGGATATTGTAAAAAGAATCAATACACACGTATGAATTTAAAAATAACTAATTTATTTAATACATGAATAAGTTATCTAAGGTTCTCATTTAAGACTGAGGGTAAGTTAACCCAACAAAAATTAGTTACATAATCAACATTATTTAGAAAATACTTGGGAGAATATATATTTATATATTTGCTCAGAAGGGAAATATTACTTGGGTAATTTAAATTATTTTTTTATTACACTAGCAGAATCACCTTCCACAATGAGTAATTAGTATTAACCGGTGTAATTTAACAAGCATATACACTCTCTAAGTATATATCCTTCGTTGAAAATTGATAAACAAGTATTTTTAAAATAAAATAATCGATTATTCAGATGGAGCATGCGTGTCTGTAAATACTATGCATATTCTATTTTTATCACACTTCACGAAGATTCAAAACAGTTTCAGATTTGATGAACTCGGACGGAATCACGGTCCCATTCGTATTCGTACTCGTATGCCTTGCTATCAAATACGTCTCCTTACTTTTTAAAATTTTTAGTTTAATTTAATAATCAGTCAAACACCAAGGCCAACAACAAACTATAATATATATATATATATATATATATATATAAAGCTTTTTGGGAAGGCTGTATTACTGTTATGTTTATTATATTAAATTTACAGAGCACAAAAAAAGCTTTGCGATGCGGTGTGTGGATCCTGAAAATGTTTTGGGATGATTACACATTATTATTATATTGTATTTCCATGTCCTAAATATAAGATAAAATTGACTTTTTTTTTTAAAAAAAAAATATTAAAGAAACTAAATAAGTTATTTAATCATATCATATGTTGTGTATCCTTAGATTATATGTCAATTTATAAGTTAGGTAAAATAATTTGGAGAAAAATGATAAATATAAATATTCTAATGTAATTTAATTAACTTTCTTAATTTCTTAAAAAAAAAAAAAAAAAAAAAGCCAACCATGTCCTATATTTAAGACTTGAGGTAGTAATATGTTAATGTTAACCTCAGTTGCCTTGCGTTATACTTTACATACATTGCTGTTCATTTGGCTGTTTCCTTCATCATGAATTAATTGTTTCGTTGCTCATACAATGATACATGGAAAATCATATATAATCAATCATTTCCACTTTTTGAAAGAGGCTAAAATGTCATAGTTTAAATCTCTTTTCGTGTAAACTTGAATTACTTGGAAAATCCAAAGTAAAATTCTTCCTTTTCCTTTTGGTTCTCTCTGTTATTTTTTGTCTTGTTCATTGTTTGTTTTGCCACATTTCTCTGCACCAAGGGCCAAAATAAGGAAACCTTCAATTTGGAAGCAGACAAATCTAGCTCATTGGGAATAATAATTGCTAGCCTGAGGAATAAAAAATACAGTTTTCTAAATAAAAAAAAACTCTGCTATTTTGTGGGTTTAGAATTCTGTCAAAAACACTCTGTCTTAGGGGCAAAAGGGGAAGAGAGAGAAGAAGAGAAAAGGGGAAAAGAGAGGTTAAAATGAACTCTCTATTTAATCGATCAATATAAACTCGATGCAACTAAAAATAGGATCCATGTATAGAGCCTCAAAATAATAATAATAATAATACTTTAAATTTAAATCCAGATATCCTATTTTATTGAGATACTGTAAATATTAAAATAATAAATATGAAAAATCATAATTTAGATGGATTAATATCCTTATTTAATATCCATAATTATCTAAATTAAACTCTAAATATTGCTCATCCCATATCCATATGTTTGAGTTATCTCTCTTTTTTTTTCCTCATTTTTTCTTCCCAGAATCTTATATCTACTATCATTAAAATATGGATGGTTCATATTCAATATTTTATAAAAATATTTTTTTAAAACATAAATAAATAAATTTATCTATTAACATCTAATCAAAACAATTCATGACTTTTATACAAACAAAATAAAAAATAAATAAATAATAAAATATTAATAATAATAATTTTTAAAATATTAAATCTGAACTTTCCATTTTTAATCTAAAAGTGAAAATAAGATTTTGAAAAATGAGAAGATAAAGGAAAAAAATGATTATGTGACTATCCTCACTTCCGTATGGCGCCATCGTTGGTCTGTGAATCTTTAGAAAGATTTTCACTGTCTTCATGTATGGCTAGCCAACCTGGTTTTTTGACTTTTGCAATACGCAATCCATTAAAAGATTGATTTGTCTATTCAAACGAACGTCATTTTTTTCTAATTATAGATAGTAATAGAATGAGGATGGTGATTATTTTATAATATTAATCATCAAATTGCAATGTTAAACCACGTATGAACTGAACAAACCAATCACATACCTCTATATAATGATTTAGCGAGCAAGAAGACATGTTCATCGAGTATTCTACTGTTCATCATCTGGTATTTTTACTTCACCTTTTGATTCATTTATTTCACTATACTGGTCTCTAATTGAGATTGAGGTCCTTAAAATGATTCCTTTATGATCCTAAGCCAAACATTACATGACAAAACTTGACTTCAAATTAAAGCTTTTAAGTATCATAGATCTCTACTAACAGCAATTTACTTCTCTTCATAATTTTGTGATTTGCAGGTTGTTTGTTTCTAGTCTCTGGACTCAATGAGTCACCGAGTTAACGACGAGGATGTGGAAAGGGTCAGAGGAAACCAGAAATGGGCATTCTTCTCGTCGACATGACGGGACGATTCACAAGGTGGGACCTCCTCCTAAGCAAAATCTTCTCAAAGAGATCAAAGAATCTGTGATGGAAACTTTCTTTGCAGATAAGCCCTTAGACCACTTTAAGGACCAACCTGCATCCAGAAAGTTTGTTCTGGGCGTACAAGCAGTTTTCCCAATTCTTGATTGGGGAAGAAGTTATAATCTTACTAAATTTAAAGGAGATCTCGTTGCTGGACTTACCATTGCAAGTCTCTGTATTCCTCAGGTAAGTAAGTAGTCCTCCTTTAGAGGCTGTTTGTTATGTGGGATTTGGAGGGGGGGGGGAAATTTTTATGAATTGAATTTAACAAAATTAGAAAAGTGAGGTTAAAGATTTTCAATTAATTTTTGATTCTTTTATTTTACATATTATCTTTGTTAAAATTTTACAACACACTTCTCCAATTTTTTTAAATCTAACTCACAAAAATCTCCCCTCCCTTCCCTTCAACTTCCCTCCTGCTAAACAGACCCTTAGGATTTTATTAATACACAGGCATGCATGTTTTGTTTTTGATCATGACTCACACAAGAATGGAATGCAGGACATTGCATATGCAAAGCTTGCGAATTTGCAACCACAGTATGGACTGTGTAAGTATATTGATTTTTTCTAATAATATTTGAGTTCACCAGGAGAGGGTGAGCCTTGAAAAAGGTTACAGTTTTAAATCTTGAAAAAAGTCTCTCCCATTGTGGGTAAACCTGTATACATCTGATCCTCTCCAACCCTCACCTGATGAAAGCCTTGTGATCAAATCCTTGGAGCAACAATAAATGTTGCTGTCATGTGATCAAGAGGTCACAGATTCAAATTCTGAAAACAACCTCTATCTCTTGCTAGGGTAAGCCTATGTACATCTAACCCTCTCCAAACCCCACATAAGGGCCTCCCCTCTTGTGGGGTAAGGTTGCATACATCTGACTCTCCCCAAATCCCAACTGGCCTTATGCACTAGCCAACCTTTTTTTTTCATTTGAGATCATCCGGTAGACATCTCAGCCTCGTGGCTCCATGTGATTAACTTTGTATCAATTATGTGCAGATGCCAGCTTTGTGGGTCCTCTTGTCTATGCTTTCATGGGAAGTTCAAGAGATATAGCCATAGGACCTGTGGCTGTGGTATCCCTTTTGCTTGGAACTATGCTGACAGATGAGATTAGTGACTACAAAAGTCATGACTATATTCGTCTTGCTTTTACTGCCACCTTTTTCGCAGGAGTAACTCAAATGGCACTTGGAGTTCTCAGGTATACCATTGGCACAGTATATGACCCAAATACTTGATCTTCTCTCTTGATCTGCGTGAATTCTGGTTCAACCAAAAAAAAAAAAAAACCATTACTTCAATTCTAAAGTTTGAACTTTTAGATGAAGTTTTAGAATATTAATATCCTTGTCATATGCTCACTCAATGAGGTTATTGAATAAGACCTTTCAGTTAACAATATTTCCAAAGATTTAGTTTTTGATCATGCTCAACTTTGCCGTGTGATTCATATAGCTAACCCACCTAGTAGGATAAGACTTTGTTGTTGTTATTGTCATACCCACCCACACAAGCCCTTTGTTTTTTTCCCCATTCTGGGTGTTGAGGACCTGATCATGGAAATTCTAGTACTATTTCAAGAATCACTTTAATTCAAAAGCCTAGGCTGTTTAACATCTATAACAACTGTAATCTAAGACAACTTCTCATGTGGGATACGTGACATGTGGGGTGTCAGGCATCAATTCGAACGTGGCACTTGAATATTGACTAATCCATAACAACTTTGCAGGCTTGGTTTCCTTATTGACTTCTTGTCTCATGCTGCTATTGTCGGATTCATGGCCGGAGCTGCCATTACTATAGCCTTGCAACAGCTCAAAGGATTGCTTGGCATAAAACACTTCACGACGAAGACTGATATAATTTCTGTCATGCGCTCAGTTTGGAGTAACGTGCACCACGGGGTACTAAATAAAGTTTTGATTTTGCTTTCTGGGTATAGAAGTAAAACAACATAACTAAGAGCTCACAAGCTTTGTATTTTTTTTTTACAGTGGAATTGGCAGACAATAGTCATAGGATTAGCATTCTTGGCTTTCCTCCTTGCAACTAAGTATCTGGTAAGCATGCCATTGATTACACTTTCCATAAATTCTTCCATTAAAATTTTTCTGAACTGTTATTTCTGTAATGGACAGGCTAAAAAGAATAAGAAACTCTTTTGGGTGTCTGCACTTTCTCCTTTGGTTTCTGTTATACTTTCCACCTTTTTTGTCTACATTACTCGTGCTGACAAAAAAGGTGTTTCAATTGTAAGTAGCATCTACTTGACTTTTCTATCATAGCATAAAAAAGTCATGAACTTTAAAGCTGAGAATTAATATGCTATTTCAGGTGACACATATAGAAAAGGGAGTGAATCCATCATCTGCTAAAGAAATTTTTTTCAGTGGAAAATATCTTGGCCCCGGCATTCGGATCGGTGTGATAGCTGGTTTGATTGCGCTCACGGTATGCTAGTTCTTCACATGACTAGTGATTCCTAGCCGGGACAGGGCTTTCTCTAACATGTCTGATTCCAACTTTGTTGAATTGTAGGAAGCTGTAGCAATTGGAAGAACATTTGCTGCTATGAAAGATTATCCATTGGATGGTAACAAAGAAATGGTGGCAATGGGAACAATGAATATTATTGGTTCACTGACATCTGCCTATGTTGCCACAGGTACAAAAGAGAAAAACCAAAGAGCAAGAAATGTCTATATTATCTAATTTGTACTCTCTCATGTCCTTAATATAGGATATATTTAGAAAATTGATCTTTGTCTTAAATACAAGACCTACTTTTCATATTTGTCAATATTTTATTGATTTAGCCACCTATTGATGCTTTCTTAATAATAATAAAGGAAAACGGGGAAGGAGAGAACTAAAGAGGATGGCTAGAGTATTTTAGAAAATAGATGTCATATTAGCTAACTCAATTAACTTCTTAATCTTATCAAATTAGGTAATATTTGAATAGATCTTGATAATTTCTATTGTTTATGCAGGATCGTTTTCACGCTCAGCGGTAAACTACATGGCTGGCTGTCAAACTGCTGTATCAAACATCATTATGTCGATCGTCGTGTTATTAACTTTGGTGTTCATCACACCACTTTTTAAGTACACCCCAAATGCAGTGCTTGCTTCTATTATAATAGCTGCTGTGATGGGCCTTATTAACGTTGATGCAGCCATTCTGCTATGGAAGATTGACAAATTTGATTTTGTAGCCTGCATGGGGGCCTTCTTTGGTGTGATTTTCCAAAGTGTTGAGATTGGCCTTCTTATCTCGGTAAAAAAGAAAACAAAAGAATTTTTTTTTTTTTTTTTTAAAAAAAAAAATTAATTCGGCATTTTAATATCTTTCAAGCATTTTATAAACTCATCATGTTTTGCAGGTGGCCATATCATTTGCTAAAATCCTTTTACAAGTGACAAGGCCAAGGACTGTGGTACTTGGGAAGCTTCCAGGGACCAAGGTGTACAGGAACATCTTTCAATACCCAAATGCTACACAGATTCCCCGGATGCTGATTATCAGAGTTGACTCTGCAATCTACTTCTCAAACTCCAACTATATCAAAGACAGGTGATTGATTGAACTTCTAATCCCAAATATTGTGTGTATTCCTTGAGAAATGAGCTGGTTTAATAGTTAAGGGTTTAACTATATGAAGTCTTAGGAGCTTCATTTCCCAAAACAGAAAAATTAGTGTTATGCTATCTGCATAATTTAAAACATATCTAATTACAATGATGTAGATATAGAAACCTATGAGCTGTTGGCTTCAAACGATCACTACCAATAAATATACATATATGCAAGGTAACCTCAAGAAATCCAATGTTTTTACTTAAGATGTACTACCCCCGTCCTAAAACTAAGAGCAAGATAAGGGGTTTAATTCGTTCCTAATATAAAATCTCAATTTACTTTGTCTCCCATATTTATTTTTTTTCCTCCAAGGTATCCATATTGATGAAACATAGTTTCCATCCAGAGGTAGTTATACTTTCCATCTAGAGGTAGCTATAATGCACATGATTAGAAAATCATATCCTAGAGTAACAAATACATTTGTTACAAATAACTAACTTAACTGAATTTTTAATATCTGCAGATCAGTTATTTAGCTTTTATATTAAGAATCAGGGGTACTATGTATAACCTTGGAGTTTCTAGACCCTCCAATGTCATGCTCACCTCATGGATATGATCCAATGACAATTTGCAGAATTCTGAGATGGCTGCAAGAAGAAGATGAACAAAGGAAAGAAAGTAGTTTTCTCATAGTAGAATATCTGGTTGTTGAAATGTCACGTAAGGATTTGCTTTTAGATGATTTAATCTTGATGTTGATTAATATTAGTTTGCAATGATTTAATCTTATTGATTAATTTAGTCTACAAATCATTTCTTATTCATGGAACTTTACTCCTGCAGCTATTACATCGACATTGACACTAGTGGCATCCATGCCTTTGAAGATTTACACAGGAGCCTTCAGAAAAGAGGGGTTCAGGTAAATAATACATAATCACAATATTCAACATTATTTTTGCATCATTACTACAAAATATTGTTATGGGTGAGCCCACAAAAATTAAAATTTTGAACCAAGATTTTAAGAAAATATGTGTTGTCTCATAAAAATTTCAAAATTTTCACTTTAGTCCCTATTCAAAAGTTTCATGAAGGGACTAAAATGAAAATATTGAAATATTTATGAGGCCAAATCATAATTTCTTAAAATTTTGGGTCCAATTCTGTAATTTTTGCCCCCTAATTTCAAATGCTAACTTCATTGGGTTCTATAGTGTAATTTTCGCCCCCCCCCCCCCCAAATATTTAGATCCTGGCTCCCACTTTGGGTGAACCTTGATCAAGGATAAGGTTGCGTCCATAAATATCCTTTGTCTTTAGATCCTATTTGATAGGAGCCTTTTGAATTTTGCTATGTTTTTAACTACAAAATGTTCTCTTTATAATTCTTATGAATTACTCTATATCATTAATCCATTTATCTTATTCACAGCTTCTCTTGGCAAATCCTGGGACAATTGTAATGGAAAAGCTCTATGCATCCAAGTTAGTTGAAATAATTGGGGAAGATAGGATATTTCTATCCGTGGGTGATGCTGTTGCAACTATTGGTTCAAAGGTTGAAGAAGTTTGAGAGGTTGATCATATATTTTCAAGCTAAGAAGTAAGAGCCCATTCATAGATTGTGAATGAAAGGTTATGAGGCCATGTTTCAAGATTGCTTGGCCAATAATAGTGTTGGAATATTGTATTTCATTATATTGTAAATATTCTCTATTAATTATTAGCTATTTAATAATTAGTATTAATTATTAGTATTTATTAGCTTTGATTAGTACTCTTTGCTATTTTGTCCCTTTCTTTTGTATATATATAGGTGTTTGTTCAGAGCATTTTATGCAATGAGAATATATTTTCTTTGACAAATTGTCCACATAGTATTGAAGCCTAGTAGAAAATAATCAAAGATTAACCTAATTTCTTCTACGCCACTATCCGTCACTTACCGTCTAATCACACTATCGAGCATTAACCCCTGCTCCCTGTGATTGTCACTACCTTGTCCTTGTTAATGTCAACTATCGTCACCTTCAAACAAGGCCTAAATAGAAAAGAGATTAATCAGATATTCTTTGCAAATCCTCAACCTGGTCCTTCTCAACAAATTGTCATTCATCTATGCACAGCGTTGTTTGTCTTTGCAAGTCGTTCGTCTTAGCAAATCCTCAACAAGTGTCATCTCTTTAGATCATTGCCTAGTCCCATCGACCTCAAGGTCGTCCGACGATCCAATCCAGATCATCATCCTCGACCATCTCTTCATTTAGCCATCTTAGTTCGAATTGTGCAGTCTCGTCACCTCTCATGACGTCTTAGTTTGAAACTGTGCAATCTCACCACCTCTCACGGCTTCCTTTTTTCTGCCAGTCGATAGCCTTGGCGATTGAGGCAAAGAAGAGATTGTAGATAGGGATTTTTGAAGCCGTTACGTCAAGGATAGTTTCTTTTTTTTCTCTTTTTTTTTTGTGGTGGACCAAGCTGTCATTTTGACAATTCAAAGGACTAAACCATCATTTCAGAAATTTAGAGGACTAAACTATTATTTCTAAAATTTATAGTACTAAACTATATTTTTAAAATTTTAAGGACTAAATTGTCATTTTCAGTTTTTGGTCAGTGTGCCTATTTTTGAATATTAGGAATGGTGTTGAAGGAACCCTAAGCAGTTGTGGGATACATGTCAGATATTGTAGTTTTGATGTTACTAGCCAAAAATGGTAACTTTCTTTAAGCCCTCAAAACCTCACGCGATAAACAATTATGGATAGTTGACTTTCAAGCATCGGCTCATATGACTAATTTCCATTAATTGTTCACAACTTATGTCCAATGTACCGGCAGCCAAAAGGTTAAGATTGCTGATGGTTCTCTTGCTCCTATCTCCGAAAAGGAAGTATTCAAATTTCTGAGTTTTTCACTCTTGAATTTGTTCTCCATGTACCAAAATTAGCGTGCAATCATTATCTGTTAGCCAATTGGAAAACCATACTAATTGTTGTGCTAAAATTTTGTCATCTCATTGTGTTTTTCAAGATCTATCACCGAGGATCAATGATTGGTCATGCTAAAGATTACGAGGGGCTTTACTTTCTTGATGACATTGAAGTGAGTCACCAACATCCGGTTAGGGTATGCAATTCTATATCGACATCTAAAACTAATAATGTCATGTTAAGGCATAAGAGAATGAGCCATCCCAATTTTCATTACCTATCTTGTATGTTCCTATCTCTCTGTCTAAATACTAGCATTAATACAAGATGTGAGATATGCAAATTAGCCAAATACAACCGCTCATCATACCCTAGAGCTCCATATACACCATCTAAGACTTTCACTGCCGTCCATAATGATCTGTGGGGACCTTCTCGCATTCCAAACCGTACCAAAACAAAATGGTTCATATATTTCATAGATGACCACACTAGCCTTTGTTTGGTCTATCTCTTAAAACAAAAGTCAGAAGCTCCCTCAACATTCATGAAATTCTTCACTATGGTTAAAAATCAATTCAACACGAACATCAAAGTATTGCATAGTGACAATGGCACAGAGTACTTCAAGCAAACCTTGAGTGTCTTCTTCTAAAAACATGGTATTATCCACAAAGATCATGTCCTAATACTCTTCAACAGAATGGGATCACTGAGCATAAAAATTAATGACATATCCTAGATGTCACTCAAGCATTAAAGCTAACTTGCAATATGCCAAAGTTCTATTGGGGGGATGCCATACAAGCCATCTATCTTATTAACCAAATACCAAATTGAATCATATCCTTTGAAACCCCTCTCCAACGGTTCAAGAGTATATTTTCCATATCCCACCTTGAATCCAACCTTCCCTTTCACATGTTCGGTTGCGTCGTGTACATCAACATGCACTCTAATAGCAAGTTTGATCCTAATGCCGTGAAATGTATATTTCTTAGAATCTCTTCTACTTAAAGGGGATACATTTGCTTTGATCCTATTTCCAAACACATCTTTGTCAGCCATGATGTCACCTTTCATGAAGAGGTTTCTTTCTTTTCAAGTCTTCAATTCAGGGGAGAGCATGGGTGATAAACCTTAGACTTGGGAACAGAACCCAATAGAGAATATGTAGTGATAATACCATCTAAGCTATTACCACCACATTCACCACCTCCTATGCAAACCTCACCAACTATACCATTAATAAATCCAAAGACATCACCATAAATAGAACCAGAGTTATTACCACCACCTTCACCATCTCCTGTGCAAACCTTAGCAAAAAATGAATAAACCGGGGGAGATACAAAAAAGCAAAAAAAACAAGTATAAGGATGGGTTGGTGTACTCACGAAAACTAATATCTAAGGGAGGAGAATACCTTGCATTTGAAGCACCAAAAGAGTCAGTATTAGTCGTAGTTCTTGCAGTATCAAAAGAGTAGAAAAGGTAGTATCTGAAGAGGTTAGTGAACAATCTGATCTTGATTTGTCAATTGCTCTTAGGAAACAACCTCGATCTTGCACACCGCATCCAATTCAAAAACATATGTCTTTTAAGGCTCTCTATCCTCATTATTGAGCATTTGTTACTAGTCTAGATAAATTATGCATTCCCAATAATATCCAAGAGGCAATGGAGATACAAGAATGGAGAAAAATAGTTATGGAGGAGATGGAAGCACTAGAAAAGAATGGAACATGGGATATAGTTAAAAAAACCTAGAGGCAAGAAACTTGTAAGCTGCAAAATGTGTGTTTACCCCTAAATATATGGCCGATGGTACTTTAGACAAGCTAAAAGCCCACCTAGTAGCAAAAGGTTTCACTCAAACATAGGTCTAGACTACCAAGAAATATTTGCACTAGTAGCAAAGCTAAACACTATTAAAGTTCTATTGTCAATGGTATCCAACCTAAAGTGGCCAATTCACTAGCTAGACATCAAGAATGCCTTTCTAAATGAAGAGCTAAAAGAAGAAGTATATATGAACCTACCTTCAGGTTTTGAAAAGGGCATAATTGATAAAGTGTGCAAGCTGAAGAAATTGTTATATGGTTTGGAGTAGTCTCCCAGGGGTTTGACATGTTCTCAAAAGTCTTGAAGTTAGAGAGCTACAAAAAAGTAGATTATTAGATCATACAATGTTTGTCAAAACAAAGGACAAAAATAAGTGCATCCTTATTCTATACATTGATGACATAATCCTTATAAGAGATCATATTGAGGAAATATTTAGGATAAAATTTTTACTTGGAAAAGAATTTGAAGTCAACAATCTTGGAAACTTGAAATACTTCCTTGAGATGAAAGTTGCTAGGTCAAGTCTTGGCATTTATGCCTCTTAGAGATTAATCTTCTAAAATAAACATTCATGCTTTGTTGTAGTCCCGAGAAAACTCCTATTGTGGTTTAGAAAAAGAGGAAGAAGAAATATAAGCAGAAAAATAAAGAGGAATCAAAAGAAGGTGACTCAAAGGATAAGATTGAAGAAGAAGAAGAAGAAGCAGAAGATCAAGACCAAGAAGCAAATGAAGCTATTGATAAAGGAAGATATAAGAGACTTCTTGGGAAGTTGATTTATCTCTCTCATACAAGATCTGATATAGCCTTTGCAATAAGTGTGGTCAATCAATACATGAGTATGCCAAAGAAGAAGCACATGTGGACGCAGCCTATAGAATTTTGAGATATCTAAAGGTTACTCTTGGCAGAGGGTTGTTCTTCTGAAAACAGGAATGAAGAATAGTAGAAGTATACACTAATGCAGATTGGGGAGGAACTCATCCTAACAAGAGAACAACATCTGGCTATTGCTCATTTGTATAGGGAAACCTAGTTACATAGAAAACCCAGAAACAAAGGGTTATATTTAAGATTAGTGCTGAACTTGAGTTGAGGGCACTAACTCAAGAGATAATGCATGAGTTGTGGCTCAAACGGGTCCTAGATGAGATACAAGTCAACATGGATTTACCACTACAACTCTATTGTTATAATAATGGCACTATAAGCATGGCCTTAAATCCTATTTAGCATGAACATTCAAAACATGTAGAGATAGAAAGATATTTCATCAAAGAAAAAGTAGAAGAGATCATATGTCTTACTAATATACCAACAAATCTTCAAATTGTTGATGTGTTGACAAAATGATTACTCAAACCTACATTTGAAAGTTGCATAAGCAAGTTAGATATGATTAACATCTATGATCTAATTTGAGAGGGAGTGTGAGAATAATGTATTTATTGTAAATATTCTCTATTTATTAGTATTTATTAGCTAATTAGTATTTGCCAGTAATTTTTAACTTTCATTAATCTTTACTATCATGTCCCTCTCTTTTGTATATAAATAGGTTATTGTATCACAACATTTTATGCAATAAGATTTTCTCTCACAAATAGTCCCCGATGATTCCTACGTGGCATGTTGTAGCCTTCCCGTGTTTTTTATTAGCTAGCTAGGCTTGTTGTCCTTCCACTTTCCAAAGTAGTTTCTGAATTAGTCCATGGTCGATTCAAGGAGCTTTGGAATCTTATAAGGGAAGATCTTGCAATACAAGATCAAGTGTAAATATGTTCTGTTCACAGTTTTGTCTTTACATTTTAGTTTAAACTTGATCTAAAATGTAACAGAAGCAAGCAACCATCTGAGGCTAGTTCAAGGGGTAAAGATAAGATGAGGTTATTTGTGTAGTAATAAAGAGTTTGAACCCCTTTTTGATGCATGTAACTAAAATGATAAATAATAGAAGAAAGAGTAAATACCCTTTTTGGTCCTTGACAAAAACACGGACCCTATTTTGGTCCCTTACAAAAAATCGACTTTTATTCGTCCTTTTTAAAGGACTAAAAAGGACCTTTTGAAAATTTGTGAGGGATCAAAATGTCAACCAATCGACCCTTATTCGTCCTTTTTATGGACTAAAAATGACCTTTTTCTTAAGGGGCCAAAATGGGGATCACGTTTTTTGTCGGGGACCATAAAGGGTATTTACTCTAGAAGAAATGTTTTTGGGAGATTGTGTTCTTTTTCTTGGGCTTATAGCCAATATTTATGTTAACCGGTCGAAGTAAAAAAAAAAAAAAAATCAAGACTGACTGTTTGATTTTTTATAATATTCATTTATATCATAGATTTTTCTTGTCCCTGGCCATGTATGTGCAATATTTTAGATACAATTCTATGGTGTTGCTATTGGAATGTTGTTGTTCATACAAAGTATCAATTAATTTTAGATATCAAAGAGTAGTTTACAATAATAGATAAAAGGGTGAAGGTGTATCCAATAGCCATATGGGCAGGGACGGAGCTTGGGATAGAACTTTGGGGGGTCAAATATATACTCATTAACTAATTAAAACTCAAAGAAAAAAAGTTAACTCAATGCTCATTATTTGCAGCATATACTTCTACTTCTCGTCCTCAATCATACGCATCTATAGGATAACTACTAAGAACACGAAGAAAACTCGCAAATTCCCCGAAATAAAAATTATGACCAATTTTGTTACAAATTAACTCAACACTCACATTTTAAGTCGACAAGCTGAACATCTTGGATTTTAGAGACCTTAAACCTAATCCCTACAAAATAAAGAAGCACTAGAAATGTGATTAACATGGCTGTCATGCTTATTGCTTATTCCCCCTGAAGAACAATTTACAGATTATGATTTTTTGGTTCTAACATGAAGCGGAGTTTTAACCTATTAATTTCTGTGACTGTGAATCTCTAATTCAACCATAAACTTCATGTAATTAAACACCACAACATTGGAAGGTAAAACACTGAGGTTTAGAATGAAAAATCAATTAACTTCATCCACAGGTGTAGTGTAGAATAGGTAAAAGCATAGTAAAGAATACACTACAAAACTAAATTTTATTAATAAGGTAAAAATTTCAAACAATTAGAATGGAATATAGAAAAAAAAAATGACAAGATTAACATAAATCACACGAGACCTCACATGAAACAAAGATTGAATTATAAGCCCCAAAAAATTAGGGGGGCCAAAATTAAATTTTACATTATATTAATTTTTTTAAAAAAAAATCCTAAACAATTCTTTTTTTGGGGGGGGGGGGGGGGCCCCCCTTTATCAATGAAGATCCGTCTATGCATGTGCGAGAGATTTGGAGGAGGGGGAGGGAAAATTGTTGAGTTCGTTAAAAAAAATTCAAAAAACGGGGTTATAAAATTTTAATAAGAGAAGATGTAAGATAAAAATGAAAAAAAAAAAAAAAAAGAAGGTTAACTAAAAACTTTTAACTACACTTCTCTCATTTTTTCTTAAATCCAGCTCGAAATTTTTTCCCCATTCAAGGTCAAGTGTAAATATGTTATGCCATATATTTGTCTTGACACATAAGCAGCTATCCACCTGGGGCTAGTTCAAGTGGTAAAATAAAATGAGGTTACTTGTGTAGGACTGCAAATATCTGATTTTTAATATAAAATCCACTTTATAATTTAATTTCTTCAATAAGGTAGATATTATATTAAATTTTTTGGAAGTTGTTTTCTTTTCCCTGGGCTTTTAGATAATATTTATCTTAATGGGTGGAAGTAAAATTTTTCCTTTGAGATTCAGTAATATTTGATTTGTTGAATTGTTCATTTATTTCAATATATTCTTACCATGTATGGAAAATATTGGCCATTAAATTCACTCTAAGGCTGATTAAGCGATTACCACCAATATTGTAATTCAGCCAAACTTGTATATAATGAGAAAACTCTATTTTAAATAAACGCATGAATAACACAAACTATCAAATATTTTGGTCATTAATGTCTTAATTGCATTATTTTATTATTTTGATGTTATATATCTATATGTTTTTTTTTAAATTAAAAAATTAAATCTTATTCCCGTATTCCCTCTGCATGCTTTAACTTATTTTTGTCAGTTAAAAATAATACTCCTCTCGGTCCTAATTATAATACCTAATTGACCTTTTTAGATAGATTAAGAAAGCTAATTAAATTATTTTAGAGTATTTTTATTTTTATTTTTTCTTTAAACTAAATAGTTTGACTAATAAACTAATATATAATTTAAGGATACATAACATATGAAATAATTAAGTAACTTATTTAGCTTCCTTAATCTCTCCAAAAAAATCAACTAGATCTTATAATTAGGACCTGAGGTAGTATAATATTTCCTCCGGTCCTAATTATAAAACACTTTTGTAGTGTAAATTGTACTACAAAAGCGTTCCTATAATTAGAACCGGAGGTATTACTTCTTATTTCTAAGTTGACCACTCTGTTCAAAATACTAGCTTTAACTAATTAATGTTCTTAAATTTTTAAAATTACTGCCTCTAGTCCTAACTAATTAATGTTCTTAAATTTAACATATCGGAGGTAATAGCTAACGTGGCTTTATAGAATGGATGAGAGGGACCACTAAATAAATTATGAAATTTAAATACTTTTAGTGATGTGCTTATTTTATTAGCAATATAGGATTAGGGCAGGCGTTATATATATAAAAAGCATTCATGCTGACATACTAATATTTAATTTCTTGAAGAAAGGCCTCTGTCGTTGTCTCTCACTAACAGATAATTATAGTTTAACCCCCACCCTTTAAGTATATTGTTCCCTGTATTTTTTTTTTTTTTTTTTTTTAAAAAAAGGCAACGTATGTTCCTTAATTGCGGTCCAGGTTCATTCATCAGAATTTCATTATTTGTTTAAAGTACTCTAACAAAATTCTTATATAATAGGATGTAACCGAACTTGAATTGTTCTAACTTCTAATTTTCTGTATCTTTCTACATTTTCTCACATATGTGGCTCAAAAGTCAAAATCATTGCACTCTCTTTATTTATTTTTTCCTTTTTTAATAAAATATTCTATGATGCAAAGAAATTGCATAACAAGTATAATAAAATATATTGAACAAAAATTAAATAATTTTTTATTTTCATCTTATTAGGTTTTCTTACCTTGATATTATTAGGTTGATATCATCCGGGTTAAAAATTGAACACAAATATATATGGTTTCTTAACTTAATATTTAATTATGTCGTCATGAAAATCACATTAACGAGAATATTATTTTAGAGGTGTTAATAATATATGTCAAGTTTTATTGCATTGTCTGTACTGTTGTCATTTTCTATATATTTATGATTGTTTGTTTTGTTTTGTTTTTTCATGCAATAACGATATAGATATAATTTTTTTAATTGATTTTGATAAAACTAAATTTAATTATTGTTCAAAATGATCCCTTATCCTCTCATATGAAGATCTACAAATTATTCATACCTATAGGAAAATATTAAGATGTGCTGATTATTTAGCCCCATCGGCACAAGAGATGAATTAGGATTTTGTAATTATATCATCACAACTTATTGAATGTGTTAACTTAGTAAATTTTGAGTATGACAAAATATCACTGATATCAGTCAATGTAGCTGTTACGGACCTACATCAGGCCCAATACCGGAGGGCCCAACAAGGAATATATTTGTGTATCAGGATCTACCTATAATACAGGAAGATCCTATCTTAGCGACAATCCAGATATATCTAAATCTATATCTAGTAGTTACAATACTGAGATCTCGGATCACAGGGCTCAAAAGATTCAACCTAAGGTAAACTCTATAAATACAGAGGTCAGACCTTAAGGTACACACATTCTAAACTCTGAACTATTTACATACCGTCACACTGTAACTATACACACACCACCACCCCCTTTGGCGAGGACCTAGTTTGTGCACAGTGATCCCACGCTCTCCTGGATATCTACTCCATAGATACTCAAGCAGAGCCCATCGAACCAAGATTGAAGCCACCCGGCCCAAGATCGACATCTCGTGTTCTATACATACCGAGCAAAAGATCCTAATCTTAGGCTTTTTGCAAACCTCAAGCCTTTTGTTTGCCAATATATTACCCCAAAAAAAACGTTAAAGTGCAAAAATGTATATGTGCTTGCCCAACACCAAATACTTTTTTGAGTGTACAAATACCTATTAAGAAAGTAAAGCAAATATCACGGGAGCAGATCGTCTCAGAAGCAATATTCTCCTCTTCCCTCAGTATCCTATAATTCTGTCCGTTCACACCATCCAAGCGCCAATAAAAGCTACACGTCGTGGGGGGTAAAAATATGGTCAGAAAAGAAAATGGGTTAAAAACAAAAACATCCCAACCATCCATTCCAATTTAATCCTGACTGTCCATACATTTAAAAACTAGACCAGATTCTTGCTTTAAAATCATCACCGACGATGGCGGAAATTTCCCACAATCACCATTTTCTTGAAAAACCAAGAATGCGGACAGTGGCTCCAATTGAAACGCACACAGACAGTGGCTCAAACTGAAAAATCAGTTACCGGCTTAGTTTTGTTGTCAGAAGTGGTTCTGCCGTTACTAAGGGAGATGGAGGACGACGACGTAGTTGGGAAAGACGGTGATCAAAAGGGTATTCAAATGCTCTGTCTAATTTGCTATTTGCTATGAATTTGTAATTATTATTTGTTAGAATATGTATTACAATAGTTAATTGTTGTCTAATGTTGTATAATAGTTGATTGTACAGTTAGGCGGTTAGTTAGTTTCAGGATATATAAATAGCCTTCCTAACTATTACAATACAGCGATGTATTATTCAATATTGATAAATAAGAAAGGATCTATTCTCTCTCCCTCTGTTCCATGATTATCAGCTCACGATAACCAACATGGTACCAGAGCCATAATTCTCTCCATGGGTATATCTACTTCACTATGATAATTGGGCTCCAAATCAAGACGCAGCCCAAGAATTTTATATCCAGTGCCAGACGCATGGAGCATGTATGACAGACGGACGGGTTTTCAAGATTTGACCCAAGAACCGTTGTCAATAACCCAAGATCCGTAGCCTTCTCACTGAACCGAGAACCACACTTACGCGATTGAAGCATCAAAGGGATCCAGCGTCGACGAGATTAGTCCATCGTCTTCGAGCCCTAGCTCTCACGATTTCCCAATTTCACGTCCCCCCCACCATCACTTCCGCATACTCCGGCGTATCTTTGCTGGTGACGACCATGACTAAGAGAGATGCATTTGCGAAAGCCAATCCCGGATCCATTCCTTTCTCCCATCCCTTACACCTCCGCCCATCCAATACACAGGGGCTGTCTATCATTCCACACACTCTTACCAGTTTTGAAAATTACATAGTGTGGAGTCGTGGGATGCGAATCGCTTTGCTTGGCAAGCATAAACTCGGTCTTGTTGATGGGACTTGCCGGAAAGAAGACCAAGATCCCATGTCCAGCCACAATGGAAACGATGCAATGCAGTTGTTCTTTCCTGGCTCCTTAATTCAGTTTCCAAGGAATTGACTAATGGACTCATCTTCTTCCAGGACGCACACCAAGTCTGGAATGATCTCAAAGAACGGTTTGATAAAAAGAATGGGGCTAGGATTTTTGCTCTCCACCGTGAAATTTCAATGCACCATCAAGGTACCTCTTCGGTCTCTACCTATTTCTCTAAACTGAAAGAATTGTGGGAGGAACAATCAGCCCTCATTACCCTACCGTCCTGTACCTGTAATACATCCAAAGCCTATTCTGAATTGATCCAAGAACAGAAACTCCTACAATTTCTGATGGGACTTAACGAGTCCTACACTCAGGCTCGCGGACAAATCCTCCTCATGACTCCACTTTCTACTGTCAATGACGCCTACTCTATGGTCATCCAGGATGAGCTTCAAAAGTCCATTTCAGAGCGTGGCCACCCAGCAGAGGGCATTGCCATGATCACCAAGGGCAGGGGTCGTGGGAAAGGTAGGGGTCCACGGGATCCCACCATTGAATGTACCTACTGCAACAAAAAAGGGCATTTACGTGAGCAATGCTTCCAATTGGTAGGATGTCCATCTAGCTTTAAAGGCATTAAACCAAAACAGAGAGAGTCAGGCCAATTAGGGATGGAATCAACTGGTGATCCAGACCTGCATATCAATACTGCAAGCACGGTGACTACTTCCTTGTCTAAAGAGCAATATGAACGCCTTCTTATCATGCTGTAGAAGGATGAGGAATCAACTGTGCATGCGTTGACTGGTACAGGTTTGGCTATATCTACCTCTGTAAATTCTATTCACTCATATTGGATTCTAGACTCAGGAGCAACTACACATTTAGTTGGTGATATTTCTTTATTAGATAAATGTATTGAATATAATGGACCTGTTAAATCAATTAAAATTCTAGATGGACAACGAATACCTGTTACACATATAAGTTCCATCAGAATAGCCCCTAATATTACACTAAATGATGTTTTGTATTCTTCAAAATTGAAGTTCAATCTTATATCTGTTTCTAAAATCACCAAGACACTTGAATGTATGGCTTGTTTCTTTCCTGATCATTGTGTTATACAGGACCTTCTACATGGAACGAGGAAGATGACTGGTAGAATGATAGATGGATTATACATTCTTAAAGTGCCCAACATTTCACATGTACTCAATGTTGCACAAGATCACACTACACAGAAACACAATAATACTCTGAAATCTGTTGATGTATGTTTGTGGCATAGGAGATTAGGCCATGCCCCACTTTCTGTAATGAAACATTTGAGTTTTGCAATTGATGACACTGAGTTGATAAATCACAGATGTGACATATGTGTTCAATCAAAGCAAACCAAGTTTCCCTTTTCCTCTTCCTACATTAAAACTACTCAATGTTTTGAGTTGATCCACATAGATATATGGGGTCCATATAGGACACCCACTCATCAAGGATTCACATATTTTCTCACAATAGTTGATGACCATTCTAGAGCTACATGGCTCTTTCTGATGAGGCATAAATCTGATTCACTTACTTATATTCGTCATTTTATCGGTTATGTTCTGACTCAATTCAATATGAAAGTTAAGAGAATTAGGAGTGAAAATGGGAGTGAGTTTCTGAGTAATTCCTTTAAACTACTTATTCAAGAGAAAGGTATAGTGCATGAAACTACATCTCCCTACACTCCACAACAAAATGGAGTTGTAGAACGTAAGCATAGGACTATTATGCAAGTCACAAGAAGTTTAATGTTACAATCACATCTTCCAGTCCAGTACTGGGGGGAATGTGTGAAGGCTGCAGCATATTTAATTAATAGATTGCCCTCTAAAATTCTTGATTTTCAGACTCCATTCAAAAGGGTCTATAGGCAGAAACCAGATCTCAAACACACGAAGGTATTTGGTTCTCTTGCCTATGCCACAGACCTTAAGGTTCATGATAAATTACAACCTCGTGCTATTCCTTGTGTATTCCTAGGTTACCCAGAAAATCAGAAAGGTTATTTGTTGTTAAATCTGAAATCTAACATGCTTTTTGTAAGTCGTCATGTCAGTTTTGCAGAACAAATATGTCCTTTCAGGGATACAAACTCACATCAGTAGCAGGGAATGCATCCGACTCTAAGGGAGATGTTCTGGTTTGATTCAGAGACTCCTTGTATACAAACTGATGTAATACAGGATAAGTATGATAGTTCACTAGGACATGATACTCAACAATCTGGTCATGAAGTTTCAGATAAGATTGTTGATTGCCCAAACAGTTTAGATTAGTCACGTCCTATAAGGGATAGACGACCTCCAATCTGGTCTAGTGATTATGTGTGTGCACTTTTAATGTCTGACATTAATTCACCATGTGTAACGAAATGTTCTTATCCTATAGATCAATTTGTTTCTTATGATGGTATTTCTGCTGATCATTTGGCCTTCTTATCTTGTATAGATGCAATTCTTAAGCCCTCTACCTACAAGCAAGCAATTACCAACCCTGAATGGGTGAAATCTATGAAGGTTGAGATGCAGGCTTTGGAAGAAAATCAAACGTGGGAGCTGGTGCAGTTGCCCAAAAATAAGAGGCCAATCGGTTGTAAGTGGGTATATAAAGTCAAATATAATTCTAATGGTAGCGTAGATAAAATAAGGCTAGGTTAGTTGCTAAGGATATAGTCAAAGAGAAGGGATTGACTACCATGAAACATTTTCACCTGTTGTAAAAATGTTTACAGTTAGGTTAGTATTGAAATTGGCAGCAATGCATTCATGGAATCTTTATCAAATGGATGTCTATAACGCATTTTTGCAGGGTGATCTACAAGAAGAGGTATACATGAGATTACCTCAAGGTTTCGAAGGTAAGGGGGAGCATATAGTTTGCAAACTAAAGAAGTCCCTTTATGGACTCAAACAAGCTTCCCGCCAATGGAATCAAAAACTATCACGAGCCCTCATTAAGGGTGGCTTTGTACAAAGCAAAAATGATTACTCTTTGTTTACTATGGATTGGAATGGTTGTGTGGTATTTGTCTTAGTATATGTTGATGATCTGCTTATTACTGGTAGTTCTGAAGAAGGCATTAGTTATGCCAAAGGTCTACTACATGAGAATTTTAGGATTAAAGATTTAGGACATATGAAATATTTTCTTGGTATAGAAATAGCTAAATCTGAAACAGGGGTGGTTTTATCTCAACGAAAGTTTGTATTGGATTTATTATCTGACACAGGCATGAGTGGACGTAAGCCGTTAAGTATTCCAATGGCACAGAATTTGAAATTAATGCCTTTTCAAGAAGGGAAAGACAATGTGCAGGATCTGTGTAAGAATGCAGAACAATACCGTCAGCTGATTGATAAATTGATTTACCTAACCATGACTAGACCTGACATTTGTTTTTGTGTGCAGACGCTAAGCCAGTTTATGCAACAATCGACTAAATCACACATGGCGTAGACTAGAAATGTTCTTAGATACCTAAAGGGTACCGTTGGACTTGGTATAAAATTAAGTTATGATGGAAATTCTAATCTAGAATGTTTTTGTGATTCGATTGGGCTTTGTGGGATTACAAGGCGTTCGGTTTCCGGATACCTATTGAAGTTTGGAATATCTCTTGTGATGTGGAAGACAAAGAAGCAAAGCACGGTGTCCAAGTCATCTGCAGAAGCTGAATATAGGGCACTCAGTATGGCCACATCCGAGATAGTTTGGGCGCTCAGGCTACTTCGTGATTTACGAATTCCACACACAACACCAGTGCCGACTCACTGTGACAGTATTGCAGCAATACACATAGCTGCAAATCCGATTTTCCATGAAAGAGCCAAGCACATTGAGGTGGACTGCCATTTCATTCGTGATAAGTGGAAAGAGAAAGTGATAGACCTCGTACATGTTCGATCACATGAGCAAGATGCTGATTTGTTAACCAAGTCCGTGTCAGGAGATGTACAACGCAACCTATTGAGCAAGTTAGGGTCTATTAACATATTTACGCCCCCAACTTAAGGGGGAGTGTTAGAATATGTATTACAATAGTTAATTGTTGTCTAATGTTGTATAATAGTTGATTGTACAGTTAGGCGGTTAGTTAGTTTCAGGATATATAAATAGCCTTCCTGACTATTACAATACGGTGGTGTATTATTCAATATTGATGAATAAGAAAGGATCTATTCTCTCTCCCTCTGTTCCATGATTATCAGCTCACGATAACCAACATTATTTAATGCTTCAACCATGCGATTCACATTTGCCCGAAAGGGGAAAAAAGATTTTTTTTTTTATATATACATGAAAATAAGCATGTTTTATTTGACCGAGAAAATAACATTTGCCCAGTTAAAAAAAAAAAAAAAACAGCATATTTTATTTGACCAAATGCTTCAACCATGCGATTCACATTTGCCCGAGAAAGGGGGAAAAAGCTTTTTTTTTTTTTTTTTTTTTTTTTTTTTTACATGAAAATAAGCATGTTTTATTTGACCGAGAAAATAGCATTTGCCCGTTAAAAAAAAAAAGATATTTTATTTGACCATATTTTTTATACGGCACTACGTGAGGATTTTGTAAGATTTTCAAATAACTTCACTTCAAATGACCACAAAAGTAGTGTTTTATTTTCTAATTTCTCATTTTAATAGGAAAAAAAAAATTTGTAATTTATCATTTTCTAATGAAATTTTGTTATCTGCTGCATAAATTTACTTTTTCGTGTTTCAATAACATGGAAAGTCATTAAAAAAAGACATGGAATAAAGAGATGGAAAAGATTTAAGGCTTGGCTTGATCATTTGGGAAAGAAAAGTAGGTCCCAAGCTAAGTTAAGAATTGAGGAATTAGATGCTCCAATTTCATCTTCTCGCACCTACGACATTACAAGCACTACCTCAAGTTCAGTCATTTACTAGTATGATGTTAGTGAGTTTTGTTTATCTAAAATTAATTTGACACTGTGATTTGTTCTGTTAATGTGTATGTTAAAGCTTTTTCATGTTAATAATATGCTTACTTTTGTCTTTGTAATTTATAGGCTCCTTTACATTGTCCAACACCATCATTGGAAGCATTTGAACAAGAAATTTTGTTGTCGGTACCACACACACACACACAAAAAGGAATGCACGCAAGTTAAGGGGAAAGTGTCACTTTTATTTAAATTAATGTGTATACTACATCAAGATACCAAATACAAATTTCATTTGCTAATACACCCTATACTATATCAAATTTATTGTATTACAACTTTTTATGACCATATACTAATATCTACATTGCTCTTGCTTCTTGCTTATTCTTCTTAGGTGAAGGTCAAACTTCTATAACAACTTCATCAATGTCCCATCAGTTCGTAGGTGAATCAACAATGTTTAATCAACATGAAGGATTTGGCAAACAACACCTTCAATAACAATGCAATGTATCGAGAACTTGGTTTTTAGCGGCAACAATTACAATGTATCAGCATTTGGAGTTGACAAATGATTTTAATGTAAATGCAATGTATCAGCGTTTCAGATTTTAATGTAAATGCGTATCCACATCAGGTGCTTATGCTTATGTGCTTATTTATATGTTTATACCTCTAATTAGAGGTATACGCAATTTTTTTAATTTTTTTTATATATTGTATTTATTTATATTTAAATCATATCTTTCTTTACGAGATTTTTTTGCACCCAGGTATCTCAAATTAATTAATTTTCATAATACTCGGTGTTATAGACAAATACAGAACGGAAATTAATTAATTTGAGATCTTTGGTGCAAAAAAAACATCTCGAAAAGATATGATTTAAATTTAAATAAATACAATATATAAAAAAATTAAAAAAATTGCTTATACCTCTAATGAGAGGTATAAGCACATAAATAAGCATATAAGCATAAGCACCTAATGTGGACTCTGTAAATGCAATGTATCGGGCTATCAGCATTTACATATGTATCAGATTTTACATATCAGTTTCTCTAAACTAAACTAAACATCCAAAATTACCAATGTATCAGATTTTACATATCTATCAGCATTTACATATGTATCAGATTTTAATGATTCCAGAATGGAAAAATGGCTCTAAACTAAACACCTAAAATTACCAATGGAATAGTTTCTCTAAACTAAACACCCAAAAATACCAAAGGAACAGTGACTCTAAAATAATCACCCTCAAAAACCAAAGGCACAAAGGCTCTCAACTAAACACCTAAAAAAACCAAAGGAACAGTGGCTCTAAACTAATCAACCTTAAAAACCAAAGGCACAGTGGTTCTAACCGAAACACCCAAAAAAAAACCAAAGGTACAGTCGTTCTAAACTAAACACCAAAAAAACCAAAGGCACATTGGCTATAACCTCAACACCCAAAAATACTTGACCAAAAAAAAAACCCCAAAATACCAATGGGTTCATTGGCGGGACCCGAGTCTCTAGACCATGAAGCCACGTAACAAAGCTTCGAGCCATGGGGTCGACTTCTCAAAAAGATGGGTTTTGGGGAACAAATGCACAATGGAAATGGCGATGCTCAGTGTGATTGTGGAGAGAAAAATTGGCTTTACCAAAAGCATGAGCTTCATCTAACGCAAGCAAAATCGAATGTTCCAACGGTTGATCTCAGACTAAACCTTACCCAATTCTCTTCGAGTTGAATCAGAAAGAACGGACCAGTGGAGTGAGAACATGGGAATAATCCAGCCAATCGAACCCCCGTCGACTTCGCCCTAGGTGTGCGGATCTGGTTCGCTGTCTGATTTCGGCTCAGTCTCGAATTCTCAGGCGCCGGACGCGTAAGAGATGAACAGGCAGAGCAAATGAAGATTAGGAGCAATGATGATTTTCGCAAGCAAGAATCTAGTTGGTGGGGTCCGATTTCTCTCACATGCGGCCCCCTCCCCATCCCTCCCGGCGCATCGGGCCGTTGAAATCTGATCCAACGGTTCAGATTAAAAAAAAATTGTTGTTTTTGTCTTTTTCGAAAAAAGACAAAAAACAAAAATTTCGTTTTTTTAAATCTGGACTGTTTGGATCAAGATTTGGACGGCCCAGATCTGACTGTGAGAGATGGGCAGAAAAAATGAAAGGGAGAGGATCCGGTTCCCTAGTTGGTGGGAGCGGATAGTATATGTGAATAATGGACGGTCGGGATTAAATTGGAATGGATGGTTGGGATGTTTTTGTTTTTAACCCATTTTCTTTTCTGACCATATTTTTTACCCCCCACAACGTGTAGCTTTTATTGGCGCTTGGATGGTGTGAACGGACAGAATTATAGGATACTGAGGGAAGAGGAGAATATTGGGTTCAGCTTCCATTCACTGCGCTTAATATTCTCTTCCGTCCTCTGCGGAGAAACGACGCCGTTTGGGGTTAAAATGGGATTTGGACAAATTATAACATGCGACACCATTTCACTTCGACAGATTTTTCCCCCACCAGCACAAGTCGAGAGATTTTTGTTTGGCGCTTTTTGTTCTTTGGCGCCTTCCATTCTAACAGCGCGGGAAAGCTGATCAGATATGCAGAAAAGATTTTCAACAGGAATTCTAATGAGAAGTGATTGTGGGCATTGATTGGTAAGAATTCTAATTGGGGACCATCTACAGATTCAGTTCTGAAATGCTGAAGAAGCATATAAACATGGAAAAATATCCATTTTCTTAATTCTTATATATATTATGTGCTCTGTTCATGAATGTGTGTGATTGAAAAATACTTGCATTTTTAAAGCCACGTGAAGATCACTAGCTGCTTCCTCCCATAATCCCAACAGAGCCCTTGCCATTCCCCTTATTTTGTATCCTTTAGCTGAGTTCGGATTAATCTGGAAAAAACAATGTAACTTTGAGAGCTTGAATCTACACATACAAGTCATGTAGACAAAGTCAGCCTCATCAAAATTTCAGTAGCAATTAAAGCATAACTTCCAAGCTTTCTGTGCAGTAAGTTATGGCATGGTAAGAGCCATAACTTGAAAATGAACACACTGTGAAATGTAAGTCAGTGTTGTCATTTTTGTTTTGGAAGCATGAGACAGTTTACAGTTTTCTCATACAGTCATAAAGAGAGACTCAATCTCGCTTTTTTTTTTGGGTTCTTACCTTTAATTTTTGAGTGCCTTTCAGTTTGTGTACTGGCATCAAGAATATGTTTAATAACCGCTAACTTCTTTTTTTCTTCACATTTATGCATGCACCATCAATGGCATTGTCTTCAGATTCTTGAGGCCAACGATTACTTTAAGGAAGAGGCTAGTCAAATTAATTGCTAAATGAGTTAAAATATAACCTTTATGTTTTTCTCCAAGTTGAATTGTGCAAACCAAAAACGTCATTTGGTTTGTACCAAGTAATATTATTTAAGGAAGTCATTTGTTTTGACCATAGATAAAGTCTTCATATCCTTAGTGCTTGACATCTTTGGCATCGATTATTTTAATCTCCTTTTTTGTACTTGTCCCGTTTGCCTACGCTTAGTAAAGTATATCAATATTTCCATGTGCTCCTAACTGCCTTCTCTGAACTCATTTCACCTGTTTTTATTTTCAATTTTACAGTTACCAATTTGGATTTGTTCAGGAAACTCATGTTGATGGTGATCCCGAGCTTCTGGATAACTGAATTTTATCAGCGAGTTTTTTGAGACAGTTGATCCAGCATCACGAATTCAGCATTTGATTTCTTAAACTTGATAAAGACACCAGCTGAAAGCATAGGGTATGGCCGAATGGGGATTCAAGTTTATTTCATTATTTCATTATGCAACTTTAAAAGGAAAGTTTGATGACAAAGTTGAATTTAAGAGAGTTTCTAGCAATATATGCATGTGTATGCTTTGTTTTGGTTAATATATGTGTGTGTAAATACATGTACATTTTATAATTAATTTATTATTTCATCATTGATTTACATTGGGCATATACTTTTTAATTTTTCAGGAGGCTTATGTCATGGCTATAAATTTGACTCCTACACTTGATCTTGAATTTGACAATATAATAGAATCATGGGAATTTTGGAAGGCATATGGTAGAAGAATTGGTTTTGGTGTTAGAAAGCAAAAGTTCAACAAGAGTAAAAAGGATTCGTCAACATATGCATCTTATCTATATGTTTGTAATAAGGAAGGGGTGAGAAAACCAAATAGACAAGAATTACAAATTAGGAAGTCTAGAGATGAGACAAGAACAAGTTGTGAAGCTAGAATGAAAGTTAAGCTAGTAGATAGAAAATACAAAATAAGTGAAGTTTTTCTAGCTCATAATCATCCTCTTCAACCTCCTGAAGCAGTTCATTTGATTGCATCACATAGAGGGCTAACACAAACTCAACGTTTTGAATTAGAAAATGCTGAAAATGCCAACAACAAAAAATGCACCAGAAGAATATGTCAACAGGTAATGGCATACTGTACATATGAAGGCCATATAGAGCTCTCTTTGTTATGTGTATTTCTAGCTACAAATCAGATCATTTTGTACATGGCTAGGTAGCAGTCTTCTTATATTTTCTGAAATTTTTGGTGAGTTACAAACATATTGTTCTAATTTGTAGATAAATGCAGGGGAAAAAAGGCACTTAAATATATAGGTAAACCATAGGAAACCAACAATCACAAATGTAAAACGAAAAATAACATATCCATTGCTAGCAAAAGTTCTAATAACAGAAGTAACCAGAAAAATGGTCATCCCTTGATAAAGCCAAGATGCTCTTCCATCCAATTTAATTGAAATGTCTTTTATGTCACACCTTGTGTCCTTCAGGACCAGCTTCAATGATCCTTCATGATTCTCCATGCCCAATGTAAGTCCAATGTCTATGTCTTCAACCTTTGCAGCACTAGAACTTATCAATTTCCTATTTGTTTACATTGCGCAAAAGATGGAACAAATAAAAACAAACAGTAGGAATAAGGAATAGGCATCATCTAGAGCCTAAGCAAGAAACAGGACGCACAGAACAATGCATAAAATATTTTGGATAGGATAAAAGAAACTTGATTGTCTTAAAGTTGAGTAAAACAACAGATCCTCAATCCCATGTTGAATGAAAAGAAACTAATAAAGCCAAATCCTATTTCATAGTTTTATCAACAACATTGATGAAAGTATAGTCTCATCAGGAAAACTTCCTTCAAAATACTGAGAGTTAATAAGTACTGAGTATTGTAATTAATTAATTTACCCAAAGTTAAGAATGAGAGATGTATAAGAAGGGTTAAATGGGATGTTGTAGCTGTCTTGGAAGTGAAAAAATTACTAGTCTATTCTAACTACTCAGCCGTCAGCTTGTGCAATTTTCTCAGGATGCAATTGTTTGGTGTATCACAAGTTCAGTCAATATAATGGTAAATCAAGCAAAATTAATCCCATTGGCAATTCCTCTTTCAGCTCCAGAAAAATAAAACGCAAATCTAGTTGAATATATAAATGAGACATTCAAAAAAAAAAAAAAAAAAAATTCCAAGTTATATACCTGAACTAAAGCGCTGCCTTCGTCACTAATCTCGACAGGCGTAGCCATGTACTGTAAGAGTAATACCAATTCATACTTAAAATACAAGTCGTGCCCAAAGCTAAAATTGAAATCCCATCTTCCCTGGGCTTGATATTTGATGAAGGAACATCAATTTGATATATAGTGATGTTCGAAAGCATCATATAAGCATTACCCACAAGTGGAATTTTCACATTCTTTTCCATATTGGGCAATCGAAGTGGGATCATTGACGAAATTGCCTCATTTACAAGCAAGTCTTTCACGAAATCAAGACCATCTTGAGTTATTACCAAGCATGGAAGATTGGTCGGTGGGCTGATTCTCAGCATACAAAGGAATCAAAGAAGAAGCTAATAGAAGTAGATATAGAGAAGGCACCATTTTGGTTTCTAGGTTGCAAAATCTGGAGGTGGTTCCTTGACGCAAAGATGATAGAAGGTGCAGAGAGACGAGTACAAAAATCGCTCGACTTGTGCTGGTGGGGGAAAAATCTGTCGAAGTGAAACGGTGTCGCATGTTATAATTTGTCCAGATCCCATTTTAACCCAAACGGCGTCATTTCTCTGCAGAGGACAGAAGAGAATATTAAGCACAGTGAATGGAAGCCAAACCCGAGAATATTGCTTCTGAGACAATCCGCTCCGGGCGCTCCTAGTAATATCACACCTACTGTTAATGTGCCAAGCTTTAGAGTAATACGTGGCTTTTTCATTTAACTCATTCACCACCGACACCGAGCCGTGCATCATCTTCAGTGAGATATTTGCTTCGATTGTCGAAGCACAGTACGAGCACCCAGTTACTGCGAATATTGAGGACATGCTTCGCTATATCACAATTGTTTTTGCTTATTGCATTTACAGAGTCTGAAATGCAGAGAGACCCCAAATAACCCAATTTCTTCGGAGACTTCAATTCACGAAGATCCTCCAAAGATCATCACTCTCTCTGCCATAATCGATCGATCCACAAATGTGAGAAAATCATCATTCCTTCCTTTCAACAATTTCATCACTTAATCCGTTCTTGAATCTATTTTATTTCCACAAATCTCTGCATTTCTGCTCATATCCGATTGATTCCACTGATATTATGCACAAGTAGGTTAATTTGGTTGAATGAATCGAATTGTTCGCGATGCTGAGGATAAATTTAGATTCTATAGTTCATCTTGATGATTTTCGCACTAACGATTAAATTCACTTCTATCAATTCGAGCACATGATTTCGCCATCATGTTTTAATTGGATGCAATCAACGATGGTTTTATAGTCGTGCAGAAACGGTATTTTACAATACTTGAAAGAAAGAACAGGAAGAAGAAGAAGAGTCGGGAGAAATTACGAGGTGGGGGGGGAGTGTGTGTGTGTGTAACAATGTCTCAGCTGATGGAATTATTGGGTGTTGCCGATTCTAAGTTCCTGAGTAGCAATGATAAAGAACTTGATGAAGATGAATCTGAATGCTTTGAATCAGAGGTTGAGAAACATTACTTCGTTATTCCGGCAGCCAAGAAATGATTGTTTGGCCGGAAAAGGCCTCTTCATGTTGTTCTTGGTGCCAACCTAGGTAAATTCCCTTTGGCTTAATAATTCGTTCCTTTCTTCACAGCGACGGAGGACGACGGCCGGGAATGAGGTCAGCGGGAAGGATGTGCGGTTATGGCTGGGAGAGGCAATGGAGCTAAGTCGGATCTGTTGATGGAGTTTGACATTTTTATTTCTTAAAATAATAAATTAATATTTGTGGGTTTTATTTATTTTTTCCACAACCTAAGGGATATTATTTTAGCTAAATCTGTCACCGGTTTTTGTCAAAATAATGGTCAACATAACTAAGATTAACGGATATGGTATATTTGCTCTAGTTTTAAGAGTTCATGTATTTTTGCACGCACAAAAAAAATTTGATGTTGGGTTCTTTTGAGGATAAAGTAATACGTATTTTTTTATACACCTATATATTTTTATACTTTTACCTAAAAAAATGAATATATGACAGTTACTCAATTGCCAGAAAAAAAAAAAAAAAAAAGAGACACTTACTCAAATATATGAAATGTAATTTATATATTGAATTATTTTTTAAACATAATTTTTTATCGTGAAGGTTGTTTCAAACCATTAATAAGAAGAAGAAAATTCAACTTGCCCGCTCACACACCCTCACAAAAGAAAAATTTCTCACGAAAAAAGAAAGAAAGAGGAAGATCTACATGACAAGGCAAACATGTATTATGGGAAAATGAATTTTCAAATTCATTTTAATTTAATAGGAATTCCATTTTTGAACTAAAATACTAAATGTTGGGTATTATGGGAAAATGAATTATGAAGGTAAAAAATTTAACATGAATCAATATAGGTTATTTGTTTGATTTAATATTCTATCGGCATTCATTTGAGAATCACACTATTACCAAAAAAAGGTTTTTTAGATTGGATCTCGAACCGCTCTTGATACAGACGATCTAAAAATTTGTTACTTTTAATACCGGTTGAACAACTAGTCTTAAAAGTAGACTGGACTGAAAATCCTTCCCACAACCACCATCGGACTAGATTTAGGGGGAGAAAGGGACCTGGGAGGCGGGGGGCAAATCAGTTTTGAGCATACCACTCAGCCAGAGAGCGGTGAGTCCGACAGAAATCTTTGGTCTTTATGGTTGATTTTTGGTGCAGAGTGGTTGCCAAGACCTACTACTACAACAAGCGGCACTTTATTTGAGTGTGGCTTCATTTCAACTTCTTCGTCAATGTCATAACCTGTTAATAGCAACAAAATATGAATATGAATCCCACTCTACAACCTAATCAAATGGAGAAACTATTCGTATATACATGCATATGCATTTATCTTTCTTGTACAAGATCTAGATAAGGAACCAAACCATTCTGAGAAGAAAAACAACACTTACAATCAGATTTCTTCCAACCCAGTATGAGCTTTTCTCGGTCAAATACATCTTGGTAGCCTGTCATGGAGTTTTCTGCAATAAAGATCAAAACAAGCAAGGGCTAAAATTATGGAGAAAGATTACTGAGAATCAATATATATTTTACTTTATAATAAATTAGCACATGTTTATTGGTATATAGGGTAAAAGGACCAAATCTGGAATCTTCAACAAGAACGGATCCAATCCTGATTGTAGAGGTGAGATGAGAGTTGAGAGGATTTTTTATTGTAGATCTATAATCTTCCATGGATGAATGAGAGATGAGATAGATAGATAAAAATTGTGGTGGTGGGTGAGGCACCGATCAGCGATGCAAAATGAGAGTTATCGCAACAGGAAGAAAGGTTCAAAGAGCGAAATTTAATTTCCAGCGCAGGAAAAGAGAAGATTCATCTTTTAAATCAGATTTTTAAAATATGAGGTATTAAAAGTCTAACTTTTAGACTGGACTTCTTAAACATCCGGGTCTTAAAAGCATTTTATATTTACAAAACTATCATTAGTAATACTTTTTAGACCGGTTGTTTAAAAAACTAGTCTAAATAATATTTTTTAGACCTCATATAATAGAAACCTGTCTAATTTTTTTTTTTATTTACGAAATTGCTACCAATTATACTTTTTAGATCTATTCCTTTATTTCTGATCTAAATATAATGATTTAAAAACCTCTTTTTGTAATAGTGTCAACATTGTAGTTAGTTTTTTAAACTATCAATACTAAGATCCAATCATTGGTCATAATATATGAATCTATGTCACTTAGGTTTTTTTAAAAGGGTAAAGGAGCAAAAATACATATGTGCTTTACCCTCAGGAGCGTCCAGCACCATATGCTTTTTTGGGAGCAAAAATACACACGTGATTACCATTTTGGAGCAAAGTCACATCCCACCGTTAATGGCTCAAACGTCCATTCTGCACAGTGTATTATTTATACTTGATGAGAATTGTTACAGGATCGTGGTTGCGCAGTGGGTATCATTTGACTACATCGATAGTGGGCCCAGCGCTTTTGACTCTTCCATTCTCATTCACACTTCTAGGATGGATTGGTGGAGTTTTATGGTTAACCCTGATTCTCATAATGAAAACTTTTTGTACAGTTAAAAAAAGAAGCTCTGTTTTATACGGTTAAAAACAGAGTATGGTGAGAATAGGCTTTGGATTTATATGAACCAATAAATTTTCACCATTATATTGCTCTGTTCTTGGTAGTTTCCTGAATTTCTGCATTGGTGGCTTTGCAGGCATGAGGCTGAGCTTGCTCACATTGTGATGAAGAGAAAGCGATTCCGCCCAAGAAACGGTGTGGCATGTAGATGGAAAATGATGTGATGAAGAGAAAGCGATTCCACCCAAGAAACGAAGAGGGAGAGGAGGTGGCTACATGATGAACACGAGGGAGAGCAACAATAATAACAATAAGAGGATGAAGACGAAGATGAACAAAATCTTATATTACGGACATGGAGTATATGAATAGCTGAAAGCTAGGAGGAAGGATGTAATTACAACATATATAATCACATACTGACTACTGAGGAACTCCATTTCACCCTCAATAATTCTCTCATGCGCGATGTCAAATGATTACAATATATGCGTTGATGCTAGCTGGTACAAGTTGTGATCATCACTCACATTTATCTTCTTATACACAAACTTGTTAGCTAGCCAAATATAAATACACAAACTCACAGCACTCAAACCAGCCAAAACCAAATAAAAAGAGTCAAGGTGTGCTCTATTCAAATTGTCTCCCAGCCATGTCTCATCGGTTCTTGAGCTAATATCTTCAACAATTGTTATAACAGCATTGCTCGCAAAGTCTCCGAATCTATGCAGCTCCGAGACTTCTCATCGTCTCCGACACTTGATCATAGAACAATTCCTGAAACCCTACAATAGCCAATGCATCAGAAACACCATAGATAAGATACTGAGGAAGCATCCCCCATATGCTCATTGGTATTACGGCTTCAGGATTGTCCAAAAGATGATTCTCTTTAGCAACACTAACCCTTTTGGCTTCTACTAAAGCTGCAACTATCATATTTAGTACAGATAACAAGAAGCCTAAACCAATCCTTTGCAAAACTGTGATACGAGATGGGTGTCCGGTGAATTTTCTGGCGAAGGGGACAAAGACTCGGTCGTAGATGGGGACCGCGATGAGGATGAAGACTCCAGTGAGGCCTTGAAGTGAAGCCGGAGGGATTAGGAAGTGTGATCCGATGGAACGAAACATTGTACTGCTTTGCTTGATGGCGAATGTGTGGAGTTGAGCGTGGACAACGTCGAACATTAGACAGCTCAGCCTCATGCCTGCAAAGCCACCAATGCAGAAATTCAGGAAACTACCAAGAACAGAGCAATATAATGGTGACAATTTATTGGTTCATATAAATCCAAAGCCTATTCTCACCATGCTCTGTTTTTAACCGTATAAAACAGAGCTTCTTTTTTTTTAAGTGTACAAAAAGTTTTCATTATGAGAATCAGGGTTAACCATAAAACTCCACCAATCCATCCTAGAAGTGTGAATGAGAATGGAAGAGTCAAAAGCGCTGGGCCCACTATCGATGTAGTCAGTCAAATGATACCCACTGTGCAACCGTAACAATTCTCATCAATTATAAATAATACACAGTGCATAACGGACGTTTGAGCCACTAATGGTGGGATGTGACTTTTGCTCTAAAATGGTAACCACGTGTGTATTTTTCTTTCCTAAAAAAGCATAAGGTCTTTGCTTCCTAGAAGGTAAAAGATACGTGTGTATTTTTACTCCTTTACCCATTTTAAAATATGTTTTCTGCAATTAGTCAACGTAAGTTATACAGATCAATCATGCATGTTAATTAGATATGATTTATGTGCTTATCAGGGCACAAGAAAAAAAAAAGAGAGAATTCATCCCAAGCAATGTAATTATAAAAAGTAATTAATAACAAATTAATAGCATGCACCTATTGTTACTTCCTTCACTAGAAATTTTCGTTTCAAACTGTTCACTTATTATAAAACTTTTTGAGTAATTACAATTGGAACCTTTTATATGCATATATCACATATGCTCCTTTAGGTGATAATTATATGAGATTGACAACTAATTTACATAGATTAAAATATTAATTAAGTCAGTTATTTTTTAAAAAGCGTGTTGATTTTTATGAGGTATTTCTTCAAACTATTTGCATAAAAACCTACTCTTGCTAATAAAAATTTTCTTAATATGTGCACTTTTAATTGGGACAGCCTTGGGAAAAAAATTACCCAACTCCTTCGTAAATATAAGAGCTAAATAATTAATTTATAAATACTAAAAAATCAGTTAAGTTATCATTTATAAAAGATTAATAAGATAGTTTAGGGGAAATATACTTAAATTTGATAAACAATTGGATTGAAATATCCCAATTAACTCTCACTGTTAGAACAAAATGAAGTATAAGTAGTACTTATCTGGTAGGTAGAGCGTATTTAAGTCTTATGTTTAGAATCAAATCAAATATCCCTCTAGTAATTATTACATTTAGGGGCTTTTTGGTATAAAGGGAGGAGGGGAACTAAAATTTTTGTTAGTTGAATAAACAAAAATTGAAGAAGTGGGTTATAGAATTTTAATAAAGAAACGATATAAGATATCAAAATATGGAAAATTAATTAAATTTTTTTAACCCAACTTCTCTAATCTTCTAAAAGCTCTTGCGTTGCCTAGCTCCGAAACTTGTGGTATGATTGATTACGATTGTAATACAACTTCTCTTCTGTTTTCTTATATTAAACATCACTGACTTACTGTTCATTTCGCTGTTTCGTTCATGAATTATTGTTGTTTTTTAATTATTATTATTTTCTGTGTGAACATGGTCGCTGGTTCTACGTTAATTTAATCCCAGTTCGTACTGTTAACAGAAAAGTCATCGATTTGACCGACCGACCAACCAACCTGGTTTTTGCCTTTTGCCATACGCAGAGGCTGAAATTCCAAGTCCATGTCAATCTATCCCCGTCTCCATATAATGAGCAAGAACCTCGTACACTAAAATTTAAATTCCTTGGGTTCTCTGCTGTTCATCATCTGGTACTTTTAAGTTTCTTATGATTCATTTAATTTATTTTAGTATATTCTTGTCTAATTGAGATTGAGGTACTTACATGATTCCTTTATGAACCTAAGCTAAATTTCACTTGACAAAACTTTCATCCAATTATAGATTTTTATAGCAGTGGACTTCGTATCATATATCTCCACTAATTGCAAGTTATTTATCTTCGTAACTTTGTGATTTGCAGGTTGTTGCTAGTCTCTGGCCTCAATGAGTCACCGTGTTAGCGATGAGGATGTGGAAAGGGTCACAGAGGAAACCAGAAGTGTGCATTCTTCTCGTCGACATGACGGGACGATTCACAAGGTGGGAGCTCCTCCTAAGCAAAATCTTCTCAACGAGATCAAAGAATCTGTGATGGAAACTTTCTTTGCAGATAAGCCCTTAGACCACTTTAAGGACCAACCTGCATCCAGAAAGTTTGTTCTGGGCATACAAGCAGTTTTCCCAATTCTTGATTGGGGACGAAGTTATAATCTTACTAAATTTAAAGGAGATCTCGTTGCTGGACTTACGATTGCAAGTGTCTCTATTCCTCAGGTAAGTAAGTAGTCCTCCTTAAGAGTCTGTCTGGTATGTGGGATCTGAGGGGACGGGTGGGAAAATTTTTATGAATTGAATTTAAAAAAATGAGAGAAGTGGGGTTGAAGGTTTTTAATTAATTTTTTTGACTCTTTTATTTTACATATTATCTTTGTTAAAATTTTATAACCCACCTCTCCAATTTTTTTAATTCTAACTGATAAAAATCTTCCTTCCCTTCCCTTCCACTTCCCTCTTGCCAAACATACCCTTAGGATTTTATTAATACACTGATATGCATATTTTGTTCTGGATCATGACTCACAAAATTATGGAATGCAGGACATTGCATATGCAAAGCTTGCGAATTTGCAACCACAGTATGGATTGTGTAAGTATTTTGATTTTTTCATTAATATTTGAGTTCACCAGGAGAGGGTGAGCCTTGGAAAAGGTCACAATTTTAAATCTTGGAAATAGTTTCTCCCATAGCGGGGTAAACCTACGTACATCTGATCCTTCCCGGACCTCATCTGGTGGTAGCCTTGTGATCAAATCTTTAGAGCAACACAAAAGATTGCTGTCATGTGATCAAGATATCACAAGTTTAAATCTTAAAAACAACCTTTTCTCACGTGGTGGGAGCCTTGTGATTAAATCCTTGGATTAACAATAAATCATGTGATCAAGAGATCACAGATTCAAATTTTGAAAACAATCTCTCTCCTTACTAGGGTAAGGCTGTGTACATCTAACCCTCCCTAGATCCCACTTGAGGTCCTCTCCCCTTGTGGGGTATAGTTGTCTACATCTAACTCTCCCCAAATCCCAACTGGCCTTGTGCACTGGCCAACCTTCTTTTTTTTTTTTTTAATTTGAGTTCATCCGGTAGACATCTCAGCCTCATGGCTCTATGTGATTAACTTTGTATCAATTATGTGCAGATGTCAGCTTTGTGGCTCCTCTTGTCTATGCTTTCATGGGAAGTTCAAGAGATATAGCCATAGGACCTGTGGCTGTGGTATCCCTTTTGCTTGGAACTATGCTGACAGATGAGATTAGTGACTACAAAAGTCATGACTATCTTCGTCTTGCTTTTACTGCCACCTTTTTTGCAGGAGTCACTCAAGTGGCACTTGCAGTTCTCAGGTATACCACTGGCACAGTATATGACCCAAATACATGATCTTCTCTCTTGATCTGTGTGAATTCTAGTTCAAAAAAAACATTACTTCAATTTTAAAGTTAAAAATTTTAGATGAAGTTTCAGAATATTTATATCCTTGTCATGCTCACTCAATGAGGTTATTGAGTAAGACCTTTTAGTAAACAATATATCCAAAGATTTAGTTTTGATTGAGCTCAATGGTGCCGTATAATTCATGTAGCCGACCCCACCTAGTGGGATAAGGCTTTGTTGTTGTTGTCGTCATACCCACCCACACAAGCCCTTTGTTTCTTTTCTCCATTCTGGGTGTTGAGGACCTGATCATGGAAATTCTAGTACTATTTCAAGAATCACTTTAATTCAAAAGCCTAGGCTGTTCAACATCTATAACAACTGTAATCTATGACAACTTCTCATGTGGAGTAAGTGACATGTGGGGTGTCAGGCATCAATCCGAACATGTGACATGTGGGAGGGCCATCTTCATCAAAACCAACATGGCACTTGAATATTGACTAATCTATAACAACTTTGCAGGCTTGGTTTCCTTATTGACTTCTTGTCTCATGCTGCTATTGTTGGATTCTTGGCCGGAGCTGCCATTACTGTAGCCTTGCAACAGCTCAAAGGATTGCTTGGCATAAAACACTTCACCACGAAGACTGATATAATTTCTGTCATGCGCTCAGTTTGGAGTAACGTGCACCACGGGGTACTAAATGAAGTTTTGATTTTGCTTTCTGGGTATACATGTAAAACAACATAACTAAAAGCTCACAAGCTTTGTATTTTTTACAGTGGAATTGGCAGACAATAGTCATTGGATTAGCATTCTTGGCTTTCCTCCTTGCAACTAAGCATCTGGTAAGCATGCCATTGATTACACTTTCCATAAATTCTTCCATTACAATTTTTCTGAATTGTTATTTTTGTAATGGACAGGCTAAAAAGAATAAGAAACTCTTTTGGCTGTCTGCACTTTCTCCTTTGGTTTCTTTTGTACTTTCCACCTTTTTTGTCTACATTACTCGTGCTGACGAAAAAGGTGTTGCAATTGTAAGTAGCATCAACTTGACTTTTCTATCATAGCATAAAAAAGGTCAACTTTAGAGCTGAAAATTAATATGCTATTTCAGGTGTCACACATAGAAAAGGGAGTGAATCCATCATCTGCTAAAGAAATTTTTTTCAGTGGAAAATATCTTGGCCCCGGTATTCGGATCGGTGCAATAGCAGGTTTGATTGCGCTCACGGTATGCTAATTCTTCACATGACTACTGATTCCTAGCCTGGACAGGGCTTTCTCTGACATAGCTGATTCCAACTTTGTTGAATTGTAGGAAGCTGTAGCAATTGGAAGAACATTTGCTGCTGCGAAAGATTATCCATTGGATGGTAACAAAGAAATGTTGGCAATGGGAACAATGAACATTATTGGTTCACTGACATCTGCCTATGTAGCCACAGGTGCAAAAGAGAAAAACCAAAGAGCGAGATATGTCTATATTATCTAATATGTATTCTCTATGATCCTTAATATAGGACATATTTAGAATGGGGAAGATTTATGAAATGTCTAGGAAAGATTTACCTATTGATGTTCCCTCAATAATAATCAAAGAGAATCAAAGAGAACGGGGAAGGAGGGAATTAAAGAAGATGATTAAAGTGTTTTAGAAAACACATGTCATATTAGTTAACTTAATTAATTTCCTTAATCTTATTTAATTAGGTAATATTTGAATAGACCTTGATAGAATTTCTATCGTTTATGCAGGATCCTTTTCACGCTCAGCGGTAAACTACATGGCTGGCTGTCAAACTGCTGTATCAAACATCATTATGTCGATCGTCGTGTTATTAACTTTGGTGTTCATCACACCACTTTTTAAGTACACCCCAAATGCAGTGCTCGCTTCAATTATAGTAGCTGCTGTGATGGGCCTTATTAACATTGATGCAGTAATTCTGCTATGGAAGATTGACAAATTTGATTTTGTAGCCTGCATGGGGGCCTTCTTTGGTGTGATTTTCAAAAGTGTTGAGATTGGCCTTCTTATCGCGGTAAAAAAGAAATTGAAATAATTTTTTTTAAAGAAAAAAGTTATTACGGCATTTTAAATCTTTCAAGGATTTTATAAACTCATCATGTTTTGCAGGTGGCCATATCATTTGCCAAAATCCTTTTACAAGTGACAAGGCCAAGGACTGTGGTACTTGGGAAGCTTCCAGGGACCAAGGTGTACCGGAACATCTTTCAATACCCAAATGCTACACAGATTCCCCGGATGCTGATTATCAGAGTTGACTCTGCAATCTACTTCTCAAACTCCAACTATATCAAGGACAGGTGATTGATTGAACTTCTAATCCCAAATATTGTGTTTATTCCTTGAGAAATGAGCTGGTTTAATAGTTAAGGGTTTATATATGAAGTCTTAGGAGGTTCATTTCCCAAAAACAGAGAAAAATTAGTGTTCTGCAATCTGCGTAATTTAAAAACATATCTAGTTACAATGATGTAGTGATGATGTAGATATAGAAACCTATGAGCTGTTGGCTTCAAACGATCACTACCAATAAATATACATATATGCAGGGTAACCTTAAGAAATCCAATGTTTTTACTTAAGATGTACTACCTATAGTTCTAAATATAATAGCTAGATAAGGGGTTTAATCTGTTCTTAATATAAGATTTCAATCTATTTGTCTCCCATATTTATAACTTTTCCTTCTAGGTATCCCTATTGATCAAACATAGTTTCCATCCAGAGGTAGTTATAATGCACATGATCAGAAAATGGTATCCTAGAGTAACAAACAAATTTGTTACAAATAACTAACTTAACTGATTTCCTTAATATTTGCAAATAAATTATTTACCTTTTATATTAAGAACCAGGGGTAGTACTACGTATAACCTTGGAGTTCCTAGACCCTCCACTGTCATTCTTACCTCATGGATGATCTAATGACAATTTGCAGAATTCTGAGATGGCTGCAAGAAGAAGATGAACAGAGGAAAGAAAGTAGTTTTCCCACAGTAGAATATCTGATTGTTGAAATGTCACGTAAGGGTTTGCTTTTAGATGATTTAATCTTGATATTGATTATTATTAATCTACAAAACATTTCTTATTCATGGAACTATATCCCTGCAGCTGTTACTGACATTGACACTAGTGGCATCCATGCCTTTGAAAATTTACACAAGAGCCTTCAGAAAAGAGGGGTCCAGGTGAATAATACATAATCACATGATTCAACATTATCTTTGCATCAATATTACAAAATATTCTTGTGAGTGAGCCTCAAGGTAACAATAATGTTGCTTCACGGATTCAAATCTTGGAAACATAACAACTTCTCTGCTTGTATGGATAAAGCTGCTTACATTTATTCTTCCCTACATCTTATTACCACAAAATTGTTCTCTGTAAAATTCTTGTGGTCTACTCTATATCATTAATCCATTTATCTTTCTCACAGCTTCTCTTTTCAAATCCTGGGACAATTGTAATGGAGAAGCTCTATGCATCCAAGTTAGTTAAAGTAATTGGGGAAGACAGGATATTTCTATCAGTGGGTGATGCTGTTGCAACTATTGGTTCAAAGGTTGAAGAAGTTTGAGAGGTTGATAATATATTTTCAAGCTAAGAAGTAAGAACTCATTCATAAATTGTGAGGGGAAGGTTGTGAGGCCATGTTTCAAGATTGCCTTGCCAATAATAGTCCTACGTGGCATGCTGCAGCCTTCCTGTGTTGTTATATTATTAGCTAGCTAGGCTTGTTGTCCTTCCACTTTCCAAAGTAGTTTCTGAATTAGTCCATGGTCGATTCAAGGCGCTTATAAGGGAAGATCATGCAATACAAGGTAAAGTGTAAATATGTTCTGTTCATAATTTTGTCTTGACATTTTAGTTTAAGTTTAATCTAAAATGTAACAGAAACAAGCAACCATCTGAGGCTAGTTCAAGGGGTAAAGATGAGATGAGGTTATAGGTGTAGTAATAAAGAGTTTAAACCCCTTTATGATGCATATTACTAAAAAGATAAATAATAGACGAAAAGTTTTTGGGAGTTTGTGTTTTTTTTCTTGGGCTTATAGCTAATATTTATCTTAATCGGTTGAAGTAAATTTTTTCTTCAAGACTGACTGTTTGATTTGTTATAATATTCATTTATATCATTGAATTTGTTTCCCCTGACCCTGTAAGTGCAATATTTGGCCGTTAAATTCACTTTAGGGGCTCATGAAGAAATCACCATCAACATTAGTTCAGCCAAACCAGTATACTGACAAAATTCTATGGTTTTGTTATTGGAATGTTGTTGTTCAGACAAAGTATCAATTAATTTTGGATTAAGTAACAAACTTATCCCGGAAGTTTTCACGGAGGAACAATGTTATCCGGAAAGTTTTTCTTATCTCAATGTTACTTCAGGAGTTTCAAAACATAGCAATGTTACCTATTTCCATCAAAAAGTTAACGGTCAACATTAATTTTTTGACGGTCAATGTTAATTCTTTGATGGAATAGGGCAACATTGCTACATTTTGAAACTTCCGAGACAACATTAAAAAGACAGAAAAACTTCCAGTGCAATATTGTTCCTAAGCTTATACTTCTGGAGCGGATTTACCACTTAACCTATTAATTTTAGACGTGAAAGTATAGTTTATGATAGATAAAAGGTTCAAGTGAATCCAATAGCACGAAGTATTTTTCCAGGTTTGAGGGATTTGGGGGAGGGGAAGGGAAAATTTTCTTTCGTTGATTTGAAAAAAAAAAAAAAATTGTAAAAGTGAGGTTACAAAATTTTAATAAAGAGAAGATATAAGATAAAAAAAAGTAAAAATAAACTAAACACTTTTAATCACACTTGTCTCATTAAGAAAATTTCCCCTCGTGAAGTGTAAATATGTCATGCTCATAGTTTTATCTTTACATTTTAGTTTAAACTAAAATGTAACATAAGGAGGCATCCATTTGGGGCTAGTTCAAGTGGTAAAGATAAGATGAGGTTATTTGTGTAGGAATACATACGTATGGTCTTTAATATAAAATTTACTTTATAATTCAATTTCTTCATTAAAGTAGATCTTATATTAAGGTCTAGAGGTGGTTATAGAAGAGTTTAAACCGTTTCTGATGTAACTAAAAAAAATAAATAAACAGAAGAAATGTTTTTTTTTTTTTGTGAAGTTGTTTTCTTTTTCCTGGGCTTTAAGATTATATTTATCTTTAAATAAACGTATGAATAACACAAATTATCAAATATTTTGGTCATTAATTTGTTAATTGCATTATTATATTATTTTGATATTATATATCTATATGTTATTTTTGAAAATTAAAAAAAATAATTATTCCGGTATTCCCTCTGCATGATTTGACTTATTTTTTTAGTTAAAAATAATATAATGCTTCTTATTTCTAAGTTGATCACTTTGTTAAAAATACTAGCTTTAACTAATTAATGTTCTTAAATTTTAAAAAGGTCAAAGTATACTTTTAGTCCTTTAAACTTACATGAGGTATACTTTTGGTCCTTTAACTTTATAAAGTATACTTTTAGTCCTAAAATTTTAACACCGTTAATGTTGCTTATTCCATTAAAAAAACTAACTCAAGTGATGATTAATAACATTTATTTACACAAATTTTATATATTCTTCAATTTATCCATATTTTAAATTTAAGTTTAATAGATTTAATTACACAATCATCACTTAAGTTTACATTATTATCACTTGAGTTTGCATTTTAGTTAGTAAAACTAACTGTTAGAATTATAGGACTAAAAGTATACTTTATAAAATTAAAAACCAAAAGTATACATCATGTAAACTTAAAATACTACTTTAAAATTAATGTTCTTAATTTTAAAAATTAGTTAACATATGGCTTTACAGAAAGGATGAGAGGGGCCATTAAATAAATAATGAGATATAAATACTTTTAGTTATGTGCTTATTTTATTAGCAATATAGGATTAGGGCTTATATATATAAAAAGCATTCATGATGACAAACTAGGGGTGTTCATCATGCCCAGCGCTAATCCCCGTAGCGCGCCAATCGAAAAATCGCCCAAATTGACCAAGGAAAAGCCCAAAAGGGCTAAGGCGAGGCACAAATGGGGGCATTTTTGCGGGGCATCACGGCATGGTATGCCGCCGCCCATTTGGCCCGCCCGTAATTATTATATTTTTTTAATAGAATAAAAAATTGTTATATATATATATATATTTTAAAGATGGTATTATATATTTTTTACAAATTATATATAACTTATAATAAAAAAATATCATCATTTCTTCTTCTCTTCCCTTTTCTCAACTTGGATGCCCTAGCCGTTTTCTCCTCTCTCATTCATCATTCTCCTCTAGCTCGATGATCTGCCTGAGCCTGACTGCCTCTCCATTATCCAATGCTTGATAATCGGTCACATGTAAATAATGTAATAATATGATTTCTTTGTTGCTTTCTTACAGGATTATGTATTCTATTTGAATTTTTCAATATTGTTTATTAGGTATGATTTGAATCTGCTTTTTTCACATAGGGTGTAACAGGGTATCGTCACTTGGGCATGTAAGGGCCGCCCCCGCCATTATTGCCCTACCCAAAAATGTTAGGGCTTCTATCGGGCGAGCGGGACATTGGGCGCATTTTCTTTGCCTTGAATGATCTTTCGGCGAGGGTCGGGCGGGGTCTCGCCCGCCCATTATTGCCCATGAAGACCCCTATGACAAACTCATATTTAATTTCTTGAAGAAAGGCCTGTGTCATTGTCTCCCACTAACAGATAATTATAGTTTAAGTCCCACCCTTCCTGAGAAAAAAAAAAAAAAAAAAAAAAAAAAAAAGTCCCACCCTTTAAGTATATTGTTCCCTGTATTTTTAAAAAGAAAAAAAGGCAACGTATGTTCCTTAATTGCGGTCCAGGTTCATTCATCAGAATTTTATTATCCGTTTAAAGTAATTTTTTTAAAAAAATATTATATAAAAGGATATAATTGAAGTTGAATTGTTCTAACTTCTAATTTTCTGTATTTTTTTACATTTTCTCATATATGTGGCTCAAAAGTCAAAATCATTGCTCTCTCTTTATTTATTTTTTTCCCTTTTTAATAAAATATTCTATGATGCAGACAAATTGCATCACAAGTATAATAAAATATATTGAATAAAAATTAAATAATTCTTCATTTTCATCTTATTATGTTGATATCATCCGTAGTTAAAAAACGTACACAAATATATTTGGTTTCTTAACGTTATATTTAATTGTGTCGTCATGAAAATCGCATTACCGAGAATATTACTAGTATTTTAGAAGTGTTACTAGTACATGTCAAGTTTTATTGCATTGTCTATACTGTTGTCATTTTCTATATTTTAGAAGTGTTACTGGTATATGTCAAGTAACCATAAGTGACAATAGATTGGGTCACCAAACCGAAGGCTAGCAAACCTTTTTACACCAAAATAATGATCAAAAGTATTGCATAAGTGCAAAAGTGTTTAACCTCTACAGTAATGAGCAAAAATAATTTAACAACACAAGCACAGATACTTTATGCATAGCCCTAATAAGTAGGCTTCTTAGCTTTGACTTTGTTTCTTTGAATTTGCGTCTCACTATGTGCTAAGAGCTGGGAGGTTGTCACACATGGTTGTCTTCTCCATTACAAACTCGGAGGTTGAAATGGAAGGTCAAAACTGAGTGGATCAGGATCAAACTGAATGCATCTTGAACCTTTCAATATTGTTTTGCTAGAGTTACAACCCCTGGACTTTCTCAATTCTCGTTCATTTGAGATGGGAAATCTTGTTTGTGGATCAACAGTGTGTGCATATGCTCATCTACTGTGCCCTCTTGAATAATCCCTCAGAACTAAGTCCAGGCTACAAGAAAAGCATAAAACAAGTGAGTAAATATTTCAAACCCAATAAACAGAGTTGACATGATAGGGTAAGTATTACCTCCGGTTCTAATTATAAAACCTAATTAACTTTTTTTTTTTTTTTTTTTGGAAGAGATTAAAGAAACCAAATAAATTATTTAATCATTTTATATTTTGTGTATCTTAAAATTATATAGTTAAACTAATTAGTTTAAAGAAAAATACAAATACTTTTTAAAGTAATTTAATTAAATTTTCTCAATCTCTCCAAAAAAAGTCAAATAGGTGCTTATAATTGTGACCAAAGAGAGTAACATAATTTCATTGTAAACACTACATCTTGTGGTCTCATTAAATCTTATCTCAAACCCACATTCAGCTCTTGTCTTGTAGGTAGACGATCTTTTTGTTGTCCTGTGTGACGAATTAGAGGGTTCAGAAGTGGATGGTGCTGGTTGGGAAGGTTGGGTGTCGTTAGGTGCTTCTTCAGTGGGTTGGGTTGGGTTGGTTCAGAGGGCTATAGAGAGGTAAGAGAATTGGAAGGTGATTATTGTTATTGATTGAAAGGGAAACTTTGACCATCATTTGGATGTTTTTGAGAAGACTGGCACCTGCTTGGTCCAGATTCATTAAAAGAGCGTTAAGTAGTAAATATATCTTAAGATACGCTCACGAAAGCGATTTTGTCCTAAAAGTTTTTTTTTTTTTTTTGTTGTTCCGAAAGTTTAAAAAACGCATATCTTACCCCTTTTTCCGTTAAAAAGTTAATATCAATTTTTTAACAATCAACGTTAGGTTAGATGTGATTAGATGCTTCTTGGGTGGGTTGGGTTGGTTCGGGGGCTATAGAGAGGTAAGGAAATTGGAAGGTGACTGTTGTTGCTGATTGGAAGGGAAACTTTGACCCTCATTTGGCTGTTTTTGAGAAGACTCGCACCTGCTTTTCCTACCCTTGCGGTCCAGGTTCATTCATCAGAATTTTATTATCCATTTGAAGTAATTTAAAAAAAATTCTTATATAAAAGGATATAATTGAACTTGAATTGTTCTTTTTTGATACACATAGTAGGGGAGGGGGTAGGGTTATATGCTGGGGGAATGTGCATTCAACTTGGACTTGCATCCTGCTTTTGAGAACTTGAATTGTTCTAGCTTCTAATTTTCTGTATCTTTTTACATTTTCTCACATACAGGCTCAAAAGTCAAAATCATTGCTCTCTTTTTTTTTTTTTTTTTTTTTAATAAAATATTCTATGATGCAGGCAAATTGCATAACAAGTATAATAAGATATATTGAATAAAAAATAAATAATTTTTTTTTTTATCTTATTAAGTTGATATCATCCGTAGCTTAAAAACGAACACAAATATATATGCTTTCTTAACGTAATATTTAATTGTGTCGTCAAGAAAATCACATTACCGAAAATATTTTTTTAGAAGTGTTAATATTATATGTCAAGTTTTATTCCATTGTCTATACTGTTGTCATTTTCTAATATTTATGTTTGTTTATTTTGTTTTATTCTTTCATGTCATAATGATATTGATATATATATATATATATATATATATTAATTTGATTTTGATAAAAACACGAATTTAATGATTGTTCAAGGATGAATATATGACACTTCCTCAATTGGCAAAAAAAAAAAAAAAAAAAAAAAAAAGACACTTACTCAAATATATGAAATGTAATTTATATATTTAATTATTTTTTAAAAATAATTTTTGTGTTGTGAAGGTTATTACAAACCATTATTAAGAAAAATTTTAAAAAATCCAACTTGCCCGCTCAGACACACTCACACAGACGAAAAATTTCTCACGAAAAAAACAAACAGGAAGATCTACATGACAAGCCAAACATGTATTATGGAAAAATGAATTTTTAAATTCATTTTAATTTAAAAGGACTTTCATTTTTGAACTAAAATACTAAATGGTGTATTATGGGAAAATGAATTTTTAAATTCAAAATGAACTGAAGGTCAAAAAATCTAACATGAATTAATATAGGTTATTTGTTTAATTTAATATTCTGTTGGCAATTATCTAAGAATCAACATCCTATATTCTTATTTAATTATTTAAACCATTAATATGAGAGAAGTCAGAACTAAGATCCAATTACGAGTCATAATATATAAATTCGTGTCACCTTGATTTTTTAAATTATGTTTTCTTCAAGTCAACGTAAGTTATTCAGATCCATCATGCAAGTCAATTATTCCCTCCGGGTCCCCAATTATAGAAGCTTTATTTATCGAAATTTGGAGAGATTAAGGAATGAAGTTAAATTAGTTAATTATAATTATTTTCCAAAAATACCCCTGCTGAATGTTGAAAATTACATCAAAGGCAAAATTAGTTCAATCGTAGCCCTCACACTTAGTCCATCTTCAATCCTCTCGCGAGTTGCGATCTCTCTGAATGCTATGCTAATGATCATTATTTGTTTACGAGATTGGTTGACAGTTATATGCATAGAGGCACTGTCCATATATTAATTTTTTTTATTTTACATTAAATAGTAAAAAAATTAAAAATCTTCATGGCGATTGTATTTAAAGTGATTTTAAAATATTTATGGTCTATTTGATTCCAAGAATTAGTGAGGTTACATTCATAATGTAATAGTAATAATTATATGAATTTGTGTGGTTAGTGGCTACTCATTAAAGTAGAATCTCTCACTTGATAGAATATAAGCGTGTTGTAAATTAATTATTGTGGAAGAAGTATTAGTAGGGGTAATATGAGAAAAATATGACAAAAATTGCTCAAAATTATTTTATAAGAAAAAAGTATAATTGAGGTGTATATAACATTAATGAGTTCCAAACATTATTTACTTTATAAAATATATAGGTGTATTATTAAATTATTATTGTCTTTAATTATTGTTAAGAAAGTATAAATAGGGGTATTATAGGAAAAAATTGACAAAATTTAAAACTTGCTCTTATAATTAGGACCAAAACCAACTCCAAAAAGTGTTTTATAGTTAGGGCCGTAGGGAGTATATATGATTTTTGTGCTTATCAGGGCAAAAGGAAAAAAAAAAGGGAGAATTCATCCCAAGCAATGTAATTATAAAAAGTATTAATAACAATTTGTCACTTCTTGAAGAATTCAAACTGCTCACTTATTGAGAAAATTTTCGAGTGATTATAATTGGAACCTTTTATATGCATATATCACATATGCTCCTTTAGTTACTAAATATATGAAATTGACAACTAATTTATATAGATTAAAAAATTAGTTAAGTTAGTTATTTTTTTTTTAAAAAAATGTGTTGATTCCCATGAGGTATTTCTTCAAACTATTTGCATGAAAAAACTACTCTTGTTAGTAGAAATTTTTCTTAATATGTGCAATTTTAATTAGGAGAGTCTAGGGAAAAAAATTACTCAATTCCTATATTAAATATAGGAGCTAAAAAATTAATTCACGAATACTAAAAAACATAACTCAATTAGTTATTTATAAAAGATGCGGATGAATAAAAGAGCGTTTTTTTTTTGGGGGGGGGGGGGGGGAATATAATTAAATTTGATAAACAAATTGGATTGAAATATTATAATTAGAGTCAAAGGATATCCCTATGGTTGTCAAACTTGTGAGTTTAAGAAATTCATGATAGTGATATAAACTCATAAGAGTTTAATTTCATCATTAAATCGGTATCAATGGTATATAATTAAATAATTAAAATATAAAAATAATATAACAGTTTGATTTAAATATATTTAAATTCAAATAATTGAAACTAAATCCCTCAACGTTCACAATTTATCCTATATAACAAAGTAATTTCTATAAAATATATATACAAAGCCGTTAAATATGATCAAATCGAAGAAATTAATATGAGTTTAAAAACGAGTTAATATAGTTTTGTAAGGTAGAAACGGAGAAACGATGAACTCAACATATAAACTAATAAGTTTAACTGAGTTTACTGATGATCGAGTTTACCAATAAAATTGACTCGATTTTGTAAACCGAAAACGTAAAAGTGGTAAAATCAGAAAATCAACTCGAGAGTTTAACAACAATCTCCCTACTAACTCTCACATATTTCACAGGTATCACAGGTAGAGTGTATTAAAGTTATGTTTAGAACCAAATCAAATCTCCTTGTAGTAATTATTATTACATTTAGGGGCTGTTTGCTATAAAGGGAGGAGGGGAACTAAAATTTTTATGAGTTGTATATACAAAAATTGAAGAAGTGAGTTATACAATTTTAATAAAGAGAAGAGGTAATATATCAAAGTATGGAAAATTAAATAAAATTTTTTTAACCCTACTTCTTTAATCTTTTTAAATTCAACTTATAAAATTTTCTCTCCCTTTCCTTTTCTTCCCCATCAAATCTCTGGTACCAAACAAGCCCTTAAGACCAAGTGTACTTTTTATCCACGTAATTGTTATCAACTTGAGTACAAATTCTTATAATTTTTTCATTATAAATTGAACTTGTGGTTAATTTTAATTCAATTTCGTACGCTTCCCATCGCCAGCAATATGTCAACTATGTACAAACCATTGATCAATTATTTAATTAAAAAAAAAATAATAGACTGAAAATTATGATATCCCAAATAAAATAATAAAACCCCCCAAATGTCAACTTTCTTCCCCATCCACACTCACAAATGAGGAAGAGCCCCTTGACCGGCACACACGTTGCATGTACAGAAGGGTGTGGATTGCAGTTCAAAAAATGTGTATTTTATTTCAATTACTTGGCGCGTTTTTATGAACATTCTAAATTTAGGGATTTGGAGAATTCAACGCTTTCGGTTCTGATGAACTTGGATGGAATCCCAGTCCCCATTCGTATCGGCATTCGTATTACTCCGATTGAACTTGGATGGAATCACACTCTCCATTCGTATTGGTATTGGTATTGGTATTCCCTACCTCTCTGTTCTGTAATCTAGCTGTACTCTTCCATTTTTGGTTTTATTAGTTTGATATATAATCAATTAAACCCCAATGCAAGCTAAAATCTAAAAGCTCTTGCGTTGCGTAGCTCTGAAACTTGTGGTATGATTGATTACGATTATAATACAACTTAACTTCGGTTTTCGTACATTAAACACCACTGACTTACTGTTCATTTCGCTGTTTCATTCAAAAATTATTATTATTGTTTAATTATTATTTTCTGTGTGAACATGATCAATGGTTCTATGTTAATTTAATCCCAGTTGGCACTGTTATCAGAAAAGTCATCGATGGTTTTTGCGTCAGCCTCTGATTGTCAACCTTTGGATGATGCATGATGTTATTTGTCTTGAATTCCTTTCAGACTCAAGATTCTAATCTGTACTGTAACGTTGGAGAGTCTTAAAAAATTGGAGAAAGAACATTTGCTAACTTGTCTGGTGTTTCAAAGTCAGCTGTTTTTCGCTTGATTAGAACTTGAGTTACTAGGAAAATCCAAAGCGAAATTCATCTTTTTCCCCCTTTTGGTCTGTGAATTTTCTTAACGAATTCACTTTCATCTTCTTTATGTCTCTATCTCTATCTCTCTCTCTCGCGCGCGGGCACCAGTTGAAGGCTTAATATATGGCCAACCTACCAACCAACCAACCAACCAACCTGGTTTTTGACTTTTGCAATACGCAGGCTATTAAAAAATTGATTTGCCTATTCTAACTTCATTATATATTCCCAATTGTTGATAAATACAGTGATACTGATACAATTTTTTTTATATAAGATTGGCACTTGCATATTCAACTACGTAGAGGCTGAAATTCCATGTCCATGTCAACCCATCCCCGCCTCTATATAATGAGCAAGAACCTTCTACGCTAAAATTTAAATTTGTTGGGCTCTCTACTGTTCATCATCTGGTACTTTTACAGTGTCTTTTGATTCATTTAATATTTCAGTATATTTTTGTCTAATTGATATTAAGGTACTTACATGATCCCTTTAAGAACCCAAGCTAAACTTCACCTGACAAAACTTGAATACAATTAGAGCTTTTTATAGAAGTTGACTATGTAACATATATCTCTACTAATGGCATGCTACTTCTCTTCATAACTTTGTGATTTGCAGGTTGTTGCTAGTGTCTGGCCTCAATGAGTCACCGTGTTAGCGATGAGGTTGTGGAAAGGGTCACTGAGGAAATCAGAAGTGGGCATTCTTCTCGTCGACATGACAGGACTGTTCACAAGGTGGGAGCTCCTCCTAAGCAAAATCTTCTCAAAGAGATCAAAGAATCTGTCATGGAAACTTTCTTTGCAGACAAGCCCTTAAGACACTTCAAAGACCAACCTGCATCCAGAAAGATGGTTCTTGGCCTACAAGCAGTTTTCCCAATTCTTGAATGGGGAAGAGGTTATAATCTTAGTAAATTTAAAGGGGATCTCCTTGCTGGACTTACCATTGCAAGTCTCTGTATTCCTCAGGTACGTAGTGCCCCTTTAAGATGTATTAATACACTGTCATGAATGTGTTTTTTGGATCATGACTCACATAAGAATGCAACACAGGATATTGCATATGCAAAGCTTGCAAATTTGAAGCCACAGTACGGACTGTGTAAGTATTTTGATTTTTTCTTTAATACGATATCGAGACTACAAACTAAGTTATACATTTAGGACCGGAGGAGTAGCATTTCAGTTCTTCATGTAGACATCCCAGCTTTGTGGTCCAATGTGATTAACTTTCAATCAATATTTGCAGACACCAGCTTTGTGGGTCCTCTTGTCTACGCTTTCATGGGAAGCTCAAGAGATATAGCCATAGGACCTGTGGCTGTGGTATCTCTTTTGCTTGGAACTATGCTGACTGATGAGATTAGTAACTACAAAAGTCATGACTATCTTCGTCTAGCATTTACCGCCACCTTTTTCGCAGGAATCACTCAAATGGCACTTGGAGTTCTCAGGTACACCCTCAGAACGTTAAATGACCCAGATACATTCTTCTTTCCTGATCAGTTTGTCTGTATGGGTTCTAGTGAAAAAAACCATTACTTGACTTTTGAAGTTTGAACATTTAGATGAAGGTTCAGAATATTAATATCCTGGTCATGCCCACTCATACAAGCCCTTTTTTCTTTTTCTTCTTTTTGGGTGTTGAGGACATGGTCATGGAAATTTGGTACTATTTCAAGAATCACTCCAATTTAAAAGCCTAGGTTGTTTCTGTTGACTTCTATAGCAACTCTCTATGACAACTTCGCAGGCTTGGTTTCCTGATTGACTTCTTGTCTCACGCTGCCATTGTGGGATTCATGGCTGGAGCTGCTATTACTATAGCCTTGCAACAGCTCAAAGGATTGCTTGGCATAAAACACTTCACCACGAAGACTGATATAATTTCTGTCATGCGCTCTGTTTGGACTAACGTGCATCATGGGGTACATAATAAAGTTCTGCTTTTTCTTTCTCTGGGTATACAAGGAAAAGATGACTAAAAGCTAACAAGCATTGTATTTATAAATTTTCTATTCTTACAGTGGAATTGGCAGACAATAGTCATTGGATTAGCATTATTGGCTTTCCTCCTTGCAACTAAGTATCTGGTAAGCATGCCATTGATTACCCTTAAATAAAATCTTCCATTACAATTTTCTAAACTGTTATTTTTAATGGACAGGCTAAAAAGAAAAAGAAACTCTTTTGGGTGTCTGCATTTGCTCCTTTGGTGTCTGTTATAATTTCCACCCTTTTTGTCTACATTACTCGTGCTGACAAGAAAGGTGTTGCAATTGTGAGTAACATCAGATTAACTTTGCTATGATGTTTGAAAAATATTATGAACTTTATAGCTCAAAATATGCTATTTCAGGTGACACACATAGAAAAGGGAGTGAATCCATCATCTGCTAGTGAAATTTTTTTCAGTGGAAAATATCTTAGCTCTGGTTTTCGAATTGGTCTGGTAGCTGGTTTGATTGCACTCACGGTATGCTAATTCTACACATGACTAGTGATTCCTAGCCTTAGACAGGACTTTCTCTAACATATTTGATACCAACTTTGTTGGATTATAGGAAGCTGTAGCAATTGGAAGGACATTTGCTGCTATGAAAGATTATCCGTTGGATGGTAACAAAGAAATGGTGGCAATGGGAACAATGAATGTTATTGGTTCTCTGACATCTTGCTATGTAGCTACAGGTGCAAAAGTGAAAAGCAAAAAACGCAAAAGATCTATATTATCCAATATATTGCTATGAAAGAGACCTTCCTAATATTGAATAGGTCTTGATAGCATTTCTATTGTTTATGCAGGATCTTTTTCTCGCTCAGCAGTAAACTACATGGCTGGCTGTCAAACTGCTGTATCAAACATCATTATGTCGATTGTCGTGTTATTAACTTTGGTGTTCCTTACACCACTGTTCAAGTACACCCCAAATGCAGCGCTTGCTTCTATTATAATAGCTGCTGTGCTGGGCCTTATTGACATTGATGCAATCGTTCTGCTATGGAAGATTGACAAATTTGATTTTATAGCCTGCATGGGAGCCTTCTTTGGTGTGATTTTCAAAAATGTTGAGATTGGCCTTCTTATTGCGGTAAAACCAAATTGAAAGAAAAGTTTTAAATTATGGTGTTTAAAATATTTTGCAGGCATTTTATGAAAGATTGGCCTTCTTATTGCAGGTGGCCATATCATTTGCTAAAATCCTTTTACAAGTGACAAGGCCAAGGACTGTGGTACTTGGGAAGCTTCCAGGGACCAAGGTGTACAGGAACATCTTTCAATACCCAAATGCTACACAGATTCCCCGAATGCTGATTATTAGAGTTGACTCTGCAATCTACTTCTCAAACTCCAACTATATCAAGGACAGGTGATTAATTTCACTTATAATTGTCATCCTTGAGAAATGAGCGATCCATGAGCCACTAGGTGTGGTTTAATAGTCATGGGTTTTAGCTATATGATTTCTCAGGTTCAATGTGCAAACCTTAATACATCTACAAAAGAAAAGGGAAAAAAGCGTTCTGCATAAATAAAAATGTAACAATTTTGAAAACTTAAGAACTGAGGTATGAGCTCAGTTATTACCAATAAATATGGAGAGGGAGACCTCAAGAAATCCAATGACTCACTCAATGTGTACTATGTATAATCTGATTTTCTAGACCGTCCAAGATCATACTTACCTGATGTCTATTTTCCATTCAAAACTTGCAGAATTCTGAGATGGCTTCAAGATGAAGATGAGCACAGGAAAGAAAGTAGTTTTCCCACAATACAGTATCTAATTGTTGAAATGTCACGTAAGGCTTCCTATTAGATGATTTGATCTTGATATTGATTGTTAATCTATATAATGTTCTTATTCATATGCTACTATATTCCTGCAGCTGTCACTGACATTGATACTAGTGGCATCCATGCCTTTGAAGATTTATGCAAGAGCCTTCAGAAGAGAGGGGTCCAGGTAATACACATAATTAAACATTTCTTCATCATTACCACAAAATTTTCCATGTAAAACTTGAACTCCCGTGTGTGTGATTGTGCACACTTTTTTCTTTGGTGGAACGTGTTGAGATTGAAGAATCACAAAGGGAAAATACTAATATTATTTATCCTTGGGATAAAAGAATACAAAAAGGCCTTTATATGGGCAACCTAATAAATTAACTCATAACCCAAGAAACTAATCAAATCAGATCATAATGATAGAATATTCATATAGAATCTTAATACATACTAAACGATATCCCTAATAATAATAATAATAATTAAAATATTAATTCTAAACTTGTTATTCTCAACATGACGTATACATGCTTGTTAGTCCTGCAGTATCTTCCAATTCAGAACCAAATGAATTGCTTATTTGCTGATAATCTCATCTATAATGATCCTATGCACTTCTAGAGATTAGCATGACATTATTTCTAGGCTTTTTTTTTTCCAAAAAAAAAAAAAAAAAAAAAAAAAGTGTTATGATCTTGAGTTTGATGAATTAGCTCTAAAATTAGTATTAGACCAAATGCAAGCTAGGAGCTACACAAAGTGCATTGTGCCTATTTTTTTACTAATTAATAACTCATTTTTTGTGTGTGAGAAAACAATCTTTAAATTGATTTTATTGTGATATCGTTAATCTCTTTGGCATTATTCTCACAGATTCTCTTGGCAAATCCTGGGCCAATTGTGATGGAGAAGCTCTATGCATCAAAGTTGGCGGACATTATTGGGGAAGACAAGATATTTCTATCTGTGGCTGATGCTGTTGCAACTTTTGGTTCAAAAGCTGAAGAAGTTTGATATTTTCATGTCAATGGGTTGGTTGATATGAACTGTAAGTACTAATTAAGTAGTGTTTCAAGATTACTTGGTTAATCATTATGGTCTGTGTCCTTCCCATGTAGCATATGTTGTACATATAGTCGTCTTTTGTTATTTCCCTTTCTTATTCCAAAGATTGTGTGCAAAGTCAATGGTCCATTCATGGGAGCTCTCAAAGCAAGATCATGCATTGAGTGTCATGAAATTTTGTAATCTGGTCAACTTTTTGTATTTACTTTCTGCACCAGTTTAAGTGAAACAGAAGAAAGTTTGGGAATATTTTCCCTCTGGCTACTTTTTCTGGCTTATAGTTTGTATAGTTGTATTCATCTCATTTGAAGGAGCTGTTTGGTATGAGGGATTTGGAGGGGAGGGGATGGTAGGAGAAATTTTTATGACTTGGATTTAAAAAATTATAGAAGTGGTTATGAAAGTTTTTAATTAATTTTTATTAATCATTTATTTTACATCTTTATTAAAATTTTATAACCCTACTTTTCTAATTGCCTTAAATCTAACTTATAAAAAATTTTCCTCCTGTCAAACATTGACAGACCCTTGGTGGAAGGAGTTAAAACAAATCCATGATTCAATCTCTGGCCCTTAAATTCAAATTACTACGGCTGATAAAGCAATCACCATTAAGGTTACTGTTATTGTTTAGACAAAGTGTTATATGACGGATAAGTGTTTGAATTTACTAATATCAAATAACTGCAAACAGAAATCTCAGTAAATCGAGAGCAACATTTGAAACTTAAATACTCCCGCAGTATTTAATATAAAACATATTTAAGGAATTGATCTTTGTCTTAAATATAAAACATTTTTTATATTTATCAATATTTTTCTAATATACCCTTATGATATTCCCTCAACAATAGTCAAGAAGGAGAAGAAAAGGGAATTAAGAAAGATGACTATGATGTTTTAGAAAATACACGTTTTATTAACTAATATTCTTAATCTAATCAAATTAAGGTAAATATATCTTATATTAATGACCAGAAACACTAATATCTTATCTACAATTGAAACTCCTGAATTTGTAACTGTCTAAAATTTGGAATTCATTTTTCACTAGCTAGTATTTTTTCTTCGCACTTTTTTTTTTTTCCGTACTCAACTTTCTTCCTTAATCGCAATTATGCAGGTGCAATCACCAGGAGATTGCTAATCAATGAAACAAACTTCCAATGTCTGAGTGAATATTTTATTTTCCTTATAGCTAGTGGAGTGTTATCGTTATCCTTATTAAACAAGAATCACAAATTTATATAGTAGTATTTTAATATCATCATCAGTTACACAAATTACTCTCTAAAAACATTTCAAATACAATGCTTGTCATTCCAACGCAGAATTATGCTTATATGCATAAAGAATCAGGTCCCAAGATTGTATAAATAGCACAAAAAATTAACATTAAGAAAACACAGAACAGAAACATTCTTAGTTATATATATTATCAATGAATTGATTACTAGTTATGACTTGTCATGTTTTGAGCCCTAGTTCTACTACCCAATGATTATTTCTCCTTATGAGCCATCCTTGTCTCAGACCTTATTTCAACTCAACCAATTGGTCTTCCCATCTTCTTTCCCATCTTTTTCCTCCAACTCCATTAACACTCTTATTATTCCACTTGCTGTTGATCAAGCCGAGTTCATAATCATATATACTCTTCTCGAAAGCTGCATGGAGCGGCACAAACATCATCGTACACTTCTCCTTCCTTGAAGGATCTAAGAACATGTCCGGGTGGTACTGAAGCGCCATCATTCTATAAGCCTTCTTTATTTCGTGAGTGTTTGGGTAACACTCAAACTGCGGTTTCAGAATCCTTTTTCTGTAAGTTCAGATAAAACCTCTCTCCCATGTTTACCTCGTAAACCGTAAAAACTATTCTCGAAAAATTCATCTTTGTTTGTATTCTTGGGATTCAAAGATAATATCTTGTAAAAGTTTTCGGTAGTATAGTTATCTCCTCAACCTCAATAGCTAGCTTCCTCGATCTACATGAAACATGTCGAGCACAGAGCCTTCGACATTGCCACTTTTTTGATAGAGGATTAAGGCCATGAGAGGGACTATTGTGAAATAGGGCAGAACTTGAGGATAAAACTTCCATTATTGCCTTGATATATTTGACTACCGAGTCTCCTAGAGAGGCATAGTATTCTCCAACATTTTATATATCTATAAATGGGAAACGTTTTTGAGAACCCTCCTAAATTAATATTTCTTTCCACCTGGGGAAAATAACTATAATTTAATTTCTTAAATAGAAAAAGAGAACTATGCATGGCTGACAAAACTAGGGTTTTGAATTGTTTTGGTCTATATATGTAGACGTTTTGTTCTTTGTATTTATCGAGATATTTTCTCGCTAATATCTACCAAGAAGGGACACAGAATAAAACATGGAATGTCTCAACGTGATTAGATCCAAAAGCAGACTTATGTTTATATTAATATTTAAGAAGACAATTTGATAAAAGAAACAAGCCCTATTGTACGCATTCAGAGCAGCAGCCTAACGACACATCCATCCATTTGTTTTATTCATAGCTAAATTAAATCTCTATAAGAGGTGGCCTGATAAATATATATTATATATATATCCCCAAATTATTTTTTGTTATCTCTCTCTAATTTATAGGAACAGATTTTGCGTCGAGACTGCATGTTAATAAGCTTTAATGATAGATTCTGACCAGTTTAATATCAACCGTTTCTTTAAAGAGGATCATACAATGATTTTTTTTTTTTTTAAATAATAGTTATATGCATACACTTTATATATTTTCCTAGTACTAATTTATTTCTTACTTATACCTAAACCACTGTCATGAGTCCTGTATCCTCAGGAGGGTTGCCTTGAATGAGGAACTTTATGAGGCACTGGGTTTGCCAACTCTAACATCTGGCTTTTAGAATGTTGTTCTCCATTATCTTGTTCCTGTTACAAATTGTGTTTTCATTTGCTAGTTTATATAGTGTGCTTCTCCTAAGTCCTCGTGCTCATTACAACCCCATTCATTATAATGGAAAAATGGCATAAATTTTATTGACTAAAAGGATCTAATATGAAGCATAATCAAATTCACGTCATTTTGAGCAATGAATTTTTTAAATAGGGACTTTTTATCGATATTTCATATTTGATTGATTATTATGTTCGCATGTCTTCTTGTCTTTTTTTTTTTTTTTAAAATTTTTTTTTTTGATCAATGAATTATAATTTTTATTTCACATTATCACATGCAAAGTGTAATTTGCATAATAGTACAAATTTAAACGATCAAATATATATAAAAGCTTTAATAAGTGCTAATTGTAGAATACAACCAAACACAAATAATTCGTAGAAACGCTGTACATTGCTACCTCTTGAGTGAAAGATGAAGAGGAGATCATCAAGCTGAGAGTTGTGTTGGTTAACAAGATAGATGAGTTGAGGGTTAGAATTTAGTCAGGCAATGAATTACGGATATGCACGTTGTGAGAATCAAATATTATATTGAAACCAACTCACGCTGGTTTTAGTGTCGGTCTGCTAAACGATGAGATTTTGAGTTTGAGTTTGTGTAAATAGAGAAGAGGCTTTTGAGATAGTTGCCTCCAATTGTACCGGACATTACTCAAATTTGACTCAGCTAAATTAAAAAAGAATAAAATATTACAACATTAATTAATTAATTAATTATTAAAAAAAAAAAAGTCTAAGGGTTAATCCAAGCCTGGCCTTATGGAAAAAATGGGACAGCCAGAATTTCCAGCACCATATTTTTATAAAAAATAAAATTATCACATGAATTTTAATTTAGAAATGATACCTAAAACGGGAGAATCAAAGGGAACATCCCCATGATTATGTTCAAATTTTAAACACTAATTAGTATTATTTTACTTTAGAGAGCTAGACGATTGATCAAGGAGTTGATTCAATTTGATCATTAATGAGATATAATTTGAACATTATTGTTTTGTTAAATAAAAGGGCAATATATTCACTAATACTAAAAGCAAATGGGTTTATCAAATTTTATCAAGCAAAACTCTGAACAAATTCATATAATAACTACAAAAATAAAAATACCAAAACACCCTTTATGTCATGACAAACGATAAATCCAAAGCAAATCTAACAACACTAATTAACGTCCACTTTTAGAAAACAGAAGTTAGAAATGAGGTGGTGACATTTTTAAATTTTGGCTTAACTTTCAACAATTTTTTCTAGATAAATAGTCGAAAGTTAAGCGAAAAATATAAGAAAAATGAATATTTTTGACTTTAACGATTGTTTTTTTTAAAAATAGTTATTGAAAGTTAAAAATTAAAAGTTACAATGACTATTTTAAAAAATAGTCGTTGAAAGTATATATGATGACTTTTTTTTTTTAAAAAAAAACCGTCGTTATAACTTTTTTATTATTATTTTTTTTTTAATTTTTTTTTCAAAAATAATCGTTGAAAGTCAAAAGTATTCAAAATTTTTGAACTTGTACTCCCCCCACCCCCCAAATTTTGTTCAAATATTTAAAAACACTATCTTCACACGTCGCTCTCTTACCACTACTACAAAATATAGATTTTACTTCCCTAAAAAACGCCTGTTTTTTCAAAAAGGGAAGTAAAAAAATAAAGACGGTGGTATTTTTGTAATTATGTGAGAATTTTGTCATATTGGACGTCTATTTTACACAAATGGATGCCAAAAGCTTCCCAATTTAGAAAATGAACACCAAAAGTAGGGACTTTTGGCGTCCTAACTCTAAAAGGGGACGCCACTTTTAGAATTGGGACACCAAAAAGTGGTCTTTCAGCATCCCAATTTAAGTAAATAACAACATATGTCTTAAAATTTTCGGTTTCGACAAAATCGGATATTTCGGGTAAAGTTGACCTTTTGTCAAAATTTCACCATTTCATTTCTCCAAATGCACATACATCATACATGGAATTTGTTAGAACAAATTTAGGATATTACAACCATAATTCTCTCTCTCTCTCTGTATGTATGTATATATATATATATATATATATATATTTATGTATGTATGTATGTATGTATTTTTTGTCTAGTATTTTCATCTCCATTTTGAATGTTTATAGATACTTTTGCACTTCCAAAAAACATATGATGTTTGGTGCATTTTAGGTAAAAGTTTTGGAAACATATTTTTTGCACTTTTACTATTTTTAATAACAGATGTTACCCTATTTTAATGGACATGTCCCTTTTTCCATCTTTTATAATGTTTATGGCTGTTTATATGGGTTTTGAAAATAAAGAGAAGGTCTATGTAATATAATTAAAGTAAAATGGTGGAGTGGTTGGAATATTTTACTCTTTTTTTATACATGCATCACAACCAAATTTGAATATTAATAAAATAAGTATTACTTTTTAAAAGCATTTAAATTATTATATTTTATGGCAAAATATATCTAGTTGTTGTTGATGTTAAATTAAAAAAGGAAGAAGCAGGGGTAGGTACATCTAGAAAAAAGATAGGCCAATAATCTGAAAATTGTTATGAAATTGAAGAAAATGTAAAGAAAAGTATAGAAAGTCGAGAGAGAAATTCTAGAGAGATGAAGAAATTCTTATTTCAAGTGTATCAAGAATGTTTACACAAGACCTCTATTTATAGACATTCAAGGGTTACTATGCAATGGACATTCACATTATAAATATATTCATAACACTCCCCCTTGGATGTCCATTATGAATGTGTCTCATTAAAAACTTTAACTAGGAAAAACCCAGTGGGATAAAAACCTAGCAAAAAAAAAGAGTACATCATTCATTGATACACCGTGCAATGCTTTGCCTCATTAAAAACCTTTCTAGAAAAACCCGAAAGGGACAAAGCCTAGATAAGGGAAAAAGAGTACAGCGTGTATCAACTCCCCCTTTTGACAATATCAGTATTACTCCCCTTGATGATAATAATACCATTTGAGAACTTTGAGTCTTTGAAGATCAATACCATGGACAAGCTTTTCAAAAATTGCTTCTGGAAGTGTCTTAGTGAATATATCTGCTAGATTTTCACTTGACTTGCTTCATGCATTGCTAGAATTTCTGCATGGTTAGCTAATGTAGCTAATATAGTCTGCTTCATAGATTGCCATGAAATAGTTGTACTTCCACATGTAAATAGATAACCTGTTTGTGATTTACTATCATGTGGGTTAGACAAAAATCCAGTATCTACATATCCAATGTGTAGTATAACCCCATGTCCATAGTGCCTTTGAGGTAACGAAGAATATGTTTTACTCCATTCCAATGCCTCCGTATTGGTGCATTACTATATCTTGCTTCTTCGTCAATTATTCGAGGTTGGAATGGATCTTTATCAATCTTCAAAGATCTTACAATCATTAGAGTACACAATGGATGTGATTTATCCATATAAAATCGTTCTAGGACCTTCTTTGTATAAACTACAAGGATCTCATTCTTTAGGTACTCGATCTGTAATCCAAGAGACCAAGACAGAATTTTGTTATGCCCAAATCTTTCATTTCAAATTCTTTCTTTAAGCAATTAATTGCCTTTTGAAGCTCTTCAGGAGTTCCAATGATGTTGATATCATCAACATATACAAGCAATTATAGTAAATTCATTTCTTGATCTTTTCATAAAAGGCATGGGCATATTGGGTCATTTTTGTACCCTTCTTTTAACAAATATTTTTCGAGACAATTATACCACATGCGCCCAGATTGCTTTAAGCCATACAGAGACTTATTTAATTTAATCGAGTATTGTTCTCGAGAATTTGAATTATATGCTTCTGGCATCTTGAGTCCTTCAGGGACAATGATATAAATATCATTGTCAAGTGAGCCATACAAATAGGCAGTCATGACAAGTAGTTGCATGTTTGTGTAAAGGCATGTTTATTGTAAGTCCTTCATTTACTGCTAAGCTACTCAAATAATGAAAAGTAGTTGCATCCACTACCGGTGAGTACGTTTCTTCAAAATCAATGCCAGGTCTTTGTGTAAAGCCTTAGGCTACAAGACGTGCCTTATATCTTGTGATTTCACCCTTGTCATTTCTCTTTCGTACAAAAAAAAAACCCATTTGTACCCAACTAGCTTTACATCTTAAGGTGTATGGACTACAGGTCTAAATACTTTTCGTTTTGCCAGTGAATTTAATTCTGCATTAATAGCATCTTTCCATAAGGGCCAATCCTTTTTTGTTGGCACTCGCTAATGGATTTTGGCTCATGATCCTCATTATCATTCATTACATCATATGCTATATGATAAGCAAAGACGTCGTCAATGTTGACTTCATTTCGGTCCCATCGGATACCATTCATAAAATAATTTATTGAGATCTCATTATTTTCACATATTTTAGGTACTGGTCTCTTACGGGACTATAACATTCTCTTACGGAGATATCTCTACCGGAGATAATGACTCTTCAGAGCTACCAACTTTTCTTGATTATCCTCAACTTGACCATCTATATTCTTAGCTCCTTTTCTCATTTGAGGATTTTTATCTTTGGAACCGATGGGCCTGGCACGCTTCAGCGTGCTTTAGATTCATTTATAATAGGTTGCCCTTCGGGGACATCAATTCGAATAGGAGCATTAGCATTGGAACATGTGACTTTGTCACTTTCTTTGGGTCGATAAATGCTACGGCATTCGATTAGCTAAATTCTGCAAATGAATTATCTTTTGAACTTCCAGTTCACATTGTTTTGTACGAGGATCAAAATGAGCCAATGATAATTCATTTCAGTTAATCTCTTTACCCAATGCTTATTTTCTCCCCTCATGTTGGGAAAACAATGTCAAATCTCAGTTGACAAATTATGCGAGATAAGTCTCCTAAATCCATTTGTTACCATTAGAAACATCATTCGTTTCATTTAGAGACAAACAAGAAGAAGAAGGTCCTTACACAACATTTATCCCAACTTTCTTTCTATATCCATCTATGTGCATTGTGGTGGATTTATAAACATTGCACATTCAAAAACTTTCCGGATGGAATTGTCAGGTTCCGACCAAAAACCAATTTTACGAGGAGAATTTTGTTAGCTTATATAAATGCTGCAATAATCAAATATACCAACATAGAAATCTTTGTTCTCGTAAGCATTGAATACATGATTTCGGATCGTATAATGCTGGAAATAGCGCTTAATTTATTCAAACATTACGCAAACTTCAAGTTGCATTCTTACAAACTTAAGTTGTAAGCTAATAATCTCACATGTAACCATCTTACGGATGCATCTTTCAAATTTGTATGGTTTACATGTCATTTCAATGGGCCCATATAATAATGTTTGATATATTTCTAGAGATCCATTACCAATCATGACCAATGATATTCTCATAGTCAAATCTATTTGAGAACAAACGATTACATAATACATAAACAATATGTTGGTTATTCATGAAGAATCTTCTCGGTTCTTCAATGGATGTTAATGCATAATCTTATTTGCATTATATATATATGACTCGGATGATCAAACGAGTCATGCCAACAATAAATTTATTTAAATCAGTAAACTTCTAGTTTACTATAATATATCTCAACCAATCATAAACTTTGATTTAAATCATAATCTGACCTTCATTTTGGGATATCTATTAGACTTTGTGTGAGAAATATATAACTTTTCCACTTTTCAAAAATTAGGTCACACTTGTATTGTATTATAACTCAACTCACACTTGTTTTCTAATAATCTCCCCCTCAAGTGTGAGTTACGTATGTCAAAATTACTTTCAAATCCTTTAAACCTCGAAAGGGAAAATCATGTTGATTCTTCAAGAATAAGCATATAATATTGCATCACTAGATAATCTTATAATATACTTCAATTTGTTTATATATGCAAAATATATAGTCCACCAATATTCATAATCAAAATAACTTAAAACCACACATATGGTAATTCTAGCAGGAAAATCTCATATCAATAAATTTATGGAATATGATAACAAAATAAGAAATTAAACATCAGTATTACCTTACAGGCTTATTCTTTCTTTTGAGCCTTGGCTTCAAAATAAATAATTCTCTGCAGCTTATTGCCTTTTTAATATCTCAATAGCTGCATTAGCAAACATTTAATTTGCTCATATGATATCCATTTCTATGTGATATCTTTAAAACTCAATAAGTTTCTTTTATAAAATATTTGTTACTTCGGGTAACAATATTAGCTTTTCCAGCCTTCAAACAAATTTATACTACCACATATATAGTTTGAACATTAGCCTCTCTTATAAAGGGGCAAAATATGCTAATTAGTCCCCAAGACTATTAGCTTTTTGACATAAATCTTTGTAAGTTATTGTCTTCCTGACAATACTTTTCCAAGGCTACCAAAAATCATTATATCAAATAATAAATTTATGGCAATAATAAAAATGATAAAATTTCTTGCCATAAAATCATAATACTATAGCTACTTGCCATCCAATAAAATTAAAATATCAACAACAACAAAAAGTTTATCGATTTTTTTTTGAATAGTAATTACTATGCATAATAATAAAATAATATAAACAAGTGGGACCCGTAGCCAAATTTTTCTTCCGCCTTCACGTGGAAGTTTTGAAAAATTTGCTTGGGGAAAATTACATAACTTGACCCTAGAATAAATAACATTTTAGTACCACATAACACTACAAAAAAAACAGTTTTTTGCGGCGGAAATTTTCCTCGCAAAACGGGCATTTTCCGTTGCAAAAGTGATTTGCGGCGGAAAAGTTCCGTCGCAAAATTTGTCATTGCAAACCAATTTTCCGTCGCAAAAATACCTTTTTCCGTCGCAAATTCAGAATTTTGCGGCGGAACATTTTTCCCTCGTAAAATCCTGAAATTTGCGAGGGAAAATGTTTCCCTCACAAAATTTGAAACTTTTGCGAGGGAAGAACTTTCCCTCGCAAATTTTCAAATTTTGCGAGGGAAACATTTTCCCTCGCAAATTTAAGATTTTGCGAGGAAAATGTTCCTCGCAAAATGGAGCATTTTTCCTCGCAAAATTGAGGATTTTGCGAGGGAACCACTTTTCCCTCGCAAATTCCAATTAATTTTAAAAAATATAAATAAAAATATAAAAATAAAATAATTAAATAAAAATATATTAAAAATTAGAAAATAAAAAAACTTGTATATCATAAAAAAAAAATTGTAACAATCATAAGAGTTTACATAGCAAAAACAAAATAATACAAATTATAATGTTTCGACCAAAATGAACTAAAAAAAAGTCTAAACTGCAGCAGTCTGGTCAGGAGCACCACCGGTATCGTCATCACCACTAGGAGGGAACTCCGTACCCTTGTCCTTCAATATGGACTGGAAAAATGCCCGCATCTCGCATCATCTCTCCTTGCCCCTTCACTTCATTCACCAGGTGTTTTGGCCATTGGAAGCGATGAAAGGAGAAAATTCATATTCACATCACTTGGACCCAGATGTATGTATTCATTTACTAATATTAACCCTCTGCTTTCATCTCGGTTGCCAATGGCATATAAAAATAAGCCACCAAACTGCTGTGGCACCCTCCTCAATAATAAATAATTTTAGGAATTATATTAAAAGAGTTTCTTAAAAAATCATAATTACACAAAATTCAAGCAGTGTCATCACTTTGTTAAGTATATTAAAACTACTCATGGGGCTTAACTCTTTATTCTTTTTTAGTAGAATTGGTACTTGAAGTGGTATCTAGGTCGCTATGAACAAATGATCTAAATGGAATTTGAGATTTAGTGCTAGTCACAACTCACAAGGTATATTAGCTTGTTCTTTGTTTACTCTTTAATTCCAAAACAGGCTTCCATGTGAGGTGTGTTTGAGATTATAATAAAACTTTTCACGGGTCTGCACTTAAGAGCTTAAAGCTGTGTTTGGCTGTCAATCAGCATACATCCTAATGCAACTTTTATGAGACACTAGAAAAATTCGCATCTGAAAACGTCCATTTAAACAGGTTAACGAACATGTTATAAGCTTTTGAGTTGAATTGGTCCTTTATTGTACAAATGTGTAGGAACATTCAACTTAAGCTCCAATTGATGTATGTGTTAAAATAAAACTTAAATATCCTGATGTTATTAGCAAGAACTAAGAAAACAATAAGGAAACATCTCGAGTAAGTATCTAAGAAAACACACAAAAGGACCCCGGATGAGAAAGTTAATGAATATAGTGTAGCTAGTAAACCAAGCGAGACTAGAGAGAGTGACGAGTGTACATCACCTTTAACAACAACAAACTATTCCAGCCCTCAGCGAAATTTTTTTGTCTAACACAAAAATCCATCAAAGCTATCATCCAACCATGGTCTCCAAATTTGTTTTACATCTCCTTTATTTTATAACCCGAATTGGACAAATTTTAAAACAAGGAGAAAAATGAAGATAAGAATTATAGCTTTGGATTTTGTCTTACACCGGAAAAGAGGCCACGGTTGAGGTGAACACCGGCAAGGTTGGCGACCGGGGGCGCAACTGGGGACGGCGGCGGAGACTAAGGGCGGCGGTGACAAGGCGACAACGGGGGAGGGCGGACAGCGATTAGAGGAAGAGCGCAGAGGTAAGGATGGCATGCGTGAAAATGAAGGAGAAAGAAGGATTTAGGGGGCTTTTTTGCGAGGGAAAAAATTTTCCCTCGCAAAATGGTGATTTTTTTGCGAGGGAAACCTCGTTCCCTCGCAAAAAAAAAAAAAAAAAGCATTTGGTGGATAAATTTCCCCCATTTTGCGAGGGAAAAAAATTTTCCCTCGCAAAATGGTGATTTTGTGAGGGAAAATTGTTTCCTCGCAAAATATGACCATTTTGCGAGGAAAACCGGTTCCCTCGCAAAGGGGGAAATGAGCGGAATTTTCCCTCCAATTTTTGTCAATTTTGCGAGGAAAAAATTTCCCTCGCAAAATGGTGATTTTTTTTTATGCGAGGAAACTTCGTTCCCGGCAAAAAAAAAAAGGCATTTGGCGGATAAATTTCCCCGTTTTGCGAGGGAAAAAATTTTCCCTCGCAAAATGGTGATTTTTTGCGAGGAAAATTGTTTCCCTCGCAAAATGGGGTGAAATTGGCGGGAGTTTTCCCTCCAATTTGTCAATTTGCGAGGAAAAAATTTTCCCTCGCAAAATGGTCATTTTTTGCGAGGAAAATTTGTTCCCTCGCAAAATATGACCATTTTGCGAGGAAAACCGGTTCCCTCGCAAAAGGGGGGAAATGGGCGGGAATTTTCCCTCCAATTTTTGTCAATTTTGCGAGGAAAATTTTTTCCCTCGCAAAATATGACCATTTTGCGAGGGAAAATTTTTTTCCCTCGCAAAAAATCACCATGTTGCGACGGAAAAAATTTTCCCTCGCAAAAAATGACCATTTTGCGAGGGAAATTTGTTCCCTCGCAAATTTACCCAAATTTGCGACGGAATTATTTTCCCTCGCAAATTCCGTCGCAAATAGTGCATTTTCTTGTAGTGTAAAATTACGTAATAATACCACGAAATGTTAAAACTCCAAAATGGTCAATATTTCCTAAAATCACTCGCCTAGAAATTGATTTTAAGGCTGATTTACATATAAAACTTATCTTATAAGATAGTTTATATCAATATGTGACCCTTAACAAATATATTATGGCATATAAAACTAATGACCTTTATCATTATAACAATAACATGATTTTTTTTTTAATCATGTGTATTATACCCACTAATTTCACTTTTGTGGTTCTTATAAATAATATTTTCCACTTCAGGTGGGAATTTAAACCAACATGATAACAATGACTACACCCAAATTTGTAGTAGCCATGTTTTATCCATATCCATGGCCATAATTAAATTCATATACATTCACTTACTGGGAATGGAGTCGACCAATTTGGACAATATTCATAATTCTTACAACAAAAACTTATTGTTTTGTTTGGACCCATGAGGTCAAGAATTAATTCAAAATATTTCTTAAAACCTCTTTCACAATATTTCTTTCACAATATTGCTACTTCGAGGAGCAAATTGGATACATCAATTTATAATGAACTTTTAGAAGAACAACCATCTTCTAGTGGCTATACAATCCCTTTAATTTGTTCCTGAAGAACAAGGGAGTCATTTCAATGCCAAATATTAATTATGAGGCCTTAATACAAATATTGGTGGTATATAAAAATCATGAATCTGACTTCACTCAGGATCCACTCAAATTTATCTCATGGCTTCAAGCCAATTTATGCCTCCAGTCGCAATATGTAACATCATGGCTTCAGGCAAATTTATGCCTCCAGGCCAATTTATGTGCCTTCTCTTGACTTCCGCCAACTTTATGCTTTCTCTTGGCATCTGGGCAATTTATGTCTTCTCTTGGCTTTACGGCCAACTTTTTGTTATATATCTTCATGCCATTGCTCTCTTCAAGAGAAATTAAATCAAGATGGCTTCCTCGCATTTTTATCTTCGGATAAACAAAGGTTTCCGGCCATTATATATATGACGCCTGATCATATAATGAGAAAGATATTAATATTAATAATAATAATAACAATAATAAAATGACAAATAATAAATAAAACATAAACAATAAATGTTATGTTAGGAACAATAACATAAATGTTATGTTAGTAACATAAAAGTAAATGTTATGTTAGTAACATAAAAGTAAATGCATAATTTAAATGTTATGTTAGTAACATAAAAGTAAATGTTATGTTAGTAACATAAAAGTAAATGCATAATTAAATGTTATGTTAGTAACATAAAAGTAAAAGTAAATGCATAATTTAAATGTTATGTTAGTAACATAAAAGTAAAAGCATAATTTAAATGTTATGTTAGTAACATAAAAGTAAATGCATAATTTAAATGTTATGTTAGTAACATAAAAGTAAATGCATAATTTAAATGTTATGTTAGTAACATAAAAGTAAATGCATAATTTAAATGTTATGTTCTTGGGTGAAAAGAAATCATTTTCACCCGATCCAAAATCAATCTTTCAGCTAAAAATACCTCCTTTGGAGCGATTTGGAAAACTCCTTTCATTACGGCTTCTTCAAAACATTCGTTGGAATCGGAGAATATTGCCGAGAAAATGCAAAGATCCGCGGAAAACTGGAGAATATCGTCGGAAAATGCAAAAGTTTCACCGGAAACTGGAAAATATCCCCGGAAACTACAAAGTTTCGCCGGAAACTGGAGAATCCATCACGGAAGGAGGAAGAGGCTCGGTTGATTAGAACCTCGTGGCTTGATAACGTGTTATGAAATTGAAGAAAATGTAAAGAAAAGTATAGAGAAGTCAGAGAGAAATTCTAGAGAGATGAAGAGAGATGAAGAAATTCTTATTTCAAGTGTATCAAAAATGTTTACACAAGACCTCTATTTATAGACCTTCAAGGGTTACTATGCAATGGACATTCACATTATAAATATATTCATAACAAAAATCAATTAATTTAATCTATTTTTAAATGTCACACTTGATATGATAAATGATTCATATATGTACTACGGATTAACCAAAAAAATAATAAAAAATAAACATATTCTTGACAAACCATATACATAAAATAATAAATGAATTAATGATTAATTATGATTTTTCATGTTTTGAGCCCTAATTCTACTTCCCCAAGATGATCCTTCCTTTTGAGCCATTCTTGTATTAGACCTTCTCTTCAACTCAACCAATTGATCTTCCCACCTTCTTCTCCATCTTTCACCTCCAACTCCATTAACACTCTTATTATTCCTCTTGCTTGTGATCAATCCGAGTTCATAATCATACTGTTCTCGAAGCACCGGATCTGATAATGTCTGGTAAGCTGCATGGAGCTGCACAAACATCCTCGTACACTTCTCCTTCCTCGAAGGATCTTGGCACATGTCCGGATGGCACTGAAGCGCCATCATTCTATAAGCCTTCTTTATCTCATCTTTGGTCGCACTCTCCGGATTCAAACACAACATCTTGTAAAAGTCTCTAGAAGTTGTCTCTTCAACCTCAACAGCTAGCTTTCTCGCTCTGCATGAAACACGTAGAGCAACATGAAGCTTCTGGTTTTGAAATTTTTTTGAGAGAGGGTTAAGGCCATGGCAGGGCCTATAGGGAACAATTAGGGATGATCTTAATGATAAAGCTTCCATTAACGTTGTTGCTTTGAAACTGATGAACTCCCAAACCTCAATGAGAAGCGTATAGTGGTTTTACGCCTATTTATATACATAAATGGGTCAAGGAAAGTCACCCTAAGTTTCAAATTAATAGTATTTGTTTGAGTTTTAAGGCAGTATAATAACCATAATTGATTATTAAATAAATAAATACATGACTTTGGTTTAATCTGTAAGCGCACGCGTTTTCTTCTTGGTATGCATCGAGATATAAATTTTCTTGTTGCTGAGTCCAGAAGGAAGGCACTCTACACAAAATAAACGTTGAAAGTTTCCACACCTAATTAATCAATGTTGTTAGCTCAAAATTAGTTACTCCATCTAGTTTTTAATACACATAGATTAAAAAATTAAATAAGGCTGTGTTCTAAAATTGGGGCAATACCGTTAAACCCAACTAACTTACATCTACTACAATGGGGTAAACTAATATTTTAATTTGGCCTTTAAAGTTATGATTCATCACTTATAACTCAGTCCTTAAATTTTTGACTCACTTACAATTCAGTTCCTGATGCTTTTGAGTCATCCTATATGGAAAAAATATATTAAAATAATGTTCAAAATTGTTTGGGTGAATTTTACATAAATTAAAAAAACAAAAGAAGAATCCCTATCCCGACCAACTCGCATCCCCCTCCACGTTTGTTTTCCAAAAATCTCACTAGACACTTGCGGCATCCATGACATACAAATCCTTCGATGCACTAGCGGCGTGAACAACAACTTCAATTGGAGAACGGGTTGAAGCCACTTATGATGCTTTTAACTTTGATAAAGCATCAAGTATGTAAGAAAAAGCCATTGTGAAAAAAGATATTTTTTTAACTTTTTAAATGATAAATGATGAATAGCGCTTAAAAGAGGATGATAATAGAAATAGTCAAAGCACACTCACTTCACAACATATCTGATGCACAAACTCTCTTTTTAATTTTTTTTTTTTTGGCCACATAGGATGACTCAAAAAAAATCAAGGATTGAGTTATAAGCAAGTCAAAAGTTCAATGATTGAGTTATAAGTAAGTCATAACTTTAATGGCCAAAATATTAATTTTCTCTATTGTAAAAGATGGAAGTTATTTGGGTTTAATGGATTTGCCCCAATTTTGAAAGTTCATGGTTACTTTTACTATAAGAAAAAAAAAAGGTTTATAGTTATCTTTGTACTTTTGATAAAATTTGAAGCCTTGAAGGTTATTTTAGCATCTTAACCCTATAATAAATTCACCTTTTTAGTTAAGATTTTAAATTAAAATATGGTGTTATATTATTATTACCCCAACGATGAAGAAGAAAATAACAATAAAGGTATAAGTATGTGATTTTTAAAGAAATAAACTAAATTTTTTCCACTAGAACTTCAATGATCACGAGTGAATCTTAAAACTGCAAGGGCTTAGTTATCGTTTAAAAAAAGATAATAGACATCAACATCAAATAGTCTTGCAGGATATGATTCACAATATGAGAGGGATTAACTCATTCCACTGGACCCAACTCTATTGATAGAGTGATTGGGAATCAAATTGGCACCTTACTTGATTATATGATGATCTTAGTTATTGTGAGAGATATGGTTCTTGTATTTGGGTTACCTCTATTTTTTATCCTTCCAATTTTACCGGATGTCTTGAAGGGACTTTTCTTATCCTACCATTGTCAGTCTTAATTAAGTGATCACTCTTGAAATGCCAAATCCCCTCTGGAAGTTAAAGTACAACATCATTTCAAGATTTAGTGCTTATTTGTTTTAACATTTTAAAAATACTTTTACGATTTATCAGATAAGCGTGTGAGAAGTTTTATCTTCACCTGTAAAAAAAAAACTTCTGAAACGATGGTTTTGTTGTTTCCATTTCATGAAGTTTTGGTTGTGTTCTTATTCTTACCATCTATGACCCATTTCAAAGCCTTTTGGCCTTGTGTTCTTATTTTTTTGGTAAATGGCTTTGTGTGCTTATTCTTCTTTCCTTCTTGTTGTGAGTGTTTTTGGGCCTTAATGTATGTTTGTTTTATTCATATTTCTGTTTGTATCTTTGGGCTTTATGCTTCTTGATGCTTTATTATTATGTTCATCTTGCAAGGAAGTCTATATTGTAAGGTTTGAATCCCACTTGTAGAGATAATCATATTTACGGGCGACGGTATCTCGAACGAAATTTCTTTCATGAGAATACTTGTGTCTGACAAAAAAATTGTATAAATATATAGAGAGAGAATAATATCAAGAAGCTCCAATCATAGTTCGGGAAAAATAAATAAATGAATAAATTAAATACGAGAGAAAGACACAAAAATACTTATGAAAAGTGAAAATCTCATTAAAGATCACGAAACGCCATAATTCTCTAAAATTACTAAAGATTCTTTGGTTAAGGGAATCATATCATTTAGTGATCCTTTGCATATTTATAGATTTTTTTTTTGTCACTGCGGTATTAAATTATTGGCAAAATGGCTTTAAAAAAACGTGATTTTAAGATAGCTCCATATAGATTGATGGAGGGAGACAAACATCAATTCCATTGTCTCCGTTTGAAGAAATTTTATGTACCAATATTTTTTTTTTCAAAAAATAATAATAAAGGCAGTTTATTGGGTGGTGGACTTGTTGATTCCCTACTTTTCTCACTTTCTTGTTTACACATTATATTTATGAGATTGAGATGCCAAAAAATACCACTTGAAATTATCAAATACTCGTTGGAGAAGATGATATTAAATTTTGCTCAAATTAATCAAACACACACACACACATATAGATATACATATACATTAGAGCTGGCAATCAGGGCCGGCCCGTGAAGGGCCACGGCCTAACAGGGCCGGCCCTCCAGGGCCCGGAGTAAGAAAAATACCTGTTTTTCAAAGCTTGGCCCGAGAGCACCAGGGCGAGTCGGCCGCGGGCCGTAATTACTATTCTAAATTTTAACTATTTTTCCTCCACTTTTTTTAAAAAATATAATTAGTAAATTACAACACGAATCATCCAATAAATAAGCACAGTCACGAATTCATAATCAAAAGCAAACTATGTTCACAAATAACTCACATAAAACATAAGAAACATATAACTAAGCAACATTAGTAAGATGACTATTATTATCGTCATCTTCGTCACTATCATCAATTTTAACGACATTTGATTGTTCTTCACTTTGAGTAATAGCCTCGGCTCATGAGTAAGAATATCATGAAATTCTTCTCTCGCATCATGAACACATCCATAATCTTTATTTGCAACAAATAATAAATCAAATCATAAAATTAGAGTATAGTTATTATGTATTTGTAGTTAAATGAATAAATAACTCTATAACAAATACAATATATATATAAATTAATAAATTTAAAAAGGAAAAAAAGAAAAAGCTACGGTGAAAAGACCTGCAGGGTCGGGCCTTGAGCCCTCCCGGGCGGCCCGTTTAAGCCCGAGGCCCGTCGGGGCCGACCTTCCAGGGCTAATTTCAAATATCTCGTCCATTTTTCAAGCCGGCCCTTAAAGGGCCGGGGAAACTTAAGCGCCCGATGGGCCTGGCCCGTTTTGCCTTTTAATATACATATATATACATTATGTGTATATATATATGATTATGTATGTATGTATGTATGTATGTATGTATGTATGTATGTATGTATGTATGTATGTATGTATGTATGTATGTATGTATGTACACACACATATGTATATACATACATATAGATATACATACATACATATATATATATATATATTATAAAGTTAAGGTACAAAAATACATATGAGATTTTCCTAAAAATGCATCCAACATCAAATATTTTTTTGTAGGGGCAAAAGTAACATTGATAGTTGTTAACCCTTAAAAATTGACAACATCCAGCACATTTTCTATCTCTTCTTACCTATTTTTGGGTCAAAATGTGCATAGGAATGAAGTGTATAGAGGAAAATTGTGCATATCAAAGTATAAGGCAAGAATCAAAGAAATTCTTGTTATATTCTATAGAGTTTGTGATTCAATTGGGAATTGATAATTCCTTCCTCTTTTGTAGGAAGATAGAGACAAATTTTGAAGCTCTATAAGAACCAAGAAACAAGGAAAAAGATAAAGGAGGTGAAGCAGTGCAAAGTTAGAAGAACTTGTACAACTGGCCGCAGCAAGTAGCTCTCGTGTCACGGCCACGACAAGTCGACAAACGGCGCGACCGTCATGAAAAAATGCGAAAGTACAGGCTGCGCGTTTTGCTTTTCAAAAGCAGAAAAATCCTATTTAACCTAAAGGGAAGGGCCGAAAAACACACTCTTGGCATAAGGGAACAAGTGGGCACACAAGGGAAGAGCTTGGGAGAGAGATTTGGACAATCTTGGAGGCTTGGGTGCTCAACCTAAGAGAGATTTTAGGGATTTCACCTTGGTTCTTCCTCTTTTCTTCCTAGTTTCTTCATGTATTCAGTTTCTTTACTTAGAATCTCTTTGTATTTGAACATGAGTAGCTAAACCTTTCATTATAGGGTTCTTTTGACCCTTTTGTATGGATTGATACTTGGATTTTCCTCTCTTTTGGTGGATATATATATGTGTGTGTGTGTGTGTGTGTGTTGATTTCAACCTTAGCTTAATACTTCTAAGTGATTGACTTCCATTTAGATGATTTATTCACTTGGGTTTGACTCGAGAGAGCTAATCTAGGTGTAGAACTTGATTGAAATCATGCTTGTCTTGAAGTTTACTTGATAAATGGATAGTTTGTTGGTAAAATAGAGATATATTTACTAACCTTCCATTGTCACATTAGGGTTGTTGCTTAAAGATTGATTCTCATTAATTGTAGCAAGAGATTGTGCATTTTAATGAGAAGAGAGACTTGATTTTGACTTGAGAGAGCGTGTCAAGTGTTTTAGAACCTTAGGCTAACACATATATGTATTGAAATGCTACTAGAGAGGAAATTGACCAAGTTTTATGAAATGCAAAAAGGGAAGAAGAACCGTAGGCTCTATTATCCTTGAAGTCAGAGTCATTTGCCTTTATCATTTTTAAGTTTTAGAAATAGTCTTTAAAAATTCTCTTTCCAACTCAAAACTTTGTTTTAGCTCAACTTGATGAAATTCACTAAGCCTCTTGTTTGACCAATTTGTTAAACAAATCCTCATGGAACGATACTTTACTTATTACTTTATTACTTGCGAAACTCGTGCACTTGCGAGGCGAACAAGTTTTTAGTTAGTTGACCGTTTGTTTAAAATTTTTAAGGGGTTAAGGTCCAAAGTACATATGAGATTTTCCTAAAAGTACACTCAATGCCCGATTTTTTTTAAGGGTAAAAGTAACTATAAACTTCCAAAATAAATATACAAAAACACATTGACTATTAGTTTGAATTTTTTGATTGAAAGTGGTGATATTCATGATGATGTGGATGATTAAGAAACAATTTAGAGAGAAATACTTACACATTCTAGGAGTACCATGTTATATAAATTCTATTGAATGAAAACATAACAACTCATGTCATTTTAATTCTATTTTGTTGATAACTCATCTCAATAAATTTAAATCTTATCTTGTTTTTAAGAAAAACAAATCTTATCTTACTTTTAAGAAAAATATTGGTTGATCATTTTGTTTATTTTTATAATTAAGATGTTTTTTTTTTTCTAGAAAACAAGATACAATTTAAATTTTTTCATATGAGTCATCAACAAACTAGGATTAAAACGATATGAGTTGTTATGTTTTCATTGGACAGAGTTCAAATGATGAGGTACTCTTAGAGTATGTTAGTATTTCACCAATTTAGAATAATTTTTTGCTGACTTAGCAAGGGAAATTAATTTCCTCTTAACCCTTTATCTCCACCTCTTCACTTCTTTCGGAAGTTCTGGTGCCAAATATATTCTTATTTGTTGTATTTCAAAACATGTTATGTTATTGAATTGTATGGTCTAATCATTTGAATTCTAATGGAATTTATGATTATCTAACATTTTGAGCTGTATGATAATGTTCTTTGTCCAACTTTGTTTTTCAAACGATTTCAAATATAATCCAAGTTTTGTCATCATAAAAAAGGTGGAAAATGTTACTTCTCATATTATTGTGTTTTGATGATAACAAATTTTGATATGCAAAGCATAACAGAGAGAAAGCAACAGAAGCATTCAATTCCATCAATGGCTACCATTCCTCTCTAACGGACATATCTGAATATGGAAGCGTTATAGATGGAACAACAAGGAGCCAACAACAAAATCAATTTTGATCACTAAGTGCTCTGTTTGACAATTACTGATATTCTTTTTCAAAGTATCACTATCAAACAACTCGCTAATGTTTATCAGCTTAAGATCATTTCAACATTTGAGTGATTGTATAAGCACTCATTTTATAAGAGAACATTCGAGTGATCTTGTATGGCACTTGAGTAAGTGTTCATCAAAAACTTAGAATCATCATTTCGAATTTCTCAATATTCTTCAAGCTCATTTAAAACTTGATTATCATATTTCTAACCTTTCCTAATCATCACTAATCAAGTTTACATAAGAATTATAGGTTATTAAAGTTGGATTAGAGCTCAACAACCAAAAAGCACCTTTATGTCAGAAGCTTCAATAGATACTTGCAACAATCATATTCTAAGATACTCAATGGGAAGAAATTGCTCAACGGTCAAATACTCTTCATCAACTATAAAAAGAGAGACATTCAAAATAAACAAATAGAGTTAATGCCTACAAAGTCAATATGTCGATGCTGTGAATCTTATCTGACCAAAGCTCTATAATCATACTCTCACCATGTACTTTAGTGTTAATCATCATCTACTTCTTATAGAGAGAAGTATGATTTTATTGTAATCATTTCATCTTTGTGAGAGTTACTCAAGATTGGGGATCTTGAATGGAAAATCAAGTGTATCTTTACCATGTGTTAGGGGGAGCTCTTATATTAGTGTGAGAATTGCAAAGGCTTTACAGGTGCCTAGATCAAACTTGTGAGATTGTAGTGGTTCTCAAGTACCTAATTAAACTTGAGGGAGATAGTTGATTGAAATATTAGGAAAAACCTGAAGACTAGGACGTAAGTCATCGTGGATTGAATTGAATCAAGATAAATCACAGTTTACATATTCTCTTCCTAAACTCTCTCATATTTCCAGCATTTATTATACGAATAATTGACTACTTGTTTATGGTTCATTACTTTCGCACTTATTGCTTTTACTAAGATATGAAAAGCTTTTCAAAGTTATTAAGATTTTAACTTACATCCAATCTTGGGTTTTAGCCGATTCTAACATAAAAACAACTTGGAGAGAAATACTTACACACTCTAAGAGTACCACATTATATGAATTATATCCAATGAAAACATAACAACTCGATAATTTTAATCCTATTTTGTTGATAACTCATCTGAAAAAAATTAAAATTTATATTGTTTTTAAGAAAAATAAATTTAACTTACTTTTAAGAAAAATATTGGTTGATCATTTTGTTTGTTTTTTTAATTAAGATGTTTTTTTTTCCTAAAAAAAAAAAGATAAAATTTAAATTTTTTCCTGATGAGTCATTAACTAACTAGGATTAAAATGATGAGTTGTTTTGTTTTCATTAGATAGATTCAAATGACGTGATACTCTTAGAGTATATTGGTATTTCTCCAATTTATAATAATAATTTTGCTAATTGAGCAAGGGAAATGAATTTCCTCTTAACCCTTTATCTCCACCTCTTCACTTCTTTCAGAGGAGAGAGGAAGAGGAGAGGAATAGTTAGGTGGAAATTAATTTTCCTTTCCTAGTCAGCAAATTATTACTGCAAGTTATTTCTTAATAATCCACGTCATCCTCCATGTCACTATTTTAAGTTAAACAATTCAAATAAACGGTCAATTGATGGTCAATATATAGTTTTGCACATATTTTGGTAGTTCATAGTTATTTTTCTTCTTAAAAAATGCATCTGTATAAACAGCACATTTAGAAAAATCTCATGTGTTTTTGCACTTTAACCCTTAAAAAAAATTCAAACAACGGTCAATGTACATTTTTGCACCTTTTTTAAAAGCTCATAATTATTTTTGCCCCTAAAAAAAATATATTTAGTGTTGGGTGTACTTTTGAGAAAATCTCATATGTATGTTTGTATTTTAACCCTTAATTATATATGTGTTATTTTTTTTATCTGTTTCTTTTTTAGTATCTATGTATAGTCCAAAAAATTCATGGAATGAAAAAAATCTTAAAACATTTATTAAAAATTATAAAAAAAAAAAGGTTAAAAATTTCCTAGTTAAAAAAAAAGGTTAAAGTGCAAAAAAACCATGAGCTTTTACTTAAATTGCATCCAACAACATATATTTTTTAGAGGTGTAAAAATACCTATAAACTTTTAAAATTGGAGAAAAATACTATTACAATGAATCTTAAAACGTTGACTGTTTAGTTTGACAAAAAAAAAAAAAAAGTGTTGTAGATGCAGGCTTGGCTTACTAATATCTTAGCTCGTGGTTTTGTAACCAAGGAAATGGGGGAAAAAAGCTTACTAATATCTTAGCAAGAAATGGGGGAAAAAACAAGAAGAAGAAGACCGACAAAGGGATAAAGGAATCTGTTAGTTCTCTATGTGTTTTGATGATAACTCGACCATGTAAACTCAAATTGAAATTTGTCTTTGGTAAGTTGAAAAACTTATCTTGTCAAAGACAAACTCGAGTTTTGGATAGAAAACTCGAGTTTGGACTTGACAGAGAGTTGCTCAATTTTTATGAACTAAGCAAAACTTTGGTTTGCATAGGCAAACTCCAGTTTTGGTCATAAAGAGAGTACTAACATTTTTCAAGATAAGGGAAACTTAAGTTTATATTGGGAAACTTGAGTTTGTGTTAGATAGAGAGCTTCCAATGTTTTGATCATAAGAAAACTCTAGTTTTAATATGTAAACTCCAGTTTACTCTTTGCCAAATGTTTTTGACGTTTTACAAATTTCAAGAAAACTGAAGTTGGCTTTTCTCCTCTTACCATCCTTTTCCTTCTTTTCCATTTTTCACCGTTGGATTAATATCTCAATGGTCCATATTTACCATCCTTTTCCCTCCTTTTCCATTTTTCACCGTTGGATTAAGATCTCAATGGTCCATATTTACCATCCTTTTTTTACCATCCTTTTCCCTTATAATAATATTTTTATCATGTGGTAAATCTGAACCGTTGAGATCTTAATCCAACGGTAGAAAAATGGAAAAGGAGGGAAAATGATGGTAAAAGGTATAGGAGGAAAGTCAACTCTAAGAAAACTTGATTTTGTGTTCACAAACTCCAGTTTGTTCTTGGCTAAGAGATTTCTAAGTTTTTCTCCATTTTGAGAAAACTTGAGTTTATCATAGTAAACTCCAATTTGCATCTGACAGAGAGTTTTCAAGTTTTCCAACCTTTTAAGGAAACTTGAGGTTAGTTTTGGAAACTTGAGTTTATGCCAAGCCGAGAGCTTTGCTCTATTTTGAACTTTTGAAAACTCCAGTTTACTTGGAGAAACTCCAATTTTGAAGTTTTGGACTTAAACATATTTTTTATTATAAAAGTCCAAAACTCAAGTTAGTCACTAATGGACTCGAGTTTTGCTCCATTCAAAATATGCCTCAAAGATCAAATCGCAATGTTGTTTTCTGGATGAAGTAAACTTGAGTTTAGTTTGTAAACTTCAGTTTAGGCTTCTGAAGGAAAGTTGCAAACTCCAGTTTAGATGAACAAACTCGAGTTTGTGTTGCCTAGTTTGAAAATCAAATTGCTCAAATTTGCAAAATCTTTATGTTTGATCTTTATACTTCTTATTATCACTCATTACTATTCCCAACTATGGTTAATCAGTTTGTTAGTGAGTTTCAAATGGTTTAAAGAATATTAAATGAAGATTTAGCTTAAAGCAAAAAGTGACGTCAATGCATTTATTTATTTTTTTGGACAACCATTCAATCAGTCTTCCAACGGATTTAATTCAAGGGAAATCTTGCATTTTACATTGGACAATCATTCTCTACATGTTGCATTCAAGTTAATGTTTTTTTTCCTTGTCAAGTAATACATTTGTACTTCGCTTAGAGAGAGTTTCACTTCATTTATTGTAAGAATCTTAATGGATTTAATTTCAATTAATTGTTTTTGGAAATCAATGTTGCAAAGGGATTAATGTTTTCATAAACCTCTTCCAATGGATTTAATTCAAGGGAAGTCAACCATAAACCTGGATTAACTGAAGAGTAGGGAGAGAAGAGACCAAAGTGTTCCTAACGGCTACTCCAATGTCTCCAATGGTTATATTGATCAATCCAACGGTCATTTAATGCTCTCTTCATATATAAGGAGTTGCATTCAAATCTTTTCAACAACCAATCTGCAGAAAATGAATTACATTCAAGTTTTCCAACTACTCTTTCAGTTTTCTACTTGTAAAGTATCTTTTGATACATTTGTACTTCAATGATTATTTTATCTACTCTTAAAGAGAGTTTCATTTATTGAAATCATTTATTGTAAGAATCTTAAGTCATGAGACTTGGAGATTGGGTATATCAGTTTACAACTTATAAGGGGGACTGTATCCTAATGAGAGGATAACTTTCAAGTGCAGAGTGTGTAACTGATCTTGTGAGTTAGTGAAAATCCTAAATTATTTGGGGATTGGACGTAGGTCAAGTGTTGTGACCGAACCAATGTAAATTTGTTGTGTCTTGCTATTCTTTCATCTCCCCTCTGCGTTACGCTCTATTTTGCTATTAAGTTTTAGAGCACTTTGAAAAGAATTTTAAAATCCCCAATTCACCCCCTCTTGGTGATTTGTTTCCGCTTTTAGAATCTAGGAAAACAAGAAAAAAAAAAATTGCTATCACTGTAGGAGTCCACATTAGGTGCTTATACCTCTAATTAGAGGTATGAGCATATTTTTTTTTTTTTTTTTATATTGTATTTATTTATTTATTTAAATTATATATTGCTTTTCTAAGATGTTTTTTTGCACTAAATATCTCAAATTAATTAATTTCCAATTCGCATTTGTATGTAACACCGATATTATGAAAATTAATTAATTTGAGATACCGCGTGCAAAAAAATCTTTGAAAGCGAATATAATTTAAATCTAAATAAATATAATATATAAAAAAATTAAAAAAAATGTTCATACCTCTAATTAGAGGTATAAGCACCTAATGTGGACTCTCACTATCATTGCTTCTTCTCCTCCAATGATTGGTTTGGACTGGCAGGGTCCACTGGTTCCAGTTGTCGCTCTCAACTCTCTTAGTTGAAAATCGCATCTTTCTTCTCAGTCTCCCTTTGTTGATCTACTTCTTCATACAATGAATTCACAAATGCAAAGGTTACAAGGTTAACGATACTCCTTCTAATCTTTATTATAAGGTACCAATTAATAAGTATATTTAATCATTTTTATAAGGCACTTGCTTGTTTCCAAAAAGTATTAATTTTTTTTCTATGCATCCCATAATTAATAAAGGTAGTGGGTGGGAGTATAATTAATATGATATTATTAGAGTTTAGTGTAATTAGTAGAGGTAATATTGAAAATCATTTAAATTTTAGGACAAATTTAATTATTTTTCACTGTTTTTATTGGTTTGTGAGAATTATTAGTTGGTACCTTATAATAAGGATCGAGGAGTAGTGATCTGATTCTTCTACCATCATAGTCGACTTGTTCTTACTCTATGTGGTGTTGACTTTAGCTTCCATGTCGATGTCTTAGTCAACTAACAGCCAACGTAATAAAGATTAATTGTAATGGTATTTATGCTATAATTTTAAAATTTTATGGATATTTTTACACTTCTAAAAAAAAAAAAATCAAGCTCATAGATATTATTCTCTCTGATTCTAAATATAAGACATAATTGATTTTTTTGAAAACATTAAGAGCCCATTTGGATGGGGTTTTCTTATTAAAAAAAGTGTTTTTTCCCCCAAAAATAAAGTGCTTTTTTATTAATAAATGTGTTTGGACAAGAACTTAAAAAAAAAAAAAAAAAAAAAGTAACAAAAGTCAAAATTATGCTTTTTTTTTAAGCTTCAATTTGTAACTTTTAAAAAAAAGCAAGTGCGAAAGAAGAAAGAGAATGAAAAAAATGACTGGCTCTTATTTAGTGATTTGTTTTGACACCAATTACCCTTCATTTTTAATAAAATGACAACCCTGTCCCCATTTCAATAATTTTACTAATAAAAAAGTACTTCTTTATTCTAACATTCAAACAGTTTTTATTTATTTATGTAAAAGTGCTTCTTAAATCCAAACGTAAAATAGCTTTAACTTCCAATTAAAGTACTTTTTGAAAAACAATGTAAAAAAAGTCCATTTTTTAAAAGCTCATCTAAATGGGTTTTAAGAAAGCTAATTAAATTACTTTAAAATATTTATATTTTTAATTTTTTTCAAACTATTTTGTCTAATTATAAACTATATATATAATCTAAGAATACACGACATATGATATGATTAAGTAACTTATTTAGTTTTCCTAATCTTTTTTAAAAAAGTCAACTATATCTCATATATTTGAGACTAGAGGACTTGTTTTATTACGCCTTAGCCTAAAAGAAATGATAAGTGATTGCAAATGATTGCGAATGCAAGGCCGAACTATCTGTGATGCTTGCGCATAAAAGGGGACACACAACACTATTCCAACCTAATCATTCCCAAACCTTCGCTTTTATTATTCCTCTGAAAATTTCTGGCTACCCATCCGGTGCATTGTACACATAGGCGGATGCAAGTATAAGAGAAGGGGGGCATGTGCCCCCCTTGATTTTTGTTTTGTTTTGTTTTTTTTTTTAAAAAAAAAATTCAAAGCTTTTATTCAAAGGTGATCCGGACATATTTTATTCAAAGAAGGGGGCATGGCTCACCTTGCGGACATATTTTATTCAATCGGTTCACCTTGTGGACATATTTTAAGCATTGTGACCTCAATCGAGAAAGATCTGCTTTCTTTTTTGAGATACTTTCCTAACATTTTGTTGCCTTTTTCTTTGTATTTTATGTGGATATTCGCAGCACAAAAAATTGCTTGAAGCATGTAGGTTGCTAATTTTCCGTCATGAACATTTTATAGCTAACACTTGCTCTTTTTCTTATTGATGATGATCAAACTTGCAACTGATGACAAGTGAAAACCTTTTGAATCCTATATTATTTTTTGTGCTTTTGATGAAAAAAAAAATCAGGGGCGCTGCCCCTGAACCCCCACACCCCTCCCACTAATAGTGCCCCCTTTCATAAATTTCTGGATCCGCCCCTAATTGTACATATAATATATATATATAATATATTATTTTTTTTATATTTAATGAATAATACTTTTGAACCATCTTTTTTATAAGTTCCATTAGATAAGAAAGTTAGTAAAAATAATTTATTTTTATGTAAACTTTCAGCATTACCCTTAATACAAGTCTTTAGATATTTAGTTACAGGAGTTATTAGATTTGATTAGTTTCACCCAAAAAATAAAAGTTATGTTGTCTAGTATGAAAAGTCTAAATTGGTTAGAGACACTGGGTGAAAAAAATTAACATTGTGCTCATCTTACAACTGGTGCTCGTCTTTGAAACGCAGCATTTGGCTTAAGAGAATGCTGTAAATTAATTCTGGGGAGGAGGGCAAGTACATGAGATTTTGGTGAAGAGACTAATGAAAGGGGGAAAAAGATGCCGCTAACCCAAATGCTGCATTTCAAAGATGAGCACCGGTTGCTCATAGATGTCATGAATAGCTCACCGGCCGACTCCATTTATTAGAGACTTTTTTTTTTTTTTTTTTTTTTGTTAATACAATTTTTAGTTTTTCGAATTTGTTTGGCTTTTAAGTTTCAAACTACAGATTTTGGTTTCTCAAGTAGCAAAATAGTCCAATTTTTTATTACATTATATTGACAAATGCTTTAAAAAAGATGAAATTTATGAGACTAAACATATGATTTGAAAGTTGAGAGATTAAAATTAAAACAAGAATAATTTAAAAGATCAAATATTGTATCAACCAGTTCTGTACCAAATCTTAAGATAAACATTGAGTCATAAGTTTTAATGTAAAATCATTTGGTTTGAAAAACACAAAAAAATAATATACACACACTGAATTTTAATTTTCAATAATAAAATGCTTAAAATTGTTTTAGTTTTATAATTTTCATAATATAAATATTTGTGATTATCATATCAAATATAAAATAAATCTTCAAAAATCACATTATCATCATTATTAATTGCATACCAGTTTTCTTAATCTCATTCTCAACTCTCATAAGATGTGTCATTAATTTTTTAACAAATGAATGATAATTAATGTTTTTTTTTTCTTTTGGTAGAAAGGAGAAGCATGATAATTAATAGTTGTCCCATATAATCATTTGTAAACTGTTTGAATCATAATAACAAGGATAACAAACCCTCCTTGGCTAATGCATCAGCCATGGTGTTTGCTGTACATTGAACATGGATGCAGAAAAACGGTTTGGGATTTAGGCGGTCAACCAGCAGCTTATCATCAGATTCCACGATCACCCTTCTGAATCCTTCCCCCAAAACCATATAACAGCAAATCATTTTTTATCCAGTTGGGTTTCTTCATATATCATCATAGTTTCATGGTGGGTTAAGGTGAAAACACTTATAAATTTATTTCAGAAATGCACTTGCCATCCATAATATATATATATATATATATATATATATATATATATATAAGTGCCTTTGAATTTTTTTAAATGGAGTAAAAATGTCATCACCAAAGGCAAATGTGTTACTTTTGGCTTTGTGGACCCTGCGTATTACTTTTTGGATGCAAAAATACTTATTAACTTTTATTAAAAGTGTGTCCAATATCATATACTTTTTGAATATGCAAATGTATATGTAAATTACCGGCATTTTGTCCCTTAACCCCTTATAAAGATCTTACACTCTTTTCCCCCTCCGCCTTCGTGATTCCTCTTGTACAAAACACTTCCTCCTGAATTCTTATAACTACATAGGCCAAGGCCCCCAACTGTACTACTCAGGCAACTTCTACAATCTGACAGCGAAAGGTTCGGCGTTCACTGAGCTAGAATATACATAGTTTGAAATGTTAAAAAAATCTATTGTCCGAGCGTACACTTGTTTTTCCCCACAGCATGTTTAGCCGCCTCATCTACCATCTGGTTCATAGTATCGTACAATGTTCTCATGAAGCTTGCCTGGTTTGAGACATTTCCAGTGTTCAAGAGGGCGACTCCAAGCCTTGTGTCGACAATGAAGAAGATATAACGATTAGAATAGCAAAACAAACACTTGTCATACCAGATTATTGCAGCCTTCGAAATGATGCACTTGGAACAATTGAGTTGCGTAAATGACACATTGGGGCATGTCGTGAGATTAACGTCACCTCTGCATATGAAGAAACAAAAATGCCAATAGTTTACATATGCATATGCATATTTAAAAAGTATATGCTGTTAAATGCACTTTTAAAAAAAATTAATGGATATATTTTCACCCAAAAAGTAACGTAGCAGTTACCTCCCTCTAAAGGTAATGCTATTTTTGCCCCAATTTAGAAAAGTTTATAGTCACTTTTACATCAAAAAAAATTTATGAGTGCTAGGTGCTCTTCTAAAATAAGTTTTTGGATATTTTTGCACTTTAACCTGAAAAAATAAATAAATAAAAGTTGAGAAATTTCAGTATTTTCTTATAACATCTCAATAATTTGTAAGTGTAGAAGTCCTTCACAACTTTTATACATTGCCACCAGATTTTAATATTAAAAAAAATTAGTGCAATCATCTAAAAACTTTTAAATTAATATCTATCACATGGTAAGATATCCAGTAGCAGTTGTTGTAGATGCTATTCTGAAAAAAAAAAAAAAAAAAAAACAAGTTGGTATTATATAAAAAGAAGGTGGTAGGTAAAAAGCCCGAAATAGGAAGCCCGAGTCACTATGACAATGAACATTAATCTACTTTTAAAGAGTCACAACACATGAAATGATAAAATGATAAGATGAACTTCTCCAAAATGGCATAATGAATTCAAAAAAATAAAGAAAGAAGAAAGAAGGCAATCAAAATGTATAATCTCTCTCTCTCTCTCTCTCTCTCTCTCTAGTCTTCAAAGTAATTATAAAGGAGTTCAGAAGAAGGCTGAGAAAATGGCTACACATGAAGCCGCAGCAAGAAGCAAAGATGGTGCTGCAGAAGTGTTTCCTGGGGATGATGATGGTGCTGGAAGTATCTCATTTGCTGTTTCAACTCCAGATGAAGCTTCTGGTGCCTCTCCACCACTTGTAGTAGTTGGTGGAGATGATGGTGGAGATGTCTCTGATCCTCCTGAATTACACAATTCAATACAATTTTACTATACCCCAATCATCATCATCTCAATCTTTCACAATTATAAAATTATAGATTTATTGTCTTCAAAGGAAAAAAAGAGAAGAAGATGAAAGTAACCTTTTCTCTTTACAGTTCATATCCATCTTTGGAAACTGAGTGGTCCTAAATCTTTCAGCTATATAAAATCATATATCCAGATAGGGAAACAATGTTAGAGGGGAAAATGACTGTGGATTAAACTCACCTTTTCACTTTACTATTTAGATTCATGTTTTTAAATCCTCTGGAGTGACTATGAGTGATTGAAGGGTAGTATATGTCAACATTCTTATATTTGTAGAAATTAGAAATTTTGATTTGGAAATCAGGATAGAGATTCTTGTTGTTAATGGACAATATATAAAAGACAAGCTAAAATAAGTAAGCAAACAACATATGTATGGAAGTGTAAGAGGAGGATCTCACCCATAAAAAAATTACAACTTTGCTGATGTGCGTTTTAATGATTGATGTGGTGAATTTGTAGTACATTTTGAGAAACTTTCAAATGGATGGTCAATGATGTTTCAAACTTTACAATAAGTTATTACATTGATAGCTGTAAATAACAAAATATCCCCACCAAAAATAGAGAAAGGGTGTCACATCCCCGATAATATGTCATACGTCAAAGCATATAGCACAATATAGTGAACAAACCAGTTTGGGCATAATATATTGATAATAGATTTCAATTCTTGGTTATACGACAAGAGTTACCATACAGGGTTCATAGTACTGTTATGCAAAAATATAAGGCCAAATATGGCTTACAAACTCCAAACAGCTTAACAATATCCTCAAAATTAAATAACAGATAACTAATCCTAAATCATTGATCCAGCAATGCTTTGCCCCCAAAGCCATGATCATTGTATCGCTCTCGTCTTGGACTTTTGGAAAGGTCTGAGATTCAAACAAATCTCATAGCAATAGTTAATTTCATATACAATATATAGACAATACATAAAAGTCAACCACAATTATAGACAAATCAGTATTCAGAGAGCAACCATCATAAATCATGGGCAGCAACAAAATGCAAACATAAGGTTATATAGACAATGTTGACTGCATACGTAAGACTTACATGTCCAAGATCCACAACGCTGGGAAAAACAACTAGGCAATAAACCCAAAAAAAGCTGAATGCATCCCAAACTTAGCGACCTAAAGACCCCTAGTCCACTAGGAACTACAACCTAAATGCGTGTTCACAACACGGATGGGTCAAACATGCATATACAGTCATACAAAGTATGTGATATTAGAGTTACTACCTTATTATTTTATATTTTTCTGAGTCGGCTCCGAGTTCTTTGATTGGTCCGGGTAAGTGTCAGTTACTATAATTAGATATGGCGGACAATGGTCATTATCCATTCAATCCTTTATCTTTCCTAGACATTAGGGTCAACTATTACATTCTGCTTCATCATAAAACTAAAGGGTCTAAACTATATCCAACAACCTTTTTCAACATTTACATCAAGATAATTATCTTTGTCGGATTTGACCAAAAACTACCGTAATATTCAACAAACTTCGGAAATTCATGACTGATTGTAAAAATGTCCAATTGAGGTGATTCCAAAGGCTATGTGACTCTTGTTAAGTCTATTTTCAAGAAAAAAATACCATGTGCAGTAAGACAAATGTGTAATGTTTCAGTATTTATTAAACAGTACCACTGTGCAAATTTATGTTCTAGAATCATGTCATTTTCAAAAATTTATAACTTCATGTACATAGATCCAAAATAGATAAATGACCTATCAAATTAAATCATGTTATGAATTCTGAAAAATTTCATAGCCTTTGGATACCATTGACTTATCCAAAAATGGACCACAAGTCCACTACCTCACAGGAAACTATCACTGGCAATTTTTAGGGTTTTTTATAATTTAATTCCAAAGTCTCCAAAATTACTCATTTATTTTACATCTTTATTAAAATTTAATAACCCTACTTTTCTAATCGTCTTAAATCCAACTCATAAAAATTTTCCTCCCCATCCTTTTCCTCCTCCAAATAGGCCCTTGGTGGAAGAAGTTAAACAAATCCATGATTCAATCTCTGGCCATGAAACGAACATTATTACGGCTGATAAAGCAATCACCATTAAGGTTACTGTTATTGTTTAGACAGTTTTATATGACAGATAAGTGTTTGAAATTACTAATATCAATTTAAATAAGTACAAACAGAAATTTCTGTAAATCAAGAGCTACATTTGAAACTTAAATGCTCCCCCTGCATTGGGTATTGTTTAGTTTATTTAATATAAAACATATTTGAAGAGTTGATCTTTATTCTAAATATAAGACATTTTTTATATTTATCAATCTTTTTCTAATTTACCCCTATTGATACTCTCCCTCAACAATAATTAAGGAGGAGAGGGAATGAGAATTAAGGAACATGACTAGGGTATTTTAGAAAATACATGTTATATTAACTAATATTCTTAATTTAATCAAATTAGGTAAATATGTCTTATATTAAGGACCGAAAATAATAATATCTTATCCACAGTTGAAATTCCTGAATTTCTAACTGTTCAAATTTTTATTTGCAATTCATTTTTCAGTAGCTAGTATTCTTTCTTCACATTTTTTCCGTACTCAACTTTCTTCCTCAATCGTAATTATGCAAGTGCAATCACCAGGAGATTGCAGATCAATGAGACAAACTTTCCATGTCTGAGTGAATATTTTATTTCCCTTATAATGGAATGTTATCGTTATCCTTATTAAACAAGAATAACCAATTTATATAGCAGTATTTTAATAACATCATCAGCTACACAAAATACTCTCTAAAAACATTTCAAATACACATGTTTTTCATTCCAACGCAGAATTATGCTTACATGCATAAAGAATCTGGTCCCAAGATTGTATAACTAGCACAAAAAATTAACATTGAAAAAATAAAGAACAGAAAACAAAACATTCTTAGTTATATATATTATCAAGGGTTAAGGTGTGATTTGGCAAATAAACTATTGGCTCGGGAGCGTCCAACACAATTAACTATTAAGTGGATTGAAAATACCAACAAACTTATAAAAAAGAGCGCCCAGCACAACGCCGTTAGCAAAAAGTTAATGTCCGTTATCTAAGGTACAGATTAGCCAATGAACTTTTACTCCGGGAGCGCCCAACACAAAATTCTAAATTTTACTAAATTAAATAATTTTTTTTTTCTCAATTGCCATTATTCAAAACTACTTTTATATATATCTATGGACAAAAATTACTCATTCTTCAATTTTGTCAAAATTATAATTTGCTAAAATAAACAAAATTTTTAATTAAAAATATAATTATATGATTTAAATAAAACTCAAGGTGTTTTATATGAAATTCGTTGTGGATCAAAACCCACGTAGCCTTTTTTTCCTACTTATCTTCTTGACCTGGTTATTTTTAACTATTGTGATATTTTCATTAACATAATTTATTTTAAGACCATGGAAATGTAGTTCCTCGGAATGCAGGGGAATCATCTCAACATTATTTGTATAATGTTTTTCATTTTATATAATTGTTTTTTTTATATAAAAAAAAGTCCCCCGCAATGGAATCAAGACAAGACATTCTTGAAAGGATATTATATATTTTTTATTATTAACATATATAATAAACTATAAAACACCTTGAGTTTTATTTAAATCATATAATTATATTTTTAATTAAAACTTTTGTTTATTTTAGCAAATTATAATTTTGACAAAATTGAAGAATGAGTACTTTTTATCCATAAATATCTATACAAGTAGTTTTGAATAATGACAATTGAGAAAAAAATTATTTAATTTAGTAAAATTTAGAATTTTGTGCTGGGCGCTCTTGGAGTAAAAGTTCGTTGGCCAATCTGCACTTTAGATAACGGAGGTTAACTTTTTGCTAATGGTGTTGTCTTTGACGCTCCTTTTTAAAAGTTTGTTGTGCTGGACGCTCATTTTTAAAAGTTTGTTGGTATTTTCGGTCCACTTAATAGTTAATTGTGTTCGACGCTCCTGAGCCAATAGTTTATTGGCCAAATTACACCCTAACTCTATTATCAATGAATTGATGATAGTTATGACTTGTCATGTTTTGAGCCCTAATTCTACTACCCCATGATGATTTTTCCTTTTGAGCCATACTTGTCTCACACCTTCTCTTCAACTCAACCAATTGCTCTTCCCACCTTCTTCCCCATCTTTTTCCTCCAACTCCATTAACACTCTTATTATTCCTCTTGCTGTTGATCAAGCCGAGGTCATAATCATATATACTCTTCTCGAAAGCTGCATGAAGCTGCACAAACATCCTCGTACGCTCCTCCTTTCTTGCAGGATCTAAGCACATGTCCGGGTGTTACTGAAGCGCCATCATTCTATAAGCCTTCTTTATTTTGTGAGTGTTTGGATAACACTCAAACTACGGTTTCAAAAGCCTTTTTTTGCAAATCCAGACAAAACCTCTTTACATATTTACCTCATAAATTATAAAAGCTATTCTCCAAAATTTCATCTTTGGTTGCATTCTTGGGATTCAAAGATAATATCTTGTAAAAGTTTTCCGTAGTAGTTATTTCTTCAACCTAAATGGCTAGCTTTCTCGCTCTACATGAAACATATCGAGCACAAAGCCTTTGACATTTCCACTTTTTTGAGAGAGGATCATGAGAGGGCCTATTGTGAAATAGGGTTGAACTTAAGGATAAAACTTCTATTATTGCCTTGATATATTTGACTATCAAGTCTCCTGGAGAAACGCATAGTATTCTCCAACTATTTATATATCAATAAAAGGGACACGTGTTTGTGAACGCTCCTAAATTAATATTTCTTTCCACTTGGGGAAATAACTATAATTTAATTTCTTAAATAAAAAAAGAGAACTATGCATGGCTGACAAAACTAGGGTTTTGAATTTTTTTTGGTCTAAACATATAGGCGTTTTGTTCTTTGTATTTATCGAGATATTTTCTCGCTACCTCTCCACCTAGAAGGCACACAGAATAAAACATGGAATGTCTCAACGTGATCAGATCCAAAAGCTGTTAATATTTAAGAACACAATTTGATAAAAGAGACAAGCCCTAGTGTACGCATTCAGAGCGGCAGCCTAACGACACATCCATTTGTTTTATTCATGGCTAGATTAAATCACTATAAGAAGTGGCCTGCAATATATATATATATATATATATATATATAGACCCAAATTATTTTTGGTTATCTCTCTCTAATTTATAGGAACAGATTTTGTGTCGACACTGCATGTCAATAAGCTTTAATAATAGATTCTGATTCAGTTTAATATCAACCGTGTCTTTAAAGAGGATCATACAAAGAACTATTTTTGAAAAGAATAGTTATATACACACACTTTATATATTTTCCTAGTATTAATTTATTTCTTACTTATACCTAAACCATTGTCATGAGTCCTATATCAGGAGGGTTGAATGAGGAACTTTATGAGGCACTGGCTTCGCCATCTCTAATATCTGGCTTCTAGAATGCTGTTCTCCAAATATCTTGTACCTGTTACAAATTGTGTTTTCATTTGCTAGTTTCTATAGTGTGCTTCTCCGAAGTCCTCGTACTCACTACAGCCCCATACATTATAATGGGAAAATGGCATAAATTTTATTGACTAAAAGGATCTAATATGATGTTATACACAAAAAGTATCAATACTGTGAGGCATAATCAACTTCACGTCATTTTGATCAATGAATTTTTTAAATAGGGACTTTTTATCGATATTTCCTACTTGATTGATTATTATGTTGGCAAGTCTTCTTGTCTTTTTTTTTTTGTTTGTTTTTTTTTTTAATTTGTATTTTACATTATCACATGCAAAGTGCAATTTGCATAATAGTAAAAATTTAAAGGATCAAATATATATATATATATATAACCTCTAATAAGTGCTAATTGTAGAATACAACCAAACACAAATAATTCGTAGAAAGGCTGTATATCACTATATTGCTACTTCTTGAGTGAAAGATGAAGAGGAGATCAAGCTGAAAGTTGTGTTGTTTAACCAGAGAGATGAGTTGAGGGTTAGAATTTACTCAAGCAATGAATTACGGATATGCACGTTGTGACAATCAAATATTATATTCAAACCAACCCACGTTGGTTGTTACGTGTGGGTCTGCTAAACGATGAGATTTTGAATTTGAGTTTGTGTAAATAGAGCAGAGGCTTTTGAGATAGTTGCCTCCAATTGCACCGGACAATGCTCAAATTTGACTGAGCCAAATTAAAAAAGAATAAAATATTAAAACATTAATTAAAATTAAAAAAAAAAAGTGTCTAAGTGTTAATCCGAGCCTGGCCTTATGGAAAAATGAATCAGCCAGAATTCCCAGCACCATATTTTTATAAAAATAGAATTATCACGTGAATTTTAATTTACAAATGATACCTAAAACGGGAGAACCAAAGGGAACATTCCAATGATTATGTTCAAATTTTAAACACTAATTATTAGTATTATTTTACTTTAGAAAGCTAGACGATTGATCAAGGAGTTTATTCAATTTGATAATTAATGATATATAATTTATTGTTTTGTTAAATAAAAGGGTAATATATTCACTACTACAAAAATTAAATCTAACAACACTAATTAACATATGTTTTGAGAAATCACAAGTTAAAAAGGAGGTGGTGGCATTTTTAAAATTTTGTCTTAACTTTCAACGATTGTTTCCAGATAAACAGTCATTAAAAGTTGAGCCAAAAATTTAAGAAAAATGAATATTTTTGACTCTCAACGAGTGTTTTTTTCCTTTTTCCTTTTTTTTTTTTTAAAAAAATTTGTTGAAAGTTAAAAAAAAAAGTTACAATGACTGTTTTTTTTAAAAATAGTCGTTGAGAATATATACAATGACTCTTTTTTTTTTAAAAACTTATTATTATTATTATTATTATTATTATTTTTTCAATGACTGTTTTTTCAAAAATAACTATTGAAAGTCGAAAGTATTCAAATCTTTCGACCTTGTACTCTCATGCCTCCAACATTTTGTTGAAATATTTAAAAATAGTCTCTTCACATGTCGCTCTCTTACCACTACTAAAAAATATAGATTTTACTTCCCTAAAAACTTCCATTTTCAAAATGAGAAATAAAAAATAAAGGCAATGGCATTTTTGTAATTATGTGTAAGAATTTTAGCCTATTAAGTGTCCATTTTACACAAATGAATGCCAAAAGCTTCCCAATTTAGAAAAGGGACACCAAAAGCAATGAATTTTTGGCGTCCTAACTCTCAAAGGGGATGCCACTTTTAGAGTTGAGACACCAAAAGTGGCCTTTCGGCGTCCCCAATTTAAATTTGGGATGCCTAAAGTGAATAACAACAACATATGTCTCAAAATTTTTGGTTTCGGCAAAATCAGGTATTTCGGGTAAAATTGACCTTTTGTCAAAATTTCACCATTTGTTTTTTCCAAATGCATAGACATCATACATGGAATTTGTTCGAAAAAATTTAGGATATTACAACACACACATATAGTTGGGGGTATTTTAGTCTTTTCATCTCCATTTTAAATGTTCATGGATACTTTTCCACAGGTTTGGCGCATCGTTTTTGCACTTTTATTATTTTTAATAACAGATGTTACCCTATTTTAATCGACATGTCATTTTTTCCATCTTTTATTATGTTTATAGTGGTTTTTGCTCCCCAGAAAAATTATAGGTACTTTTACATTTTTTATAAGTTAATAAGTATTTTAGCACCTTAACCTTAAAGAAAACTATGCAGCTTATTGTCCATTTGTTTCTTTCTTTTTGTTAATATCTCATCCATAACTTCACGCATAATATTCTAAAAAGATTCTAAAAAAATATATATTTTAATTAAAGTTTACTTGACAGTTCGTAGATTTCATAGGAGAAAAAACACGAGCTGCAACAATAGCCATGGAGAAGGCAACTGCAGCGGATCATGGAAATAAAAAGATACAAAGTTTATGAAGTTTCATTTAAACGCATTAAACAGTATGTATCGCATATCGTCTTTTATTCCTTATAAAACGCAGCAATGCGTGATATATAACTATACAAATGTCCACAGTAAGTGTCGCGTGAAAAACGCATTTATTGTGGGCTTTTTTTTTTTTTTTTTTGAAAAATTGTTCTTTGATTGGGGTTATGGATTCAATGGGATTATTGGTTCAATTATATATATTTTTATCATTCAAGAAACTAAAAAACAAAAAAATTCAATTTATACGATGAAAAATTAAAATTATATACTATAATCTCAAAATTAATAAATTTTTTAATATATTAGAAAGTTATAAAATCTATTATATGTATAAATTTTTATTTTCCCATATATATATATATATATATATATATATATAATTCATATATAATTCTAATATTGAAGAAGGACATTTTGGTCAACAAAATTTCAAAAGTCAAACTTAACGTCAACTAATGGTTTGAGTTTATAGAAATAGAATATGAAAATATAAAGAAGGTTTGTGCAACATATATCTTAATTGTAAGAGAAGTTTATATGGGTTTTCAAAATAAAGAGAAGGTCTATCTAATATAATTAAAGTGGATAAATTAGAGATTAATAATGCTGCTTATATGCCTAGAATTTGCATTGAAAGCTTATTCAATCATCCAACATTCTAAAGAGTTCTATGATTGTCTGTTCTTGTTTCCAGGTGATTGAAATGTTTTTCATGAGCTATTTTCTTGTGAGAGTATTTTTACTCTCTTTTTTTTTTAAATTGGTGAAATGCGTTTTTTTTAAATACATGCATCACAACCGAATCTGAATATTAATAACATACGTATAAATTTATAAAAGAATTTAAATTATTGTATTTCATGGAAAAATATATCTGGTTGTTGTTGATGTTAAATTAAAAAAGGAAGAAGCAGGTAGGTACATCTATCTAGCCAAAAAGATAAGCCAATAATCTGAGAATGAATTAATTTAATCTAATTTTAAATGTCACACTTGATAAGATAAATGATTCATATATGTTCTATAGATTAACATAAATAAAGATAATACATAAACATATTCTTGACAACTATATACATAAAATAATAAACGGATTATTGATTAATTATGATTTTTCATGTTTTGAGCCATAATTCTACATCCCCAAGATAATCCTTCATTTTGAGCCATGCTTGTATTAGACCTTCTCTTCAACTCAACCAATTGATCTTCCCACCTTCTTCTCCATCTGTCACCTCCATCTCCATTAACACTCTTATTATTCCTCTTGCTTGTGATCAATCCGAGTCCATAATCATACTCTTGTCGAAGCATTGGATCCGATAATGTCTGGTAAGCTGCATGGAGCTGCACAAACATCCTCGTACACTTCTCCTTCCTCGAAGGATCTTGGCACATGTCCGGATGGTACTGAAGCGCCATCATTCTATAAGCCTTCTTTATCTCATCTTTGGTCGCACTCTCCGGATTCAAACACAACATCTTGTAGAAGTCTTTAGAAGTTGTCTCTTCAACCTCAACAGCTAGCTTTCTCGCTCTGCAAGAAAAACGTTGAACAACATGAACCCTCTGGTTTTGAAATTTTTGAGAGTGGTGGGTTAAGGCCATGGAAGAACCTATTGGGAACAATTAGGGATGATCTTAAGGATAAAGCTTCCATGATCGTTGCTTTGAAACTGATGTACTCCCAAATCTCAATGAGAAGCGTATAGTGGTTTACACCTATTTATATACATAGATGGGTCAAGGAAAGTCATCACCCTAACTTTCAATTACACGTTTTTAGAGAACTTTTAAATTAATAGTATTTGTTTGAGCTTTAAGGCAGTATAATAACCATAATTGATTATTAAATAAATAAATACATGACTTTGGTAGACAAACCAAGGGTTTTAAATTGTTTGATCTTTAATATGTGCGATGATCAAGAGAGATAATTTAAAAAAAAAAAATCAAAAACAACAATATGGATTGTGTTATGAAACTAAGTAAAATACAAGAGAGATTAAGATAAGGGAGATGAAGAAATGCAAGAGAGAAATGGAGAGCAAAGTGAGAGTGCTTCTTCTTTCTATTGTAAAACCTTTGATACATGCATACTATATATATAGGCAAGGAATTCTATTACAAGAGTTACAAAAGAATAAATCTACATAATGGTATATTATGAGGTTTTGTAAGTTTTTAACATTAGTCATATAAAACTCCCATGCCATTCATGTCATAGGTTACATGGCTTTAGAAACTCCAAAAGACTCTTCTTGAAAAGGTTGTGGACATTCACACCAATATTGGAATATTCATAATTGAGGTTTTTCATTAAACTCATCAACTAGCTCTTAAGACAGTAAGAAATATTAATTAATTAAGAAGGCCAATGATAAAACAAACAAAACCCCTAGTCTTCAAATGCAGGGCAGCAACCTAACGACACACACATATATTTCAAACTCATGGAAAGCTTCGACACATGCCACAACCATTGGGTGTACGTTTGTGTACATTTTCTTATAATCAAATTCTCTATAGATTATCTATAATACATATATATAAGTGACCAGCGGTCTGCTACACACAATGTCCAAATATTTTGGTGGCTTATGGTCCAAAAGAATATATACATTGACTATACAAACGGATTTGTGTAAGTAAATTCTTAATTTGATCCACATGCATATTTAAAATGTAGCCTTCTAAATCTAATTAATTTGAAATTATCTGCCGGAAGACCATTAGAAAATTGAACACATTCACGCACAATTTGATCAATATATATATAGATATGTAGCCTTCTAATAAAAAATATTCATATTGACCAGTCAAACAAATAAGCTATATCATCAAATATAGGTGCGCTATGATCCCTTCTTATTTTACTGTTTGTTCATTTCTTCCATATCCTCATCCTGCAATATCTTAATTTATCTTCCTCTCTCTCTCCCTCTCTCTTTTGGCTCTATATTTATACAGATATATTATATGCATGCATGTGTATAATATAGGAACAGGTTTTGTGTGATTACATGCAAAAAGAGGATCAATCTGGATTGCAATTCGAGCTAATATTGTACATATTTTCATGCATAAAATTAATAAAGTACGTTTAGCAACTAGTGGAGGACTTATATACTAAAGGTAAAATAACTAATAAATTAAGTAATGATGAGGTAAATTAATATATAGTAATAAGCTACCTTAAGTATATGTGCTTCCAATAATTAAAGAACGTTTATTTACTACAAAAAAAAAAAAACGCGGATTACCCATGGAAAAAATTCCATCGGAAATTACCTACAGAATTCCATGGGTAAAAATTACCGATGGAATTACCCACGGAATTCCGTTGGTAACTGAAATTACCGACGGAATTCTGTGAGTAATCAATTGTATTCTCGTCATGGCCTTTTTTGCGATGGAAATTTTAATTACCGACGGAATTACTCACGAAATTCCGTGGGTAATTTTAGTTACCGACGGAATTCCATAAGTAATTCTGTCAGTAATTTTTACTCACGGAACTCCGTGGGTAATTTCCAACAGAATATTTTCCGTTGGTAATTCCATGGTAATCCGTGTTTTTTTTTTTTTTTTTTTTTTTTTTTTTGGGTAGTATAGGACAATTGGGAGTTTTCTATTTGGACCAGTCCTTTGTCTTAATTTTTCATTAAATTAGCGCCCTTGCTAGATTGATCCAACGAATATATTCAATATGTCCAAAATTGATATGTTTTTTATACTAAAAATTGATATGTTTTAATTTGTTGTTTAGTTTCAGTTTTTTAGGGAGGGGGTCTGAAATTAAATATTACACTTCAGTAATAGTCACAAAGTTCATTTGGGCACTTGAGTTACTTTGCAAGCATTTAAGTGACAAGGCATCACTCGAATGATTCTGAATCACACTCAGGTATGTGTCCATCGTCTTTGAAAATCAGCGTCTCGATAGTTTTAATATCTATGATGAACATCCACATGAACACGATAATCACTTATACTACTTCTAAATATTACTAATCTCATTTATGTATAAGTTTCAGATGATTGAACTTGGATTAAAGCTCAATGGCCAAAAAAGCAACTTTATGTCAGAAGCTTCATCGGCTACTGATGAGTATTATTTATGCCATGTTTTCCCTATAAATGTGTGACTCTTTTTATGCTGAATATGAGTTTAAAAGTATTTTATTTGAGCAAATATGTCATAATTCACGCATATAGGGAAATGTAGGATACATCACATAAATTAGGATAAATACATAAATATCCTGTACATGTGCATAACAAGAAGGCAAGATTAAGGGTTATTATGAACGCACATAGCAATGTCGATACAATGCTATAGCATTAGGCCAGCCTTATCGAGCTACAATACAATGCAACTCATATGCTATAGCAACGTAAAAGACGTGATGCTATGCGTCGTATGTTCAGACTTTTCCTCGAGGCTTTTTCAGGAACTAAGTGCAGGTTAATGGACGGACGTTAGTTCACTGTTAGATTGTTGACGAATTGGAATAGAAGATGCGGAGGATCAAAGATTAAGATTTGGAGAATCCCACAAAATTAGCAGAAACAATCTACCAAATTTGGAAAGTTGGACCTGACAGATTTGGAAAGGCCCAGCTCACTGAACTTACACCACAAGTAAACCTGACTATAAAAGAAAAGACGGTTAACCCTAAAGATTATTGAGTCGTAGAGAGTCCAAGAATATTCCTATTTGGCTAGACTCGAAAGAAGAGGGAGAGAAGCACAAAGTACGAGAACTCCAGGAGAACCCATTCCTTCCTTGCAGTAAGACGGAGATGAGAACACGTGGAGTTGTCAAGTGACAGGCTTCTCCTACGTTGTCAAAACCTCCGCCAAGATTTCTGATTTTCTTTTGTTAATTTTAGTTAATCTTTTGTCATGGATTATCCCGTTGTTAATCGTTTAGTGATTCCCTCGTCAGTCATGAACTAAACCTCCTTTGGCTGAGCGAGGATGAATTCTTGAGTATAGAATGAACTCAGTTTGCTAGTACTTAATTTAATAACTTCAGTTTGTTTATCAGCAATCTTAATTCTTGTCTGTTATAGCGAAAGCTAAGGGCTATATCAGTGGCATCGGCTTACTGGAAGGGAGTCGGGATTAGACATCTTATAGGCAGTGTTTGCTGGGCAAGCTGGTGCAAGGCTTGACCTATCATTCTAGGCTTCAGGCATGGGTCTACCGCTTATAACCTTAACATCTTGATTTGAAAAGATAATCTGAACTAGAAAATTGTCATAGGCATATGTGAGAAGTATAGCTTAGGTTGTATGTATAGGACGCGGAAAGCTTCTATATAAAATAGTGGTGGGTTAACTAAATAACATTGTGAAAGGTTGTTATGCTGTAGCATTGCGTAGTTGTGCAATATAATTGCTATAGCAATGCACTAAGGCAAACTGGGGGATTGATATGCTTAGGATGAAGTCTGATGCTCAACCTATCTTTTACTGATATCTTCTTACGACTACTATCATCTGTTATTTTCTTTCTTATTAGTTATTATCACAAAAAATCCAAAACCAATCATATTTTATTTAAATTTCTTTACACAACTGTTGGCGTGAATCTGTGTCATCATTGGTATCTCAGTCTCTATGGGACGATACTTTATTTACTCTTTATTACTTGTTCGACTGGTTCACTTGTCAACAAGGAATTCGATCAACAGCTACTTCCATTGGTCATTCTAAGATACTCAACAAGAAGAATGTGCTCAATGGTCAAATACTCTTCATCAGGTATAAAAGGAAAGACATTCAAGATAAACAGAGACGAGAGCCTATGCCTACAATATCAATATGCCAATACTCTGAATCTTACCCAACTGAAGCTCTGTAATCATACTCCTACCTTGTACTTCAATGTTAATCATCATCTACTTCATATAGAGAAAAGTATGCTTTCATTGTAATCATTCAATCTTTATGAGAGTTACTCTATATTGAGGGATCTTGAGTGTGAAACTGATTGTATTCTTACGATGTGTAAGGTGGAGTTCTTATCTCAATGCAAGAATTGTAAGGCTTCACAAGTACCCGATTAAATTTGTGAATATAGTGGTTCTCAAGTACCCCATTACACTTTAAGGAGATATTGGATTGAAATCTCAGGAGGAGCCTGAAGACTAGATGTAGCTCATCGTGGTTGGACTGAACCAGGATAAGTCACAGTTTGCATCTTCTCTTCCCTAAGCTTTTATGTTTCCAGCATATATGTTTTGAATAATTGACTATAAATTTATAATTCATTACTTTTGTACATATTGCTTTCACTAAGATGCGAAAAAGTTTTTAAGAGTTCTTAAACTTTTATTTTACACCCAATTTAGCCCCTCTTGGGTGTCAACCAGTTATAACAAATATCATGTTATCTAAATTCTATCCAATAAAAACATAACAACTTATATCACTTTTATCTAGTTTCTTGATAAATCATCTGGAAAAAAAAAAAATTTTTATCTTTTTTTTTAATAAAAATAAATTTTATCTTACTTTTAAGAAAATTTTGCTTGATTGCTTTTTTTGTTTTTTTAATTAAGGTTTTTTTTCCCTAAAGAAAGATAAAATTTGAATTTTTTTAAATGAGTCATCTACTAACTAGGATTAAAATAATATGAGTTTATTATGTTTTCATTGGATTGAGTTCAAATAATGTAGTAGTACTCTTGGAGGATGTTAGTATTTCTCCAATTTAGAATAATATGAAAATTAATTTCCTCTTAACCTTTTATCTCCACCTCATTACTTTTTTCAGAAGAGAAAGTGAGAGGAGATGAAGGGTTATGTAGAAATTAATTTTTGTTGCCCAGTAAGCAAATTTTATTTCAGATTGTTTCTTAATCTCATGTATCCTTCATGTCATCATTTTTAGTCAAAAAAATTCAAACAAACAGTCATTTAATGGTCAATATGTACTTTTGCACTTATTTTAGAAGTTCATAGTTATTTTTGTTCTTTAAAAAAAGTATTTTTGTTTAGTGCACTTTTAGTAAAATCTCATGCGTATTTTGCACCTTAACCTTTAAAAAATTCAAATAATCGGTTAACTAACTGTAAATGTATATTTTTGTGTCTCAAAAAATATTTGTGTTGGGTGCATTTTTGAGAAAATCTTATGTATATTTTTGCATGTTAACCCTTAATTATATTATGTTATTTTTTTATCTATTTCTTTTTTATTATTTATGTACAGTCCAAAAAATTCATAGAATGATATATATATATATATATATATATCTAATAAAATATACGAAATTATTAAAAACTGTAATAAAAAAGGTTAAAATTTCCCTAGAAATTATAAGTAAAAGAAGGAAAAGAAAAGGTTAAAATGTAAACATACTCATGAACTTTTACCTAAATCGCGTATAACACCATGTACTCTGTAAAGGTATAAAAATACCTGTAAACTTTTAAAACTGAAGTAAAAATACAATTACAATTAATTCTTAAAACGTTGACGGTTTAGTTTGATAAAAAAACGGGATGTAGATGCAGGCTTGGCTTACTAATATCTTAGCTCGCAGTTTTCTAACCAAAGAAATGTAGGGGAAAAAAGACCGACAAAGGGATAGAGGAATCTAGGAAAACAAGAAACCAAAGTGTCGTCACTGTCGATGCTTCTTCTCCTCCAGACTGGTTTGGACTGGCAGGGTCGACCGTTGCCAGCTGTCGCTCTCAACTCTCTCACAGTGGCAAATCGCATCTTTCTACTCAGTCTCCCTTTGTTGATCTTCTTCTTCGTTTGATGAATCTTCTACCATCATGGTCGACCTGTTCTTATTCTATGTTCGTCTGTTGGTGGTGACGTCAGCTTCCACACTGATGTTTTTGTCAAATAACAATCAACATAATAAAGACTAATTGTAATGGTATTTTACACTATCATTTTGAAAGCTTACGGGTACTTTTACACTTCTAAAAAATATGTTATTTAGTCCACTCTAGATAAAAGCTCATAGATATTACTCCCTCCAGATCTAAATATAAGATAAAATTGATTTTTTTTACATTAAAAAATTTATTTAGGTTAATTAAATTACTTTAAACTGTCATTTTTTTAAAAAACTATTTTGCATAACTAATAAACTAATATATAATTTAAAGATATATGATATAATTAAGTAATTTATTTAGGTTTTTTAATCTCTCCTAAAAAAGTTAACTTAACACCTTAGCCTAAAAGAAATGATAAGTGATTGCATATTTAATGCAATGGCGAACTATTTTGCAGATATATAATTTAAAGATATATGATATAATTAAAAGTATTTTATATTTAAGACCAGGAGAGGGGAGTGACACCTTAGCCTAAAAGAAATGATAAGTGATTGCAAATGATTTCGAATGCAATGGCGAACTATCTCTTATGCATGCGCATAAAAGGAGACACACAAGACTATTCAAATCTAATCATTTTCAAACCTTCGCTTTTATTATTCCTCTCAACTTTTTTTATTCAAAGCTAAATCTTAAAATTTAGAATATAGAGCCATTATTACATTAAATATTTTTGGTAACCTTTATATTAAATATTTTGGATGTAAATAATATGCATTACGTACAATTATTTCTAACCGCCAATCCGGTGCATTGTAAATATATATAGAATATAGTTTTTTTTCATATTTAATGAATAATACGTCTGAACCATCCTTTTTAAAAGTTCCATTAGTTAAGAAAGTTAGTTAAAATTAATTTTTTTAAATGTACAGCATTACCCTTGATACAAGTCTTTGGATATTTAGTTACAGGAGTTGTTAGATTTGATTAGTTTCACCCAAAAAATTAAAGTTATGTTGTCTAGTTTGAAAAATCTAAATTGGTTAGAGACACTAGGTGAAAAAACTTAACATTCTTCTCATCGCACAAGTGGTGCTCATCTTTGAAACGCAGCATTTCGGTTAAGAGAATGCTGTAAATTAATTTTGGGGAGGAAGGCAAGTACACGAGATTTTGGTGAAGAGGCTGATGAAAGGGTAAAAAAGTTGCCGCTAACCCAAATGCTGCATTTCAAAGATGAACACCGGTTGCTCATAGATGTGATGAACAGTGCTTGCCGACTGCGTTTATTAGAGTTTTTTTTTTTTTTTTTTTGTTAATACAATTTTTAAATGACACACCTGATATGATAAATGATTCATATATGTACTACGGATTAACATAAAAGAAGATAATACATAATCATATTCTTGACAACCATATGCATAAAATAATAAATGGATTATTGATTAATAATGATTTTTCAGGTTTTGAGCCCTAATTCTACTTCCCCAAGATGATCCTTCCTTTTGAGCCATTCTTGTATTAGACCTTCTCTTCAACTCAACCAATTGATCTTCCCACCTTCTTCTCCATCTTTCACCTCCATCTCCATTAACACTCTTATTATTCCTCTTGCTTGTGATCAATCCGAGTTCATAATCATATTGTTCTCGAAGCACCGGATCTGATAATGTCTGGTAAGCTGCATGGAGCTGCACAAACATCCTCGTACACTTCTCCTTCCTCGAAGGATCTTGGCACATGTCCGGATGGTACTGAAGTGCCATCATTCTATAAGCCTTCTTTATCTCATCTTTGGTCGCACTCTCCGGATTCAAGCACAACATCTTGTAAAAGTCTTTAGAAGTTGTCTCTTCAACCTCAACAGCTAGCTTTCTTGCTCTACATGAAACACGTTGAGCAACATGAAGCCTCTGGTTTTGAAATTTTTTTAAGAGTGGGTTAAGGCCATGGGAGGAACTATATGGAACAATTAGGGATGATCTTAAGGATAGAGCTTCCATTATCGTTGCTTTGAAACTGATGAACTCCCAAATCTCAATGAGAAGCGTATAGTGGTTTACTCCTATTTATACACATTAATGGGACAAGGAAAGTCACCCTAAGTTTCAATTACACTTTTTAAGAGAAATTTTAAATTAATAGTATTTGTTTGAGCTTCAAGGCGGTATAATAACCATAATTGATTATTAAATAAATAAATAAATACATGACTTTGGTTGACAAACCAAGGGTTTTAAAGTGTTTGATCTAGAAGCGTACGCGTTTTCTTCTTGGTATGCATCGAGATATAAATTTTCTTGTTGCTAAGTCCAGAAGGAAGGCACTGTACACAAAATAAAACGTTGAAAGTTTCCACACCTAATTAATCAATGTAATTAGCTCAGAATTAGTTACTCCATCTGGTTTTTAATACACATAGATTAAAAAATTAAATAAGGTTGTTATTTGTAGAAAATGAGTGTGTGTGTGTTTGTGTGTGCGTTTTAAAAAAAAAAAAAAAAAAAAAACTAAAACACAACATTTAATCATTTGCAGTGAAATTATCTTCATTGGAGAAAATCCCCTTTAATATGTGCAATGATCAATAGAGATAATTTTGAAAAAAAAAAAATTAAATTAAAAAACAACAATATGGATTGAGGTTTTTCATTTAGCATCAAAATAAACTCATCAACTAGCTCTTAAGACTGTAAGAAATGTTAATTAAGAAAGCCATTGATAAAACAAACAAAACCTCTAGACTTCAAATGCAGGGCAGAAACCTAACGACACACACATATTTTTCAAACGCATGAAAAGCTTTGACACATTCAACAACCATTGGGTGTGCGTTTGTGTACATTTTCGTATAATCAAATTCTCTATAGATTACTTATAATGTATATAAGTGACCAGTGGCCTGCTACACACACATGTCCACATATTTTGGTGGCTTATGGTCCAAAAGAATATACATTGACAATACAAACGGCTTTGTGTATGTAGGTAAATTCTTAATTAGATCCACATGCATATTTAAAATCGAGCCTTCTAAATCTAATTAATTTGAAATTATCTGCCGGCAGCAGACCATAAGAAAATTGAACACATTCACGCACAATTTGATCTATATATATATATATATATATATATATATATATGTAGCCTTCTAATCAAGAATATCCATATTGACCAGTCAAACAAATAAGCTATATCAGTCAAATATAGGTCCGCTATGATCCCTTCTTATTTTACTGTTTGTTCATTTGTTCCATTTCCTCATCCTGCAATATCTTAATTTATCTTCTGCTCTCTCTCCCCTCTCTCTTTGGGCTCTATATTTATATAGATATATTATATGCATGCATGTGTATAATTTATAGGAACAGGTTTTGTGTCATTACATGCAAAGAAGATCAATCTGGATTGCAATTGGAGCTAATATTCTGCATATTTTCATGCATAAAATTATTAAAGTACGTTTAGTAACTAGTGGAGGACTTATTTACTGAAGCTAAAATAACTAATAAATTAAGTAATGATGAGGTAAATTAATATATAGTAACAAGCTACCCTAAGTATATGTGCTTCCAATAATTAAAGGACGTTATATAGGACAATTTGGAGTTTTCTATTTGGACCATTCCTTTGTCTTAACTTTTCATTAAATTAGCCCGCTTGCTAGATTGATATGTTTTAATTTGATGTTTTGTTTCAGTTTTTTGGGGAGGGGGTCCGAAATTAAATATTACATATATTCTTGATAATCTTATATCCTCACCAAACTTTTTTATCTTCATTCTGATAGGAAAAATGTCCAAAGTGAAAACTTATTGAAATATCAAATGTGAAGGGTTATGATATGATAAGAAAAATAGGAAGGTCCCATGTCAGTCAGGGTTAGATTCAAAAAGAGATGTACTACAAAAGTTAAAGACTTTATAATAAAGGGTTAAAGTGCTAAAGTAACCTTCAATTGCTATCAAAAGTAATCATAAGTTATATTTTGGAGCAAAAGTAACCATGAATTTTTAAAATTGGGCCAAAACTGTTAAACCTAACTAACTTACATCTATTACAATGGGGAAAACTAATATTTTGGCCTTTAAAGTTATGACTCACTTATAATTCAGTTCTTAAATTTTAGACTTGCTTGCAACTCAGTCCCTGATGCTTTTGAGTCATCCTATATAGCAAAAAATATTAAAATACTGTTCAAAATTGTTTAGGTGGATTTTACATAAATTAAAAAAAATAATTAAAAATAGCATCCTCATCCCGACCAACTCGCATCTCCTTCCGCGTTTCCACGTTTGTTTTCAAAAAATCTCGCTAGACACTCACGGCGTCCATGACATACAAATCCTTTTGATGCACTAGCTAGCAGCAAACAACTCAGATTGGAGAACAAGTTGAAGCCACTTATGATGCTTTTAACTTTGATAAAGCACCCAAACATGTAAGAAAAAGCATTGTGGAAAAAGAGAATTTTTAACTTTTTGATAAATGATAAATAGTGCTTGGAAGAGGATGATATTAGAAAAAGTCAAAGTGCACCTACTTCACAACATACTTGACTTACAGACTCTCTTTTTAATTTATGTAAAATCCACCTAAATAATTTTTAACAATATTTTAATATATATATATATATATATATATATATTTGTATATATATTGCCACATAGGATGACTCGAAACATCATGGATTGAGTTGTAAGCAAGTAAAAAGTTCAATGACTAAGTTACAAGTAAGTCATAACTTTAATGGCCAAAATATCAAAATTTCCTATTGTAATAGATGAAAGTTAGTTGGGTTTAACGGATTTGCCTCAATTTTAAAAGTTCATGATTACTTTTACTCAAAAAAAAAAAAAAAAAAAAAATAGTTTATGATTATTTTAACAATTTTGATAAAAGTTGAAACCTTATAATAAATTCACTGTTATTTTTTTAAATTATCTTAACCCTATAATAAATTCACTGTTTTAATTAAGATTTTAAATTAAAATACAGTGTTATATTATTATAACCCCAACGAGGAAGACGAAAATAACAATAAAGGTATAAGTATGAGATATTTAAAGAAATTAATTAATTTTTTTTTCTTCACTAGAACTTCAATGATCACGAGTGAATCTTAAAACTGCATGGGCTTAGTTTTGGTTGGAAAAAAAAATAATAGAATCAACATCAAATAGATAATAGACATCAACATCAAATAGTCTTGCAGGATATGATTCACAATATGTGAGGAATTAACTCATTCCACTAATAGAGTGATTGGGAATCAGATTGGCAATAATTAAAATTAAATCTTGATGATATGATGATCTTAGTTATAATGAGAGAGATGGTTCTCGGATTTGGGTTACCTCTATTTTTTACCCTTCCAATTTTAACGGATGTCATTGAAGGGACTTTTCTTATGGTACCATTGTTGGGCTTAATTAGTTGATCACTCTTGAAATGCCAAATCCCCTTGTCGGGCTTAATTAGTTGATCACTCTTGAAGTTAAAGTATAACATTATTTCAAGATTTAGTGCTTATTTGTTTTAACATTTTAAAAATATTTTTACGATTTATGAGATAAACATGTTAGAAGTTTTATCTTTACTTGCAAAAAAAACTTTCTGAAACCATGATTTAGTTGCTTCTCATTTCAAGTCATTTTGGTTGTGTTCTTATTCTTACCATCTGTTACCCATTTCAAGGATTTTTTTTTTTTTTTTTTTTTGTTGCCCACCCGGTTCATCCCGATACCCATTTCAAAGAGTCTCCCAACCGGGGGGTTTTTCACAAGGCTCGGTTTTGTATTTCAAGGAGTTTTGGTTTTGTGTTCTTATTCTTCTTTCCTTCTGGTTGAGTGTTTTTGGGCCTTAAATGTATGTTTGTTTTATTCATATTTCTTTTTGTATCTTTGGGCTTCTTGATGCTTTATTATTATGTTCATATTGCAATTAAGTGTATGGGCTCGGTTTTCGTCCAATTCATATTTCCTCTGTTGACCTCCTCTGCAGTGAAAATGGTACCATTTGGTGCAAAATCACATTATTCCTTTCTTTTTCTTTTTTGAAAAATAGTATTCACCATCGTATAGTATTTTTTAAATACTAGTCACTATCATAAAATTTTTTTTCAATATCATTCAAGTATCCTATTTTCTTAATACCAAATCAATACCCCCCGAAATATTTTTTTCAACTTTAGGGTACTAAATGATATTAAAAATATACTACAGGATACTTACTGGATACTTAAAAATAACTATAGGATAGTGAATGCTATTTCTTTTTCAAGATCGTAAAATAATTTTTAAAGATTATGAAGTATTTTTAAGTATTAGTCAATACCTTGAAATATTTTTTCACTACCAGTTAATATTCTAAAGTATCTTTTTATTATCAGTCAATACCTTATTTTTTCAAGTATTTTGAAGTATTTTAGGATCTTGAAAATATTTCAGAGGAAATCTTGATACTTAAAAAATACTAGTGAATGCTATTTTTCAAAAAGAAAAAGAAGAAGGAGGAGGAGGAGAATCAAAACGGTGCCCGTTTCCACTGCAGAGGAGTGCAGCAAAGGAAATATGAATTGAATTGGACGAAAGCCGAGTCCGAAGTCTATATTGTAAGGTTTGAATCCCACTTGTAGAGATAAATCATATTTATGGGCGACTGTATTTCGAACGAAATTTCTTTCAACATAAGAATGCTTGTGTCTGACAAAAAAATTGTATAAATATAGAGAGAGAGAGAGAAGAATAATACCAGGAAGCCCCAATCATAGTTCGGGAAAAATAAATAAATGAATAAATTAAATTAGAGAGAAAGACACAAAAATACTTATGTAATGTGAAAATCTCATTAAAGATCACAAAACGACATAATTCTCTAAAATTACTAAGGATTCTTTGCCACGGAAGATTTGTTAAGGGAGCGTCCAAAGACCAAAAGTATTTTGGGTATCATTTTTACCCCGAAAGTTTACAAACATAGCAATTTTGCCTATCGCTTGATCTTAACCGTTATATTAATTGGTATCATTTTTGCCCTAGAAGTTTACAAAAATATGCTCCTAAACATAACTTTCGGGGCATATTTGCTCCATTTTGTAGACTTCCGGGCAACAATGACACCCAAAATACTTCCGGGTCTTTGGCGCTCATTTAGCAAAACTTCTATGGCGAATTATATTTAACCCTTAGTAATCCTATGTGTATTTATAGATATTTTTTTTGTCACTGTCGTATTAAATTATTGGCAAAATAGCTTTCAAAAAACGTGATTTTAAGATAGTTGCATATAGATTGAGGGAGGGAGACAAACATCAATTCCATTGTCTCCATTTGAAGAAATTTTATGTACCAAATTTATTTTTTTTTAAGGCAGTTTATTGTGTGGTGGACGTGTTGATTTCCTCCTTTTCTCACTTTCTTCTTCACACATTATATTCATGATATTGAGATGCCAAAAAATAACACTAAAATTTATCAAATACTTTGTTGGAGAAGATGATATTCAATTTTGCTCAAATTAATTAAACACATACATACAAACATATATATATATATATATATATATATATATATATGTTAAGGAGAAGTTTTTCTCAAGGTACAAATATATACAATGAGATTTTATATGTGGGTCCCACCATTTCATGTGTGTGTAAATGCATCCAACACCAAATATTTTTTATATATTAAATATAGGTTAAGGTACAAAAATACAAAAATTTTCCTAAAAATGCATCCAACACCAAATGTTTTTCTTAGGTACAAAAATACATATGAGATTTTCCTAAAAATGCATCCAACACCAAATATTTTTTTTAGGCGCAAAAGTAACATATGAGATTTTCCTAAAAGTATACTTTTTTTAAGCGTAAAAGTAATTATAAACTTTCAAAATAAGTGTACAAAAACACATTGACTATTAGTTTGAATTTTTTGACTAAAAGTGGTGATATTGAGGATGATGTGGATGATTAAGAAACAACTTAGAGATAAATACTTACACACAGCTCTAGAAGTACCACGTTAAATGAATTCTATTGAATGAAATCATAACAACTCATATCATTTTAATCATATTTTGTTGATAACTTATCTGAAAAAATTTAAATTTTATCTTGTTTTTAAGAAAAATAAATCTTATTTTACTTTTAAGAAAAATATTGGTTGATCATTTTGTTTATTTTTATAATTAAGATGGTTTTTTTTTCTAGAAAACAAGATACAATTTACATTTTTTCATATGAGTCATCAACAAACTAGGATTAAAACAACATAAGTTGTTATGTTTTCATTGGACATATTTCAAATGACGAGGTACTCTAAGAGTAAGTTAGTATTTCACCAATTTAGAATAATAATTTGCTGACTAAGTAAGGAAAATTAATATCCTCTTAACCTTTTATCTCCACCTCTTCACTTCTTTCAGAAGTTCTGGTGCCAAACATATTCTTATTTGTTGTATTTCAAAACATGTTGTTTTATTGAATTGTACAGTCTAATCATTTGAATTCTAATGCATATATGATTATCTGACATTTTGAGCTGTATGATAATGTTCTTTGTCAAACTTTGTTTTTCAAACGATTTCAAATATAATATAAGTTTTGTCATCATAAAAAAGGTGGAGAATGTTAGTTCTCATATTATTGTGATTTTGATATACAAAGCATAACAGAGAGAAAACGAATGAAACATTCAATTCCACCAACGGCTACAATTCCTCTCTAACTGACATATTTGAATATGGAAGCATTTTAGACGGAACAACAAGGAGCCAAAAACAAAATCAATTTTGATCGTTAAGTGCTTTGTTTGACAATTACTAATATTCATTTTCACAGTATCACTATCAAACGACTCACAAATGTTTATCAGCATAAGATCATTTGAGCATTTGAGTGATTGAATAAGCACTCATTTGATAAGAGAACATTCGAGTGATCTCATATTGCACCCGAGTAAGTGTTCATCAAAAACTTAGAATCATTGTTTTGAATTTCTCGATATTCTTCAAGCTAATTTAAAAATTGATTATCATATTTCTAACATTTCCTAATCATCACTAATCAAGTTTACATGAGAATTATAAGTGATTAAAGTTGGATTAGAGCTCAATAGCCAAAATTCACCTTTACATCAGAAGCTTCAACAACTACTTCCAACAATCATATTCTAAGATACTCAACGGGAAGAAATTGCTCTACGGTCAAATGTTCATCAACTATAAAAAGAGAACATTCGAGTGATCTCATATCGCACTCGAGTAAGTGTTCATCAAAAACTTAGAATCTTCGTTTTGAATTTCTCGATATTTTGCAAGCTAATTTAAAACTTGATTATCATATTTCTAACCTTTCCTAATCATCACTAATCAAGTTTACATGAGAATTATAGGTGATTAAAGTTGGATTAGAGCTCAACAGCCAAAATTCACCTTTACGTTGGAAGCTTCAACAACTACTTCCAACAATCATATTCTAAGATACTAAATGGGAAGAAATTGCTCAACGGTCAAATGCTCTTCATCAACTATAAAAAGAGAGACATTCAAAATAAACAAATAGAGTCAATGCCTACAAAGTCAATATGTTGATACTGTGAATCTTATCCGACCAAAGCTCTGTAATCATGCTCTCACCATGTACTTTAGTGTTAATAATCATCTACTTCTTATAGAGAGAAGTATGCTTTTATTGTAATCATTTTATCTTTGTAAGAGTTACTCAATATTCAAGATCTTGAATGGAAAATGAGTGTATCTTTACAGTGTGTAAGGGAGAGCTCTTATCTCAGTACGAGAATTGTAAAGGCTTTACAAGTATCTAGGTCAAACTTGTGGGATTGTAGTGGTTCTCAAGTACCTAGTTAACTTTGAAGGAGATGGTGGATTGAAATATCAAGAGAAGCCTGAGGACTAGATGTAAGTCATTGTGGATTGAACTGAATCAAGATAAATCACAGTTTGCATATTTTCTTCCTAAGCTCTCATATTTCCAGCATTTATTATACAAATAACTGAATGCTTGTTTGTGGTTCATTACTTTCACACTTATTGCTTTTACTAAGATACGAAAAACTTTTCAAAGTTCTTAAGATTTTGCCTTACTCCCAATCTTCGGTGTTAGCTCTAAGGCCCTAACATAAAAAAACAACTTGGAGAGAAATACTTACACACTCTAAGAGTACCACATTATATGAATTATATCTAATGAAAACATAACAATTCAGATCATTTTAATCCTATTTTGTTCATAACCCATCTGAAAAAATTTAAAATTTAAAATTTATATTGTTTTTAAGAAAAATAAATTTTACCTTACTTTTAAGAAAAACATTGGTTGATCATTTTGTTTTTTTTTTAATAATTTTTTTATCTGAAAAACAATATAAAATTTGAATTTTTTCTGTTGAGATTAACCAACTAGGATTAAAATGATGAGTTGTTATGTTTTCATTGGATAGAGTTCAAATGATGTGGTAACTCTTAGAGTATGTTGGTATTTAATTTCTCCAATTTAGAATAATAATTTGCTGATTGAGCAAGGGAAATGAATTTCCTCTTAACCCTTTATCTCCACCTTTTTTGCATTTTGTCAAAGAATCCGGCACCCCAGGAAAGATTCTTGTCCATGATTGCCGGGGTTGTGCAATAGTTAGGTTTTAAAATAAGATAAATTCCTAGACAATCTCGGGTTGATCACTTCTTTTAGAAGAGAGAGGGAGAAGAGAGGAAGGGTTAGGTGGAAATTAATTTTCCTTTCCTAAGATGCATTTTCCTCACATCTTCTTCCCACGAGACAAAATTATTATTGCAAGGAGTTGTTTCTTAATCATCCACGCATGAGAGACTCTTTTATCCTCCATGTCACTATTTTAAGTTACAAAATTCAAATAAATGGTCAATCTAACTGGTGGAGAAAAAATGCATTTGTGTCGAATTCTTCCCATAGCTTTCTTTCAAGGTTTTTAATTTCCTTTCCTAGTCAGCAAATTATTATTGCAGGTTGTTTCTTAATCATCCACGTCATCCTCCATGTCACTATTTTAAGTTACAAAATTCAAATAAATGGTCAACTAATGGTCAATATGTACTTTTGCACATATTTTGGAAGTTCATAGTTATTTTTGTTTCTAAAAAATGCATTTGTGTCGACTGCACTTTTAGAAAAATCTCATGTGTTTTTGTACCTTAACGCTTAAAAAATTCAAACAACGGTCAACTAACGGTCAATATACATTTTTGCACCTATTTTGAAAACTCATAGTTATTTTTGCCCCTAAAAAAACATTTGGTGTTGTATGTACTTTTGAGAAAATCTCATGTGTATTTTTTCATTTTAACCCTTAATTATGTGTTTTTTTTTTAACTGTTTCTTTTTTATTATTTATGTATAGTCCAAAAAATTCATGGAATGAAAAGAATCTAATAAAACATGCGAAGTTATTAAAACGGTAATAAAAAAAAGTTAAAAATTTCCTAGAAATTATAAGTAAAAGGAAAAAAAAAAAGGTTCAGGTGCAAAAAAAACTCATGAGCTTTTACCTAAACTGTGTCCAACACCATATATTTTTTAAAGGTGTAAAAGTACTTATAAAATTTTAAAATTGGAGAAAAATACTAATGAATTCTTAAAACGTTGACTGTTTAGTTTTTTTTTTTGGGGGGGGGGGGGGGGGGAAGTGTTGTAGATGCAGGCTTGGCTTACTAATATCTTAGCTCGTGGTTTTCTAACCAAGGAATTTGTTGTTGAAGAAGACCGACAAAGGGATAGAGGAGTCTAGGAAAACAAGAAAAAAAATTGCCGTCACTGTCGTTGGCTTGGCTTATTATTACTTGATTATTTTATATTTTTCGGAGTTGGCTCCGAGTTCTTTGATTGGTCCGGGTGAGTGTCAATTACTATAATTAGATATTGCGGACAATGGTCATTATCCATTCAATCCTCAACCCTCTCAGAGTTGCAAATCGCATCTTTCTTCTCAGTCTCACTTTGTTCGTCTGCTTCTTCATACGATGAATTCGCAAATGCAAAGGTTACAAGGTTAACGAAGTACTCTCTCTAATCCTTATAATAAACCACTAATTAATAAGTATATTTAATCATTTTATAAGTCACTTGTTTGTTTCCAAAAAGTATTAAATATTTTTTCTATACATGACCATAATTAATAAAGGTAGTAGGTGAGAGTATAATTAATACCATTTTAGTCCTATTTATAAGTCCAGTTTGACCAAATCTCATATACCAAGGAGAGGTAATTGACTCAATAATTATGACGGTAAATTTTCAACTTTGTCCTCATTTATGATTAGGTATTTTTCAATTCTTCCTTCTCTCTCTTACTTTATGAGAACAATTAATATGGGTAAAATTGTCACAATCTCATTTATTACATGAAATTGGACTTATAAATAGGACCAATTTTTTTGGTCAAAGTGGACTTATAAATAGGACCAGAGTGGTATGATATTAGAGTTTAGTGCAATTAGTAGAGATAATATTGAAAACTACTTAAATTTTAGGATAAATTTAATAATTTTTACTGTTTTTATTGGTTTATGAGAATTATTAGTATGTGCCTTATAATAAGGATCAGAGGAAGTAGTAATCTGATTCTTTTACCATCATGGTCGACTTGTTCTTACTCTATGTTCTTCTATTGGTGTTGACTTCAGCTTCCATGCCGATGTCTTAGTCAACGAAGAGCCGATATAATAAAGATTAATTGTAATGGTATTTATGCTATAAATTTAAAAGTTTATGGGTACTTTTACACTATTAAAAAAACATCAAGCTCATATATAGATATTATTCTCTCCTATTCTAGATATAAGACATAATTGACTTTTTTAAAAACATTAAGAGCCGTTTGGATGGGCTTTTCTTATAAAAGAAAGTGCTTTTTTTTCAAAAATAAAGTGTTTTTTTATTAATAAATTAAATGTGTTTGGATGAGAGCTTTAAAAAAAAAAAAAAGTAACAAAACAAGTGACAATTCTGCTTTTTTTTTTTAAGCTTCAATTTGTAGCTTAAAAAAAAAAAAAAAAAAAAGCAAGTGTGAAAAAGAAAAGAATGAAAAAAAAAAAATAAAAAATAAAAGGCTTTTCTTTAGTAATTTGTTTTGACACCAATTACCTTTGATTTTCAATAAAATGACAACCATGTTCCCATTTCAATAATTTTACTAATAAAAAATACTTCTTTATTCTAATATTCAAACAACTTTTTTATTATATTAGAAAGTTATAAAATCTATTATGGATAAATTTTTATTTGCCCACTATATATATATATATATATATATATATATATATATATTCTAATAGTGAAGAAGGACATTTTGGTCAACAAAATTTCAAAAGTCAAATTTAACGTCAACTAACGGTTTGAGTTTATGTGCAACATATATCTTAATTTTAAGATAAGTTTATGTGAGTTTTCAAAATAAAGAGAAGATCTATGTAATATAATTAAAGTAAAACCGTGAAGTGGTTAGAATATTTTACTCTTTTTTTTAATAAAAAAAAAATACATGCATCACAACCCAATCTGAATATTACTAAAATACGTATAGCTTTATAAAAGAATTTAAATTACTAAATGTCATGGAAAAATATATCTCGTTGTTTTTTATGTTAAATTAAAAAAGGAAGAAGCAGGGCAGGTACATCTATATATCTAGCCAAAAAGATAGGCCAATAATCTGAGAATGAATTAATTTAATCTACTTTTAAATGTCACACTTGACATGATAAATGATTCATATATGTTCTATGATTAACATAAATAAAGATAATACATAAACATATTCTTGACAACTATATACATACAATAATAAATGGATTAATGATTAATTATGATTTTTCATGTTTTGAGCCCTAATTCTACTTCCCCAAGATAATCCTTCATTTTGAGCCATTCTTGTATTAGACCTTCTCTTCAACTCAACCAATTGATCTTCCCACCTTCTTCTCCATCGGTCACCTCCATCTCCATTAGCACTCTTATTATTCCTCTTGCTTGTGATCAATCGGAGTTCATAATCATACTCTTCTCGAAGCACTGGATCCGATAATGTCTGGTAAGCTGCATGGAGCTGCACAAACATCTTCGTACACTTCTCCTTCCCCGAAGGATCTTGGCACATGTCCGGATGGTACTGAAGCGCCATCATTCTATAAGCCTTCTTTATCTCATCTTTGGTCGCACTCTCCGGATTCAAACACAACATCTTGTAAAAGTCTTTAGAAGTTGTCTCTTCAACCTCAACAGCTAGCTTTCTCGCTCTACATGAAACACGTTGAGCAACATGAAGCCTCTGGTTTTGCAAATTTTTTGAGAGTGGGTTAAGGCCATGGGAGGGCCTACAGGGAACAATTAGTGATGATATTAAGGATAAAGCTTCCATTATCGTTGCTTGGAACTGATGAACTCCCAAATCTCAATGAGAAGCTTCTAGTGATTTACACGTATATATATACATAAATGGGTCAAGGAAAGTCATCACCCTAAGTTTCAATTACACGTTTTTAGAGAAATTTTAAATTAATATTATTTGTTTGAGCTTTAAGGCATTAAAATAACCATAATTGATTATTAAATAAATAAATACATGACTTTGGTTGACAAACCTAGGGTTTTAAATTGTTTGATCTATAAGCATACGTGTTTTCTTCTTGGTATGCATCGAGATATAAATCTTCTTGTTGCTGAGTCCAGAAGGAAGGCACTGTACACAAAATAAAATGTTGAAAGTTTCCATACCTAATTAATCAATCTAATTAGCTCAAAATTAGTTACTCCATCTGGTTTTTAATACACAGATTTTAAAAAAAAAATAGTTATTTGTAAAAAAAATGATTTTTTAACCTAAAACACAACATTTAATCAATTACAATGAAATTATCTTCATTGGAGAAAAGCCCCTTTAATATGTGCGATGATCAATAGAGATAATTTGAAGAAAAAAAAAATTAAAAAACAATAATATGGATTGAGGTTTTTCATTTAACTTCAAAATAAACTCATCAACTAGCTTTTAAGACCGTAAGAAATATTAATTAAGAAGGCCATTGATAAAACAAACACCCTAGTCTTCAAATGCAGCGCAGCAACTTAACGACACACACGTATATTGCAAACGCATGAAAAGCTTCGACACATACAACAACCATTGGATGTGCGTTTGTGTACATTTTCTTATAATAAAATTCTCTATAGATTATTTGTAATATATATAAATGACCAGTGGCCTGCTACACACACACATATCCAAATATTTTGGTGGCTTATGGGTCCAAAAGAATATACATTGACTATGCAAACGGATTTGTGTAAGTAAATTTTTAATTTGATCCACATGCATATATAAAATCTAGCCTTCCAAATCTAATTAATTTGAAATTATCTGCCGGCAGACCATAAGAAAATTGAACAACCGCACGCACAATTTGACCAACATATATATAAATATGTAGCCTTCTAATCAAGAATATTCATATTGACCAGCCAAACAAATAAGCTATATCACTCAAATATACGTTCGCTATGGTCCCTTCTTATTTTACTGTTTGTTCATTTCTTCCATATCCTCATCCTGCAATCTCTCTCTCTCTCTCTCTCTCTCTCTCTCTCTCTCTCTCTATATATATATATATATATATTATGCATGCATGTGTATAATTTATAGGACAGGTTTTGTGTCATTACATGCAAAGAAGATCAATATGGATTGCAATTCGAGCTAATATTGTGCATATTTTCATGCATAAAATTTATTAAGTACGTTTAGTAACAAGTGGCGGAGGACTTATACATTGAAGCTAAGATAACTAATAAATTAAGTGATGATGTAAATTAATAGTAATAAGCTGCCCCAAGTATATGTGCTTCCAATGACTAAAGGACGTTACATAAGACAATTTGGAGTTCTTTCTATTTGGACGATTCCTTTGTCTTAATTTTTTTTTTTTATTAGCGCCCTTGCTGGATTGATCCAACGAATATTTTCAATATGTCCAAAATTGATATGTTTTTTATACTAAAAATTGATATGTATTAATTTGATGTTTCGTTTTAGTTTTTTGGGTAGGGGTTCCGAAATTAAATATTACATATATTCTTATAATTTTATATCCTCACCAAACTCTTTTATCTTCATTCTGATAGGGAAAATGTCCAAAGTGAAAATGCATTGAAATATCAAATGTAAATGGTTATGATATGATTAAAAAAAAAAAGGAAGGTCCCATGTCAGTCAGGGTTAGATTTAAAAAGATATATGCTACGCAAGTTAAAGACTTTATAATAAAAGGTGAAGGTGCTAAAGTAACCTTCAATTGTTATCAAAAGTAACCATAAATTGTTTTTTGGAAGTAAAAATAACCATGAACTTTTAAAATTGAAGCAAAACCGGTAATCCCAACTAACTTACATCTATTATAATGGGGAAAACTAATATTTTGGCCCTTAAAGTTATGACTCACTTATAACTCAGTCCTTAAATTTTTTACTTGCTTGCAACTCAGTCCCTCATGCTTCGAGTCATTCTATATGGCAAAAAATATTAAAATACTGCTCAAAATTGTTTAGGTTGATTTTACATAAATTAAAAAAATAAAAATAGAATCATCATCCCGACCAACTTGCATCCCGTTGTGCCTTTGTTTTCCAAAAATCTTGCTAGGCACCCGTGGCGTCCATGACATACAAATCCTTCTGATGCACTAGCAGTCAACAAAGAATCAGATTGGAGAACAGGTTGAAGTCATTTATGATGCATTTAACTTTGATAAAGCATCCAAGTATGCAAGAAAAAACTGCAAAGAGATTTTTAAAATTTTAAATGATAAATGATGAGTAGCGCTTGAAAGAGGATGATACTAGAACACCCACTTCACAACATACTTGACACACAAGCTCTCTTTTTAATTTATGTAAAATCCATCTAAGCAATTTTTAAGAGTATTTAATATTTTTTTGCTACATAGGATTACTCAAAAACATCAAGGATTGAGTTGCAAACAAGTCTAAAGTTCAATGATTGAGTTATAAGTAAGTTATAACTTTAAGAGCCAAAACATTAATTTTCCTTTTTGTAATAGATTGAAGTTAGTTGGGTTTAACGGATTTGCCTCAATTTTGAAAGGTTATGGTTACTTTTGCTATAAAAAAAGTTTATGGTTATTTTTGTACTGCCGGTAAAAGTTGAAGACTTGAAGGTTATTTTAGCATCTTAACCTTATAATAAATTCACTGTTTTAATTACGATTTTAAATAAAAACACGGTGTTATATTATTATTACCCCAACGATGAAGACGAAAATAACAATAAAAGGTATAAGTCTGAGATTCTTAAAGAAATAAATTAATTTTTTTTCACTAGAACTTCTACAATCACGAGTGAATTAATCTTAAAACTCCATGGGCTTGATTTTGGTTTTTTTAAAAAGATAATAGAAATCAACATCAAATAGTCTTGCAGGATATGATTCATTATATGAGAGGGATTAACTCATTCCACAAGACCCAACCCTATTAATAGAGTGATTGTGAATCAGAATAGCACCTTAATTGATTATATGATGATCTTAGTTATTGTGAGAGAGATGGTTCTCGTAGTTGGGTTACCTTTTATCCTTCCAATTTTATCTGATGTCTTTGAAGGGACTTTTCTTATCGTTCCATTGTCGGGCTTGATCACTCTTGAAATGCCAAATCCCCTCTATAAGTTAAAGTACAGCATCATTTCAAGACTTAGCGCCTATGTGTTTTAATATTTTAGAAATACTTTCATGATTTATAAGATAAACATGTAAAAAGTTTTAGGGAAAATTACTCACGTGTCCCAAGAAGCGAGATAATTACAATTAGGTCTCTTGAAATCATGATATTACATAGAAGTCCCTAGGGACTTCGTGTAATTATTTGTGGATGTAAAATTACCATTTTGGACTTCTATGTAATTATTTTCAGTTCTCAAGTTCGAGGCTATTTACAACAACAAATGCTATATTAACAACAAAAAATCATATATTAACAACAACTTCCGAAAACTTAGATTTTTTCATATATCACTTCCAAAGGCTATTTACAACAACAAATGTTATATTAACAACAAAAAATCATATATTAACAACAACTTCTAAAAACCTGGATTTTTTCATATGTCACTTCCAGAGGCTATTTACAACAACAAATGTTATATTAACAATGGAAAAATCATATATTAACAACAACTTCTGAAAATCTGGATCTTTTCATATATCACTTCCAGAGGCTATTTACAACAATAAATGCTATATTAACGACTTCTCAAAACCTCGATTTTTTCATATATCACTTCTAGAGGCTATTTACGATTAAAAAATGTTATATTAACAACGGAAAAATCATATATTAACAACAACTTCTGAAAACTTGGATTTTTTTTCATATATCACTTCCGAGGCTATTTACAACAACAAATGTTATATTAACAACAGAAAAATCATATATTAACAACTTCTGAAAACCTGGATTTTTTCATATATCACTTCCGGATGCTATTTACAACAACAAATGCTATATTAACAACGATAAAAATCATATATTAACAACAACTTCAAAACCTGGATTTTTTCATATATCACTTCCGAGGCTATTTACAACAACAAATGCTATATTAACAAAAAAAATCATATATTAACAACAACTTCTCGAAAATCTGGATTTTTTCATATATCACTTCCAGAGGCTATTTACAACAACAAATACTATATTAACAACAGAAAAATCATATATTAACAACAACTTCTGAAAATTTGGATTTTTTCATATATCACTTCCAAAGGCTATTTACAACAACAAATGCTATATTAACAACAACAAAATCATATATTTACAACAACCTTTGGAAAAATAACTAGAAACAGTAGAGGATGAAGGATGGATGAAGGAACAGGGGATGAGAGAAAGGCAAGTTCGTCGGATCTGTGGTCTTGCCGTCAGCCATGTCAAGTCATCACCGCGAGTAAGCAAAACGGAAGAAGAGGTCGAATATTGGAGCAGTCCGAAATCACAAAATCCACAAAACACCCGAAATAAGCAAAACAACGGAAGCGGTAGTTAAATCTTGGAGCAGTCCGAAATCGAAAAATCCACATGGGCACCCAAAATTAAGCAAAACGTCGTGATCTTCGAACGATGGTGGCGGTCAATGGAGATCGTGGCGGAATGGTCGACAGAGATCGCAGGGGCCGATGGCCTTTCGTACATCTTCCTTGCTCGGTTCTTGGCGTAATCGTGGAAGATCGATTCTTGGCAAAAATGGCGGAGAGAGACAGGAGAGAGGAGAGAGACAGAAGAGAGGGAGATGACAGACTTGATTCAGTGATTTAGGCATGTTTGTTTTTTGTCCAAAATGGTCATTTTGCATTCTCAAATAATTACACAGAAGTCCCTAGGGACTTCTGTGTAATTTTTTCATTTGAAGGGACCTAATTGTATTTTTTTGTCATCCTTGGGACCTGTGTGTAATTTTCCCGAAGTTTTATCTCAGTCTGCAAAAAAAAAAAAAAAAAAAACTGAAACCACACTTTAATTGTTTGTCATTTCAAGACGTTTAAGAGAGAGGTTGGACTCATCTACAGTCGAAGAGTAGGGCGCCTAAATCTTCTCCACAGGGCGATTCAAGATTGAGAGTACACATGTCTCCACCTTAGTCTAAGTTACCCCTGCTTTACAAGCTCTGGGATGCCTCCTTCAGTGCCGTGATGGTGTCAGGATTCGAACCCTCTCCATTTGTGAGTTTCCAAATCCCTAACCGATGGACAAAGGTTATTTGTGTTCTTATTCTTCTTTCTGAGTGTTTTTGGGCCTTAATGTATGCTTGATTTATTCATATTTTGCTCGTATCGTTGGGCTTGATTGGGCTTCTTGATGCTTTATTTTTATGTTCATATTGCAAGTCTATATTGTAAGATTCGAATCCCACTTGTAGAGTTTTGTAAATGTCCAAGATATGCTTCTATCTAGGATCTGTTCTGAGCCTTTATTGGACAGTGGCGAAAACCTCCTAAAGGATGACACAAATTGAGCGTTCATGGTGCTATGCTCCAAAGAAGGCTAGTTGTGGGGGAGTCGTGAGAAATTGCCAGGGAGAGTGGGTTGTTGGTTTACTAAGGAGATTGGAATATGTGATGCAAGTATAGCTAAAGAATGGGCTATGTTTGAAGTATCGGAAGCAAGAAGAGAAGGAAAAATGATTGTATTGAATCAATTCCAGAAGATGTACATCAAGTCTATTTATAGACCGAGAAGATAAAGCTACTATCTAATTCTTTACAAAATAACAATCTAACTAAGTCAGTTTCTTATAACTATTTACAATGAATAAAAAACTAATTAAACAATTACAAACAAATAATTATTTATACTCTAATACCCCCCTCAAGCTAGAGAATGGATATCGATCATTCCCAGCTTGGAACGGAGTGTACAAAAGGAAGTAGTAGCAAGGGGTTTAGTAAAAATATCACCCAATTGGTCTTGAGATTTAATTGGAAGTAAATGAATTAACCCACTTTGACGCTTTTCTCAAACAATATGACAATCAATATCCAAGTGCTTAGTTCTTACATGAAATGTGGGATTTGGAGCAATATGACGTGCAGACTGATTATCACAATAAAGAGAAGCAGGAGAATCAGTTGGAATGCAAAATCTCTCAACAAATAAGACAACCATTGAAATTCACAAGTTGTAGTAGCTAGAGCACGATATTCAGCCTTAGATGAGGAAGTAGATACAGTTTGTTGTTTCTTAGATTTCCAAGTGACCAAGGCCTGATCTAAAAAACCACAAAAACCAGTAATGGAGCGTCTTGTATCAAGGCAACCAGCCTAATCGAATCAATGAAAGCATTTAACTTCATGGCAGAATTAACAGGAAAAAATAAACCACGAGCAGGAGCAGCTTTGGATACCGAAGCACTCTATAAGCTGCTTTAAGATGTAAATCAGTAGGATGTTGAATGAATTGACTCAACTGCTAGACAGCAAAAGACAGATCTGGCCGAGTATTAGTAAGATAAAGCAAACGACCAACTAAAGTCCGATAAGAAGAACCATCTTCCAAAGGAATACCGTAATCAAAGCAGATAATTTCGATCTCTAGCCATAGGAGTAAGAGCAGCTTGCACTCAAGAAAACCCGTAATCACCAATATATCTAAGGCAAATTTGCGTTGACAAAGAGAGATACCTTTGGAACTACAAGCAATTTCCAAACCAAGAAAATACTTAGCATCACCTAAATCCTTGATTTTAGAACAAGAATCCAGAAAATCTTTCATGTGATTGATCTCTTTCAAATCATTACCACTAATGATAATATCATCCACATAAAACAAGCAAAGCAATAAAGGAGTGATCCATATTCTTAATGAATAAAGAATGATCTGCATGTGAATGATGATAACCACAAGAAAGAAGAGCCTCAAAAAGCTTGAAAAACCATTGACGGCTCGCTTGCTTGAGGCCATAAAGAGAACGTTGCAATTTACATACAAGACTAGGAGAAGAAACAGATAAACCAAGAGGTGGCAACATATAAACCTCTTCATTAAGATCCCCGTGGAGAAAAGCATTGTTAACATCTAATTGCTTAACATGCCAATTATGTGCAGCAGTAAGAGCAAGTAATAAACGAACAGTTGTAAGTTTAGCTACGGGGGAAAAAGTGTCATTAAAATCAACACCCTCTATCTGAGTATAACCTCTAGCCACCAAACAGCCTTTGTACCGATTCAAAGAGCCATCAGAATTGTATTTCTTTGCAAAAACCCATTTGCACCTAATAGAAGTTTACCATTTGGAAGTTCAGTCAACACCCAAGTTTGATTTTGTTGCAAAGCGGCTAGTTTAGCTTCTATAGCTTTCCGCCAGCCCTCATGTTTAATAGCCTTAGCATATGTTTTTGGGATGTCATCAACAGAAATAGATAATGCAAAGGAACGATGAGAAGGTGAGAGAGTAGCATATGAAAGAACATGAGAAAGAGGATGATAACTACCTGCCTCCAATGAATCCGATGTGACTTATGTATTTTGAAGAACGAGATGATAATCATGCAAATAAGAAGGTAAGGTTCTCGACCTAGTGGACCTTTTAAGAACAACAGAAGAAAATCAAGAAGGGTTGGAAGAGAAGTGTTCAAGATGGTAAAAGAGATGGATAGTCAAGAGAAGGAAATTCTTGAGGCAAAGGAAGAGAAGGGTGAAATAGAAGCAATGAAGTAGAAAATGGAAAAAACAGACTCATAGAAGAAAACATTCCTAGAAACAAAATCGACAAGTTTGTAAATCCAAGGTGAGAAACCCTTTGGTGCCATTTTTAAAACCGAGGAAAACATAATTATGTGCACGAGGATCAAGTTTCGTACGGTGAGTGGTAAGAGTAGAAGAGAAACAAAGGCAACCAAAGACTTTGAGGTTGGTAAAATCAGGACTATGTTGATATAACATTTCATAAGGAGATTTGTGATTTAAAACAGGAGTAAACAAACAATTAATCAAATAAATGGCATGTGAAAGGGCATAAGACCAATACACTTTGGGAATATGAGATTGAAATAATAGAGCCCTTGTAACATTTAAAATGTGTTGGTGCTTTCGCTCTACCTTGCTATTCTATTCGTGTTTCCCTACAACTGGTTTGATGAAGAATACCATGTTTATTGTAAAAATCAGTCATGTCAAATTCAATGTCATTATCAGACCGAATGGTCTGAATAGAAGCACCAAATTGTGTGAAAATCATAGGAACAAAATTATGAATGCAAGAACGTACTTCAGATTTATGTTTCAAAGCAAATATACCCAAGTATAACGAGTAAAATCATCAACAATTGCAAGAAAAAACTTATGACCATGAACAAAGGGCAAGTGATAGGGACCCCAAATATCCATATGAACCAAACTGAACATTTTATTTGATTTTGTAGTACTTACAGGAAAAGGTAACTTGCATTGTTTTGCATAATAACACACATCACAACACGTAAAAGAGGAATTGTAAGTAATACTAGGGTGACTCTTATTAAGGGAATACAATGTGGTATTTGAAAGATGACCTAAACAGAAATGCCAAAGATCAAAAGGTGTATGAGGATTATTGGCTGTATGAGCAGAAACATTACCAACGAGTGATAAAGGGGAATTTGCATGTTGTTTGATGATATAGAGCCCTTCAAACACATCAGCTGAACCAATCATCTTCTTGGAAGGTAGGTGGTGAATGAGACATTGAGAGTTCTCAATAAAACATCACAAGGAAAACATTTAGTCAATTTTGAAACAAAATGAGGTTAAAACGAAAAGCGGAACAAAAAGAACATTATGAAGAAGGAAATGAGGTGTAAAGTGAACAAGGTGCCACTATAAGTGGCCAGCACATTGGAACCATCTGGTAAACTAACAGAGACAAGGAGTATGGAAACAAACAGATCAAGATGAGAACAAACATGGTCAGTTGCCCCTGAATCTATAATCCAGGAACGAGAAAATAAGTGTGGAACAGAGGGTAAATCCATACCAGCAGCGGAAACACTATTAACAGAAGTAGAGAGCTGGGGTGATCAATTATCAGCCTGAACCAGTGCAAGCAACCTTTTGTATTGATCAAGAGTGAAGCTATAAGATTGATTCACAACCTTATCGGGCTCAATTGGTGTCTTAGCAACAGAAACAGGGTCAGTAGCAACATTATTTACAAATGCATTACGAAATTTAAATCCTGGAGGAAAACCATGTTTCCTATAACATGTAGCTTTAGTATGACATGCCTTTCCACAAAATGTACACAGTTTACCAGAAGCAGACTGATTAAGCCGAGAATTATTCTGAGGATTTGACCTTGGAACAGGGGTTTTATTAAACAAAGTAATTGTTTCAGGAGGTTGAAATCCAAGTTTTCGTTCTTGTTGAGTGACCGAAGAAAAAACACGATTGATGTTAGGTAAGGGATCAACTAACATAATTTGTGATTTAACAGTACCAAATACATCACTTAGACCTTTTAAAAATCAAATGACATAATCTTCATCCATATGCTTCTGATAAAGCTTAGAAACACCACAGTGACATTTAGGATCACAAGAACAAGATAGAATAGGACGTATAACCAAAAACTCATCCCATAGAATTTTGAGTTTAGTAAAATACTCACTGACCGAGAGATCTCCTTGCTTCAAACTTTGTATTTCTTCCTGAAGGTCAGCCAGTCGAAAAACATCATTCTGAGAATACCGAGCCTTCAAATCCTCCCAAACATCACAAGCTTTGTCAATCCAGAGAATGCTCTGCACCAAGGTTGGAGAAAGAGTGCGAGTGAGCCATGAAAGAACCATCATATTGCACCTTTCCTAAGCTGAGTAAGTCGGATCGGTCTTGGCCGGAATAGACGCCGATCGATCAAGAAAAGAGACCTTGTTCTTCAAAATGAGGGCCATTCGCATAGCTCGAGCCCAAGAATGGTAGTTTGGGCCAGATAACATCGGTGAAACAAGAATCAGAGACGGATTTTCGTTTGGATGAAGGTAAAGAGGGTGACCGAGATGATGAACTGAGTCAATAGATGGTTGAGTAGAATCGACGCGAACGATCAGAGAGACGGCAAAAAGGATTCAGATTCGTAGCGGTGGAAGAAGGATTCGGATTCGGATTTGTAGCCATGGAAGAAGCTAGGTTTTGAATTCGATGAAATGCTCGGAATTGAAAAAGGATTGAAATCCGATGAAATGCTTCGGACTTGAAAATGGATTTGGGAAAGAAGAATAGTAAATCGGTAGGGCTGTGAACAATAAATGCAAATTTCTCGAAAAAGAGGAGAAATGTCAGATACAAAAGGACAAGTGAGAAACAAAAAAAGTGTATAGAAAAAAAAAATCCAAGAATTGGTCAAAGACTCAATGCTCTGGTACCATATCAGGAAGCAAGAAGAGAAGGAAAAATGATTGTATTGAATCAATTCCAGAAGATGTACATCAAGTCTATTTATAGACCGAGAAGATAAAGCTACTATCTAATTCTGTTACAAAATAACAATCTAACTAAGTCAGTTTCTTATAACTATTTACAATGAATAAAAAACTAATTAAACAATTACAAACAAATAATTATTTATACTCTAATATGAAGGGCTGAGACAAGCATGGGATTTTGGTCTAAAACGAGTAATATTGGAGTCTGATGCTTAGGAGGTGGTCAATCGACTCACGGATGAGAATTTTCATTCTGCAAGCCTGTTATTTGATCAAATTAAGGTGATGCAGTGTAAGGTAGGGATTGGGAAGTCAAAATCTATCATATCTCGAGAGAACTTAATAGTGTAGCAGATGGTTTGGCTAAACTGGGTCTCTCGAAGTCTGATATTTGGAAGTCTTGTCCTGTTCACCTGAGAACATGGCTGGATAGAGATGTTTGGGGATTCATTTCCCCTCTGTTTTAATTTTGTTTTGATGTAATTTTGGCTTTTAGCCTTCTCTGATATCAAAAAAAGAATCCCACTTGTAGAGATAATGACATTTACGGGCGACACTACCTCGAACAAAATTTCTTGCAACATGGGAATACTTGTGTTTAACAAAAAATTTGTATATATATAGAGAGAGAATAATACCAGGAAGGCCCAATCATAGTTCGGGAAAAATAAATAAATGAATAAATTAAATTAGAGAGAATGACAAAAAAAAAAAAGGAAAAATTACATTTAAATACCATTTGAATTTGCAAAACCCCTAAATGTTTGTTAAATTTGTTAAAGGACTTAAAGGTACCAAGGACCATAAAGAGATTTTCAAATTCGAGTGAATTTACTTTTTTGTCTTTAGTTTTTAAATAAATTTTAAAAACAAAAAACAAAATAACCCTCACCAGAGGGCCACTGTGACGACTTGCGGAGGATCGATCACTAACCGACCCGCAACCACCGGCACCTGGCTCCGCCACCGCCGGCCTAAAATCCGGCCGTGGTTTTTTTTTTTTTTTTTTTAGGGGGGGGTGAATCTTTTTTAAAAATAAAAAAAAAAAGATTCAATGAAAGTGAGGTGGGTGGAAATCGAACCCACTCCACTTTCACAGTGCCAAGTGGCCCAACCATTTAACCACTTGATTCCTTTAATATATATATGCATTAACAAATATATGTGTATATATATATATTCTTCTTAACATTTTTTCCATCAACAAACACTCTTGTAAATCTCATTACTGAACTTGTAAATGCCATTGAAAAATTGGTAATTGTCATTGAAAGATTTGTTATAATTGCACTTTTATTTATTGTTCCCTCAGAGACAAAAATGGTAAACCTCAAGCACAAACTCGTAAATGCCATTGAAAAACTTGTAAATGTTATTGAAGAATTTGTAAATGCCATTAAAAGATTTATTATAATTGCACTTTTATTGATTGTTCCCTCAGAGACAAAAATGGTAAATCTCAAACATAAACTCGTAAATCCCATTGAAAAACTTGTAAATGTCATTAAAAGATTTGTGATAATTCACTTTTATTTATTGTTCTCTCAGAGACAAAAATGATAAACCTCTAGAACAAACTCGTAACTGCCATTGTAAAACTTGTAAATGTCATTGAAGAATTTGTAAATATTATTGAAAGGTTTGTGATAATTCACTTCTATTCATTGTTCCTTCAAGACAAAAACGGTAAACCTCAAGAACAAACTCGTAATTGCCATTGAAAAACTTGTAAATGTCATTGAAGAATTTGTAAATATCATTGAAAGATTTGTAAATGCCATTGAAAAACTTGTCAATGCTATTGAAACAACAAATAAAAGTGAATTATCACAAATCTTTCAATGGCATTTACAAATTCTTCAATGGCATTTACAAGTTTTTCAATGGTAGTTACGAGTTTGTTCTTAAGGTTTACCATTTTTGTCTCTACGGAAACAACAAATAAAAGTGAATTATTACAAATCTTTCAATGACAGTTACGAGTTTGTTTTTCAGGTTTACCATTTTTGTCTCTAAGGGAACAACAAATAAAAGTGAATTATCACAAATCTTTCAATGGTATTTACAATTTTTTCAATAGCATATACGAGTTTGTGCTTGAGGTTTACTATTTTTGTCTCTAAGGGAACAACAAATAAAAGTGCAATTATAACAAATCTTTCAATGGCAATTACCAATTCTTCAATGACATTTTTAAGTTCACTAATGAGATTTACAAAAGTGTTTGTTGATGGAAAAAAAATGTTAAGAAAAATATATATATTTGTTAATACATATATATATATATTAAAGGAACCAAGTGGCCTAGTGGTTGGGCCACTTGGCCCTCATGTAACTTGGGTGGGTTCGACCCATCCACATTTTCATTGAATCTTTTTTTTTTAAAAAAAAAGGATTCAACCCCACCCCCAAAAAAAAAACACCGCTAGATTTCAAGCCGCTGATGGCTGGAGCCCAGGCGGTGGTGGTTGCAGGCCGACCGACGGTCTATCCTCCAACAGCCGGCACGGTGGCCCTTCCGCGAGGGTCATTTTCTTTTTTAAAAAAATCATTTAAAAACTAAGGACAAAATGGTAAATTCACCCGAATTTGAAAATCTCTATATGGTCCTTGGTACCTTTAAGTCATTTAACAAACATTTGGGGGTTTTGTAAATTCAAATGGCATTTAAATGTAACTTTCAAAAAAAAAAAAAAACTTATGGAATGTGAAAATCTCATTTTAAAGATCACGAAACGACATAATTCTCTAAAATTACTAAAGATTCTTTGGTTAAGGGAATTATATTATTTAGTGATCCTATGCATATTTTATAGATTTTTTTTTGTCACTGCCCTATTAAATTATTGGAAAAATAACTTTTGAAACAACGTGTTTTAAAGATAGATTGATGGAGGGAGACAAACATCAATTCCATTGTCCACGTTTGAAGAAATTTTATGTACCAAAATTGAAAAGAAAGAAAGAAAGAAAAGAGAAAAAAAAGGGCAAGTTGATTGTGGTGGTGGACTTGTTTGTTCCCTACTTTTCCCACTTTCACATTATATTCATGAGATTGAGATGCAAAAAAATAACACTAGAAATTATCAAATACTTGTTGGAGAAGATGATATTCAATTTTGCTCAAATTAATTAAACATATAGCATATACTTAACTCTATAATAAATAAATATATTATAGAGTTAAGGTGTAAAAATACACATGAGATTTTTCTAAAAGTGCACCCAACACCAAATATTTTTTTGTGGGGCAAAAGTAAAAGTAATATTAAAATGAAATATACAAATTAGTTGATTGTTTGTTTAAAATTTTTGAGTTAAAATGCAAAAATACAAATGAGATTTTCCTAAAAGTACACCCAACACAAAATATTTTTTATGGGTAAAAATAAAACAAACTAACTACACACTAATGAACGAGCAACCTAAACTTTCAAAATAGGTGTACAAAAACACATTGAATATTAATTAACTATTTGTTTGAATTTTTGACTTAACTTCACATTAAATTTAAACCTAATTCCACATTATTTATTCCCAAGAAAGTGGTGACATTGAGGATGAATAAAATTAAGCGTAAATGATTAAAACCAACTAGAAACAACTTAGAGAGAGAATACTTATACACTCTAGGAGTACCACATTATATGAACTCTATCGAATGAAAAAGAAACAACTCAGATCATTTTAATCCTATTTTGTTGATAACTTGTCCAAAAAAAATTAAATTTTATCTTGTTTTAAAGAAAAATAAATCTTATCTTACTTCTAAGGAAAATTTTGGTTGATCATTTTATTTTATTTTTTATAATTAAGTTTTTTTTTCTAGAAAACAAGATACAATTTGAATTTTTTCAAATGACTCCTCAACCAACTAGCATTAAAATGATATGAGTTGTTATGTTTTCATTGGATAGAATTCAAATGACAAGGTACTCTTAGAGTATATTAGTATTTCACCAATTTCAAATAATAATTTCTTGACTAAGCAAGGGAAATTAATTTTCTCTTAACCCTTTATCTCCACCCCTTCTCTTCTTTTGGAAGTTCTGGTGCCAAATATGTACTTATTTGCTTCTGATTCTTGTAATTCAAAACATGTCATGTTATTGAATTGTATACTCTAATCATTTGAATTCTAATGGCATACATGATTATCTGACATTTTGCACTGTATGATAATGTTCTTTGTCCAACTTTGTTTTTCAAATGATTTCAAATATAATCCAAGTTTTGTCATCATCAAAAGGGAGAGAATGTTAGTTGTCATATTATTGTGTTTTGATGATAACAAATCTTCATATACAAAGCATAACAAAGAGAAAGATGGCTACAATTCCTCTCTAACGGACATATTTGAATACGGAAGAATTCTAGATGGAACAATAAGGAGCCAGCAACAAAATCAATTTTGATCATTAAGTGCTCTCTTTAAGAATCACTAATATTCATTTTCACGGTATCAATATTGTTCTGTTGTATATAACACAAGTGTCTAGCCTCAAGGGCCTAGTGAATGGTTTATGTAGGATTAAACATATTCTCCAAGATGTCTATCGGTTAAACATCAAAGAGAAGGAGATTACTTAGTGATACCTATGAGGAAGATATCACAAAGTGTTTGGAGATCATTGTGCAACACAATACGCAGGCTTTCACCAAAGGGGTGGGGTGTGTGAACAGTGAGACTAAATGTAGAATAGATGAATAGAGAGTGTGCACCTTATGAGTAATCTCCTATTTATAGAGATTATCTCTAGGGTTTTGGTTCTTTGCTCTGTGCGCGGCGTCCCTGCTCCTCTACCTTACTTTCCACGATTATAGGCATGGTTATAGGATTATTAGTGTTTTACCTGATTATGGGGGGATTCTACCATAAAGTGCTCTTACTGGGCCGCATATCAGCCAGGCCCATTATATGAGTCCATTACAGTTGCCCCCAAGCTCGGTAGTTTAGGTCTCTGAGCTGCCGAGATTAATTGACCGATTAACCCGGACTTGGTGTATCCGAGTTATTTCCATTTAGCTGTTCTCCGAGATTCCTTGAATCCAAATTTGCTTTCGACTTGCCCCCTGGCATGCATGCCAAGCTGGTTTTACACAATCATTCATTTGCTTTCATGACGACCGGGATTATATTTGCAATTTTAACTCAACTTGACGGCTTTACAAACTCTTGCCACGTGTTGCCCCAATCCGGATATCATGTAAACATGCCGGCATACAAACAAGCTTGACTCTCACTGAGTTTGACAGCTTGTTCGCTTGCCCGCGTCATAGCGTATAACCGCCATTCTTCACGTAGTAGCCAATCCCGGCGTCTTTGGTTTTCGTGCGCATTTAATGCCCACATCATTTCGTATCATTCATCATTACACTTTTTAGAGTTTTAAACCTAATTCTCAGAAATATTGACTTTGCTACCCCTGGCTCTTCAAATTCATAACGTCCATATATTCCCACTTCTCTTCTTCTTCTTTTTACTTTACACTTACAAGCTTTTTTACAATCACAAAGAATCCTCTCATTTCCAAAAGCTTTTCTCTCTCAAAACTTCAACTTGCATTTCCAGTCTTCTCCGACCTTCTCATAGAATCAGGTATCATTGTTGCTTCCCTTGATTCTTTTATTTCTACCTTTTTCTGCTTATCATCTCCCTTCCTCTTCTTTTTCAACTACGTTCGCCGGTGATCATTTTCTAGTTTTTTGGCTAGGTTTTAGGGTTCTTTGGGCTTTCTGGGTAAATTTTTAGATTTTTCTTGGTTTAAAACTACCAGTACCGTGACTCATTCCTTTCACTCCAAAGTTCCTCCTCTCTTCCCCAACCTCATGGATAAATACCTTGACTTACCTTTAGATATGTATGGTAATCCAATCCCCAAAAAAGATACGAGACGTAATTAGAACACTCTTTGGTCCTAAAAAATTTTGGTTTTGGGCGATTCCTCGCACTGAGAAAGAGAAAAAAGAAGCATTTCTTTGCCAATCCTGGGGTAATGGGAGCAAAAAGAGTGCCCAAACACCACCACCTTCATCTCATAATTTATACACTTCCACCCCAGGATCTTCTTCCCGTCCATCTCCAATTCGGGATCGGGCTCCAAATGCCCCTATCCCGGATTCTCACATTCAAGTCCCAAACCCTTGTGATAAGTGTTGCTACAAGAGCATTGACCTCGTCAAACTCGGACTCGAGAGAGAAGCCGACTTCGTTTTGGCCTCATGCCGACATAATGTTATTTCTCAAGCCATTTCGGCTTCTCTTGATTCGAGTCATTACGGCCTAGTACCTTTTGACTCTCCACAAGATAGCTCCACTATGCCAGGTATATTCCCAGTTTTTCTAACCTTTACCCTTTTTCTTTATTATAGGTATAGATGGCTTCATCTTCACACCATACTGAGCAATCTATGGCGGAAGAATCGGGTTCTTCCAACTCTTCCACAGTTTCAAGCACTCTGGGCCCATTAGTTAGTAATGTCGTGCTACGTATTAAAAGCATGATGACTGCGGAGGATGTCCCCAATCTCGGCTTCTGGGATGAAGAGGGATCTACCATACATTTGCCCCAGGGAGACGAATCGGTCGCCTCCTACTAAACGAGAGACAACGATCCCCATTTCTTTTTCCTTTACTGAGATATTATTACCCGGCATGGCGTGCGGTTTCCCTTCACCAACTTCCAAATTTGCCTCCTCAACCACCTACATGTGGCTCCTTCGCAACTTCATCCTAACGGCTGGGCTTTCGCCATTGCGTTTGAAAACTTCTATAAAGACCACGATATAGTTTGCACTATTCCAATTTTATGTCATTTCTTTTCCCCGCTGGAAACCCATATGTCTCCCAAGGAACTACTTCTAGGCTTGGTTGAACCTCACTCCGAAGTGTCCACAACCGTAGACTTTTCCACCCTTTTACAGACTCATGGAAAGGCTTCAAGCCCGCCTTCTTTAAGGTTGTTGCTGAGCCCGGGCAACAGCCTTGGTTCCTTAACATTCTTGAATCCGAGGAAGTTGAAGAGAAATTTCCTCTATACTGGACTAAAGATCATCATGGTCTGTCCCCTTCCGCCTATGGTCCCTCATTGAATAGCTTTTCTGACGCCGAAGAGGAGGCGTTAACCCTCTTAGAACTTATTAGCAATGAGGGTAGCCTTGTGGACTCGGTAGACTATATTCCAATATCTCACACCTAATTCTCTATCAAAAAAGTCCCCAAGGACTTTTGTGTGATTAGTTGTTAATATGAAATGACTAAGTTGCCCCAAATAATATTAAAGCAAAAGGCATGTAGGAGAAGGAAGGAGAAGCGTTCGACGTCCTTCAATAGTTTTCGTCACTTTCTCCCTCCCAGATGCTCATCACTTTCTAGAGGTCTTAGACTTTGTCTTTCTATGCTTGCTTTTTCTGGCCACCAATCCGGTGCATTGTAAATATATATAGAATATAGTTTTTTTTTTCATATTTAATGAATAATAATTCTGAACCATATTTTTTTATAAGTTTCATTAGTTAAGAAAGTTAGTTAAAATTAATTTATTTTTATGTATATTTCAGCATTACCCTTAATACAAGTCTTTAGATACTTAGTTACAGGAAGTTATTAGATTTGGTTAGTTTCACCCAAAATATAGAAGTTATGTTGTCTAGTTTGAAAAATCTAAATTGGTTAGAAACCAGGTGAGAACGACGATCATTAGAAATTCATGAATTAGAAATGGTAAGAGTTAGCTCGAAAGCAAGTTCTTAAGAGGATTATTGTCTATCATTGGCCTCTATGGTAGAATCTCATAGATGTGATGAACAGCGCTTGCCATATTAGAGTTTTTTTTTTTTTTTTTTTTAATTTGTTAATACAATTTCTAGTCCCTTAAATTTGTCTTTATTTTAATTTTAGCCTTTCAAGTTTCAAACTACGGATTTTGGTTTCTCAAGTAACAAAATGGTCCAATTTTTTATTAAATTATATTGACAAATGCTTTAAAAAGATGAAATTTATGAGATGAAAACATATAGTTTGAAAGTTGAGAGACCAAAATTAAAACAAGAACAATTTGAAGGATCAAATATTGTATTAACCAGTTCTGTACCAAATCTTAAGATAAACCTTGAATCATAAGTTTTAATGTAAAATCATTTGGTTTGAAAAACACAATAAAATAATATACACACACTGAATTTTAATTTTCAATAATAAAATGCTTAAAATTGTTTTAGGTTTATAATTTTCATAATATAAATATTTGTGATTATCATATCAATTGTAAAATAAATCTTCAAAAATCACATTAGTATTATTATTATTATTATTATTATTATTAATTGCATACCAGTTTTCTTCACCTCATTCTCATCTCACATAAGATGTGCATTAATTGTTTAGCAAATGAACGATAATTAATGTTGTAGACTTTTTGACTCAGCATCAGCGGTGGGCAATGATGGAGTGGGTGGGGTTGGCGGGCCCGAAAAGCCCCAAATCTTTTTTGTTGGGTTTCACATTTCACAGATATAGATATGTATATCTAAAAAGTATACATTTCCATGTTGAATACACTTTTATTAAAAATCAATGAATATTTTTTCCCCAAAATGCACTTGTAATGTAGCAGTTACCTTCATCTAATGGTGATAATATTTTTATGCCCCTATTTAGAAAAGTTCAAATCACTTTTACATCCAAAAAAGTAATGTTTATAGGTGTCAGATGCTCTTCTAAAATAAGTTTTTGGACATTTTTGCATTTTAATCTAAAAAAATAAATAAATAAGAGAAATTTCAGTATTTGATTATAACATCTCAATAATTTGTAAGTGTAGAAGTCCTTCACAACTTTAATATGTTGCCACCAGATTTAATATTTAAAAAAAATAGTGCAATCATCTAAAAACTTGTAAATTAATATCTATCACATGGTAAGATATTAGTAGCACTTGTTGTAGATGTTATTCTGAAAAAAACAAAAAACAAAAAACAAAAACAAAAAGAAAGAAGAAGAAGTTGTTATTATATAAAAAGGTGGTAGGTAAAAAGCCGAAATAGGAAGTCCAAGTCACTATGACAATGAATATTAATCTACTGTTAAAGAGTCACAACACAGGAAATGATAAAATGATAAGACCAACTTCTCCAAAATGGAAAAATGAATTCAAAAAAAAGAAAGAAAAAAGGCAATCAAAATATATAATCTCTCTCTCTCTCCCTAGTCTTCAAAGTAATTATAAAGGAGCTCAGAAGAAGGCTGAGAAAATGGCTACACATGAAGCCGCAGCAAGAACAAAGATGGTGCAGCAGAAACAGAAGGTGCTGCAGAAGTGTTGCCTGGGGATGGTGATGGTGCTGGAGATATCTCATTTGCTGTTTCACCTCCAGATGAAGCTTCTGGTGCCACTCCACCACTTGTAGCAGTTGGTGGAGATGATGATGGAGATGTCTCTGATCCTCCTGAATTACACAATCCAATACAATTTTACTATACTCAAATCATCATCATCTCAATCTTTCACAATTATAAAATTATAGATTTATTGTCTTCAAAGAAAAAAAAAAGATGAAAGTAACTTTTCTCTTTACAGTTCATATCCATCTTTGAAAACTGAGTGGTCCTAAATCTTTCACAGTTATATAAAATCATATATTCAGATAGGGAAACAATATTAGAAGGGAAAATGACTGTGGATTAAAATCACTTTTTCACTTTACTATTTAGATTCATCTTTTTAAATCCTCTGGAGTGACTGTGAGTGATTGAACGGTATTATATGTCACCATTCTTATACTTGTAGAAATTAGAAATTTTGATTTGGAGATCAGGATAGAGATTCTTGTTTTTAATAGAAAATATATAAAAGACAAGCTAAAATAAGTAAGCAAATACAATATGTAAGGAAGTGTGGAGGATCTCAACCATAAAAAAAAATTAAAAATTTGCTAATGTGCATTTTAATGATTGATTCAGCGAATTTGGAGTACATTTTGAGAAACTTTCAAATGGATGGTCAAAGATGTTTCAAACTTTACAATAAGTTATTATATTGACAGCTGTAAATAACTAAATATCCCCACCAAAAGAGAGAAAGGGACAACATGAAGAGGAGGGATAGGGGAAAGCATTTTAAGTAATTATTCGAGGGAAATTTATGCAATAAACAAAATTAATGAAGAAGGGTACAAATGCTATTGATTTAATTGTACCTTAATCATACCACTTGCATTTCATTATTAATGAACAAAGAAATTGAATATAATCTAAAGTTAGATGCCATGTGCTGTGTGGAAAATTAAATGCTTCTTCATATGTAAATGAAGAGAGTCTAAAAATCTACATTTACTTTATGGACCCACTTGAATTAAGCAGACGCACGCATTAGAATTTTGGTTTATCTGTAGAGCATATGAAATTATGAATTATGAGGTCCACCAAAAATATATATACAACTCTATATATATATATAAAATATAATATTTATGATTAAATCATTAAATATTTGCCAATGGAATATCCAGAATATAGAAGGCAATAGAAGACGAAAATCCAGAAGATCTCAAATGGGTTAATCATATCTGGGGATGTGTAAAATGGCACAAAAACAATATTCTATTATTAAGACTTCTTTGACCAAAAAAAATTATTAAGACTTGAGAGAAACTTACCAGCTGGTGCAGCAGCAGGAGTATCAGACACTGTACAAAAGGGAGAAGACAGCAAATTAAATACTGCATGAATCTAAAACGTTTAAAAACACCAGATCAAACTCAAAGAAATTAAATCAAGGGAAGGCCGTGGCATGAAACACCAATATCTAGGAAAAACAGAGCTGCTTAAAAATAGATAATTAAATCTAGCACTACAATATTTTATTTACTAAAGTTTCATAGTCTCACTATCGATCGGCGCCAAGAAAATTCCCCTAATTGCGCTTCAACGTGGGTCCCAGATGTGGGGCTGTGTCTCTGTTTTCTACAGAGAATTTTAGTATCCCAGTCCGAGCAATGCATATTTTGTTGTACGCTCTTTATTATCAGAGTCAATTTTAGAGGAAAGGGATCAGAAATCCAATTCCGAAGCGTTCAAACGGTCAAATAAAAAGCAGAACAACCAAAATTGTTTATGCAAAAATCGAAAAGCTTTCCTCAAAAGAAAAACAGGAGAACACTGTAAACACAAGAAAATACCTTTAACAATCCGGATTCACTATTCCAAGAAAAAGAATATGCAAAGATCGATCGCGTTCAAACGGTCAAATAAAAAGCAGAACAACCAAAATTGTTTATGCAAAAATCGAAAAGCTATCTTCAAAAGAAAAACAGGAAAACACTATAAACACAAGAAAATACCTTCAAAAATCCGGATTCACTATTCCAAGAAAAAGAATATGCAAAAATCGATCACATTTTTCTAAGTCGTTATCACCAGATCAGAAACCAAATAAATAAAATCCGAGACACCAAAAAGGGAACGATTAAGCGAAAGAAACAAAGAATCACTCACATTGACAGTTAGTAGCAGAAGGAGCAGAGACTTTGCAGGCGGCCGGAAGAGTAACGGCCTTGGTGACGTTCAAGACGACGCCCAACTGAGCGCTGCTTCGGAAGGCCTCACAGAGGCAAGCGGCGTCGGTCTTAAGCACAGTCTTCAAGCCAGAGCAGCAATTTCCCTCAGGCTTAGTGACAGTGCTTCCATTGGAGACGAAGGAGAGGCAATCGGCCATGGTCAAGACGAGGTTTGAGCAATCGACTGACGGCGCCGGAGCGTCGCGAGCGGAATCGGATGAAACCGCAAAGATAGCGAGAACGCAGAGAATCAAAGAAAGTTTTGATGGAGCCATTGATGATTCTTGCGAATGGGCGAGAAAGGAAGCGAAGAGAGAGAGAGGAAAGAAGCGTGAGAATGGTGATGGAGTGAAGACGAAGAGGGTGTGAGAAGGTGGGAACATGGAGGCCGTTAAATAGGGAAGTGGGATTTGGGAAATGATGGTTTTGAATACGAAAAGGTGGCAAGCATCCGAATTTTTTTATTTTTCAAAAATTAATTTATACACTCTATTTTTAACTTTTTGATCAAATCTCACATACTAAAGAAAGATAGGTATCTAAATGATTATTGATCAATTTTTAATTTTACCTTCATTTATGAATGAATATTTTTCAACTCTTTCTTCCCTCACTATCTTTATAAATACAATTAATATAGGCAAAATTGTCACAATCTCATTTATTTAGTTAAAATTGACTTTTAAATAGGACCAAAATGGTAAGTGTTCATAATTAAGTTACAGAAATAGTTATTTAGAAAGATTCTTGTGATCAAAACTAAAATCTTTTTAGAAAGTTTATAACCATAAGGGGATTAGTTACGGTTACGGCTATAAGTGGTGGATACCTTAGGCTTACCTAAAAAAGTCTAAAAGTAAAGGAAAATTTCAAATAAATACCATTTGGATACCTTTGGTCGAATTAGTGTTAAATAAATAAAAAAATAAACTAAAATACCTAAAAAAGTCTAAAATTAACCATAATTTTTTTTTTTTTTTACGAAAATAGCTATAAACATTTAAAAGAGGGTAAATGTAACACCATTGTCAAACTTTCATTACCGAATTAAACATATATAATTTTGATAACATCGTCCCTCTCACCCATTTTAATACACCTTTGATTTTAAATATAGAATATAATTTATAATGCAAATTATACTACAAACTAGTATATTATATAAGTAGGAGTAGAGGTAGTAGTATATTAGTATCTACAGTTATTTTTACAGCCAAAAAATTTATGGTTACAATTGTAATTTTGGTATAAGTTAATAAATATTTTTACACCTTAGCTATAATTAACATTAATTCTAAAATATACGGTTTACTCATTTATGTTTTCACCAAGTTTCATTTCTTTACATTTTAATTTTTAGAGTAAGTTGTTGGCTAAAAGATATGATAAATATATATTCTTTTGCCACGTACGCTCGATGCAAACATTGAGTCACTTGCCATATTTGTTTGGCCAGCGATTTACTATATATATTTGAAAGGAAAATGAGTTATAATATTTATAATTTATCAATAGTGTGTTTCATTAATTATTTTATATAGATATTAATATTTTCAATGGTACATTAATACACCTTGAAAAACACTCCTATTTTTGCTAAGCTGAAAGATGCTTTGCTTTGCTACTTAAATAGTATATAATATTCCTTCCAAAAACATACAAAAGTGGTATCTATTCCTCTATTATTCATTGTCTCTTTTAATAAATATGTTTAAAATCAATTCAAAGTCTCTCTAACCATTAATATTGGAATGGAATGGAAGATTCTTCCATTGGCAACCGTTCTTTATACATGAACAAAGTGATGTGCGATCTTCCATTCACATTTGTGACTTTTATATATAGCCAGCCATATTACTCACTCCAATTTTAAATATAAGACACAATTAACTTTTTTTTTTAAGAGATTAAGGAAGTTAATTAAATTACTTTAAAGTATTTATATTTTTATTTTTCACTAAATTAATTAATTTGACTAATAAACTAATATAAAATCTAAGGATATACGAGTACAACATATGCATGCTATAATTAAGTAACTTTTTTAATCTCTCCCAAAAAAAAAAAAATCAACTATGTTTTATACTCCCTTCGGTCCTAATTATAAGACCGGATTGACTTTTTTTAGAGAAATTAAGGATGCTAAATAAGTTACCTAATCACATCATATGTTATATTAGTTTATTAGTCAAACTAATTAGTTTGGAAAAAATAAAAATAAAAATGCTCTAAAATAATTTAATTAACTTCTTTAATTTCTCTAAAAAAGTCAACTTGCTCTTATAATTAGGATAGGAGGTAGTATTTTATACCAAAGGAAGCATTTCTTTTGTAAAATAGAATTAAGAAAAAAATTAGGTATTCTTATCCTATATATATACATGAATCTTTAGTTATAATCCTAGACATGAATCTTTTTTTAAGTTTTTTTTGGAATTATTTTTGGAATTATTTTTGCTGTGATCATAATCTATAGACAATTATACACGTGGCAGATTTCTTGCAAATAATACACGAGGCAGATTTTTTTTTTTTAAGTTTTTTTTTAAAAAAATGGAACCAGGGTGTAAGGTGTAAGTGTGTCGCCGAACGTTGTGACTACCGGATGAGTTCAAGTTTACTTGTATTCGCTCCTAGATAACTTAGAGCAGGTAAATTGGTTGTATAATTTATAAGGAATGTACTTGAAGTGTAAGATTTTTTATCTAAATAAAACTACTTAATAAGCCCATAAATACCCAGAATTTTTTTTTTTTTTATTTTGGAATAAGGTACAATTTTGCTTCAAAAAGTTTTTAATCACGAGCCGTGGGTATTTGAACTTTTTTTGGTCTAAAGTTGCTCTAAAAGTAAGAAAAACATAATAATTTTGTCTCATTCATCAATAAAATTAATTTTGACTATTTGTTAATCAAATTACATTACATTGAGTTGGCTATGACACATGACATATATAGTTACATATTATTTCATCTGTTATATTACTCTGGTCTCATTTATAAGTCTATTTTAACCAAATCTTATATACCAAGGAGAGGTAAATTTTTTTTTTTATACACATAATAGGGGAGGGGGCGGGTTCGAAATCTTATATACCAAAGAGAGGTAATTAACTCAATGATTATAAGGATAATTTTTTAACTTTACTCTCATTTATGATTGGGTATTTTACAACTGTTTCTTCTCTTTCTATCTTCATAAATACAATTAATATGGGTAAAATTATTACAATCTCATTTATTATATGAAATTGGACTTATAAATAAGACCATTTTTTTTTTTTTTTAAAATAGACTTATAAATAAAAGTATAGAACTAGAATAGTACCACATTAGCATCATCATTTAAGAGATGAAAAATAAATAAAAAAGTGAAACACCCAATCAAATCCAGTTGGCGGCTATATATGTCTTAACTCTTAACAGAATAACAGTTCATAATTATATGAGAGACGTTAGCACTTTTTAAAAATAACTAATTATAACGGGAAAAAAAAAAACTACTTATAATTATGTCCCTTATTCCTGAGAAGTTCTCTAACGTTTCAAACTAATCAGAGCGTAAATTTAGCTAAAAAGGTTGTGTTTTGTTGGTTAACAGGAAGAATCATCCAAATTAAATTGCATACAACGTCATTTTTTTCTTTTTGATAAAAATGAACGCTTGTTGGTATTTATTATCATTATTAAATACTAAATTATATAAAGGGAAAACGTATATTTAATTTGGACCCTAAAGGTCATTAGTCAACTTTTGTCAAAAACTCAAAATATTTGAAGATAGCATGTGGTTAATAAACAAAAAAGTTAATTAAAATTGATCATAAGTTTAACACTTTAATTTGACAGTTGATTTCCTAATGAAAAATTATAGGCGAAGTTGACCACAGCCTCAGTGACTAATGACGATTTTTATCTTTTATTTGTATATTAAAATTTATCTTTAAAAAAAAAAAAATAAAAAAATCCTCTAAAGCATGATGCATTTATCTTTAGTGAAATAGTCTCAATCTCTACTGATGAAGAGAGTCTCAAGAGTAAAATTTTGGGGAAAAAAAATGTTGGTCTTAATATTGTAAGAAATAAATTATGGGTTAATAGGATGATTAGTCTTTACAATTTGATCAAATTTTAATTTTAGTTCTTATAGTTTTAAATCATTTTTTTTCTTGGGTTTAAAATGTTTGTTCCTATAGTTTCATAAAACTTTTTTTAAAAAAGTTTAATAGCATTAACTTTATCTAACACTCCTAAATATTGGAACTAAAACTAAAACTCATAATAAAAATCAAAATTAATGATCAACATCAATTTTTTAATAGTTAACGTTAGTTTTTAATAACATAGGGCAACATTGCTATATTTTAAAACTTCCAGAGTGACATTGAATCTAAAAAAACTTGTAGAACAACATTACTCCTTAGCAAAAATTTCTAGGACAAATTTGTACTTTAATCCAAAATATAAATGTGAAAAAAGTAAACTTAAGTACATAATAGAGAACAAAGAAATTGCTCTTAGAGGAAAAAATAAAGGAAAAATCCTTTTCAAGGCCCATATTACTAAAAGAATACCGAAAAAGGCCCTAACATTCTGAAAATACCCAAAAAGGCCCTAAGATTTTGAAAATTCCCAAAAAAACCCCAAGATTCTGAAAATTCCTAAAAAGGTCCAAGGTGAGTTGTTAATGGGGCTGATCAAGTTGTTAGCGGGGGCCGATTTAGTTGTTAGATGGGGTGATTTAGTTGTTAAAAATAAAAAATTTTAACAACTAAATCACCCATCTAACAACTAAATCGCCCCCGCTAACAACTTGATCGCCCCCATTAACAACTTCGTAAATTCTCAAGGGCCTTTTCCCGAATTGTCGAATCCTTGGGCCTTTTTGGGTATTTTCATAATGTTATGGCCTTTTTCAGTATTCTTTTGGTAATATGGGCCTTGAAAAGGATTTTCCCAAAAATAAAATCTGGTTTCCAACATTTGAATCCATGCTTGATCTAATTTATCAATTTATGAGAGTAAAATCATTTTCGATTATGCAGTTCTTCTTCAACTATGTGTTACTTCCTCTGGTCTTTATTATAAGACACCGACTAGTAAGTGTATTGATCCTTTTTATAATACACTTGTTTGTTCCTAAACAGCATTAATTATATTTTTCCATGCACATCCATAATTAATAAGGGTAGTAGAGGTAATATTAAAAATTATGTAATTTTAGGATAATTTTATTAACTTTAACTGTTTTTCTTAATTTTTGAGAATTGTTAATTGATATCTTATAATAAAAAATAGATGGAGTACATGTTTTCAATTATCTACAAATGGTATCACATATCTTCAACAATATCGTATGGAAAACTTTTTCACATAGATGAGGATATGTCACACACAACTGAAAGAAAGTTGAACTAACCAATAAGCTTTTGACAAAAAATGAACTTGTCAAATGGGTACTTTTTTCTTGTTTTTTCCCGGGAAAAGAAAAATTATATTAACTTTGGTTCTAATTATAGGAACACTTTTATAGTGTAATTTGTATTAAAAAATGTTCTTATAATTAGGACCGGAGGAAGTATTATTTTTAACGAGTCATAGCCTTTATGTTAAATTCAAGAGTAAATACCATTTCTGATCCTTGACAAAAAACGTGATCCCCATTTTGGTCCCTTACAAAAAAAAAAGTCCTTTTTAGTCCATAAAAAGGACGAATAAGGGTCAATCGGTTGATATTTTGATCCCTCACAAATTTCAAAATGTCCTTTTTTCCATAAAAAGGATGAATAAAGGGTTAATTTTTTTTTTTTTTTTTGTAAGGGACCAAAATGGAGTCCATGTTTTTTGTTAGGGAACCGTAAAAATGTATTTACTCTAAATTCAAACTAAAGTTCTTATGAAACATAGGGACTAACAACGTTTTGGACAGAAGAACCCATAAGGATGAAAAACCACACGATCTAAAACAATATAAACCAAAACTAAAATTAAATCTATAAAGTAAAAAAAAAAAAAAAAAAAAAAAAGATATTTGAGACAAAAATCATTTATTACTGGTAAGATTGGTAGGTTGACTAAACGAGAAAAGAAAAAGGGAAAAGGAGGGAACAACAACGTTAGTGAAGAGAAGGCAGAATGATGAGCGACAATTATGGAAGCGATTCCAATTTCCACGATCGTCGCCAAAAGTGCAACACTCTTCATTATTGCTTTCCCCTCTTTGACTCCTCACTCCTCCTAAAGCTAAACCTTAAAGCTATACACCTCCACACATATGTGCTTGCAATCAATCATTTTACTCACTACCCTCCTTCTTATCTCTCTCTTTCTCTCACATATTCATATCTCAAATGTTTTTTTTTTTTTTTTTTGATATGATCATATCTCAAGTGTTGTTAATACTCCCTCCTGTTCTTATTATAAGATAATAACTAAGTAAGTTTATTTGATCCTTTTTATAATACATTTGCTTGTTCCCAATGAACTTTAATTATTCTTTTTCATATACGCCCCTAATAAATAAGGGTAGTGGGTGAAAGTAATAATTAATACTACATCTGATCATAATTATAAGACCTAGTTGACTTTCTTTGGAGAGATTAAGGAAGCTAAATAAGTTACTTAATCATTTCATATGTTGTGTATCCTTAGATTATATATTAGTTAAACTAATTAGTTTGAAGGAAAAATAAAAATACTCTAAAGTAATTTAATTAGCTTCCTTAATCTCTCCAAAAAAAAAGTCAACTAAGTCTTATAATTAGAATCGGAGGGAGTATGATATTAGAGTTTAGTGCAATTAGTAGGGGTAATATTAGAAGTTACTTAAATTGTAGGCTTACTTTATTGACCTTAAATATTTTTATTGGTTTTTTAGTATTGTTAGTTGGTGCCTTATAATAAGAATCAGAGGAAGTATAATACTAAGGTTCTAAAATTCGAACTAGCCACTAGATCCGCGGGATACTCGTGTCAAAGGTCGTGGATTAGCTCAAAGATAAACCAGGTCAAACCAATGAGAAATTGAAGATTTCAAAATAATCAATATGAAATCCTAAAAGATTTTTTTTAAAACGATTTTAGCCCCCCTGAATTGGGTTGATGGCCGGACTAGACAAGTTTACTAACCGTTTCACCCGGTTTTGGTCGGGTCCGGATCTCAAAACAATGTATAATACTCCTTCTTGTCTTTAATATAAAATTTATTTAATTAATTTATGTAGATTAAAAAAATTAAGTAAATTAGTTAATTGTAAGAAATATGACCTATTATCTCCTTAAAATATCTATGAGACAAATGTTTTATAACTATTTGAATTTGATTGTTGATATTGTTGAGAGAGTATTAAAAAATAGTTGTTTGTAGAACAATGATAAATATGAGGAGACAAAACGAGATTTAGAAATAAATTAGGAAGGGAGGGAATATAAAATTCATATCATGCTGCACTATTCATAAATTCAATGATAAAGGGAGAGAGATTAATTAGCAAGAGTTATAGAGCCCCAAGTTTTCAATTTTATCTCAATATTATTATACAAGTGTTACACATTTTTTAATTCCCTAAAATTTATAAAAACTTTATACCCTCACTCTTATTATAAGCTCTACAACTTGTTTCTTAATCTAAGATATTTGATCTAAATCGTCAATTTTTCTAACTAAGTATCCCTAACTTTCTATAAAACTTCATAATTGATTAACCAAATTCCTCTTACTGATAAATTTTATTGAGGATAATTTTAATGTTTAACAAAACTAATCAATTTTAACTAATTTTATTAATTTATATAAAGTTGTTGCTATGTGCTTATATAATAAAGACCGGTGGATCTTGACCCTCATATTTAAATAGGGAAAAACAAAAAAATATCACTTGAACTTTAAAATCTTAAATTAGTCTTGTTACTTACAAGATATAGGTATTAACTACAAGAGTATAACAATTTTTAGTAGACATATTATTTTGGAATTCAAATGGTACTATTTTCTTACCTTTCTCCCTATTTAAATTCTAGATTGTTTTTGCATAAATCATGAACATAAACACCATGTCTTGAAAAAGCATGTCTAATTATTTGAATTAAAGTGGATTTCTAAAACAAATTGCGGAGATGAATTGGGGTATTAATAATTAATTTGTGAATAATATACAATTTCTCTTATATGACCCTTTTAGATACATTGATATTGATTTGAAACGGTCATACATTTAGTAATTTAAAATTTAAAGCATTTTTGCTTTCGGCACTCTCAGATCACTCTCAATCAAGTAGTGGAGTGCATGAGTGATGATTGGGACCCCCTTTAATTAACCCTTTTAGAAGCCCATGTGTTGCGAGGACTTTGTTAAAAACTTTTGAAATTTTAATGTACATTTCATGCTTCATGATTTCTATATGGTTAAAAGAGGAGTCCCATGGAGGCAGAAACTTGAAAGCCACCCTAATCATAACATTTCATGCTTCATGATTTCTATATGGTCAAAAGAGTCTCTTATGTTTGGATTACAAGAGAAAACTGATTTTCCAATATAATTTATATTATATGAAATAAATTTGTAAGAGGAGTTTTATCTCGACTTACATGAATATGCTTTTGCACCGCCATCTCAAATAAACCAAGACGATGGTGATTCTTTTTCAATATGAGTAATTAATAAGGACTATTTATCACCTTCGCTTTTAAATGCAAGAGCTATATAATTAATTTGTAAAAATTAAGTAAATTATTTAGTTGGTTATAAAAAATGTGTGTTAGTTTCTCTAAAATACCCCCATTTAGTTATCTGCATCAGAAACTACCCCTTAATGAAAACCCATTTAATATGTGTGATTAATAGCAAGAAATTAGAAAAATAATTTTAACTTTGGGAGACAAAACGTATATTTAGGAACAAACAAATCTTCCTATTAGTTCTTATATTTAGACGGGAGCAAATATAAGTTTGGAAAACAAAATAAATTGATATCTTATATTTAAGATCAGAAAACCACTATAATAACTCTTACGTTAGGATTGGTGGGAGTATAATTTATTCTAATTAACCTTTTTTATTTCTTATAACAAATACTTAATTGTACAAGGATAGTGAATTAGGCATGAAAACCGATGCCTTTTTCAGTAGAATCATGCTTTTTCTTTCTCTCATAACCTTCCACCACCCACAAAAAGTAAAGAGGTTTAGATATTCGTTTTCACATTAATAATATATTTTCGTGCACACACCACACTTCAACTCTACATCTTTCCAACGGTTGTCAGCCTTTTATTTGATAACTTTCACACATTATTCGGCATAATTGCCACTATGCCTAAAATAGTCATAACCAGGAACCACCTTTTTTATTTTTATTTCTTCCTCCAATGCACCTCTGAAGAGTATGAGGTCAAATTTACATAATAACTGTCTGTATATACATATGATAGTGGCAATGCGCAACTTAGTAAAGTATTTTTCTACGTGCATCTAACATCATAAAGTTCCATTGAGTGCAACAATACAAATGAACGTTCTCAAATAGAGTAAAAATGCCATATCCATTACCTTTGCCTAAGTCTGTTACTTTAATATGGTGGGGCCCACTTAGCGTCTAAGCATCATAAAGCAACAGGAGTTGGTTACACTTCATGAACATGGCATTTTTGCTCCATCTGTGAATGTTTATGTGTACTGTTGCACCCAAGAAAACTTTATGTCGTCAGGTACATATAAAAGAATACTTCAAGGGCAGATTGGTAAGGAAACTTTTAAGAAAGTGAGGAAGATCTATGTTGAACAAAGGAAACAATAACAGTGACATGGTCAAGCTTGCCACCAGTACAGCCAACATAGCCAGCAGCTTGGGCTGCATCAGCAAATGGACTTCTTGTGCATGATGATCTCCCAACCTCTTGTGCCTTCATCGCCAAGAACTCTGCTATTTCCTGAAATAAATTCGCCTCCATCCATCAAACACTTGACCTAAGCTACAACACTGTTATATGTAATCAAGCAATTTCCAGGCAAAGTATTCTTAGCTTAAGACCAATCCATGAGTAGAAGAAAATAGGTTGATCAAGAAACCATCAAGAGATTCCATAAGCATATCAATCATATCGAATTGCATAAGCATGTCAAGCACATCTTCAATACTCAGTTTATAAGTGCTTGTGCGCCTAGATAATTGAAATTTCAGGAAAAATCATACCTAAAATGTATTTAAACTGAACTTTCAGGAGGGGAAAAATGTAAAATATAGAGATACCTGATATGCATTTTAAAGTTCCCAAATACTGGTTAGGTCATGAAAAGGAACGGAGAGAGGTGAAAGAGAAAAGGGAGGAAGAATCTTCATTAACCAATAAAATTATCATCCTCACCACTTGGTGCATCGGTATACGTAGTAATAGGTGAATGTCTGGACAAGCTTGTTTTAAGTGATTTTGCAATAAGAGGTAAATTTGTATGAGGGGTTTTATCTCGTAAAGCATGAAAAACTTTTTTTAATACAGGCACTTAGTCAAATGACTCCAAGTAATTACCCAAATAACTTCCTAACTAACTCCTATACCCATCGAAATATTCATATCAAAGTACAGCTTAATAATTGCATTACACATGCTTGATATTAACCACAAAGCATTGCAATGCCACATCTTACGAATTTCTTCATATGATGAATATCTTTACTACTGAATGATAGACAGAAGCAGTGAAGAGATATTCATATACAAAAACAAAAGAAGCGTGGAGATAAGTAACCTGAGGTTTTAAGCCACTTTGCAATGATTTGGATACAATAATAGCTATCTCTTGCTCATAAAGATTGTCAAAAAGGCCATCAGTGGCAGTTACAATTACATCACCTTCGTTTAGAACAATCTCGTACTCCTGAAACACATTTCAATTTTAGTTGCTATATGTTGTATATAACATATGCAGGCCAAAGAAAAATGAACAGAAGTTGGAAATATTTCTTGTCCTTCAAGGAAAAATCAGTTGAAGGGGAAATGCTACAAAATATATTACAAACCTCAATAATTTCTGAGGGATCATCACCTCTAACTATCTGTAATGGAAAATTGAATTCATGAACGGCTGGAGTTGACTTTTTAAAGATGGCGCCATTCCTCAGAATGATGAATCCTGTGTCTCCAACGTTGGCAGCATGAAGGGTCTGCACGTGATTTGCAGGATTTGATTCAATTTTCAGAATCGTTCTGTAGATGTATTATAAATTCATTCATTCATTTCCTTTTTCTAAGCACTAGATAGCTCAAAAGCGATAAAATGGTTGTCCTTGAAACTTAAATTCATGCGGCCAATGAACAAGTTTGAAATGAACACTTGAAAGTAACTTCAAATACTGGGAAAACAGCTGACTCTTTACCTGACCATCAAAGTGTGCAACCAATACAGTAGATGATCCATAACATCCTGTTTCTCCAGCACTTCTTCTAAGAACTTCTTCAGGTTCAATCACATAAAGGCTTTGGTGATTTGACACTATATCTTCACACTTTTTCATGAGCTCTCTGGTATATTGTCCATTATTATTTCCTGCAAAATTTACTGCAGCATAAGCAGCGCATTGGGAAGCACATATGGAAGTTAAGATCAATCTTGTTCATTCCACCAAAATGGCAACAGTAAATGCAACTCAAAGATTGTAAAAAGAAGAATAGACATAAATTCAAGTATGCCCATTCTGTTATTGAGTTGGGGTTTATAATCAGCTATAGGTAACATACATCACAGATATTCTGAACCAAATAAGACTTTCCCAGAAAACACGAGGTAAAGCGACAAGAAAAATAGGATGCTTGATTCACTTTGTAAGTATAGTAAAAGGATTACCTTCAAATGACCACTGATCAACTCCATCAGCTACACCTAGGCAATTTTTGGAAGCAATGAAATAAGCATCCTCTCGACCTGCCAATGCCTGGAAGTTGTTATTAGTTGGCTTCTTTGTTATCTGTTCCTGAGGACTCAAATCAAAGATCACTTCTAAAGAAGTATTTGGTACATTGTTATCTCACAATCCATGGTATCTTGGTTACCACAATATAGGACATTAAAGTATTTAAGTATTTAAGATAATCAAGCTTGATATGACAATTGAAAAAAGTTATAAAATCCCCACTGCTTAAAACGTTGATCCATGGCCACTAACAGAATATTAAAGCTTTTCAAAATCGAGTATTATCACTTCTCAAATGGCATTTGTATCTTGTTCAACGTATTGGAGCATAGTATACACACTATTATCTGAAATCTATGGGCATTAACTTAGTCACATGATTTTCTCCCCCTAAAAAAGGCTTAGTCACACAATCACATCAAAAAAGCAAATAAACCTACAGACACCAATGACAATAATGTTAACAAATGACTAATAATTAAAGGACAAGAAAACCAATATTATAAGGGTGACCCAATACACAAGGTTCCCACAAGAAAACAAAATTATGCCTTGAAAATTCTAAAGGAGTGGCTTAAACAATTCATTCATTCGAACATTACTTTAGTTTAATTACGATTAAAAAAAATCCCACCACTTGCTCGTTTGTTCGAATCTGCCTAGTAGTGAGAGTCATTTTTAAACTATGTGAAAGGTACCTTAGATGGGTGTGGCAAGGAAGCAACACCAGAAGCTAGGAAAAGTCCTGTTGTCAATGTTTTCTCCCTGCACACATAAAAGTGACTAGCATGACAAACTCATGAAAGCTGGTCAAGCCTCAAACAATGAAATTTGCATATATAATGGTTTTGGTTCAAAAGAGTTTCTTAAATCATAATTCCTTTATTGAAAAATTGAATTAGATAAATATTATCAGAAACCATTATTGTCAGGTAAAATATGTTCTCCGATGGAAATAAATTTGGCTACTTGTGTAATAAAAGATGACAACAACGACAATAAGCAGCCTTATCCCACATTCCCACTAGGTGGGGTTGGCTACATGGATCCTACAACACCATTGTGCCATATCAACCACCAAATCCTTAGATAGATCGTTAATCAAAAGATCCAGTTTAATGACTTCATTGAGTGTTCTCTTCAGTTTTCCTATATCCTTTGTGCTCAAAAGTAATAAACTTTTGATCATTTCTATTGAGAATAGAAAGTTTAACATTAAAATAATTAATATTATTAGGATTGATTATTTAGAATTTATTAGGATTAGATATTAATATTATATTTTAGGAATATATCTTAAGATATTATGATTTGATTAGATTAGTTTCTTGGGTTATAGGTTAGTCTATTAGGTTGCTTATATAAAGGCTTTTTTGTATCCTATTTTATTCCAAAGGATCAATAATAGTAGTATTTTCACTGTACTTCAATGTGATCCTTCAATCTCAACAATTTCCAAGTCCAATCACAACACTTCCTCCATGTCTATTAACTATGCTAATTGCAGATGCAAAGGGCCACAAGTCCACAACCTTCTAAAACTCTTCTAGCATTTCAGCTTACCTTTAAGCTAAATGTTTAAGAGATCCCAATTACAAGATAGATCATTCAACAAGAAATCAATAAAATGATGGACACACAAATTTCTCCAACCAGGAAACAACCTGAAACTGAGAAGGAAGAACAAGGGAGAGAAAAATGTGAAAAAAGAGAGAGACAGCATCAGGATTGTTACATGATAGTAACCCCAGGGTTCTATCTCTGGGATAGCAAAGAAAAAGAAAGCAATTGAACTTAGCTATTTGGAGCATTTTTCAGGCAACATTTTTCCAAGTTTTCCAATTCATCCCCTCTCAGCCGCCCCTACCTTTGTTACCAATGAACTCCTACTGGAATTTTCCCTAAATAGCTTCTATCCGTCCCTCTCTCCTTGAGATATTTCCCAAGGTATTATCCAGTGTTAGCTGCTCAAAAACACCCCCATAACAGCCTCCATTAATTTGGATTCTATCAATAAAGGACTTATAAGAAAGAAAGAGAATAGAAAATATCCAAGGAGGAATTCCAAAACTAAAGAAACAAAATACACCAAATTCAGAAAGTTCTTGCATCACGGGGAAGAGGTTGGCATACATACTCATCAAGAACCGTCTCAGTTGGATGCGTCTCTGACATAGAAGCGTAGGATGGAACTTGGTAACCACTTTTTCTGGTTTTATCCATAACTATTTCACTTTCTGATGTGAAGGATGGAGCCAACTCAACTAACTACAAATTTAAAAAAATAGTACAGATGTCAAATTAGAAACTGTAGCATATAAGTTAAGTGCAAAGGAATTATGATATAAATGAACTCAGAAAACACACAACCACAGCAAAAGCAGGGAATAACGCAAAGAAATGCCGTTTTCACCTTTTTATCTGCATCAACAGATTCGACAACAATATGATGACTTGTTTCCTCATCAAGAACTGGTTCAGAATCTAAAGAAGTTAACCCTGGTACCGTTTCAGCTACATCTGTCTTGGAAGCAGCAGCAAGGTCGTTTGTTGCTGTATTTACAACATTACCCTCATTAGCTGTAGAGAATTGAGCAACTTCAATGTTAGCCTTCTACCTGAGAAAGAGAACAATTAATATTAAAAACTTCAATGGCTAATTCATGTTGAAAAGAAGCCAAACAAAATGCAACATCACCTTCATTTTTCGCTTCAACTATTCCAGGAGCACTGATATTGAAATCAAGAGCAAGACTAAACTCTGGAGCAGCTGTTGGAACCATTTCAGAACTTTCCCCAGGCACAATCTGGACATCTTGAACCTCAGTAGAAACAACTTCATGATAATTTTCTCTTTTTTCTGCCTCTACTAAATCAGGAGACACACCAGAATCTGGAGTAACTGTTGGAACCACCCCTCCTGTGTGACTATTCGCTTCAGAATTTTCTTCCAACACACTTGACATGTCTTGAACCTCAGAAACAAAATCTTCATGATGATTTTCATGTTTTACCTCATTGACTAAAGCAGAAGACACACCAGACTCTGGAGTAATCGTTGGAACCACCCCTCCTTGACTATTAACTTCAGAATTTTCTTCAGACATGGTTGAGACGTCTTGAACCTTAGAAACATCTCCATGTTTTTCCTTCTCAACTAAATCAGGAGACACACCGGACTCTGGAGTAACTATTGAAACCACCACTCCTGTCCTACTATTAGTTTCAGAGTTTTCTCCAGACACGCTTGGGACATCTTGAACCTCAGAAACAACATCCTCATGGTCAGTTTCATGTTTTTCCTCCTCAACTAAATCAGGAGGTACACTAGACTCTGGAGTGACTGTTGAAACCACTACTCCTGCATGACCATTAACTTCAGAATTTTCTTGAGATGCACTTAGGACATCTGGAACATCAGAAACAACATCTTCATGGTGATTTTCATGTTTTTCCTCCTCAACAAAATCAGGAGACACACCAGACTCCGAACTAACTGTTGAAACTGCCACTTCTGTCTGATTATTAGCTTCAGAATGGTCTTCAGACACCCTTGGGACGTCTTGAACCTCAGTAACAACATCTTCATGATAATTTTCATGTTTTCCCTCCTCTACTAAATCAAACTCCAGATGATTACTGTTTTCCAGTGAGATATCAACTTTACTTTCATTTGCTGGCGGCTGAGACTCCTTATCAGCATCATCAATCGACACTGTTGAGTTACTTCTCAGGTCTATCAGAGAGAAAGAATCAATCACCCCACCAAAATTATGACCAACTTCTGTGTTATTACTCCCAGCTCTATGGCTTTCATCAGAATCACCTTCTAGGTCCAACTTTTCAACATCTTCACTCAACAAAGCTCCAGTACTAATTTTTCCTCCTTCCTCAAGAGATTTTTGAGGGAGTTTCTCTTGGTCCACATCGACCATATTTTCCATTATCTCACTGATATTTCCAAACCGGTACACAATACTACCATCAGAACACTCTGCCAAACGTCCAGAAGCTAAATTTAATTGCACAATTTGGACAACACTACTAAAAGGAAGATATTAGCTTAATTAAGATGGATTTATAATATCACACTAAAATAGGAGCTAAAAAGAGGAACCTTGGGCTTGAATAAGATGTAAATAAAAATAAAGAGGAAAAGAAATAAAAAAAAGCCGCTGAGGCATTCCCTAACGTTCCCACTAATAAAACATAATATTGAATAGTGAATTAATGTCTTTTCCATGTACACTTCCTCAATCTCATCGCCTAGGTTATTTCATTTACGTTAAGCATGTTAACCGTTAATAATAACATGCCCTAATGTAGAGCTAATGTTTCTATTCACTAAAAATGTCATTATATAGAAACTTGTCACGTAAGTACCCCAAATAGGATTTAAGAACATAACCATCATTGGATTATACCCTAAATCACATCCAATCTTCATTAGCAAGTTTAACGTAACGAAAGTACTCTCTGAAGAACTGACATGTTAGGGAAAATTAATACAAACTGTACTTTTGGAAATGCAAAATACCAACACAACCAAAATTTAATAAAGGAGAGAGAAATTTGAGAATTAAGAGAGCTTACCAGTTGCAGAGACAATATCAAAATCCTCAGAAACAGAACTCAACGAGGAACCTGAGGGTTCATTTGATTTGGAAATCATGTGGGTAAGATGGGTCACCGATCGCTTGGCAAAACATGGAATTGCATTGCAAAATTGAAGTCTGTGCGACGATTTTGGCAAAACATTTCGGCAAGAATTGAGCAGACAATGGAAGCAACATAAGCTCGAAGGCTGAGATTTAAGAGAGCTGGAGAAGAGATGGGCCATCAGAATTTTACTTTAAATTGCAATGCATGAGGGTGTCTAGGTTTATAGGTTGGAAAATTTCCAGAAATGAAAGTGTGAAAGAGTAGAAGAAGAGTGAGAGTGAAAGTGACGATGAAGAAGACGATAATCGAGAGAAAACGAATGCTAAAGGAGTGTTCTGTGGTGTGGATAAGGCAGAACAGGCAGAGAAACAGAGGAACTATTGGATGTTGTGATTCTCTGTTCTATAGTGGTTGGTATAATTGAATCTCCTAGAATGCGTGGTTATCATTTTATTACATTTGATTTTTTTTTTAAAAAAAAAAATTATAAAAAACAAAATAATCCCACATTTTAATATTTTATAAAACACGAGGATAGATTATATTATAAAATTAGAAGGGCATAGTGTTTTTTTAAACATAAATACATATTGTTGGGTGGGAATATTGTATTTAGAAAAATTATAAATAAAATGTTTGTTTGAAAACTTTATTAAGAAATACAGGTAAAAAAGAAACTTTATTAAGAACCAAATTAAAATGACAGTTTGACATGTAGATTTGTGCAGACCTCAATTCAATTCACCAGGTCAAATCATACATAATATTCTATTACATGAATATTAACTCATATGCTGATGCAGAACTGCAAAAGTCATACTCGTTCAGTCTCTGATACAGTGATAGGTATGAATCGAGTTTTAATATTCATTTCATTAGAGAATATGATTTAAAAGAATGTGTCCAAATATGCTTCTTTCACCTCTGGGTTATTTTAGAGGCTGTGGTCAAGCTCTTCTACCAATTAGGGCTTATCAGATTAATCTTTCTTGTTTTATTAAGTGCTTGTTTGAATTAGTGTTAAAAAAACACGTTCACGCGAAATAAAACTCATTTCACACGCTTATCTCATAAACCGTAAATCATATTGAAAAAATAATTTATACATCTAACCCAACGGACACGTAATGAAAAAGGAAATTATTAAACAAATATGTAAGAAAGGAGTTATAAGTCACAACCAACTAAGCATTGGCCTCAATAATCTTCCACCCAGGCCCAAGATGACTTTGCAAGACCAAATCCATATGATGATAACTTTAATCCACTCAGTTATCTCAAAGACTTTTATGATGATGATAGTAACAACAACAATCTCTCTCCTAGTCATGAACCTATCTGTAAAGGTTTGTCACCAAAATAAGTGTCAGCAGATTATCCTTATTACTACATGTTTTAATTATTGTACTAGTGTGCTACGTGTCCTTTACTTTATTCATCCGTGATAATGGTGTTTTGCATTATGTCATGTGTCTATCATAAGTGTCTGTACTCTTTAGTTTTCATCCACAATCCATTGTAGTGCGTTCTATCATCCAGCTCAGGATAATTGTCGTTTTGTATCTCTGCACCTCTGTATATAAGCAGAGTGTCTCTTCAATTGTAATCATCGAGCAATGAGAAATTAAATCCCAGAGTGCATGTCGTAGGATGTGATTTAAATCCTCAAGGTTTATGAGGAAAAGTTCACATATCCCTTATGTTGTTATTCCTCTCCTTTTGCGTTTGTCATTGGTGAGGAGTTTGTTTCTCATAACAAGCAAGAGCAAAGTCTTTACTCTTTGCAACCCTAGCCATTTCCAGATTTAGCTCCAAAATCTATCCGGTTCGTTCCATGTGAGGTCATGTTCAGCCAAATTAAAGATGAGGGGATTCACATTCCAAAGAGAGAGAAACTAGATAGGCTAAAAGTCATTTATATCACCTGAAAGGAATAAATAGACATAATTGGTGAACAGATATATTTCCAATCTGGTTTTTTCTCTTTCTGATGTAAATGAGACTGATGTGGTGTTGATCCCAAAGGTTGATTGCCCTGAAACTATTAATGATTATAAGCCAATAGGTTTGTGTAATTTTCTATATAACTTTTTTCTCAGAAGTATTCGCAAATCAAATGAAACCCTCCTTAACAAGATATTTGATGAGAGTGAGAGGGCTTTTTTTTCCGGGTAGATTGATTCAATATAATATTGTAATTGTGCATGAAGCTTTTCATCATATGAAACTCAAGAAGAAGAGACTGTGTAAGGTTGCGCTCAAGATTGAATTGAACAAAGCCTAATGAAATGAGACTTTTTGTGTGCAACTCTCTTAAAAATGGGTTTCAACTGAGGATGGGTGAATAGAATTTTTTGGTGCTTGAATTTTGTTGATTTTTCTATAATAATGTTTTGGAAGAGAGTATCTAAGATAACTCCAAAGAGAGGGCTGAGACAGGACGACCCTTTATCCCCACATTTGTTTATTTTAGTAAACAATGTCTTGTCTAAACTAATTGAGAGAGACAAAAATAGAGGGAAGGTGAGAAGAATTTCTGTGGCTAGGGGTTGTCCAGAAATCACACATAGCTTATTTGCAAATGACTATTTTTTCTTCAAGCAAATCAAGAATATTGCAGGAACTTGAAAAGTATTTTGAATGACTATTGTGAAGCTTCGGGTCAAGTTATAAATTTGGGCAAATCCTATTTGTATTTTTCAAGGAATACTCCTGATTTGTTAAAAGAAGAAATTGGTGGGGAAAAACACCAAAATAAGTTTTTTTTTTTCTTTTCAAAAAATATACCTAACTAAAGCACATTGGAAACTTTTTACCAGAGTAATGCTCACGCCACTAATGGCGTAAAAGGGGTTCACGCCACTGACACAAAAGTGTCAATGGCGTAAAAAAGGTTCACGCCATTTTTCACGTCACTAGTGGGTCTGTTTCCATATAAAAAAAAAATTAAATTAATATTAAATATAATAATATATAATAATAATAAATGATAAAAAAAGTGAAATAATTTAAAACTCTACTTCATTTAATTTGAAGTCAAAAAGAAAGAAAGCATGGAATTAAATAACTCACTAAAAACGCCTTTTAAAAGATTATGCGGTAAATTTGGTTATAACAACATGATCCCAATACGGGGGGATCTATATATTTGTTATACACCAAATATTTTATAACAACAAGTATTGATTTTGGGATCTGTATAAAAAAGTGTATCGTGTAAAAGTGTTTCTAATAAGTTACAAATCCCAAAAACACTTTTATGCGGTACACTTTTTTATATAGATCCCAAAATCAATACTTATTATTATACAAATATTTGGTGTATAACAAATATATAGATCCTCTTGTATTGGGATCCGTTGTTATAACTAAATTGTACCGCGTAATCTTTTAAAAGGCATTCTTAGTGAGTTATTTCAAATTTCATGCTTTTTTATTTTGACTTCAAATTAAATGAAGTAGAGCTTTAAATTATTCCACTTTTTTTAATCGTTTATTATTATTATATATTATTATTATATTTAATATTAATTTAATTTTTTTAATATGGAATCAAACCCACTACAATGTAGTGGGTCTGATTAATGAATCACGCCACTAACAATTTTGTGTCAGAAAGTGTCAGTGACGTGAACCCTATTTACGCCACTAGTGGCGTGAACTGTCCTTACGTCACCAACCGCATTACTTTGGTAAAATGTTTCCAATATACTTGTAATTAGGTAAATTTTTCAATTTTTTTATTTTTATTTTGGTGCTTTCCCAATTTGGTGAGATGTTTCAAATCCACACCATGGACGTCCCTGTCAATTATATTGGCTACCTATCATTTGGAGTAAATCCAAAATCCAAGCATTAAACTTTACTTCAGACCATGTGAAAAAGAGAGCTGGGGAATGGAAGAAGAGATTCTTGTCAAAAGCTAAGAGGGAAGTATTGATTAAATCAATTATAAATATGACCTATTTTCTAAAACACCTCAATCATCTTCCTTAATTCTTTAATTTTATCTCCTCCTTGATTATTATTGATCAAGCATCAATAGAAAAAAATTAGGAAAAAAATTGACTGATATGAAAATTATGTTTTATATTTAAGACTAAAATCAACTTCCCAAATATATCTTATATTAAAGACCGGAAGAGTACTTCAGAATGCCAATGTGATATCGAAGAATTTGATGGCAAACACAAAGGTATACCCAACTTCTTCCCACTACGAACACGCGGGTTAATGAGGTGTGAACAAAGAGCATGCAGATAACTTGTTGCCATGATGATACTTTGAAGAACTCAGAATAAGATAATAGAAAGTCAAATGCAATCATGTTCTTCCATCAACCTGGTCTGGACTTGTCCAATTGTTCATGTGAAGGATAATCTAGCATTAAACAAACCATAAAAATGCCTAAAAAGCACAAAATTTTCAGATGATGCATGGAAATAGATGACCCAAAACAGAAGAGTTGCACTAAAAGAGATGCAGCAAAATCAGCTCCCGGTGTAGTGGGCAGTGTATCTCTGTTTATTTATTCGCTCCCGCTCCCAGTAGCCATCAAGAACTCGCCCTCACATACAACTTCACCTCCCACATAAGCCTTCCCTTCCATCTTTGCTATCCCAAATCGCTTTTGCAGCTTAAGAAGTGTCATTCTCATAACCAAGGTATCTCCTGCAATCACTGGCTTCCTAAACCTGACTTTGTCTATTCCAGCAAAAAAGAAATTTTCACGAGAACCTCCCACTTCAGGTTGCAACATGACCAAGCCACCAACTTGTGCCATTGCCTGCATCAAAATAACACTCATCTTAATTAACTCTTTCAAAGCACGTAACCTAGGGAGTTCTGTATCTTGCACTTTCTTATCAGATCTGAAGCAAGAGATACACTCCTAATATGGACAATGGCGGAAAATGTTCTCAATAAAAAATGCTGCTTTAATGTAAACTCTAATTATATCACATGAGATATGTCTGACGATATAAAAAAATTAATAAATAACTATTTTAAAATGGACTGATTTTCAAAAGAGAGATGTTAACATAGAGAGTCGTAAACATGTTGAGTATACTTTCTAGTATCATTCACCAAATGAAATGTCCTTATTTATGGATCTACCTAAGAAATCTTTCAACATTAAACTAATCATGTACACGTCATTGATTAAAAAACGATAAGCTTCTAAAGAAAAGGCATGATGCCAGATTATATATTTTTCTTCGAAGATGACCACTTACAATCGGCTCAGTATGTAAACTTTTCCAAGTTTGAGGCACAGGTTATTCTGACCTTTATGGATGGCAACTGTAAGAGCAGACACAGAGCTTTTTTCCCTAAACCAAGCTGTGGTTAGGTAATTCAGAATTGGTATTATAATTATTATTAAGAACAAGAAGAAACTCTCTTCAACTATTTCAGGCTTCAGTGGGTTTAGGGGGCCTGGCATGTGGTTTCTATCACGGACCTTGCAGATTTGAAGGCAGTAAATATAAAGAGAATGTGACAATGGGGTCCGCAAGAACTCTAGGAAATATTGGAGGCAAAAAGTGAAAGCTCTGCTGCAAGTGCTGTGAAAAAATATGCATTTTCTGCAAAGCGTGCTAAGAGGGAATCCCATAGAAGTGGCTTGTTCACTAATTTGCAGAAAGGTGACCTTTCCTAGCTTCCAAGTTCTGAACTTGGGTTTGCAGGACCTCCAAATTAAATTTTCATGGGTTTACCATGAAGACAAGATTTGTTGGTTGCAAGTTTTGAACTTATTTTCTTTGAAATGAAATCGCACAAGTCTTGCTATGGTAAATTACCAAGACAATTTACATCCCACAACAATTTTTCGATACATCTGTTAGACTGCCACAAACTATGTGTTGATCGAAAGACACTTGTACCGCTTACTGGCTGTTGTTTCCAACATTGTTCTGCATATACAGAGTCCAATATATAGGATCTTGATTTCAAGAACATTGGCAATGACCCAGATCCAGGATCAACCTTTCTTATGTATGATCAAGAACAAGTTGCAGTTTTAAGGAAACCTGTTCTCATACCATGCCACAGAACCAATTATAATAGTGGCATAATCTTTTAGGAGAAGACCTCATAATGATTTCCATTACTATCTCTCACCCTAGATAAGGGGAAAGAAAAGAATAGGTTTTCACCTTGTCATCTAACTTGGAAGTGATAAAGGCCCGTATTTAAACTCCAAAGCTCAATAAGTTTACAAATAATGGAGTATCAATGTCCAATTAAAAAAAGTAAAGGTATCCAGATTGAACTTGTGATGCTAGCTATCTAGGACTAATGCCAGGGACATCCTATGTTTCATTTATTAAGTATATCCATCATTGCATGCCTATGATGCAAAGATAAAAGATGGTATCCAAATCAAACTAAAACTCCATAGATATTCAAATCCAAAAACATAAGTAGATAGTGTGGCCTTGAATGTTATACAATTACAAACCAATATATTTTCCCCAACTAATCTCAGAAATGCACTTTTACAAAACCCTAATAAACAGATCTTTGTGACTAAGCGTGGCATTTTTTAAAAAGCTTTGATTGGACGTAAAACTATGCAAGAAAATAATCTCAATGAAAAATATGCAAAAAAAGAATCTCAATAAGAACTCTAATATAATAAATAAAAATATAAATAAAAATAAATATGCAAGAAAAGAATTATCGCCAGCATAATTTTTACCTCAATCATGAGAACACCAGGCATAATCGGCCTTTCAGGGAAATGCCCAGGGAAAAAGTTGTCATTTATTGTTACATTCTTTATAGCCACGGCAGAAACTCCAGGATTGTATTCAATCACTCTATCCACTAGAAGAAACGGAAACCTAAAGCACAACCACAGAAAACAAAGAACGGGGCAAGTCACAACAAGACCTGGCTGACTGGTTCTAACAAAAAATAAGACCAAAATCCCGTTCAGAACCTCAAATATGACCCATTGTCAGCCAAGGACTTCATAGTTTTCTTTTTATTACCTTGATACTAACGAGTACAATTTCGTTCCAATGGCATCATTCAATAGGTACTAGAATAATACTGTGCAATATTTAGAGGATCAAATATTGTAAGGCTATGAAAAGAGGTCAAGCTTTCAGTTTACAGCTTAAAGTGATATACAAAAGTTTGTTTGGATAACCAAAATATGGTTGTAGTATAAAAGAACAACAATAAAAGGAATGTCAGAAAACCAAAGATTTCAGTCACCTGTGGGGCAAAATATCACGAATCTGATTGATATCCAAAACCGTTGGAAATGCTGGATATCCTGAAGCAGAAGAACCCAGAAAAACAAGTTGATCAGCAAGATAATAAAATGTAGGATTTATTTATTTCATTCCTGAAAGCAGAAGAGGAAGAGAATGCCTACTTAATTCAATGGGTTTATCTTCTTTTGAACCATTTGCAGCATCCGAAGAACAAAACGTCGTGAATCGTCTTTTACCCGCCGTTATCCTCAGAGGGTTGGCCACAGGACACAGAGATCCCGAATTCGAAAATCTGAGAGCTGAGAATTTGGGACGATGCGAAGTGGAAGGGTGAGAATTTGGGCGGGCAGGAGAGAGAAGGACGTTGGACAAAGCAGAAGTCGCCATTGTTGAGCTTCACCGAGCGTGGTCTTGGAAGTGTTATAGTTGTAGCTGCATTTAATGATCGAAGGTGAAGGTGGGAAGGGCGAGAGAACCAAAGGGAATAAAAAACCGTCTGCCTTTGGAGGACGGAGCTTTCAATGCGGGTTGAGTGAGAGCAGGTGACGGTAGTTCAGTTAGACGGGTCGGTTATTCTGGATCCGACGTTGACCAATGTTCCAACCTCCATGCCCCTTATGATTATTTTAAAAAAATTGCACCTAAAAAAAAAAATACAATAAAATAGTCCTTTAAATCTTAAAATTATGATAAAGTTTAATGAGTTTTTTTCTGGTAATATTTTTCATATGTGAAAAGATATAAATGCCCCTATGAAGATTCATGAACTTGTCAATGCAAAGTGAGATGGACTTGTCAAAACATACTCATAGATTTGTCAAAACAGGCTTATAAACTTGTCAAAACATGCATATAGAGTTGTTAAAACAAGTACATGAACTTGTCAAAATATGCACATAGACTTGTCAAAACAGAATCATGGACTTACAATATATAGGGATATTTGTGTCTTTTCACATTTGAAAAATATTGTAAAAAAGTTCCACAACACTTCACTATAATTTTGAAATTTCAAAGATCATTTTCTTGTAAATTCTCTTATTCGTGACCTAGCTGCAATTTTCTTTTTTTCTTTTTTTTTTTTTTTAAAGAAGAAAAAACAAGAGATGTTAGGTAAGAAATACTCCATCCGTTCGTTCTCACCCCCTGTGCAAGCCCACACATATCTAAAATCCTTCCAAATTGTGAAATTATAAAAAAACAGTTAAAAAGAATAAATATATGAAAAATTTCATTTTTTTTTTTAAAAAAAAAAAAGAGGTCCCAATTTATAAATGAGTAAGATAAGGTAATAATGAGAAAATGATGAGAGAGTACCCTACCATCCAGAATTGCTCAAACATAATCTCTGTTGAATGAATTTTCTGAGGAAATTTCCCTGCAAGGACCCATTTTTAATGATAAATTGGCATCCCCTTTCACGAGATTCAGCAACATCTTGAGTTTCTATATGATAGTGAGGCAACCTATTGGGCATAAAGGGCTAAACAGAAATGGCACACTAAAGGAGAAAGAAACACAGCAAAATTAAATTTTCATGCAGCAGTAAATAGAAGAACATTATCAAATGCTATCAGAAGCTTGCTACGTTTATCATAGCAAGTATTCTAATCCCAGGAAGATCATCCAACAGATCATAGGTGTATATGCAAATGTTGAACTGGCAAATCGAGCTGTTTTTGGAAATTCAGAGAGACAACCAATATCTTGAGACATCATTGTTAATGGGATTGACGTGGATCAATGGAACATTTTCATCCACCACTTCAAAAAGCAAAGATGTCATTTCTGTGAGTGCCATATTTTTGCTTTCAAGGATCCCTTGTGATCCAATTTATCTGGAAGAACTCAAGAATTGCTGGCACTCCCTTTCACACCAAATCTATCTTACTCATTTATAAATTGGGACCTTTTTTTAAACATATGCAAACAGGGCATTTTTAAGATCCCACAAAAGCCAGCTGAAGCCTACACCATCACTTGGCAAGAGATCTTGGCTCTTCTTAAGGATTTTATACTACACCCTATTCATGCCATTTCAATTTCTGCTTATTGGTATTAGTTTACTAATAGTTTAGTTTGTAATATTTGCTTTGGAACCTTGTAAGATGTCTTATTTGCTTAAGTAATATCATTTTGCTCCTTTTCAAAAAAGAAAAAGAAAAAGAAAAAGAGAATATATAGTATAGAAAGTAAAATGTTGTACGACTTAATTAAAAGAAGGGTTAAAGGTCTAATTTGCCACGGAAGTATTACTAAGGGGGCACTCAGCACCCGGAAGTTTTTTTGGTACCAAATTTGCCCCTTCCGTTAATTTTGACCGTTACATTTAACTGAGTGTACACGTGGCATGCCACCTCATCAACCCAATAAAGAGTTAAGTATCATTTTTGACCGGAAGTTTTCACTAAGAGCAAGTTTGCCCCGTTTTTCACTAAGGAGCAATTTTGCCCTAAGTTTACAAAACGTATCAATTTTGCCATTCTTTCCCACATAATAAATTTGACTATTAAATCATTCAAAGACCACACATGTCATACCTTGAAAAGGTCAAACATGGAGTCAGAGAAGGAGATCCTTGAGATGTTGAGCTCAAGGCGGCGACAATTTGTGAAGTCCGAACGGTCACGGAAGCATCACTTATGATCTAAGCAAATGATCGATCTATACAAACGTAAATATTATCACTATTGATTTGTTTTACTGAACCAATTTTTGGAACAATTCATTTCTCGTTTTGCGTTTCATTTGCTTAGATCATAAGTGGTGCTTCCTCTGGGTTTTGCGATAGACCTTTCAGTCCCAGTGACCAGTTCGGCTTCACAAATTTTGGCCGCCTTGAGCTCAACATGTCAAGGATCTCCTTCTTTGACTCCAAGTTTGACCTTTTCAAGGCATGACATGTGTGGTCTTTGACTGATTTAATCGTCAAATTTAATATTAGGAGAAAGAAGGGCAAAATTTGCTCCTCAATGAAAACTTCAAGAGCACAATTGCTCATTAATGAAAAATTCTAAGGCAAAAACGATACTTTTGATTAATGAGGTGGCATGTCATGTGTATACTCAGTTAAACGTAACGGTTATAATTAACGGAGGGGCAAATTTGCTACCTTTTTCATACTTCCGGGGCAAATTTGGTACCCTAAAAACTTCCTGGTCTTTGGACGCTCCCTTAACAAAACTTTTATGGCAAATTAAACCTTTAACCCTTAAAAGAAAAATAGATAAAAGTGCTTGAGACAAACTTAAAAAAGATTTTATTCTTATATATTAAAAAGAGAGAGAAAGAGATTATATATATAGGGACAGAACGAGTAATAATTATTTCAAAATAATGTGAAGTTAAAATTGAAATGCTTGGGAGCATTGAAATAGATCGCCCCACAATAAATAAAGCACTAATGGCCTATGTTATAGATGAGATCAACCTTGTGATCTCTCACTTGTAAAGGAGCATTCATACTACCAAATTATAAGGATTTTGGTGTCATTTATTTTAATTATCATTTTTTTCATTATTAAACCTTCTACCATTAAATTCTAGGATTAGAGTTGAAGCTATTTTTTTTATAGTATTATCCTGTATCCAGTTTGTGGCTGTCCTTTCTAATGAAAGTGTCTCCTCTAGTTAAAGTTGAAGCCATTAATCGCTCTCAACATATTTTATGTTTAGAGCCGAAAAAATGGGCCGAGCCGTCAGGCCAGACTATTTAAGCACTGGCCTTTCAAAAGCCGGTTTATAAAATGGAGCCTCCAAATAAAGTCAGGCCTAAAAGAGCCGGCCCTATAAAGCCAAGGGCTTAAAAGGGCCAGCCCTATTAGTCCCGTTAATTTTTTTCTTAACTTGCCCAATTTGCAGTTGCCCACTTGCCCTGCTAACCGAGTCTGACTGTGAAGAAAGCTATTTACTTGTCGTGTTGCCTAGTACTCACTCACTCTCACAGTCCCATTCATTTCTGTCATTCACTTCACGCCTCTACTCGAAGATTTTGTGATTTGGTTTATTATTTGTTACAAATAAAAATTATGGATGTATTCATGATGCGCGAAGAAATTCTTGATATTTTTACGCATGAAGCAAAGCCTACTACTCATGTTGTTTAGTGGTAAGCAATGCCTACACAATCAAAAGTCTTTGAAATTGATGTTAGTGGCGAAGAAGATGAAAATGATAGTCATCATACTCATGTTATTTAATGGTAAGCTTCTTATACTATGTGTGAGTTATCGGCGAACAATAGTTTTCTTTTGATTATGAATTAGCGACTTAATTATTTGTTTGTTCCATGATATGTGTTGTTTTAACCTTAATGTTGACAACATTTAATAGTTAAATTAGAACTTTAATTCTTTTAATTTACTAATTATATTATATTTCTTTTAATATCAACAGAGTCTCATAACTTGTCAATGACAAGAGACAGAACGATTATTAACAAGTGAAAGAGTTATCATTAACTGTGATGTAGTGAGAGTCATTTTTATTTGTTTAAATGAAAATGGGTTCCCACAAAAAATGGTGGGAACCCATTTTCAAGCACCTTGGAAAATCACCCAAAGACCCAAATACCTTGATGTGACCATTGATTTGATATAAAAAGGTGAAGACGTTGAGAGGAATTTACACTGCCGGATTTGGAGAAAACAGAGAGGGAGGTGAAGAACAGAGAGGGCGTACTACTTTTTTCTGGTGACGGCGCAACATCCTATCAATCCCAAAGAACAGGTGGGTTCATTCCTCTATGTAAAGTTGTCTTGGTCGCATGTAACATAAGCCACCTATCATACATATGTGGTTAAAGTTGTTTTCATTCATTTATGTAGGACCACAAGCGACTGGGGGATATATCATGGTTATTACTCTGTTATGTTATGAGGAAACGGGGCAAACATAGTTCTTTCTTCCACGATTTAACTACACATGCAACCTATGTTGGTTAAGCCATTATTATGCGAGAATTATTTGAAGTGATTCATAACCATGGGTTGCCTATAGAATGTATATAGTTAGAGGGACTACAGTGAAAATATGGGCCTTTAAATAATATTTTTGAAACAAGAGTCTTTAAATAATATTTTTAAAACAGAGGCAAAAATGTCTTTTAGCTCATTTTTCTATCTCATTTTCTTCATACCAAACAAATATTTTCATATCAACCTATAAAATATTTTTCATTCATTTCTATTCCATTTCTTTCCAACAACCAAACGGGCTCTAGTATGTTCTCCACCATCCTTAAGATCCTCCGTTGTTTGAAGCCAATCAAGCCATCACTACGATGTCATCGTGGATCATGAAACCGCCATGCCCGTTGACATTTTTGAGAATAATGGAGGAGGAGAGGGGTGGTGGTGTTTGATTTTTTTTTCTTTTTTTATTATTATTTATAAGTATGAGTAATGCCATCGGTGAAAGTAGGCGAGGAGAGAAGGAGACTCTTCCATAAATGTTGACAGGGGAAGAATAAATTTAATTGCCCTAATGGTGGTTTGACAGAACTATTTAGGGTTAAGTACTGAACTGTAAAAAATCCATGTAGCAGCATCTCATTTGCTAACTGGACTGGACATAATGGATCTAAAGAACTCGACCTACGTTTTTTCCTTAAATAATTATGCCATTCTGTAATATTTTGTTTTTTTCCTATCATTTATGAGAAGACATAGAAAAAAAATTGCTGAAAAATCTCATTGCAAAATTTATTATCCAAAAATACCTAAAGATCCAGATCTTTAATTGGTGTGACTATTCTTCAATTATGTACAATATCTTCAATTTTATGTAAATGTCTTTTGTTTTGCACATAGTTAAAGATGAGTTGTAGGAATTGCCCGGATTAGACTAGACTAAGTTTGATATCAACCTGAGGTCTTGTTTGGAGAGGACCTCAGGCTGTACAAGATAGCCCTTGATCTAGTCTGATCTAGCACCAACTCGAGGTTGGGTTGGACTAGATTAGGTTTAGTGGACTGCCTCGACTAGTCCAAATAGTTCATGACCCTTTTTTAAATAACTTTTCCCCCTCTTTTGAAGACAAGAATTGAACTATTAAACACAATTAAGACCATTAAAAATAGGAAAAATCTTATTTAAATCTAGCTGAAATACCAAAAGCATATGCTTTTAACAAATTACTAATCAGGCCTGGAGGCCTAATTTATAATTTTAGAGTTTGGTGATTTTACCCGTACGCCCTTTTGTGGCTATGCTTTGTCCCATGACCTCTATGAGATATATCTTTTGATTGCTTCTCCAGCTCCTTCTTCGGGTGCAGTCTAAATGTGTTTTGTTTGAAGGAAGGGGATGAGAGGGGACCTCTTTCCTTCATTTGATTTAAATTTTTAGGTAGGAGGGAAGACAAAATTTTGGGTTATATTCCCTTCCCTCCCTTTATTTTAAGGTGTTTAAACTTTTCCTGTTGCATAAGAAGAAGAAGATTCCTACACACACATGAAATGATGAGACCACATATATATATATAATTAGCATTATATATATGTGGATCCCACCATTTCATATGTGTGTGACATGAGAATACATTTCTCCTACAATATGAGATGTGTTTTTTCCTTTATTTTAAACAAAGAATATTTTCCACTCACCTTCCCTCTGACAAACCAAGTAAGGTAATATACTCTCCCCTCCCCCTCCCTCCATCCCCTCTCCTCAAACCAAACACACCCTTGTTAGAGGGAATGAGAAGGAAAAGATCATTTATTTGGTTTAAGAGGAGAAGGGGGGAGTGGTAATAACTAATTGACCATTTTACCCTTATATATTACTTTTACTTTTTTAATTATAGATTGTTTAAATTAATTTACACTTGGATTTAAATTAAATTATTACATTGTAATATGTGTATAAAAATGATATTTTTATCAATAGCTAATATAATAAATATTTTAAAAATACTAAATTAATAGTTATATATTTTTTTTATCTCTTATTGATATGATAATATAATTTCAAAAATCAAATTGACATAATATTTTTGGGGTGACAATACTAAAATTGTTCAGTTGCTCCATTTGGTGGTTTAGTGAAAATGCTCGGATCAGTAATTCACCACCCAATCACATCACGATGTTGCTCCAGTTAGAGGTTTAGTGAAAACTCAAAATCAAAAAATAATATGAAGAGTAATTAGTTTGCTATTGACGCAGATGCGTGTGATGAATGAGAAGAAGCCGACTGTGACATGCGTTGAAATCGGCTTGAGTTTTAGTTTTTCAATGCGAATATTCAAAGGAATTTCACAAAGTTGATGGGAGTAAATTAATCAAGATTCTTGGCTTCCCTAAAAAACTCCCCAATTTAGAGGGAACCAAAATAAGGGGAAGTAAAGGGAGAAAGAAACAATTTTAGTTCCCTTCCATTCCAAAATTTCAAACTAAATGAGGGGAGAGTTCAATTTTCCTTCCCTCTCCTTTGGGAAAAGCACCAAAATAATGTTTTTTTTTTATAAAAAAAATTACCTAATTAAAGACATTGGAAACTTTTTACCGGGGGTAATGCTCACGCCATTAGTGGCATAAAGGACTCACGCCACTAACACAAAACTGTCGGTGACGTGAAAAAGGTTCACGCCACCCAATGGTGTGAACCTTGTCCACGCCACTAGGTGGCGTGAAATCAGACCCACAATTGTGGGTCTGATCCTATATACTAAAAAAAAAAACATTAAATTAAATGGTAGTCGTGTGAACAAGGTTTACGTCACTGACACTTTTGTGTTAGAAAGTGTCAGTAGCATGAACCCTATTTACGTCACTAGTGACGTGACTGTCTTGCGTCGCATTTACTTTAGTAAAATGTTTCCAATATGTTTTAATTAGGTAATTTTTTTTGGAAAAAAAATTATTTTGGTGCTTTTCCCCTTCTGTCCCTCAAACCAAACTCACCCAACCAAATACACCTAAGGTTTGCTTTTGTGCTCTGTGCCGTAACTTCAGTTGGAGGAGTCTTTAATTCATTATTCAGGTAGGTTGCTGAATCTTTTCCTCCTCCTTATTTTGCAATTTTTATGGTTTTTCCCCTATTAATAGGGTGGCAGAGTAGGAGTTGTTTAGGGTTTTTCGCCATTGCCCATTAGATCTTTTTATTTCATTCTCATCCCCCAGAAGTTGGATTACAACAATTTTTTTTTTTTTTTAAAAAAAATTATGCTTTGAAATTAGGCTTGGACCTACCCTTAATTTTTTTTATTTTTAACTACAAATGGTCATTATAATCTTTCAACAACATTAAAATAAATCCCTAATTAGGTCCCTTACCTTATTAAGAATTTGTTAAAAGTGTAGATTTGAATTTGAATTTTGATATTCGGCTAAATTTAATTAAGATTTTCTCTAAGAATACCAATAATAATAAAAAATAAAACTCATCATACAAAACTAAGACATCATAAATACATAAGAATCTCCATCCACATTCAACAACAATAAAAACATGTTGGAAAAAATATTTAAACTTGATAAATACAATTAAGATATTAAAAATACCTATAATGGTATAAAAATCATCTTAAAACAATAAAAATTAATTGTAAATCCTTAAAAAAAATTCCAACAACATTAAATAAAAAGTAACATGTAACTTACTAATTTTTTTGAAAAAATTGACCTGACTAAACTGGACCAATTGTTTAGAGGTCAGTTCAACTTGACTAGCTAGTATAGTTTAGTTTGGTCTCATTTCATTACATTACTTATTTGGACCATATCAAATTGGACCAACTTAGATTAGATCAGACTACACCAAACAAATGGGTTTTTGCACACCCTTAAATTGCACACAATTGATTTTTTTTTTTTTTTTTTTTACACACATTAAAAGTATAGCACACCTGAATTCTTAAACTAAGTTAAGGTGCATTACGAAATAAATTTTACAATGAGAAATTTTTTAGTAATTTTTCAAAAAACTTATGAGAAAAGTTGCATTAAATCTCATAATTTCAATCCAACCCCTATTTTGGATTCAAATTGTGTGAAGAAGGGTGTAATTTTATTCTCACCATTATTTTAGTTAATTTTGATTGTTACCAAATATGTAGAGATCATAGTTCATGTCATTTAAGTCATTTTTATAAGGTGCAAGTTTGACTTAGAAGTCTGTGTCATCTATATATTTTTGTAAGGTGCAAGTTTGACTCAGAAATTTTTGTGTCATCTATATTTTTTTTCAAAGTTAGATTTAAAACTTTCGAGATAAATCTACATCATGGATAACATGTTGACTATCAGTTTAGTATATTTGGTCAACAGTCAAAATTAACTGATTGGTCAACTTAGTACACTTCAAGTAATGTCTCTTAAGTTATCAAGATCGAAGGTTTTTTTTTTTTTTTTTTTTTTTTTTTTTTTTTTTTTTTTTTTTTTTTTTTTTTTTTTTTGGGCCAGCAGGGATTGAAGGTAATTTGGTTCATACTTCCGTGCCTTGTGAAATTGATTCCTAAAATAACTTGCTAAGAATTTTGGTCCTTTTATGAAATTAGATAAATTCAAGTTCCTAATCACAAATATTAGTATTTTTTTTTTTTGATATGAAAAAGTTTTGGAGGGTTTGACATCACCCCAGGTTCCTTTTTAAAGCTGACAGATCAAACCCATTTGTCTCGAATATTAGTATTACAGGTTCCTTTTCAGCATTTGTCTCGCAATATTAAAAGCTATAGCAGCAAGTGGCCCCATTGCCAGCTTCATATCCGGCCCAGAATACTAAATAAATATGGACCCCACAACGGATTTCTCTCTCCTCCTTCTCTCCCTTCTGCTTTTGCGTTGTATTCCTTCGCCTCCTTCTTCCTCCGAACTGTGTTCCCCGACTTTCCGTTGGCACTTACATGGTATAGTCAATCCAGTCAAAAGATCTCTGAAAGAATCCTTCTTCTTTTTATTTCCTTCTTCTCCTCTCTCTCTCTCTATCTCTCTCGGTGAGTGAGGAGGTGGAATTTCCTTTCATCCGCCATGAATTTCCACCTCAATAACAACAATTCTTCCCCGTCTTCCTCCAATTCCTCCTCCACCCCTAATCCCCTCCGGGATACTCCATCCGCCTCCCTCACCACCACCACCACCACCACCACGACGGCCGCCACCGCCGACGACCCAATGCACTCCTGGTGGGAATCTATTTCCAAGGCTCGCTCTCGTATTCATGCCCTCGCCACCATCCTGCCTTCTTCCTCTGATTCTCTCATGACCCTCGCCGATTCCGACCGCCCTGCCCTCTCCCTCCTCTCCTCCCCCGTCGCTTACTCCGCCATTGCTGATTCTCTCTCTTCCCCTGAATCTGGTGCCGGCTCCGATCCCCTCTGTCACTGGCTCTACGATACCTTCCTTTCCTCTGACCCCCACCTCCGTCTCGTCGTTCTTTCGTATCTACCCCTTCTCTGTGGTCTCTACCTGAGTCGAGTCCACAATTCCTCTTCTGATTCAACTTTGCTTCCTTCTCTGTCTGGCTTCGAAGCTGTTCTCCTGGCGCTCTATGCTTCTGAGACCAAATCTCGTGGAGGAAAACCTGTTGTGGTTACAATTCCGGATCTGTCGCAGCCTTCTATTTACCACACTCCGACGAAGAAACCTGGTGGTAATGGGGTTAACCTAACGAGGCCTTCCGTTGGGGTTATGTCTCCTCCTCTTGAGCCTATGGTTGCGGTGAAATCGACCAAAAGGGCTTGCATTGTTGGGGTTGCGCTTGATTGTTACTACAAGCAGATCTCCCAAATGCCTAGCTGGTCTAAGCTTGAATTTTGCCAATTTGCTGCTGGTTGGGCTGGGCAGGATTGTCCCTGTACGGGAGAGTTTGATGGTGGGGAGGAAATTAACGCTAACGGGCTTTCCAATGGCGTTGATTTGAAGGAGGGAGATGATGAAATTGAAGAGGAAGTCGTGAAAGAGATGGAGAATTTGGCAATTCAAAAGTATGATTTTGCTCCCCAATCTTCCAAAGGGGCTAGAATTCCTCTTCCTTGGGAGCTTTTGCAGCCAGTGTTGAGAATCCTGGGGCATTGCTTGTTGGCTCCATTGAACTCTCAGGAAGTAAAGGATTCTGCTTCAGTTGCAGTAAGATGTTCATACGCAAGGGCGTCTCATGACTTAGTGCCTCAGGCAATTCTGGCTACAAGAAGTCTCATCCAGCTTGATAAGAGGGCTCGGGAGTCTGCCAAGGCAGTGGCAACTACAGCTAGTGCATCATCAAACGCCAACACACCCAGCAAAGCCAAAAAACCTGAAATTCTTTTGGTCTCCAAGTGATTGGGAGAAGGTACTAAATGTGCGTGTGAAGAAGATGATGGTTGCTGTATAGTGAGTAAATCAGTAGCAGATCGAGAGTGTTTTCTCTAGGCTTCATACTGTAAGAGTTCAGTGTTTGTATCATAAAACGATAGCTTGTGCCTTTTTTAGTTATATATATTTTCTTTCTTTATCCCAAATGGATATTTAGTTGTTTTGACATTGTTCCTTAGTCTTGACCTATTGCTATCATTTGCTTCATTGGTGTCCCGTTGCTTGATTTTAATGCACATTCTTAGTGCAATTCTATATGTTGCTTAACTTTCTTTGAGTAATTGTTGTGATCTGTAAAGATTGAGTACATGACATGAGGCATTTTTTATGATTCATAATTTGCCTTAGATTGATTTTACCGATTATTGTTTTTCTGGGTTTTGGTAATCTATTTGGAGTTTCCGAATACACTGGGTGATGTTTGCAAGTCCTATATAATATTGGCTGTCTAGTAAAGATAAAGTCTTCTTTTGGCCACTCCTTATCTTTTTTAAACTCCATATATAACTTATTCAGGTTTTAGAAATCTGATCCCACGATCATTTTGCTTGTATTTACAATGCTGATCAGGATTTTAGTTCTCTTAAATTTCTGGCTTTTTTATCCATTATTGTTCCTAGAGGAGGTATTTATGTTATATGGCGTTGTAGATATTATAGTACAAGAAGATAAAATGGTATCTAGGATTCTCATGTTTGTTATGACAATTGAAAAATATGAATTGAATGGTATTCTATAGGAGTTTATGTAGCTTAGAATATAGAGAGTAAGATCCCCATAGTTTTTTTGGTAGTATGAAATGCTATCCAAAGTTCTGTTATCCAATGGCTCCTAGTACTTTGAATGACGCCCGACATATAAGATGCTAGTTTGCCAAAGACAGGCATTTTGGATTCCTTTTGACATTCAAGGTACAGAGGTGAAGATGATGATGTATCAAATGGGTTATTTGTTAAAGTTCACCACCAATCATTGCTTTCCTCACACCTCAGCCTATGAAGAATTTGGTCTGTGACCTTGAATAGATTCATGAATGAGATGAGTTTGCTCATTCAGTGTCTTTAATGTGTACTTACAGGATAACCTCAACCTATAGCTGAACCCTGGATATTTCTGATAATCTGTTCTGCTACAATATGGTTTTGTTTTGATGGTTCACGACCTTCAAAATCTTTACTTTATGTTTTGAGAATTCCTTGTGAAGTTTAATTGTTTATTGGATACTTGCAAGATCATTATAAAAATGGTGGTTACAAACTTATTAAAAGTTATAGTCGTTAGAATAAGGCAGCAGAAACCAAAGCAACTTGGCTCAGTTGGTTCGTAATGGGTTCCCTTAAGATCCGGTCAGTCGGGGTTTGATCCTTGGCGGTGTGTATGGAGAAGGTTATTTGGCCAGTACCAATGCCCCGTCGGGACGACTACGGTGCGAAGGAGGATTAGTCTCTGCTGTCGGCGGAGGACACCCCCTGATTTCTATCAAAAAAAAAAAAGAATAAGGCAGCAGACTCCACGAAGAACAATATACCCTAGGCTGACTGAATTCCGTTTTATTTGGCTGTTGTTGGTATACTATTTTCCAGTTTGAATGAGTAATCTGTGCAACCACAAGTCAAACGCTGACAGTGGTAGCTGCAACTGGCACAGTCCAGTTTCTACGCTGTGATATGTTGCTCTTTATGCACAGCTTCAACACGCTTGTTTTTTGGCCCAGTAGTGTGTCTGAGAGCAACACCAATAATTAAGAACTATATTTTTCAACCTGGATTTAGATGGATACCCCAAAAAACTGTTAAGAGTCGGAGTAATATAGTTATTTCCTGTTCAACGTGGGGATTTGAATGTTATTTTTTAGAAAATACTTGTGAATGGTATTTAAAATATATAATAATGTCAATTGTGGTTCCCTTTAGAAGTGAAAGTTTTAAGAATCTGGACTTGCATATAACACATGTGGACATGTTTAGTTGTTCTTTTCCTCCCTCCCTCTAAATAGTGTGTATATATATATGTATGTATACAAGTTTGTCGGGTCAACATTTCTTCTTGGATGTTAGTAATTCATAGGTGACCCCTCAAAGTTCAAAGTTTAAACTCTTGTATTTCATAATGCTGTGTGGAGATGTGCTACTGGAATATAATTCTATAAACGGTCTAGCTGTTGAAGGTCTCAATGGAGTTTAGCCTATGTTAGTGGATGCATCAGTTATTGTTTGTTAATTATATGGTGTTATGCTCCGGTTTTTCAAATTGATAGGTGTCATCCTGTATCTGATAATCTGAACCCTTTAATCAGTTTATGCTATTTCAAGTTATGCATACTTCATCTTTACATGATAATGCCAAAAATTAATTGATGAGACTTGCTGAGCTGACTGTATGGTGGTGCTGCATGTAATTGTTGAATGGTGCCCTATTGGGGGTAAAAAGTTCCTTCATTTTTTTGGTTCTTGAGAATGATATTGCCTAGTTCTATGTTTTGGCCTTCAAAGTCTTGTAAATAATTCAATTTGATCAAGATGGTTTATGTTTTAAAGAGATCTGGATGTTGAAGTCACCATCAGACAGACAGTTAACACTAACAGGATCGGTGGCCCAGTTTTACAGAATAGGTGATGTGGCCGTTAACTTGATCTGACCTTCAAAATGCTGAATAAGCACTCTTCCTTCCTAACTAGAAAAACCTGTTTGTGCAGTATTTTTATAGCTATGTGAGACATTAGTGGTCTCTCCTGTTAAGTATTTGCTTATAGACTTTTACAAGGCTTTGGAATAAACTGAGACACTTTATGGGGCAAAGATTGGTAATGTTTATCTTTGGAAGCCAAAATCTGGGCCATTAGTTTCTTTTCATCCATTCAAGCTGGGCCATTGGATTCATCTCAGTTTCTCCATATGCATGCCTAAAACTAAAAACAAAAGATGAGGGATGAAAAAAGTAAAACTAACGACTCAGATTTTATTTTATTAGCAGAACTGTGCGTTTGGACTCAATTGAGAGGTAATGGAGACATCCTGTGCCACTGAAATGGGTCATTAGAGAATGCTTTTCTGGGTTTGGGGGGAGAATGTTAAGCTATTAGATGCAAAAATGCAATCATGTTCAGAATATTATAAGATAACGAAAACACTATTTGACATTTTACTTTGCCATTATTTTATTTCTACACTTGATAGATAGAAAGCACAGTGCAACGCTATAAAACCGTACATTAACTCAGAACCCTTTTGGGAAGTCATGCTTTGCTGTGGCTTTTACTTGTAGACTTATAATATAAGTTTAGATCATTTCATTTGGAGAGAAGCCACAACATTTAGAAAATCTAATTGACAGCAGAACATTTCTTTCTGATTTCACCATTTTTACCAGTTTTGACCTCAATGTTGCTCATTTTGACCATGGCCTTACCAAATTCCACATTAAATATGTTCCCTCCCAAGTACCTCTGAACAAAGGGCTTTGTGGAAGCATCACTCCATAGTACCTGATCAGATTGCAGAATTCCTTGCCCCTTCCTCAGATTACTGAAGTATGACGTGTCAAACTGGTTTTGGCTTCCGAAATCGAGCGCCACCCGGTTTGAGCCGTCGCCGTTTTGAGGGCAAAGTGCCCGGAGTTGAGGCAGGAAGGAAGGGTTGATGGTAGGGTCAGGACCACCATTTCCGTTGAAGTTGTAGAGTCTGTTGCTGAAAAATAAGCACGCTGTAGTTCCAATGGTATGCCCTCCTATATATTCAAATATTAATTAATTGATTAATTAACATCTGAAAGCTAAATGCAGGATGTAGTTCCAAAATCTTGTATGTTCATAGTGAATTTAGAGACGAAGAAAAAAAAAAAAAAGGAAGGTAGGCTTTATTCTATGGTCAATTTATATATAATATAAATTTAGCAAAATTTTGTAACGGTTTGTTATATGGTTAATAATTAGTATTATAATTGTTAGTTGTGTTTTTGACATAGATTAAGTTACTTAATCATTTCATATGTTAAATAGGTTACTTTTTTAAAATAAGGAAGCAAAATAGGTTATTTAATCATTTTATATGTTAAATATTCTTAGATTATATATTAATTCATTAGTCAAATTAATAAGTTTGAAGAAAAAAATAAAAATAAAAATACTTTAAAGTAATTTAATTAGCTTCCTTAATCTCCCCAAAAAAATTAATTAGCTCTTATAATTAAGACCGGAGGGAGTAATTAGTATAAATTGTTAGTTGTTTTTTTGACATAAAAAATTGTTAGTTGTTGATCACAAGCCGAACATTGAAATTCCTAAAGATAAGCAATCAAATAGAAAAAGAAACCATGACCGCCGAGCAGCCCATCACGTGAAATCAAGTAGTTTGGATTTTATCCCACAACTTAGTAAAATATGGGAGGAAAATAAATAACGGAGTTAGAAACTCTCTCTATATATATATTATACACACACTTATTTAGAAAAATTTCCTCCAATACAATATATTCAAATTTATTAGTTGCAAACATATTTAGATTTCATTTAAATTAAACGAGGGAAAGTGTGAGAAAAGTACTCTAATAGAAATTTAATTGGTGAGAGAGACTTGATAAATTTTTATACATATAAAGTACTAATACTTTACAAATTTTATACATACAAAGTACTACTAGCTAGTACATTAATTTAAGTCCTTCTCATCAATTAATTTTATAATAGGGACTTTTTTCCAATTTTTCAAAAAAAAAAAAAAAAAAAAAAAAAAAAAAAAAAAAAAAAAAAGGATGAGCACACGATGCTTATCTATTTTTGTTGATGTGAACAGTCTAGACTTCATTTTTTTCTTTTATGATTAGTGTTTTAACATTTTTATTTAAACGAGTGTAAAACATAAAATAAAAATAATATTCTAATTGATTTTCTATTTTGATTTTTTAACCTACGGAATCACAAATAAAAATCTTTGACTGGTGGCATCAATTCAAATTAAATGTTCATTAAAAATTTTATTGATAAGAAAACATAAATTTTCATTTATAGACAATATTGATACTCATAAAATTATGTAATGTAGAATAACAATACTCTAATTTAAGTCAGTCTAAAATTTTACAGGAAACTTTTCCTCCCATCCCCCTAAATTTTAAAGGTCTAACTCATTTATCATGAACAATCAGCAGACATGCATATTTATGACTTGTCAACCACATGTAGCCCTTTAACAAATCATTTCTAGCCAAATACTACTCCCTTTTTGTTTATTAATATAAAATCATAATCATATTGAATATTTGATGTTGATTTTAAATATAAAACGTAACTTCTATTCTCATATTTATCAATCTTTTTCATAATTTATCTTTATTGATGCCTACTTAACCATAATCAAATACTCCCATTGGTCCTAATTATAAGATCTAATTAACTTTTTTTTTTTGGAGAGATTAAAGAAGCTAATTAAATTACTTTAGAGTATTTTTATTTTTATTTTTTTCTTCAAACTAATTAGTTTAACTAATAAACTAATATATAATCTAAAGATACACAACAAATGAAATGATTAAGTAACTTATTTAGCTTCCTTAATCTCTCCAAATAAAGTCAACTGCGCCTTAGAATTAGGATCGGAGGTAGTAATAGAGAGATGGAGGAAATAATTAAGGAAGATAATTATGATATTAAGAAAAAAAACATTTTATATTAACTAATTTCCTTAATCTAATCAAATTATCTGGTGGCTGGAGTTCCGGCCGGTACCTAAGGTTCAATGGCTGGCCGTCAGAGGTAGCTTTGACCTTGTGATCGTTGGTAACCGGTTACCGGAGCTCTAGCAACAATCAAACCCTTTTTTTAAATAAAGCAAATGCATTATTATCTTATGAGTATTAAAGTGAAAATTTCCCTATATTTTATCATGAATTGACTTGTGAATGATATGACTTCTTATCTATTTTGGCTTTTTATGTATAACCACTTTAAGCATAAACTTTACAACAACCTAGTTTTCAAGAATTATGAGAGTTGGAGTGAGCGAAGTTACCAACAAGAGTTACAAGGTCTTGAGTGTTGAGGCCCTTATCAGCAAACTTCTTCTTCTGGAGATCAACAGAATCTGAAGGAGCCGGCAAGTTATTGACATCTGAAGCCTTCGATACCCTCCCATCTCTTCTCCCTGTAGGAACTTCCCATTTTACCCCTCCACTCTGCATTTATTCCCAACCATATCATCATTCTTATTTATCCAATTATCCCCTCACGCACGTACACACAATAATACGACCACTGTCAGTAGTAACTGTAACTAAAGTCAGTTAGTTAATTACCAGAACAACAGAATCGCGAGCAGCAAGGGCAAGTACGTCAGCACATGATACAACACCAGGGCATGCAGCCTCCAGCTGTGTCTTGGCGTCGTCAATGACCTCGAACCCTCTCAACCCGCCGTTCGCCCCGGCAGTTCTCTCTGTCCCAGAGCCGGCCACGAGGACTGACGCATCACAGCCTTTGACGAAGCAGTCGTGGAAGTGCATCCTCAATAAGCCAGCAGCCAGAGAAGGATCTGAGTTGACATGAGCTTGAACCGTGGATCTCACAATTGACTCAGCATTAGGGCACGACGTTGAGTAAAACCCTAGACGTGTTCCTTGGCCATGCACACTCACAAGAAGTAAAGCCACAGCACTGTAAAATAACAATAACAAAAAACTTAGGCTGTTGAAAGAACCAGAATCCTCCATTATTTTATTACTTTGAACTCAATGATGAGAGATGAGATTGGTGATGAAGTTGGGGTTCTAATTTATAGGGTTTTTGAGGCTTTAATTTGTGGGGTCAAAAACTTGGAGAATCAACAACGAGTAATAGAAGACAGCTAATGTTTCCAATACCAAGTGCGATATACGCGGGTTTGAGGTCTCCAAATTCCCTTCCTCTTCAATCTTTTTATTTTTTTATTGAAGAAAGTTTAGGTGAGTTGACTCTTTGGACTTAAAGAGTGGTTACAAAGATAGTTACAGATTGTCCATTAACAAAGTCCTCATATTGGTAGGATTTAAACGTACAAACTTATGGTTATAAGCCAACCTTTTACTAATTGGACCAATCTTTGTTGGCCTTTTTCCTCTTCAATCTATTGTTTATGATAACGTCCTCATTTTTTAAAAACAAAAAATAAAAAGGGAATCTTATAAATGGGAAAGTAGACATTATTTTAGAGTCACTAAGTATATAGTTGAATATATTACTCCTTTGACCCTTAATGTAAAACTTAATTGACTAATTTGATTAGATTAAAAAAAGTTAGTTAAGTTAGTTAATATAACATTTTTTTTAAAACACCATAACCATTTTATTTATAAATTCCCACCCTCTATTCCTTACTTGGTTATTGTTGAGGGAATATCCACGGGACTAATTTGGAAAGAAATTGATAAATATGTAAAATAGATTTTATATTTAGGACTAGCATAAACTCTCCAACTATGTCCGTAGAAGTATTATTTAATATTTGGTAGTATTGGATTAGATTTGAGCATTGTCTGGTACCCCAATGGAGGGCATAAGAGAACAGCATCCACAATAATATGTGCATGCATGGAAGGATATTAGAAAAGTTTGAAGAATTCAAAGTTGATTTGAAGATAAATAGAGACAGTGATGGATCAAGTGGGATTTAGGACCATTTAATATATAACAAGTTGCATCAATATATGTAAACTCAATTGATATTATTGGATAGAGAATCGGATAAAGTGTAATTATATATATATATAGTACGACGAATTTAATTACTTCTTGGTATGGTTCATATCAATTAATTAAAGAACTTACGTGCCACAGCTTGCTCTACACAAGTTAAAGTTGAGAATTAGTTTTAATTTCTTCTTTTGCATACGTATCTTTCTATAAGAAATAATCTTGTTCAAGACGCAATCAGACATTAAATATGGGTAATTAATGAGAACTTGTTAAAACTTTGGTGGAGTCTTAACGAGGATTCAAACATTGATTCACCGTACTACGAGGGATTAACTCTTTTCATCCTAAATTCAATCTAATTGGTAAAATCGAGAATCGATCACAATAATTTATAGCGTGTGTGTGTGAAGTGTGAACGCATGGAAGAGGAACGAAAATGACGGATATAGATGGTTGGTGGTGGACAAAGTGATAGCCATGAGAATAGGATAGAAACTTGGGCTCACAGATTTTGTGTTCTAGTGGGTGTGTTCTCTCACACTTGAGGGTTTTGGCTGCATTATGCATGGGGCCTCATATTAATCAATTATACTTCATCCCCTTCTGCATATAAGTAATATTCTCTGACATGGAATTGATCCTGCATATAAATAACTATTTGTGCTTGTTTAAAAAATAAATGCACTCTGAATTCTGCTGAGTGGGGGTTGTGGTCATTCATTATTCTCCTCCTAAACCAACCCTGGAATTCTCTGTGGACCTTTCTATCAATTTCGAGGAGGATGTTGTGTAAGGATTCTCGGTGACGCTTCACGACTCCTGAATTCCCTGCAATTAAACATGCGATGATGAGCAAGAAATGTGCCTATAAAATGTAAGGAAACATATAGGATAACATATATATATCTGTGTCCAATCCTTACTGAAGGTACAGTTCAACTTTAGTGCAATTGATCAAGACATGTCTATGTGCTTGAAACTTCTCAAGTGCCGTGAGTTTGAAGTTCTCACATCCGCCAACTGGTTTACCAACATGAGGGAATAACAACTCTGAAGCTGATGGATCTGGCTCTGGCTCTGGACAATCGTCCACACGAGGCGGTCGGTTGAATGACGTCTCAATGTCATCAAAGTACCTGGAACAAAAATACAAGACCTCATCCCCAATATAACCTTCTGCTATTGACCCTTCAGGCCACACCTTATTCCTCACATAAGATTTCAGTTTCCCAAGAAACCTATAAAGTAATGAAGAAAAATGTCAATACATCAATGGTTAAACATGCAACTAGGAAGTAATGTTGAAGTAATTAATTTTAAAAGAGTACCTCTCAATAGGATACATCCATTGGTAGTGAACTAGGCCAGAAAGCTTTGTTTTGTGAACAAGGTGTACTGTCGGGTGAACCATGACCGTGAAAAAGAAGGAGGAAAGATCATCTCCAAATGGCACAAATGTAAGAATGATTTGTCATGCAGTAAACGGTCGAGCTCCTCCACGATCAACACTTGGAACACAACTTCCGAAAGAAAGTACAAAGCTCGACCAAAACGATTGACACATCGAGAGGCAATGTATTTTTTATGGCCCGTGGAAGTAATCATTGCATAAGCACATGTGAGTCATGACTCTTGACCCAATAACCTTTCGAGCTCGCACGTCCGCACATCGTGAAATGTTGCTTGAATACCCATCGAACTTTTATTTTCTTCAAAGTGGCGAGGAAGATTTCCTTATTCGGTTTTGTCAGGGCGAATTTTGCCAGTTGAAATCTGTCATGCTCATCCGGCCACGCGTCTGTACGAACCCCCATCTCCCTTAAATCTTTCCTCGCTCAAAGATGATCTTTTAACTTGCCTGGTTTGTTCATAATCGTGTACAACACATTGTCGCACACATTCTTTTCAATGTGCATGACATCCGGACCGTCGTCGAGCAAATTATCTTTCCAATACGGAAGAGTGAAGAAGATGCTTATCTTCTGCCATTGCTGGGTCGCAGAACCAGAAGCCCTGACCGTCTTTGTCTCGGCCTTTGCTGGATCGTCTTGTTTCCCATACTCAAAATCAACATCCACAAGCTGCTCTATGATCTCTGCACCGGATAATATGCGAGGAGGTCCTTTTTTTTTCCTGTTGCCCATTGAAACAATTGCGTTGCAACCTAAACTTGTGCGTACCATCGAGAAACCTCCGATGACCCATGAAGCACCACTTACGACTGTGGGGAAGGCGCACTAAGTCAGAGTCAAAATTGCAAGCCGGACACGCAAGGCCGGTATGCACATTCCACCGGATAATGTTCCCGGTCCGGGAAGTCACTGATAGTCCACATCAACGCCGCACGCAAGTTGAACAGTGTCTTCTCGTGCGCGTCATATGTCTTGATGCCTACATTCCACAACTCCACCAACTCCTTGATAAGCGGTTGTAGATACACATCTATGTCATTTCCCGGTGCCTTTTGCCTGGAATGATCATGGACATAATGAAGGAGCTTTGTTTCATACACATCCAAGGAGGCAAGTTGTTTGGTATCAAAACAACCGGCCATATACTATAACTTGTGGTAAGATTCCCAAACGGATTAAAACCATCGATCGCCAAAGAAAGACGAACATTTCTAGGGTCCACCGCGAAATCAAGAAAGTCTGAGTCGAACACTTTCCACGCTTCACCATCCCGTGGATGTCTGAGTTTACCATCTTCGTTCTTGTCGGCTTGATGCCATCTCATATGCTCAGCTGTCTTAGATGACATAAACAATGTTTGTAAGCGAGGTTTTAAAGGAAAGTACCTTAGAATCTTTGCGGGTTTCTTCTTCTGCTTTTTTCCCTTCCGAATTGTCCTGAACCTCGAAGTGTGACACTTCTTACAAGTCTCCCTCCGAGCGTCCTCCCCCAATAAAGCACGCAAATCGTTGGGGCAGGCATCGATTTTTTCGTAGTTCAATCCTAATTTGTTGATTATCTTCTTGGCCTCGTAGAAGGTTGTGGGAATGTCCGCGTCAGGGAAAGCATCTCGTAGTAATTCCAGCAACATCGACATGACTTATCAGTGATCCTACATATGCACTTGATATGGTACAATTTGATTAGAAAGGATAATTTTGAGTATTTCTGACAACCTTGATACAAAGGACGATCGCTCTCATCCATGAGGCTGAAAAATTCTCGAGCTGTTTCATTCCTGAAGAAAATGGTTCTGGACCTTGCACTTCGTGAAGTTGTCGTCTTAAACACCAAAAGCGTCGTGAACAGCTTCATTAACCGGATCATCTTGATCTAGTTGATTTCCTATTTGTGAGGTTTGAGGAAGATGATCCCCATATCTCATACCACGTTTCTCACCATGAATACCCCAGAATGTATATGCTTCTGGGAAAGGCTTAATAAGAAGATGTTCCATAGCACATTCTCGTGTTTGCCACTTCTTAAACTTGCATCTACAACAAGGACACACGATCTTGCCATTAATGCTAGCGTGAGAGAAGGCGAAATCTAAGAAATTTTTCAATCTCGCTAAATATACAGGAGAACTACGCGACATCTTGATCCATGACTTATCCATCTGTAGTAAACAAAGCTAGGGTAGTATATAAATGTGGAGACAATGTTTAATTATTTTCATCCCAAAAGACTTGAGATCTTTAAATGGAACCTGAGAAACTTTGTAGCGGTTACAAAACTGCGACTTCAACCGCGACATATTTTCAATTCAAATTTGTCGCGGTTAAAGAACCGCTACAAATTTGAATTTAAAAAACAGCCATTAACTAGTCGCGGTTCATAGACCGATACGTCAACCGCTACAAAATGATGACCGTTTGAAACTTAGTAGCGGTTATCTGTAAAACCGCAACAAAATGTTGGCGGTTATTTTTTACTTTTGAATTCAAATTTGTAGCGGTTTCATGAAGAAACCGCGACAAAGTTTTGGCGGTTATTTTTTATTTCTGAATTCAAATTTGTAGCGGTTTAATAAAGGAACTGCGACTAATTTGTGGTGGTTTCAAGATTAAAACCGCTACAAAATTTATTAACTTTTTTTTTTAATCACAAATTTTAAACTCCGTTTATTATTTAATAAAATTTAAATTTAAAAAACCTACTGAAAAAAAAAGACAACAAATATTTATATTTAATAAAATTGTCAACAAACATCCAAAAAGTACAAAATGAATTATCAAAGAAAATAAGAACTAACTATCGGGAGCCCGATGATCGGTCCCGTCTCGTGAGGGTTCTCTCGGGGGTCTCTCTCGGGGGCAGCGTGGGCACGAGCGGCAGGTAACAACGCCCTCGTCCTCACTCAACAATGGATCCGACGAGTATCCTCGTTGACGAACGGAGGGGGGCGGGGGAATCCCCATAGATGAACGGAGGGGGAGGCTCGGGAGATGGAAATCGTCTGTTAGGTAGCAGCTCTGTCAAGGCCCCGGTAATTGACTGCCAGCTATGTCTCTGATTAGCGTACCAACGGTAGAGACTCTCTTGCATGCGCCTATTTCTGGCCTCATTCCTGGCCCTCTCTGTAGTAACCTGATCGACAACCTGCGCGGTAACTTTCTCGGCAATATCACATCAACCGCCTCCAGTGGTGGCATTCTCGAGCCAGTGGTTTCGGCGTCAGAGGAGGAGGCCTTGCCGTACACCATGCTAGGCCTGGCGCCTAGCCCAAAGCCCCTAACCCGGCTAGGATGCTCGACTGGGCCCACAGCAGCTTTCAATGAGGCCGTAGGATCAACAGACCCTTGTGACTCCGGGGGCTGCGACGCTCGCAGGTCTTGCTGGCTCTGCTCAATTCGGGCCTGACACACATATTTCATAAAACATTAATCAAACAATTAAATTAAATTAAATTAAATTAATAGTTTTTTTGTAACTTACTATTATCTCCTCTCGTTTGTCTTAGAGGTCGGTGTCCCATCACGGTGTCTATGTGTGCGTGTCCACAACTGCCCATAGTCTGTCTCACGGTTCTCCTCCCGAGCCTTCTCTTGTTGAAAGAGTTAAAAGAATATAAACTTTATTATTTCCAAAACAAAGCAATAATCATTTAAACATAAAATTAATTTAACTTATAACATACCATCTCACTAAACGTCACAGCAAACGTCTTGGATCCTGCCATGTGATTGACCCTCTGAGATGCCCTGCATCTGGTGTTCCTCTGTGATAGAGCCTACAAAATAAATGAGATGTTTGTGTAATTTAGGTAAAATAGAGGGGTAGTCAATATATTTTACTCTAAATTTAATTAATTTAAACCAAATCTAAACACTACATTAATTTTGTCTATATTAAATTTTTAAACTACATTTAAACAAAATTAATTAAAACAAATTTTAAACTATACAATACCCTCATGTTAAAAAAAAAAAAACTAAACTATGATTAATTAAAAAACGTACCACTCCTTCCCGCACTCCTCCGATATTGGACAAAAGCCGCCCGATCATTTGCCTCCATGCCGTCCGGGATGTTCTCCATCGCTTGTTGCGAGGCATAGTCCCATCTCCATTCCTCGCGGTCGTAGAGATGAATCCTCCGCTCTTCCTTGCTTCTCCCATTTTCATCTTTACGTACCTCAAAGCGTGGGCCCGTAGTTTAAACTTTTTCTGTATCATAAAATAATTAGTAATTGAGAAACAGATAACTAAATTAACCACAAGTTATAACTATTAAAAAAACTAATTTAATTACACAACATAACTTACCCGCACAACGTCCTCAAACGCCTTGTTCTTGTTCTCCTTCGGGACCTTTTTCCAACCGTGGAAATAGATTGGGAACCATACCCAATTCCCCTAAAATTGTGACAAGTATCGGTTTAACAGTGACCACCGCGCCGACGGCTGTCCGTCCATCGCATGTTCCAAGGAACTATCACCCTAGTCCCGCACTGACGAGCGTGGAGCATCCAACGTCCTCCCGCGATGTTCCCATGTAGATCTGCACAATTATAACAAAATTGTTGTATTGAATTTTAAATAAATTTTCATAATTTTTTAACAGAATTTAAATATTATTTTTTGCCAATAAACTACTTATACTTACCTTCGACATCCACCACAAATCCGGTGGAATGAGAAGACGACGGTCGGGGGTTCCCATGGTCCCGCTCGTTCTCGTGGTCGAGAAACTGCTCTGCTTCCGATATGGGAATGTCAAACTCGATCTCCTCATCTCGATTCAAGATGTCATCAAACGACGACTTGCGCCTCGATCTCCCCCTACAAGTCTCTAGTTCTCTCGGGTTTGGGATTGGGTCATTTGCAAAGAGAGCATTAAACTCATTCCCCCTTTCGAGGGGGCTCGGGGATATTTTGTGGCCCACGCCCTCCTCTACGGCCCCCTCTACTACCACTACCCCGATGTGCCTTTTAGGGGGTACAGAGCTTTCCCTTTTCGGGGGTCTCGTCCTCGAAACCATGATATTGGAAAGTACAAGTTGAAAGGTTAAAAGGTAAAAAACCAAAAAACTCGCACGTGTGAATTTCAAAAGTGAGAGGAACAGGATAAAAACCGCTGCACTTTGTAGCGGTTAAACCAAATAACCGTGATAAAATAAATAACTTTGTCACGGTTATAAAAACCGTTACCCTAACCGCTACAAATGTGCCTTGTTCTTTTCGTGAAACTTTGTAGCGGTTATCTAACCGCTACAAAATCAATGACCTTTGCAATTACGTAGCGGTTAGACATATCAACCACTACAAATGCCAATCACATTTTGTAACGGTTTCCTTAAGAGCCGCTACAAATTTAATATATTTTTAAAAATAAATTCCAAACTAATTAGTTTATAACTCAAACTAATTAGTTTGGATTTTTTGTTTATTTCAATAAAAAGTCTCTCAATTAATTTGATTATTTTCTTAAATTTCCCTAAAACCGCTACAAGTTTAATTTTTTTAAAAAAATTCAAACTAATTAGTATATAAAACTAATTAGTTTGGATTTTTTATTTATTAGAATAAAAAAATTCTCAATTATTTTCTTTAATTTCGTAAAAGAGTTGAAGTTAATAAATTAGGAATAACAAGTTTATTGAAAATTGTTCAACATGCCGGTGAAGAATTGGATTCAGTATAGCCACCGATCTCTCAAGAAAAACTCACTGACTCATTTTGATCAGAGATATTTGCCAAAGAGATTGGTGGCTAATATTGAACCCAATATTCGGTGGCATGTTAGACATATTTAGAGGAGTAGAAGTCTTCAGGTCAATGGAATAACTGAATCTGGATTGTCATTGAAGGAACCTCCTCGACTTGAACGATGAGAAGACAGACAAATATCTGCAGACTCATCTCCCGAGATCGGCGCTTCGAGATATATGCACGTCTCTTTTTTGAGAACCAAGTCGAGAATGTTCATTCAGCGATAAAGCCAGATTTAGAATATTTTTGAATATTTATAATTGTTGTATAGATGAAAATGACTATTTATAGAATACATTTAGTAGCGGTTATAGTAGTAACCGGTACAAATCTTGACATTTTGACGCGGTCAAGGTGTCGCTTTCTTCTCACCGTGACAAAACTGTGTCGTTTCAAATTTTTGTAGCGGTTATTTTGACAAAACCGCTATGAACAAACCGCAACAGACTTCGCGCCATAACGCGCCAAGGTCGGCGCCATATTTGTAGTGGTTGGGTTTTGTGTCACCGTTACAAAAAGCGAAGCAAAATGGTCGAGATTTGGCGCCAATGCTTCCGCTACTAATTTGTGGCGGTTTGGGTTAAAACCGCTACGAATTTGAACATTTGTAGCGGTTTTTTCGATCATATGAGTTAACTGCGACAAACGATACTTTTTTTTTGTAGTGTTACTCCCCCTGATGACAACATTACTTCCAATATCTTCTATGAGCATATCTTCTTTTTAGCCGCTAAATATTCTATTGTTCGTTGTGGAACAATAAAAAATTATCATGAAAATCACTCAACCTTATTTTCATTATCCATTGTGTACTTGCAAGAACTAAAATTTTACCAATAAAATCATAATGAATACAATGATCTCTAAATATTATCATAAGGTACTTCAAGATATCAAACAATATATATTTTGCAAGCAAAATTATCTTTAGATATGCTTATGTCATTTTGGATCATTTGAAGATTCTTATACAAGCTTTATAATTTAATGAGCCATATGCAAAGGCTATATATATATAACAATATTTAATAGATGCATAAATTTTCTTTCATAAACTGCCATATTAATAATATATATAAAAGTATTGTATCCGCCACAAAATCATATATCTCATCATAGTGATATTAAACTTTGTGAAAATCTTTATTTGCACACAAACATTCATATATTCCAACTTGGATTGTAGGTCTTTAACTATCATAATATAATCATATTTGCTTCTTTTTCAATTTTTGTCCTTTCCTTTTAGCCAATCATCTTTATAATATCCTCATTTGATCACGTGATATCATATTCAAAGTTGTCAACAATTTTACCTTTTTGGTTCCATTTTTCCAATTGTAATATAACTTAACAAGATCTATGTTACTCTTTAGGTACCTGAACCTTTCTTGAGGTTTTTTTGTAATTAGTTATGTCTCAACACTTTTCTAGAGTACCTACCTCCTTAATATGATCATCTTAATTATATGCTCCAATTATCCATAATATTTATATTTGGAACTGCATAGTTTCTCATGCTTCGAGCATGTCTCACTTATATTTATATAGATTAGAGCATTTTTAGCTAGAATATGAGATTTAGTAAATCTCATTTAGGTCGATAATTCCATCTGGAAAATATTTCATGAATGAAAATCCTGATAAACTTCTCGGTTCATACTTCTATATTCAAGGATATACACTTAATAGTAATAAGGCATTCTATGTATTCTCTTTTTCAGCTATTCAATATTTCCTCCTCATGTTAGGAAAAACAATGTCAAATGACAATTGACTAATCATGCAATATAAGTCTCCTAAATCCATTTGTTTCCTTTAGAAATATCCTTTTGTTTCATTTAGAGACAAACAAGAAGAAGGAGGTCCTTACCCAACATTTATTCCATCTATGTGCATTATGGTGGACTAATAAACATTGCACATTTAAAACTTTTAAGATGGAATTTGTTTGGCTTCTGACCAAAAGCCAATTTTATCGGGAGAATTTTGTTGGCTTGTATAAATGTTGCAATATATAAGATCAAATATACCAACATAGAAATTTTATACTCATAAGTATTGATCTAGCTATTTATGGAGGCTTTAATTCATGATTTACGGATTGTATTATCTAGAAATTGCACGCTTAATTTATTCAAACATTAGTACAAACTTCAGGTTGTAAGCTAATAATCTCACATGTAAGCATTTTATAGATTCTTTCAAATTTATTGAATAATAGTATGGTTTACATGCTATTTCAATGAGCCCAAATAATTTTGTTTGATATATTTCCAAGAATGCAAAGATCCATTACTAATCATGACCCATAATATTCTCAAAGTCAATTCTATTTGAGAACAAGCAGCACATAATAATTCTTGAACAATATATTGGTTATTCATCATGAAGAATCTTCTAGTTCTTCAATGGATGTCAATACGTAATCTTAGTTATAATTTGTTGCATTATATATATGACTCGGATGATCAAACAAGTCATGCCAACAATAAATTTGTTTGGATCACTGTAACACATGTCTCAACCAATCGTAAACTTTTCAATTTCCATAAAATCATAATCTGACATCTATTCTAGGAGATTTATTAGGCTTTGTTTGAGAAATATATGAGTATAACTTTTCAAAAAATAGCTCACACTTGTATTCTAACAATCTCCCCTCAAGTGTGAGTCATATAATCATACTTCCTTTATATTTGTATTTCAAAGACAAGCCACTATATAATAGGCCAATGACCTATATTTTACTATAAAGCTCAAGTACTTTAAAAATATGTATTAAAACAAATTTAAAATACATGATGAGCAATAATGGACTTATTGCATATAAAAGCATAAATGAAACTAAAGCATAAATTGGATTCAAAAAACCATAAATAAAAAAAATATTGTTCTTCCTACTAAACTCATCTAATCACAATGATAACATGGATTTTCAACATGTTTATTATGTTCATTAGTTTTCCTTTTGTAATTCTTATCAATTATCTTTCTCCACTTCAGATAAGAATTTGAACCACTATGATTACAACCATGGCTACGCCCAAAGTTGTAGCCATGTTTACACCCACATATACGGTCACAATTAGATTCATTTGTTACTTCATTCAATTTTGGGAATGGAGTCAAGCTTGTTGGATGAGATTCATGATTATTGCAACAAAAACTACTTATTTTGTTTGGCAACATGAGGTCAAGAAATTAATTTAGCATATTTCTTAAAACCTCTTTCACAATATTGCTATTGTAAGAGCAAATTGGATGTATATATTTATAATGAGCTTTTGGAAAAACAACCATCTTCTAGTGGTCATACAATTACTTTAATTTGTTTTAAATAGCAAGGGGGTCTTTTAAGGCCAAATATTCAATTTTGATGCCTTCATGCAAAAGGTGGCGTAGAAAAATCATGGATAAAGCATTCAAAATAAGTAGTTCTTTTTGAAAATGACAAGGGCCACAAATTTAAATTTCACAAGATTTAACATAGTTAAGACTAATGCAATAAAAGAGAATTCATAAAATATGAAATATAAAAACTCAATATAATAACACAAAAAATAATAATAGGAAATTCGTAAAGACAAGAAATAATCCATAAAGTAAGATACTACAATGAAATTAAAACTTATGGCTTTAGGCCAATTAATTCTCATGACTTTAGGCTAATTAGTCTCATGGCTTTAGGCCAATGACGAGAATTTATAATTATATCGCTTATGACCTCTTTTTTTTCCTTTTATATCTTCATGATAAATAAAAGTTGAACATGGCTTCGAGCCATATAATAAGATAAAGATAAAAGTTATATGACTTGGCTATATAATCTCAAAATAAGAGTAGAAGAAATATGGCTTCTGGTCATATAATTTAAGAATATGAAATCAGAGGTGTATGGCTTCTGGCCATACTAAAGTAACAATATCAATAATATAAAATAACTCGAAAATGAGATCAAAATAAGATATTAAAACTACAAGAATCTCCAATTTTAGCCATGGAACACGATGTATAAAACAATCAGTAAAAGTATCTCTTTAATTCCATATAGTGGCTCATATTATCCCAGGTAGATAAAATAAACATATAACTAAAGAAGGTAGATGAAATTGTTAAAGAAACAATCATACCTTCGTTAGAGCTCTTGTGCTGATAACGTGTTATAAATATAATGGGTCAAGGTGCAGATTTGCCAAACAACTATTACCCAAGGAGCGTCTGGGCCAAATAACTATTGAAGGGACCAAAATTGCCAATCAACAATTAAAAAGTGAAAAAAAACACAATTTGGAGCAGATTCACCAACGAACTATTACCCCGTCACTGTCTTGGTGTCTTCGTCTTCCATTGACCACATAGTGTCGGTGACGTCGGCATTTCCAAAGCTTCTATTGTTACTGGGTGTTCCACTTACCCTCTTGAACTCATCCAGTAGTCCACAACATTCGAATGGCACACACCTTACACCCTGGTTCCATCCCTCCGATGCCACAAGCAAGAAACCGGCTTGCCGCAATGCATGCTCCCATGGGTCCCATCTCTGTTGGTGTTTTCCTTTTCCAATAAGAAGGCTTAACAGCTCTTTTCTCCAGCGTTTCTACCACCGTCCTATACTAGTGCCTCACATTTTAACTTAATTGTGATAGTTGTTTTTTTTTCTAATAGTTATTTGGTGTTTTTTTTTTCCACTTTTAATAGTTATTTGGTTTTTTTTCCCACTTTTTAATTGTTTATTGGCAATTTTGGTCCCTTCAATAGTTATTTGGCCCAGACGCTCTTTGGGTAATAGTTGGTTGGCAAATTTGCACCTTCACCCATAAAGATATATCTGAGATAAGAATTAGAGAACAAGAGCAAGAGAAGAGACAAATTCAAGAGAGAAAGATTAGAGTAATTCTCATTCAGTTGTATGTCTTCAATACTTGTACAATACTTCTATTGATAGGAAAACTTGGAGAACTAAAGAATACTTGACAATTATAGAAAAAAATTGGAATGAGCGTCCGAGAGCGAGAGCGAGTGCGAAAAAAAGACCTACTTAACGGCGGAAAGGCGGGGTCGGGGGATGGAGACGGCGAAGGTGGGGATAGCGGTGAACCTGAGAAGGGCGCGCAGGCTGGTAGTAGACAGGGCTTCTCCTTTGGGAAAGCTCCTGAGAAGCCGAGGAGCAGCGATGGTGTGAAACCTGGGCCTACCGCGGATTTGAAGAATGGTGCACCAAGCTTGTCCTACCGGGATAAACTCCTGTCACCGGGATGTGCAGGCTTTCTGGTGCAACATGCTGAAGAGGATGACATTATATAGGGCTGGAAGGAGTACTTTAATAAGATGAATGAGAAGGATGTGCAGACCAGTCAAGAGGAGTCCGATGAGGAAGACAATCTGGAGACGAAGAGGACGGACGGTAAGCCTGGGAAATTTAGTTTCACTGTTGAGGAATACACAAACTGGTGTCTACCTTGGATGAATTCTCTCATCATCAAAGTCCTGGGTGCTTATTTTCCCACGTATGTCATCCGCGATCGTGTGAATAGGATGTGGAGGCCAAAAAACCCTTTGAAACTTATCCCTTTAAGCAATGGCTATTACATTGTCTCCTTTTCCAACAAAGAGGATCGTGAGTATGCTTTCCAGGAGGGTCCATGGATGATAGAAGACCATTATTTGATTGTGCAGAGATGGAGACCTAACTTTAACCCTTGGAAAGCCGATTTAACGTGTAACATTGCTGCTTGGATTCGCCTACCGGATGTGCCCTTCAAATTTTATAACGTGGAATCATTACGCAGGATTGGCAACATGATTGGGAAGATGATCAAGATCGATCGATCCACCTCGATCTATGGCAAAGGGGGATTTGCGCGCATCTGTGTGGAAATTGACTTGAAAAAGCCCTTACTCCCAACGTATATGGTTTTCGGGGAAGAGAGGCCCATTATCGTGAGGGACTCCACCAGGTGTGTTTTAAGTGTGGAAAATATGGTCATCAAAAACATGCTTGTCCGATGAATCAGCCGCAGGAGCCGATGCAAGACACTGCACAATCAATCGGTGGTACAGGGGTAGGTGTAACAGGTGAGGCTCAGGTGGCCACGGCTGAGACAGGAAATGGGACGACAGATGCAAGGGTGGTCAGTGAAGGGAAAATGAAGCAGGGTCCCAAGCCTGACGGTGGCTCCACCGTTGTCTCCGGAGGTGACGCAGCCGATGGAAGCCCTTTTGGGAAACTCCGTCTTCTTTGGCATGATTTTAGAGGACCGTTTAGTAAGTCTGCGATAAAAAAGGAAGGGATGGAATCTCGGGTTTCAGCTACAGATCAGGGGATTACGACGATACAGCCAAATAAGGAAGGGAATGATTCTCAGGATGTACAGCGGGATAATATGAGTAACAAAGCGGAGGTAGTTATGACAGAATCGAAGGAAGCTTTGAGTAAGGGGAAGGGCCCAAAAAAATCTGAGTGGGTCCAGGTGGGTATGAAAAGAAAGAATTCAAATAAAGGGAGAGCTAGAGGCAAGGAAAACCAACCCCTAACACGTGAACGGGCTATACGTGTGCCTCCGGTGGGCCAGACCATTGGGCCTCCTAGTGCCAATGCCTTCATTGTTCTGCAGGAAACTAACGGGCAGTGTGATGAGACCTCTCATGGGAATCATTTGGAGCCCAATTCGGGGAATAGGATGGACGAGCGTGCATTGACATTGGAACCCGCGACCATTATGCCTGGAAATCAGGATAACTCATCTCATGTGATACCGATTTTACTTGTGACGGGAACACACACTCATGAACCTCAACGTGATGTACTCATGTCCGACCAGGATAAGGCCGAGGGGTCGGCTAGCACACCCCAACATCCCCCTACTGTTTCCCAATGAACTACCTAATTTAGAATTCTAGAGGCACTGGAGCTAGAAGCTTTCCTGCTCTTATTCGTGACCTCAAAAATCATTACAAATTAGAGTTTATTGCGATATTGGAAACTAGGTGCTCCAAGGAATTATCTTGAGGCGTAACCAAACGGTTGGGCTTTCCTAATATGGAGTTAATAGAGTGTATTGGCTATAGTGGTGGTATTTGGTGCTTATGGGATTATAGTATTACAACTATCTCTTTGCTTGAACGACATCATCAGTTTATTTCCTTTCAGGTTACCGGAGCAGCAGGTAATTCTTGGACTATTACTGTGGTCTATACCAGCCTTTCCGGTCCCTCTCGTCGTATTTTATGGGACAAGCTCTCTCAATTTGCATCATCGGTTTAGGGACCTTGGCTAATTGGTGGTGATTTCAATGCCACGCTCCTTCATTGTGAAAGATGTTCCTCTGCCACTTTTCATCGCTCTATTGATCGTGACTTCCTCCATTGGCATGACGCGCATGAATTGAGAGATGTAGGTTTCACTGGGCCTGAGTTCACGTGGAAGTGGGGCTCTACTGAAGCAAGACTTGATAGGATGCTCGCTAATGAACAGTGGCATGACTTGTTTCCTAACGCCTCAGTCACTCATTTGCCTTTCTTCAAGTCAGACCACCGGCCTTTGCTCCTCCGTCTAGATACGAATGGGGGCACTCCTAAGCCTAACCGGCCTTTTAGATTTATTGCTGCTTGGGTGCTCCATGATAGGTTTGATGACTTTGTTCGTGGTTCCTGGCTATCCGAGGCCCCTTGGAAGCAAAATATCTCGCAGTTCACGGATGCTTGCTGCAAGTGGAATAAAGATGTTTTCAAACACACGGAGAGGAGAAAGAAGCGTCTTCTGCGTCGACTAGACGGTATTACCAGGGCAGTTGCACGACATGGTTTGCTTCCCAAATATGAGGACCTCTAGTTATCTCTCTGGAAAGAATTAGAGGATGTGCTATTACAGGAATCCCTCATTTGGGCTCAAAAAGCTAGATCAGATTGGTCAATATATGGAGATCGCAATACTCGCTATTTCCATGCTAGGGCCAATCGTCGGCAGAAATCCCAACGCATTGAGGCAATGAAGGATTCAGGAGGCTCCTGGGTCTATGATACCTCACAAATTAAGGGTATGGCTGCGCTGTTCTTTTCTAATTTGCTTGCAGAGGATACTAGCAATCGACCAGTGTTGCAATGTCCTGTGTCTTTCCCTCGTGTGGAGGAGGATTTACTCAGGTGGTGTGATCGGGAAATATTAGATTCTGACATCAAGGACGCTATCTTCAGTATGGGTGCCTTGAAAGCCCCTGGTCCCGATGGTTTTAATGCCCTGTTTTATCAAAATCAATGGGCCATGGTTGGTCCCTTTGTTATCAGGTATGTTAAGTACCTATTTGCCAACCCACAGGACATCAAGGATATTAATGGTACCCTGCTTGTCCTTATTCCAAAGAAAGAACACCTAGAGACTATGGGGGACTTGAGACCAATAAGTCTGTGCAACGTCATCTCCAAAGCTATCTCAAAAATTATCATGAATAGACTTAAGTCTTTTCCCCAAACCAGTGCAGTTTTGTTCCGGATCGGCATAGCAGCGACAATATTATCATTGCTCAGGAGGCTATTCACTCCATGAGAAGTATGAAGACGAAGAAGGGGTTTTTGGCAATTAAAATTGACCTGGAAAAGGCTTATGATCGTGTCAACTGGGAATTCTTAAATAATTGCCTCCAGGAACTTAACATGCCCATGCGCCTTACTGAGGTAATTAGCCAGTATGTATCTAGCTCTAATATGCAGCTTTTGTGGAATGGGGATAAGGCTGAGCTCTTCCATCCATCTAGGGGAGTACGGCAAGGGGATCTGCTATCACCGTATTTGTTTGTCATTTGTATGGAGAAACTAGCCCATCTCATCCAGGCAGCTACTCAGGAAGGCCATTGGAAGCCGATTTGGCTTTCAAGCTCTGGGCCTCCGATTTCTCATTTGTTCTTCGCAGACGACATTATTCTATTTGCAGAAGCCTCCATGGACCAAGTGTCAATGATTAATGAATGCCTGAGGACCTTTTGTGAAAGCTCTGGTCTAAAAGTCAATCATCAGAAGACCCGGGTGTTTTTCTCAAAGAATGTTCATCACACGCGGAGAAGTGAAATGTGCTCCGCACTTGGTTTCTCTATTACCTGTGACTTAGGTAAATACCTCGGCATACCTCTTCATCACAAGCGCGTCACTAAGGAGTCGTTTCATTATGTGGTTGATAAGGTGAAGACCAGGCTCTCATCATGGAAAGTCAACTCATTATCTTCTACTGGGAGATCCACTCTTATATCGTTGGTCTCAACGGCAATCCTGGGTTATGTCATGCAAACCTCCCTTCTCCCAGCTAGCACGTGTGAATCTTTAGATAAATGCAACCGTCAATTTTTATGGGGCAGCACAGAGGAGAAGAAGAAGATCCCTTTGGTTGCTTGGGATGTCATATGCAAACCCAAGGCCGCAGGTGGCTTAGGGATCCGCCACACAAATCACTACAATCAAGCCTACCTTATGAAGGTTGGCTGGAATTTAATAGCCAAATGAGATGACCTATGGGTTAAGGTTGTGAGGAATAAATATAATTGTGGGGCAGATTTATTCCCGAAGATTGACATGGGTAGATCAGGCTCCAACTTATGGAGCGGAATTAAACGCACGTGGAATAAAGTTTGGGAAGGATATGAGGAATTGCCGAATGGAAAGGTCCGCTGGAGGTGGAGTAAAAGTGGCAATTTCACTGTCAAGTCAGCATACGACGTTCTTAAACCAGCTGTACCTCTGCCGAATCAGATCTGGGGTAAAATCTGGAAATTGAAGGTGCCAGAGAAGTGCAAGATGTTTCTGTGGTTGATTTTCCATGATTGGCTTCTAACAAACGTGTCCAGATGCCAGCGAGGTTTGAGTGTAGATGACAAATGCCCGTTCTGTGAAGGTGAATGGGAGACTTTGTAGCACCTCCTTAGGGATTGTCCAGAAACTCTGAAATTGTGGAAACAGATTGTTCCGCCCAGATGTTGGCGGCATTTCCATACTGCACAGTTTGAAGATTGGATCTGTTGGAACCTAAATTTCAGATGGCGCTCTCAACACAGAGAAGACTGGGGTCAGCTTTTTGCTCTTGTTTGCTGGTGGTTGTGGCGCCTCTGGAACATTGCCATTTTCGAAGGAAAGAAGATATCGAATGTTCAAATTCTTTCAAGCGCATCCACCACGGTGTGCAGCTTGAACGAAGCTCGTACTAAGCTTTGCATGGGAGCCGCTAGGACGGCTTCAAATAGACAGAATAGGGAACATTGGCAGAAGCCACCAGCTGGGTGGGTGAAACTCAACACTGATGGGGCTTTCTCCTCATTCACCCCTGGTGTGGCGTGTGGCGGCGTCCTGCGAAACGAGTATGGTGGATTCCAGGCGGGCTTCATGTTCAAAGGCGCGGAGGGCGATAGTGTGTCGGCGGAATTGTGGGGATGCCTTCACGGCTTAAAGATTGCATGGGACTTGGGTAATAGACAAGTGATCTTGGAGACTGACTTAGCGGACGTAGTAGCGCTCCTACGGAACCCGACCCCGGAAACTCATGAAGACAGACAGATAGTTGAGGAAATCAAAAGGATGCTGGACCGAGACTGGGATGTGAGGTTCGCGTTAATCAGTCCTTGGGTGAATATTGTTGCGATAAGTTAGCTAAGCTGGGTCTCTCTGCTTTGCCTAGTGTACATGTCTTTACACATGCTGATTCATCTCTGCAGAGGCTTCTGGAGGACGATAACAGTTAGATAATGGTTGGCTGCTAAAATGTATCAAAAAAAAAACTTGGAGAACTAATGAACTTGGGCAAAAACAAACTTGGAGAACAAGGTTGTTGGCTTGGAGAGGAAGCTTGTTGACTTGGAGAGGAAACTTTTTGTTGGCTTGTAGAGGAAGCTTCTTGAGTCAATGGGCATCCACATAATTAGTATTTATAACAATTTCGTGTTTCTCTTAGTTTTTTCCATTCATCATTTCCTTTCATTTCCTTTCTCATTTACTCCTTCCGTTTTTGTATATAAGGTCTTTTTAATAAAATTGTGGTGCTCAATAAAACAAATAAAATTAGTTAAAAATAATAAATATGTAAGAAATATATATTTTTCAAATATGCCCTTATTTATGAATGAGTAAGAGAGAGAGAGAGAGAGAGAGAGAGAGAGAGAGAGAGAGAGAGAGAGAGAGAGAGAGAGAGAGAGAGAGAGAGAGAGAGAGAGAGAGTAATAATAAGAAAAATAATGAAAGAGAATATATGAGGAAAAGATAATGTGAGTAGTAAGAAAATAAAGAGAATGAGTGATAATAAAGGGAACAAGTTAGCATTTTAATTAATAAATGTATGAAATTAATTGAGGGTAAAAATTATAGAAATTACTTATTAGTTATACAAACTCAAAGAGGACCTGATTGAAAAGAACAAGCCTATTAATAAAAAAAAGACTTTATAAATAGGGACGGGAAGTATTCTCTATCACTCATATCATGTTAAACAAGGCTAATGCTAAAATTCACTTGAATTTTATAACAATTTTGATGTTTTTAACTATTTTTATTAGTACGCATGAATTAGTTGGAGACTTTATATAATTTGGATGGGGGGGAGATCTTATATATAAGTCACACTGGAGAGTATATATTTTCTTGCATCTTTAGTTTAGTTACGTGAAATTGAATAACGTTTGAGATGATAAGTTACATAGTTCACATAATTGTATATGTGAATGATATCACTTGTGTAAATATATATTAATATGATGATATGGGTATGTTGAATTTTATATCGACCCTATCTATGGAAATTTTTATTATTTGTTTTGATTCATTGACTGATGACCTTTATGTCATGTTTGATTCAATTTTCTTGTTTCATGTAATTGTGCAGATGATTTGGCAAGATAACGTGTGAGATATTACAAAAGAAGGTGAAAATCTTTTTGATGTAATCACTGGACTGAAAATTTATAAAGTTAAAATATTTTGGATTATGGTCGAGCTATGTAGCCTTATGACACTAAACTTCTTTGACTCCAAGTGTTTTGATGATGACAATTGAAGTTTCTCGGAAGATTTTTAAGTAATATGAAATAGTGCATATTGGTAAATTTACGATTCTCGAATATTGATCTAGCATTCTCGAGTATAATAGTCATACAGAAGATTGGTGAAGTCATAAGATCTAAAACTCTAATTCTCGAGTATAGGCGTATAATTCTCGAGAATCCCTCTGGTCAGAATTAATAGAGATTTCACAACTCATGTAATTCTCGAGAACTAAGGTATGCTTCTCGAGAATTCCTCTTGCCGATCCAATAAAACTCAGTCATGCAATTCTCGAGAACACATGAGATGATTCTCGAGAATACATGCTCATGTTCTGATCCAGCAATGCAATTCTCGAGTATAACAAGATGGCTCTCGAATATTGCAGAGTTCAAAGGATTGGCCTTCAAGCAATTCTCCGAAATGTCCAATATGATTCTCGAGAATACTTGAATCAAATTCAAATACTGCTTTCTCATTTCTCTGATTTGCAAAATCATGGTTCATGGCTTATCATTCTGCCTTACTTAATTATTGTTCAATATAAATTCTAAAAAGCTTTTAACATGTGTGCTCGTAAGTTTCAGGTTACTTAAGTATGGTTTAAATGGCGATTTGAATAAAGCTATCCTGTCGGAAGCATTAAATGCCGCTACCTAACCGTGATATTCTCGGACACCCAGATTCTGAGTGAAGTAAAGCCAACTCGATATTCTTCGTTCTCGCATTAAATGCCATCTCACAACGGAAAAACAAAAGGAATGAAAGAGAATGTCGAGCTTCCGAAAGCTTCCAAAATGTACCATTCAAATCGAGGAATTCTTGAGGAACGCCTCATCTATATAACGGACATATTCAAGAGTCTAAACGGCTATTCTTAAAGCTCACCAACGGTCATTAATTACATCAAGTATAAATAGCGAGAGCATTCAATTTGCCAACTACCGAAAAGCTGAGCAATCAATTCGAGTTTAACATCATTCGCTGTTTCATTTGTATCACTAATTGCACTTCAGTGTTCATTCTTTTATCAACTCGTGAGGAGTATTTAAACACTTATTTCATTGTTGAATTTGTATCTTAAGATTGAGGAATCTTAAGTGAGGGTGCATTGATTACAAGTTGTAAGGGAGTGTAGTCGAGAGTGAGAGGACAATCCTTCGTTTACGAGTTTGTAATCGTTCTTGAGGAATAGTTAAATCTCGGGTGTTAGGGACTGGACGTAGGTCGGAATATTAGACCGAACCAGTATAAATTGTCTTGTGTTCTTTTATCTTATTGGTCTCTATTTTGTTTATTCAAGAAAGAGATTTGAAAATTATAAAGATAACCTATTCACCCCCCTCTAGGTGATATTCCACCTTCATTTTACTAATTTTTATATAATCCTTATTTCAAGTTACTTTTTTATTTTAAAAATTAACTAAGAAGCATAAATACAAAAATATCTTAAAATTTTCATATTTACGAGGTAAACATAACAATTTACATTTCCCAGTAAAAATTGTATTGAATTGAATTTAGTACATTTCGTATTTAATTTTCATATCACTATTACAAAAAAACCCAAAAAACTTCCTAAATAAGGCCATTTAACGTCCATTTTCGGAGGAACGTCTGGAAGGGGGACGACAAAAAATTTAACTTTTGGCATCCTACAAAAAATTCAGGATGCTTTACAGAATTGTATTTTAGGACGCCATATTTCAGTTTTTTTTTTTTAAAAAAAACCACGCGGGGTTGGCCATGAAAGAACAAATCAAAATCAAATTCCGAGAAATACTTTCTTTTTTACGTTACAAACAAGAAATTCCAGAACTAGCAAGAACAAGAAAAGAACACAAAGAGAGTCATTGAAACAAAGACAACAAGGAAGAAACAATAAAAAAAGAAAAAAACCTAACAAGTAACTAACAACTCGCATTTTAATCCCCTAAAATGGAAGGAATAAGGAACAAGAATGCAAAAAATAGAGTAATTCCATATCTGCAAGAGACTTGGTGTTCAAAGTATTGTCTCGGCGCCACGAGGAGATTTCCAGATCTGTAAAAATTGGTGCCCTCTCAGATCTGAAAAATCAACAAGAGTTAGATCTGGAAAAACACTTACTGGCGGCAGCGTTTTGGATGAAATCGATGGCGGCTCTTGTTCCGAAGTGCAGATTCCGACGACATATTGCTCAGTCTCCTCGCCCTCGCCGTTGTCTCATTCCAAAGTGCAGATTCCTGCGTCTTATTGCTCGGTCTCCTCGCCCTCAGCCTCGCCGTCATCTCCTCGCCATCGTCTCCTCGCCCAACCGGATCGAAGAGTGTTGAAGGAGTAGGAATAGATCGAAAGAGAAGATGAGGTGTAGAGAAGAGAAGAGGAAGGCGTATGTGCAAATCAAATGAGAAGAGGAAGGCGTACGTGGGGAATTAAATGGTGTGCAAAGGAGAGAAGAGATAAATGAAATTAAATGAGGGATGGTGTACAGAGGAGAGAAGTCAAGCGCGCATCACGTGGGGGGTGTTGAATTAATTCATCGAGATGGGCCAAAAAATTCATTTTAGGCGTCTTGATTTTATTTTCAGGACGCCAAAAAAAATTCCTACCGCCAAAAAATTCATGAAGATGCGTCAAAAATTTCATTTTAGGCGTCCTACATATATTTTAGGATGCCTAAAATTCAATTTTGGCGTCCTGATTTTATTTTCAGGACGCCAAAAAGTTTCCTAGCGCCAAAAAATTCCTCAAACCGCGCCAAAAAATTCATGAAGATGCGTAAAAAATTTCATTTTAGGCGTCCTAAATATATTTTAAGACGCGTAAAATGAAATTTTGGCATCTTGATTTTATTTTCAGGACACCAAAAAATTTCCTGGCGCCAAAAAATTCCTCAAAATGCGCGAAAAAAATAATTTTAGGCGTCTGAATATATTTTAGGACGTCTAAGTCTCAAAATTCAGCCAAATAATTACGAAAATGCCACCGCCTATACTTTTTACTTCCTTTTTTAAAATAAGAACGTCTTTTAGGGAAGTAATATCCACTTTTCGTAGTAGTGCATTTGATGATTTTTTCTTTTGCTTTTGTTCTATTGCTACACAAAAGGTTTTTTAGACCTCCACATTTAGACCGAATATAGTGGATCAGGTCTAAAAAGTGTTACACCCTACCCGACCTCGCCTTCACAAGTGGCGAATAGAGGGATTCCCTTTTATAATTACCTTTATTTGATCTAATTACTATTTATTAGCATGCATCAGAGGTTATCGCGACAGAGCATTTTCCGGTTGGTTATTAGACAATACTGGTATAACTAAAAACAAGTAACAAAATATAATCCCCGAGGAGTAAAATATACATCATCCACCAGTGCCTATGAGGCCAAAATAATATACAGTTATCTCATCACAAAAAGAAAATAATTAAAAAAATAAATCTTCCTCTGCTAGCAACAACACCGTCTACTCCAGCCCCGCATTCTTACCCTTCTCTTGAGATACAACCCTTGAAGTACTTCTTGAAGCTTTACAAAAATCTGGGATTCATAAATGAATCCCAGAGTAACCATTAATCTCATATGTAATGAATAAACAGTGTATGTATGTAACCATAATCAGGAAAACACCAGATAATATCATTCGGTAACAAACGCGCAGTAACACAAATGCAACATACCAAGTGTACCGTGTTAACTGCTGGAAGGACTACATGTCCTAGAAAAAATGCAAGACTTCTCGAATAAAGCGAGTCCTAGATCCACAACGTTATGAAAACACAAGGAAAAACACAGTAGTCGGGCTCCAAACCCAGACCACACTAAATGCACACAAACGTATGTCCCTTTTTAGGAGACCCAGGTCCACAATCATGGAATAACAAATATACAAAGCAATACTTAGGCATATGAAGATTAAGGTTACTACCTGATAGCTGACCACAATATCGTAATTTTTTTTTTCTGGGTGTACAAAATCAAAGTGACCCTAAAATAACCAAAATATAAATATAAGTAACCCTTCTTGAAATATTTATTTGATGGCTAAATATAAGCCTTCTTCAACTTTTTTTGTAAAAAATTCTCTTAATCCTATACTAAGATCCTATTTGAACACATGGAAAGCATTATAACCCAACAACAAAGAATCAAGAATAAGCTTTCTCACATCATTAAAGTTGGCAGACATACAAACTCCCATTTTCAACAACCATTTTTTTTCTATCATAATAACCTTTCTTTCTAAACCTCAACCCTTAAATTCAATCCCTTATTCATCTATTTTTTTTAAAATCTATTATTCAGTCCCATTTTATGAAGAAAGACGTAGGGTACTACCACTTTTAACTTAAAAATCGTGGAATCATAAGATGGTTAAACTATAGCTTACTTGTTTTTGGTATTTCTCCCACTTGAAACTTGATCCTTCACGTTTCTTCCTCCTCCTCTCAGATTCAACCTTTAACCTATCAAGAAAGAAGTTTTCCTTTAACATCATAAACCCACGTGGTAGGAGGTAGAGGATGGTGAAATGAGTACACAAAATTCTTGCCTTCCCTTTGATCGTTGCTCAACACTCCTTATGTCTTCTTGCTAGCTTCTTCATCTTCAACGATCACCTTCTTCTCTTCTTTTTCAGACGCGTCCAGCAAACACAAAGGGAAGGAGATAAGTTCCTTAAATAGATCCCCAAGGTCAGTTCTAGATCCAACTAGCGTCTAGGTTTCTCTTCACCATCCTAGAGGAATAAAGTAACAAAATTTCTAGTCTCCACTAATCCCACTTTGCCGGCGCTTCTAAGGAGGTTTGAGAAAAAAAAAATTTCCTGTTTTCTCTTGGTCTCTCACATCCGGCGTCCTTAGGTGGTTTGAGGAGTATTTTTTTTTTCTTTTTTCAATCTGATCTCTCCCTCACGTCTGATGCTAGGTAATATTGGAGAAAAAATGTGTGTTTTCCATTGCCTTGTTCCACGCACAACTCCCCTCTCCCCTTCTTTAATTTCGTCTTGTCCCATCCGTCCTTTCTCCTAGCTCAATAAGTACACCTAGGCTAAATCATCCTTACCTATTCGTCCCTTTCTTCCATGCGACAAGGTAGATGTTGATGGGGGAGTGATTTTATTTAATTATCCCACCACAAGTACAATCTCTCTCTCTCTCCCCGACGGTTTTAGATAAGTAGGAAGTAATTTTTAATCGACCTCTTGCACGTTAGATAGCTAAGGAATTATTGGAGAAAAGAGAAAAAAATGAGCTTCTCCTTGTCGGGTTTTTTTTTAATCAAAATAATGTTTTTTTAAAAAATATTTAGGGATTTACTCATCGCTCGAGAAGGTATTTAGGGAATTAATGCGGTCAATGGCGTGGTTTGACCAACGCCATTGATCTAACGCCCGTCGTTGGACGCCACGTGGAGATGGCGTCCGTGAGGAACGCCCGGCTTAGCTGTTGGTGTCCACATACGCACGCCATCGGTGGCGTACGTTGACTCACGCCACCAATGGCGTGAGTTCGGGCACACCCGATCGGGGAATCCCGACACGGCTCGAGATTCTTGGCCGGACCAGCCCCTATCCACACGCAACCCCCCCCCCCCACCCCACCCCATAGGCCCCCCCCCCCAAAAATCCCCATGATGCCACGCCACCCCCTCCCCAAAATCCTCATAACTCACACGCCCCCATCCCCATCCCCACCCCCAAAACACACACACACACTTCACCCCATCTCCATCCCCATCCCCATCCCCATCCCCCTTCGCGAGCACACACACACACTTCACCTCTCATCTTCATCCCCAAGCACCCCACCCCCAAAACACACACACACACTGCCCCCAAGCACCCCCACCCCCTCAAAACACACACACACACACTTCATCTCCATCCTTCATCTGATTCCTTGCCCCTCTCTCTCTCAAAACACTATCCCTTTTCTTCATCGTGTGTTCTTCATTTTCCTTCCCTTCCCTCTCCCTTATTTGATTCACTAAGTCCATTTCCTTTAATGTAAAAACTCCCACCACCCTCCATTTTCTGCATTCTTTTTCAATCATCCCATTTTCTTCATTAAAAAAACTCCCTCCGTCCTCCATTTTCTTCATTCTTTTCCACTCTCCCTTCGTCCTCCTTCCCTGGAGCTGAGAAAACGTTGACAGAGACTGAGAAAGGAGGCTCAAATTCACTCTCTCACTCCTGACTTCAAGTTTGCACCGGTATTCTTTAATTTTTTTTGTTATGTTTATTGTTTAGTAATTTTTTTTGTTATGTTTATTGTTTAGTAATTTGATTTAACTTGTAATGATATACATTTATTTATTAATTATTTATTTTGACTGTATATTATAAACCTTAAGATAGATGACTAATTATTTAATATTTTGTAAAGTAATAATTTCATATATAAAATGTACAATATTATGGTTTGCTAAATTTGATTTAAGAAATTTATGAGAATAATAATTAGTGAATTAAAAAAAAAAAGATCTTGTGAAATATATTGTATGTAATTGTTCGCAAAAATAATAATTACCCAAATAATTAATTTAGTAATTAATTAATTTAGTAATTAATAATTATTGACTTAATAATGTGCTGTGTTATGGTAAATTTTCTATTAGCCAAATGGATGACCAACACACACAAATAAATTCATAAATTATCAAAGGATATTGTGTATCATACCTATTATGGCCTTGGAAATAATTTCAGAATCAAGTTGTTTGTGATCTTGGGAAAGAACCTGGCTCACACAACTACGATTTCCAACCCATTTAGTTATCACCCAAGTGTTGCTATTCTTCGGTTTAATTGCTCTTACTCTCCAATTGCAACCTTGTACATCATTCGACATTTCATTACGTACTTGGCTTTGTAGTACTCTCAACCACTTGAGCTTCATGATGTTCCTTCATGCAATAATGTTTTATTGCGACTTGGACATCATTCTTGGACCCAAACTCTTGTTTTAAATATAGTCCATCTCCTCTTGCCCACGGACCCCGACCCAAACCTTCCACATCCAAATATCCTCATGTAGGTAATCTTCATGAACAAATTTCATAATGCGGAATGTTATTCCAAAACGGTGTAACATCCGTATATTCACACATAATACGAGTTATGCGAAAACATGCAAACTAATAAAAAAATAATTTAAATATTAATAAAACTCCGTAACTAACTTAATGGTAACATACCACTGTTGTGACATGGGATTATGATGATATTCGATAATGTCCATCACTATCATTCTCATCATGTTCATTAAACAATAATGTTTCCTCATCTTCTTCCTCTTCCTCCTCCTCATTGTCAGGTTCTTCATCTAGCATATAGTCAAATCCTTCTCCATGCACAACGGTTGATTGTGTTGGTTGAGGTGTGCCGGTCTAAGCACGAGTCGGTATTTGTACACCCTCCTCTAACGTCTCAATATCCACATACAACTCAGCAAATTCAGACGCAGAGTTTTCCTTGAATGTTTGAAAAAAAACATCCACATCCTCATCATCGGATATCTCAAAACCCGCATAGTGGTTTCCATAAGGCACTCTACCCGTCATTGAAGATATTACCTGATTTTGTTGCAGCTTCAACTTTTGACGGATCTTTTCATATAAATCTTCAACAGACATGTCTCGACTAATAAACATTGCTTTATTTTCACCTTCAAAGCTCAATCCGTTTGCACAATATTTTTAGAACCATTATAATATATAAATGAACGAATTTGGTTCATTTTTTACAAAAATAGAAAGGAAGAAATAGAATAAGGGATATGGACGACGGAGGGAATTTTACGAGATGAGTGAAGGAGTGAATGATAAGAGGGAGAAGGAAGGACTCACGAATGAGGAAGTTTTGCGAGTATGATGAGAGAATGAAGGAGTTAAATAGGAGGGAGTCACGGGGAAATAGTATTTTTCTTACACATAATTTGCAAACTCTAATAGTGTAGTCAATAGTTGTATCATATATGCATGTACGGTACTAAATCATTGTCAGATAAAGTAGAACATATTTGTGTTGCTATTCACGGGTTGGGGAGGGTAGTGTTGCTGAAGGTGGGGGAGGGTCACGGGTTGGGGAGGGGAGGGAAAGCTGACGCCTTGATGGCGTCAGCGAGTCCACGCCAGTTGTGGCGTCAGTCAAGACACGCCACAACTGGCGTGGACTTTTGTACGCCAGCCTGTGTGGCGTTCCATCATAGACGCCACTTCCACGTGGCGTCTAATGTCTCCCGCAGTCAATGGCGTTGGTCAAACCACGCCATTGACTGCATTAGTTCCCTAAATAGCTTCTGAACAGCAGTAAATCCCTAAATATTTTTTTAAAAAACATTATTTTGGTAAAAAACCCTCTCCTTGTCTCTACCAACGTGCCCCATTTCCCTCTCTCCTTCCATTAATTGTGTTTTATCACATCCATGAAATCTCTCTTACACCTCAAGCTAGATAATTATTTCCTACTTTCTCCTTCTTACACGTTTGACGCCAGGGAAAAAAAATATGGGAAAAATATTTTATGTGCTCTTCTAATGCCTTCTAGTACACTTCTATTTCTTCTTAAATTCTTATATTGTACTGTAATATGATGTTATATTTCCCCCTCTCTCCTGAATTTCAAAATTTTGAGAGTATTTTGGTAAGAAAAATTGTGTTTTTTTGGTGTGTGTTGGGCCGTGAAGTATCTCTTGATTGCTTTATCTTTATTCCCATGGGCCCACGAGTCTCAACGCACATCTGTTTTTTTTTTTGGTCGGAAAGATATTTATATTAATACTAAAAACATGTACAATATCTGGATACAAGTAAAGCCAGATCCAAAGACAACAAAATACATCCAAGACAAAAACAAAAACAAAAACAGTCAAATCACCGTACATAAAATATTTAGAAGTAGAAGTAGAATCATAAATAAAGCAGCCTCCTCAATATCTGGGGTTAGAAGTGACAAGGAAGAAGGTGATGATTGTAAAACCCACCCAAATGGGCACACATTCTTATAAGCATTAGCTGCAACGAGAGCAGCTGTACATGTACCCCATATTGGGGTTAAAAACACAAAAAACCCAACCTCAGACGTAAGAAGACCCATGATGTCCAGAAAAAATCTTATGCTCCTCTGTTGAATCAGATCTGGTGACCTTGGCCACACAACAAGCAACGCCTCTTTAAATCTGCCCCAGGAACGCAGATCCAAACTATCAAGGGAGAATTAGATCTTATAACGTTCATACAACCGCCCACCCAAGAGGATTTGAACGCAGATCTTGTAGATCTGCTTATTTCATGAGACAAATACACCACCGACAACCCAGAATCATAGAAAAGTAATAAAAAAAAAAAGATAAATCTCACCTCCACAGATCAGATTTGGAGAGGAGAGAAAAGGGCTCGCCACAAGGACGAAAGAAGGCCACGTCTGACAGAACTTTGAGCGAGAGGACCATAGATCAATGATCTGGACTCCAAAGCACCTGGACCGCAGATCAAAGATATGGACTCGCAACAACCACTCGACTCGTCATGCGTGGCACAAAGCGATGATGGTCGCGGCGCCTTGTGTAAGGCACAAACCGCCCCGAGGAGCGTGCGATGAAGAAGATGAAGTGCAGAGAGGAGGAGAAAAGAGAAGAGAGAGGATGGGACGCAAAATTTTTTAGTTATACCCTTCACTATTCCACGCACATCTGATTCAAAGCCTCTCTTTTGATTCAAATAAATATTGTATCAAACCAATATATATCATATGATTATATATGATTTTGTCAAAGTTGCTTCCATTGTTTTAACCTGATCCACGTCTTTATTTCCATGCCTTTTATCTCTTCTTCTTCTTCTTTTTTTTTTTTAAAAAATTAATATCCCCTGCACAATAAAATAGGATATGAATAGACTTTATATCAAAATATCTTTTTATCATATATTTAATTAAATGATAAAAAATATATAAAAAAGATAATTAAATAAGTATAATATTAATAAATCAATCCAATATATCTCAAGTCTAAAGTTAAACATAAAAAAACATAAAAAAATGTGATTACCTTTAAAATCGGTTGTTAGAAGTAACGATCTAAAAGTTTAAAAATAAAAGAAAAATAAAATGTTTATTACTTTTAAGATGGTTGTTAAAAATAACGGGTTTGAAAAGTTAAAAAAAATAAAATAAAGATAAAGGATGTCAATTATTTTTAAGATCGATCGTTACAAATAACTAGTTGGCTACACTCCGACCTCTATCTTGCCCTCAATTATTGTCTTATTCTCACGGTGCGAGTCTCACCTTTATCTGCAAATAGAAAGCTCTCCAACCCTCGTCTGGATCTGACTCGAGAACACATCAGATTGGGGATTTAATCTGATACCTCATCGTTGCCTCTCAATTCGCTGCTCAGCACTCGTCCACGTCTTTACCCCTCACCCTCTCCGCCTTGAGAAATGATTTTATATCTATTTGTGCTTGTTCGTTGTTCTTTTGAGGAGTGTGGCTATTTTGAAAGTTTTCATGTGCTAAGATCTAGAATCGCAGTTCAGGTGTTTGATTTTATGCCCTTGTGTATCTCTCTATTTTATATATGATGTCAAGTCAATATATTTCCCTTTGCCAATTTTTGTGTGTGAAGAAAATGAACTTTTTGGATTTTGCAGGGATGTTTTAGAGCTCGGCCTTCTTTGGATTTTTTTTTTTTTTTTTCATCTTCTTAAATTTCCTTTGATTTCTCTGGTACCAAGCAAATTGAATAGTAGTTAATTATTTTTCTCTATGTTTTTCTCCCATGTGCTTGCAGGCTCTCCTTGTCAAAATCTCTGATTTTCGAGAGTGAAACGTTGAAACAAAAAATGAATCACTGTGGTTACCAGATGAATTTCTTGACAAGCTGTGAGGAGAGGAGGATGGAAGAACCTGTGGTCTGCCCCAAACCTCGTCGGTTGAGTCTCCTAAACATAACCATTGATGATCATATCAGACCCCTGAAACGGCCAATCAAGTAATTTCCTTTTCCATTCCAGCCAGTCTTGCCAAATTTTCAATGTATTTTTAAGCCTTTTCTCCATATAAATTCTGATTTTTCTGTTTTTTAATTGTCATACAGCCGCAACCAATCATCAGAGATCGAATATTTAGGAGTTGGGGCGGAGCTTATGGACCTCTGCTCTAAATGTTACAGAGACTTCCGCTATCAAAGAGCAGCAAGCCGCTTCCGCTAAAGCCGCCATGGAGAAATCACTCAACCCTAGATCCGTTCCCTCACCTAATCAGACGACAGAATCGGACCCTTTAGCGCAATTCTTTTTTGGAACTACTTAGGAAGCATCATCTTCATCCTCCGTAATTTTTGGCGACGATCAAGGGTAGCCAAAGGCGGCGAACCGGTGTTGCAGTTGTAACAAGAAGGTTGCGCTTACTGGATTCACATGCAAGTGTGGGAGAACTTTCTGCGGCCCACATCGTTATCCGGAGAAGCACGAGTGTACGTATGATTTCAAGGTTTCTGCCCGTGATGCAATTGCCAAGGCGAATCCAGTGGTAAAAGCCACAAAACTTGACAAGATTTAGGATATGCTTTTGTTGTGCAACTTGTATTTTATTTGATTTTCAGCTGCTTCCACTTCTCCTACTCTTCCCTCAAATCCGTGCCTCCACTGCATCGTCTGTTGACACCGATTTGGAGCAAAAAGCTGGAGATAATTTTAAGACCGGTAATTGTGTACACAACCGATCTTAAAAGATACATTTAAGATTGGTTGTACACAAACGGTCTTAAAAATCTTACTTTAGGCAAAATATCTTAAAAAACCGGTTTAAAAAGTTGAAAAGTGATTTTTAAGATCGATTGGTCTTAAAAGTAGCAGACTTTTTAAACTAGTTGTATCGAGACCAAATTCAAAACCGATCTAAAAAAAGGATTTTCACCCTTCTTTGTAGTAGTGTCCCCTCTCTCACATGCATTAATTATATAAAATACTCCTACAATCTTATTTGGCAGGGAACAGCATTGTATCAAACCATGTCTTTAACATTAGCTCCCTTTCTTGGTTTCACTTTCATTTTGGAGCAGCATAACAAGACCACGTTACATGCTTATTATGTGCTTATACCTCTAATTAGATAAACACATAATAAGCATGTAATTTTAAGTATGGAATATGGACTCGTAGCATCACCATGCATGGTCACCACTTGCATGAAATTATTGTGTTATGTAGGGACTACGATTCAGGGGGCTCTTTCATTCTTAAATGCACTGAATCTTCATATTTTAATGTATTTACATGAAATGAAAACTCACATTACTGCAAAACTATTAATATATTTAATTCCCTTATTTGACTTCATGTAACATTTACACCATATTTTTGCTTTCAAATCAATGTTTTTAAAAGCTAAATCAGATATTGAACTAGAAAATTTAGTTAACGGTTCACAATTCTCATAGTTCAACCGGTTGGATTGACGGTTAAACTATAAAAGAAATAAACCCATTATAAGTTTAATTATTAACATAACAATATCATAATATATGAGCTTTCAATTAACAACGTATGGCAACAAATAATTTTAAAATATATTGAATTTTTTGAGAGGGTGAATTTTTAATTTTTAATTTTTTTTTAAAAAATTCTTTTCGTCTTTGTTTTCATTAGTCAAAAAATTGTCTTGTTTTCTAAACACCATTCTAGTTCCTGTCAAACTCCGGGTTGTAGCGGCTCCATTCTAATCCAACACGGCTTAACTATAAAAACAGTTTTCTTGTCCAAACTGAGTCATTTACAATTTCAATCAACTGGTCTAGTTCGATTCTTTAATCACTGCATCAAATTGTTTCCTCACAATAAACACCATAAATTCTTAGAAAAATTACACTAAGGTCTCTACAAACAAAAATAATGTCACAAAAATCTCATAGTTTGTCAATAACAAATAAAAGAGTAACTATTAATAAATAAAAAAGCTTTCATTGACATATCATGCGACTTTTCTAATATTATTATTTTTAATTCGAGTTTTGTTGTCATTTTCCCTAAATTCTTTCATTATGTACACGTACACACCACCATTTATGCTTCTTGTGGTAGTCACACAAAGCATATATACGGTATGTTTTACCCACCACCATTTATTGAAGGTTGTAACTTCTCATATCTAGTGTTGTCCATCCAATGACTTCCTTCTAAGTTTTTTATCTTCTGAAAGCTCTATTTTAAAACAATCTAAGTGGTCTATTGTGGGAATTATTTAAGTTCATATGCTGGAATTATTTGAAGTGATTCATAACCATGGATTGCCCATAGAAGGCATATGATTAGAAGGACTAAAGTGAAAACATGGGTTTTTAAAAAATATTTTTAAAACAAGGGCAAAAATGTCATTTAGCACATTTTCTTCATACCAACATTTTTTTCCCCTATCAACCTATTTTATTTTCCAGTACAGTTTTTGGCAAAATATTTTCTTTTCCAGCCCTTTCTTTGAATCAAACGGGCTCTAAGATTTTCTCCACTATCCTTAAGATCCTCCGTTGTTTGAAGCCATCACTACAAGGTCATCATGGATCATGAAACCGCCATACCCTTCCTCCACAGAGAAAGGTTTATTCCAAGTCCTAACATATAAATAGTTTTCTATCTCTAGGTTAATTTATTTTAAGTGATTTTACAATATACGGTACGGTGTAAATATTTGAGAAGGTCGCAGGAATAATATTATGATGACAGCTTGAACTTCCATTTGGTAACCATAATAGGCCAAGAAATTGATGTAACGGTTAGCTTCTCTTGAAAAGATTTCGAATGTATAAACCCAATCTCGTATAAGAATGATTGATAGAATGATTCTGTGTCAGATGGTTGCTTATGAGATGCAAAGCTTCAGACGGGTCTATTTTTGAACCACTAGTTTCTCTCAACCTCCCTCTTGCGTGGCCTCCTCAGGCTTCACCTTCCAAGAAATGAAACGATGTCGTTCCGTTGTATGGCGCTTAAATATTGAAAGGAAGGAAGACGTGCCACGCATCTCAAACTAAACCCAACCAAAAATGTTTGGTGAAAATAATTTTGAACCATCCTTTTTATAATATCCTGATTTTTGGACCTTGAGACTTGAGTTGCTTATGGACATTTTGTAATAACCCCATTTGCATGTAAATTATTGTATGAAGCTATTTAATATTATATTATTGAGATATATGGAACTTTCATTAAAAATAAGGCAAATGATATTTGTTTCCATCTAATTGGCTAATAAAGGAATATTATTGTAAAGGAGACACATGAAAAGGTGGATGATCATGAAAGGGACACCTAAGTAGACACATGAAGGTAGATAATTATGTAAGGGACACCTAATCACCTATGTGGTAAAATAATATTTAAAGGAGAAAAAATGAGGACACATATGCATAATCAATTAATTAAGGGATACCTAGGGGACACATAAGCTACTAAGGTGTGTTGGCTCTCGAAGTTTTGATGATAATAAGACTTAATTAATTAAGGCCTGTGTTAAAGAATGATTTGCGTGCGTTCTTGGTTACTCAAGAAATTCTCTTGATTGAATTGAAACTTCTTTTGAAAATCTGTTAAAAACTATCCGTTATTACTTTCGGACATTACTCAAGTAATTGGTAATTGCTCCGCAAGTAATTTAGCTAAATCAATATTACTTTACGTTACTCAAGTAAAGCTTTTAACTCCACCATATTTAGTTCTTTGTTAGTTAAATCGACATTACTTTCAAGTTTACTCAAGTAACTTTTTAGCTCCACAAGTAATTAGTTTATTCAACATTACTTTCCGAGGTTACTTGAGTAATATATTTTGATTTGCAAGTAATATGGACCCAGTCGTTTGTTACTCAAAAAACTACTTTCAAAATTATTCAAGTAATGCAGTTTTCTCCGCAAGTAATTTTATTACTTTCAAGCATTACTTGAGTAAGACTTAATAGCTCAGCAAGTAATCTTGAATTGATTACTTTCTCCCTGAAGCTATTCGACATTACTTGTGTGGTTACTCAAGTAAGCTTTTTCTTCTCCGCAAGTAATTGCATTATTTTCTGACATTACTTGAGTAAGGTCTACAAGTAATCTAGTAACGTTGTTTCTGTTCAAAGCTTCTCTATATTACTTTCGAAATTACTTGAGTAAGCTTCGCAAGTAATTTCGTGAATATGATTCTAACACTTTTGTTACTTGAACAACTTGATATTACTCAAGTAATACTTATCCAAAGTATTTTATATCTTGAAAATATAAGATATTGCTCAAGTAATCCTTTAACCTACCCGAGTAAGTTATTGCAAAATTCCAAAATCCATCAGTATGTGCTTAAACTCTGATCTAATCACTATGGGTTATCTTTTATCTACTCTTAATCACTCTCAAAACTTATTTATATCATATCTAAACATCTTTTTGAGTTGATTTCGGTTGATTAACCCTTGTTTAATGTGAGATTAGCCGAAAAACATTTCAACGTGTCAGAAACATTTATTGCGCTGAAAAAGAAGAACATGCAAACAGAATTAAAGCGTGTAGCAGTCGAAGACATTCCTTCGAGGCATACTTATTCCAGCTATTATTCTGAGTCAACCTTCTGCTCAAGTCCAATCGACGGTGAAGCATTTAATGAAGCAACGGTTGACTATTTACAAACGGAGTGCACCTGTGCCTAACGGAAAATATGAAGAGTCTCAATGGCTATTTTACAAAGCTTCTAAAATGGCATTAATGGCGAATGCTATAAAATCTCACCACATTCAATTCCACCACCAATCGAAACACTGCATTCAATTCGAATCTATTGCAATCTATTGTTTCATTAATTTCATTTAATATCTTCGGATATTATTCTTTACTTCGGATATTATTCTTGTACTTAACATTTGTAAAATGTTTATCACTTATCTACTCGTGAGGAGTTTCTAAACACTTATTTGATTTGTAAAATCTTTTGTCGTCTTCACTTATTTTACACCGAATAAATGTCTACACATGTAATCCTAAAATTATTGTGTTATTGCTTTCCCCGCTTTTAAAAATGTTGATGTTCCAATTGTAATAGGAACCTGATGGTTATGAAGTAATTTATTATGGTAGTTATGTAAATCTTGGATCTTTTTTATTAATTAGCCAAAACTTAAATCCTTGGTTCAGTGTATACTATGAGGACCATTTTATACCCATTTTTCGTTGCTCCGCATGTGAATTCTCTTCGAAAGACTATAATGGCCGACAAACTTAATTTATTATTAGCGTAGAGGAAGTTATAATAACTATTTTTTATTATATTATATTTGCTTATATGCGGATATTAAATTTGTGTATAATGTATAATCTTGGTAGTTAGAGATATTTTAGGATCTAATCGGATTATGGAATTCAAATTTTGTAATTGCTTTTTTGTTTTATAATTCCTAGATATTAGAATCTTCCTTTTATAATTCTTAAGGTTGTGGAACCTTAAGTGTGGGTGTACAATTACAACTTGTAAGGGGAGTGAGTCCTAGTAAAAGGATCATCTCAAGTACGAGTGTGTAATTGTATCGTGGTTATTTGGTTACAACTTATAAAGAGGAGTAAGGCCTAGTGAAAGGATTACTCGAGAGTTACAGAGTGTGCAATCAAGTTTTGAGATAGTGAAATCCCAGAGTGTTTCTGGGAATTGGACATAGGTCAAGAGTTGGATCGAACCAGTATAATCTCTTATGTTCATTGTTCTTCTCTTCTTCTCTGTTTAAGTGTTCTTGAGCAATTAGCGAAAGATTTTTTATAATCACCTATTCACCCACCTCTAGGTGATATTCCATCTTCATTTGGAGTGGCCACATGAAATTTAAAGAGGAAAAGATAAGTGACACATGTGCATATTTTATTGTTAATTTGTGCCACCTAATCATCTTATCTATTAAGCAAAATATTGATGATTATCCAAATGGCCATGTGTCACATAAAGGAAAGAGTTAACAAGTTAAGTAAACACTTAAGCATTTCATGTATTAATTGAAAGGGACACTTGGACACCTTATTTAATGTGTTTTGAAGATTAAAATTCTTCCTCCATAAGCTATCAAATTTGTCCAAATAAGGAGGAGGAGAGAAAGTCAACAAAACTTGCAAAATAAGCCAAGTTTAAGGGATATTTTGTAAGGGCACTTTGGTCATTTGACTTGGGGATTTTAAGTGCCTTCTTGACATATTTAAGACATTATTCACTCCCTTTTTGCTTGAGTATTTCATTCAAAGAGAAGAGCTCAAGAGAAGTCAAGAATTTTCTAGAAATTAAAAAGGGAGAAAAATCAAGAGAAAGAAAGGATAAGACCAAGGGGTAAAATGGTAATTGGTCAAAGGAGATATTTTTGGTTGGCTCATGACCTCTATATAAGGACTCCTTCCCCTCATTTGTAAGGCACCAAGTTGCCATAAGAGAGAAAAGAAAAGAGAGGAAAGGTTAGTGCAAGTGAAAGAAGAAAGAAGGAAGCAAGAAAGTTGAGAACTAAGGTAAGTTAGCTATGGTATTTTGTGAAATTTCCTTCTATCTTCATGAACATGTTGAAGGTCCTAATGAGCAACTAATGTATGATATGTAGAAGCTTAGGCCAAAAACAACAAGGAGTTTAAGGAAGGAGAAGTTCAAGGAAAGCAAAGCTCAAAGTCAAGTAAGTACTTTCCTTAACACACTTATGGCTTTGTGACTTGGATTTAACTTCTTTTCATGATATTTGATGGTTATGGGAATCAATATTCCTAAAGGGAGGTTTTGCTCAAAGTTGATATAAATGACTTAACATGAGTTTTAAACCAAGAATATGACTTAAAAAGGAAGATTAGGCAAGAACTGTGAAAGATATGGACTTGAAATGATAATTTATTCAAAGTAATATTTGAATTATGGAAAATTGCAAAAGTGACGAGTATTATTTATAATCATACGAAGTGCCGTCACCGGGAGCTTTTAAAAGAATTTGGAGAAAGTAACTGACAGTTTAAGTTTGCCAGGTAGTAACCTTAATCCTCATATGCTTTGTATGTCTCTGTATGTATGTTTTACCATGAATATGAATGCATTTGGTTGTTAATGTTTTGCTAGGCGCTTTGGTACCGGAATCTGCTGTGTGCGACTAGGGCATTGCTATGCCCTGCAGTATGTGCTATGTGTTATAGAGACTGCTTGTTCTGGATTAGGCCTTGTGCCTCACTGTGTGTGACTCACTGAATGCTTTATAGTTTGTGCTTATGGTTTTCTTACATGCTTTGGTTATACTTTGTATATGAGATTAACGGTTACTCTGGGATCATTCGGGATTCTAGCCTCTATTGCTATCTGTATATGGTACAGTTTATTGGATGTAGCTCTCAGACGGATATAAGCAAATGGAGGTATTGGACCAATTCCAAATTATTCAGAAATTATTGTAATAATTTTATGTAATTATATCCTAGATTTTGTAACCAAGATTTGTAATTTATCGTTAGTATACTATGCCTAAACCGTTTTACTACTGTGTTGCGCTATATTGCTCTGATCTGGAATATATTATTGAGAAGGTGTGTCAGTTGGATTTAATAAATAAAAGTATCACCTACCCGTCACCTGAAATATGGCAAGGCCAGTAGGGGTGTAAAACTTTTCACTCTCCAATTATGATCGTGTGTGCGTGATGCAATTTATATTCTCATTTTGTGATCATCGTGGATTCAAGTGTCAACAGTAGATAGAAAGATTAAATGGAGAACAGTGCGTTTGGAGTCAATTGAGAGGTAATGGAGAAAAGATTAAATGGAGACATCCTGTGCCACTGAAATTGGTCATTAAAGAATGCTTTTCTGGGTTTAGGGGGAAAAGTTCAGCTATTAGATGCAAAAATCCAATCATGTTCAGAATATTTGACATTTCACTTTGCCGTTATTTTATATCTACACTTGATACATAGAAAGCACACAGTGCAACCCTATAAAACCATACATTAACTCAGAACCCTTTTGGGAAGCCATGCTTTGCTCTAGCTTTAATTTTACTTGTAAATTAATCTAAGTTTGACTTATATACTACATAGGTTTAGATCATTTCATTTGGAGAGAAGCTATAACATTTAAACTAGTCTAATTGATAGCAGAACATTTCTTTCTGATTTCGCCCTTTTTCCCAGTTTTGACCTCAATGTTGCCCATTTTGACCATGGCCTTCCCAAATTCCACCTTAAATTTGTTCCCTCCCAAGTACCTCTGAACAAAGGGCTTTGTGGAAGCATCACTCCATAGTACTTGATCAGATTGCAGAATTCCTTGCCCCTTCCTCAGATTACCGAAGTACGACGTGTCGAACCGGTTTTGCCTTCCGAAATCAAACGCCACCCGGTTTGAGCCGTGGCTGTTTTCAGGGCAAAGTGCCCGGAGTTGAGGCAAGAAGGAAGGGTTGATGGTAGGGTCAGGACCACCATTTCCGTTGAAGTTGTAGAGTCTGTTGCTGAAGAATAAGCAGGCTGTAGTTCCAATGGTATGCGCTCCTATATATTCAAATATTAATTAATTAAGTAACACCTGAAAGCTAAATGCAGGATGTAGTTCCAAAATCTTGTATGTTCATAGTGAATTTAGTTCCAATGGTATGCCCTCCTATATATTCAAAGTAGGCTCATACAGGGGAAGTTTATATATAATATCAATTGAGCAAAATTTTGTAATGGTTTATTATATGGTGAATAACTAGTATAAATTGTTAGTTGTTGATCACAAGCCGAACATTGAAATTCCTATAGATAATCAATCAAATAGAAAAGAAACCATAAGCACCGAGGAATGCGTTTCCTTACTAGTCCTTAAGGTATGTTTGGTTTGAGGGAACGGGAGGGGAGGGGAGGGAAAAAATCTTTTGGGAGGACATTGACCATTTTGCCATTAATGAGAGGAATATTCTTTTTTGGTGAGAGTATATTTTAGGAATATTGAAAATTATCTATGACCAATTTTGTAAAGATGAGAGAAAAAATTTCTCTTTCAACTTTCCCTTCCACTCCCTCCCCTCCCCTCCCATTAAGGAATTTTTTTTTATACTAACTATATTAACTAACTTACTTAATCTAATCAAATTAGACAAATTGGTCTTGTATTAAGGACAATAAGGAGTAGTATATTTTAGGAAGAATTTCAGTTAACCCCCATATGACCAATTTTATTTCTGTTAACCCACAAAAGATTATGAAATTCCATTGCACCCCTTAAGGACTAAATGAAAATAACTTTTGTGGGTAAAAAGACATTAATGCCCTTGTTTTAATTTTATTAAAAAGAGGTCTGATTGTTGTTGGCCATTGAAGCTTCGACATGAACAAGTGAAATATATATATGAACAACACAAATTAATTTGTTAACAAAAAAACATAGGATTATGAATAAGTTCCATTTGTAAGAGTCCAACTCCTCATGAACAAGTGTAATAAAGAACGCAAATTGAACAAGTGTAATAAACATAAGAACAACACAAATTAACAAGTCTTATTTGCAGCTCTACAACTCTTCATGCACAGTGGAATAAGTATTACAACAACACAAATTATCGAGTGGCCAGAGCTCCTGGCCGGTGCCAAAGCTTCAATGGCTGGCCGTTCAAGGAAACTTTGGCCTTGCGACCGTCAATGACCGGAGCGCTCCAGCGACAATTAAACATTTTTATTAAAAAAATAAATAAACTAAAGGCATTATTGTCTTGTGAGTGTTAAGTAAAATTTTCCCTATATTTTTTTCATGAATTCAATTGTGAATAGTAAGACTTTTTATATATTTTGTTTTTTTAATTTTATTTATAAACATTTTAAGAATAAACTTTAAGAAAAATGACATAAAAACATCACTTGAACTTCAAATTTCTATTGATAACAACAAGAATGAGATTAATAAGAGTAAAGAAATTGACAACTCATTTTGTTTAGAAATCACCTATTTAACATTTTGAAGTTCAAGTGATATTTTCTTGGAATTTTCCCTAATCTTTATAACAACCTAGTTTTCAAGAATTATGAGAGTTGGAGAGAGAGAGAGAGTGAAGTTACCAACAAGAGTTACAAGGTCTTGAGTGTTGAGGCCCCTATCAGCAAACTTCTTCTTCTGGAGATCAACAGAATCTGAACGAGCCGGCATGTTATTGACATCTGAAGCCTTCGATACCCTCCCATCTCTTCTCCCCGTAGGAACTTCCCATTTTACCCCTCCACTCTGCATTTATCCCCAACCATATCATCGTTCTTATTTATCCCCTCACGTACGTACAAACAGTAATACGACCACTGTCAGAAGTAACTGTAACTAAAGTCAGTTAGTTAATTACCAGAACAACAGAATCACGAGCAGCAAGGGCAAGTACGTCAGCACAAGACACAACACCAGGGCATGCTGCCTCCAGCTGTGTCTTGGCGTCGTCGATGACCTCGAACCCTCTCAACCCGGGAATGACGGTTCTCTCTGTCCCAGAGCCGGCCACGAGGATTGACGCGTCACAGCCTTGGACGAAGCAGTCGTGGAATTGCATCCTCAATAAGCCAGCAGCCAGAGACGGATCTGAGTTGACATGAGCTTGAACCGTGGATCTAACAATTGACTCAGCTTGAGGGCACGACGTTGAGTAAAACCCTAGACGGGTTCCGTGGCCATGCACACTCACAAGAAGTAAAGCCACAGCACTGTAAAATAATAATAACAAAAACCTTAGGCTGTTGAAGAAACCAGAAGCCTCCATTGTTTTATTAATTTGAACTCAATGATGAGAGATGATATTGGTGATGAAGAAGTTGTGGTTATAATTTATAGGGTTTTTGAGGCTTTAATGTATGTGGGGTCAAGAACTTGGAGAATCAACAATGAGTAAGAGAAGACGGCTAATGTTTCCAAAACCAAGTGCAATATACGTGGGTTTGAGGTCTAGCGTCCCTTCCGCTTCAATCTTCTTCTTTTTATTGAAAAAAATAGATGAGTTGGGTTTTGGGGGCTTATGGAGACTAGGGCATACCTCCAGGTTTAAAGAGCATTTACAAAAGTAGTTACAGATTGTTCATCAATTAGGAAATCACATCGGTGGGATTTGAATCCACAATCTTATGGTTATGAGCAAACCTTTTATCGATTAAACCACTCTTTGTTGGCTTTTTCCTCTTCAATCTAATGTTTATGATAACGCCCTCATTTTTAAAAAATAAAAAATAAAAATGGAATCTTATATATGGAAAAGTAGACATTATTTTAGAGTCACTTATTTGTATACAGTTGGATATAATACTCATTTCATCCTTAATGTAAGAATTAATTAACTAATTTGATTAGATTAAAAAAATTAGTTAATATAAATTTATTTTTCTAAAAGGACATAACCATTTTTCTTTAATTCCCACCCTTATCTCCTTTGGTTATTGTTGAGGGAATATCAACCGGACTAATCTGAGAAGAAATTGATAAATATGTAAAATAAATATTATATTTAGAACCAAAATAAACTCCGCAACTATATCTTTAAAAGTATTATTTAATATTTGGTAGTATTGGATTAGATTTGAGCATTACCTGGTACCCAATGGAGGGCATAAGAGAACAGCATCCACAATAATATGTGCGTGCATGGAAGGATATTAGAAAGAAGAAGTCAAAGTGGATTTGAAGACAAATAGAGACAGTGATGGAGCAAGTGGGGTTTAGGAGCATTTAATATATAACATTTTTCATCAATATATGTAAACTCGATTGATATTATTGGATAGAGAATCCGATTGTGTAATTATATGTATAGTACGACGTATTTAATTACTTCCTGGTATCGTTCAAATCAATTAATTAAAGAACTCACGTGCCACAGCTGGCTCCTACACAAGTTAAAGTTGAGAATTATTTTTAATTTATTCTTGTGCATACGTATCTTTCTATAAGAGATAATCTTATTTAAGACGTAGTCAGACATTAAACCCGTGGGTAATTAATAAGAATTTGTTAAAATTTTGGTGGGGTCTCAACGAAGATTCAAACCTTAATTCACTAACTATTTTCATCGCTAAATTCAATCTAGTTGGAAAAATCGAGTATCGATCATACGAGTAATAATTTATAGTGGGTACGTGTTAAGAGTGAACGTATGGAAGGGGAAGGAAAATGACGGATATAGATGGTTAGCGGTGGACAAACTTGGGCTCACAGATTTTGTATTCTAGTGAAGTGGGAGAATAACCCTCTCACGCGTGAGGGTTTTGGCTGCATTATGCATGGGGCCTCGTATTGATTAATTATACTTCATCCCCTTCTATATATAAGTAATATTCTTTCACATGGAATTGGTCCTGCATATAAATAAATATTTGTGCTTGTTTAAAAATTTAATGCACTTTTTCTATTTTTAATATTAATTGTTTTCATGTTTCTCTTAGTTTTTTCCATTCATCATTTTCTTTCATCTCTTTTCTTATTTACTCCTTCCGTTTCTACATATGTAAGGTCCGTTTAATTCAATTGTGGTGTTTAATAAAACAAATAAAATTAATTAAAAACAATAAATATGTAGGAAATATATTTTTCAAATATGCCCTTATTTATGAATGAGTGAGAGAGATAGTAATAATAAGAAAAATAATGAAAGAGAATATATAAGGAAAAGATAAAGTGAGTAGTGAGAAAATATAGAAAATGAGAGATAATAAAGGGAATGAGTCAACATGTTAATTAATGCAATGTATGAAATTAATTAAGGGTAAAAAGGGTACAAACTTATTTATTAGTTATATAAACTCAAAGAGGACATTATAGAAAAGACATGCCTATTAAGAAAAAAAAAAAGAATCTTATAAATATGGATGGAGGAGTATTCTCCACTCATACCATGTTAAATAAGGATATACTTAAAAAAAACATTACATTATTTAACATTCATTTTTTTTAACTAACATTTTGATGTATGTGACTTGGTTAGTTGTTACTCACTCTAGTCCATTTTATAAGAAGTCTTCTAGAAGAAAATTTTAGTCATTTTTATAAGACATTCTAATAGTTTTAATGAGTATTAAATATATATATTTTCAATATATCTATATTTAATAACAGTAGTGAGATAGTAGAAATTAATATATGATGGAGGAGTTTAGTGTAATATAATCAACAAGGTTTATACTACAAATCACTTAAATTTTATGAAAATTTTAAGGGTCAAGGTGCATATTTGTCAAACAACTATTACCTAAGGAGCAGCCAAAATAACTATCGAGGGACTAAAATTGCCAATCAACAATTAAAAAGTGGAAAAAAAACACAATTTGGAGTAGATTCAATGAACTATTACCCCATCATCGTCTTTGTCTCAAATCTTCCATTGACCGTCATAGTGTCGATGACGCTCGGATTTCCAAAGCTTTCTATTTTGTGTTCCCACTTACCCTCTTGAACTCATCCAAAAGAGTCCACAACGCTCGACCCAAGACACACCTTACACCCTGGTTCCATCCCTTCTATACCACAAGTAGCAACCGCCGCCGTAATGCATGCTCCCATGGGTCCCATCTCTCATTAGTGTTTTCCTTTTCCAACAAAAAGGCTTAACCGCTTCTTTTCTCCAAAGATTTCCACTCAGTCTACGCCAAATTGTCTCACATTTTAACTTAATTGTGATAGTTGTTTTTTTTTTCTAATAGTTATTTGGTGTTTTTTTTCCACTTTTAATAGTTATTTGGTTTTTTCACTTTTTAATTGTTGATTGACAATTTTGATCTCTTCAATAGTTATTTGGCCCGACGCTCTTTGGGTAATAGTTGTTTGGCAAATTTGCACCTTCACCCAAATTTTAATGATTTTAACTATTTTTATTGGTACGTATGAATTAGTTGGAAACTTCATATAATTTGGACTAGAGGGAGATCTTATATATAAGTCACACCGGAGAGTATATATTTTCTTGCATCTTTAGTTTAGTTACGTGAAATTGAATACCGTTTGAGATAATAAGTTACATAGTTTAGATAATTATATATCTGAATGATATCACTTGTGTAAATACATATTAATTTGATGATATGGGTATATTGAATTTTATATCGACTCTTTCTATGGAAATTTTTATTATTTGTTTTGATTCATTGGCTGACCTTTATGTCACGTTTGATTTAATTTTTCAAAATAACAATGTTTCATGTAATAGTGCAGATAATTTGGCAAGATAACGTGTGAAATATTACAATAGAAGGTGAATATATTTTTGATGTAATCACTGGACTGAAAATTTATAAAGTTAAAATATTTTGGATAACGGTCGAGCTATGCCTTATGATTATTGTTATCAAAAACTAGTGTAAAAATGTAAAAACTTATGTTTTTATCGCTTTTATGGGTATCAATATCTAAGTTGTCTACATTTTCTAAATTTTCTTCATTAAAAATGGTAAAATGAACTTGTTATAAGAGCAAGAGAAGATGACATGAACTCGATATAAGATGATGTGTTTGATTTGAATCAATTGATATAATTTAGGAATTGTTAAACACTACTAGAAATTCTAAATATAGCGACGAATTTGCTACGGAATTTATTCCGTAGCAAATTCCAAAAATTTGCGACGAAATTGTTTTTCCGTCGCAAATAAAAAAATTTGCGACGAAGTCAATTCCGTCGAAACTTTGCGACGGAATTGAATTCCGTCGCGCAAATTTTGCGACGAATAGACTTCCGTCAAAGGTTTGCGACGGAATTGAATTCCGTCGCAAGGTTTGCGACGAAGTCAATTCCGTCTCAAATGGGCGGCCAAAAAAGGCCGCCCATTCTCAAAGATCTTGCGACGGAATTTAATTCCTCGTCGCAAAGTTTGCGACGGAATTAAATTCCGTCGCAAAGTTTGCGACGGAATTAAATTCGTCGCAAATGGGCGCAAAAAAGGCCGCCCATTCTCAAAGATCTTGCGACGGAATTCAATATCCGTCGCAAAATGTTGCGACGGATATTGAACTGGCCGCAAAAGGGACCATTTTTTGCTTTTTGCGACGGACGTGTTGTCCGTCGCAAAAAGCTCTTTGCGACGGCATATTCGTAGCAAAAAGGGCGGCATAATGCCGCCCTTTTTACTTGCTTTTTGCGACGGAATCAATTTCCGTCGCAAAAAGTATTTTGCGACGGAATCCGGTTCCGTCGCAAAATTGGATTTTGCGACGAAATGGATTCCTCGTCGCAAATGACGAGGTCATTAATGACCTCGTCTTCCTCCTCCCTTGCCCGACTGAACTTTCCCCCCTCCCCACCCCCGCCCCCCCATCTCCCCCCCCCGGCCGCCCTCGGCTCCCCCCGGCGCCCTCGGCTCCTCCCCCCTTTCGACGCGCGCCCTCGCTCCTTCCCCTCCCTCGGCTCACGCCCTCGGCGACGGTCAAGCCGCGCCCCCGGCTCCTCCTCCTTCCGCTCCTCCGCCCCTCGGCTCCCCCTCCGGCGCCCTCGCTCCTCCCCCCTTCACTCGCCACCATCTCATAGCCCCCGCCTCGCCACCATCTACGCCCCTCGCCCGCCCGGTGTGATTTTTTTTTTTTTGAAACACTTCTATATGATTTTATTACTGACACACAAAATTATTGTAGGTACTTAGTATTAAGATCTTCACAAGGGAATTATCAAACAAATCCTAACACTTATAATTTTACAGGTTAGCTTGAAGTATATTTTTTTGCTTATAGTTATATGATATCTATGTTAGATTACATAGTGGAAATATGTATGTTGGCAGAAGATTATCAATTATATGAGTTTAGATTTTTTTTTGTTTTGTTTTAGTATCTTCTTTGGCTGAATCTATTAATTACATAAAGATCTCTATACGCAATGTATTTATTAATTTGGATTATAGTTATAGTGTGTAGAAGATTTCATGATTTTTTTAATTATTGAGTTTTAATAATTTTGATTTTTTTAATCTTGCATTGTTTTTTGGGACGAAAATAAATTACAAAAGTAATCAAAGCCTTATACCGCTAAACCAACCCTATGTTGGTAATAATATTTTATTTTAATTAGTTTACTTTGTGTACATGTTATTTGTTTTTTTTTTTGTTCCCTTTAAAATAAAATATTCCCAAATGTATAGGATATTAATTTATCTAGCACTTTTAATGTTAGGTGAAAGTATACTTTTTTTTATAAATATTTTTATAGAAAGTTTGTACTTTCAAGGCATTTTTAGTATTTTCAATATAAAAAATTTATTAATTTACTAATTTTTTTTTGGAATTTTAAGTTTGCAACATAAACTCACGCTTAAATGAAAAAAGGAGCAAAAAATTGCAATAAACATTAGAAGTCGTAAAAACGAAAATTGGAAAAAAATTTATTCGGCTAAATATTCTTTATTCTTTTTAAAAATATCTTATAAATATTCCTTAAAAAGTATACATGGAAAAAAAATACCAATTGCACTTTAAAATTTCAAATCAATGGTTTATTTATTAAAATAATTTGTAAATTGATAAATTTTATATTAAATACTTATTCCGTTGAATTGACCACTTTTATATATTTGTTGCATGTTGAGATGTTAATTAATTTAGTAACTCGAACTAGCTAGGAAATATGGAAGGCAACCATGATAGAAGTTGGATGTACAATCGTCTAACCGATAAAGACAACTAACTCTAGCATTCTTGGCGGGTTTGAAAGAGTTCATCGAATTTGCTTTGGCACATTCATCTAATTCAAGTAGGGAGATCAGGTGTCCGTGTGTCAAATGTAGGTGTTTAAGATTTCAAGATTTTGAGGAGGTTAAAATCCATTTGTGTAAAAAGGGCTTCATGAAAGATTATGAGTGTTGGGAATGTCATGGCGAAGTCCGACGTACACCGACACACGAGTGGTTATTACGGGGACGAGTAGTCATCGAGACAACCTTAATCAATATGAGCAAGTTGGTTATGGACGCCGCGGACCGCGATCGGCCGATATTTCGATCCCGTTACTCATGATGAACCGTCATACATGGGAGAGGAGACCAATACACATAGTCAACCATCATACATGGGAGAGGATCCTCATCCGGAAGCCGATAGGTTCTATAAAATGCTCCAAGAAGCGCAACGTCCGTTATGGGAAGGTTGCGAACACTTTGAAAATAGTGAATATTCATCGCTATCGGCTACCCTAGCAACACTAAGCTTGAAGACCGATCATCATATGAGTGAGAGGAACTACAACGAAATGATGCAGATCATAAGCAAGGTTGTTCCCAAAGACAATAATTTGCCGAAGGATTTTTACCAAGCAAAAAAAGGTGAAAGAGCTTGGGCTTGGATGTGAAAAAATCCATTGCTGCCCTAGAGGATGTATGTTGTATTACAAGGATGATGCTTTGAGCCGACCAGTTGTAAATTCGTGGACATGATAGATATAAAGTTGTGGGAAAGGAAGGAAAATGACCCGTCAAGCATTAAGCAAGATGTGGTACTTTCCTCCGGTGCCCGACTTCGAGATTGTATGCATCGAACAAACAAATACTCACATGAGATGGCATCGGAGCATCACGGATGAAAACTTTGTGACGCATCCATCCGAGGCCGAAGCATGGCGTAAATTTGACGAGGTGAATCCTTCCTTTGCTATGGATCCCCGTAATGTCCGTCTTGGTCTATGTTCGGACGGGTTCGCTCCTTTTGACAATACGGGCGGGAATTATTCCCGTTGGCCCGTCATTGTGACACCGTACAACCTCCCACCTTCTATGTGCATGAGAAGAGAGTTTTTGTTCCTTAACGCGTTAATCCCCGGGCCATCCAACCCAAAAAAGAAGATAGATGTGTACCTCGTGCCTTTGATAGACGAGTTGAAGATGTTGTGGAGTGAAGGGGTTCGACGTATGATATATCATTGAGCCGAATTTCACAATGCGTGCCGCCTTAATGTGGACGATAAATGACTTCCCCGCATATGGTATGTTGAGTGGCTGGCAAACGTCCGGAAAGCTGGCATGCCCGGTATGTCTTGAATGTAACATGGGTTTTAGCTTGCAACACACGTCACAAAGTCTCGTTGGTTTGACAGCACCGGCGATTCCTACCCCGATCATCCGTTCGGAGAAATAGAAAAGACTTTACGCGAAATGTTGTCGAACAAGCAGATCAACCTCGTCGTTTAAGTGGCCAAGAAATATGGGACAGGTCAAGTACATTCAAAGTGTCGAAGAGGGGGCCACTTCCAAATAACCCGAGGGATATGGCGTTGATCATCACCGGAACAAACGCAAAGATCTTCTCGGGAACTACCATATTGGAAAGATCAATTGTTAAGACACAACCTCGATGTCATGCATATCGAGTGGAATGTGTTTTGCAATATTCTCGTACACCGTGATGGACACCAAGGGCAAGACGAAGGACACAATCCAACGCAAGACTAGACATAGAAGCGATTTGCAAAAGGCCTCGCTTTGCATTTGCCGCAAATGGCACGGACGGATTTCCAAACCTAGAGCGCCTTACACATTCAACAAAGAGCAGAATTTAGAATTGTTGCAATGGGTTAAAGATCTGAAACTCCCGACGGTTATGCGTCAAACTTGAAAAGATGTGTCAACATGCACGAGGGGAAGTTATTCGGGATGAAGAGTCATGATTGTCATTTTTTTTCCGTGAGATTGTTGCCGTGGGCCTTCAAAGCACTACCGAATCATATATGGTCTATTCTCGACTGAATTTTCCATGTTCTTTAGAGAAATATGTGCTTCGAGCTTAATGTTGAAAAGTTACGACACCGGAGACGAGCATGCCCATAATGCTATGCAAGTTAGAGATGGTGTTTCCTCCTAGCATGTTTGACTCAATGGAACACTTGCCTGTTCACTTGGCCTACGAAGCAAGGGTAGGAGGGCCACAACAATATAGGTGGATGTATCCGTTTGAGAGGTAATACATATATTTCTTTCGCGCTGTTATTAATTGACCGACATGGTGCTTTAATTTATAAATACCCTCTGATATTCCATTGTAGGTTTTTACGCACACTTAAACACAAGATCAAAAATCCAAGGTACGTTGAAGGATCTATCGCCGAAGCATATCTAGTCGAAGAGGCCGCAAAATTTGCGTCATACTATTATCCCCCGAAATGATGACAAGATGGAGAGGGGTACCCCGCAACGATGCTTTGCCGGTGATACGAGTGATCAAATATCAATATTTAATTATCCAGGGCGAGTCGTGGGAAAACATTGGAGGTCAACTCTTGACGGAAGAGATAAGCAAGTAGCAGAGTGGTACATTCTAAACAACCGTGAAGAGGTCGCCCGGACTTAAAGTAAGATTTTTTTTTCTATTACGGTAAATATTAAAGTATTAACTTCAGTTCTTTGTTACAGCTTTCTACTCTAATTGGGTCCGATCGGACAATCCTTCAATGTCGGCGTCACAAGTTGATCAATACACGAACTCGAGTTTCCAAAATGGTTTCGTCAATATTTCGTGAAAAATCGACCAGATCCCAATAAAGTTGCGTGGAGTTTATCTTATGGAGCTGCAATTAGTGTTACCCGATGCAACAAATATATAATCAATGGGTATCGATTTTCAACTGTTGACGCGACGCAGTACACTATGTTGCAATTACGGTGTATGTTGTCGAGGTGACCAAGTTGGCGGGGTGGAGACTAACTACTACGGGAAGTTAGTTGACATAATTCAGCTGAGTTACCCGTGGGACAAGGTGGTGACCCTTTTTAAATGTGAGTGGTTTGATAACGGTCCGCGTGGGACAAAAGTGGACAAACATGGAAATATTGAGATCCACTGACAAGGAGATATACGGTTAGTTATGACCCATTCATCCTTGCTCAACAGCAAGAACAAGTTTACTATACATCATACCCCACATCCCGCCAAGGGTGGGTGGGAGTTATCAAAACCAAAGCACGGAATATTATACCTAAGTCGAAAGAGTCGGAAGCAAATGACGGCATGAAGGAACCGTTCAAGCTGATGTGGAACATGTATTGCCCATAAACATCTTCGACGATGAAGTACCAAGGAATCTCTTTGATTCTACTCGTGGATTTAGAATTGATTCCTATACAAATTGACGATCGAATCGACGATGAGGCGAAGTGATGTACTCGATAGTGAATCTGAGTTCGATGACTATGAGACTTCGAGGAAGCCGTGCAAGCGATGTCGATGAACAGGAATCGTCTGGTTGATTTGTGTTAGTTCTTTGTTTCGACGATCTCGTTATACTACATACATTGTTACTTCGCTACTATAATATTAACCAAATATCTTTTTTTTATTTATATTTTTTGACATTATGTCTATAAGTGTTCGAAATGGAGCATCCAGAGGACGTTCAAGTAGTGGACGTGGTCGTGGTCGAGCCCGACCCCTTCCTATAAGAGGGGTAGGGCGACGCCATTTGCTCCCTCCGGAGGTAGAGGGTCGCACTTCCCCGCAGGTGCCATTTGATATGTCATCTTCACCGTCGGGTTATAATGCATCTTCACCGTCGACGCTTCATATGTCGTCGTCACCGTCTACCCACACCGATCCACAAAGAAGGAGACAACAGTTTACTTTACCATTTCGATTGATTTACGTATTTTTAGTTTCCCGAAATCATCTATGTACAAATATCTTCAATATTTCACATTCCTTCCTTAGCACACTGGGTCGCCTCATAGCCACGTCGGGGAAGAATGGAGTTCCTCCGACACCAATATGGGGCACAACATCCTTCGACAGGAAGCTTTGGATCTGTCTGACGACAATGATGAGTAAGTCATGCCAAGTTACCAATAATGTTACAAATTTCTACTCTAATTGATTTGTATGCTAATATTTGCATGATGTCCTCTCGTTTCTTGATTGTGCCTCACAATCCGGTGGGAATTTCATCTCGGCCCAATTATTCCGTAATTACAATCATCCTTGGACCAAGTGGAAAGAGATTCCTAAGGACAATCGAGATGCTTGGTTCAATGAGTTCTTGGTAAGTTATTTGTTTTATGGTTATTAATTAAGTACTTCTAAAATTTGGAGCACTAATTGTTCGTTATTGATTTTCGGGATAATCATATGTCATTGCCCGAACATCGTGAAGATCTGAAAAAGCTTATAACCACGTGGCAGCTCGCCGGTTGTCTCAAAAGCTTTATTCATTGAGACATGCAAGAGGCAAGAAAGATTGGATTCCACAGCCAGACATCGCACGAATTATTTGAGAGTTGGGCCACCGATGCGAAGTTTCATGACACAAGTGCGAAAAATAAGGAAAATAGGGCTAAAATGGAAGGACCGTCATATGTTGGCGGCTCCATTCCAATTAGTGAGCATCGACGAAAAGTTGTAAGTACACGTTATTTTCTATTTAGGTATCTAATATTTTGTACTTTGAAGTGATTAATTAATGTCATCATTTGCGTTTGCAGTTAGAGTCTGGGGAAGTTCCTGTAGGATCGATTGAGTGGGTTACCTTTGAGCGCACCCATTCCCGACAGTCTGAAGGGAGTGAGAGGCAGTGGATTAACCCAAAGGCGCAGCAAGTAGCGGTTAGACATTTATTTCCTTTATTACTTATTTTATGCACCACCATATTTATTTCATTTTACAAGTCTTATTTGTTATGTATTTTTGTACTTGTAGGAAACCTTTCGAAGTTGTCACAGAGAGAGACCCCACATCCTCTCGGTCCGATAACGAGTCTGTTCTTTGAGGCTACAAAGCGGATTTAACAAGAAAGGGAGAGTCTTTGGATACGGTGCCTCTCCAAATGACCGATCAAGCAAACAAAGCGCTCCTTATGCGACATTGAAGGTGTTTCTTCGGTAAATGTAATACATTTAATATAGATAATTTCCATTGTCTTTGTCCATTCAAATGAAGTTCAACTAATAAATGTACTTCATAATGTTTTTGCAGATGAGCTGAAGAAGATGAAGGCTTTGGTGCAGGAGCAAGCAACACAGATGAGTCGAACAGAGGCCGATGAGGCGGTGACTCGAGAATGTGGAGATGATGAGGCAACAGATGATTAAGGAATGAGAGATGATGCAAAAAGAGATGACCCAACAAGCGGAGATGATGCGAAATGGTGATTCGAAACGAGAGATGATGCAGCAATGATGACTCGGCAAGCGGAGATGATGATACGAGATGCGCTTCAACTCAAGTCTCTAATGAAAGACAAGGGTTCGGGGTCGGCTCCTGGTGATGATGACCATGCTGGTGATGATGATGATCACAATGCTGCTGTTTAGGATACTTTTTACTATTTGCTATTTGCAACATTATTATATATATTTTGTTTTAAAATTTGTAAACTCTTTGTAATTGTTATTATATCCATGGTACACTACTTTTTGTACTCACTTTTCGAAGAAAAAAATTAAAAAAAAATATATTTTTTTTTTAATTTATCGCTTTGCTACGGAATTTTTTCCGTAGCAAATTTTCGCAAATTTGGGAATTTGCTACGGAAAAAAAATTCCGTAGCAAAATTTGCTACGGAAAAATATTCCGTAGCAAAATTTGCTACGGAAAAATATTCCGTAGCAAAATTTGCTACGGAAAAAAATTCCATAGCAAATTTGCCACGGAAAAATTCCGTAGCAAAATTTCAAATTTGCTACGAAAATTGTTTCCGTAGCAAATTTGCTACGGATTTTTTTTCCGTAGCAAATTTGCTACGGAATTTTTTCCGTAGCAAATTTTGCTACGGAATATTTTTTCCGTAGCAAATTGCGACGGAAAGAATTTCCGTCGCAAATTGCGACGGAATTTCATTTTCCGTCGCAATTGCTACTCCGGTTTTTGCTACGGAAAAATTCCGTAGCAAATTCCGTAGCAAACTCGTTTTGCTACGGAAAAAGCTGTTTTTGCTACGGAATTTTTCCGTAGCAAAACTTGATTTTTCTTGTAGTGAAACTTTATTCTTTTGATGTTTTGGAATTTGGTTGTAGTTGTTAGAACTTTTTGTATTTTTGAACTTATGTTTTATATAATTATGTGACTTATATCTTTTAAATATGAAGTTATTCATTGAATTTTGAGTAGTGATTTATGTTTATATATATATATATATATATAAAATTTTGTATATTGACCTTAAGTAATAGAAACTTTACGTTTTGTATCGTTTCTATATAGAAACTCGATTTTAACCACATTTCTTATCACACTAAACTTCTTCATCATTATTATTATTATTATTATTATTTTTTGAATGTCGAGGTTGTCGGTTCAAATATTTATGAACGATAAAATGAGTTGTCTATTACTAGGAAGAAAAATGAACATAATAAATTCAAATGTTTTTTATATCATTCTTATTTCAAGTTACTTTTTGATTTTTAAAAATTTCCAAAGAAAGGTAAATATAAAAATATCTTAAAAATTTCATATTTACAAGGCAAACATAACAATTTACATTAACAAGTAAAAATTGTATTGAATTGAATTTAGTACGTTTCTGTATTTAATTTTCTTATTTTTCATATTGGATGATTTTTTTTCTTTTGTTTTTATCAATGTTTGTGAACCCGGACCGGACCGGCCGGTTCAGACCGGGAACCGCCAACCGGCCGTGAAACCGTCCGTTTGGGAGAACCGGATCGAACCGTGAACCCTTAAAACCGGTAAACCGGCCGATTCACTGGGTCACCGGTTCTGTCTAATATTTTTTTTATTTTCCCGTCCCATTTGAAACGACGTCGTCTGGCATCTAATTTTTTTTTTTTTTTAATTCGAATGGGAGGCAAATCGATTTTTTAATCAAATCAGATGATTTGATTTTCGATTTTGCGTGATGTGATCATCGATTCATCTCCCATCTCCGACTCTTCCCCGTCAAACCCACGTCGCTCCCTCTTCCTCGTTCGTCGTTCCGGTTCCTCAACGGCCCATTTTGCCGACTTCATCGACTCTTCTAGCTCCGTCCGACCGAACGTCTCCCTTCGTCCGAAAAGCCCTCCTCCGTCGTCCAAGGTCGCAGTCTTGCAGAGCTTGAGAAGGAGCCACCGTCGCCGATAAGTTCCGTTTCAGGTTTTTTAGTTTTTTTTTTGAAATTTTTCCTCAATGCTATTAGTTTCTTCGGTTTGTTGCCGTTCTTGCCTTTACAGAGCTTCATTCGCGCCTTGAGTCCTTTACAGAGCATCATCCGTTCGAGCTTCAGGTTTTTTAGTTTTTTATTTTTGAATGTTTTATTTCTTTGTTCTTCGTTCTGCTGCTGCTCTAGTGTATACATTTTTACTTTTGGATCATTGGATGTTGATTGGATTCCTTTTTTGATTTCCTGAAGCTTTGTGGTTGGCTCTGTTTTTGCCTTTTCGGGTTCATAACTTAATAAGTTAACAACTTTATTATTGAGGACTGAGGAATAACCGAATAACTTAGTGGCTTTGAGGAATAGGATATTGAGTCATAACTTAACCATTGTGAGTTGGCCATAATTGACAATGGTTCTTTTTACACACACATCTTTTTCACTCTCTTGTAATATATACACACAAAATTCCTTTGAGTAAGACATAGGCATGGCTATGTTATTAATTAAGTTTAAATAAGGATTTGTCTTGAATTTGCAATCTTCCTGTCTTGAATTTGCAATCTTCCAGCTTTAACCCATCGATTGCCCACCAAATTGCTAATTTGTTTCTTTACACGGAACCAAATCTTTGGATTAAGTCTAACAAGTAACAACATATTGTTTTGTGCTCTTTTTTTGAATACGTACTCATACGTATGTATTACAATCTGTTTTGTGCTTTGTTTTGCTAATTATACATAATTTATTAATGCATTACAACTTATACCTCTCATTTACATTCAAGGTTTGGTTTGGATTCTTAAAGCTGTTAATGGAGGGAAATAATAACAATGAAGGTGCCCAGAATACTACCACCCCTAATCCTCCCGAGTCTAGTAATCCTCCCACACAATCTAGTTTTAAAAAAACTGATCCTGCTTGGGAATATGTATCTCTTAAGAAAGAAGGGAAAGTAAATGTATTTACATGCCTATTATGTGGTTCAACTTATAGGGGAGGAGGAATAAATAGGTTGAAACAACATTTAGCTGGTGTTAGTGGTCAAGTTTCTTCTTGTAAAAAAGTTTCTCATGACGTACGTGCTAGAATGAAAGCATCATTGGTAGAAGGGTCAAAGAAAAATCTTGTTCCTAATGATAATGTAGATGAAGGAAATGTAGCTACAGAAAGTGAACAACCGATTGTATCAAAGAGGAAAGCGCCCAACACTGTAGGGGTTGAAAATTATTTTGCACCTAGGACAACTCATGGTGCTCAACCAAGCATCAAGAGTGTTTGGGCAAGTCAAGAAGCTCAACATAATGCGAAAAAAGCTTTTGCTCAATGGGCTTATGCGAATTGCATTCCATTTAATGCATTGACTTGTCCTTTGTTTCAAAAAGCCATCGATGTTTGCTACGCAATTGGGCCTGGGTTTAAGGTCCCTAGTTATTATGAGTATAGAGTTAGTTTATTGGGTGATTGTAAAAAAGAATGCCAACTTCTAATTGATAGCCATCGAGCGAAATGGAAAGAAAATGGTTGCACACTCATGGCTGATGGTTGGACGGATGTTAGACAAAGGACTTTGATTAATTTCTTAGTCTATTCTGTACATGGTTTAGTTTTTGTGAAATCAGTTGATGCTTCATACTTAATTAAAGATGCCAACACACTATTCTCCTTGTTTAGAGAAGTCATTGAGTGGGTGGGTCCTGAAAATATAGTCCACGTTGTGACTGACAATGCTGCAAATTATGTAGCATGTGGTAGGTTGATAAAGGAGAAATACAAAACCATCTATTGGTCACCTTGTCTTTTACATTGTTTAAATCTGATTTTGAAAGATATTGCATCAATGCCTCATGTTTCGACCTTGCGAAGAAGGCATCCAAGATAACCGTATTTGCTTATAATCATTTGATCTTCTTGTCATGGCTAAGACAAAGATCTGGTTGGAAGGAAATTGTGCGTCCCGGTGCCACAAGATTTGCCACCACCTTTATCACCCTTCATAGCATATATTCTCACAAGCATGACTTACAAGCTTTGGCTATTGATCAGGTTTTTTGCAACATAGGTTAGCATCCACCGAAGCCGGAAAACTTTTAGTGCAATCATTCTAGATAATCGGTTTTGGGGCGATTGCTTTCAAATTGTGAGACTTGTGTCTCCATTGATCAAATTGTTGAGAATTGTTGATTCGATGAGAAGCCTTCAATGCCATATGTTTATGAAGGCATGCAGAGGGCTAAAAATGTGATCAAGGACTTGTTTCAAAAGAAAAAGGAACTATACAAGCCTTATACAAATATTATCCAAAGTCGTTGGGATAAGCATTTGAAAACCGAACTTCATGCAAATGCGTATTTGTTGAATCCCGCATTTTTGTATAGTCCTAATTTTGTCGAAAGCATCGGTGTATGGAAGTCGTGATTGATTTGTTTGAGGCGAACTCATCGATGATGTTGATTATTATGTAACAATGATGAAGCAAATCGGTGTATACCGCGAACGGAAAGAATCTTTTGCTAAAGTTTCATGTGAAAAAACAGCCAATTCACTAGTCCCACGTAAGTACATTGACTTTTATATTCAAAAGCACATATTGAGATATTTGACATTGATAATACATACTAAATGTCTTTTATTTTATTTTGCAGACGATTGGTGGTTGTACTACGGTGCGATCGAATTGCAAAAAATTGCTTTACGCATTCTTAGTCAAACTTCTACTTCTTCCTCGATGTGAAAGAAACGAGCTTGTTTGAGCGTATCCATACTAAAAGAAGAAATAGATTGGAGCATGAAAGGCTTAATGATTTGGTTTTCACTAACTACAATTTGAGGCTAAAGTTTAGGTAAACTTGACTTTTGAGTGCTTGTTTTATAATTTTATACTTTTATTACATATTGATATATATACACTTTATTAATGTTGGTATTCTATCATGTTGGCACTTGGCATTATAGGAATCAATTGAAAAAGAAGAAAGACAATTATGATCCCATTGATTATGAATCGATTGATAAAGTTGACTTTTGGGTGGTTGAGGAAGATTCAACTCCTGAATTTGATGATGTAGATGCAACAAATCTTCAACTTGAACAAATGGCAAGGGATTTTGGAGGTTTCTAACTATCTCTTCTATTATATAAGATTATATTCCTACACAAAATAATATACGTATGTCTTTTACTATTTTACATATGTATTAATAATTCTATTTGTTTCTTATATAGGTGATGATGATTTTAGTATTGCGCCTCCATCTTTAAATGATGATCATGTTGCTTCTAGTGCCTTTCCTCCTACAGCTCCACCTCCTGATGTCTCAATACCTAGAGAGTTGAATGATGTTAATGCTGATTACAATGATGATGATGATTAGTTTATCAAAGGTGAGAATCTTTTATCATCATATACTTGTTTTTGATATTTTGCTACTATGAATATGTTGGAGTATATGATTATTTTGCTATTGATCCAAAGTATTGAAATGGTATATAGTATAGTATGTCAGATTTAGGTTGTTGGTGTGGTGAGAAATTAAATATTTTCCATTTTTTTATACCTCACCGGTCTACCCCACCGGTTTAGTCCCGGGTTGACTCGGCCGACTCTATTTCGACCCACTAACCCTTAACTCAAGACTCGACCGGTTCAAAGGACCGGTCCGGGTTTCAGAACCTTGGTTTTTATCCCCTCTCTCACATGCATTAATTATATAAAACACAATCGTATATGGCAGGGAACCGCATTTTGTCAAACCGTATGTAAGTATGTTTAATATTATGTCCTTTTTGTTTGTTTCACTTTCAACTTGGAGCAGCATCACCATTATGCGTGAAATTATTGTGTTATATAGGGCCTACGATTCAGGGGGCTCTTTCATTCTTAAATGCACTGGTTCTTCATATTATAATGTATTTACATGAAATGAAAACTCACATTACTGCAAAAATATTAATATACTTAATTCCTATATTTAACTTCATGTAACATTTACAACATCTTTTTGCTTTAAAATCAATGTTTTAAAAGCTGAATCAGGTATTGAACTAGAAAATTTAGCTAACGGTTCACAATTCTCATAGTTCAACCGGTTGGATTGACGATTAAACTGGTGACAAAATAAAAAAAATGTAATAAAAATAATTATATATATATATACGCATATAATATATATAAATAAAATAAATCCATAATAAGTTTAATTATTAACATAACAATATCATAATAGATGAGTTTTTCAATTAACAACCGTATGGCAACAAATAATCTAAAAATATATTGAATTTTTTGAGAGGGTCAATTTTTATTTTTTATTTTTATAAAAAGTTTTCATCTTTTTTTCAGTTGTCAAAAAATTGTCTAGTTTTTCTCAACACCATTCTAGTTCCTGTCAAACTCCGGGTTGTAGCGGCTCAACTCTGGTTCAACACGGCTTAACTATAAAAACAATTTTCTTGTCCAAAACGAGTCATTTACATGTTCCATCAACTAGTCTAGTTCAATTCTTTAATCACTGCATCAAATTGTTTCCTCACAATAAACACCATAAATTCTTGGAAAAAATTACAAAATTTCTTGGGTCCCAATTAGAACAAAAATAATAAGATTCTGTGAACCAGCGGCTCCAACTAAATAACTATAAAAACAGTTTCCTTGTCCAAACTGAGTAATTTACAAGTTTTTTTTTTTTTTTTTGAACAATGGTAATTTACAAGTTCAATCAACTGGTCTAGTTCGATTATTTAATCACTGCATCAAATTGTTTTCTCACAATAAACACCATAAATTCTAGGAAAAATTACACTAGGGTCCCAACTAACAAAAATAATACTCTCTCCGGATCCAAATATATAACAAGTAAAAGAGTAACTATTAACAAATGAAAGAGTTATCATTGACAGGTCATAATACTTTTATGTTATTATTATTATTTTTAATTTGAGTTTTGGTGTCATTTTCCCTAACTTCTTTCGTTATGTACACGTACGCCACCATTTTATGCTTCTTGTGGTAGTCACGCAAAGCATATATACGGTATGTTTTACACACCACCATTATTTATCTATTGTTTTCCAATAATGACTTCCTTCTAAATTTTTTATCTTTTGAAAACTCTATCTTATAACAATCTGAGTGGTCTATTGTGATAATTATTTAAGTTCATATGCTAGAATTATTTGAAGTGATTTATAACCATGGGTTTCCATGGAAGGCATATGGTTAGGGAGACTAAAGTAAAAACATGGGTCTTTAAATAATATTTTAAAACGAGGGTCTTTAAATAATATATTTTTAAAATAAGGACAAAAATGTCTTTTAGCTCATTTTCTTTGTACCAACCTTTTTTCTTATCAACCTAATTTATTTTTCAGTATAAACCAAACACTTTTGTGGAAAATTAGTTTCCATTCATTTCATTTCCAACCTTTCCTTTGAATCAAACGGGCTCTAAGTTGTTCTCCAACATCCCTAAGATCCTCGGTTGTTCGAAGCCATCACTAGGAGGCCATCATGGATCATGAAACCGCCAAACCCTTCCTCCACACTCCATAGAGAAAGGTTTATTCCAAGTCCCAACATGTAAATAGTTTTCTATCGTTGGGTTAATTTATTTTAAGTGATTTTACATTATACAGTGTAAATATGTGAGAAGGTCACAGGAATAACAGAATGATGATAGCTTCACTTCCATTTGATAACCATAGTAGGCCTAGAAATTGATGTAACGGTTAGCTTCTCTTGAAAAGAGTTCGAATGTATCAACCCAATTTCGTATGAAAGGGTAGCATATTAGTTTAGTTCAGTTCAGTGATTGAGAAAATGATTCTGTGCCAGATGGTTGCTAATGAGATGCAAGGCTTCAGACTGGTCTATTTTTGAACGAGTAGTTTCTCTCAACCTCCCTCTTGCGTGGCCTCCTCAAGGCTTCTCCTTCCAAGAAATGAAACGATGTCGTTCCGTCATGTGGCGCTTAAATTGTGAAAGGAAGGAAGACGTGCCACGCATCTCAAACTAAAACCAACCAAATGATAATGTTTGGTGAAAATAATTTTGAACGTTCCTTTTCAGCCTCCAATTTGATCGTGTGTGCGTGATGAAATTATATTCTTATTTTGTGATCATCGTGGATTCAAGTGTCAACATTAGATAGAAAGATTAAATCGAGAACTGTGCGTTTGGAGTTAATTGAGAGGTAATGGAGAGAAGATTAAATGGAGACATCCTATGCCACTGAAATTGGTCATTAAAGAATGTTTTTCTGGGTTTGGGAGGAAAAAGTTCAGCTATTAGATGCAAAATTCCAATCATGTTCAGAATATTTGACATTTGACTTTGCCATTATTTTATATCTACACTTGATACATAGAAAACACAGTGCAACCCTATAAAACCATACATTAACTCAGAACCCTTTTGGGAAGCCATGCTTTGCTCTAGCTTTTACTTGTAAATTAATCTAAGTTTGACTTATATGTAAGTTTAGATAATTTCATTTGGAGAGAAGCTACAACATTTAAACTAGTCTAATTGATAGCAGAACATTTCTTTCTGATTTCACCCTTTTTTCCAGTTTTGACCTCAATGTTGCTCATTTTGACCATGACCTTACCAAATTCCACGTTAAATTTATTCCCTCCCGAGTACCTCTGAACAAAGTGTTTTGTGGAAGCATCACTCCATAGTACCTGATCAGATTGCAGAATTCCTTCCCCCTTCCTCAGATTACTGAAGTATGAATTGTCGAACCGGTTTTGGCTTCCGAAATCGAACGCCACCCGATTTGAGCCATCACCGTTTTGAGGGCAAAGCGCCCGGAGTCGAGGCAGGAAGGAAGGGTTGATGGTAGGGTCAGGACCACCATTTCCGTTGAAGTTGTAGAGTCTGTTGCTGAAGAATAAGCACGCTGTAGTTCCAATGGTATGCCCTCCTATATATTCAAATATTGATTAATTAATTAACATCTGAAAGCTAAATGCAGGATGTAGTTCCAAAATCTTGTATGTTCATAGTGAATTTAGAGACGAAGACACACAAAAAAAAAAAAAAAAAATAGAAAGAAAGGTAGGCTCATACCTAATGGTTTATTATATGGTCAATTTAATTTATATGTAATATATATTGAGCAAAATTTTGTAATTAGTATAAATTTTTAGTTGTTGATCACAAGCCGAACATTGAAATTCCTAAGGATAAGCAATCAAATGGAAAAGAAACCAAAAGCGCCGAGCAGCTCATCACGTTAAACCGAGTAGTGTGGATTTTATCCCACAGCTTACTAAAATATGGGAAAAAACAAATAAAGGAATTAGAATCTATCTCTAATATATACTAGTACTTATTTAGAAAAAATTCCTCCAATGCAATATACACATATTTATTTGTTGCAAACGTATTTAGTTGTAATTTAAATTAAAAAAAGGGGAAAGTTGGAGAAAAGTTGTCCATTAGAAATTTAATTGGTGGGGAAGACCTAATAAATTTTTGTACATCTTACAAAGTACTAGCTAGTACATTAATTTAAGTCCTTGTCATCAATTAATTTTTATGATAGGGACTTTTTCCCAATTATTAAAAAAAAAAAAAAAAAGGATGAGCACACAATGCTTATCTATTTATGTTGATGTGAACTGTCTAGACTTTATTTTTGTTTTATGATTAGTGTTTTAACATTTTTATTTAAACGAGTGTAAAACATAAAATGAAAATAATATTTTAATTGATTTTCTATTTTGAGTTTTTAACCTACGTAGTCAAAAATAAAAATCTTTGAATGGTGGCACAGTTCAAATTAAATGTTTAAAAAATTTGAGGGAAAATTGCTCATTAAAAATTTTATTGATAAAAAACTTGATAAAGTTTCATACGCGGACAATATTGATACTCATAAAATTATGTAATATATAATAACAATACTCTTCAGTCACATTAATAAAACTTTACAGGGAACTTTTCTTCCCATTCCCCTAAATTTTAAAGGTCTAAATCATTTATCATAAACTATCACCAGACATGTATTTTATGACTTGTCAACCACATGTATTTTAACAAATCATTATTATTCGCCAAATACTACTCCCTTTAGTTATTAATATAAAACTTAATCGTAAAGTTGATCTTAACTCTAAACGTAAGTTTTATTTTTCATATTTATTAATATTTTTCTAATTTATCCTCATTGATACCCACTTAACCATAATCAAGTAAAATGTTGATGGAGGGAATTAGGAAGATAATTAGGGTGTTAAGAAAAAATATTTTATATTAACTATATTAACTAACTTCCTTAATCTAATCAAATTAAATAAATTGGTCCTATATTAAGGAAAGTATGAAGTAGTATATTTTGGAAAGAAATTTCACTCAACACCCCATGTGACTAATTTTATTTTTGTCAACCCTAAAGATTTTGAAATTTCATTGCACCCACTATGGACTAAAATAAAAATAATTTTTGTGGTAAAAAGACATTAATACCCTTGCTTTTGTCATATTGTTTTAAAAAGGGTTTGATTGTTGTCGGCCATTGAAGCTTCCACATGAACAAGAGAAATATATCATGAATTTGTAAGTGTCCAACTTCTCACGAATAAATGTAATAAAGAACACAAATTGAACAAGTGTAATAACCATATGAAAATCATAAATTAACAAGTCTTATTTGTAACTGTGCAACTCTTCATGCACAGTGCAATAAGTCTCTGAACAACACAAATTATCTGGTGGCCAAAGCTCCAGTTGGTGCCAAAGCTTCAATGGCCAGTTGTAGAAGGCAGCTTTGGCCTTGCGAATTAATTGCGACCATCAGTGGCCAGTTGCCGAAACTCCGGAGACAATTAAACATTTTTTAAAAAATAATAATAATAAAGCAAATGCATATTATTGTCTTGTGAGTGTGAAATTTTCTTTATATTTTATCATGAATCTTGTGAATAATATGACTTCTTATATATTTTGTTTTTTTATATATATAAACATTTTAAGCATAACCTTTATAACAACCTAGTTTTCAAGAAACATGAGAGTTCGAGAGAGTGAGTAAGCGAAGTTACCAACAAGAGTTACAAGGTCTTGAGTGTTGAGGCCCTTATCAGCAAACTTCTTCTTCTGGAGATCGACGGAATCTGAAGGAGTCGGCAAGTTATTGACATCTGAAGCCTTCGATACCCTCCCATCTCTTCTCCCTGTAGGAACTTCCCATTTTACCCCTCCACTCTGCATTTATTCCCAACATCATTCTTATTTATATCCCCTCACGTACGTACACACAATAATACGACCACTGTCAGTAGTGACTGTAACTAAAGTGAGTTAGTTAATTACCAGAACAACAGAATCGCGAGCAGCAAGGGCAAGTACGTCAGCACAAGACACAACACCAGGGCATGCAGCCTCCAGCTGTGTCTTCGCATCGTGGATGACCTCGAACCCTCTCAACCCGCCGTTCGCCCCAGCAGTTCTCTCTGTCCCAGAGCCAGCCACGAGGACTGACGCGTCACAGCCTTTGACGAAGCAGTCGTGGAAGTGCATCCTCAATAAGCCAGCAGCCAGAGAAGGATCTGACTTGACATGAGCTTGAACCGTGGATCTCACAATTGACTCAGCTTTAGGGCATGACGTTGAGTAAAACCCTAGACGTGTCCCTTGGCCATGCGCACGCACAAGAAGTAAAGCCACAGCAGTGTAAAATAACAATAACAAAAACCTTAGGCTGTTAAAGAAACCAGAAGCCTCCATTATTTTATTAATTTAAACTCAATGATGAGAGATGAGATTGGTGATGAAGAAGTTGTGGTTATAATTTATAGGGTTTTTGAGGCTTTAATATGTGGGGTCAAGAACTTGGAGAATCAACAATGAGTAAGAGAAGAAGGCTAATGTTTCCAAAACCAAATGCGATATACGTGGGTTTGAGGTCTCCAACGTCCCATCCACTTCATTCTTTTTCTTTTTCTTTTGAAAAAAGGTTTAGGAGAATTGGGTCTCGGGGACTCATAGGGATTAGGACATTTCTCTAGGCTCAAAGAGCACTTACAAAGGTAGTTACAGTTCGTCCATCAACAAGGCCTTCATATCGGTAGGATTTGAATCCACAACCTTATGACCTTTTATTGATTAAACCAAAACTTTGTTGTCTTTTTCCTCTTCAATCTAATATTTATGATAACGCCCTCGTTTTAAAAAAAAAAAAAAAAAAAAAATGGAATCTCATATATGGAAAAGTCGAAATTCTTTTAGAGTCCCTTATTAGTATACAGTTGAATATAATACTCCTTTGATTTTTAATTTAAGACTTAATTGACTAATTTGATTAGATTAAGAAAGTTAGTTAAATTAGTTAATATAACATTTATTTTTCTAAAAAGACATAACCATTTTCTTTAATTCCCAACCTTATTTTCCACTTGGTTATTGTTGAGGGAATATCAACCTGACTAGTTTGGGAAAAAATTGATAAATATATAAAATAGATCTTATATTTAGCAACAACATAAACTCCTTAACTATGTCTTTGGAAGTATTATTTAATATTTGGTAGTATTGGATTAGATTTGAACATTATCTGGTACCCAATGGAAGGCATATGAGAACAGCATCCACAATAATATGAGTGTGCATGGAAGGATATTAGATAGAAGTCAAAGTTGATTTGAAGACAAATAGAGACAGTGATGGATCAAGTGGGGTTTAGGAGCATTTAATATATAACAAGTTTCATCAATATATAGAAACTCAATTGATATTATTGGATAGATAATCGGACTGTGCAATTATATATATATAGTACGACGAATTTAATTACTTCTTGGTATCGTTCAAAACTTCAAATCAATTAATTAAAAACTTACGTGCCACATAGCTGGCTCCTACACAAGTTAAAGTTGAGAACTATTTTTAATTTCTTCTTGTGCATACGTATCTTTCTAAAAAGAGATAATCAAGTTCAAGACTCAGTGAGACATTAAATGTGGGTAATTAATAAGAATTTGTTAAGACTTTGGTGGGATCTCAACTAGGATTTAAACCTTGATTCACCGTATTATAAGGGATTAACTCTTTTCATGGCTAAATTCAATCTAGTTGGTAAAATCGAGGATCTATCATAATAATTTATAGTGTGTGTATGAAGGGTGAAAATATGGAAGAGGAAGGAAAATGACGGATATACATAGTTAGCGGTGGACAAACTTGGGCTCACAGATTTTGTGTTCTAGTGAAGTGGGGGAATAACTCTCACGCGTGAGGGTTTTGGCTGCATTATGCATGGGGCCTCGTATTAATTAATTATACTTCATCCCTTTCATATAAGGAATATTCTTTGACATGGAATTGCTCCTGCTTATAAATAAATATTTGTGCTTGTTTAAAAATTTAATGCAGTTTTTCTTTTTTTAATATTAATTGTTTTCATGTTTCTCTTAGTTTTTTCCATTCATCATTTTCTTTCATCTCTTTTCTCATTTACTCCTTCCGTTTCTATATATAAGGTCTTTTTAATTGAACTGTAGTGTTTAATAAAACAAATAAAATTAGTTAAAAATAATAAATATGTAGAAAATATTTTTTTTTTAAAAAAAATATGCCCTTATTTATGGATGAGCAAGAGGGAGGGGGAGAGAGTAATAATAAGAAAAATAATGAAAGATAATATATGAGGAAAAGATAATGTGAGTAGTGAGAAAATAAATGAAGATCGAGAATGAGTAATAATAAAGGGAATAAGTCAACATTTTAATTAATACAATGTATGAAATTTATTGAATCCGTAAAAATGGTAAAAATTTATTAATCCCTGTCGAGGATCGCTCAATAGCGTTTAGATTAAGGCTAAAGGAATCCGAATATTACCTATCGCTGAAACGGTCCGCGTCTCGTTCTCGTTTAAATTGGTGGGCTACCTTTTGAATTTTGAATCTGGATTAAAATATATTAATTAAATCTATATAATAGATCTAATATAATCTATTATTTAATCCGAATTAAAAGCCGATCTGAAATTCAAATTTTGAATCTGATTAAAATATATTAATTAAATCTATCTAATAGATCTAATCGATATATTTATTTAATCCAAATCAAAAGCCTTCCGATTTAATTTATCTCTATAAATTAAATTTGAGAAATGATATCTATCTATTTAATTAAATCGAGATACTATATCTCAATTTAAATTAAATGGATATATGATATCTTTATTCGAAAATTAAATGAGATACAATATCTCTATTTGTTTTAGATATTTAATTTATCAAATAAATTAAATATAAAACAAATATTATATAATAATATTATAATCTCCATTAATAATATTAATACATATTAATTTCAATTTAATATATATATATATATATATATATACATCCTAGATTAAATACGTTATTCATTAAATCATAGATATATCTAAGATTCAATGAATCCGGACACTTTCTAAATATTATTCTCATACACGTGACCTGCAGCCCACATGAGATTAGGCGATGGGCCAATATTGTCTTGACCACAAGTCACAAGCGGCCTCTAACAAGACATTGTGACTACCCAATTCACATGGGGATTATATCAAAAAAAAAATTCACATGGGGATCGATGACACGATACAACCTATCGTACAACTATGTCACGTCCATTTTGTCACGCAATAATTTGGTCAAGGATGAGGCATGGATAATGTCAACTTTCTATTCTTGACCATTACTTTCTCGATTCTCGAGTAGTCTAATAATTGAAATGGAAACTCATTTCCATCATAGCATGGTCATACATTTGTCAGACTCACTCATCTCTCTACAAATGTGAGGGACAAATTCCATCTTGACCATTCACATCCTTCCGCATGAAAACCATTGATCCCAATCCCAGCCTTTATCATCACCCAGTCAAAGGTGACTTTTGACTAGGTTAAAGGTCAGTGACTCATCACGTAGGAATCCATGATGATCTTAGGTTATAGAGCGTTGTGACGCGGTTATACATGAGATAAGCTTATGACTTAATCCATGCAGCTTTCTCATACTGGGTTGGTCCAGCACCTTGTACTCTTACAAGTGCCCATGACCTTGATTCGTATCTCCATACCTCATTAAAGCCATACTGGTCTTAACTCATCTTCGCTCCCGCATAGATGACTGACATCCAGGGATACAGTTATCAATATAAACGTGCAAATGAAATGACAACTTAAAAGAGAATACTTTAAATCACATAAATGTCTAAAGTACAATGACTTGCCCCTAGGGCATAATTTCCAACAATTTATTGAAGGTAAAAATGGTAAAAATTTATTTATTAGTTATACAAATTCAAAGGGGACCTTAGAGAAAAGAACAAGCTTATAAATAAAATAAAATAAAAACCTTATAAATAGGGATGGAGGAGTATTACCTCTCACTCACATATCATGTTAAATAAGGATTTACTTATAAAAAAATTATGTTTTTTTAAACATATTTATTGTTTTTAACTCTGATGTATGTGACTTGGTTAGTTGTTACTCCCTCTAGTCCACTTCATAAGAATTCTTCCAGAAGAAAATTTTGATCTTTTTAGAAGATATTCTGATAGTTTTAATAATTTTGAAGTATTTTTTATATATGCCCATATTTAATAAGAGTAGTGAGAGAGTAGAAATTAATATATAATGGGGGGGGGGTTAGTGTAATTAACAAGGCTAACACTAAAAATTACTTAAATTTTATGACAATTATAATATTTTTTATTATTTTTATTGGTACATATGAATTAGTTGAAAACTTCATATAATTTGGACCTGAGGGAGATCTTATATATAAGTCACACCAGAGAGTATATATTTTCTTGCATCTTTAGTTTAGTTACGTGAAATTGAATGACGTTCGAGATACTAAGGTACATAGTTCACATAATTATATATGTGAATGACATCACTTGTGTAAATATATATTAATATCATGATATAGGTATATTGAATTTTATATCCACTCTTTCTATGGAAATTTTTATTATTTGTTTTGATTCATTGCCTGGCCTTTTTGCCATGTATGATTCAAATTTTCAAAAAACATTGTTTAATTTCATGTAATATTGCAGATGATATGGCAAGATAACGTGTGAAATATTACGATAGAAGGTGAAAATTTTTTGACGTAATCACTGGACTGAAAATTTATAAAGTTAAAATATTTTGTATTATGGTCGGAGCTATGTAGCCTTATGACACTTAACTTCTTCATTAATTTTTGGGAAGATAACATTTAAATATCATATGAAATTTCAAAACCTAGAAATGTCTACTGAAAAGCGAAAAGGACACAGGGGGACACAGGTAGTAATCTAGGTTTTGAATATTTGGACAAAAGACCAAAATACCCCTCCTTCACTCTTCTCTCCACTCCATTCAGCTCTTCTCGCACATTCTTCCTCATCAACAAGACATCAGCTCTTAACTGAGTTCACCCCAGCACATCAATCACTCCCTTCCACTATGACTTCTACCTCTCCCTCCCCACCGACGAACTCTTTGCCCCCATTGCCAACGGCCTCTTATTGCGCCCAAGTCTTTAACACACACACACTATAATTTGTTCATCTAGCTGAATGTTGTGCGAAAAGGTGAGATTTTTCTTAAGAGATACTTGTCGTAAGTCCTTGGAATCTTCTTCTCTGTTTTCATAACCTTTTTCAAAAAAAAAAAAAAAAGGGCATTTGTTTGGAATGAGGTTTTGGGTGACAAGCTTGTAGCTTGGTTATGGATCTAATAAAAGCACTCAAACATCCTAACTAATTATAGCATGTTCAGAGCATCCTTATGAATTTTCCGGAAAGCTTTTTCAATTTCCTACGAAGAGTAATGAGATTCACAAAATGAGGTTGAGGAAGAAGAATGTGAACAATAAATGTGGAGTTATGCAAAAGTCATAATGAGATTAACAAGTGCAAGAATGAGATTCACAAGTACATTAATGGGTTTAGCAAGTTGATTCGTCAAGTTACTTTTTGATTTTTAAAAATTACCTAAGAAAGGTAAATACATAAATATCTTAAAATTTTCATATTTACAACGCAAACATTGCATTTGCAAGTAAAAATTGTATTGAATTGAATTTTGTACATTTCTGTATTTAAGTTTCTTGTTTTTCATATTGGATGATTTTTTTTTCCTTTTGTTTTTATCCCTCTCTCACATGCATTAATTATATAAAATACAATCGTATATGGCAGGGAAGAGCATTTTGTCAAAACCGTATGTTTAATATTATGTCCTTTTTGTTTGTTTCACTTTCAACTTGGAGCAGCATCACCATTATGCATGGTCCCCTCTTGCATGAAATTATTGTGTTATGAGGGACTATGATTCAGGGGGCTCTTTCATTCTTAAATGCACTTATTTTTCATATTATAATGTATTTACATGAAATGAAAACTCACATTACTGCAAAAATATTAATATGTTTAATTCCTATATTTGACTTCATGTAACATTTGCAACATCTTTTTGCTTTCAAAGCAATGTTTTAAAACCTAAATCAGGAATTGAACTAGAAAATATAGTTAACGGTTCACAATTCTCATAGTTCAACGGGTTGACGGTTAAACTGGCGGCATAATAATTGAACAAAAATATAATAAAAACAATTATATGGGAAAAACACTTCTCATGTTGTAAGTAAAGTGTTTTTTCATGTCACACACACATAAAATGGTGGGACCCACACACACACACACACACACACACACACACACACACACATATATATAATTAGCATTATATGTATATGTGGGTCCTACTATTTCATGTGTGTATATGAATCTTCTTCTTCTCATGCAACGAGAAGTTTAAACCCCCAATTATATATACGCTCATAATATATATAAAAGAAATAAATCCATAATAATTTTAATTATTAACATAACAATATCATAATATATGAGTTTTTCAATTAACACGGTAAGGCAACAAATAATTTGAAAATATATTAAATTTTTTTGAGAGCGTCATTTTTAAATTTTTATGGTAAATTTCAGCTTTTTTCCACTGGTAAAAAAAAATTGTCTAGTTTTCTAAACACCATATCTGGCTTCTGTCAAACTCCTTGTTCTACCGGATCAACTCTGATTCAACACGGCTTATAAAAACAGTTTTCTTTTCCAAACTGAGTCATTAACAAGTTCAATCAATTGGTCTAGTGCGGTTCTTTAATCACTGTGTCAAATTGTTTCCTCACAATAAACACCATAAATTATTGGGAAAATAACACCAACATTTCAACCAATAAAAATAATATTAGAAAAGTCTCAACTCGTTAATAATAAGTCTGATATATTTTTTTCTTGGTGTCCTTTCCCCTAAATTCTTTCATTATGTACACGTACACACCACCATTTATGCTTCTTTGGGTAGTCACGCAAAGCATATATACGGTATATTTTACTCGTTTTTTTTTTTTTTTCTAGCAACAATGGGATTTATTAACCCCCATTGGTATTTATTTTATTTCTTTGATGTTTTTTTTTTTTGCCCAAATTTCTTTGACTCTATTTTAAGGGAAAATTGGGGATAAATCCCTATTGTAACATCCTGAATTTTGGACCTTGAGAATTGAGAATAAGCCTAAAGTAGGCGGACAACTAAGCCAGTGCGAGAAGAGTCCCAAGAATGTTGAGAGATAGGAAGCCTCTCAGGGACTAAATAACTCGACTATACGGGTCAGTTGACCTAGTATGTATAAGCAGTGGAAATAAAGTGCCAATGAAAAGAGACACGGAAGACCTATACGGTATAAATACGGTTGGAAAAGATGTCACCTAACTATGTCCTGAGGTATAGGACAATTAGTTGAGCGAAAATATGCCAGTATAAGTAAGTATACGGTATTTTCAGGGCAGTCGGGTATGCCCTGTGTTTTTTAGAAAACATCAGTGTATGACATCGTTTGTTTGGTCTCGGTATTCATGCCTTTAATAAAGTAAGACATGATGATTCATGATGACACTTCTTTTGTGTTGATTCAATAAGAATGTGACACGTGTCTTTTAATCAAGATATATTTTTGTGTTGGTTGAATAGAAAGGTGACACGTGTCTAGCTTGCTCTCCAAGTATGTTAAGCTTATTAAGGAAGTCAAATAGATTTGACAAACATTTAATGCACAATTGCCACATGTCATACTTGGATAAAGAGTTGACAAGTCAAATAGCTTGTTGAAGAAGCCAAGTTTGAAAAGATATTTTGAAGATATGTAGCTTGTGAAATAAGACACGAATAAGGGCAATTTGGTCAATTGCTATGAGAGACACGTGAGCATTCTGACCCAAAGCTCAAGGGCCGTAGAAATTAAAGTGTCAATGCAGAAAGGCGCAAAACACTTATATGGTGTTAATCGGGTGGTAAAAATGCTATTTAGCTATGCCCTAAGGTATGAGAAATTAGCTAAGCAAACTAAAATAGGTATGCACATTACATTTCTTAGATTGATAAGGATTCCCTGCATTTTTTAGGGAAGAGGAAGAGAAAATGCCAAAATATCATGTGATAAAAATGAAAAGTCAACCAAAGGACAAGTGGCAATCTAGGATTAAAAGTTGACTTTTGTAAAGTCAAAAGTACAAAGAAATGATTACATGGTGAAAACTCAAATCCTTATCCCTTAAGGAGTGATTTTCATCCACTCAAAATTAGGAGAAGCCCAATCGCAAAACTCAAGTCTTAAAAGGAAAGGAGAACAGATGAAAGGGAATCAACAAAGACCAGTTAGATATTTCTTTTTGAATCAAATGGAACAAATATTAGATTGGCTCAAGGTGTAAGATGGCGCCACATACAAGGAATAAGCCAAGGAAAAAGATATGAAAAACTTGAGGAAAAGCAAAGAGGGAGCGAGCAATTAACCACTGATGCACCCTATTAACCATTGGACAAAAGGGTGACTTAGGTAATTCAAGTAAAAGCACAAAAAAAAAAAAAATCAGATTTCCATGGCCATGAATGCTCCACCTCAGCCCCTGAAAAAATCTAGAATTTCTAGAAATTTAAAAGTAAGAAACATGCAAAGATCTAAGGAACGTGCTTTGGACCACTAGGTAAAAGGGTGCTTGGATAAATGGTGTAATTAGGAAACATGGAGACTTATTAAAAAAAAATATTTTAGGGGCAGAAATGGCGCCACATGTCCCTTTCTAGAAGAATCTTGAATTTCTTTGGAATTAAGTAAAGAAACCCTAATACGTCCTTTTAACCAGCGGACAGTTGCGTGAACTGGATAATTCGCTACACCCAGAACCATTATTTAAGGACACACCTTCCTCATTTCTTGGCTGCAAGAGGCATGTTCGAGGAGTGCTAGGGAAGGTCCAGCCAAGTTTATACACCCGGAAGAAGTAGCAGAAACATCGGTTAAAAGCTCGAAACTAGCTCTTATGACCTGAAGTTTGGGATTTTCGTTCAGCTGGTTTGAACATGAAGTTGTGATAAGATTTTGATTTATTTTAAGGGTTCCAATGTGTTTAAAATGAAATTTTACATGAAAATAGGTTAAGGTCATGATTTACGAACCCGAAAACCCTAACTTTCGAAAAAATAAGAACTTATCAAACCGATTGGAATTCTGGACAGTCACGATTAAATAAGGGTTTTAAAATAGTAAATGAAGTCCAATGACCATGGAATTTTACATGCTTAAATTAGACATCTGGGGAATTATTTTGATGTATGACTTTGTAATTTTTCGAGTTTCCTACTAGGAGAAATTAATTTTTGAAAATAACCCAGATGACTGAAATTTTTCTCTAACCAGTGAACCAAGTTTCAGCACCATGATGGGATATAGACATCTTTGGTCTCTGAAAGTTTTTTTTTTTTACCATAAACTAGACATAATAAGGGACCCATGGCCATTGGAATCACATTAATAGGATTTTTCTTGAATTAGTTATGAATTTTTTGAAGAAGAGACATGTTTTCTGAAAATTCTGGTATAAGGCGAAATTCATGATTTTAAAAAGAGAATTTATAGAGGTGATTTAAAAAGAGATGTATTTGCTTTATTTAGGGCTAATACGTGACTGAAGACACTTTACAAGCACCGGGAAATTTTGTTAGACACTGAACAGCTGTTAGGCAGTAATTGTTTACTCATGTACTTTATATTACTGTTGTATGTTTGTGTGCTATGATTGAGGAATGTGTAGGGCTGTAGGGCCTAGTGGACTGTGTGTCCTTAGGTCTCTATCAAACCTGAGATGCATTCAGGGTGGTTGGGTTTGAGGCCCGGCTAATGTTTTGTCCTAGTGCTGATGATTTTCCGGGGCTTGCCTTGTTAGGCGGCTCGACCGCTATGTGGATTCCAAAGGCCGGCTTTGGTTCAGCGGCTTCGATGGCTATGATGATTCCGGGGCTTGCCTTGGTAAGGCAGCTCGACGCTATGTTGTGATGTATGACTGTGATTGTGATACTAAATGCATATATGATTGTGATTGTGTTTCCTAGTTGTAGTCTGCATACATACATTGTATACATACTGTATTTGAGTTTAACAATTACTCTGGCGTTCGTTCTTGAACTCCAGACCACTCTCTAGATACAGGTGAAAGACATTAAGCTGTTTAGGAAGTCGGAAAAGGTAAGGGCATATGGCGGAGAATTGAAGAAATAGGGAATGCCCTATTACTCTCTGTATATTTATTATTTTGGGATAACTATATAATTTACACTTACTGTCTCGTATTTATTTTGGATGACTGTACCCTTAACCCCACGGGATTCTTTATTTTTTAGTTATCTTACTTTTCCTAGTATATTGTAATTGTCCAAACCGATCATATACTCTGTCTCGTGCGCGCATGCGCACTCTGATGTATGTTAAAAGGAAATAATTAACCAAGGAAAGGTAATAAGTAAAATGGATCCCTCTAACCCGTCACTGATGATTGAATATTATTACACTTATTTGTATCTCTTGGTGAATAAATTTAGGATTGTTTAGTTAATAAATAATGGATTTTATTACTTAATCGAGCTTTGAGCTTTCAATTGGATTTAATTCATTTTTATGATTAAATTCCAGATTTAAAGTGATTAAGTATTTTCGCCATAACTTTTGATCTAGATATCCAATTAGCCTGATTCTTCTTTCCTTTTTTAGATGATTCAGAGAGCTACAATTGTTATGAAGACTCGGAAGGCTGATTCGGACAAGAAGATGGATGAAATTGGAGCTAAAGACAGACCCATTTTTCTGGATTTTTATTCTGCTCGAATTTTGTAATAAAAGACCATTTATTAGAGGTTTCCTATTCTTAGAGGTTTCTTATTTTTGGGCCAATCTTGTAACCCTAGTGTTTCCTATTTATAGGGTAGACTAGATGACTAAAAACATATTCTCAATTACGTTGAATAGGATTTCTTTTTGGTTTTCTTCTTCATCTTTTCTTATGTGTTTTGCTTAGCCATGCTTGGCTAAGCTTTTGTGGTTAACCCAACATAAGGATTCCATGATTCATCCAGAGAACTTGTGCTTTATCGGTGATTTAACTCGTCTCTATTTTCATCTTATCGGATCCGATTTGGAAATAGTTCGAATATTAGATTTAATATTCGGTTTGGTTTATCCCAAGGACCGAGTTCGAACTAGGTTTTAAGTTTTTTTGTGCGATCGCATAGTGGGACGCCGCTGTTCAAACATATTCTAGGCGATCGTCTAGTCGAGGGATTTTTAAGGGCGAATGCGAGATCTCGGTTCGTCGAGCCAAACGTGTTATTTATATTTTGTTCAATGATGGAAGTCTCTGGAATCCGAATGTTGGGTTGATCGATTTTAATCTGCTTCTTCTCATTTTCTTATATTCTATTTTACCTTTGCTTCATTTAAATTGCATTTCTATTTTAGTTTATTAATTTAAAAATCCAAAACCCAATCCCCCTTGTTTTCATTGCATTTGCATGACATTTAGATTACTTAAGATTCAACAAAAGGCTCCTCCAAAAGAGAAACGATCTGGGTTTGCCTATCGCAATCCTTGGTTAATTGTTGATTGTGGATCCCAAGGCTAATGACAAAAGGTCTCCATCAAATGGCGCGTTGCCGGGAGCTAAGTAATTGGCTCCCTAGGTGATTTAATTGTCAAATTCACTTTTGACAAGGGGTTTCTCTTGTGAAGCTTGTTAGATTTGCATTTTTGATTTTTTATTGCATATAGTTTAGGATTTTTGCATTTAGGTAGCTTGCATATAATTCATTGCATTGTCTTGACTTGGTAGCTTCGTGTGGTGTGTTTGTATCAAATTCGATATGATTTTGGGCTTATTTGTTTGAATTTACCATGTCTCCAAGTTAATTCATAGCATACTTGCATCTTTAATCATTTTTCAAAAACAAAAAATTCTTCTTTTCTTTTTCACTTGCATTTGTATTTTATTAGATTCATTTTCTTAGTTTTTATAGTTTATAGTTAGGTAGTTTTCCTTGGAATTAATTGTATTGAAATTTCATGGCTCAGTTTTATGACAATCATAATCTACCTTTCAATTCTCACTCTTTTGTAGGCAATCAAGAATGTCATGGTCCTTTCCACCACCCATTACATGAACCATACCACCAACCTCCATTTCAACAATATCAGCAACCCTCTCACTTACCATACCATCCTTCATTCCATCCCACTTCAGACCATGCCATCCATCTCATGAATCCCAATACCCATTTGACCCACCTTATGAACCTCATTCTCAACCATGTATGCCCAACCAAGATCCTTCATTTTGTGAAGTCATTGGAGATCACCAAAATCAAATGGCTTGGGTCAGTAAATGAGAGTGGTCACTTAAGGACAACTTTCATCAACTAATGGACTCTCATTTTAGAATGATGGAACAACAAGCGAAATCGTATGAGAGATTAGGAGAAGGAATTGAGCAGCTAACACAAGTGTTGAAAATGAAATTTCAAGGAAATCCTTCTCTCATGGTCACACATGCACAAGAAGTGAAGCAAGTACAAAAGCGCATTGAAGAGTCCTCTCTCCCATTTGGTAATGATTCTATCCTTATAGAAGTAGACCCTCATACTACTTTGGCTAATGAAGCAAGTTATGATTTGAGTGATAATGAGGTGGGCGAGGAAATCATTGTTCAATCCCCTCAAATGTTTGGACATGTAATTTCTCAACCAATTGGCTTTAGTAGTAGTGATTCGACTGTACTTGTTGATGAGTGTGTTCCTATTTCTTCATGTGATGCTTTAACTGATGAAAATGCTTCTCTTCGTAGTACTAGTGATGATTGTGATAAATTGAATGACATACTTTCATGCTGTTGTGAAGAATATCAAATATGTGTAGATTGTTATCATGAAAAATGTCATTTACTTGTTGAGCTTCAAAAGAAAGCATTTAGTGAAGTGGTTGATTCTACCATTGATCAAAATACATCCTCTTGTACTATTGATGATAGTAAGCATGTCAATTTTGAAAAGGTTGAATCAAGCATGGATGCCAATGTTGTTGATGATGTTCTTGCTCAGTGGTATGTTGATTATCCTGATTTTGCATGTACGAGTAATTCTGCCAATTGTGCATGTTCTGATAATGAATGGTACCCTATTTGCACTGAGATTACTACATCTGATTTTGACTTTCTTGAGGAATCTAATGTTGATTCTGAATTTGAGCTGCATTCTAATCATGATGTGCATCCCGAGATTAATGCTTTGCATTATTTGGTGATTCTGCATTACTTATGGATTCTGTAACATCCCAATTTTCGAAAGCATTTTCACGGTATCTTGATCGAGTTGAGCATCGAAGTAAATAGTATTGAAAAGTAACTCGATAAATATCCACTGTAATGTATGTGCTTTTAACAAATAAGTTACATTTTTTTCAAATGTCGATATCATAAAGTACATGTCAATAGGACTTTCTCCAAATTCTAAGGTTCCTACATCTCGTCTGCCCCCTTGTCTTGATCCCGTTTACTCCGGATCCCGAAGCTATGGTAAGAGCCGAGGTTCAATACCCATTGAACCTCGGGTAACGGTTAACCTCATGTTCATGTACAGTTATGTATGACGTTATCTCATGATTTCACAACAATATTCACATATAAAAGATAATAACGACAACACCCACGCATATGAACGTTATTACGATCGCACTATTCACCAAGTGCCACGATGTACCTGGCCGTGTCCTCGCCGCTAGGAAAACTCAACGGCGTTATCAATACCATAACCCGTGTACAGCTGTATATGTATGCTCAATAAATTTTTTAAAAATAGAATCTCAGTCTATGAATACAACCATCACATATAGGTATACAAAACATCGAGTTAGTGTTACGATGACGCGTCCGTACCTTCGTTGACGATTTTGACGTTCACTGGTCGGTCTGTGATCACGCTTATCCTATAATGGTAATATCGTATTTATTAATTTACAAATAATATTCTAGAAGATATCCTAGTCACTAATGACCCTTTTGACCCTTGGTACATTTATTTTTCACTTTAGTCCTTCAAAATTCGCAGAACAACGCTGGTACCAATTTGGGCAGGATTTCGTCTAACTTTGAAAAATCATAATTAATTCTAAACAAATCGAAACGAGGATCCGTAAAATTATTTGGAATCCTTAGGATGTCTAGTTTCAATTAAAAATAATCACTTCTGCCCAGATTGCACGAATCACTCCCAGGTTTTAAGTTTTGAGCCTCTGCCCAGAATTTTTCCAGAAATTCGTAGCCTAACTTTGAGGATTTTTATCTCTCTGTACAGAAATCATTTGGACATTTTATTGGCATATTTAAAAATCCCTATATGTCTATTTTAACCATGAATTTTATCAGAATTTTTTGACCATATTTTCAATATGAAATTCTGGCGTTTTCATCACTGCCTCCAGAAATTCCGAAACCGAGGTAGAAATTTCGCGAACTTCGTTACTTTGATGATTTTCTTCCAAAAAATTTTTCTCTATGACCTTCCTCATCGTTTTTGGAAATAAAGCCAATTTTGACCATAAAAACATGTAAATAAAATTATCCTAGCATATCTAAGATATACACTACTTCTATCTAAAAATTAAAGAACTAGAACTTAAAGAACTTAAATCTAGAGCTAGAGAACTTACCAAGAACTTTGCTCCTCCTTTCTTCAAGGTTCTCACTCTCACTTTCTCTCTATATTTCAGATGTGTTGCTTTGTGAATTGGTGAGGATTTATGAAGCTAAGTGCTTGCTATTTATAGGGAAATGTTTGGGCATTTGTGTAATTATCTTGCAAGTTCTCTTCTTCAATCCTAGCCCTTAGATCTAACTCTTCCATCAATGGCTCATGTCTCTTGTGTCTCTTTAAGACACAAACTATGAAGGAAATGGTTCTCATTGGTCCTTCCTATTTACATAGGATTAAGGTATTTATTTATTAAATTCTCTCATTGGTGGATTTAAATGAAATTGAATTAAACACAATTCCACTACACACACAGCACACTCCACCGTCCTCTCTCCCCAATATTCAATTTTTCAATTAATGCACCATGTGAACCCATGTGCATTTGTTCCCAAAATATCTAGGTTTTATTTGACAATTCTATTCTTCTTCCACAATTTATGCAAACCGTGTTTCACTTTTTTTTTTTCTTCAATTTGTTGTATTTTAAATCATCTCATATCATGTAGAAGGAAGACTCCCATTGGATGATTTTAATTCACAAGGATTACACTTTATGAAGTTAAATTAAGCCCTTAGGATTTAGCTTTATTAGATTTAATCCAAGCCTCTAATTTATGTTGGAAAAATCCTACTACTATTGATGATATTTGTTCATATATTATGTGCTCTTAGGATTTATTTATTTGCTTCATCTTCTTTTCTTTAATTTAACCAAGAATTCGCCCCTTCTAAATAAATATTGGGGGATGTTGATTTAATTATGTTATAATCCTTAATATAATGTTTTAGGGGCTATTAAGTCTAATTGTTAATTTATGATAGGTTACTATACTTATTATGATTATTTGAAAATCATTTGTTGCTAATCTTACTCCTTTATTAGCCTTTATTTACTAATTATTCTCATGTATTCTTAATAATGACTTTTTAAGTTAATTTATTGATTAATCATAAAAATTACTTTAATCACTTCAATTATTGCAATTAGGTGTTGCTAATTTTTCTCTAATTGATTTTATCATATCTAGATGTTAAGATATCAATTTAGAATATATTATGATCTCCTATATTAAAATAAATACACCATAATGTTTGAGACCACATATTCACTTTATTTTAATAGGCACTATTTGCCCACAAATATTATTTATGAGGAATATCAATTTTAGGGTACTTTATAATCCCTATTTGAGAGTTAGGAGGGTTGGTTCTGATTCTATTAGATTCTAAGCACAAATTGTCCTATAAATTTAATAATAAGAAACCAATAATTTAGAGACAACATACTCTCATATTAGAATAGGTATTATTTATCAAAAATGTTGTATAACAATTTTCGGGGTATTATAGATTCTGTTGTTGATGTGAGTGAGAAAAATCATAGCCTAGAATACCAAATGCATAAAATTCTCATTGGATTACCTCCTTGTAGTCTTGTTAGTGACAAAGATTCTGAAATTTTGACTGATAAAATCCCGCATGTTGATGAATCTTTCCAACAAGTACTTTCTTGTGATTTGCCACACGATTTAGAAAAACAAGATAATTTTTTTGAATCTTTACACATTCCGTGGTGATGATTTGAAAAATTTGCTTCATTTTTCCACTCTTTTCCCTTCTATCTCTTGTGATTGCAACGATGATGTGATGTACTCCAACACTAAGTTGGATTCCACACCTTCCATTTTGCAAGCACAAGAGAATGTTCACAATATGATTGGTTGCTTGACTCCTACTGATGGGAGTATCATTGATTTCCTTGGATGTGATACTTACTTGGAGAGTTTGGAACTTAACATGCCCTTAATTCACTCAAAATCTCTCTATGTCTGTATTTTTGGATGGGATCACGCTATTTGCTTGTCTTATTTGCAAGAACATTCTTGGAAAGGTTGTCAATGGAACCAACATCCGCCGTACATTCTTGGACCTCTTCCAATCGATCCTGAGCCACCTCCACCAAGGAAATTCAATGTGGGAGAAGATGTTTCAAGGGAAAAATTCATGATTATCATCAAAGATGAGAACTTCTCCTTCAAGCGACTCAAGATACTCTAACAAAGGTTGTCTCTTTCCTTACTTATTTTCTTCCGAATTCATATGATTATTTGGGCTTAATTGTTGTAGGAGGAAGATAAGTGAAGGGGAGGGACACAATTCAGTAGAAAAAGTAGAAATAATTTATTTTAGTAGGTTAAAAAAACGAGTTTTTATGAATAACACACTCTCTTTCTATAATTGCTCTACCTTTGGTGAACTTTGACATCTTGGTTTTGATGGATCCTTATGTTTGAGGCTGAATTTCTGGACTCTTGGATTATATTTCTTGGTAGTTAATTTTGGGATGCTTGATTGCATGATTCGATATTCACCTTTGTGAGATTTTGGGCCTACATGAATGGAATTCATATTTTACCATTCTTTCTTTCATGTGTGCATCTCTCATGATTTGTGTTCTCTAAAACTTGCTCCTTTTCTTTTTGAAGCTAAATTTTTTCACTTACGTGCATAAGTATGATGGAAGCTTGTTTTCTTTCTCTCATTTTCCCACTTTGGCCAAATAGCCTTCCCCTTACATTATATTCCCTTTGCTAGTCCCTTTGTGCCTTCTTGACTCATTCTTTTCGAAGCCACATTACAAGCCTAAGCGTAAAACCATTTTAAACCGCACCTTGAAAATTTATTGAGCATTGGTTTCACCTTGGTTTTGTGTTTTAGTGTGGGGGTTGCCCAGGTGTGCAACATTTTAAGTGTGGGGGGGAGTATTTGATTTTGATTTTGTGTCATTTATCATTTGGCATTAATGTTGGTCATTGGTACAAACAAAAAAAACAAGGAAAAAAAAAAAGAAAAAAAGGGTACAAAAAAAAAAAAAAAAAGAAAAAAATTTACAAAAAAAAAGGAAAAGAAAAGAAAGAAAGAGAGAGAAAGGAAGCAATGTAAAGAAGGAGAAATAAAAAGAAATGATATTGAGGTGATTTGCTATTATTAACTGATGTTCTTTGGATTTCTTGGATACTTAGCCCATCATATCCATACTTATTCACAACTATACCCTAGCTCCATTACAACCTTCAATAACAAGCTCTCTTGATTTTTGCATGCATGTGTTGTAAGTAGTGGAGAAGTAGAAATTGAGCAAGCTTATGGTAGAACAATTTTCTTGAGTAGAATTTGAAGCGATACACTTGTTTACCCTAAACACTTAAGAGATTGATTGAGGGCATCCTTGAGAGACCATCTTGTGTGATTAGCATCATTGATTGAGATTGCCAGGATTTGTAATTGGAGATGAAAGGATTTTGGTCTTGATTGATTGGTCTTTTGAAGCTTTGTGTCCCTTGCTAAATTTTTACATTGTTAGCAATTGTTAGAAAGGAAGAGTTTTTCATTTTAGTTTTTTCTTTGAATTTTGCTCGAGTGCAAAAAGATAAGTATGGGGGAATTTGATGATTGAATATTATTACACTTATTTGTATCTCTTGGTGAATAAATTTAGGATTGTTTAGTTAATAAATAATGGATTTTATTACTTAATCGAGCTTTGAGCTTTCAATTGGATTTAATTCATTTTTTATGATTAAATTCCAGATTTAAAGTGATTTAGTATTTTCGCCATAACTTTTGATCTAGATATCCAATTAGCCTGATTCTTCTTTCCTTTTTTAGATGATTCAGAGAGCTACAATTGTTATGAAGACTCGGAAGGCTGATTCGGACAAGAAGATGGATGAAATTGGAGCTAAAGACAGACCCATTTTTCTGGATTTTTATTCTGCTCGAATTTTGTAATAAAAGACCATTTATTAGAGGTTTCCTATTCTTAGAGGTTTCCTATTTTTAGAGGTTTCCTATTTTTGGGCCAATCTTGTAACCCTAGTGTTTCCTATTTATAGGTTAGACTAGATGACTAAAAACATATTCTCAATTACGTTGAATAGGATTTCTTTTTGGTTTTCTTCTTCATCTTTTCTTATGTGTTTTGCTTAGCCATGCTTGGCTAAGCTTTTGTGGTTAACCCAGCGTGAGGATTCCATGATTCATCCAAAGAACTTGTGCTTTATCGGTGATTTAACTCGTCTCTATTTTCATCTTATCGGATCCAATTTCTGGAAATAGTTCGAATATTAGATTTAATATTCGGTTTGGTTTATCCCAAGGACTGAGTTTGAACTAGGTTTTAAGTTTTGCTGTGCGATCGCATAGTGGGGCGCGCTGTTCGGACATATTCTAGGCCATCTTGTGCAGAGATCTCGGTTCGTCGAGCCAAACGTGGGTTATTTATATTTTGTTCAATGATGGAAGTCTCTGGAATCCGAATGTTGGGTTGATCGATTTTAATCTGCTTCTTCTCATTTTCTTATATTCTATTTTACCTTTGCTTCATTTAAATTGCATTTCTATTTTAGTTTATTAATTTAAAAATCCAAACCCAATCCCCCTTGTTTTCATTGCATTTGCATGACATTTAGATTATTTAGGATTCAATAAAAGGCTCGAAAAAGAAGAGAACGATCCTAGGTTTGCCTATATCCAATCCTTGGTTAATTGTTGATTGTGGACCCCAAGGCTAATGACAAAAGGTCCCCATCAGTCACCTAAAAGAGCGAGGCCAGTAGGGGTGTAACACCTATTTGACAAATTAATTGGAAAATGGGATCTGAAGCATTTAGGTTTTTTAGGGTCAATAAGTGTGGGGGGGGGAGGGGGTAAAAGATCAAATCACCCTTAGTGAAAGCTCATTTTTAAATCGTAGATACTCATTTGCAAATCGTGGATGCTCACTTGTGAATCGTGGATGCTTATTTTCCAAGTTTGGTAGTTTTCTACCACTTGAGATCTCCACACTCATAGCTGACATTCTTCTTCCCCCACCGGTAAGTTTTTAACCCATCTTATCAGATATCTGCCAACCTTTAAATTTCACATCACCTTATCGCTAGGATCTTATCATCATTGTCAATTCTATTGTTGGGAACAAATTGCCTTGTTCTTCTAGATCTATTGCCACTAAGCCATTGAGGGTGAAGCGTCATCAAGATTGAAATCATTAGCCTTGGTAAATTTGAAGAAGATGAAGAGAGTCAGACCCATCACCGTTCATCGGAGAGACATGTTATTGTTCATTAAAGCACCGTTGTTGTTTTTATCATCCCCACTCGTCACCATTTGTGAAAGAGAAGAAGCTTGATAATGAAGGGGAACCCATTGTCGTTCAACGAAGACCCGTTGCTGTTTTATGATTTTTGGATCTGGATTTTTAGAAAGTTGTATTTTTTTGTTTCATTTGCACCTTTGTGGATTCAATAGTATAAAGGGGATTCAATTGCTTTACCTTTGTATGGAAGGAGATAGATCTTTTTTGCCTTTTATTTGTGGGTCACGGGTTCACCTATATTGATTCAATTTCATGATGTTGGAGACTGGAGATTGGAGAAGAATTTTTTTTTTTTTTTTTTTTTTAATAAGCTCTTTTTTTACCTTTTTAAAAAGGGTAATTTAGACACATTTGGTGACACTCAAGATTCAAGTCCCATTAATGCTGCTCAATTATCCCAAATACTTGGCCGGAGACTTGAAATACTAATAATATTTATATGTCCAAGTGTGCTCGACTGTTAAACAACATACAAACGTGACAAATATTATATTTCTTACCATATAAAAGCAGCGTTTGAGCAGCCTTCCAGCTACCATAAGCATTTAGGCTAGCTTATTCTTTATTTACATATTTTATTTTATAATTTTTCCAGCATTTTATTTTATATATATTTTAACTTAAGAAATAACTTTCAATGTATGTGTAACAACCCATTACTTACGCTAATGACATTCCAAGTATTTTAATAATAACATCTATTTGTCTATATTATTTTAAATATTTGTTTATATTACTTTAAATTAGAAGAAAAGCGTGGAAAATTTAGCCATGATCTTTTGAGTTTTATATTTCATATATTTGTATATTTTAATATTTTGATTTAAATTATAATATCATAACTGAAATATAATTTGAACTAAAATTCTGTAATTGCCTTAATTATTTAAAATATTTAAATTAATATCTAATATATCTATTCATTATATTGATCTATCTATTGATTATATAAAAGGAGATCTATTAATTATATAAAAGGAGAGTCCCTCCCAATATATGTGGCCACTATCCCACCACTACCGATAACCTCTGGCTTCTAAATATAAAATATATTTAAAAAATAAATGTATAAAAAAATAAAGATAAATCTAAATATTTTATTCAAAATGAATATATCAAAAATAAATTTGAGAAATAAAAATATATTCAAATGACGTATAATTCCATGGTATAAATTAAAATAGTGAAGACCACAATATTTGATTCAAAATGAATAGACCAAATTGCATGGTCAAATCACTACTCCCTGTAACGACTTTCTAGCTGTTTTATTAAAGAAAAATAAATATAAATGTTTGTTTATATTAAATAATGGAGTCATGCTTCAGTGGCCAACGTGGAAGTGTGCGTTATGGAACCCCTTGCAATAGGTATATGTGTGTGTATATATATATATATAAATATGTGGGATAAGATATTGTCACTACTAATTTTATATTACTACCATTTTTCATCATTAGATCAAATCTCAATGAGATTCGATCTAATGAAAAGTGGTAGTGACATAAAATTCTATTCCTATATATATATCATACAGTTTTTTTTACATTCTACTTTCTCCGCTAATTTCTCAGCTTGCTTAAGCATTTAATTTCTTCTTTCTCGATTCCAAATCTTAGTTTTTGGGGGAACTTTTGAGTAAATAAATTATTTTATATGCAACCTGGACTAGAGAGCTAGGTTACTTGACCTTCCTTGTCTGATTTCTTGTATGATTAATTGTTTCTGATATGTTAATCTAATGAACAAGGCATTAAATTTGCAGTTAGGATTGTTGTAGAACAGGGAATTTGTGAAATACAAATATGTCAATTTCGGACCCGTGCATCACATGAGAACAGTGCTAGTTTCATTAAATAAAAAGCCAACAATAACAGAAGGTCTAGAATAAAGGCTATTAAAAAAATGCCAAAGTCCAAAACAAGGAAAAACCCTAATCCTCAGTAGCACAACCTATAAACCCTAACCCTAAAGTAAAGAAAGAGGGCAACATGTGCTCCAGAAAAGTAAAGAAACACCAATACCTAAGCCGAAAACAAGGAATGAAGGCTCCAAGAACCACATCATCGGCCTCATCCCTTTTCAAATCCTATTTGCTACTAAGAGAGCAGAGACACAATCTCTACGCAGTTGCCGTAGCATAGAGAGAAGCACCAACATCAGCAATGGAGATGCATCAACCCCCAGAAGCTCTAACCAACTCCGCCAAAACCATCCCATCCCAAAGCCATTGTATCTGTGAAGATCTTTCAGAATCCAAAACCAAGAAGCCCAGATCAAAGAAGATGAGGCACGAAATCATACCAGGCTAGCAGTAGCAAGAAGAGAAGAAACATCTCGAGAAATACCTTTAGATCTATAATCAGCAACTCACCCCATCAGTCCAACAATCTTTAAGTCGGTGAGGCCTCTGACCTCCGATTTCCGATTTCGCTTCTCCTACATTGTTACTGTCATTGTCGCCACACTTCTACAAAAAGACCTTTTAACATCCGTTTTTAGACCATTTCTACTTCCCTTATTAGGGGGACAACTATGTGAGAGATGTAATAAAGTCTGAAAACAATGTCCCTTAAAAAAAGACATCGTAAAAGACTTACAACGTCCTTTTTTAAAAGGGATGACGTAACTTTTTTTTAAGGAAAAAAAAAAACCCAAACGAGTGTTTGAATACGGAGGAAGAACTAGAACTCATTGTCGAAGGAACAAAGACTAGAAGCCAGCGTCTCATGCTCTTAGATGAACAAGAACCAGAGAGAAATCAAAATGGAATGAAAAATAATCGTAAGGAGGAATGTTGAACTCATTGTCATCTGGTGGTCGTTGCAAATTTGGGAGATCAAGCTTCAAACAACTCAGCGTTGCAGATTTGTTAGGTTCGAATCTGTCGTTGAAGACCTGCATGCACGAACTGTGGCCGGAGGAAGAGGACGGAAGAAATTCAAAGGACCTAGAGATCGCTGGTGCCTCGCCGTCCTACACCATTGCTGGCGCCGTCATCGTTTATAGATATGAGATTGGGAAACATAATGAAAATCATAAACAATTAAAAATTATCCCAAAAAAATGTTGCAGTATAGATCTGGTGGTTATGGAAGTCTCGGTGATGGTGGACAGTGAAGTATGACATGATGGTGATACAGATTTGATGGTTTGAATATGAAGCTTTGCTCTTCCTTTTCTGAAATGATCACTACTATAAAAAACACTTAACGTCCGTTTTTAAGACCCTCATATGACTGTTTTTAAGGGTCGTGGAAAAAAGTGTCGTTGAAAGTTCATAACTTACAACGACTGTTTTTAAGAAAATAGTCGTTGAATTTCAATGACTATTATTTAAATAACAGTCGTTGTATATCCACAGATCTATAGCATGCACACGTGCTAGGCAGTCCATAGAACCATTTAAAATACAATATGAGGTGCAATTTGAACAGGCTAAAGCCTCGTGAGAAAAAGAATGGATTGAAAATGGACGATAAGTAGCACCATTCAATATTCGACACAAGAAATAGAGTGTTTCATATCCAATGAAGCACAAAAATAAGAAGAAAAATAAAACCTCTCAAGTCTTAACTGAATGAAGCAGAAGACAAATAAAAGAACTATTTACAGACAAAAGAAAGCACCAGAAAATAGAGCAAAAAAACACTACAATGGAACTATCCATTCATATTTCAACAAAAGAAAGCACTAGGAAATAAAGCTCTGGTATCCTCATCATCACCTACGGGGGGCTTCCTCCTCTTCACGGTGCTCGGGATCGTTGCTCGACATATTATTTAGTAAGGGGGAGAGAGAGAGAGAGAGAGAGAGAGACGCATATCTGCAACCCAGATCTACAGCAGGCGGCAAACGACTGCGATCTGGAGGCCGGGAGCACGCTTGTAGTTCACGACGAGAGGATGAGTTGGAGTTGCTTACGCCGCTATAGCGAATCTCCTTGGCAGCAAGGGTGGGGCCATTGGGTGTGGCGAAGAAGATAGGTGGGTCTCGAGACTCTTATCTGCGTTTAGGATGATGGATTTGAGAAAGACGTTCTGCATACGGTTTGGTTTTAAAGAGAAAACTTTATATTTTTATGAAAGAGAGGGAACAACAAAATGTCGAAGGCGCAAGATTGAAGTTGAAATATCTGAAAAATTTGAGTTTCAACGATTTGTTTTAAAAAACCATTCGTTGTAACTTAAAATAAAGTAAAATAAAATGGCATGAGGGAGGCTCGACTTTTTTTTTTTTTTTTTTTTTTTTTTTTTTTAACGCGTATCAATACAAACATTGTCATTTGTTTAACTTTTCTTAACTATCAAAATTCTAGGCTACATACTAGTAAATAACTATTAATATAAGATAAAATCACAACGATCATGTAATCTTTAAGGCTTTTATTCTAACGATAAGTAGCACTAATTTTTTTGCTTATTGATTAAATTTAATGCGTGATTTCAATGATATTGATATTTTTTTTACAGATATATATAAAAGAGATATGTTGTTTAATTTATTAAATTTAATTAGGAACTAACAAAATGAAAATACGGTGTGTATACATACATACATACATACATACATAAGAGATATATTGTTCAATTTATTAAATTTAATTGGGAACTAACTAAATAAAAATACGGTTAGATTTCTTCACTTAACGTTCAAAATTCTAGGCTACATACTAGGGGAAAATAGCTATAAATATGGGATAAAATCATATATATATATATATATATAATAAGAGATATATTTTTAAATTTATTAAATTTAATTAGGAACTAACTAAATGAAAATACGGTTAGATTTCGTCTCTTAACTATTGAAATTCTAGGCTACATATTAGGAAAAAAGATAAAAACATGGGATACAACGATTGTTTTTAACGTTCGTTTTGAAAAACAGATGTTAAATATTCACTTTTAACGTCAGTTTTTAAAGAAACGGACGTTAAAGGTAAGTAGAAAATTACAACAGTGCCACCGCCTACTTTTTAACGTCCATTTTGTGTGAAACAGTCGTTGAATATTCTGACCAAAATTTCAAATTAAAATGCCACCGCCTTGTTTTCTATGTCTATTTTCATTTAATCGGTCGTTAGATAGGAGTCGTTAAGTCTACTTTTTGTAGTAGTGGATGAAGCTTAGAAGTGTAGGAGCTCTCTCCTTTGTGTGTTTGTGACTTAGACTTTGGGTGAAGAAGGGATGTCGCCAGCAACAGATGTGTACAAGGAAGGCGAAACTTTTTTGGGATCTCGTTCGCAGCGCACGACTTAAAAATGTTGTTCATTAAGATATTCCACTGTTTCCCAAAAAAAAAAAGAGAGCTAAAACGGGGTGACGACCACAAGGGTGATGCCTGTTTGGGCGTCCCAATTTTAAATTGGGACACTAAAAGTCTTCTTTTGGCAGACTTTTGGCATCCTAATTCTAAAAGAGACGTTAAAAGTGGTATTGTTGTAGCCAAAAAGCCTTGCTTTCAACGTCCCTTTTCAAATTGGGACCCAAAAAATAAGGCTTTTAGCGTCTTAAATTTTAAAAAGGACATCAAAAATCAACTTTTAGCGTCCTTTTTCGTTAAAGGGGCACCTAATATATCAAAATTATTGTATATAATTGCAAAAAAGCTATCACCTTTATTTTTTTACTTCCCTTTTTAAAAACAAACAGTTTTTAGGAAAGTAAAATGGGAAAATCCCATATAAATACCATTTGAATTTGTATAACCCCCTAGATGTCCGTTGAATTTGTTAAAGGACTTAAAGGTACCAAAGACCATATAGGGATTTACAAATTCGGTGAATTTACCCTTTGCCCTTAGTTTTAAATATATATATATATATTTTTTTAAAAAAAATACCATCGCCGAAGGACCACTGCGGCCAACCCGCAACCACCACCGATGGCGGGCGCCGGCTATCGGTGGTTGGAATTCGACAATGGTTTTTTTTTTTTTTTTAAAAAGGTTCATTGCAAGTGAGGGTGGTGGGGTTTGAAGCCCCCACCCCACACGAATTTGTAAATTCTTATATGATTCTTGGTACCTTTAAGTCCTTTAACAAATTCAAATGCAGACATCGAGGTTTTATAAATTTAAATGGTATTTATATGGGATTTTCCAAGTAAAATTCTTTTTGTTTTTGTTGTTGTGAAGTAGTGCCATATCCAATCAAATCATCCTTCCATGAAGCCCCACCCCACATATCGCAGGGTTCTCATTCCATGCACATAATTATGTCTTCTTAGGTGCTCATACCTCTAAGTAGAGGTATGAACATATTTTTTTTGATTTTTTTAATTTTTTTTTTTTATATATTGTATTTATGTAGATTTAAATTATATATTCTTTTTCGAGATTTTTTTTTTTTTTTTTCGATCTCAAATTAATTAATTTCCGGTTCGCATTTTTTACGTAACACCAAAATTATGAAAATTAATTAATTTGAGATAATCGTTGCAAAAAAAATCTCAAAAAGCAGATATAATTTAAATCTATGTAAATACAATATATAAAAAAATTAAAAAATCAAAAAAATATGCTCATACCTCTAATAGAGGTATGAGCACCTAAGAAGCACATAATTATGTGTGCATGTAATGTGCATTTCATATCGCACCAGCCAGACAACCTACTCTCTGGCTTGCACCATAGGACACATAGTAATTATACGTAATTAAATTAAAAACAAATTATGAGCTGTGCTTTGTGAATCCCGTGCATGCTGCCATGGGCGGACCCACGTACTTGATAAAGGGGGCACGTGCCCCCTTGAATCTGCTTTTTTTTTTTTTTTAATTTTAATAAATTTAAAATAAATAAATTTATTTATTTTAAATAGAAAAATTTAATACTTATTTGAATGATTGCTACTCACCCTTAAATTAAGTGCTACCTTTTATATATCAAGACTACATTTTGTAATGGGATGAGGATGAATGGTTGAATGATTGTTTAGTATCTTATGTTGAAAAAAGATGTATTTGATAGTAATCATAATAAGACAATTATGATGGAATTCTAAAAAATAAGACCTAGAAAGATGAAATTATAATTATTTTTATTGTAATATAATTTTTTTATTAAAATATATGTCTTAAACTTATTGAGTGTCAAATTTCTTCATTATAATTTATGTAATTTGGATTTCTAAACGTACTTAACCTTGCTTTTAAGTGATATGTTTGTAAAATAATTGTCTCTCTTATTACATCATCAATATTCACTTGATTTCGTAATTTTTTTTTGATTTTTTCTTATTTATGTTCTTTTGTTTTTTAATGCATTTAAAACTTTCTTTAAAAAAAAAAATTTTTGGGCGCGCCCGAACCCCCCGACCCCACCAATTGTGCCCCCCCTTATGTAAATTTAAGGGTCCGCTTTATGCGCATGCTGCCATGCTGGGGTTGGCATTTAATTTGTGGGGTCCAAAAAATAATTTAGTAGAGATAGCTAGTTTAGCCGATTATTAAATCAATCGCATCCAACGACACTTACACCACTCCCATTCTTAATAATTGCTTGAGACTTCTAAGCATCTCATAGGAATTAATAAAAGTACTCCTCGGACCCCCCAAAATATAAACAATAAAGAACATGATTGCATGCGCCATAAGCTTTTTTTTCTTTTTTTTTTTCCTTTTTGTGTAATTGAATTAGTAAAAACGAAGTCGATAAAAAATCTACAATATAATAAACTATAATATTAATCTTGTTTTTCCAATTCCATATAAAAAAAATCTTAAATTGCAGCCAGTTAAGATATAAACCCGGGATACATCTACATAGGTATGAAATATTCAAGTTAGTTTAATTTATTTTACTGAGGGATGAAAAATCACCATTGGTTTGAGGTTGTTAAAATCACTTTTTGGAGAATTCAAATAAACATATATGCCTTTTGATTAAATAATTAGGGATTTACACTTCTACCGTGTTGTGAGAAGAAGAAGATATCTGTACGTGAAATTGTGGAACCCACATTTTTTTTATTAAAAAAAACTCAAGCAACATAAATGGTGGAACCCACATCTTTTTGTATCTATGACATTAAAATACACTTCTCCTACAATATGAGAAGTGTATTTCCCAAATAATTATTAGTCACATTACTAAAAAGATGAACACCCGCGTTACGAACTTTCAATCCTTTTCTTTTCTTTTTATTGTTGATTGTTTAGTATATATCGCACTGAAAAATTAGATATTTTTCATAAAAATATAATTTTATTTTTAATAATTTTTCAAATTAGTCAGACGCATTTGACATGAATAATAATATTGTTTATAAGCATGGAATGAATAGTATGATTATTCTCTCTATCTCTCTCTTATATATAAGATAAAAACTCCATTTAACACACTCTACATTAGTTGATGATAAACACGCAGTGAAATATGAAAAACATATATAATTTATTTTTCTCAGTTACAACAAACTTGACAAGTTCAGGGACATAAACCAAATGGCAAACATATTATTGTTTTGAATTTAAAAACCTCACATTTACATAATTTGCATATCTCTCCCCCTCACTCTCTCTCAAAAAGTATATTTCTATATTTGATTCTTAGTTATTAGCATCTTATTATTTGTCACTCCTTAATAATAATATTATTAATTAAGGAAGACAGTAATCATAGCAAAAGCAAAAACCTGAAGAGGGAGAAGTATCATGACATGTTCCAAAAAGGGAACCCTCCCTATAACACTGACCGTCACAGTCTAATGAATCCAAGCAATCTCCAAACCATCCTTCGCTTGGCCTTTCGCAGTACATTCCATAATCATCGTATGAATCTGTTCACCCAAATATATTACACACACACACACACACATTCCTTCCATCAATATAATTATCAACACTTACAACATATAGGAGTACAAATATATTATTAAAGAGGGTATATTTTATGAAAACCAGACCGGCTAAGGGATTGATTTACCGGTTCAATGGTCTGACCAGTTGAATCGGGTTGAATTTTACTACCGTGATAAAAGGATCCATAGAAATATTACTATGTGATGAGTTTTCCAAGAAAAACTAAAACGACGTCAATAATCAAACTATCGCCTCTATCTAGAAATCAAGCATTAAGACTTTATAGAAAATGATTTTTAATTCTTTTTGAAATTGATCGATACATATAGAATTTGAGAGACTGTGTTTATTTCATATTATTGTACGACTTGTTTACGAATAAACCAAAAAGAATATTAAAATGGATATGAAAAGTGCAGCAACTCAATGAGAAAACTCGGAAGAGTAGATTTTGTGTTTGAAATGCATACCTCCATAAGGAATGAAAATGAGTGCAACCAAAATCACACAATACAAACTTCTGATTAGCCTTGTTGTTGCCATGGCTCTTGGAAAGGATATGATTAAGTTTGCAGTGAAGTGCATTATTTATAGAGCAATAGTTAAATATTGATTGCAATTATCTTTTATTGCGTTATTCCACTGAAGATTATGCATGACACGTAGGTTATAGTTTTCTTCAGTGTGTAATTAAAATACAATGACAACCCTTTTGTTTTACTGATAGATTATAGAGACTTCTTTGCTATTTTCAAAACCTATATTTTAATTTAGCACTATTTTTATATGGCTAATAATATTCTAAAATACTCCTTTTTATCGTTAAATATAAGATATATTTACTTAATTTGATTAGATTGAGGAATTAAGTTAGTTAAATTCGTTAATATGACATGTATTTTCTAAAACACCTAATCATCTTCCTTAATTTTTTCATTCATCTCCTCCTTGATTATTGTTGAGGGATCATAATAAAAAAGACTAACAGATATGAAATTCAAATATTATATTTAGGACCAAGATAAACTATACAACTATGTCTTATATTAAGGATTAGAGGGAGTAATTAATTTTATTCTTTGTAAATAAATTTAAAATTTTAAAACGATTCATTTGTCTTCATAATCTAATTTTCTATACTCTCTCTATCAATTTTTTAAAAATTTAAATAATTCATTAATTTAATATTTAAATAAATATATTTAAAAAGTTGTATTAAAATTAATAAAACTTAAATAAAATTAAACATAAATTATATTGACTAACTTATGACTTATTATATTAACTCACTATTGCATTAATCTTTTTGACATACGTCTTCAAAATATTATTTTGGCTAACTCATATATTTAAAACTAAAAGAATTACTTAAAAACTAAGCCTTCATAAAAACAATTTAAAAAATTATTAAAAACTTTAAAATATATTTATTAAATTTTATTAACCTAAATTATGTTGAAACACAAATAAAACATCTATATTAAATATGATTATTTTGGTCCAACAATGTGATTTAATTATTAATTAAAAGTTGAATAAATGAAAATAGAATCTTAAAAAAGGAGAAGAAAAGTCTGTATGATAAGTTACGGTTGTTACCATTGATTATGGGAGATGTTTGTATAGGTTTTAAAATAAATTAAATATTAATACATTTTATTATATTTATTTATTAATTACAAATATTGATTATTCAGCTTGCTGAAAAACTGGTTATACATTCATAAACTTGAGAGGTCCGAACGTATTCAGTCTGTATCAAGGGACGTTAATAAAGTCAATTAACACACAAATTATTACTTTTGGCCCAACTCACTTATTATAAAACTTAACAACCAAACATACATTCAAGTCAAAATCAATCAAACAAACAAACATACATTATGACTTTGACGGGAAGTTTTAAGAAGAATGATCCTGTTAGTTAAGAATGATATTTATTTTTAATTATTTCTATGATGATCATATACATAATAGTCAGGAATTTCGGATTTTTCAGATCCATTTGAGCTACATTTTGTTTATTGATCAATAATTAATTAATAATTAGTGTTACCTCATTGGCATTTCTAAATTTCAATTATATCTAAAACCGTGCCGAGTCCTTTCAAAAACAGCCAAGGCCAACAGTACTAATTAAAATGAATAAATCGTATTAGTTAGGACTTAGGAGGGGATGGAAGAAATGATTTATTATTAAAATAATAAATATCAACATTAACATCAATCAACATAAAATATTAGCTGGCCTTGCAAAACAATGTAAAATAATAAGTGTTAAGGTGTAAATTGGTCAACGAAGTATTACGCTTAAGAGAGCACTGAAAAAATGTTTTGGAAGGAGCAAATATAACAATGAACAATTCAAAGATAGCAAAACTACTAATGAAGAATTTAAAACTTTGGCAAATTAAATAGATCAAAACAGGGATTGTGCTATTTTCATAAGTTTTCAATTGTTCATTGGTATTTTTGCTCCCTTTCAATTGTTCATTGTTATTTTTGCTCCCTTCAAAACATTTATGTGCCCAGTGCTCCTAGCGTAATACTAAATTTATTTGTACCTTAACCAAAATAATAATGGTAGGGCTCATGCACATTGTTGTCAAACTTGCGAGTTTACTATTTTTTACGTTTCAATCTTACTAAATCAAGTTGAGTTACTAGTAAACTCGTGCCAACTGTAAACTTTGATAAACTCACGAGTTTACATACCGTGTTTACCGTTTTTATGTTTAAACATAAAACCGTGTTAACTCATTTTAAATTTGTATTAACTTTTTCGATTTTATCATTCTCGGTGGCTTTATATATGAATTATATAGAAATTTATTTATTAAATATAATGAATTATGAGTGTTGATATATTTAATTTCAATTATTTAGATTTAAAATATATTTGAATCAAATTTTTAACATTTTTATATTTTAATTATTTAATTATACATTATTAATACCTATTTTTATGATGAAAGCAAATTCTTACAAGTTTAAAATTTAAATTTACAATACGAGTTTGCGTACTGTTACAAGTAACACCTTGCTCATGCGTGAGACAAGCTGATGCTTTTATTTAAGAGCATATTGAAAAACAATAATTATTACGTATTTTCTTGGTCAGCTTTACAGATTTGTTTTACTACAAAAAAATATAAATGACTTAATCTTCTTTTTTTTTTCTGGTCAGCTAATAAACACTTATTCCATGAGAATCAAAATATATAATTTTTTTTTTTTTTTTTTTTTTTTGCTATAAAAAGTTTTGGAGGGGTTCAACATCGGTCCCACCAAGGCCGTGGCACGGCCGCCCATGAAGACTTACGGGACTTACGAGATCGCCTACCAAAAGAGTCCCCAAATGACGCGGAGGGAATCGAACCCACGACCATTTGCGCCAAATCACGATCCCTTCTGTCATCTACGCCAACTCTCATTGGCCAAAATATATAATTTCAATGCTTAATAATATTTCATCACTTCCCACACCTAACAATGGGCCGTTTTCCGAACTCCTTAGCCAGCGATAAAAGAACTAACTTAGATGGAACGATTGGGCCATTAAACTAATTAGCAGCTTAGATTGGATCCAAAAATTGTTACACAAGTGACCTAGAAATCAATGAGTTAATTAAAGAAAAAATACCAACGGGGATTGGTATAAGTGGTAAGTAGGCATTGTCAAGCAAGTAGATCCTCTGGATTCGAGCCATGTGAATGCAAATAACCTTCGCTGGGAGACTCTCCCACCATAGCTAGGTGCGTGACGGGGGTCAGATCTGGATTAGTCGGGGCGAAACTCTGATGAACCGAGTGGGCAATATATATATATATATATATATATATATATATAAAGGAAAATTATGACCCAATCATTTCTCCCATCAATAAGCATGTACTGAATAAACCCACCAGTGCATATAAAAAATATATAGAGTTTAAAATAGAAATATAACTTCTGGAAGAGGTCTTGAAGTATATGAAATTAGTACAGATGAAATTATCATCTGGATTCATAATAATTTTTCCCTTTTCAGCAGCCACCTTGATTCCACATGGTATTATTTCATCAGCAAATGAAATTTAGTACTTCTTTTTTTAAAAATAATGATTTTATAAAATACTGAATCTCAGCTATCCTTTTTTCAATTCAATGACATCTCAAGTGAAGACAAGATGTACTGACAGTGAGAAGAAAGCATGTCTAATTTATACCAACAGAATCATCATGTATTTCATAACATGAGTAATGTTTACTACTATAGAGAAATTCATTAATGTGAAAACCAGAGAGAATTTTTAGTGTTTTGTTTTTTAATAAATAATTTTAATTGTTTCTTAAGAAATACTTTCATGTAGGTATAGTTATCCATTAAAAGTGATTGGATTTTTTTATGCTAATGATTCTATCCCCCCAAGCAGATTCAAGGTTTCTGGAATATATTTTTCCCGATAAAGTACTAATGTATAGGACTTTAAGTTGTGTAGGATCAACTGTTTAATTTAGAAGATAATGGTAAAAAGAAATAAAGCCTAGCATAAACTATACTCGGTCCTAATTATAGGACAATATTTAGGAGTTGATCTTAGTCTTAATTATAGGATAAAGTTTTAATTTTTGTCAATTTCTTCCCAAAATAACCCTATAGGTACTTTCTCAATAATAATAATTCAATAATGTACCTATATATTCTATAACATAAGGAACATTTGCAACTTATTAATGCCACATACACCTCAATTCTATTTTTTAATAAAATAATTTTGAGCAATTTTTTTCATATTTAATAATGACATCACTATAAAGTTACACTTCCAACCTCCAAAAGTAGGCTAGAAGTTGTTAAGGGAGATTGATGACGTGAGACTATATGAGAGTTCGGAGAACTTGTGTGTGAGGTAGTACAAATCCAACAAAAAATAAAGAATCACAGTAACTGGATGCCTTTAAATTTTAAATAAGGGCATTTTGAGAAAATAAATATAATTAACTAATTCAACTATTATCCTTAATCTCTTTGAAGTTAGATAAATATATCATATAATTAGTCCTAAGGGAGTAGCTTGTAGGGAGGTTTTTGATATGGAGGTCATAAAGCTTACTCATCCAGTTAGAGGCCCAACAGGCTCTCCACAGTCCTCGAGCTTGATGCGACACGTGACAGGGCACCTCAAAAACACCATGGCATGTGCACCACTTGTTTTTGTACGCATGGTGACATGGATGCTGAGAAAGACAGGAACACGTTTGGAGAGCCCAAAAGGAACAATTGAAATCAATTCTCGTGTTTATTAAGGCCCATTTCAATTATATGGGCTTGGAGGAGTCAATGGAGCTTTGATATTTTAAATTGGGGCCCAAATGATGTTGTAATGGATGTCTGGATGGCCTATACTTTTATTTATTTATGATGGCCTATAGCCCTATACTTATGTATGAACGTAAATAGTAAAAGAAAGACCCGTTTAGATTGTCCAACAAGCATCAAGAATGGCTTTATATAAGGAGTTAACTAGAATTCTATTTGCTTTAATGAGATTCTTAGGGTATGTTTGGTTGGGGGAGGGGAGGGGAGGGAAGGGAAGGGGGAGGAAAATGGAGGAAAATATTAAAAGGGGAGAAAATTTTTGTAGGCTTAACTTTTATTTTCTCTCCTTCCCTCCCCCTCCCCCCCAACCAAACATACCCTTATAGTTTCCTATTTATTGTTGATTGCTTTTTGAAGAGAAAGACTTACCTTTTTTTTTTTTTTTTTTTTTTAATACTGCATTAACTAGTTAAGAGTCAAATAATATTTATTTGTAGGAATAGAGAAAATAGTGTTAAAAGCTCTTCCCACAACGTGGGGGATTGATGATGAAATCCTAATTAATCGAACCAAAAGTTACGTGAACCGGGTTGGATACCAATTTTTTTATTTTATTTTAAAATGTCCATCTTAGTAATGATGATGCCATGATGGGATCATTTGAGTAGTGCATATCAACTAGATTATTCTATTTTGACTAACAAAATAACAAATTAGAGTATTCTAAAAGCTTTTGGTTTTTTCTATTTTTATTTTATTTATAAAAATAAATTAGCGTAAAAAAATCTTTTCTTTGAATATCGGCGACAACCATCAAAGTAAAGAATATAAAACTGTTAATTATTAGGAAAAAAAAAAAAAAAAGAAGAAGACTTTAGCAATAACCTTCTTAATCTTATCGTATAATTTAATTTTTAAAAGTCAAATCACTTGAGAACTTTTCAACCCAAGACTAAAGGGCCGTTAGTTTCAATTGCACATAAACTAAAAATGCAATGCAATATATAATGTGTATAATCGTGATTACCATGTTTTTGTTTTGTATGATATTAATGGGATGGGAGGATAAATGGTTTTTTAATTAATTTAAAAAATAAGTAATTGTGACAAGACAGAAATGCCATCGGAAGGAACTTTTCCCCTTCCCCTCTTACATCCTCTATCGCTCTCAAATCTGAATCCATAAACCCAAATCATTAAGTGACGTTGAGTTGATGGCTAGATGAACGTGACGATTATATTCGAAACCCACGACGAATTAGCAACGAGCTATGAAACTTTGATTGAAACCACTCTTGTGGCCCTTCAAGACATTATGCTTGATAAAGTTGTTGATGAGCTGGCAGGAAGATAATGCAGCTAGGAAGTGTATAGTAAACACAAGATAGGTAGAAATTTCTGCAATTTTGTTGAATTATCCAATAGTTTTAAACAAGGTTGTGAAACCTGAATCAACCACTGAACCGCTGAAGGTACTAGGCAAATGTCGGTATGTTGACCTGTATTAATTAAAAATTTAAATTAATTAAAATAGGTAAAAATATAATTTACCAAAGAGCACTTACAGAGATACTTATATATCACTAACCAACAAGGTCCTCACATCGGTGTAATTCAAACCCACTTATTTGTTAATACACTAACTTCCCCTCTATTTAATTACCTAACTTATAGAAATATCCTCTCTATTTGGAAAAATAATAATTAAAAAAAAATTATCCTTCATTTTTACTTTGTTAATTTGGAAAAATCTCCTTTGGAAACTAAATAAATGTCATTTATAGAAATTATTTTGTAAATATCGTTTATCGTTATTGCTTTTTAATTAAAGTTTAAAAATCTCCTTTGAAAACTAAATAAATGTCATTTGTAGTAATCAGTTTGTAAATATCGTTTATGGTTATTGCTTTTTAATTGGAGTTCAAAAAATAAATGGTTATTGTAAATATCATTTATGGTGATTGTCTTGAAATTTAAATTTGGAAAATAAATTGTGATTTCCTTGAAAAAAAAAAAAAAAGTTTGGGAACAATGGAGGTTATATATGTTGAAGGAAGAGAGAAATGAAATGGGAAGAGTGGGGATACGCCGCCGGATGTCGGGAAGGAAGGGAATGAACCTTCGATGGAAGTAGAGGAGGTATAAAGCGAAGGAGGTGATGAAGGTTGAGAATGCTAGTAAAGTTGAAGCGGCCTGAAATTGTGAGCTTGGTGGAAACAAGAATTCCAGCGCAAAATGCTCGTAATTTCTTTTGTTCATTGGGATATGAGAAGAAAGGAGAAGCGGCTGTGAACCTGAGAAAATAGGAACGAGTTTCTCTGCTCGTCGAACACTCGTCTTTTTAGGGTGAGATCTGGCTGTCTAGATCTCATTTAGACTGCCAGATCTCTATTTTTGTTAATAATTTTTTTTCCAGTCCGGTATTATAAAGTATCTTTTTAATATTAGTCAAGATCTTGAAATATTCCTATTTTTTTTTCAAGATCGTGAAGTATTTGTCGATGCAGTCATATTTTTTAGGATCTTAAAAAAATGTCAAGGTACAAACTGAGACTAAAAAAGATACTTGAGTATTGATTGGTATTGAAAGATACTTTATGATCTTGAAAAATTATTTTAGGATCTTAAAAGATTATTTCGGTATTGGATAATACTAAAAAGATACTTTATGATACTAATTGGTAGTAAAAAAAAATTTATTAAAAAAAAAAATCTGGACGGCTAGATCTCACCCTCAAAAAGATGAGCGCTCCCTGCTTGTCCTAAGAATGAGCAGGAAAACTCGTTCCGAGAAAATGCGAGACGTTTGAGGAAAGAATAAACAAGTGGGGCTTGATGGATATTGAGTCATGTCGGAATAGATTTTCCTGGAAAGGACCATTAATTCCAGGGTGGTAGAGGAAACAAAGGGTTATGCAATACGGACTGGTGGCTGAAATTCCCAGGGGCAATTGTTAAAACTCTAGCAAGAGTGGGGAGTCCAGACCATCATCCAATCTTAATTACTGAGCCTGTAGAAGGAAGAGGGGAGAGGTGAGAGAGGCCTTTCAGGTTTGAAGTGGCCTGGTTTTTTCATGACACTTTAAAAAAGGAAGTTAAATAGGCCTTTCAGATTATTAGCTCAACTAAATGTGATACAAAGGCAAATTAGCAATTCTAATAGACATTATGCGCACTTGTGTAGATTGAAATGGAAGATACAAGAGGAGCTAAGAGAAGTGTTGAAGCAAGAGGAAATAATGTGGTTTCAAAAGTCAAGAAAGATTGGATCAATGATGATGGGAATAGGAATACTAAATACTCCCTCCGCTCCTAATTACTACATTCGATCTTAATTATAAGACCTAGTTAATTTTTTTTTGGAAAGATTAAGGAAGTTAAATAAGTTACTTAATCATTTTATATGTTGTATATCTTTAGATTATATATTAGTTTATTGGTCAAACTAATTAGTTTGAAGAAAAAGTTAAAAATTAAAATATTTTAAAGTAATTTAATTCGCTTCCTTAATATCTCCAAAAAAGTCAACTTTTTTTGGAGAAGTTAAGGAAGCTAATTAAATTACTTTAGTGTATTTTTTTTCCTCAAAACTAATTAGTTTGATTAATAAACTAATATATAATCTAAGAATCCACAACATATGATATGATTAAGTAACTTATTTAGCTTCCTTAATCTCTCAAAAGGAAGTCAACTCTATCTTATAATTAGGACCGGAGGTAGTATCATTTAAGCATAGTAAGAAGGAGGAGAAGGAATAAAATAGCCATGCTAAAAGATGAGAAGGAGGAGTGGATTGAAGATCGAAATCAATTGAAAAGATTAGCTGTGGAGTTCTATAAAAATTTATTTGAGGAGGAAGGTGTGAGGGACATATTGGAGGTTGATGTAGGCTACCCGAAGTGAAGGAAGAGGTATGGGATTATATTATAAAGAATGGTCAGCCCGGAGGAAATTAGAGACGCGACCTTCTCTATTGGAGCATACAAAGCTACCGATAGATGGGTTTCTGGCTATTTTCTTGAGAAAATTCATATCAGGGTCCTTTTAGTAGAAAAAAATCTAAAAAAGATCCAAAGATTCTGAAAATCTTAGAAAAGGCTCCGGGCCTTTTTTTGATATAATTTCATTAAAATGTTAGTTGTTAACGGTGTTAATATAGTTGTTAGGATATAGTTGTTAACAGGGCTGATATCAGCTCCGTTAACAACTATATCAGCCCCGTTAACAACTAAAGTTTTAATGAAATTATACCAGAAAAGGTCCTGAGATCTTTTCTGAGATTTTCAGAATCTTTAGGCCTTTTTAGGGATTTTTTTCTATTAAAAGGGCCCCATATAAATTTTTACTATTTTCTTTCAAAAGGAATGACATGTAACTGGCAATGAAGTAGTGAATTTAGTGCGAAAAGATGGGCGAGTTGGATGTTCAGGAGGTCAACACTGCGTTGTTGGTACTCATACCTAAAGTTGATAGGCCGGAGGATATTAAACAGTTCTGACCCATTGCTTTGTGCAATGTATTGTATAATTGCATCACAAAGATCTTGGTTGGGAGAATCAGAGGAATTTTGGTAGATTTAGTGGCCCCTAACCAAGTTAGTTTTCTTCCTGGGTGTCACATTCAGGACATTATCAATGTATTGTATAATTTTTTTTTTGTTATTTTATGATGTCAAATTAAATATATTTTATTTTATTATAGAGTATTAGAAGATTAGGTTTGAGAGATTATATAATTTTTTTTTTTCATAAGCATATTCTGTTTCAATATATTTATTAGATGAATTAATCAATTTTCAAAAAAAAATCTATATTAACTAAATTAATTAAAATTATATTTGAATAGGATAAAAAGTTAAAAACACTAAAAAAATATATTTGAAAAAAAAAAAAAAAAATTAAAGGAAAACCAAAAAAGAAAACTCTTAAATTATTTATAAGAATTCAAAAATAGTGACTTAGTATCATGAAGGATAAATTAGTAAATAAAATTTCTTTAAAAATAAAAATTTTAATCAAGAATATTTTATTAGAATATTCTTAACAATGTTAACCGTCTGGATTTAATGATATGTTTTTAAAATAGAGATGTTAGTGTATGACCTCTCGTCCTTGGACTCAACTGGTAAAGGGGTCGAACACTCTTACTAAAGGGAGGGGGTTCGATCTTGGAGTTGTTCAAAATGCGGCATTCTAACTCCTAGGTGCCTAGGTTAACGCCTGAGGGTAATGACGGCTCGCCCTGCCCAACATCGGTCTAGGAGGAAGGGAGATTTCACCCTGCCCTTAGATCTTTGGTGAACCCAACCCATCTATAAGTTGGTGTAATTAAGATAATATGCAAGTTAGAATATTTGAATCTTTTTAAGAATAGTGTCGTTCCATTTTTTAAGTTACACTTTGTATTTGTCGAAAAATTTAATCCACTTATCCGATTTCTATGCCCATTAATTATATATCTCTTGTATATTTTGACACTCATCCTCAACCTCTTTATAAATAACGGTATTTTGTAAAATAAGTAGCACTTTTATATTTTCATTGTCTTTATTTAATTTTAGTGGACTTTTTAATCTATTTAATTAAATTATTTGTAATTTATAAAAAGTTACGAGGTAGTAATTTCTTTACCATGAATCCCAACAAGTCGTTTTGAAATTCATGTCTTTTGGATACTAGAGCAATATACCTCGGCCCAAGCAAACTGACACGCACACACTTTTTATGCCCTAAATATATAGAATCTAGTTTATTATTTTGATCTTATTTATAAGTCTTTTTTGATCAAATTACACATATTAAGGAGAGGTAGTTAGCTCAATGATTATGAGGTGAATTTTCAATTTTACTATCATTTATGATTAGGTACCTTTCAACTCTTTCATCTCTATCTATTTTCATTGGTACAATTAATATGGGTAGAATTGTCTCAATTCCATTTATTTGGTCAAAAGGGACTTATAAATAGAACCATATTTTTTAGTCAAAAAAGATTTATAAATAAGACCAGAGTAGTATATTGGAACCGATGATAATAATTGTTTTCCTTCAGAAAAACAGTTTGTTGTGAACTTGAGAAATCATATCAAAGAATGTTTTTCCCCCTTTATTAGCCGTTCTCACGCTCATAAAAATAACTTGAATAACAATACGTCGCAATCAAACTTTAAACAACAAGAATCAAAATTTAGTCCAATAAAAGAAAAACAGACCAACAAGGGAAAGAATATACTCCCTCCCGTCCTAAATATCTTATATTTAAGGATAAAGTTACTATGTATGCAGCAAATTAAATTTTTTCTTATATTTAAGATGCGGGGGAGGGGGGAATCGAACTACTATTAAACATATGTACAGCCAAATTTGTTTCACATGTTTGGAAGAGTTCACTCATTTTTTCCTGAATCTGACTCTGCACACATTCCACATATGAACTGCAAAACACATAAAATTGGCCATCCTTGGAAATGTAAAAGTCCACCTTATTTTCAAGGTCCATTTGTACAAGATAAAGCCGAAAACATCGTTGTCTTCTGGTTCATAATGTAGCTGTTTCTCTTGAAATCTGCTTAACTATGCAATACAACATTACCTTGTAATCACAGAAGAATAATGCATGATTAGATTCCCTTGTTATCTTCGACTAACGAGGACTACTTTAGCTGTCCTGGAGCTCATAAGGGAAGATCTCTCGTTTCACTAAGGTCATCTTTACCTGTGATTAAATCTCATTGTCCTAGAGCAATTTACATTGCTTTCAGTTTTGAAGCTCATGGGGTTTCCACGTTTTTCTCTTGAACATGGTCTCGTCGCTGTTCTTCTTGCTGCACAATTAATGAACACACTTGTTGGGGCTCAAGATAGTCCTTTTGGTAACCCTGGGGAGAAAGATGCTCTTCATAGTCTCAAGGTCACTTTCAAAGATCCTTTTCTGAATAGTAACTGGATTGGCTGCCCCTGCAATGAGGCTGAACCGTCAAGATGGTTCGGGATTCGGTGTAGTACCAGTGGTCGAGTCACCGGGATCGTACTGGAAGGTATGGGGCTAACGGGAAAAATCGATGTCAAGGCGTTCTTCAACTTTACGGAATTGTCTATTCTGAGCTTCAAGAATAATTCCCTGGAGGGAAATTTGATGGATTTCTCCAACAATCATCACTTAAAGTACATTGATTTATCCAGCAATGAGTTCGATGGGCCAATTACAAGATCCCTTCTGAATCTTAACCTCTTGGAAACGTTGTTACTGCAAGATAATAAGCTCATAGGTCCACTTCCAGAGTTCAGTCAACCAAGTTTGAAGATAATCAATGTGTCAGGCAATAATCTTCGTGGGGAAGTCCGAATAACTCAAAACTTTCGATCACGGGGATTACGAGGTCCTCTTTCACTCAAATCAAGCAGCTCTAGCTTGAAAGCCTCAGTTCCAACACCAGGAGGCTACTCAGAAAACGAGGAGGCTGAAAACCAGAATGGATCTTCAAATAAAGACAACACTTCCACTATCCTAATAATTTTCAACGTGATTCTTCTGTTTGCAATAATCCTGCTAGCTTATTTTTACTACAAGACAGCTAAGAAGCTCAACAACATTATGAAGCAGCAGATTCCCATTAATAAGGATGTGGAGAATACTGTTGATAAGGTCGAAATGAGAGATCGTCACAGTTCGGTAGTTATGGCAGTGGACGAGAAGAAGGAGCTAATATTCTTTACGGATGAACCAAAGTTTCAAATGAATGAACTCTTAAAGGCGTCTGCAGAGGGACTGGGTCAGGGAATAATGGGAAACAGCTACAAGGCTATGCTGAATGGAGGAGCTTCCATTGTTGTAAAGCGGCTGAGGGACTTGAAGCCAATGACGAGAGAGGATTTTGCAAAGCAATTGCATGAAATTGCTGATCTGAGGCATCCAAATTTATTGTCTTTGCTTGCTTATTACAATTCCAGAGATGAGAGGTTGCTGCTCTACAGATATGCAGAGAAGGGGAATCTTTTTTTTAGGCTTCATGGTAATTTCACTCTTAACAATATAAATTAAGAGAAAGATGAGTATTTACCTAAATAATTCCTTTTCTTTTCCCATCTTGTTAGCAATCAATCTGAGTAGTTTCCCTGGGGCTAGCTCAGGTGTCAAGAGGTGTGAATAACAAGATAAAAGGTTCAAATCTTTCTTATCTGTCTAAACAATGAAAATTTTCAATTTAAGAATGGACATATTATTACGTTGTTATGCATCTCAAAACTGGATCGGACATTTATTACAGGAAACAGAAGTGGAAACCGGATTCCATTCACATGGAACTCAAGATTATCAGTGGCAAAAGGGGTAGCAAGAGGATTAACATACCTTCATCTCAATGCCAAGCCTAACAACACCAACACCATGGCTCCCCATGGAAACTTGAAGTCCTCAAATGTCCTACTAGATGAAAACGAGACGGTCCTCGTCTCCGACTACGGACTTTCCTCACTCATAGCACAACCCAAAGCAGCTCAACGCATGGTCGTTTACAAATCACCCGAATATGGGTGTACCAGGAAAGTATCAAAACAATCTGATGTCTGGAGCTATGGAAGCCTTCTCATAGAACTTTTAACAGGCAGGTTATCTACATGTTCAGCCCCACCTGGAGTTACCGGGTCGGATCTCTGGAACTGGGTCCACCGAGCAGTGAGGGAGGAATGGACGGCGGAGATATTCGATAAGGAAATTTCTTGTCAGAGAGGTGCCCTTCCCGGAATGCTAAGATTACTTCAGATTGCCATGCGTTGCACCGATAGGTTCCCTGGGAATCGGCCAGATATGAGGGAGGTGGTGAGAGAAGTGGAGAAGATTGAGGTGGTTCCATGGACATCAGAAGATGAAGAAGATGCTTCTGGAGATCGATCTATAACAACAGATGATTCTCTCTACTCAACCAGTACTACGGCCTCAGGTATTATTGGAGATGACCGGTAGAGATTGCCCATCAAGCCTGGAATCCTAATCGCACATTGTTTTTCCATTTCAATGTCAAGATGAGTTTGAAAAATGAGGGAATTTTATCATGATTTAGAGTGAAATAAACATGTTGATGCATGATCTAAGGCTTATAATTATTTCTCTACGCACAATTTGAAGTAGGAAAAATTTTAGGCGTAGATTGCTCTTTTACAAATTATTTTCTCTGCAATAACAATTTGCTGATGCTTGCCTGCTTCAAGATGTGATATATTGTGACAGTTATTAGCAAGATTTAGTAGTATAATGAAAGTCGCATACTTTGCAAGAATCCTTCCCCGAAATATTCGCGCCTTGCAAGAGTTTCGACATTCAAGATGGAAAATCTTCCCCCAAGAAATTTTTTGAGAAAATCTCCCTCACGATCCAAAAAAAAAAAAAAAAAAACCCCAAAAAATCACATATCAATAAAGGTTTTAGGGCTTTTTTTTTTTTTTTTTTTTAATTTCAGAAATGTTAATAACTGTATCAGTCTTTACACATTAACAACTAAATCAATATACATTAACAACTAGGGTCTTTTTTGACATATGACTTTTTTTGGGACATTTTTTGACAATATCTTGCTTACTTAGGCCCTAAGGGGGATTTTTCCAAAAAATTTCCATCTAAAAATCAGGATCTATTAGAATTATATGATTATTTTTCTTCCCAGTTTCGAAATTTATGAACTTCGTGAAACCAAAAAGATAAATTAATCAGACATTTTTAAAGGGCTAAAAGGCTGCTTTAGGAAGTTATCAGATAGAGGCAATTTTGTCCAGTTTTTCGATACAATTTTGTCCTAAAAGTGTCAAATCTCAAGCTATTTTACTGTAGCTACTATCTAGTTAGGTTTGATTGTTAGTTGACTAAATATACTAAACTGATAGTCCACGTGTCATCCGCATTATGTTTGTTTTGGGTTTCAATGCAAATTTATCCCAAAAGTTTTCACTTAAGACCAATGTTGCCCAGGAAGCAATTTTACCTTAACTAGTTATTTATGTCAAGTTTACTCGTTAATCGACCAAATATGCTTATTTAGCAAGTTCATGCGTCATCTACTTCATTTTTTCAAAGTTATATTTAAAAATATGTGTTTTTTTTTTTAAAAAAAAAATGCATCCTATATGAAGGATTACAAATAATCAAAGAGGTGAAAATATCTTTTGCAGTAAAGAAAAAATCAAAGAAGTATTTGCCTATCTTGGAGTCGTTAGGGTACGGCAATAAAGAGCTTTCGATAACCTTGTTCTTGGCAATCTTCTTTAATATGTTATACATCTAGTTATTGAATCTTTTCTTTATTACTTTCTAGCGAATATGAGCTATTCTTCTATTTGTAACTTATTCTTCTTCAATGTTGCTTACGCTGTTAGATCAACATATTCGATCAACTTATAGTCAAAGGTAATCTAGATAACTATCAAAGCAACATTGCTATGATTTGGAAATTTCTATGGCAGCATTGCTCCTAGTGAAAACTTCTGAAAGAAATTTACATTTTAACAAAGATGCATGGGTACAAAAAACACTTTTAAGATCGGACGAAAGAGGTATCGTAAGACCGGATCTGCGACGGTCTTGTTTCGGTGGTCTTAAAAGTCTGTAACTTTTAAGACCGGATGAACGACTGGTCTTAAAAGTGTTTCAAAATAATTTTTTTTTAAAAAACCCAAATGAAACAATCGGTCCTAAATCACCAGATCTGGCAACATTTTGAATGTCCCTCCATCATCGCCGACGAGAAACCGAGAGAAGATTGGAAGCAACACCGACAAGAAAAATAAAAAAGAAGAGAAGATTGGAAGCAACACCAACAAGAAAAACAAAAAAGATGAATACAAAGTCCGAAAATAAGAAAACATAACAAGAAATGGAAATCATTCACCAAGGAAATCGAATTTGAATCAATATAAAATTAGAGGTGAAATTGAAATCCAAATCTACAAAAAAAAAAAAAAAAAAATCACAAGCTTAAAGCAATCAAATCTGAGTAGGATCCTCTTGTCGGTGCTGTCAAAGCTTCAAGCAACCAAAATCGAAGTCCAGATCTAAGCAGGAGCGGTCAAGGTAGGAATAAACAGACTTAAGCAAGAAGAGATCTGGGTTTGATTTTAAGCCGGATCTGTGCGAAGGCGGCGTGGGAGGAGCCATAGATCGAAGAGGAAGGAGTCGTCGTCGTCCCGTAATCCTCAAAGTAATACGCTTGCACCGTTGCCGAGGATTGGAATCGATACCATTGCAAAACCCTCGAAGCATCTCACCGCCAACGTTGCCAAGGATTTGATTGTGTGGCTCTTGGGACAACTTACGAAGATTGCGAGTAGGTTAGGAAGAGGATGGCATTCTTACTGAGGATTTGACCCGTGAGACTCTTGGGACACTCGTTGAATCTATAACTAAGCAAATGTCATATCACCAAGAAGACAAGCACACTCACGGACTTAAAAGGTTTAGCGAATTTAGCTTTTTTTTTTTTTTTTTTTTAACATTTTCAAGACCGGTTGTTTGTAAAAACTGGTCTTAAAAGTATATTTTTAAGACCAGATCCTTTATAATCCGGTCTTAAAAGTATTCTATATATTTATGAAATTGTCACCAGTCATACTTTTAAGACCGGATCTTTTATAATCCAGTTTTAAAAGTGTTCTATATATTTAAGAAATTGCCACCGGTTATATTTTTAAGATCGGATTTTTTATAATCCGGTCTTAAAAGTGTTCTATATATTTACGAAATTGCCACCATAGGTCATACTTTTAAGACCGGATCCTATATAATCCGGTCTTAAAAGTGTTCTATATATTTACGAAAGTGTCACCGGTCATATTTTTAAGATCGGATCTTTTATAATCCGGTACAAAAAGTTTTTATATTTACAAAACTGCCACCTAGGTTATATTTTTAAGACGATTCTCTATAATCCAAATCTAAATGAGCCGTTTTAAAGCTCTTTTTTGTACTAGTGTATGGCAAGGAAAATATGTGGATCGTCACTCAATATATTTGTTTAACTAACATTCAAACTTAACTATGATAGCGCAGACGAGTGCAAATTTGCCTCGTGGAAAACTTTTGGGACAAAATTGTCTCTTCTCGACAACTTTTGGGGTAAAACAGCCATTTAACCCGTTTTAAAAACTCATTGCAAATAGCAATTATTCGTTATAACATATTAAATTTTATATAATATGATGATCCATCTAAAAACAAGATTATATTTTATTTTAGTTGATACTATATACATTTAAAATGAAAAACAATGTGGGTATTAAATCAAGATAAGTTCATTTGGCAACTCCGTGCTTAAAATAACACTCAATTTATAGATCAATCTATAAATTAGATGATACTAGGGACCAAAAGTAGTTTTTTACTACACCCAGTTCTTAATATAAAACCCAACTAATTGTATTATGAAGATTAATGAAACTAAATTAATTATGTGTTACATGATTTTTCTAAAATACTTATATATATCGTTGGATTATATATTAGTTTATATGTTAAATAAATTAATATTAAAAAAATAAATATAAATATTTTAAAGTAGTGTGTTTATTTTCTTTAATATTCTTAAATCAATCAACTAAGTTTTACCCTACGAGATTAAATATTAAAATTGATACTACTTATTTGTATGTTCATAAAGATTAAAGACCTTTTTATGATTTATTTTTATTCTATTTTATAAAAATTGGTATGGACTTTTAAAATGAAATAAATTTTATAGTAATAGGTATGTATGTATGTATGTTTTTAGATTACGTATATATGTATTTTCCATAGATGTAATAAGAAGGAAAAATTTACTCATTTTCTTTAGGGAAAATCCCTTAAAAAAACTTTAAAAATGTCAAAAGACTAAAAAGTGTTACGAACATTCATAATATGAAAAATGTGTTAGGCATAATTCGTTTTTTTTAAAAAAAATTAAAAGGAAATGACAGAATTGTCACTCTAAATTTAAAATTAAGAACAAAGATGAAGGTACGATTTCAAAAGTTTTGATAAAGATTTTTACAATTTTGTATAAGAATTTCACAAGTCATAGATCAAAATCCACAAAATCTTATAAGGTTTCATAAATTTGGATAAGGTTTTCATATGTTCTCAAAAGAATTACACAACTTCTTTAAATAATTTCACAAGTTGCAAATTTGAATTTACAATATCTGATAAGAGCTTCACAAGTTTAAATAAAGATTTCACATGTTTGAATAAGGGTTTCACAAGTTGAAAAGACTTTTTCACACAAGCAACAATTATCAATAATAGTATAACAAACCTAATTAATTGGTAATAACTGAAAACCATTTCTTTCAAATATATCGGGGTCCAAAGCACAAATCCCGCCCACAAATACACTATAGAAAATTCTTCACTCAGAGTATAATTAACAAATATATATATACAAAAAAAAAAAAAAACCCCCACAAGTTTTTGCAATACTAAACCTCACAACAAAGAGTCTACACAACAATTTTCAATACAATATATGGTTGTAGATCCACGAACATAACATAGTGTATAGTATGCATAAGGCCACAGGCCCAACAATATTGAACATTTATCTAAAATAATTATCCAAAATAATAAATATAGTATTTCAAAAACATGAAGGCCAAATGACAATATAAAAATCAATACAACATCAATACTAAAAGTGAACTAAGCTCACGATGCCTATGCCTCTAGTTGCTTCCCCTGGCCTCTATCATAGGGATTTGGCTACGATCCACTTCTCTTATCATCCACTTCTCATCCTCTTCCTCATCTCGGTCGTTGGATTAAAATCGAACGATTGATTTAATGTTTTATAAAAATATTATTTTTATATTAATAAAATATTAAATTATTAAAAATAATATAAAAATAATATTTTTATAAATCATTAAATCTGAACGGTTAAGATTTCAATCCAACGGTAGAGATGAGGAAGAGGATGGGAAGTGGATGGTAAGAGAAGTGGACCGTAGCCAACCCCCTATCATAGTTAGAGGTCTTGCTTAAAAAAATATTAATAACGACAGGGTGAGAAATAAAGTCCCAGTAACTAAGATTAAATTACAGAATAGCAAAGAATGGTGGCTTTGCCATTTCCAAAATCAAATTAGGCGTTGAAGATCGGCATCTGGATTACTTTCCATAAAGTGCCATTGTTAGAATTTCAATCGTACCTATTGCTATATTTTCATCTTGTAGAATAACTTTGATTACTTACTCTCAGAGGATACTTTCATTTCCCCTTTCTCATTTTGTTCTCATAATTCTATCTCTACTATTAGATCATGAAATAGATGATTTAGATTTAATATTTTATGAAATTATTATTTTGATATTTTATTAATTAAAATTTATTTATTTTTTTGTATTGTAATTATGAATTGTATAAATCAGATTTTAAGAGTTTAAATTATTTTATTTAAATTATAGTAATAATTTTATAAAATATTGAATTTGAATAATTCATTCTTTTAATCTAATAGTGGATATAAGATTATTAGAAGAAACTTAGAAATTGAAAAATGAGAGAAGCCCAACCTCCCCCACACAAAAAAGTCTTAATTATCTGTTAAAAAAAAAAAAAAAAAAAATCAAAACATCGTGTTACAACCAAAAACTATGATTTCATTGGGAAAAAATTAAGGTTATTAAACCTGGATCGGATACTGAATTGGTCGAAGTATTGGGTCAAGAGTAAGATGGAAGTCAAACTGGAGCTAACCTAGGGCCAAACCAGTGAAAAAGTAAACCTTTCAAGTTATTAATTTGAAATTCTAAAGGAAATAAAAAATCAAATTAGTTTTTTTTAAGAAATAAAAAAATAGAGAACTGGTTTAGTGGTTCACCCGGACTAGTTATTGATGAGCACAAATTATGCCATGTCTTTCCTATATTTTCATGACTGAAGTGTATGGTAAATATAAGCTTAACTATGAACAAATCAGGCAAAAAAGCATATATTCATGATATAGGGACTGAAGGATATAAATCATTTGCATGTGCTAAGAACGGAGCAAATTACATGGTTTTTAAGGAAGAACGTATAGCAAAGCTAATACGATGCTGTAGCATTCTAACAGCAACTCGAAGTGCAATGCAAGACATCACGAAAGCTATAGCAAAGTAGAGAATGCAATGCTATGCGGTATGTTTTCTGACCTTTTTGTCTAGGTGATTTCAGGAATAAAAGAAAAAGGGCGATACTGATAGGTAGATTGCTGATGTAACGGAATAGAAGATGCGGAGGATCAAAACTAAAAGATTTGAGGAATCCCGCAGGATTAGCAAAAGCAATCTACTCGGATCAAGAGATACGATAGATCTCGACAGATTAGGAAAGGCCCAACTCACTGCAACTTACGCCGCAAGAAAACCTGATTATAAAAGGAGGTAGTAGAGCCAACCCTAGGAGAGTCGGAGAGCCCTAGAACGAGATTCTACTTTCGGCAGACTCAAGAGAAGAGTGAGAGAGTTCACAAGAGCACGAGATTTCCAGAACAGCCCAGCATCCTTCCTTGCAGTACGACGGAGAGAAGAAGACGTGGAGTGGTGACGTGACAGGGCTGCATCCACGCCATTGGGACTTTGTCGAGCTTTTTGTTTTCGTTTTTATTTTAATCATTCGATCATGGGTCATTCTGTTAGTGTCGGTTGTGTTTCCCTCGTCAGTCATGAACTAATTTTCATATGGCTGGACGAGGATGATCCCTAAAGTGTTAAATGAACCCAGTTGCAAGTTCTTAATTCAATAAATTTGGTTTGCTTATCAGTGCATTAATTACTAGTCGATTAGCGAAGCTAGGGGCTAGATTTGTGGTCTCGGCTTCGGCAAGGAGTCGAGATTAGACCTCGAGAAACAAGATGTTTGCTAGGCGGCCGTGCGGGGCTTGACCTATTATTGTAGTCTTTAGGAATGAGTCTACCTCTCATAACCATAACACCCTGAGCATAAAGCAGATCTAATTAGAAAGTTACCATAGGAATATGGAAGGAGTATAATTAGCGTCATATGTATCAAATGCGGAAGTTTCGGTAGGCTATCGTGGTGGGTTAACCAAATAGCTTTGTAGTTAGTAGCTATGCTGTAGCATTGTGGAAGCTGTGCAGTGTAGATGCTATAGCAATGGGTAGAGCAACTGGGAGATTGATGCATTTAATGGTGATTCGAGTCCAGCTTGACTTCTTACTGATATCTTCTCAAGTTTAGTTCCTTCTGTTTATTTCTGCTAGTAGCATAATCACCAAAACCTCTCAACCCGATTATATTTACTTTCTGTTTGCACAACTATCATAGCAATCGAGCATTACTCTTTGGTATCTCAGGCTCTGTGGGACGATACTCTACTTACACTTTATTACTTGTTCGACTGGTTAACTTGCCATCAAAGAAATTGACCAACAGTTATCTGGCCGATTCGTTGGTTTTTGGGTCAAACTGATAGGTCCGGTCCAAGTTTAATAACTCTAAAAAGATACATATAGTGTTTGAATAATACTAATAATATTTTCGCTTTTGTCAACCCACACTTTTAACTCGATCAATTAATGTTGATTCAAAACTATATTATCTGATAAATAAATTGTTTAATATTATTTTCTTTTTCCCCCATTGGAAATTAAACAATATAACTTGGATATGAGAGAGAGAGACCCCATTTTCTTTGAGTACACTTTTTCTTTGGACAAATGAGTACATTTTTTTTAGTGACTACAATTTCTATCGTTTTCAATCATATTCATGCCAGCTTGCAGCATTGTATTTATTTTGTGATTACATTTTTTGTTTATAGTGTGACCAAGGCCTAATGTGATCGGTTCTCAATATAAAATGTAAAATGATCAGCCTTGTGATGAGAAATTTACTATTTTGAATTAATTATTAGCAATAATGAAGATGAATCTCTGGCATTACATTAGAAGTTACATGGGCATAGAATAATTAATAAAGTCACAGCCAGTCATGGGGGTGGTTACAAACAAGATCAATTAATGAATCCGAACAAAACAAAGTCAACACCAACTACACAAAGACTTTAGAGCATATGTCAACAAAAAATAATCTATGAATTAATTGTTTGATGCAGGCGGTAATTATATGATACAATTAGATTATTTATCTCTACCAAATGTTGATGGAGATTTATACTTAAATTATAATAAAAAATTTTAATACTCCCTCTGTACTTTATTATAATATCCAAACAATTAAATTGTACGATTGAAAATATGCGAAAATTGATATTAATTTTTTTTATATTAGTTAAAAATAATAAAGGGAAAATTAAAATCAATGACCTATAGCAGATAATATTTATCAAGAAGGACTGTAAAAGTTGTAATTATTTAGAATGACCAATTAACAAAATAAAAATATTAAATTATTAAATTATCCCTAATCAAACCTCTCACATTCTATGTTTAAAACTAATATGAATTTCTAAATTTCATTATATTAAACACAATTTCTCTCATCATAGATATTTATAGAAAAAATAACACAAACATCTTTCAATTTTGTCAAAATTGACACAAAATTTAATTGAAAAATATATAATTTTTGGAAAAACTCAAAAAAATTTATAATTTATTATAAAAATTAAAGAAATGTTATATATATATATATAATTAATTAATTGATTAAAGGGTCATGTTCCGCACTAGCATGTCTTCCAGTGTCAACGACATTAACACATTCTAATATTTGAATTTTTGATACAATATAGTAATGTTTTCTTTTTGCTATTTGAGCCTACACAATTAGTTCTAATAAGATACAAAATGCGTTTAATTTTTTATTTTGGTTGATAAAGTTTCTTTGATAGAGCTTTTTCTTCTTCTTGATTTACATATAAATCAAGAAAAAAACTTAATGATATAAAAGGTTAGAAGGCCAATATCTATGTTACCAAAGAATAGTTAATTAAATTATAGAATGATAAGATATGAAATGCATTTAATTTTTTATTTTGGTTGATAAATTTCCTTTGATAGAGATTTTTTTCCTGATTTATATAAAATTATGTAAATCAAGGGGAAAAAATTGATATAAAAAGGTTAATGGGCCAATATCTACCTTACAACTTACAAGTAATAATTGAATGATATGATTGTGTAGATATTAGTTAAAGTTAAAAAATGATGATTTTGGCAGTAGTAATTTTGGTGGGGAAAAAATTAAATCACTTTTAAAGGCAATTTAGTATTTCTAAATTTATATTTTGGTAATTGGTCCTTCCGAATAATTACAATTTTTACAGTCCTTCCTAATAAATATTACTCACGATAGGTCCTCCAATCTAATTCTCCCAATAATAAACATGTAAAAAATATATTTTTAAAATATGTCCTTATTTATAAGTGGGTAGGTGAGAGTTAAAAGAGAGAGAGAGAGAATGGACGAGAAAAGATCAAGAGAAAGAAAGAGAGATAAAATATTAATAAAGATAAAATAAGTAAAAAAAATTATAAAAAAGGATGAACTAATTCAAAAATTTAGATCTTATACAGTAAGAGACCAACAGAGTACTAATTCACCTTTGCGCTACTCTTTTCCAAACGGACCTTGTTTGGGAATTGGCCTCTCATAAAGTGTGATGAGCACCCCCAAACTTATCACATATGAACCCTCCAAATTTATAAGTTTGAAATGATGATTTTTAAATAAAAATATTTTTCAAAAATTAACTGTTAAGAAATTATCTTTATTTTAAATTTTATATCCATAAAATTAATCTTTAAAAAAAAAAAAAAAAAAAAAAAAAAAATAGACCGTCCCATAACTAATTCATTTGCCAAACCACGGCCCCATCACATTTCACATGTTCTGTTTTTTAATCATTTTCCTGCCACTTGCATTTTTTAGTATGAGAAAGGCCTAATGGTTATCGTTTCGCAATATAAAATGCAAAATGATGAGCTTTGTGATGTGAAATGCGCTGTGAGAGCATCAAAATCAAGTGTTGCGGGTGCATATGTAATTAGTTGCTTACTTTATTTCATAAACTTTCTCATTTTTATTTCCTCAAATTTTGATTGGCAATCTCAAGTTTGAATATTGAAGATCCTCACTGCATTATTGCATATGCCTGCATCCAAGTTAGAGTGAACTTTGTGTATTTCCATGGAATTAAGAAAACGACCCTAATATAATGCAGCATATATTGCCATTGATATGGTTTATAATCCTATATATAGAAAATTTTCCCCAAATTATGTCAATATTAATATTTCAAGGTTGGCTAAGACAAAACAATTTTGTGGAAATATTAAGAAAATAATGAAATAAAAGAAATAAAATAAAATAATGAAAAAGAGAGAAAAAACTTGTGTAGGTTTATTGAGCTTTTTTAAAAGAAAATAATAACAAAATTGCAAAGTATGAGTTTAATGTTGGATTATTGTTGAACTATGATTTTGTTTTTTCGACTTCTGTTGCATACACATCGTCTTCTCCCTTGGCTTCTTCTAACGGAGATGAAGTTATTGCTTATGTAATTGGGAATATTTACGTGTATTTTTACAGCCATGTAAATCTAATGGTGCTACATACCCATAGCAAAAAGCCTAATTGTTCACATTGCTCCTTACTCGCCTTTTTTAATGCTACAGTACCTTATAAACTGTGTGTGTGTGTGTGTGTGGGGTGTTGGGTAAAATTGAGTTTCTAACACTCTCTATGTATTTTTTAATGAACATTCATAAATTTCTATTTTTCATTAAACGATATTTTCCAATCAAAATATTTTGGGATATTCCGTATTGAATGATCATGAATTCTTATATAGTGTGCCATGGTTAGATTTTCAATCTTACCTATTGCTATACTTTCATTGTGTAGAATAAGTTTGATTACTATCCGCTTGTAGGATACTCTCATTTTTCCCTTTCTCATTTTCTTCTCAAAATCCCTTCTCTACCATTAGGTCAAGAAATAGATGGTTTAGGTTTACTATTTTATGAAATTATTACTATGAAATTTTATTAATTAAAATTTATTTATTTTTCTGTATAGTAATTATGAATTGTATACATGAGATTTTAAGAGTTTAAATTATTTTATTTATATTTCTCGTAATAAGTTTATAAGAGATTGAATCTAAACCATTTATTTTTGAACCAAAAAAAAAAAAAAAAATTCTAAAACATGTATTCTTTTAATCTAACAGTGGATATGAAATTATAAGATGAAAGTTAGAAAGAGAAAAATGAGAGAAACCCAACCTCCCCCCCCCCCAAAAAAAAGACAATTTGTAAAAAAATAAAAATAATCAAAACATCATGTTACAACTATGATATCATCGGGAAAAAAATCACAGGTATTAAACCTCGACCGGAAACTAAATCGGTCGAGGTATTGGATCAAGGATTAATGGGTTAGATCGGAGTTAAACTAGGGTCAAATCAAATGAAGAAGTAAAGATTTCAAGTTATTAATATGAAATTTTAAAGAAAATAAAAATAGAATTACATTTTTAAAAATAAAATAGTGAACCAGTTTAGTTGTTCACCTGGACCAGCTTATCTCGGTTGGTTCGTTGGTTTTTAGGTCGGATCGTTCCGCCTAGTCCGAGTTTAATAATCCTAAAAAAATACATCTAGTGTTTGAATAATACTAATAATATTTTCGTTTTTCTTAACCCACACTATTAACTCTATCAATTAATGTTGATGGAAAACTATATTATTGACAAATAAATTGTTTAATATTCTTTTCATTTTTCCCTATTGGAAATTAAATAATATAACTTGGATGAGAGAGAGAGAGAGAGAGAAAGAAAGACCCCATTTTCTTTGAGCACACTTTTTTTTTTTGTTGTTGACAAATGAGTACATTTTTTTAGTGACTACAAAGAGTTTGACGTAAAACATGAATTGATGAAAAACTTTTTGGGAAAATTACACACAGGTCCCAAGGAAGACACATATTTACAGTTAGGTCCCATGAAATGTCAAAATTACACAGAAGTCCCTAGGGACTTCTGTGTAATTATTTCAGATTAGTAAATGACCCTTTTGTCCAATCAGCATAAAAATTAAAAAACGCATGAAACAGAAAGCAATGAATGAAAACGCGCGGGAGTGAAGCTGTGGAAAAAGGGGAAAACGCTGAAATCAATAAGCATTAAAGGTGGATCGAATCTCCAACGTAGAAGCAAGTAAGTGACATTTTCATGTCTTAGGCAAAGCTTAGGCGTGAAGTTGTCATATTTTCGTTGAATAATCCTTCCCCTTCATTGTATGTTCTTTGCATTCACTTGTTCCCTGTAAATTTCCTTCAAGTCCACAATATCCGCATGAAGTTCCTCCGCCTAGGTGCATACATTCAACTACTTTTAGATATATAGCATCCATTTGATGTGATGAAGGAACATTGAATAAAAAGTTCTAGGGTTTCATCTTATTGGGTAGGGTTAATTACATTTTGCTGTTTTTGGGAAAGAAACAGAGGGACTATTCTGTTTTCACCGGTTTGTGGTTGATGTGATGATGGAACATTCAATAAAAAGTTCTGATAGGATTCAAAAAAGTTGTTGTTAATACGTGAATTTATTGTTGTAAATGGTGGCTTTTTCAGTTGTTAATACAATCAATAAAAAGTTTTGATAGGATTCAATAAAGTTGTTGTTAATGCGTGAATTTATTGTTGTAAATGGTGGCTTTTTCAGTTGTTAATACAATCTTGTTGTTGCAGATTTTCCTGAAATATGGCAGGTTGTTCTAGAAAAAATTTATTCAGTTGTTACTACAAGGCCAGTAGGGAGACCAAAAAGAAAACGAATTGAATCTCCATTTCAAAACAACAAGGTTTATCATTATGGGAGATGCCATGAGGCTGGACACACGGTGAAGACATGCAAAAATCCAAATCCACACTGAGAACACCATGTACATGCTTTTGATTGTTAATTGCTTTGTCATTTTGTCTATACACACCTTGTATTAGTGACTTCTTGTAACACCTTTTTGTATTTTTGTGGGTGGACAAGAACTTGTAATTACAACTTACACATGGATGTGAAATGATATGTGATATTAAGTTCAATGAGTAGGTGTAAATAGCCACTTACTCATACAACTTAATATTTTGAAATGATATTTACTTCTTCAACTAGCCTCGGTGAGTTATCAAAATTGAAAAAACTTGTTGTTAAAACAGAAATTGTGTGTTGTAAATATATAATTTGTTGTTGTAAATCGCCTCTGGAACTCGAGTTGAAAAAATCCAAGTTTTAAAAACTTGTTGTTAAAACAAAATTGTGTGTTGTAAATATATAATTTATTGTTGTAAATCGCCTCTAGAACTCAAGATTTGAAAAAATCCATGTTGAAAAAACTAGTTGTTAAAACAGAAATTGTGTGTTGTAAATATATAATTTGTTATTGTAAATCGCCTCTAACTCGAGTTGAAAAAATCAAATTTTAAAAACTTGTTGTTAAAACAAAGAATTGTGTGTTGTAAATATATAATTTATTGTTGTAAATCGCCTGAACTCAAGATTTGAAAAAATCCAAGTTGAAAAAACTTGTTGTTAAAACAACAATTGTGTGTTGTAAATATATATTTAGTTGTTGTAAATCGCCTCTAGAACTCGAGTTAAAAAATCGAAGTTTTAAAAACTTGTTGTTAAAACAACAATTGTCACATTGTAAATATATAATTTATTGTTGTAAATCTCCTCCTGGAACTCAAGATTTGAAAAAATCCATGTTGAAAAGACTTGTTGTTAAAACAGAATTGTGTGTTGTAAATATATAATTTGTTGTTGTAAATAGCCTCGGAACTCGAGTTGAAAAAAATCCAAGTTTTAAAAACTTGTTGTTAAAACAATTGTGTGTTGTAAATATATAATTTATTGTTGTAAATCTCCTTTGGAACTCAAGATTTGAAAAAATCCATGTTGAAAAGACTTGTTGTTAAAACAAGAATTGTGTGTTGTAAATATATAATTTGTTGTTGTAAATCGCCTCGGAACTCGAGTTGAAAAAATCCAAGTTTTAAAAACTTCTTATTAAAACAAAGAATTGTGTGTTGTAAATATATAATTTATTATTGTGAATCGCCTCTGAATTCAAGATTTGAAAAAATCCAAGTTGAAAAAACTTGTTGTTAAAACAACAATTGTGTGTTGTAAATATATAATTTATTGTTGTGAATCGCCTCTGGAACTAAAGATTTGAAAAAATCCATGTTGAAAAAATTTGTTGTTAAAACAGCAATTGTGTGTTGTAAATATATAATTTATTGTTGTGAATCGTCTCTGCAACTCAGATTTGAAAAAATCCATGTTGAAAAAACTTCTTGTTAAAACAACAATTGTTTGTTGTAAATATAGAATTTTTTTGTTGTGAATCGCCTCGCAACTCGAAATCGAAAAATCCATGTTGAAAAAACTTGTTGTTAAAACAACTATTGTCGTTGTAAATATAGAATTTTTTGTTGTGAATTGCCTCGGAACCCGTAAATCGAAAATCCATGTTGAAAAAACTTGTTGTTAAAACAACTATTGTCTGTTGTAAATATAGAATTTTTTGTTGTGAATCGCCTCGGAACTCAGATTTGAAAAAATCCATGTTGAAAAAAATTGTTGTTAAAACAACCCTTGTATTTGTAAAAATATAATTTTTTGTTGTAAATCACCTCGTAACTCATAAAGCTCAAAATCCAGGTTGTAAAACTTGATGAATTCACCAAGGTCAAAATAATGAACAACCACCAACAGCACTCAAATTTAGAATCAAAGAATTAAATTTCTTGCACAAAGTGACAGTAAGTCAAACAAATGTAACACTATTCCTGCATATACCATTTCTTGTTGCTATATTCAACATTTGCCTCTAAGACTAGTCAACAAATAATTAGTATTTGCTCTAAGGATGAGCAAAGTTTGTACATTCACTTCCAATTATATACATTGCCAAAATAAGGTCATATGTTAGTCAATTCATTCAACTAATTTACTATAAAACTACATCTATTTCTTCTTCTTTGGTCAGCCGTTGTCTGAAAGTTGGGACAACATCTTCTTTGTCTGTTCACACCCTTTCATTGCTTCTTCTGCCTCATTTTTCTCTCTTCCTTATGTTGTCTACATGGAGTGACTTCCCTCGAATGGAGACATTCTTGGTTGGAGGGTCAAAAGAGTCCATAAACCGACCACATAAATGCCGAGGGATTTGTGCACAACATATATCAGCCAACTTTTGGAATCCTATCTTCTCTAACCTCTCCATCATATCAGGTGTATCTTTTATAAATTGGCACAGTTTCATGAATTGATTTGGGGCACAACGGGTCATGAAAGGAACAACATATTTTTTCCCTTGCCTCATACTTAATTTCGGGCTCTTTTCCTATATCTTTCCTTTTCATCTTCCCTTAATGCATTCCATGCTTGTTTTACGGACTGAGCCTCCTCTCCCAACGGCACCATCTCTTCATTCTTCTTCTTCTTTTGCTTGTAATATGCTTTCATGAATTATTTGTACCCGGACACCTTTGGCTTGACCTCTTGATCTGTCACCATATTCTTGTTTCCTTTTCACTGACAATGAAACACCACAGAAGGCAGAAACAGAGGAAGAATAGCAGATAAAGGAAGTGGAAGCTGAAACCATAGATAAATCAAGCAAACATGCCAAGGTTATTCTTCCAAAAGAATCAGAATCAGAGGAAGTGAAAGAGAATGAGAATTCAGAAACAAGTTCTGTGACACAGACACATGTATTCTTAACATTATCTCTTCTTAATAGTCAGTCAGATATTCTAAAAATAAGATAAAAATACTTAAGAATATCTCTCTCTGTACGAAACACAGACATATGTATGATTCTCAGAGACACTAGAGCCAAAAAGGTGAAATACAGTAGTCTTTTTGTTCACATATATGAAAGTTTTAGCATTCAATAATTAGCCTGAAAAACAGAGCATGTCATACCTCACCGCTATTGGGTACGTTGAAGATGCTATTTCTGGTTGGGGTATTTGGTTCAACAAAGAAAACTCACCATCCTACATTCAGGATCAAAAGGTTGTATCTTGAAAATTTATGCTCTTTACATTTGCCTAACCAACACAATCTAATTGTTATTTTCTTAGATGTCCAGCGCATACCACGCAGCAACAACAAAAAGAAATATGCAACTTCAATCTACACTCACAGCCAGTAGAGTCTGGTCACAAGTTTGCTGGGTTGAGGTGGAATTGAGTAGATGTAAAAATTTCAGACTGATAAGTAAAGGGAAACTTTAAGGAGAGAGAGAGAGAGGAAAAAAACCAACAAGAACAATTGGATTGAAGAAAGAAGTCACAATACTCACTGAAAACATCAAGATTACAAGAAAATATCCTCGCATTTCAGATAAGGTAATTTATTGGGCATTCGATAGAACAATTAAGAGAAAGTTTCAAAGAACAAGGGAACCCATAATTGAAAGAGTCTGAATTTGCAAGAAAAATTAAGAGACAAAAAGATCTAGGTAAAACCGAAAAGGATTTGTGCAACGATTAGCAAATCAACAAAATAAAAAGATAATAAGTTTAAAAAATAGAAAACATAAAACATACCTACGGTAAAGAGACTGATGGCATGATTACAAAATCGACAAGAAAGACAGAGAGAGTAGGGCTTGGTTCCAGAAACGGCGAAAGCGAAGCTTCGAGCCTTCCAGAAACGGTGAGAGCGAGAGAGAGTAGGGCTTGCTTCCAGAAACGGCGAGAGCGAGAGAGAATAGGGCTTGCTTCCAGAAACGGCGAGAGCGAGAGAGAATAGGGCAGATTCAACTTTGTGCCATTTGTGCTGATTGTCCAAAAGGGTAATTTGACCTTCTGAAATAATTACGTAAGTCCCAAGGGACTTCGTGTAATTTTGTCATTTCATGGGATCTAAATGTAAATATGTGTCTTCCTTGGGACCTCGTGAGTAATTTTCCCAAACTTTGTTCTTACTAAATTAGGGACCACAGCCGGCTAATAACATAAATTAATGCGTTTCCTACTCGGCGTGCTTAGCAATCACACGAAGAATCACGTCGCAGACTAAAAAATTAAATAATTCAGCATTTTCTAGCGAAGCGGTGCATAGAATCGAATAAGGAAAATGAAAACAGATGAAGTAAATGAAACCTGCGAGCTTCCACACTTCAAAAATTACGCTAAACTGGGACGCTGGGGTGGAGGAAAAAAAAGGCAGGAGACAATTTTTTTAATAAATCAAACGCCGTTGTTTTATTTACTCCTTTAGTCCTTTTTATAATAAACAACTTTCTTTTTTAATTGTATAAAACGAACATGTGGTTAAGATTAATTAAAAATAATAAATCTGTTAAAAAGGTCACGATACTTCTAAATATGCCCCTATTTATGAAATAAGCATAGGAAAAAATGAATAAAAAAATATGAAAGAGTATGAGTATAAAATATAAGGGGTTTAATTGCGAGTGTAGGATAATTAATACTCCCTCCGGTCCTAATTATAAGAGAACATTTAGGAGTTTGTTTTGATCCTAATTATAGGCAAGGACGGAACTAGGAATTGAAATTAGGGGGTGAAATTTATAGAATAGACCCCGATGTTTATAAAATTACATTACGCCCTATAAAAGTTTCAATATTTTCATTTTAGTCCCTCTACAAAATTTTTAATGGGGAATTAAAGTGAAAAAATTGAAAATTTTATAGGCCGAAATATAATTTTATAAAATTTTGGGTTAAATTTTGTAATTTTAAGGAGCGGGGCCACCCCTAGCCCCTCATGTAGGTCCGTCCCGATTATAGGACAATATTCTATTTTTTGTCTATTTCTTCCTAAAATATCCCTATTGATATGAATGAGAGATTATGTGAAATCAATAAGTTAATTGATGCAAAATTTATATAAGGATATTTTAGAAAAATGAGTAAAATTAACTAATTTAACCTCTATCCTTAATCCCTCTAAAATTGGTAAATATGCCTTATAATTAGGTCGGAGGGAGTATAAAAATATGTATTTAATAAGGGTAGATATAAAAAAGGTTGAACTAATTCAAAAATTTAGATCTTATACAGTAAGAGACCAACGGAGTACTAATTCACCTTTGCACTACTCTTTTCCAAACGGACCTGGTTTGGGAATTGGGTGCTCATAAAGAGTGATGAGCACCCCAAACTTATCAGATCTGAATCCTCCAAATTTAAAATTTTTAAATGATGATTTTTAAATAAAAAATATTTTTCAAAAATTAACGGTCAAGAAATTATCTTTATTTTAAATATTAAATCCATCAAATTATTTTTTTATATAAAAAAAATAGACCGTCCAGTAACTAATTCATTTGCCAACCCACCATCACATTTCACATGTTCTATTTTTTAATCATTTTCCTGCCACTTGCATTTTTTAGTATGAGAAAGGCCTAATGGTTATCGTTTCGCAATATAAAATGTAAAATGATCAGCTTTGAGATCTGAAATGCACTATTTTGAAACTGATCGTCAGTATCATTAGCTTACGAAAGATGAATACTATCTCCGGTCCTAATTATAAGAGTTAGTTGACTTTCTTTGAAGAGATTAAGGAAGCTAAATAAGTTACTTAATCATTTCATATGTTAAATATTCTTAGATTATATATTAGTTTATTAGTCAAACTAATAAGTTTGCAAAAAAAAATAAAAATAAAAATATTTTAAAGTAATTTAATTAGCTTCCTTAATCTCTCTAAAAAAGTCAACTATCTCTTATAATTAGGACCGGAGGAGGAGTAGTATTTAAATTTCGTTTTTCTTTTTTTTTTTGCCATCAAAATAGTATTTAAATTTCAAATGTTGCGTGCGCATATATAATTAGTTGCTTATTTTATTTCATAAACTTTCTCATTTTTATTTCTCAGATTTTGATTGGCAATCTCAAGTTTGAATATTGAAGATCCTCACCGCATTATTGCATTTGCCTGCATCCAAGTTAGAGTGAACTTTTTGTATTTGCATGGAATAACGGGTGGAAAAAAAAGGCTTTTAAGACCGAACAAAAGAGGTACTGTGAGACCAGACCAGGACACGGTCATGTTCCAGTGGTATTAAAGATCCGTAATTTTTAAGATCGAATTGAACCGTCTAAAAGAAACTTTTTCAGGCTAGGACATTTTAAAAGTTAGGTCTTAAAAGTCGTACTATATAGACACTGATATGTATTTTGTTCGGTCCTATAGCTCAAATTTTAAGACCGGACCAAACCATAGACCGGTCTAAAAATATCACATTTTTAAGACCGGATAAATAAACTCAGGTCTAAAAAATACCAACTTCTAAGACCAGACGAATAACTAATCCGGTTCTAAAATTAATTAAATTTAAGACAGGCTACTTAATACATCCAGTCTTAAAAATTCAACTTTTAAGACCGGTCTTAATAAACAGCGGTCTTAGAAGACCAACTGTTAAGATCGGCATAGACCTTTAAGACCAGTGTTATAAATTCATCCGGTCTTAACATTTGAACTTTTAAGACCGGTGTTATTATTTCCCGGTTTAAATTTTTCAGAATTTTTCCCTGTTCTGTTCTTCCTGATCATATATATATACACAAATCCACCACCCAATCCAGCACAAAAAAGTCGATACTTTAATCTACAATCTATGAACAATCCATTATGAATAAATTGAATTGGGAAAAGAATACAAATATTATTCACCATAATGAGTTATGTGGCCTCTTAATTTATACTATGGTACAACACCTTAATGAATATATACAATAAGATAACTTATAACAAATACATTGATGAGTTACAAATACAGCACTATGCCTTCATCTGATCCCACCCAACAACGTAACATGATATCCCCTTTTATAACATATATATCGGATCCTGCCACAAAAATAAAACAAGAACAAAAGCTTTACTGATCGGTGACATTATTGTTTAAGAACACGGAAGGAATATATATAGTTAAAACCTTAAAGTTTTCAAAGAATTCTGCATATGAATATTACCTTATGAATTGACTCTTCTATAAAGGGATATCCTCTCATATCCCTTCTTGATAATCATTGTTAGTTCTCTAAGGGTTTTGATGATTACTAACAATTGCAAACAAAGCATGAAGTTTTTATTTGATAATCATGCGGAGTACAGGCCATGAACTATGTATGCTGCTAAGGCTTCCATAGGGATTCATGCCATGCCATCTGTGCTAAGGGCAAACCTCGGGTTCCTAGGTTCTTCGCCAAAGTTCAGAAATAATTGATCGATTTTCTTCCATTGAGAAGAATCGGCCGGATGTCGAAGCTTTCTATTAGAAATCCTCTCATCAACATGTCACCTTAACTTTTTTGCATCATTTCCATTAGGGGTGAGCAACGGGCGGGCAGGGCTGCCCCGGAGGATAACCCGCGGCCCGCCTGTTTAAATTGCACGGGTAAGGGTACGGGCACAACGGTTACAAGTTAAATGGGTACGCCTAAACGGGTCTAAGGAACCCGTTTAGGCATTCTGGTTTTTTTTTTTAATAAAAAAAACATGTTTTTGGGCCCAGGTTTGTTTCTTTTTTTGGCCCGAGAACGAACAGTTTTTGGGCCCAAAACATCTTCTTTTTGGTGCGTTTTTGGGCCCATAACAGGTCCCCCTTTTTTTTTTTTTTTTTTTTCCTTTTTTTATGCGTTTTTTTTTTTGTTATTTTTTTGGGCTAAAAAATGAAACCTATATTACCAAAGACTAGGAAAGATACAAACAAATACAAAAGAGCTTAAACAAAGCAAATGAAAGATACAAATCATTCAATAAAGCAATAACGAGAGATAGGCCAAATAGGGGAAAAAAAAACAAAAGGGTCCGAATACAAATAAAAAAGAACAAAATAACAATTAAACTTGAATGCATTAATCACGATTCACAATACTCTTCAATGATTTAAAGCTTTCATCCAAGATCTTGACAGATTAAAAAATACCCACATGCCACATCAATGAATATGACAAATTGACAATAGTAATTAAATACCCACAGATTCCCCCCATTTTTTGGTTGTGTTTTTAACCTGCTCAATAATCACAAATTCACAATAATTCAAACTTCAATTATCACATCACAACTTCACAATTCTGTGGGTATTTTTCATCAATTCAAACTCCAATCATCACAACTTTACAATTCAAACATAAAAAAGAACAATATTAATAATTGAAGTTCACACTTGATGACTTCAAACATCAAAAATTCATCATCGGAACAATAATAATATTCACTTTGCTTAGATTCGCCTCCCCGCCGCGCATCTACCTCTACAAAATGAAAGAAGATAAATCCTAATTAATATGTATTAACTAATACAAAAATGAAATGAAACATTAATAACCGAAAAATAGAAAATGCAAATTAATATACCGATAACAATAGCTTTAGTCTCATCAAAAGTATCATAATCAAAGTCATTGCAGTTGGGTGGTTTCACTGATAACCAATTTTGTGCACATATGAGTGCCTCAGCCATCTTTGAGGATAAAGAGCTCCTGAATGCATCTAATACTCGACCCCAGGTGCTAAAAGCTACTTCTGAAGAGACAGTAGAGACTGGAACAACCAATATATCATGTGCCATCAAGCTTTACACTTTATACTTACAAGCATTGCCCTTCAACCATGCCAAGAGGTCGAATTTTGAATCATGATAACCAACCAATTCAGCTCGAAGGTATTCATCCACTTCTGAAATTTTCTCAACATTACTCTCTACATCTGCCTGGGCCAAAAACTTTTGGAATGTAGCATCACCAGATGCCAAGGGCACTTCAAGTTCTAACTCAACATGATCCCCTTGCTTTGATGTTGGTTGAGAAGAAGACTCACCAACATGAACAGTAGCTGCATAGTGGTTATATAAACGATACAATAAACTTGTAATCTTCCTCAACATAGCTTCGCACTTGGTTGGTTCATGAAAAAGGTCAGTGAAAGCAACCTTGACATATGTCAACTTATATCTGGGGTCTAGTATCACGGCCACAACCAATAAAGGATTCATTTTCTCAGCTGCCCCCCAGTATTTGTTAAACTTTGATACTACGTAGCATTCTTCTTGACATGTGACCCAACAGAGTATGAGCTACTTGCATTTGATTCCAGGCTCGTCGAATTGAAACAATGTGTTGAAACAAGTGTTACTTGTAACATAGTTTGATCCAGAAAAACTTCAATGTCATGTTGTAAAACAATCTTAAAAGGCCAAGAAACTCATTTGCGATTGCTCCAATCATATGCACTAGGAGGCAAAATTGAATCATTGACTACATCGTCAACACCTTCACGAGCATCAATCAAGATAAAAGTGTCTCGATTGGAATCTACATTCTTCTTCTTGAAGTATTGTTTGTATTCTTCATCCTCCTCCTCCATCCGAGTAAAGACTTTGACAAACTTAACGCTCTCAAGCATAAGGTATGTTGTGTTCCATCTAATGACATGATAGAAATGAAAAACAATTAAACGTCAATACATTATCATATCAAAGCTCATTCAAACAAATTTTTAAAAAAATTACCTCGTGGGACAATTCAAGGTAAGAAGGCTCTTTGATTCAACTCGTTCCCGTTCAGCCAACATTATGAACTTACGCTTCCTTGATGGAGAAGATTTAACATATTTTACCGCATGTCGAATGAACTTAATAGACTTGTTTATTTCTTTTAGACTTTCAGAAACAACCAAGTTCAATATGTGAGCAACACATCGCATTTGCAAAAATTCCCCATCACATACCATTGCAAAACCATCCCACTCTTGAAACGCTTTTTTAGGATTGCAATTGTAGAATCATTGGCAGTATCGTTGTCAACTGTGATTGTATACACTTTGTCAATGACCCATTGAAATAAGCAATCCTTAATTTGTTTGGCAATTGACTCACCTCTATGATCTTTAATCTCACAAAAAATTAGAATGCGTTTCTGCAAAATCCAATCATCATCAATCCAATGTCCAGTCAAACACATGTAGTTGTTATTTTGCATAGATGTCCAACAATCGCTTGTGAAAGACACACGGAGTTTAGAAGTCTTGAAATATTTTGTCAAGATATTTGCTTGTTCTTTATATATGCTATAACAATCTCTAGTAGCTGTCCATCTCAATGGCATTTGAAATTTAGGTTGAAACTCTTGCAAAAGTTCTGTTAACCCCTCCTTTTCCACGGCTCGAAAAGGCGCCTCATCCTTTATGATGTACTTAGCAATAGCCTTTCTACCTCGCTCTTGATTGAATAAGTGATGAGTCACTGTTTGATTTGTCATAGTTGCGAACAAGCTTTGACCCTTGCTTTCTTTATTAGGATTGTTTGGACACTTGCCAAAATGTCTCCATAATTGTTTATTGCCATCTTGTGAAGGATGACTCGCATAAGTTGCTACACAATAGTTGCACTTTGACCTATGTTTTCCTTTAGTTTCAGCAAGTGGCAACCTTGTAAAATGATTCCATATATCAGATGACTCTTTCCTTTTTTTTCTAGGTTGGGCATCATTATCTTGTCCCTCATTCGTCTTCTCATTCTCAACATGGGCAGCAATACGTTGTATTGTTGGAACTACATCTTCGTTAGTAGCTTCCCCTGTAACACTTGGAGCTGGTACATGTGCCATGCTAATTCCAAGATAAAAACACATAATTTTATCATTAGCTGGTCCCACATAAATAGTATACTTAAATAGAAGCATGAAACATAAAAAAATAGCTAAGATGGGACCGTGGGAGTTGCGACTATAGCTGCATCAGCTCAGTTTAATTAATATAACAATTTTGTGTAGTTAAAAAACTCCCTGTAGAACCGTAGAAGCACGATAGCAATTTTGTGTAGGTAAAAAACTCACTAATATATGGTGGGATCGTGGGAGTTGACATTAACTGTGGGACCGTGGGAGTGGGACTAGCTCTTTAAAAAACTCTGTTTCACATTAACTGTGGCCTGTGGGAGTGGGACCATGGGACTAGCTATGAAAAGGCACACATCACACACACCATTAAAATACTCTGTTTGGCAATCGGCAGTTAGCACTTGGCAAACCACTATTAAATAATACACACACAGGCAGTCAGGCACAACTATTCACAAACACATACAAGTGACTAAGTGAGGGTGGGGCCGAGAGTGAGCTGAGACCTGAGAGCCAGACAATCTCATACTCACACACAATCAATCTCTATAAAGTTACAATCATGAAATTTCATTCAGCTACAAACAAGAAGGAAGCAAGAAGACTTACTGGGTGAGGCTGAGAGTGAGGAGTCAGTGACGGTGAGGGCGAGAGGGAGAGGGAGAGGGAGACATCGACACTTGACGGCGAGAGGGAGAGGGAGACGATATCCAGTCGTCCAGATGTGGCCTCTACGAGACAGCGACAGCGGTGAGGGCGTCGAATGACTCCAGGTCCAGCGATGAAGGCGTTGATGATCCAGCGGTGGTGTGTGTGTGGTCGATGGTGGAGGAATGGAGGTGAAGGCGTGAAAGTCCCCAACTCTTCCTCTGCTCACGGCGTTGCTCTTTCTGGTCCAGGTGTGTAAGTCGATGGTCTCTGTTTCACAGTGACAGAGGGTGAAGATGGAGGAAGACGGTGGTTGGGTTTGAATCGTGAATAGTGACTAGGTCGAAGGCCGTGAAGATGTGAAGGTGATTCAGTGATTAGGGCTGAGGGCGACGACGCGATGGACACCTGACCAGTGAAGATGATTCGGTGAATAGTGATTAGGGCTGAGGAGTGAGGACTGAGGGCACGATGGACACTGACCTGAGGAGTTGAGGGCAAAAAAAAAAAAACTACTAAGGGTCACGAGTAGAGCTGGGAATCAGGGCCGGCCCGGCCCTACAGGGCCTGGCCCTCCAGGGCCTGGAAGAACAAAAATGTCTGTTTTTCAAAGCCTGGCCCGATAGTACCAAGGCCAGGGCCGACCCTATAGGGCCTGAAAATTACTATTCCAAATTTTAACTATTTTTCTTCCGGTTTTTTCCGGAGAAATATAATTAGTAAATTGCAACCATTAAAATTCTAATCTATCAAATAAATATTATCAACATTAATATCTAAACAATACAAATCATCCAACAAATAAACACATTCATTAATTCATAACAAAAAACCAACCATTGTCTACAATTAACTCACATAAAACATAAGAAGCATTAAACTAAACAAGATTAGATGACTCACATAAAATATAAGAAGCATACAACTATCTTTGTCAATTGTCACCTTCGGAGTATAGTTATTATGTATTTATATAGTTGTGCTTAGATGGATAAATAACTTTATAACATATAAAATACATATAGATAAAGGCCAAGTAATTAATTTTTTTTTTAAAAAAAGATGCTACAGTGAAACGGGCCTAACGGGCCGGCCCGAAGCCCTGCAGGGCCAGCCCTACAGGGCCAAATTCAAAAATCTGACTGATTTTTTAAGCTCGAGCCCTACAGGGCCAGGGCTTAAACGGGCCGGCCCGATTTCCCGGCTCTAGTCACGGGTGGGGGCGGGGCAACCCGTGCCCTGCCCGGCTAATGGAAACAGGTACGGAGCAGGCTCGTACCCGTAATGGGCCCAATCTGGGCGGGTTTAATCCGGGAAAATATCTGCGGGGTGCGGGCGGTTGGGTAGGTAACGGGTAACTTGCTCAGCCCTAATTTTCATTAGCAAAAAACCGCTTGAACCTTGGTATGATTGGAAGATACCACAACACTTTTGCAGGCCCCTTATTTGACTTGTACCTTGGGGTTTCACATATCGGACAATTTTGCTTCTCTTCAAACTCTTTTCTATACAATATGCAATCATTTGGGCATGCATGAATCTTTTTGTACTGCATCCCTAGTGGACAAAGTATTTTCTTAGCATCATAGTATCGATGCGGCAACACATTATCATCTGGAAGCATGTCCTTAAAAGCCTCAAGCATTTTAGAGAAACTCTTGTCGCTCCATCCATGACGTGCCTTCAAGCTTACCAATTTCAATACAGCATTTAACAATTGGTATTTTTTACACCCAGAGTATAGCGGGTTCTCTGCATCACTGCACATATTACCATATGCATGTGATACTCATATACGTATGTGAGTGTTTCACATTTATGTTATGTACTCATAGAAGAAGATACTTACTTTATAAACATGAGAATAATTGCATCGATGTAAGCTCCTGTTTATCAAACAACGAGGAAATTATATCATCTTGGTCAACCAAAACCGGGTGCTTGTTTTTAAGACCTATTTACGTATTGAGAGGCCAGCGATTAAGTCCAACTTGTTTATTGGATACCATAAGGACAAGTTTGTCCTTGGCACTCAACTTAACCGTGCCAACCAATTCAGGAGGGGCTGGAGCTTCAAGAGGAGTAGAAACATGTACAAGCTTCACTAGCCACGAGATAAAGGTTCCAATGACATCACTCACAACCTTCACCTCACCAGTTGGGAGAGGGACAGGTGCATCAACGATGACCTCTTCAACTGACACTCTGAGTTCATCACCAGCCATTTGTTGGTGGTGTACAGTTGATCCCAAGCCGTTTATTGTTTTTACGAGCAACTTTTTGAATCCCAAGAAAACAACTATTTTTTTTTTAGTTTTAAAAAACAATGTTTGTTTTTTGTTTTTACAAGAAACTTTTTGAATATAGTTTTCCAAACAAGTTTTTTAGTTTTTTTTTTTTAAAAATGTTTTTAAAAACAAAATCAAACAAGCACTCGTGTTTAGGCTTCTGTTCCAGAGTTTGTTTATTGAAGGACAGAACCGTTTTTTCTTGTATTTGAATTATTTTTATTCTCATTTTTTGTATATCATTGTTGTTCTTCTCTCTCTTCCTATCCTTGTCGTCACTCTCTTCTCTACGCCATGTGATAGGGGCAAAATGGATTTAGGCCATTTTCATAGGCGCTGAAAAATGGCTTCCCAACATTTTGGGTGGGAACCTATTTTCATTTAAACGTGGGAAAATGGCGCCGGCCGGAAAATTTGATCCAAACAGCCACCGCCACTGGATAATTCCAATTTTCCTTTCCCTCCCTGATTTTCTTCAACCTAAGTTGTTTGTTTTTTGTTTTTTTTTTTTCAGAAGTTTAAACAAACATCCAACGAGTTCTTACGGGTATTTTGTTTTGGGAAAAATAGCCACTTCTCATAAAACAATTAAATGGGAAGTCCTAGCTGTATCTTCTTTAATTTCTTCTACTATTGGTATTCTTACTTCTTTATCTGTCTTCTACACCAATTTGCTTTAGCCATGATTGGCCTTTTCTATATATTTATATTTAATCACCCAAACATTTTCATTTAAAATGTTTTATATACAACACAAACACACCTACTTGTGAATATTGTAAGTCTTTATACCTATACATGCTTATACATAAATTGCTATTGGTGTGTGGTTTTGGTCAGGATGATGGCTATAGTTGATTTTATTAGGATAAATATGTATCTTGTAAAATATTTTATACACACACACTGACTTACTTGGTTGAGAGAGAGAGTGAGTCATTCTTGTATAATCTTCCCAATCTTCAATTGAGCCTAATTCTAAGTTGCTTAACCAATGGTCTATAAGACTATAACTATAAGAGTAAATACCCTTTTGGATCCTTGAAAAAGAACACGGACCCCATTTTGGTCCCTCAAACAAAGAAAACCCATTTTTAGTCCTTGAAAAGGACGAATAAGGCTTGATTGGTGAACATTTTGGTCCCTCGAAAATTTTCAAAAACCCTTTTTTAGTCAATAAAAATGTCTCATTGTAGTCCCTGGGGACGAAAATGGGGTCCGTGTTTTTTTCAGGGACCCAAAAGGGTATTTACTCTAACTATAAGCAATTCCCTTCTTTCAAATCACTACAATGATACAAATAATTTCATACTAATTAGCACAAAAATCGTTGTTGAACAACTAACAATTAGATATGAGCAAAAACCCCGGTGGTTTGGGGAGTGTGACCCGACTTGACCTAGCCCGGCCCGGTTTGTTTGTTTGTTTTAAAAAAAATGGTCTGAGACAATATTGGGCAGACCAAACCGTACTAGTCTGCTCGTGCCGGACTGGGCTCAGACCTGTTGTTCTTGTCCAGTCTGGCCCAAATAATTTGTTTTTTAAATTGCCACATAGGCACTCCACACACACACTCTCACTGATCTTACCATCGAAACCCACATTGACCTACCAAATCCACTTATTGAACTCGGTAGGCTCTAGCTTCTCACTAATGAATAATGATGGTGAGCATATGTTGAAGTTTGGAGACGAAGACAAAGCCGGTGGATTCCTTGTTGAGAACCTTGAAAGCGTCGCGAAGTTGGCGATTGGAGGGTTTAGACTTCATGTTCTTGGCCATGAGATTGAGAAAGCGAGGAAAGTCAAAGGGGGAGGTGAGATTCTCTTGGGTGATGATGGCTATGAGTTAGGCTTGGGTGGGGTTGCACCCCAGGGAACACATAAGAATTCCGAGCTCGAAAGGAGTGATCTACCGTCATTGTCAGTGTCGAATAGAATGAAAGCTTCCTTCATGAAAGAAACTTGGTCGCTATTCAAATCCTTTACCATTTTTTCTAATTCTTCTTTGTTTTCAACCTTTCTCCTTGTAAAACGGCCTCCCCAATCCAGTTTCTAATCCATCCTCTCAAAGAAGGCAAAAAACAATCCAAATAGGTCCTGAATTGCCTGCACTGGTTCAGGCAGTACTTAAAGCATGGATGGAGCTTGGGTACCTACGCAAGTACAAGAGTTATGTTAAAGATTTTGAAAACGAACAAGGAAAGTTATCTACTACACTAGAAAGTGTAAATTTACATATAGATGAAGCCAAGAAAAGAAATGAGACTCTAGTTGACCCTAGAGTTGAAGATTGGCATGAGAGAGCTAATGAACTTTTACAACAAGACACTAAACCAATCAAATTCTTTGGCTTGTGTACAAATTGTTTCTCAAAAATTACGCGAGCCAAGGAGTTGGACAGTTTGACGAAAGAGCTAATCCCAAAATTGATCTCTGAAGTTCATGAATTTGATGCATTTGCACGAGCAGCTGGAGTGCCAGGCATGGAGTATTATTCACAAGAGTTCATGTCCGTTGAGAGTAGAAAGGCAAATTTCGATAAGCTTAAGGAGGAATTAGAAGATGACAACAACTATATGATAGGGTTGCAAGGGCTAGGAGGAATGGGGAAATCCACAATGGCAATAGAAGTTGGGAAACATGTTGAAAAATCAAATCCCTTTGATAGAGTCATCTTCATTACCGTTTGTACCCCTATTGATGAAAAAGGGATTCGAGATGACATGGCAAGACAATTGGAATTGCAGTTACAGGAAGAAAAGCTATTGACTCACGCAACAATTATGGATCAGGATTGCTCACGCGGGAAAGGTGCTCATAATACTTGACGATATCTGGGAAGAGCTCAATCTTAAAAATATAGGGATTCAACATGGTATACATAACAAGGGTCGCTGTTGTGTTCTACTAACCACACATTCTTTGGATGTTTGTGTAAGCATGAGATGTCAAAAAACTCTCCAATTAGATGTCTTGCCTATGGAAGATGCATTGAATCTTTTCTTATCTCATGCCACTGCAAGTGTGAATGATTGTCCTGATGATTTGAAAAAAGTTGCACGAGATATTATGAACGAGTGTGGAGGATTGCCGGTTATGATTGGAGCAGTGGCAAAAGCCTTAAAAAGTTGGCCTCAACAACGATGGCAGGAAGCTTTGGTTGTATGGAAAAACCCCATGCCATTAAGACATGGCATTGTTGATGAACATAAAAGAAAGATTTATAACTCGTTGACATTTAGCTATGACCATCTAGAAGATAAAGATGCCCAAGTTCTCTTCCTATTGAGTTCTATCTTTCCAAAAGCTTATGAAATACCCATAGAGCTTTTAAGTAGAATTACCATAGGTTTGGGGCTTTTTGGAGAAGGTAATCGATACTACATAACAAGGAGTCATGTGCATGAAATTAAAAACAAACTCCTAAATTCTTCTTTATTGTTGAAGGCTGGTGAAGAATATGTAAAGATTCATGACGTGATCCGGGAAATGGCATTAGAGAAGATAGATAATGAAAAGATACAAGTGATCATGGATTCTAAGACAAAATTGAAGAAGAGTGTGAGATATTCATCTTGGATCATAGATGGCTTTTCAAATTGTTTTGATGAAAGCAAACTCGAGATTCTCTTAATATGGATAAATGCAAATGAATATTCTTTGGAAGTTCCAAAGACATTCATTGAAGGGATGAAAAGTCTAAGAGTTTTGTTTTTGCATTCTAAAATTGAGTTTGGTAGAACTTCAGCTTTATCACTACCTAAATCAATTCAATCACTACAAGATATCCGAACACTATCTCTCACAAATTGGGAGTTAGGTAATATATATGTGTTGATAAAAAACTTACGAAAGCTTGAGTCTCTTGAATTGACTAATTGTTCAATTTTTGAATTGCCAAATGAAATTAGTGAGCTAAATGAATTGAGATTTTTGTGCCTGATACATTGTTTACTTGAAGTGAACAATCCATTTGATGTGATTGCAAGAAGCTCGCAACTAGAAGAAGTCTATTATGTCTCAAATGATGTTCATAATATGCTTATTGATGCAAAGATTCCTCAAATTACATCCCTTCCTAAATATAAAATATACCATATAGATGGCAGAGACTTCTCTGCCTTCAATTCTTTTCATTTGGAAACTTCCATAAAAAGAATTTTCAAGCCAGCCAAGTTACAAAGAATCTTCTCCAAAGAGATAATTAAATCCTTTGCGACAGGAGCAGAGATTCTGATTTTAGAAGGAGATAATGAAATAGAGTGGAACAATCTCATTCCTGGCATGGTTTCAATTGAAGATGGAGCTATGGAATGTTTAATCAATCTTTCTTTGATTTCTTATTCTGAGATGAAGTGTTTGATCCATACTGAGCATCTTCAACTTAAATATGGAGTGACTATCTTCCCCAAGTTAGTTGAACTGCACCTTGTTGAGGTGGGAGTAAGAGAATTATGTTGTGGTCCTTATCCTGATGGTTTTCTCAAGCAACTAGAGAAGCTAGAGTTAAGTCATTGTGTCATGTTGGATAGCACATTATTAAAGGGAAAGCTAGATTTAGGGAACCTCAAGTCCATAGAAATAGTGGATTGTTCAATGACGTGTCTTTTTCATCCATCTACTGCTGAAACTCTAAGACAGCTAGAAAGGTTGAGGATTGCTGAATGTTCGAAGCTAAAATACATAATAAGGGATAAGATATCATCAGTAGAAGAGAAAGTGAATGATAAAGATCCTAATCCAATGAGTAATGACTCAATGTTTTCAAAATTGAAACTCCTCAGAGTTAAAAAGTGTGGAGATTTGGAATTTATATTGCCAATTTGTTTTTGCAAAGACCTCCCTCTACTAGAGGGTGTGGAAATTTATGAATGTGATCATCTAAGATATATATTTGGGCAATATCCAAAAGAGGGACGTTTGCATCAAATGCAAAAAGAAACCATACTCCCTTCATTGAAAGTAATGTCTATTAAAAATGTTCCATTGTTTGTCAACATATACCCACAATGTTATCTCCCACAAAAATCAGCGACAAATACAAGTGTGGGGTCAAAGGAAAAAGACAACAGTGCAAGTCGCAATTTCTCTTGGGGTCCATTGTGTTGTTTTCTACCAAAACAAAAAATAAAAATGAGCCATCTACATCCAAGACTGTTCAACCGAACCACACTACCTCACAGGTACATGTATATGTTTATATGTGCGTGTGTTATACTCCTTCGTGCTTTTTATTAATGCTACATATACATGTTTCTTTGCATAGAGAAATACTATAATGGAGTTCAATTTAAAAACTAAAAAATTGAGTAAGTTTTCCCGTTACTTTTCAAAATTATGTTCATCAAATTGGTAATAATCATGTTTAGGCTAAAATATATTTTAATAAAAACCGCAACATATGATTTATTTATGGATTACCTCCCTAGAATTTCAAATTTTGAAATTAACATACTAGTTAGCAGTAACGCTTAAAATTCTAGGTTTTACCATGCTATAGGAAACACAGGCAAAATCCAAGTCATAATTAACAATTTTTTACTTGTATATTATGTGATTTTTATATGCCACAATTCTAGCTTTTATTAACTGACAAATAAATCTATATAATATAAGGAGGGTTTAAATCTTAAGGTATTTTTCTTCAAGAACACTTTTTCAGGTTTAATTTCACTTGTTTATAATGGCCACACACCCAAAAATAAAAAAATAAAAAAATAAAATCATTTGTTAAGGAATTTCAGCAAGTGGTATTGTAATTCAACCTCTGTTCTTAGTTCCATTTGCCGACGGTATTTCGCGGTTTTCTTTTTTCTCGCTTTTACTGTTGAAGATTGGGCCTTTAAGAGATTATAAATCACTTTTTCACATCAAATTTACAAATGGCTTTTTTGAACAGTTAACTATAAAAAAAATATTTAAATTCGGCTTAATTGTTTCATTGAATTGATTGAGAAGATTTTTGAATTTTGAAAATTCAAATTCCTAATATAATTTGCATTATAGTAGCTGAGATGTAATAAAGATTAAGTTAGATGAGATCAGAGAAATAAAATTTCATTGATAATAATTTCTTAAAAAATACAAATAAAATGTCTCCTCCCTCACTCTTTCACATTCATTCTCCTATGGTGCTACGACTCTAATGAGACCAAAAAAAAAACATACAATTTACTTTACATTTTTAATTTTTTCAAGATGATTCATATATTTGTTTGGGATGCAGGAGAAATATATTGGCAATGTCACTAATGGAGTTTTCACACCACCATTATACCCATGCAATTTGAGAGAGATGAATATTGAAGATATGTCAAACTTCAGGTCATTGTTTTCTGTATCCATTGCCTCATCAATGTCACTATTATAAGAATTGGTAGTCTCGGATTGTGATCAGCTGGGGCATATAGTAATAGAAGAGGTAGATGGTCATGATCATATGAATGCTTATTCTATCTTTCCCAACTTACGCACCATTGAAATCAAGGCATGTGACAACTTGGAATATGTATTTCCAGCTTCTTGTTCTGGAAACTTTGTGCACTTGGAATCTGTGCTTATCTCAGGAGCTAGTCAGTTGAAATATGTGTTAAGAAAATTTTGTGGTGATGATAACTCACCTAACCGGCCAGAACCATAATACTGATCAGATTGATCTCTCTGCTCTCAACAAACTATGCCTTAAAGAAGTACCAAATATGGTTACTATGTGCCCTGAAAACTATTACGTGAAAGCATTGTCTCTACAAGATATCAGTTTGGATGGATGTCCACAACTTCCTATAAACTCTTTTATAGATTTATCAGTGGAGGTGCATAGAGGACAAGAGGAACTCTCAAGAAAAAAGGTGATTAATTATTTTTCTAAAAGTTTACGACTGATTGATATGCGTTTGTGTATTGCTTCAATCTTTGACACTAACACACACACACATATATATATCCCCTATGATACAGGTAATGGGAATGCAGTTATGCAATTTGAAGTGTCTTACTTTAAAATCCTTGGAGATGGAAACAATATATGATCTTGAAAGACTTCAAATAGCAAGTCCTGTGGATTCAAGTTTGGAAAGCCTGCGGTTGAAAGGCTTGAATATGTTAAGAAACATATGTGTGGGACCAAAACATCTTCATCTGAGCTTTGAAAATATTTTCAAAATAATAATCCAAGATTGCCCTAAACCGAAATTTATCTTGTCAGCATCTGTCTCGAGAAGTTTCCCATATTTGAAACATCTATGGGTGTCAAATTGTGAAGACCTAGAGCGCCTCATTGAGGATGATGATAAAGAATGTTGTTTCCCAAATCTCCATGTAATTTATGTGGAAGACTGCAAGAGTTTGAAATGTCTATTCTCTATCTCTGCATGTGGCAGCCTTCCATAGCTCTCGGCATTGTATATAGAAAGTGCGTCAGAGCTAGAGCAAGTATTTGAAAGGAAGCAGGGCACCACACAAGAGTTGGACATTAAAAATGTCTTCCCGAAGCTATTTCTGATATGCCTTGAAGATCTACCAAAACTTCATACTATCTTCTCTGCAATTGATTTCCAGACCGTCATGATCCGTGAAGTAGAAAGTTGTCCCAATATCTCTTTTACTTCAGCTTATAATGAGTTCCTTGAAAGTAAGCATTCAAAATAGTAATTCATTATGTACAAGTGCTACATATATCCTTGCTATTATTTTTCTCACTATAATATATATTTGGAATTGTTTTGTTTGGTTAGGTTATTGGTACTGGTTGGAAAAATCTGAGATGAGAAAAGGCAACATGGATGAATTTGATCTAGTTGAACAGTTTGTCAATGTGAGTACCAAAATAAAATGTTCCAATCAAATGAAAGAAAAAGCAAAAGGAACCAGTACTTTCTTCTTCTTCTTTTTTCCTCTCTTTTTTTGCCTTCAAAAGGACACTACTATTCACGATACATATACCAAACCTAAAATTTTCAAGTTCAATAAAAATTTTCCCCCTTAACAATTTAATTTGCTACCTATTAATTCATTTAATCCACATTGTACAATTTAATATGTTCATGAATGAATGACTTCTACTCATTCCAATTTCTTTAATATATTCTATTATTGTTCAGAGGACAAGAGAACTAGCAAAGAAGACTGTAAAGAGAGATCCGCCAACGACTAAACAAAACAATGGCCCATCAAATGTATGTATAGCATACATTCTTATAATCTCTTGCACTCAAGCAGCCAATAGACATTTTTCTCTCTTACTTATGTTGATTGCTTCCAAATTTTGGAGCAATATCAAAAAATTAAACCCACAACTTTTTTAATTTCTTTGTGGTCTCCTATATGTTACAGATTAAAGAAATAGAAGAGGCAAGTGATGAAGAAAGGCCAGAATCAGAAGCTGATGAAGGCAAGGATTCAGAACAAACCAACAAACCTGTGCCATTCGTTGCTCCTTCACAAATTAAATCTCCTCAAGTAAGATTATCATACTTTGCCATTCAAACCATCATCTAATTCAGATATTTTAAGAGCAAATCCCCGACAAACACCTTCTTGGTGAAGAGATGGAGCTAGAACTAATTATCTAGTAAAGATTACTCCTGCTGAAGAGATGGAGCTAGAACTGACTGCAAGCTCAATGACTTATTTGTGCTATGTAACACATTATAAAGGAAACGATGGAGCCAACTTCTCAAGAAGGTTCAAAATTAGATGAAGTAGCTCTCACAACAAATCAAAACATGGAACCAAAATCAAGCAAGTCATCAGCAACAGCGTTTGTTGTTCCTTCAGAAAATGAGTGTCCACATGTAAGAATACACTCTTTCTTGATAAGGGTGGAATTTATGGTAAATGACATAATTTCATGATGCTTTTATGTATATTTAGGATAATTTGGTTGGCATTGAGGGAAAGGGAATCACACTTGATCACCAAGTGCTTCCCAAAACAAAATATATGCATCCTCATGATTCACAAAAGGTTAATTAACAATCTACGGAAGACTATATTGTAATGCTTTACTTTCAAAGAAATCAGAAACTGATGTGTTCAATGCTGTGCAGGATATTGAAACATCTGTTAGAGAAAGATCAGATAAAATGGCAATGGGATGTCCATCAACTACTACTGCAAAGAGCCCTCCATTGGTAAATAATTACTCTTCCCGTTTACCGTCCTTCAATTTTTACACTATTGATAATTTGTGGACTTTCATTGACATTAATTTCTCTATTTTCGGGTCTTACATCCCTTCAATTTCTACTTCCGAGAAGCCTCAGATAGCAACTTCAAGTACTGATGAAACAAAATTGAAGAGCTTACAATCAGACCTTTTGGATGCACAAGTATGTTTCTAGTTTATTGCTTTTTTTTTTTTTTTTTTTTTTTAATATAATGTCTTTTCTTTGAAAAAATTAATATAATAATTTTTATGTTGATTACCATTTTATAACTTTGTTTAATATCACATTTTCTTACAAGATTATATTAGTAAGAATAATATTTGTCTATTCTTATTCACTTCAGGATGAAACTAAGGTCAGTCAAGCAGAGACTTGCATGCCTTGTGTGTCTAAACAACTTGAGAATGATGACCTAGTGATACTATTCAAAATAATAGAAGAAGTGCTGACATGGAAGTTCACATGCCCTGTACATCTAAAATTCCTGCTCATGAATATGATAGCGTGGTGACTAAGGCTCTTGCTGACTTGGAATCCTCTTTGAAGATGGATTTGCATGAAATAGGTAGCTCTAAAGAAAACAGACTTTGCCTTGAGAATGCTCTCAACACATTGTCCACTCATTGTTCTGATGATGGTCTCAAAGCTACAATACATTCTTTGCAACAAGAAATCCAAATTGTTTTATATTCCTTCAAGCAAGCCTATACTACTAGTGACACAGTGACCAAGCTCGAACAGAAAGAGAAGCTAATGATTGGACAAAGTTCGCATCGAAAGGAGCAGCCATGACTCTTTTATCAGAAATTCACAAGACTCAAACAATTAAGGGAAGCAGAATTGAAAGAGCAAATCTCTAAGTTACAGGCTGAATTGCATAGCAAAGAAAAAGAAATTAAAGAGTGTGAGGTCAAACTGTTGTCTCTTGAAGAGCAAAAGAAGAAGAGTGTTTCTGACACCATTGGATTGATAAAGGAGTTGGAAGCAGTGAAGAAAGAGAGGTCTCAACTAGAGAATGTGAATTATAAGTGGTCTTCTTGTCTAGCCAATTTGAAGAAAACATCATTGCTATTAGGAGTTCTTCTTAAACAAAAGCTTTGACCGTTTGTGGTTGTCATTTTAATTTCCTTAATTAAAAAACGTTCTAGATCATAGTCAAACTTGGGTTATGCATCTAGTTTGCGTTGTCTGTATTATTATTGTGGTGAATCTCACAAAGTTGACAGTGATTAGTGGTTGAGTTGTCCCAAAAAAAAAAAAAAAAAAAAAAAGAGCATGGCTTGAGTCAAGAATTGTGCAAGACTTGTACATATTAACTATAATGAAGTTTTTCTGAACTAGGTCCTGTGGTTTTTATCTCTCATATTGAGGGATTTTTCCATGTTTAAAAAAATTGTGTTCTTTGATTTATTTACTCAATCTAATTTTTTAAATATCTTTAATGCATTTTTCTAACTTATATTTTATATTCTATAAAATGTGCCTATTATATATATGGGTATGTGTTTGTAAATCCTTTTCTATTTTAAAGATTTATTTTTCAATTATCATATTCAAATAATTTATTATATTGCTAGAGCAGTACGTTATGTTTTGTTGTTTATCCTAACAATTATTTCAATTATTCCCTTTTGTCCTAAATATAAGACAAAGTTGATTTTTTTGGAGAGATTAAGGAGGCTAATTAAATTATTAATATTTTTATTTTTTTTCCAATCTAATTAGTTTGACCAATAAACTGGTATATAATCTAAGGATACATAACATATAATATGATTAGGTAACTTATTTAAGTTTCTTAATTTCTCCAAAAAAAAAAAAAAAAAAAGTCAACTTTATTTTGTATTAAGAACCGGAAGGAGTAACAAAGAAATACGAATGACAAAGCAGAGGAAGCCTTACACATCTTGGCATAGAAGTAACTGAGACTCTTGTGAAGGAACACCATTAGATGCATTGATTTTCTTGTGAGAGAAAGACTCCAGGATATTCCGGCTGGGTGCTTAGAGATGTACCTATAATTTTGAGGTGAATATACAATCTAACCCTTAATTTATTATTGTGTTGACTATGTTTTCATTTGGTGTTTCGAACATTAAACAGGGGTAGAGTTGGAAAGTTAAATTTATGATAGAGTTAATGAGATTTAATGTTTTCCTTGGTCGGTGTGAAAAATGTTGTAAGTGCCCCATAAATAAAACTAGAGTAGTATTTCTCAAAATAAATAAGTAAATAAATAAAGGGCACTAGAGCATAAGAGACTCATAAGCAGAGGAAGCAGTACACATCTTAGCATATTGCAGTAGTTGTGCACCAGCTAGATTTGAGGAGCTGGACAAATTCTTATCTACTTCCACTCCCAAAATCAAGAGCTAATATGGATTGATTTGATCCTAAAAATAATATCATAATTCATTTTATCTTTCATGCATATTGATCATTTTTCTAAGTGGGGACCATGTTTGCGGGATTGCCCCATGGAAAACAGAGTTATCTGCATAGTAATTCTTAAAAAATTATGTCTTAGAAGATGCTGTAGTAATATAGTTACATGAAAGTTTCAAAACTCAAGGATCTATTAAACCATGATCTATTAAACCATGTATGAAATTGTGTCGCTAAATAAAAGTAAAATTATGTCATGATAAATTTCAAAAATTGTAGGGATAATTAACCTACAGGCCCCTAAAGTTTTTCCCCCCTTTTTATTAGATATGTGAAATATATAAATTATGCATATGAAAACTCAAGTTTAAATAAATTTTTAGAGTAAGTTTTATATATTAACTAGTACTACCTCCGGCTTAATATAAGAGATAATTGGGGCTTGTGTTCGATTTGAAATATAAGACTTCAGTCTACTATGTCTCCCAAATTTATAAATATTTTTCCTATAATATCCTTATTGATTGTACACATGAAAGGGTTTCTATCTAAGAGTAATTATGATGAAAGATAATATTTTGGAAAAACCAACTCATATTTATTAAAATTACTAACATAACTAATTTTATTAATATACCTAAATTAGTTATCTAAATCTTATATTAATGACTTAGTATAATAGTAAAACATACGGAGAGACAATTATACATGAACACAGTGGAATAAAATCCTTGCAAAAATGTTAGCATATATTTGTGAAGGGACTGTTCAAATTGCGGCTAACTGATTCATGGGGAAATTAAATTTACATAGCATACTGAATGAGAAGAAAAAACAGTTTCTCTTTTATTTAATTTACATAGCACTATTACAAGAGGCAGATATCGAGTAAAGCAATACTTTACGGATGTTAAGATAACCCGTGAAGTATGGCGCAAATATTTACGGTTGTATTAAAAGACTGTGGAATTTAAATTTAACTTTCTATTTTGTAAATATTCTCATTTTCGTCATGGTTTAGTTTGAAAAAACATGAAGTAAATTATATTAATATATCACGGTTAATTTTAAATAACTGTGAAACTTATATATTTCACGGCTGTTTGGAATTGAATTGTGAAGTATTTGGGATTTTAAAACCCTATCTAGTGTCAAATACTTTACGGTGAAATATTTGAACTGTAAAGTGGTCTATCAATATATTTCACAGTTTTTTCGTTTAAACATCGAATGATACATAATATATTTTATAGTGAATGCGTAAGAATCTTTAAGTTTGCATCAAATACCTATCGGGTTTTAATGAACAATCGAAAAATTGAGCCCTATATTTTACCTTCTTCCTCATATTCCCTTTTCATTCAGAGATCAAACTGGCTGGTAGCTAGATACACCAGTAATGCCTCATTTGAGCTGGACACAAACAATGATGTTGTAACGTTCTCTTTGGTCAAGAAGCCTGATAATAGTAATTCCATAACAAAGGACAAGAAGAGAAGGGTTAAAATGTCTAGAAAGGCGAAAATGACGGAGCTCAGATTTTATCGATTGAAGGTTAAAAAGAAGATGAATTCCCCAAATCCAGAAGTGAGGATCAGATATAAGCTTGAGAAGGTTGGATGATTTTACTGCATATGTTAACATACTTTTATGATGACTTTGGCATCTTCATCTTTTCAAGAAATTCTCCAGTTTTCAGGTGAAAATTTATGTAATGCTGTGATCAATGGCGGATCTTCATGTAAACAATGGGGGACTATGCCCCCCCCCCCCCCCCCCCCAACCCCCACACAAAAAAATATATATATATTGTCCCAAATATTTAATGTAAATTGGATTTTTTTTTAAAAAATACATTTGACCTCCCCAAATAGTTTTTTTTTTTTCTAAATTAATTAATGAGTATACATTTAGCTTCCCAAATATTTATCTTAAGGTCCACCACTAGCTATGATGATCCTTATTTGACGCTACGGCTACTAAAAAATAAAAATTTCCAAAATAACATGTCCACTCATATTTCCATGGGAATTGAAGATCACAGGATTTTTATTACAATTGGACGTTACTTTTATTTGAAAAAAGTCTTTATTAAGTTCTTGTTTTTCACTGAGCTCACTACTAGAAAATACCAAAAGGGCGATAGAATTTGTGAGATAAAAAAATCCGTCGACATGTTACTTGATGCTACTGCTATACTTAAAAACAAAATGTCCAAAATAACATGTTCACTCGCTTTTCTGCGGGAATTGAAGATCACATGATTTCTATTACAATTGGACTTTATCCCAAATATTTATCCCAAAGTCCACCACTGGCTATGACGATCCTTATTTGACGCTACTGCTACTCAAAAATAAAAATGTCCAAAATAACATGTCCACTCGTATTTCCATGGGAATTGAAGATCACAGGATTTTTATTACAATTGGACTTTACTTTTATTTGAAAAAAGTCTTTATTAAGTTCTTGTTTTTCACTGAGCTCACTACTAGTAAATACCAAAAGGGCGATAGAATTTGCAAGCCAAAAAAAATCTGTCGACATGTTACTTGACGCTACTGCTACTTAAAAATAAAATGTCCAAAATAACATGTCCACTCGTTTTTCCATGGGAATTGAAGATCACATGATTTTTATTACAATTGAACTTTACTTTCATTTGAAAAAAGTCATTATGAAGTTCTTGTTTTTCACTAAGCTCACCACTAGAAAATACCAAAAGGGTGACGGAATTTGCGAGCAAAAAAAATCCGTCACCATTTGCATCATCATTTCCGAAGGAAAAAAATCTGTCACCATTTGCAACAGATGAAAAACTACAATGGAACAAAGGGTAGACTTGCAACGGAAAAAAAAAAATCCATCGTAAAAACGGATCATTTGGGCCTTTGAGATGTGTTTTTTGCAACAGAAATTTGCAGTAGAATCAATCGGCAACGGAATTAAATTCCGTCACAAATGATAACACGAATAAATTCTTCAACATATATATTATAATTGTATTAGTAAAATAAGAAAATTAGTTATATAATTATAAATGATTATTTGGAAAAAAATAATTTTTTTTCTATAATATAAAATTCAAAAGAATCCTATAGTAATTAATGTTTATCAAGATATAATATGTTTATTATTCAAAAGTCGCCGCTGATACATGTTTCAGCGAAGACAAAAGTTATCGTTGATACCCCTTTTTCAGTGGCGACAAAATGTCGCCGCTGCTTGTTTACTTTTAGCAGTGATAGTCGTATCAGCGGCGACATATTGTCGTCGCCGAAAACCCTTCAACAAGAACATTTAGACTTTTAGCGGTGACTTCACCAAAAGTTTTTTTTTTTTTTTTTTTTTTTTTTTTTTTTTGTGGTGCAAGTGGTGAGGATAAAAATAAGAAGCATATCCACCGACAAAAAAAAAAAAAAAAAAAAAAAATCTTCCTCAAGTATTGAGGATGAAAATGCAATAATTTTTTGACGCTGCAAACAACAACTAGAACTGCACATGGGTGAGGTAGAACCTCTACTTGATGTCTAGTTTAAAAGATGAACCGGTTACATTTTATAAGCTCCTACCAATTACAGTTGGGTAGGGTTGGGCTAGACAAGCTTCCCTGCCCTAGTGGTGACACCCTACTCATAATATGTAAAGATATCCTGATGAACAATATTTTGAACTTTAAGTATATTCCATAATTTCACAATTTGGAATATTCCAAGAGAAGAAATATAAATACTACATACATTGCAAGTTTAAATATCTTTCTATCATTCCATAACTCCACATAATTACATAACCAAACACAACATAGTAGGTGTTAACACTCATATATCCATGATGAAACAAGTCGACAAACAACTGGGGTCTTGAAATATTTAATACTACTATAGGTCTTAACACAATATCCATACTTTACAAGAAAATAAATAACATCTATAATTGATAATCCGTTAAAAATAAGGCCAAAAAAATATTATAACTTCAGCCTTAAGGTTTAAATAGTTTGCATCAATCTCCCTAAACTTGAGAACACGATGTTAAAAAAAAATCTTTGTAGTTGTCCTTTCTGGATTTTAAAATTTATATTCATTTCATGAGCCGATAAAATAAATTAATTCAATAGGGATATTTCTCTTCAGATAATCAGATGAGTGCGGGTGTATATATATATATATATATATATAGAAGAGGACAGGTACTGATTTATTGACAAGAGATAGAACTAACGAGTGTATTTTGCTTGCTGGTGTGAAATCTAATTGTTATTATGTTGTTGTATGGCTAAATAAAAGGATGATCTATTGTTCTGGGTGTTTCTTACAAGTTTGCTTGAATTTTCTTCTCTTTTGGGTTGTACTGTCATTCATAGCTGCAAATGAGCGCTTTGGATTTGATTAGATGAATGGTAAGCAAATATTTGTTGAATTCAGCCAAATCATAAATATATATGCGCGTATTAAATACATTTACATATATTGCTATAAAAAAAATAAAATAAAATAAATAAATATATATATATATATATATACACACTTTCACATAACTTTCTCACTATCTAGCCTTGCCTAGGGTATCAACTGTTGAAAGTAGTGACTAATCCCCTTACACTGTAGACTTTCTGAAGGGGCTGTAATACTAACCACGAGACCCTCTCTATACACACCACCAATGATCAAACCCCTTACTAAATGTTTAAGGAACCCAGCTAAGTGCCAACTGTATTAGGCCTTGTGCTTTTTGCATGTGGCATTTGAATTAACCCGAAAATGCCCCAATTGAATTTCTATCTCTTTTTCGAGCTAGGTTGGCTGTATTTTTACTAGGTTACTTGAGACTCATGAAATCATGAACGCCCCCTTACGACAACTATTCTTAACAAGTCATCAAGGGCTTTTGTAGATGCATAACACCAAAAAGTTTTTTCACTTAAATTTTTAGGCTCGGGTGTAATGTCCCTAATTCCTAGTCCATTATGATGTTCATTTATGTCCTAAATTCCTTATTAGACTAAGTTATCGGAGTGAAGGCGTTAACAGATCCGAGTAAGTCACAACAGAGAGCATGCTCAACGCTTGGACGAATGAGTGACTGATAACATATGCCCAGACATATGCTGGTTAATTAAAATTCCTGGAGGAATGTAAGCGTGATACAACTTAAATTCTTTGTGGTGTATCCGGTCGGCACGTTAGTGGTACAGTTATCCTACTATTCAAAAATGATACATAATACTATCCCAAAATAAAACTCCGGCTGAGTCCTCACACGTGCCGCTTATCCTTATCTCCGGCTCTCGATCTTGAAGCTAGGGTAAATTCTGAGATTAATACCCATTAAATCTCAGGTAACAGTTAACCTCATGCTCAAGTATAAACAATATATGTATGACAGATATTCATTACATTTCAGCATTAACCATACATAGCACACAACCAATGTAAAGTTCACAATACAATAATACATAGCACACAACAAATGTAATGTTCACAACGTTTACATTCACCAGTGCCACACCCCCACGTGTCCTCAGCGCTAGGAAAACATACATACGGCATTATCATGACTATAATCTGCACAAAGCTAAATGTATGTAAACAGGTGACCTAAGACCGAGTCTTAGCCACAGTACATGACCCAAGACCGAGTCTTGTCCATGACTCTATGAATCATCTAATCAAATATAAGCATACAAGACAACAGAAGAGTTGGAGTTACAGTATGTGTTCGTACCTTAATCTGCGTAGCTAGTGCACTTTCACTTTTTGGTACTGATTCTCGACTTTCCCGGATATCCTATAATAGTATCACCGCAATATTTCCCTTATAAATAATATCCTAAGGGATGTCATTGCCACTATTGACCTTTCTACTCCTAGTGGATTTGTCATTCCATTTATTCCTTTTTACTAATAATAATAACAATATTTATTTATTTTTTTATTATTATTATTATTTTCTATTTATTACTTATTTACTTGATTATTTTTTCTATAATTATTTAAACTCTCAAAGGCTATCCTAACTCTTTAAATTAGGAGTTTATAAATATCATTCATCATATAAAATATGATTTAATGTTTCTCATAGTTTCCCAAAGCATTATGTTTCTTCATATATATTTATAAAAATAGAAATCCTGAGTTTAATAAAACACTAGCACCACATTAAATACCCAGTGAGCACCAATGAGCTTTAAAGTGATACATAAAATCTGCACATATGTAAATAAATTTTCCCTTATTATTTCCATGTACAGTGACATAAAAGAATTTCTATAATAAAAATGTAAGATCCTGGACAAGTTTATTACAATACTTCCAATGAAAATGACAGGACCCTCTTCCATGTAACTACATTTACTAATGATTTGTGTCAAAATTCCTTTCATTTCTCCCAGGTGCTTTAACGTTTTCTTAGTTATGCATATATGTCTATGTAGCTTCCTAGTGTTAAATACATACTCTGACAGCCACAATATATATGTATACCCATGATAACGTTGTATAATTAAAGTAGCTTCCATATTCCTATTTATGTGTATGCAACAATCATTTGACAGCACCCACTTTCTTATTATTGTTTATTATTATTATTATTATTATTTTCAAAAGCTATGTGTGTATATATATATATAGCTAGTACACATACACACACCTCTTTTCTTTTTTGATAAGCTAAGTGAATATATAAACACTTATTAATTAGCCAAACTTTTCCTTTCATGTATCCAGCAACGCATTTTTTTTTCTTCCCATATACCTTCCCAAATGCAAAACTAATACAAGATAGCCATGTATTTCCAGTGGTATATGACCATAATAGTTCTCCTACCCTTGCTTTTCAAATGCAACGTGATACACTTTGACAGCAAAAATTTAAGGTTTATCCTTTTCATTCCTCATGCGCACACACACATATATACATACCTTCATATGACAGGAATAGTTTCCCACTTTCCTAAACCAGCAATGCATTTACACCCCTACACAACTGATGGTAGGTTCTTTAAGATTTTGTGTGGTTGTTTGGAATTTTCAACGTGAAAAGCATGAGAACCTATGTTGGAATATGACAGCAACTAAAGGGAGTAAAGACCCGACCACTCACCTCGGTTTTCAAGCTTGAACGTAGTGATTTCTGTCAACACCAAACTCCCTTGTTTCGGTTTATCTAAAACAGAGCAACCCAGCTGTGTTTCTGTCTCCTTCTTTCTCTCTCTCGGCCTCTCTCTCACTCTCGGTCTCACACCCTTTCTCAGCTCTCACTCTCAGACTCAACTCTTTTACTCTCTCAACTCTGCTTCGTGAATGGGTGGAGGAAGCTGAAGCATGAATGCACCTATTTATAGAGACCCAAAGGTCCAGTCCGAGGTGCGACACGTTGGTCTGATGGAAATGAATGCCCAACGGTTAGAGGCGTCGGGCTCAAGAAGCATGGGTGTAGCTGTTTTTTGTTGTCCTTGCGTGATCCGGTTTAATCTCTGCCGTGTCTGCTTTCTCGCAAAATCAACGCTGTGACTCCTTGCTTTTTTTTTTTTTTGGTAGAAGACTCCTTGCTTTTTGATTGTGTGTGTTCTTTTTTTTTTTTTTTTTTTATAAAAAAGTTTTGGAGGGTTCGACATCAGGTCACCAAGGCCAGAAGATGGCCCGGGCTCTATGAAGACTTATTGGGGACTTACGAGATCGCCTACCAAAGGAGTCCCAGCGACGACAGAAGGGATTGAACCCACGATCATTTAAGCCTAGTCCTGGATCCCTTACCATCTATACCATTGGCGTGTGTTCTGGTTAAATGATAAGATGGTTATATGTATTATTATCCTTTCTTTTATTTTTTATTTTTTGTTGGGCTAAGGAAATTGTGGGCTGTGGTGTTCGGTGGAAGCAAGAGGAGACCAAAATGATTATATATACATATAGGTATGTGGGCCGTTTGAGGGTTATTAAAGCAAGTGGAATGTGAAATGTTTTGTTGGTATATAGTTAATTAGTTGCATGAAGATGACACATGATTTATGTTAAATGGTTTATTGAGGTGTTGCAAATTCAACCAAAAGATAATATAGGAGGTAAGTGTTGTGTTGTTGTGGGTCCTATCCCACCCTTTATCTTGTGCAATTATTTTTCCATCATTTTATTATTACTTATTATAAGAAAATAAATTCCTAATTTTTCAATCAATTAACTTAATTATTTGGCCAATTTCCAATGTTTAATTTTCTAAAATTTCTTGGCGTAATTAATTCCTTATTTGAATTGTTCCTTCCCCAAATAAATTAGGGAAAAATACGCTAAATTGATACTTTAATTATTCAAACCAAATCTAAAAGATTAAATTTATATATATATATATATATATATATATATTATTCAAACTTAAGAATCCCAAAATTTGGGATGTTACATCGAATGAAATTTAAGAATTTTTTTTGGGATTGAAGTGTAAATAAATTTTTTCTCAATTAAAGACTTAGATTGATGAGATTTTTCCTTATGTAGACCTTACATAATGTGACTAGCTTACATTTTAAAAAAACACATTTTAATTAATATAAAATTTATAATAAATCATTAATAATGGTTAGAAGTAAAAGAGATCCTTTGATGCATTTGTTTGTTATCTTGTAACTTCCTCTTGTAGATAGACTTTCCGGATTTGTTTTTGGTTCGTTTGGTCATTATTATCTTTCGTTGTCTGCCATTTGTTCATTACTCTGGTAACTTAGCAGGAAGCCCCCTTTGTTCTCATCTTATAATTATAGGAGGAGGTTTCTTTGCATTTTCTATTTCTATTCATTCATGATGAAATCAGCCATTCATTGCACTGATAAATTTAGTTATAGGACTTCTATATTTTCAAGGCTTTCTATTCTCGTTTGTTCATTAAATTGATAAATTGGCGGGAAGCCTCATATGACTTCTTTTCAATCGCGGTTCTTGTTGGTTTCAGTTTTTGGTCATTCCTAGTCAGAGGACTGTTAATGTTGATATTATCGTTCATTACATTGATAAATTAATATATGAGATTTTTTTCCTGGATTCTTTGCCACCATTTTGTTCATTACGCGGGAAATCTTGTTTTTTGACCTTGTCTTTCATGGGCTCGCGGATTCTTATAAGCTGCCGTTTCAGATCATCTTATTCACAGGAAGTTAATCTCTGTTGAAATTGGGCATTCTTACATGCATAAATTTACCTTCAAGGACATATTCCACTATTAATTCTTTGTTTATTCACATATCAAATTGGTGGAAAGTCCCTGTCTTTCTCTGCTGGGTAGCAGGATTCTGTATCTAGTTCTCCTTTCTATAGGATTGTTATTTATTGATCCTATGCTTGTTTTCAGGATCTGAAGTTACCATTTGAAGATTCTATTTTTTGTACACTTATGGAAGCACGAGGATTTTAAAGTTATATAAAATTCATTATTTGGTTCTTTCCAATCTAATTTGATTTTCCCCCCATTTATTTCAAGGTAAGTGACCAGGACATGGGGAGGAAAGGGGGTTGGTTTTCTTCAGTGGGGAAAGTTCTCTGGTTTGGTTTGGTTTGGTTTGGCTTATTCTCTGGCTCTTGCCACTGCAGCAGCAGCAGAGGCTGCCATTGCTGCTGCTCAGGCTGCTGCAGCAGTTGTTCGTCTTACTGGTGTGTCCCGTTTCCGTGGAAAGTCGAAGGAAGACATGGCAGCTACCAAAATTCAGACAGTATTTCGAGGATATTTGGTATGAACTTGTTTTGCTATTTAAGTTTGTTATACCCGCAAAGATGTGCTTTCCTTGTCATTGTGTGTATGTTAAACTCTGTTAGCAGATTTATATCATGGATACCCTTTTTAAAGGGAAAGTTTATAGGATAATGAAATATGTTTTGTATGACTTTTAACAAGAAGCAGCTTGCTGTATCAATGTTGGTAAGCTATTGAATTTCCTGTATTAATTCTTATTAATTTAATAGGACCATGTACGATGTTGTAAGCATTTCGAAAGGCTTTCTTCCTTATATGATGAAGTGAAATAATTAATGAATTGTAGTAATAATGCAATGGCTTTGAGTCATTGTGCTTATAACAGTTCTTGTTTTATGGCTTTTAGGCAGAGCATTGCGTGCACTGAAAGGTTTAGTGAGGTTGAAGAGATTGATTCAAGGGAAATCTGTTAAACTGTGGTGATTAGGACTCCACCCAAGATTATAATATCAAAATTGAACATATTTATGGGATTATCCATCAGTAGCAAAGGTACATAATTGCGAAGGGATTAACCCAACTCCCAAGAATTAGCAAGATGCTATCAATTAGAGAACTATTATCATCATATGATATACTTTGCACTCTAACAGACCCATAGATGGCCAAGTGGCGAGAGCGATGATGAACAGGAACATATTTAGGTTCATAATTTTACACCCTAGAAACATCAGCGATTAAAATACAAAGTTATAAACCAATGGTAGATTCTCGTGTGGAACGCATTGGCACTTTTCTGATATAATTGACTTAATCCATGATGTTCTTTTCTTTAGGGACTCATAAGTGCCAGGTTTCAACCAAAATGATGGATTAAAAATGGGTTAAGGTGTAGATTAGCCAACAAAGTATTACGCTAGGAGTACCATGCACAAAAATGTTTTGAAGGGAGAAAATACCAATGAACAATTGTAAGAAAGCGAAAATACCAATGAAAAATTTAAAACCTATGAAAGTAGTACAATCCCTGTTTTGGTCTATTCACTAAAGTTTTAAATTTAAAACAATATTATTCTGTCTTCAATTTTTTTAATTTTTTTTTTTTTTTTTTTTTTTTTTTACATTGCACCTTTTATTGAAAATGATTTCTTGAAATATAAAATATGCCTTACTTTAATGCAAAAAGAAGGCAAGCATATCCGTTAAGCCATGTAAAGAGCAATACTTTTACGCTACAATTCAATGTCCAAAGTAAGGCAGTGTACTCATATCATCCTATACCCAATTTTTAAAAATAATTAATCCATATATATATTTCTGTCAAAGTTAACGAGTATATAAATTTAATTATAAAATCATTACCAATTGATTTTTTTATGGAATCTAAAAATATGAATTAAGCTACATATATATAATTTATAATATTTCATACACCGACCCTATATTCCGTTAACTATTAAAAATAAATCATTAGACCAAAATTTGGTAATTAAGAAGACAAAACCCAAAGCGTCATTAAATAGAGCCGTCAAAAACTGGATTTTTTTTCTCCCCACGCACTCGTGTGGGAGCTTCAGTCTCTCCGCCAAGCGTGAGAGTGGTTGGGTCGTCTGAAGGTACGGTGGAGATCGGAGGAGACGCTGAGTGTCTGGGCGGTGAGGCTGGTACCGCTTAGAGGGCGGTGAGGTCGATTGATCTTCGTTTTGTTTAGTCGAGGAGCGATGAGTCTCAGGGAGGCATCGCAAATTTCGGCGCCATTAATCTGGAAGGAGTCTGGTGTGGAGAGGATCCTTGTCGGCAAGGTCTTGTCAACCAGAGGTTACACGCGAGCCGCAATGGTGTCGATTCTTCAGAAAGCTTGGAATCTGCCAACTGGTTTTGATGTCCTCGAAATCGAAGGGAACGCGTTCATCTTTAAATTCGAGAAGGAAGAGGAGTATAGCAGGATACTTAGAGGCCGTCCGTGGTCCATAAACGGTAGCTTGCTGAATTTGATGGAGCGATCGAAATACAAATCCTGTGAGGAATTCGATTTTAGCCGCTGTCCTGTTTGGATCCAGGTACATAACGTTCCTCTGGAAGCACTTTGCTTGGAAAACGCGATTATGATCGGAGGCTATGTAGGCGAGGTCGTTTTGGCGGAAGATCCTCACTATAACGGAAGGTATTTGTGAAATTTCTTACGAGTAAGGGTAGTTCTTGATTTACGGCAATCCCTAGCTTATGGATTTTGGTTGCCAAAACCTGATGGCAGCAAAGCTTGGATCTCGATTCGATATGAGAAACTCCCAAACTTCTGTTATAATTGTGGCAAGGTAGGGCATGATAATCGCACATGTAAATCTGAGAAGCTGATGTCTGCGATAAATGTATCTGAACCGAGATTTGGCCCCTGGATGTCCACGAATGTGTGCCGGAGTTGGGAGGAGGTGCTGGTGATAGTCCGGCAGGATTGGGTGGAGGCTGGTGATGTACAAAAGAAACGTGAGGAGGTCTTACACAGGGGGAAGAGAGATGATATGCAGAGAACGGATGCAGAACCAGCGTCTGAGGAGGAGGATCTTTTTACTATCAGATTGCATAAACCGAGTAAAGGAGCTCATGAACAGGCTCCAGCTTCTGATTTGGGAAGAACGACTGATGTGAAAAGTGGTCATATGGAGGTACCTCACGCTGTGATGAAGACGAGTAGCGGGCGGGGATGGAAGTAAGGGGAAAGAGCGGTGTTATAGTGATACGAGGAATTGGGGCGATCCACGGGGATCTACTAAGGCACCTCGATGATTATAATGCTGCGTTAGAGAATCCAAAAATGTCTTTGGTCCAGAATGTTGATGGTTTCCCTACTACTTCTCTATCGGTACAGCAAGAGAATTCACTAGCTATTATCCCTTTTAGTGGTAACATTTTGAATGAAGTTATAAATGTGCTGGATGGCCTTGGGTTAAAAAGGAACGCAGAGGAAGAGTTGGTCTCTGCAGTGGATAAGAAGAGAAGAGTGGGCAATCTAAAAAGTGATGTACCTGCATCAATAGTGTCCTTGTATGCTGACAGTTTACGGAAAGCAAAGTCAAGAGCAAGGAGTACCCCCAAAAGGAAGCTACGAGGGAAGGAAAACTTGATGGAGGAGGAGTTTGTGGTGGAGGATGAGCTGATGGATCAGGAGTTACCCAATGCCGGGGGCTCAACCTTTGTTTTCAAGGCAAAAAGAGGTAGGAAAAAGAAGACGGTTGCTGAGGGTGTAGGTGGTCGGCCCGTAATGTACCACCAAGGAGCCATGACGCTATTATCGTGAACTGTCAAGGCCTAGGAAGAGCCTTGACAACGAGGAATCTGAGGGACATGGCAAGGAAATATCGTCCCTCGGTAATCTTCCTAATGGAAACAAAAATCAGTTCAGATCGAATTAAGCGTCTTAGATCGAAGTGTGGCTTTGATCGCGATCTCTATGTGGAGCCACGTGGTCTATCTGGGGGTTTAGCTGTTTGGTAGAGTGCTAATATCTCTCTGTCTGTGTTGTATAAGTCCAAGAACATTATTCATGTTGTTGTTGATCTTGTATGGGGTCACTTAAGTACATTTCCTTTGTTTATGGTCCTCCAAAGGAAGGTGAGCGAAGAGCCGTATGGAATACAATGAGAAGCTTGGCGTCAAGTGTGGATGATTCATGGCTGGCAATTGGGGATTTTAACGACCTGCTATCACAGAGTGAGAAGGAAGGGGGGAATCCAAGGTCTATGAGGAAAATAATGAATTTTCAGAGTTTGCTGTCTGGTTGTGACTTGCTGGATCTTGAATTTAAGGGCTCTGCGTATACATGGTGTAACAAGCGGGGTGGTGATATCATTCGGGAACGATTAGACCGGGCGCTAGGGAATGTGATATTCGAAATGTGTTCGACCGCCAGTGCCATTGTTTTCCATGTGGACCGGTGGGATCGACCATCATGCATTGGTGTTAGATTGTTGCTACATTGATGATAAAGCACCAAGATCATTTAAATTTGAAGCTAGTTGGACTCAACACATTGACTTCATTAGTACTGTGGAAATGGGTTGCAATGGTGTGGATGGGACTGTCAACAACAAAATTCAAGATCTGATCCGCATGTTGGAGGTGTGTAGGAAGAAACTTGTGGAGTGGAGCCGCAGAGAGTTCCCTAATTTTAGGAAAGTTATCGATCATCTCCGCAAAGAACTGAATTACTGCTATATAGGACCTTTTGATGCAGAGAAGCTTGTAGCTACTGAATCCTTAGTAAATCAGATTGAGGAGGCATGGGGTAGAGAGGAGGCATATTGGTGGCGGCGTTCTCGTATTGCTTGGTTGAAGTGTCGTGATCGAAATACCAGTTTCTTCCATAGTAGCGTCATCCAAAGGAGGCAGAGGAACAAGATTTTGAGATTGAGGAGCGATAGTGGGGTCTAGTTGGAGGATAAAAAGTCAATTCATGAGATTTTCAGTGGTTACTACAAGGATTTATTCAGCTCGGGAGGCTCTAGACTGATGGAACATGCATTGCTCTATGTCAAAGAAGTGGTTGAAGCTGAAGATAATTACTTGTTAACACAACCAGTGATAGATCGGGAGATAGAAGCAAAGAGATTTCAACTTGGGGCTGCCAAAGCGCCTGGTCCAGATGTGTTCTCTGCGGTCTTCTATCAGTCAGCGTGGCAAACAGTAAACAAGGAGGTTTGTGGCATGGTGCATGATTTTTTGAGGGTAAAGCTGGAGTAGGACCGCTTAATGACACCAATATTGTTTTGCTGCCTAAGATTGAAAAGCCTGATGATGTGAAGCACTTTCGACCAATAGGCCTATGCAATGTTTCTTACAAAATCATTGCGAAGATCATGACAAATAGAATGCGCTTGCTGATGGACAAAATCATTTCGCCCAACCAAAGGGCTTTTGTGGCTGGACGCATGATTCAAGATAACATTATCTTGGTTCATGAGGCCTTTCACTACCTAAAGCATAAAAAGAAGGGAAGTAAGTGGGAGTTTGCCTTGAAGATTGATATGAATAAGGCGTATGATCGCATAGAATGAGACTTTCTTGTCTTTGTGATGTTGCGGATGGGTTTTTGTCGAAGATGGGTAAGTTGGGTTATGGAGTTATCACTTCGGTTGCCTTTCACTTGAAGATAAATGGTCATCCGGAGAGAAGGATAAGACAAGGAGACCCGTTGTCTCCTTACATGTTCATCATAGTTTCAGAGGTCCTTTCATTGATGTTGCAGATGCATATTGACAAGGCTGAGTTAAAGGGTATAAAACTTGCTAGGTCAGCTCCCACATTGTCTCACTGTTTTTTTGCTGATGATGCGGTTCTTTTCTTGAAGGCGGATGAATTGAATTGTAAGGTCTTACGCATGATTCTGGACATCTATTGCAAGGCCTCTGGTCAATTAATAAACCTGGATAAATCAAGCCTCTATTTTTCTGCAAACACCCCATCAGAGGTAAAGGAAAGAGTAGCGGCTTGTCTGGGTGTTACTTACACGGATCTAGCTGGGAGGTACCTAGGTCTTCCAACTATTTGGGGCCGATCCAAATCTGGTGCACTGGCTTTTGTGAGGGATAAAATAGGACTGAAATTACAAGGGTGGAAGCAAAAACTCCTTACCTTTGCTGGTAGAGAAACGCTTATAAAAGCAGTGGCTAATTCCATACCCACTTACCCCATGACGTGTTTTCTCTTCCCGAAGAAGTCTTGTATGGAAATTGACCGGCTGGTATCTAGATTTTGGTGGGGTCAATCTGGTGAAATAGGAGCAATTCATTGGCGTAGTTGGAAACGGATGACATTACGGAAAGGTGAGGGTGGAATGGGCTTTCGGGACCTTCTTTGTTTCAATAAGGCCTTGCTTGCCAAAACCGCTTGGAGGATATTGCAGCAACCTAATGATCCCTGGTGTAAAATACTCAAAGGGATTTATTTTCCTAGAGGACACTTCCTTAAAGCAACGAAAGGGAGGCATGAATCATGGGGCTGGAGTAGTTTATTGGAGGGACGGGATCTCTTAATGAAGGAGTTATGTTGGAAGATTAAGGATGGCAGATCAGTTCCAATCTGGGGAGCTCCATGGGTGCAAAGTATTCACGGTTTTCAGCTGCAGAAAGAGGGATCAGATACATCAGCTGACAGTCGTAAAGTAGCAGACATTATTGTCAATGGAGCATGGGACCTGCAAATAATTAGTGCTGAAATCGAGTCCCGAAATTCGGGAGGAAATAGTGAAGACTCCCATTTTTCACACAGCCAAGGAAGATCGTTTAATTTGGTTGGCAAACAAGGACGGTTGCTACTCTGTGAAGTCAGGATACTTGGTGGCAAAGAGGTATGTGGATGCTTGCCGAACTAAGGACCCAGGTACGTCTTTTACTGTTCCTGACTCACTGTGGACAAGCATTTGGCGGGTAGTGGCCCCTCCTAAGATTCAACACTTTCTTTGGAGATTGGGGATGGGGGCCATTGCCACACGAGATGCTCTGTTTAAACGCAAATGCACTGATAGTCCTATCTACCCTGTGTGTATGTCTGAAAAAGAAACTATTGAGCATTTGCTATTTCTTTTCCCTTGGACTAAGCTGTGTTGGTTTGGCTGCCCTTTGGGTTTGAAATTTAGTAAGTGGACTATGAAGCGATGTGAGGAGTGGCTCTTGGATCTGTTGTGTGGGCAGATTAGATTGGACGAGTATGGCAAGTCCATGTTCGCCATGATGTGTTGGTGGATATGGAAAAAACGCTGTAACTGGGTTTTTAGGGAGGAACGGCCAGATGCAAAGGAAGTGGTTAGGCTTGTAATGTTCCAAGTGGATGAGTTTTGGCAGTCAAAGGCACAAGGAGGTGGGTTGAATAGGAAGATATTTGGGAAGGAAGTGGTTCGGCTGTCACAGTGGGTGAGGCCTCCTAGAGGAGGTGTCAAAATTAATTTTGATGGTTCATTTCGGGAAACTGAGAAGGAATCAGGGGTTGGAGTGGTGTGTAGGAATGAGAGGGGGGAGTTTGTTGGTGGCATGGGTAAATCGGTGGTGGCATTATCTGGTTTTATGGCTGAATGTTTGGCCCTCAGGGAAGCCTTGCTGTGTAGGCGGAAGTTCCATGAATCTGTGGTGATCTTGGAAACAGATTGTGAAGTCTTGTATAAGCTGGTGTCAAATAATTCAGTTGTAGGATGTGATTGGAGGTGCCAAGATCTGTTGCTGGAAATCTTTGGCATGCTTGAGTCCATGAGTGGTGTGTCCTTATCCTTGGTGTCAAGGCAGGGAAATCAAGCTGCAGACAATCTTGCAGTAGAAGCCGCAAAGAAGATGCATCAGCCCCTTTGGCTGACTTGTGTCCCATCTTCTCTAAGCAAGCTCTTAGCTCATGACTCGGTGCTGTCCAGGGAGTGCAGATTTGGTTTGTATAGTGGTCACGACAGGAAGGGTATCGGCTGACTGTGTATACGTGGGTGCTGCAGCTATCAGGTTGTTTCATTCTTTGAGTTTATTCATTCAGATTATAGGTGTTAGTTGGTATGTAGTGGCATTCATCAGATTTGTGCATTCAGTTTATAGGATTTAATTGGTAAGGTGTGTGATAGGACATGATGTTAGATTTTGAGATTCTTTTGGCTTCGGCTATTAGTGACTGTAATACTCGTTTTATTTTAATAAAATTGATCTCTTTGGCCAAAAAAAAAGAAAGAAAAGAAGACAAAACCCAAAAAAAACAGCTAGCGAGAGGACAAGGAATAAATCCCAGAATCATAATAGAGCACTCATATATAGCGTTTCATTTTTGTGCCTTTCCAGGCATGAATTCTAAATTTCTATATATTAAGAAGACAAAATTAGCTTTAACTAATAAACTTAACATATTTTAATATTCTCAATATCATGAATAGAGCACTCATATATATCTTGCGACTTTTATGCACATACACAAGGTCCGATTTACTAAATTAAAAAGAAAAATGTATAATTAAAGGAGTTAAATATGCATCATGTACTTCCTCAACAAATTAAGTAGAATATATTGTCTTAGAAGATAATACCTTACTTCAGAGTTTCAAAATACTCAATCATCCATTAAACCATGTATGAAGTAATACCTTTGAACAAAATTATAAAATGGCATCCTCTAAAAATAATGCCCTGCTTCACTTTTTCCAAAGTCAAGCTTCCATTAAAATAAACCATATAGCAAGTCATCAACAGATTCCACACACTCATGCATATACATATATCAATTTGAAGAGTTATACGTCACAATTCAAAGTTCAGAGTTTGCCACCTCTCACATTCAATCATTACAGTTTTTGCTTCTGCAAATCACTTAGCGCGCTCCATTTCGATCCTTCCTTTGATTTTTCAGTCCATTAAAATTTGATTTGTTATTCTTCTTCTTCTACTTTATTTTTTAAAAAAACACACAAAAAAAGTTGCTTCTCTGTTGAAGGAAACTCTTTTGCAAGACTGATTTCCTTGTCTTTGGTTTCTTCATTTATTCTTATCTCAGTTATTGGGCATTGTTCAATAGTTACTCTTCGCCTTATTTATTTATTTATTCATTTTTAAAAAAACCTTCTGCTTCCAAATATTTCAATTTCTGCATGTGCTTAATACTTTTCGATCGCGCTCTATTTCTTCATATTTAAAATATTCCTTTGATTTTTATCTCCATTATTCATTGTTGTTTTCGTTCTTCTTTAATAAATTTTTTTTTTAAAAAAAACACAATAACAACAACAACCAAAAAAGAGAGAGGAGGCTTTCATATCAAAGGAATTGTTGCAGAAAGGCATAGAAATCTCTGGAAAAGAGGTAATTTTTGTATTCCATCGTACTTTTTGCAATTCTGTTAGCGTGTGTGTGTTTTTGAAATTGATCTATATATTATCTTGTTATATTTATTTTTTTGGTAAAAAATATATTGCCATGTATTTTAGCTCATTAAAGTATTTAAATTTAACCTAGAGAGTATCGAAATCAAATGCGAATAGTTTAAAAAGAAAAAATAAAGTAGACAAGTAGATCCCCTTTATCCCACTAACCTCTTTTGTGCAGAAGGCTTGACAAGTATTTAATTTCCTGTTTTTTTCGTAGCTCACACATAAAAATACATTCCATTTTCACTTCAAATGCTTCCAATTAGCATGCACTAGAGAACTAATCTTACCCAAAAATTTGTTCTAAATTCATTGGAAGCCTTAAATATTACCAAAACTCATCTCCTTCATGTTCAAACAAGATTGATCGAATAGGAGAATAGGGAATAATTGTTGAAACTTAATTCGATTGCTTCCAAACATCACATAGGGTTAGGATGTGTTTGGTTAAAAGGGAGGGAAGTGAAGGAATAAGAGGGTTTTAATGATTCTTTGTTTTGTTTAAGAGGGAGGAGATGTGAGAAATGATAGCAATTTACCATTAAACCCTAACATATTAGCTTGTATTTTTTATTTATATGTTATATGAATTAATTTACACTTTGTCTAATGATATTTTTATTTATAATCAATATAATAAAATATTTTAAACATGGGCTAATATTTTTCATTTATATTAATATATTTTTGCTTCAAATTAATTTTGTAATAATATATTCTTTAACTATAAGAATACTTTTAAAATTATGATAACCTGTTTTTTATTTTAATTAATTTCATAAAAACAAAATTTAAATTATAAAAATATTTTTTATTTAAAACTAAATTTTATAATAATATTTTTTGTTCTCTAATTATATTTTTGTTCAAAATTATATTTTTAAATTATAAAAAAATATTTAAATTAATTTAATAATAATACATCTTTATTTAAAATAAAATTTTTATTTCAAATTATACTAGAATATGTTATAATTACAATAATTTTTATTTTAAATTTATTTTCTATTAAAATATTTGAATAATAATAATATTTTTATTTATCATAATGTTTTTATCATGAGCATTATTGAAATATCATATAAATGATGAAGACAAAATGGTCCAAAATTTTTGCTCCCCTTAAAAACACCCTCAATTTGGAGGGCACCAAAATAGGGTATAGGAGGGGAAGGGATGGAAGGTGTGGGTCTTTTTGAGTCAATATACATAAATCACTATCTATTAGCTCCTCCTATTCTAAACATGTTTCCTCCCACGTATGTCTCATGTTCTTCAAGTTTCAACCTTCTAGAATCATCTATTATTCCCAAAATACTCAATCCATGGATAAAGTCGTAAATGTAAGTATTGCTATAGGAACATACCTTTACCTACTTTGATGATAAAGTAAGGGTAAAAGCTTCCTCCTCCTCCTCCTCTTCTCCTCTTCCTCCCTCTCACTCAATGCATCTCTCTCTTTCTCTCCTCTAATTCAGCTACGCTAAATGCAGAATTGGGAGGGTGAGAGAGTGGCGTGTATTCTTTTTAATGGTCGAAAACAATTTTTTTAACCATTGCAAGTCCCACAACTCAAACACCTTTTTTTTTCCCCCTTTTTGGCTAAGCATGGATATTGTTTTATTAGAGGAACTTATATTCAAGATAATATCGGGCACTAAACGCACCCCTCGCTTAATAGGGATTGTTGATTTGACAAAAACCTTAGTCGCCTCAGAGTCAAATCACAATTTACTACAAATTAAAATGCAATATAGTGCAAATAACTCGGAATCGTTCTCTTATCAAGGAGCCTTTTATTTTGAATTCCCTAGGTTAAACTAAGTGCTAAAAACATAGTTAGAAAAGGGGTTTTGAAATTGATTTTCTCTAAACTAAAATTCATAAAAATATAAAGAAACTAATTCTATTCTTTTTTGTATTTTTGGAAAATAGTGAAGAATGCTTTGGATTAAAAGGCATTAATGATGGATGCTCTTGGTAATGAAGAAGATGACTATCATTGCTAAAAAATATATGGGAGTTAAACTTTCATTAAGTCTAAAGAACAACCTCAAGATAATACTTGAGTCCAATAATCTCAATTAATAGTAGCTCCTACAAATATAGCAAACTACTACCTCTTGAGATATTGTTAAAATCCACTTAATGTGTAATTTAAATTGGGATGATACAAATTGTTCTTCTCAATTAGAATGTTCTAACGAACTATTCAAAAGCTTAAAATCAACTATGATTACTAATCACAAACATGACAACAAGCATAATTTCATCAAGCATATAAAAAATATAGAAATATGAACTTCAAAATAATCATCCAACTAAAACTACATTAATCAATCCACATGGACACATAACAGCAATCCAAGTCTCAAAACCAAATAATGATAAACCTAAACAAGGAAATCAAATATATAGTCTAAGCAAATGATTAAATTAAAGAACTCCCCTATTGAAGCCAAAATGCTCAAGCCACACGTATGCATCACCAAGAAGCAAAGGGTTTAGCTACACATAGCCATGAAAGAACCCAATCTGAACTAACCAACTGAAATAGGCATGGAAATGAGTTCAAAGAGAGAGAAGCAGTGGTTAAATTAAAACAGAGTCAGAGTCGCCGGAATCTGGGAATTTCTCCCATTTATTGGGCAAAAGTTATATTCTAGTTTTAATGCTTCCAAGAATTATATTTTAATCCTAATGGTCATGATCATTGTTATAGTTGATTTTAGGATGTGTGTGTGAAGCCTTCAAAATATTACACGCACACTTACTTACTTGAGTGAACTAGAGAGAATTATGTCATTCTTTCTACGATATCTCTCTTCTATTTGAAGAACTCCAATAACAAATCACTAAAAGAAAATTTAAATAATTGAATCATGAATAATATGATTATGATTTGATCAAAGGCTTCGTCTTTTAAAACTTACCCCTTGCTTAGATTGAGAGAAAATGAGGAAGGAAAGAAAAGTAAAGAAGAAAGTGGTGAGTGAAATGGATTCTCCCTTGTTTTAATGAGGGAGGACAAATGAGAAGAGAAAGGAAGAAAATGGGGTGCGGGGCCCATCCCATTTTCTCCCCAACCTTTCTCTCCCATTTCTCGGGCACGTGGAGAGATTTGGAGGAGAAAACTGAAAATCGTTTTCCCTTGCTGCCCCTCTCACTCTGCCCCCTCCATCCATTGCCCCTTTTTTATCATATAAATATTAATTTAATTTTTTAATAGCTCCTTTCCTCTCATTTTTCAAAATTATTTTATTAAATTAAGAAAATTTTGATTTTTTAATTTGACTTTTTTTCCCACCTAGTATCCACAACTAATTAAAAAACTCTCTAAATAATTAAGTAAACTCATATAACTAATAACTAATTATATGTTCAAGTGTTTGCGAGCTATGTATGATGTGCCAGGGAAAGTAGGGGGAAAACTGAAGGGAGAGTATATTATGGAAGAAAACTCTTAGAAATAGTTAAATAAAAATAACTCTAAAAAATAGTAAAAAAAATTATTTATTGCCATTTAATTAAGACTTGTTTTGATCAAGAATCTTATTGTCTCTGATAAGAATCTTATTCTCTTGAACAAAGTTAAAATAAAGCGAATGAATAAAAACACACCCTGGCTCTTCTTGGCTATCATTAGGTTAGTGCAAACGACATATTAGACACACACAAAACAAAAAGTATTATATGTGTGTAAAAGGTTTGGTCAAGTCACTCTAAAACTATATTGTTTTGGGAGTTAGCGGAATTAATGAAGGGTCACCCTTTATTAATTCCCCTAACTCCCATAACGACATAGTTTTGGGGTTAGAGAATTAATGAAGGATCTTTTGGTAAAATTCATATAATAAATACAAAAACAAAAATATCAAAACACCCTTCATTAATTCCCCTAACCCCAAGACGACGTTGTTTTATGGTGACTCGACATAACCTAATGTTTCGTGACAAAGATGTAAACTCGTATCGTGAACTCGAATCGTAAACTCATAAGAGTTTACTTTTATTATTAAATATGTATTACTAGTGTATAATTCAATAATTAAAATATAAAAATGATAATAATTTGATTTAAATATATTTTAAATCCAAATAATTGAAATTAAATCCATCAATATTCATCATTTATCATATTTAATAAAGAAATTTCTACAAAATTTCTATATAAAGCGTTGAACATGATCAAATCAAAAAAGCTAACATGAATTTAAGAGTAAGTTAACACGATTTTGTAAGCTAGAAACGTAAAAACAAGAAATTCGGTGTACAAACTCGTGAGTTTAATCGAGTTTATGACTAAAACGAGTTTACTACTAACTCGACTCATTTTTATAAGGTAGAAATGTAAAAACGGTAAACTCGGAGAGTCAACTCATGAGTTTGACAACAATAGATATGATAAACGATAAACCATACATATATATAGTATGACATTAATTAGAAGCATAGCGTGAAGATTTTGATTAAATTAAAAGAATTAAGGTGCATTTAATACCATGAAGTATTCTTTCAATTACCCTAAAAAAAAAAAAGAAATTGTTTGTTCCTCTAGCACCCTGGAGTATTTTTTACTTGCGCCAGCAACTTGAAAGATTTTTTGGTGCTAGAGCACCAAAGAACAAAAAATACTTTAGGCTTTAATATACGATCTAGTTAATTAATTAGTGGATATTAACAAAATTAGTTAAGTTAGTTATTCTTGTTTGTAACAAATATATGTTGATTACCCTAAAATACCCTCTTTAATCATGTGCATTGAAATTATCCTTAATGGAAACTTCCTTTATATGCAAAATCAATAGGGATACTTCGGAAAAAAAAAAATTATAAATTTAAACAATAAAGGGGATTGAGGACTTATATTTTGGACCAAAGTGAACCACTTCTCTAGCTCTTAACTTCTTATATCAAGCACTAGTAACAAAGGTAGATCCTACCAACAAAAGATTAATAATAAAGGCACAGCCTGTCATGGGGTTGTTACAGGGAAAAATATTAGTTAATAATCAAATTAATTGTTGCTAACTATGCCAACACCCGCGCCACTATCACCACACTAGCTTGTTACTCCGTGGTATTAAAAAATTAGTATTAAAAAAAACCTGTTTGGTTTTTCTAAAAAAACATATGTTTTAAAGTGACATGGCGATGGGCGTCACCTGAGGTGGGGTCATCACAGGTAATGTGGTGTCGATAGTAAATAGGTGTTGACTTCAAAAACTAAAAAATTAGAAGAAAAAAAAAAGGCAAGAAAGCAACTGAAATTTTTTTTGTTTTTTTGTTTTTAAAAGCAACTTATTGAATATAGTTTTCCAAACAAGTTTTTTAGTTTTTGGTTTTCAAAGACCAAAAAAAAAAAAAAAAAAAAAAAAAAAAAAAAAAAAAAAAAAAAACTGTTTTTAAAAAACAAAATTAAACAAGCGCTTAGTGTTTTGGCTTCTGATTCGGAGTTCGTTTATTGAAGGACGAACCTGTTTTTTCTTGTATTTGAATTATTTTTATTCTCATTTTTTGTTGATCATTGTTGTTCTTCTCCTTCTTTAGAGGCGCACACACACACACACACATATATATATACATATATATCAAACGCATGGCTGTTGCAGTAGGCATATATATCTGATAGGCAAGAATTTATACTCCATGATATTTATGAGAATTATGTTTGCATCTTCTTGTGTGTGTGTGTCTCTGAAACTTTCTATAACTTATTTTTATTTCTTAGATCTTGGGTTGGTCACGCGAAGCATACTTGAAGATTTTGATTCCCTTTTCAGGTTAGTATATGCATAGTTTTAATTGTAAATATTCATGTATCAAGATATGCATCATTTTTTCTTCTTCCTATCGATATTCATACTTCTTCTTATCCTGAGGGAGATATTCATACTTCTTTAATTAGCTGTTTTCAATACCAATTTTCTTCAGCCACGATTGATTTGAACCATATTCTTGTGATTCACTTTTCTGTCACACTCAGTGTGCCATTTTTAAGTTGAGTTTTCTTTGTGTATAAATACAATACGTTTTATTGTGAGGCATACAAACACACACACTAAGTAGTTATATATTTTATAGTTGGGCTTTGACCTTTCATATATTTTCATATGTAATCTCCTAAACATCTTCATTTTTATGGATAAAATCTTAATTGGCTACCTGAAGCTTCTTTGATGATTTGTTATTTTGATTGTCATTCTGGGAAAAAGAAGATTGCCATTACTGGCTTTGTATGGCTCACTTTAATTATAATTTAGGGAATCCTGTGTGTTTGTGTATTACATATTTAAAATAACTTTATATATATATATATATATATATAATACTCCTCTCTCTATGTTTTAACTACATACACTAGAGCTTTGATTGTGATTATCTCCAAATAAAAATTTATTAAAATTTATTATATTTGGTTTCTTTTCTCACTTAGAATAGCGTTTATTTTACGTATAGACACAAATATCCTCTTATTTGAACTTTAGAATAGCACAGTTCATCTTTATTTGCTAAACCAAAAAAGAAGTCCCACGGTCACCCGCCCAAAAAAGAATGGGAGTGGCTACAGTTTATTGCGGTGGACCATCCACTTGCCTACTCGCCTCATAATTAAATTTTACCGCATGCAGTAAAAAATTAATTATTAGGTAGAGAAGCGTAGTGGACGGTCCACTGCAGCTGACCGTGAAATAACGGATCCAAAAAGAATAGCGTAGTTTTTTTTTTTTTTTTTTTTTTGCTAAACCATCTGGTATCCGGAACCACCGGTTTTGATTAATCCGGATTCGCCTTGAGTAGGGCCTATAGTCATAAAGGAAAAGCTCTCAAACCTATTTTTCCATCCACACACCTCGAACCGAGGACGTGCTCAAGGGAGAACGAGTCCCTTACAACTTAATCTCTATGGCTGTTGGTAAGAATATCATATATAGTTCATGATACAATAGCTTGCAAATTCAAATTGGGCTAGTTAAGTTGGCTTGAAAACTAGCTATCCAGCTGGCCAGTCTATCCAAGTCTTTATCTTGGAGCAAAATCAACCCGAGATAATTTGGGAGTATCCGAATAATCCGCTAGGTTGGGCCAAACTGTCCAAGAAATGTCTTTTGATCCAATCAAACCCATATGGTTTTGATTACCGTATTGTAATCCTAGATCATTGTTGGCAAGTGCCTAGATATCCCGATATAGTTTATATTTTAATCATAAGCTTATATGCATGATAGATGGAGACAGTGGCAGGGAATGTTGCAAATCAATTCATCCAATGGTTGGCAAGTAAAGCATGGGAGGAACTTAAGTATCCGTGTAACTACAAGAATTATGTTGAAGACTTCAAAAATGAAAGAAGAAGGTTGTCAGCTACAGTGGAAGGTGTAAAGCTAATGATAGATGATGCCAAGAAAAAAAATAAGACTCTAGTTGACCCTAGAGTTAAAGAATGGCTCGAAAGAGCTGAAAAACTTGTACAGCATGACCCTCAACCAACCAAATGCTTTGGCTTGTGTACAAATTGCTTCTCCCAAATTGCGCAAGCGAAGAAGATTGAAAAATTGAAGAAAGAGGATATCCCAAACTTGATCGCTGAAGTTAAAGAATTTCCTGAAGAAGTTGCACGTGCAGTTGGAGTGCTAGGCATGGAATATCATTCACAAGAATTCATGCCGTTTGAGAGTAGAAGGGCAAATTTTGAGGAACTCAAGAAAGCATTAGAAGATGAGAATAAGTATAGGATAGGATTGCAAGGGATGGGAGGAACGGGGAAATCCACAATGGCAAAAGAAGTTGCGAAACATGTTGAAAAATCAAATCTCTTTGATAGAGTCATCTTCATTGAAGTCTCTACGCCTGTGGATGAAAAAAGGATTCGGGATGAGATTGCAAAGAAATTGGAATTGCAGTTAGAGGAAGAGAAGCTATTGACCCATGCAGAACAAATATGGAACAGGATTGCTAACGTTGGGAAGGTGCTCATAATACTTGATAATGTCTGGGAAAGCCTCAACCTTAAAAACATGGGGATACAACCTCGCGTCGACAGTAAGGGTCGCTGTTGTGTTTTGCTAACCTCACGTTATGAGCGTGTCTGTACCCAAATGAATTGCCAAGAGACGATTAAACTAGAGACCTTACCTGAGGAAGACGCATTGAAACTTTTCTTTTTTCATGCTATGAAAACTGGTCAAGGTTGCCCAGATAATTTGAAAAATGTGGCAATGGATATTGTGAAAGAGTGTGGAAGATTACCAGTTATAGTTGTACCAGTGGCAAAAGCTTTAAAAGACTGGCGTACAAATGAATGGCGAGATGCTTTGGAAATACTGAAAAGTGATGTTGGACCATCAAGATATGAGATTGTTGGTGCAGATGATGTGAAGAAGTTTTATAATTCTTTGAAGTTAAGCTATACTCATCTAAAAGATGATGAAGCCCAAAAACTCTTCCTACTGTGCTCTATATTCCCAAAAGCTCATGAAATACCTGTAGAGCTTTTATGCAGAGTTGCTATAGGATTAGGGTTATTTACAGGAACTGACAAATATGATACGTCAAGAAGTCAAGTGCGTGGTAAGAAAAACAAACTCATAAATTCTTCTTTGTTGTTGGAGGCCAATGAAGAATGTGTAAAGTTGCATGATGTGGTTCGCAACGTGGCCCTGGAGGTATGGAATGAAGAGATTCAAGTGATCATGGATATAAAGACAGAATTGAAGGAGAATGTGAAATATTCTTCTTGGATCATAAATGGTGGTTTTCCCAATTGTTTTCATGGTAGCGAACTCAAGGTTCTTTTAATATGGTTAAACACAAATGGTTTTTTCGAAATGTCTGATGCAATCTTTGGAAGGATGAAGAGCCTTAGAGTTTTGCTTTTGCATTCTAAAATTGAGTATGATAGAACTCCAGCTCCATTACTGTCAAAATCAATTCAATTTCTAAGAGACATTCAAACATTGTCTCTAAAAAATTGGGAGTTAGGTGATATATCTGTCTTGATGATAAACTTACAAAAGCTTGAGTCTTTAGAATTGACTAATTGTTCAATTGATAAATTGCCAATTGAAATTAGTGGGCTAGATAAATTGAGATTTCTATGCTTGAAAAGTTGTTCACTTGGAAAGAACAATCCATTTGAAGTGATTGCAGGATGCTCCCAACTAGAAGAACTGTACTATGTTTCAAATGATGATCATATACCGATTGGCCCAAAGGTTCCTCAAATTACATCCCTTCCTGAATACAAAACATACCATATAGATGGCAGCAACTTCTCTGCCTTTGATTCTTCTCAGTTGGATACTTCTATAAAAAGATGTTTCAAACCGGGCAAGTTGCAAAAAATCTTTTCCAAAGAGTTAACTAAATCCCTGGCCACTAGAGCAGAGATTCTAGAGTTAGAAGGAGATAATGAAGTAAGTTGGAACAATCTTATTCCTAGCATTGTTTCAATTGGATATATAGTTATGGATGACTTAATCAAGCTTTCTTTGAAGAAATGTAATCAGATGAAGTTTTTGATCCATAACGAGCATCCTCAACTTAAATCTGGAGCGACTTTCTTCTCCAAGTTAGTTGAACTGCAACTTATTGAAGTGAATGTGATAGAAATATGTTATGGTAGCTACCCTAATGGCTTTCTCAAACAACTAGAGAAGCTGCAGTTAAAGAATTGTCAAAAGTTGGAAAGCACATTATTTAAGGACAAGTTAGTGTTGAGTAACCTTAAGTCCATATCTGTAGAGGAGTGTTCAATGATGTATCTTTTTTATCCATCCACTGCTCAAAGTCTAACGCTCCTAGAAACTTTGAAGATTGTTAATTGTTCTAAGCTGGAATACATAATAAGGGATGATGAAGATCGTAATCCAAGGAGTTATGACTCAATGTTTTCAAAATTGAAACTCCTCAGTGTTCGAGGATGTGGAGTGTTGGAATTCATATTGCCAATTTGTTTTTGCGAAGACCTTCCTCTACTAGAAAGTGTGGAGCTTTCTAATTGCAATAATCTAAGATACGTGTTTGATCAATATCCAAACCTGGGAGGATTGCATCAAATGCAAAATGAAAACACACTCCGTTGGTTGAAAGTAATGTCTATTGAAGGTGTTCCATTATTTATCAACATATATCCTGAATGTTATCTCCCACAGAAATCAATAGCAAATACTAGTGAGGGGTCAAAGGAAAAAGACAAGGGTCCAAGTCTCAATGTCTCTTGGTGGGGTCCTCTATCTTGTTTTCTTCCAAAATCAAAAACTAAGAGTAAAGATGAGCCATCTACATCTGAGACAGCTCAACCGGACCACATTGCCTCACAGGTACATACATACATTCCTCTATCAATTTTTATTTATGCTACATATGGTTATTTGCATTGAGAATTAATAGAATAGAGTTCTTTTTTTTTTTTTTAAAAAAAAGAATTAATTGAGTAAGTAATCACACACTACTCTAAATAATTGTGTTAATCAAATTGGTAATAATGTTTAGGATAAAATACCTTTTCTCTTAAAAAAAACTTTAACCTTTGAGTCATTTACATATCACCCATGGCATTTTAAATTGAAAAATTAACATTCCGACACAATCTTCTCACATAGTATAGTCAAAAGGTGTTTTTATCCACATCATCAGCTTACCAAAATAAATAAAATAGCCATTTTGCAGGGACCCACTCCTTAATAATCCAAAATCCAAATAAGCAAGTTATCCTAAAAATCTCAGCTTGTTCATTGTCTTTTGAAAAATTAATTTTTTCCTACTTTAAGCTCAATATGAAGTACTCTTTCAAAAATTTACGCAAATCCCTTTTCAACTCAAATTTAGTCTTGCTCATTTGTAAAATTAACTATTTAAATTTTGCTTCATTGTTCCATTTAATTGATAGACAATAATTTAAAACGTTGGACATTTAAATTCCTGATAATTTGCATTTAGTAGCTGAGATATAGTAAAAATTAAGGTAAATGATATCAGAAAATAAAGGCTTTGTTTGTTTTCTTATTTGAAAAACATTTTTTGTTTAAATAAAAAAAATTGTTTGGCAATTTGTTTTTAGTTAGATGTTTTCAAAAATAAAAAACAGAAATATGTCATTAAAAGCTAAAAAACTATTTTCGATGCTTTCTTGTTTTTCTTTCTTTCTTTTTTTATATTTCTTAATATTTGTTCGAGAAAATTATGATACCCTTTTTAGTTTCTTCTCCAATGACTTTTCACCATTTGAGAAACTTGAGTTCTCATGGAAGCTTTAGTACCATCCCGTCTCTTAATTTTCAAATGTAAATTTTTAAACAATTATCCAAACACATTCTTTTGTTTTTATTTCAAAAACTTGTTTTAAAAACTATGTTACAAAAACTATTTTGAAAAATAAAATGAAAACAGAGACAAATAAGACCGAAATTTCATTTATTTTAATTTTTGAACAAATTGAAATAAAATTTCCCCTCCCTCCCGCTTTTGCATCCACTCTCCTATGGTGCCACGACTTTAAGGAGACAAATAAAATAAATTACAATTTAATATACACATTTGAATTTGTTAAAAATGAATTCATATATTTGTTTTGGATGCAGGGAAAATATGTTGGCAATAGAGTTAATGGAATTTTTACACCACCGTTATACCCTTGCAACTTGAGAGGAATGAATATTGGAGGTATTTCAAATTTAAGGTCACTGTTTTCTATATCAATTGCTTTATCAATGTCATTATTAGAAGAATTGGTAGTCTCAAATTGTGATGAACTGGAGCATATAGTGATAGCGGAGGTAGATGGTCATCATCATATGAACGCCAACTCTATTTTTTCTAACTTACGCACCACCAAAATCAAGGATTGTGGCAAGTTAGAATATGCATTTCCAGCTTCTTGTTCTAGAAATCTTGTGCGCTTGGAATTTTTGCTTATCGATGGGGCTAGTCAGTTGAAATATGTGTTTGGAAAATCTTGTGATGATGATAGCTCACCTCACCAGAACCAGAGTATTGAGATTGATCTCCCAAATCTCAACAACCTAAGCCTTAAAGGAGTACCCAATATGGTCAGTATGTGCCCTGAAAACTATTATGTGAAAGCATTGTTTCTGCAAGATATCATTCTGGGTGAATGCACACAACTTCCTATAAACGATTTTATAGACTTATCAGTGGTGGGAGAAAAAAGACAAGAACAACTCTCAAGAAAAAGGGTAATTAATTATTTTTTTAACATTAATTTATGATTCATTGATGCATTGCTTTGTTCTTTGATACTGATATATCTTATGATACAGCCAATTGGGATGCAATTATACAATTTGAAGCGTCTTACATTAGAATCCATGGAAATGGAAAAAATGTATGATCTTGAAAGACTTCAAATAGCAAGTCCTGTGGATTCAAGTTTGGAAAGCCTGTGTTTGAAAGACTTGAGTATGTTAAGAAACATATGTGATGGACCAAAACATCTTCATCTGCGCTTTCAAAATCTTTTCATGATAATAATCAATGATTGCCCTAAACTGAAATTTATCTTGTCTGCATCTATCTCGAGATGCCTACCATATTTGGGACGTCTATTGGTGTCAAACTGTGAAGAGCTAGAGCATATCATTGAGGATGATGTTAAAGAATGTTGTTTCCCAAATCTCCATATTATTGAGGTTAAAGACTGCGAAAGATTGAAATGTCTATTCTCTATCTCCACATGTGGTAGCTTTCCACAGCTCTTGGCATTGTATATAGAAAGTGCGCCAGGGCTTGAGCAAGTATTTGAAAGAAAGCAGGGCACAACACAAGATTTGGACATCAAGCATGTCTTCCCAAAGCTATTTGTGATCTACCTTGGAGATCTTCCAAAACTTCATACTATCTGCTCTGCAATTGATTTCCAGACCGTCATATGCCGTGAAGTACGGAGTTGTCCCAATATCTCTTTAACTTCAACTGATAATATTGAGTTCTTTCAAAGTAAGCATTCAAATGGTTAATTAATTATTTACAATTGCTACATAATGTACTTGATATGATTTTTCTCATTACCATATATATATATATATATATATATATTTGGATTTTTTTTTTTTTTTTTTTGGTTAGGTTATGCGGACTACTGGTTGAAAAAATCTGAGATGAACAAAGGCAACATGGATGAATATGATCTCGTTGAACAGTTTATCAATGTAAGTACCAAAATAAAATATTCCAATAAAATGAAAGAAAAAGCAAAAGGACCCAGTACTTTTTATTTTTTGGGCTTTAAAAGCACACTACAATTCACGATTCATAAACCAAACTTCAATTTTTCAAGTTCACTAAAAAAATTTCCCCCTTGACAATTTAATTTTCTATAAATTAATACATTTAATCCACAATTTTTTTTTTCACTTGGTCCTCTACAATTTATTATGTTCATCAATGAATGACTTCTACTCATTCCAATTTTTTTAATATATTCTATTATTGTTCAGAGGCTAATAGAAATAACAGAGAAGAAGATTGTAAAGAGAGATCTGCCAATAGCCAAACAAAACATTGTCTCATCAAATGTATGTATAACATACATTCTTATAATCTATCACACTACAGCAGCCAATTAATAGATTATATTTATCTTGATAATGGTGGAATTTCTGGTAAATGATATAATTTCATGGTGCTTTCTTGTATATTTAGGATAATTTGGTTGGCATTGAGGGCAAGCGCAAGGGAATCACACTTGATCACCAAGGGCAAGGGCAAGGGAATCACATTTGAAAAAAGCATCATTGCTATTAGGAGTTCATCTTAAACAAAAGCTTTGATCGCTTGAGGTTGTCATTTTAATTTCCTTGATTAAAAAAGAAAAAAGTTCGAGATCATTGTCAAACTTGGGTTATGTATGTAGTTTGCATTTTCTGTATTATCATTGCATGTGGTGATTTTCACAAAGTTGATTGTGATTAGTGGTTGAGCTATGCCAAAAAAAAAAAAAAAAAGGAGCATGGCTTGAATTAAGAATTGAGGAAGACTTGTTGATGTAAATATTAATTATAATGAAGGTTTTCTGGACTAGGTTCAATGGTTTTTATCTCTCACATTGAGGGAGTTTTCCACGTTAAAAAATTGTGTGTTCTTTAATTTATTTATTCAATCTAATTTTTTAAATATCTTTAATGCATTTTTCTAACTCATATTTTATACTTTATAAAATGTGTCTATTATATATGTGTGTGTAAATCCTTTTCTATTTTAAAGAGTCATATTTCAATTATCAAATTCAAATAAGTTATTATATTGCTAGAACAGTAGTACGTTATGTTTAGTTGTTTATCCTAACAATTATTTCAATTTTTACGCACGTGGCCTGTGGTAACAAAGAAATACAAATAACAAAGCAGATGAAGCATTACACATCTTAGCATAGAAGCAACTGAGATTCGCGCGAAGGAACATCATTGGATGCGTCAATTTTCTTATGAGAGAAAGACACCTGGATATTCCAGATGGGTGCTTAGAGATGTATCTATAGTGAGTTTTAAGTTTTAAGGTGAATGTACAATTTAACCTTTCATTTACTATATATTGTGTTGATTTTGCTTTCATTTGATATTTTTTATATTAAATAGGAGTATAGTTAAAAAATTATTAAATTTTATGAAAAAATTAACGAAATTTAAAGTTTTTCGTAGTTTGTATGAAAAATGTTGTGAATGCCCTGGAAATAGGAATTTTATGAGTTTTTATCAAAATAAATAAAAGGCACTAGAGCACTCGAACTCGAAGAAGAGGAAGCAAAGATGTAACATCCCAATTTTTTGGAAGCGTTTTTTTTTTTTTTTGAAATATTTGATCGAGTAGAGCATCGGAAGTAAGTAGTATTAAAACAAAAGATACCGATAACATCCACCGTATGTGTTAGCTTTTAACAAATACGTTTACAGGAAATCGAATGTCATTATTAAGTACGAAATAAAAGGGCTTCCTCCAAATGCTCCTATATCTCGTCAAGCTTACCCTTGTCTCCGGTCCCGTTTACTCCGGATCCCGAAGCTATGGTAAGAGCCGAGGTTCAATACTCATTGAACCTCGGAGTAACGGTTAACCTCATGTTCATGTAATAAGTATGTATGACAGTTTATTCATAATATCACAGAAATATTCACATACGAAAGATAATAACGAAACACGCCACGCATATGAACGTTATTACATGCCGCACTATTCACCAAAGTGCCACGGTGTACACCCGTGTCCTCAGCGCTAGGAAAACTCAACAGTATTATCAGAACCATAACCCATGTATAGCTGTATATGTATGATCAATAACTTTTCAAAACAGAGTCTCAGTCTAGGAATACAACTATCACATATAAGTATACAATAAACATCGAGTTAGTGTTACGATGCGTCCGTACCTTCGTCGGTGCTTGTCGGTACGTTGACGGCCGGACCGTGATCACGTTTATCCTATAATGGTAATATCGCATTTATTAATTTGTAAATAATATCCCAAGAGATATTTTGGCCCCTAATGACTATTTTGCCCTTGCAACATTTATTTTTCACTTTATTCCTTCAAAATTCGTAGAACAACGCTGGTACAAATCTGGACAGCATTTTGTCTAACTTTGAAAAATCATAATTAATTCTAGAAAAATAGAAATGAGGATTCGTAAAATTCCTTGGAATCCTTAGGATGTCTATTTTCAATTAAAAATAATAAATTCTTCCCAGATTACATGAAGCACTCCCAGATTTTAAGTTTTGAGCCTCTGCCCAAAATTTTTCCAGAAATTCGTAGCCTAATTTTGAGGATTTTTCTCTCTCTGTACAGAAATCATTTTGACATGTTCTTGACATATTTAAAAATCCCTATATGTCTATTTTAACCATGAATTTTCTCAGAAGTTTTTGACCATATTTTCAATATGAAATTCTGGTGTTTTCATCACTGACTCCAGAAATTCTGAAACCGATAAAATTTCGCTCGAACTTCGTTACTTTGATGATTTTCTTTCAGAAATTATGCCATAACTTCTTCTTCATCAATTTTTCAAAATAAAGAAAATTTTGACTATAAAAACATGTAAATAAAATTATCCTAGCATATTTAAGATCTAAGCTTACTTCTATCTAAGAATTTAAGAACTAAAACTCAAAGAACTTAAAGCTAGAGCTAGAGAACTTACTAAGAAATTTGCTCCTCCTTTCTTCAAGGTTCTCACTCTCACTTTCTCTATATATTTCAGATGTGTTGCTTTGTGAATTGGTGAGGATTTATGAAGACCCCAACCCCTATTTATAGTAAAAGTCCATGGCACTATTCCCAACCCCTCATCTTGCATTATGGCCATTAGATCTAGGTAAATTAAAAGCACAAATCCTAGCCTTTAGAACCCTCAAATCTTTTTTTTTGAATAATATAGGCAAGCCAAAGCTTGATAATGTGAAATAGGAACTAGAAATAAGGCTCTAGCCCCTAATACAAAAATTATAAAAAACTAAAAGTGGCGGGATCGGGCCGATCCTTCAAAACCATATCCGACAACCTCTTGGGATAGTTGGAATCGAACTAAGTCAAGACAAATGGCAACGCTATGGCCCTCCTTGGCCATGTAATCAGCACAAGAAATGTTTTCTCTTGCTGTGTGATGAAGCTCCACGACCCAGTCTCGGAACAAAAGGTCTCTAGTCTCCCCAATAATGTCTTTAAGAGGATGATCAGTGGGGCAATCTCTCATAAGGATATTGACAGCATCAAGAGAATCGGAGTATATGACTAATCTCTCGTAACCCCATCCGAGGCCAATCTTTAACCCTATCATGATAGCATAAATTTCAGCTTCAATGACAGAAAGAAGGCCAAGGGGTTTGTAGAAACCCATCAACCATTCCCCTTGAGAATTTCTTAATACTCCCCCACACGCAGCTTGGTGTTGATGAAGCACCGATCCATCCACATCAATGCGAACCATGTTCTCAGGAGGGGGTGTCCAGGATTTCTCCTCTGTCTTGTCCAGCTTGAAAATCTGATGGTTGAGCTTTTGATTCGCTCCGTTTTCCATGAGTAGGTAGCTGCACCTGTGTAGCATCTCCCTTGTTTCTGTGCTCTCTCCCTGAAATACAAATTTGCATCTGGTTGTCCAAAGAATCCAGCACCCCAGGCTAAAGATTCTTGTCCATGAGAAGTTCTGAAATCTTCCTTTGCCAGGGTTGTGCCTGGTGTTCCAGCTTAAGCCAAACCCGCAAGCCGCGTAGAAAAACCGAGAGAAATAGTTAGGTTTTAAAATAAGTTTCCATAAATTCCTAGCTCGCTCACAATCTCGAATTATGTGAATCACACTTTCCTCACTATTGCATTGAAAAGGGCAACCATTATTGGTGGTAAGGGCTCTTCTGGCCCGAAGAGAGTTGGTGACAAGTCTCTCATGACAAACTTGCCACATAAAATATTTTACTTTTTCTGGAAGTTGCCATTTCCACACTTGGGCCCACAAGTTGTTGGTGCTTGCCTCATCGCAGTCAGAAAGAAACCGGTAGGCTGATTTTACAGAGAAACCCCCATCCTTAGCTGCTCTCCAGGTAAAACAATCCGGGGAGTTGTTGGCGGGTGGGTTCGAATGTAAAATGATGTTTATAATATCCGGAGGTAGAACTCCAAGCCATCTATGATAATCCCACCAACCATTTGACAAAAGATGATCCCTAACCGTCTCATCTTCGTTGACAAAGGAAGGATACTGAATAAAGGAGATGATGGGTTGATTAAGAGGGAGCCAAAGGTCAGTCCAAAACTTGGTACCCGCTCCATTATTGACCTTTTTACCAACGCCACTGAGAAAAGTATCCCAAACTTCAACAATCGCTTTCCAGGCAGAGGAGCAGTTTCTCTTTCTGGAGATATTAGGCAGTACAAGTTACCACAATTGTATTTGGACCACAAACATTGAACCCGAGGGCATCTTTCTTTGTTAAAAGACTCCAGCGAGTTTCATAATAAATGCTTTGTTCGACGACGGAGATTTTTGAAACCCGCACCCCTTGATTCTTAGCTTGCGTAATTTTTCCCAAGCAATAAGATGCATTTTCCTCACATCTTCATCCTGAGACCAAAGGAAATTCCTGGAAATTCGCTCAATTTCTCTAATTGTACATATTGGAAGGAGAGTTGATTGCATGCAATGGCTAGGCAGGGAAGATAGTACAGACTTGATAAGAATTGAACGACTCCGCCATAGTCAAAAATTTGCTCTTCCACGAGGACAACTTTTTCCGGCTCTTTGCACAATGGGGTGATAGGTGGCATGAGAGACTCTTTTATGAATGATCGGAACACCCAAATATTTACCTAGGTCACCAGTAATCCCAATCCCAAGGATTTGACTCACTCCATAGCCCCGTTGAAGTGTATTTTTTAGAGCGAGAACATTCGAGATTTGTCAAGGTTGATTCTATGCCCCGAGACTTCGCGAAGCTTTGTAGTACATTCCGACTTCAATCATTTGATTACTAGAAGCTTCTGTGAAAAGAATGAGGTCATCGGCAAAGAACAAGTGAGAGATGTGGGGGCCACCGCGCTTGAAAAGAAATGGTTTCCACCGCTGCCCTTCGCATTCAGCTTTAATTAAATGCCCCAGGCGCTCCATACAAAGAACAAATATATATGGGCTCAGGGGATCACCTTGTCTAACTCCTCTAGATGGGATAAAGCTCGGGCTTTCGTCCCCATTCCAGAGAATAGACATAGAGGTAGTAGAAATACAGGCCATGATGAGATCAATGAGGTTGGTCTCCAAGTTAATACATTTTAGGGTATTTTTGATAAACCCCCAATCTAACCTGTCGAAAGCTTTCTCCATATCAATTTTGATAGCCACAAAGCCTTTCTTCCTTCCGCTCATTCTCATGGAGTGGATAATCTCTTGAGCAATAAGGATGTTATCACAGCTAGATCTATTAGCAATATAACTACACTGCTCTTGGCCAATAAGATGGGGCATGATCCCCTTTAACCTATTAGCAAGGAGCTTAGTAAGGATTTTGAAGCTCACATTGCAAAGGGAAATAGGACGAAATTCCTTCAATGTAGCTGGATTATCAACCTTAGGAATAAGAACCACTTTGGATTGATTTATGCTAGACAGCTTAGAGGGGTTTTCAAAGCATTCTTCAATGAAGTCACATATTTTATCACCTATAATAATCTGACCCCCTCTCTCTCTCCTTGATCCTCTTCCATTTTCTATCCTAAAGTACCATATCCTCTTCCAAGATGCAAAATATCCTATGTGTTCTAGCTTTTTCCTAAGCCAACTTTCTCCTTCTTCTATTCTTTGTTCTTCACTAGATAAAAATTCATTTGGGGATCTTAATGAAGTTTGATTCAAATTTTCTTTTTGGTTTTGAACTCTTGAGATTTTTAGCTTTAATTAGAGACCATAATCTCTCATTTTCTCAATTGGACAAAATCCTCAAAAGTTGAGGAAATGACTTTGATTATAGTCAATCTCAAGCTTGAATTATGCTTGTTAATAATCACTTCTTATATTTGATTGATGATCAATGGATTTCAAGATACAATTTATTTTGTGTAGGTTTCCCTTTGATTAAGTCTTGAATTAATCCTATTAATTAATCTAATTAATTCATGTGCAATTTTCTCATTGGATGACAACTTGACTTTTACTCTTGATTTTTCTCCCACCAATTTATCCTCTTCCATTTCACCTTTTCATCCTCTTCCATAATTCATGACAAAGCCTTCAAAGTCTCCATTTAATTAATGTTGGTTCATGACTCATAGTGCAAGTGGCCAACTTGATTTTTAGCACACTCTTTCTCTCTCCCTCAAGCAAAAGTCGATCCCACCCTCTCTTTGCTTCATATTTTTTGAGTTTTGTTGCTTTAATTAATTCCATGTGGGGGCTATGTCATTGGTTGTTCCCTTATGTACATGGATTAAGCTTTATTAGAATGAATTAGGACCTTTGGATAAGCTTTATGAGATTAATTATTGGCCTTTAGATTATAGTTGAAATTGTTGACTTTTCAACTCTTGATTAACATTTGATTAACATCTTAATCACAAGCTTAATTATCTCTTGATTGTTGCATTATTGGTTCATGGAGTGATTTATGATTGTTAACAATTCATTAGTGCCAATCCTAATCCCTTATTGGTTCTTGACTTTTAATTAGCCTAATACAACTTTAATTGGTGACTATTTGCATTAATCATAAAGAATTACCTAAATATTCCATTAGTGTAATTTTAATTATTCATTAATTATTAGCAATTGCCCTTTAATTGTTCCAAGTGTTTTAATTATTCTTTATGGCCTTTTATGAATTAAATATGAACTAAACATTCATTATAGGGTATTAGAAAATTTAGTCTCTAAATAAATTATGAAAATTGGTGTTTAAGGTCCTTTAATTAATTATGAAGGTTTGGACAATTCATTTAATTTTTAGAAGATCCTTATTGGTCATTAATTGTTATTGTTGTCTCCAATTTTATTTAAGGATTTTCATAGCACTCACTTGCTCTTTTTGATCTCACATAAACCCTAGTTTAATAGGGTATTTATTGTATTTGATGGTATTTTATGATGCCTATTAAATCATTGGGTATTCTAATCCTAAGGAAAAATTACCTAGAAAATAGAATAAACACATCTTAAAATTTGAGACCACATATTCACCTATTTTAAATAGGTTTTAACTATCAAAATATTGCATTAAGATAAATAGAAATTTTCGGTTATTACACAAGACACATTTTAGCATGGAAGCATATACTCGCCCAGCAGTTTTCTCCCCATCTCCCATCATTTGCAAATCCTGACCGTCCAATTTTGATCCAAGCGTCTAGAGGGAGACACATCATCTATTTCAAAATACGGTATTTTGAAATAGATGATGTGTCTCCCTAGACACTTGGATCAAAATTGGACGGTCAAGATTTGCAGTATTTTAAAATAGATGATGTGTCTCCCTTTAGACGCTTGGATCAAAATTGGACGGTCAGGATTTGCAGATGATGAGGGATGAGGAGAGAACTGCTGGTGAGAGAAACCGGACTCATTTTAGCATACTACACTAGCTGTGCACCAGTTAGATTTGAGGAGCTGGACAAATTCTTATCTAATACTACCTGCACTCCCAAAATTAAAAATTAAGAGCTAATTATGATGGAGCAATTTGAAGAAAATCATGTCTGAGTTTTGCTGGCGTAATAACATAGAGAGACACGAGCAACATCACGAGAAGAGCGCCGCGGCAACACACAAGCTCGACCTTCACGATCTCATCACCTTCACCATCACTTCTCCATCACCGCTACCTCCACTGTCATCTCCATCCCCGCGTCGGTGACCTCCACAACCTAACTACCACCCTTTTTAGCCGACAGACCCTAGACACAAAACTAGAAAAAGAGCGCCGCGAGCTCATTTGGAAGGTGAGGGCGAGACCAATTTCATATTGTTGGAGCGCGGCGGACCAGTTTTGGGAGAGAGTTCAGAAACTTCCTCTGTTCTCATCTCGCCAGAATCTCTCACAATTAGCCTCACCATCAAAGACCAACCACCATCGCCTTCCTTGTCTGTTCGTTACCATCACCGTCAGCTCTGTTCTTTTCTCACTTACCATCATCGTGCTCTTCTAGCTACTCCTCTTCGTTCTTCACTCACCATCAATTATAACCTACCGTCACATATTCGTTTCTTTCATTCCCTCATCAATAGCCTTTATTTTGCTTTCTCCAAATTCAACACTTCAATCCAATTTCTATGGGAGTTTGGTGTTTTGAAGAGCTATTATTGCAGATTTAATTCATGAGTGGCTAGCTTATTTGTGATGAGGATTTTGAGCTCAATAAATTAGATACAGGAGTTTTTCCATAATTCCATTAGTTTAGAGTTATATATTTAGATTGTCTAGTTTTAAGAATTATTGTATATGATTTTCAAACTGAGATTGATGTTAATTGTCTCTATTGATTTTATATTTGAAGTTAAGATTGGACTTTGTAATATGAAAAATATATTGTTTGGCTTCTTTGTGATTGCAATGATGTTATATTAATTAACGTGTTATTGTCTAATTAATGTAGTTAATTTGTGTTGGACTATTTAATATTCAATTTCAAAAAGACTCATGTTGCATTATTTCAATTTTAATTGCATATTAAGTGGCTCTAAACAATGTCGTAAGAGGTAATAGTTAGCTATGTTTGTAAGAGCTACTATTAATTAAGAATATTGGATTAAAGTGTTATCTTGAGGTTTTCATTAAGACTTAATGAATTTTAACTCCCATACTTTTTGAGTAAGTGTAGTCATTTCTTCATTACTAAGAACATCATCATTAACCCCTTTTAATCCAAAGCATTCTTCATTATTTTTCAAAAATACAAAAAAAATTAGCATTTAATTAAATTGCATTCTTATTTTAGTTTATTAATTTGAAAATCCAAAAGCAATTTTTTCCTTGTTTTAATTGCATTTGCATGATATTTAAATTACTTAAGAATCAATACTCATTGAGGAGAGAAAACGATCATAGGTTGTCTATACGCATTACGCAACCTTGGTTAAATTTATTGTGGACCGAAGGGAAATGACAAAAAGGCCCTCATCAATTATGTCATGATAAATTTCAAAAAAATTGCAGGGATAATTAATCTACAACTCCTTATAATTTTAACTAATTTTTAATCAGGTCTCTGACATTTTTTCTTTTTATTAGATATCTGAAATATTGAAATTATGTATATGAAAACTCAAGTTTAAAGAAATTTTCTCGAGAAAGTTTAATATATTAACAAGTACTACCTCTGGCTTAATATAAGAAATAATTGGCGGTTGTGTTTAATTTGAAATATAAGACTTCAATCTGTCTCCCAAATTTAAAATATTTTTTCCATAGTGTCCTTATTGATTGCACACATCAAATTATTTATATCTAAGGGTAATAAGATGAAAGATAATATTTTTTTTTTAAAAAAAAACCAACCCATATTTATTAAAAGGAATATGGGTTGATTCACAATACACTAATTTAGCAGATTGTTTACTTTTTTGTTGGCAGCATCCTATAAAAAGGAATTTTTTTTCCCAGTTCTCATATTTAATATTTTTTCGTTAAAAGATACTCATATTTCATATTTTCATTACATATACATGTTTCACTTATGTTTTGTCACTAAAATTATTAAATACAACTATTGAAAAGATCAAAGTTAAATATGGAAGAGATTGAAATAATAAATGCTGAAAAATGTTAAATACCAAGAAGGAATTGTGTAAGGAAGATTAAGAGAAGGAAATCTCCTTCCGACTTCATCAATATTATATATTATGAGAATTTGATTCAAAATTTTGTAAGAATCGATCTTCCACATCTCCGAATTTTGAACCTTGGGAGATCTCAACTTGGAAAATGAGTTATAGCTCTTAAAGAAACTTATATCAAAGGAATTGATAAAAAGCAATAGGCTTCAAGAAGAATAAATTAGTCCCTACATATTTTGTTTTCCTTTTGTTGAATCCTTATTGTTTGCTCAACCCATATTTAATTCATTGCTATAACAATATGTCATTGCTTTGGCTAACTTCTTTTTTTTTCTTTCACTTATTTATTTGAATAAAATAACTACAGCAGTCCTTGTCCTTTCACGAAATTTTAATTTAGGTCCCTATATATTTTGTTTTCCTTTTGTTGAATCCTTATTGTGTGCTCAATTACTAGCAACAGTTCTGGATGACGGTATAGGGACCTGATTCAAAATTACATTTGGTGAAAGTATAAGGATTGTCATATTAATTCCCCTATTTAATTTAGACAATAATTCTTTCATTTCAAACTTTGACACCCTGTTTTATAAAATGAGAGTTTTTACAGTTTTTAATGTATTTTACTTACTCAACAAAAATTAATGAGCTTTACATTGTAATTATTTTATATATAGATCTTGAAAAAGATCATAATCGCAAGTTAGTGACCTGTTAGGACTCGCTTGAAATTAATTATAAGCATGCTTAAGGATTTGACGTGTTAATTTTGAGGAGATTGTTGAGAAAAGCAGTAATATCACTGCAACATTTTGGGATGCCTTGTTCAATTTGGATTACTTCCTTTGTATGTGGCATAATTAAAATTGTTTAACTTGTTTCTTTGTGAAAATCCCACTTATTTAAAGTAAGATTGTTACATTTTGAATTCACCCTTTAAATAATAAAATAATAAATAGAATAAAGTATAATCTGGCATTAGATGTCACGAGGAATGATAAAAGGGTTAAGGTGCAAAACTGCATATGTGTTTTATCTTGAGAAGCGCCTAAGACTAAGTGCTTTTTTTTAAGGTGCAAATATAGTCATAAACTTTCAAAATCAGGGCAAAAATATTATCTTTGTTAAAACAATGTAACTGTTGTTATTTTTGTGGTAGGCCCCACCCTATTAAAAAACAAAAATGCCTAGGTTTTTTTAATTTCCCTCACTACCCTTGGCTCTTATCCATCATCTCCCTTCTTCCCTTCACCTGTATTTCCTTCTCAGATACGAACGGCGGCGGAGGCACCCTCCACCAGCGGCGACGACGCACGCTCTACTAGTAGCGATGGTGCAAACCTGGTATTTTTTCTTCCCCGATACTCGTTAAACTTTACCCACTTTTTGGTGGTTTTTGTTTATCCATCCCTTCTCTTCTAAACCCACTAGTCAATTCTTGAAATTTTGCTTCTTTATCCTACGCGTTATTGCGTTGATTTGAATCTATCTCAAAGTTTTATTGGGTTAATCCGGTTTCTTGATTTTTAAATTTTTTGTCCTATGATTCTTTGGGAGGGCCTAAAAGATGGCTATTCCTTATCCCCATTTCATTTTGTCAGAGAGAGGAGCCATGCACGTGGGTCTTTGGTTGCCTTCATCACCATCGTCATCTCTATCTCCTTCTCCCGTGATTCTAACGCACGACGATTTGATGAAAATTGCCGCCTACAAAGCCGTGGAGTACATTGAATCAGCATGGTTCTAGGTTTGGGAACCAAGTCAACAGCGAAGCATACGGTGGATAGAATTAGTGACCTTTTGCAGCAAGGAAAGCGCTAGAACATTATAGTAAAACCCACGTCGAAGAAAACCCACGAGTAGGCGATTTGATTGGGGATTCCATTGTCAGATCTCGATTCACACCCAACCTTGGATCTAGCAATTGACAAAGCCAATGAGCTTGATCCATTTTTTAATAGAAATTGATGCAAAGTGAAAAACGTGGTGGAGTTTGCAATTTGTAGTGACAAACGACGATGGAGATCGATTTTTAGGGGAGAAGGTTTGAGAGTTGCAACTGGAATTTAAAGGTAATAGTGAGGTTGCGATTGCTTTGTCGGTGGAACACAATGGCAACGACGACGAGATGTGCATGCCTGTACTCATCGTCTACAGAGCAAAGATGAGGCGTCAGTTCTTGCTCAAAGACGAGGCAGTAACAGCAAGGCTCATCCATTGTTGTTGTGAGCCTTGTGCTCTTTACCAAGAGTACCGCGAGCTCCAGCACTGTGGCTTCGACATGGTTGTCAATGGGCACGACAACACAAGCACAAATTCAATCCTGTGCTTATTAATGAAATTTTCAAATTTTTCCAGCTATTATTATGTTCTTATCTTTGTTGATCTAATCACGATTTTACAAGTTAGTGGTTGATGCTTTATTTGTTTCCTGCATTTCTTTGTTGGCAGCCTGATGTTTTGCTGGTTTGACTTATTGATTGTCCATTTTCAATCCCAACAAGACTTTCTCCCCGTGCGTTGCACGGATATGTAAAAATTGTACATGGGTTAAATTGAAGAGTATATGCTACTATGTGATAACAAAACCAATTCAAAAGAACGTCATATTATTTCAAATCAAGGTTTTGAAAAACTTCTTTATACACAACATTTGTTGTAGTACTACTGGGTTTATTGAATTCATCCAATATAAGTATTCTCAAACCCGTGAAAATCTTGACCCTAGATAGTGCAACATATAATTGCCCGTGTGAAAAGACTGGACTCGGAAGATAGAGACCTACATCTAACATTGATTGACCTTGGCTTTTGTTTATCGTAATTGAAAATGATATTATGATTGAAAATTGCCTCCTTGTCGTATTGAAAGGCAATTTAGATTCAAATGGGTTCATATCTATTCTGTGTATCAAAATCTCTTCACAAGCGCTTATGCCATTCAAATGTCTTTGCCCTAATGACATTCTTGCCAAGTTGTGTTACTTGTAGCCTTGTACCATAGCACAAGCCAGCTGCTTGATCAATATTTCTTATTAACATAATTGGTATACCTACTTTCAAAATCAATTTATGATGAGGAATGCCTAAGCATTTAATTGCATTTAAATATTCTATGTGTTACAAATCCTCTAAACTTCCGTTTTCTTGATCTGTATGACTTATAGAGTCCGACTGAAATACTCCACCGAATCACTTAGCAACAAAGAACAAATGTATTCATTCAATGTGCCAACATTTTCAGTTAAAGGAGCTAGAATGGTTCTTTTATTGAGGTAATCTACGTCAACAACACGTTATACTAAATTTGGGTAGGTAGATTGAACGATGAACCTAATTCGATTACAATCATCATGTAGCAACAACTCGGAGGGTATTGAAATGTCTGCAATACCATCATGGGGTAATCCAATGTCTCCGTCTCCAACTTGCAGCAACCATTCTGAAAATGTTTTAATTTTTTCTTGTTCAACTGGATCGGTTGAAGATTTAAGCCTCATATTCTTGGTTAGGCAAAGTAATCTGCATTCTTTCCAAAGATGAGAAACATTGATAGCTTCATCGACGATTTCAACATGGCCAGTTTTAGGTATAACCGGTAGGATTTGCCTAAAATCACCACCCATTATGATACATTTTCCCCCAAATATCGAATTGCACTAAATTAAATCCCTCAACGTTCGATCAAAAGCCTCAATACAATGTCTCTTAATCATTGGTACTTCATCCTAAATAATAAAATCAGTAGCTTTCATTAAGTTTGCAGTTGGTGAATTATGAGTAATTGAATATATAGAATCTTCATTTACATCAATAGGAATACAAAACCATGAATGTGCAATTCTACCTGACAGTAGTAGAGTTGCTGCTATCCCACTGGATGCTACATTGAGGATTATTTCATTGTTTCCCCTTACGAAAGTTGTCAATGCATTCCATATAAAGTTTTGCTTATACCACCAAAACCATGCATGAAGAAGAAACCCTCTATTTTAAAATAAACTACACCCATTATCTCATTAAATACTTGCTTCTCGCTCATCGTCATTAATCTCGCATTCTTTCACAGTTTCTATCTCCTTCTCTCTATTGTAATTCATCTCTTGCAAAATTAGTCAAGCTCGACGTATCAATTATGTTGTCTTCCTCTGGTCTAGGCATTGATATAGACCTCAGCTTCCTTATGGGCATTTGTAATTTGCCAATCTTTATGAGAAGGGTAACATAGTATAAGTGACTGAACAACTATTTACATGTATGGAATTTAAATAATTAAACGAATGATGTCATTTATTATTTCAATACATTAGTGGTATTTTAAAGGGTTAGAAATAATTATGTACCTGAAAATTGTTGGCCATGGTTAATATGTAATAAATCTTCACATATAATATCTTTGGTATGTTCCCAAACAACAGCAAGCTAGGATAGGGAATGGCTTAATAACATTCTGGTGAAAATTTTACGAAGGTAAGTGCCAGATACCCATGAAGATATTATTATGAATTTGACTCGTGCGTTGCACGAATATGTTAAAATTGTAAATGGTATAAAATGAAGAACATACGCTACAATGTTATTATTTAACCATTTAATTACATCAAAAAAATGATACATTTAATATAATCATATGGGGATAAGGAAGACTATCTTCATGCTATTAATATAATAAAATATTTTGAAATACTTCTCTATAAACTACATTTATTGTAGTACTATTATGTTTGTTGATCTCATCCAATATAAGTAATTTCAACCTATTTAAACTCTTAACCCTCGATAGTGTAACATATAGTTGCCTATGTGAGAAAACCAAACTTGGTTGCTGTTTGAAATTATGCCCTAGGGGCAATTCATTGTTCTTTGGATATGTAAGTTATTTAAAGTATTCTCTTTTTGTTATCAATTTTGTTTGCATGTTTGTATTGATAACTCGCATCCTTGGATATATCTTATAGATTATCCTAAATGTCCCTGGTCGATCATCTATGCGGGAGCGAAAATGAGTTAAGACTAGTATGACTTTGATGAGGTATGAAGATACAATCAAAGTCATGGGCACTTGTAAGAGTACAAGGTGCTAGACCGACCCACTATGAGAAAGCTGCATGGATTTAGTCATAAGCTTATCTCATGTATAACCGCGTCACGACGCCCTTTGACCTGAGATAATCATGGATTCCTACATGATGAGTCACTGGTCTTTGACCTAATCAAAAGTCACCTTTGACTGGGTGATGATAAAGGCTGGGATCGGGATCAGTGGTTTTCATGCGGAGGAATGTGAATGATCAAGATGGAATTTGTCCCTCACATTTGTAGAGAGATAATACTGGCCCCTCGATGAGTGAGTCTAAGAAATGTATGGCCATACTAAAAGAGTTTCCATTTCAGTTATTAGACTACTCGAGAATCGAAAAGTAATGGTAAAGAATAGGAAGTTGACATTATCCATGCCTCATCCTTGACCGAATTATCGCGTAACAAAAGGGATGTGACATGGTTGTACGATAGGTTGTATCGTGTCATCGATCCCCATGTGAATTGGGTAGTCGCAATGTCTTGCTAGAGGCTGCTTGCGACTTGTGGGCTAACACAGTGTTGGCCCACTGCCAATCTCATATGGGCCTGAAGGGTCGCACACAAGAATAATTCAACACGAGCAAAAGTATCCAGATTCATTGAATCTCAGATTAATCTGAGATTAAATGAATACTGAATTTAATCTAGGATAAATATATATATATGTGTGTGTGTGTATTAAATTTGAAATTAATATATATATTAATATTATTAATTGAGATTATAATATTATTATATATAATATTTGTTTTGTATTTAATTTATTTGATAAATTAAATATCTAAAACAAATAGAGATATTGGATCTCAATTAATTTTCGAATATAGATATCATATATCTGTTTAATTTAAATTGAGATATAGTATCTCATATTTAATGAAATAGATAGATATCATTTCTTGGATTTAATTTATAGAGATAAATTAAATCGAATGCTTTTAATTTGGATTAAATAAATACATTAGATTAGATCTATCGATAGATTTAATTAATATATTTTTTAATTCAAATTCAAATTCGAATTTCAGATCTGGTTTAATCGGATTAAATAAATACGTTACATTAGATCTAACAGATAGATTCAATTAATATTTATTTAATCCATATTTGAAATTTGAAATTCAAAATTAATGGGGATTAATTTTGAATATAATACGCCGACGGGTTTAGAAAAACCTACGAGACTTTTAGTCGAGCGTATCACGTAAAGCCGCGTGAAAAACCCTAGAGTGAAAAAAAAACCGAGAGAGACACACAAGAGGCGCTAGCACACCGCCGTAGCCATGTTGGGAGATTGTTCGTGCGATGCGGTGGAGGAAGTCGATTCGAGAGTCGTCTTCGTTGATCGAGGAGGTAGCCCACCAGTTCAAGGAGAACGAGACGCGAACGAGTTCACTAAAGGTAATTTTGGATTCCCTTAGCCTTGGTTTAAACGCACCTAAGTGATCATCGGGACGAGATTCGTAAAAATTTTAATCCGCTGTGTTGTACAGATCCCGACAGTTGGTAGAGACCTACATAGGACATTAATTGACCTTGGTTTTTGTTTATCGTTTTTGCAAATGAAATTATGATGAGAAATTGCCTTCTTGTCATATTGAAAGACAATTTAGATTAAGATGGGTTCATATACATTTTGTGTATCAAAATCTCTTCGCCAAAAGCTTATGTCATTCAACGTATTTTCCTTAATGACGTTCTTGCCAAGTTGTGTAATTTGTACCCTTGTACCATTGCATAACCGCTTGATCTATATTCTTTATTACCATAAGTGGTACACCAACTTTCAATACCAATTTATGATAAGGTATCACTGATCATTTAATTGCATTTAGATATTCTATGCAATACAAATCCTCAAAGCTTTCATTGGTATTATCTGTACGATTTATAAAGTTAGAACTAAAGTACTCTACCTCATCACTTGACAACAAAGAACAGATGCAATCATTCAATATATCATACATTTTCTATTGTAGGGGTAAGAATTGAGCTATTGTTGAGGTAATCTTTGTCCGCTACACATTCTATTAAATTTGGGTAAGCAGACTCAATAATGCACTTAATTTTATTTACTATTACACACACACACACACACACATTCATGTTTTATCAATTCCCCTTTAATTAAATTCAATTCTAAAAGTAAAAATTATGATATTATACTCGATTCGTTCATCTGCATTGTAAGGTAGATCATCAATCCGTTGGATAATCACTCTAACTATTATGGTAAATTTGTAATCATGATTAATTTGATTCACTTATGTATTTATTTGAAGATAAGATTGTTTCATAAAACTTGTAAATGAAATGTTCACCTCTTTAATTCTACATTTATAGACGAGAGATAAAAAGTATAGTATTTTATAGTAATTGGTTGGTCAGTTGTTGCAAATATGTTTAAGAATTCCAACGAAAAAAGATATTCCTTTTGAAAAATTAAACAAAAGCTTATAAGTAAATAATATAATGCTAATGATGTATATCGGTAAAGTCATGTACTGAAGTGATATAGTGTTAACTGATAGGCTTACAAAGGTGAGATTACCTTACACATTGTGCCAGTCATGCTTTAGTTTATTGGGGCGTGAAAAGATAGTATCAGGGCTTATTAAGCATGGCTATTAATTAAGTATTCAATCAAATGCTGGTGAGAGTTTCTTAAGTCCAAAATGGTATAAAATTTGATGTTGAATTTGTGGCCTTAGTTGCAGTTATTTTTATTGGAACTAAGGTGGGGGATATAGCCATATTTGTGCTTTACTTGTTATATATTTTGTCAGCTTGCTAAAGAAATCCGATAGGCTTGGAGGTGGCTTCGAAGGTAAAATGTCATGGGTCCTTACATATTTATTATGATTCTCTTTTATATTTCAATTGTAGTTGAATTATGAGTTAGGAATTGGCATTGGTCTTTTGTAGATTTGGTTTGTGTTTAGACAAAATAGCTTTACCTTCCCCTTCTCAGTCATTGGATAATGAATTGTTAATTAGAGGGACCGGTTTAATAGTGATTGGGAAATTGGGAATCCCATAATCAAGAGTTTTTTTTTTTTTTTTTTTTCAAAGAGAGTTCTAAGTATTCTGCTACGAGATCCATTCATTAGACCAAACATGGTTTCAAGAGGGCATATTTTAATTTTTTTGTTTCGTTTCTCCCACACATAATTATGACATATTATCTTAACAATCAAACCAGGATCTTAATATCTCATCTTATGTGTATTTTTTTATTATACAAAATTTACTAGAAGAGAAATTTCTACAAATATATTTTGAGATATTTAGAGTTTAATACAAATATTATTTAAAAAGTAATATATTTGAATAGAGTTTAAATATCTCCTCATGTCATCCATTTATTAATTTGGCCACTTTAAACTTTAAATTCCGTTGTATATCAACGTGAAGCATACCAATGGAGTAAATAATATTAGACTATCATGATATATATAAAACTTCCTATTTAATAAGTGTGGTTGCATTTCATTCCCAATAGTAAAAAGGGTTACCCCTATCAAAATTTAATATCATTATATTTAACGTTTAACATTAAATAATGTGGTTACATTTTTCACCTTATCTAAGTTCTATCATAAAATTTGTAGCTTAGTTTGCTAAGCTTCCCATTTTGTTTTTAACCTTTGTTTATATAAAAAAAATTCTTCAATCTGTATTATTTACTAAGAAGATATTATTAAAAAATTATAGGAAACGAACCAATTATGAAGATATTACTAAAATTAACCAATTAATAATGGTTGGTATACTTTTGATATCTATATCATATTTTTAAAAAGTGAAATGCACATATATTATATAATTATTGGTAAAATTATGTTAGGGATGCAAAGATACATGAAACCTTAGATATATAATATTTTCAGAAAGATTTACACTTTTTATTCGTTTGAATAATCAAAATAAGTTTCCGCCATATTCCCAAATAAAAATCTCAAACACCCCCACCCAAAAATAGATTTTCTTTTGCCACGAACCAAAAAAAGCATTGATCAAGATGGTAAGGGATAATACATAATGCTTGCATGTTTTTAATCCTAATACATTTCTATATTAAAAAAAAAATAGCTTGTCCTATTAAAAAAAAGATGTGAGGGGTTTGAACTTAAAATTTGATTTTGAATTTGAAATTGAGATCGAAATCTGGAGAATGAGTGAAGGGGAGTGAACGTTTCTTGGGAAGTCAAGTTTATTATGATGTATCTTGGAAGTTGTGATATTAAAAGTAAGTAACTTAATTAGTAAATTAAAATTATTAAATTTAATATATTATTTTCTAATCAGCAACTCTTTATACATAATATTTGGAAATTAAAATTTGGAAATTGAAATCATAAAAGTCTACAGGCTACGTGTTACTAGGTAAACAATACCTCATTAATGCCACATTTAAAATTTGAAAGTATTAATAATCAAAATGACCAACATCATTTGAGATAGGCCAATCATTTATGTTCATAAATTGTTGTAGCCTTGTAGGCAACCAAAAAACTTTCCTAACACTTGACAGGAAAAAGGCCTCCTTAATATATGAAATAAGATGTAAAAAATAAAAAATATAGTGTTAAATATTGTTCCAATGGATTCCTACTGGAATTTCTTTTAATTCTGGCAAGCTGGCAATGGGTGTCTCCATTGGATATTCCCTCCACTTCACCTCCATTTAGATTTTTTTTTTTAAATAATAATGAAAAAAACCATCTCTCTATTCCATTCTCTACTCTTTACAATATACCAATATCAACACCTTCTCTCTCTTTTTTTTTTTTTTAATGTCATCACAACTTTCTAAATAGTGTTAGTTTAGCGTTCAATTGAGGGATTTTTCTGTACTCATTTGTTCTTTGTACTGGAGAATATTTGACTAATATCAAGGGACGAGTGATCCATCGTTAACCACCATGTTCTCTCTAGACAGACAGAGCAACTTCTCACGAAATGAAATGACAGCCATGTGTTTATAGTTAAAGCTCGTTTGAACATGTCACAAAGTAGCTATTGAGAAGTAATTTTCCACCTGAAATGAACAACCTGGACGTGTTAGTTCATATACAACCACGTTATTTCTTGATTCAAGCAATTTGCAGTAAAAGTTAAAAGACAGTAAAACACAAACCATTCATCCATTATCTCAAAACAAAGTTAAACCGGTACATCGTGTCTCGATCAACTTGAACATGACTAACACCAAATATTCCAGTTAAAATCCCCACAACATCTGAAGTTAACATTTAAATAATGTACATCAAAACAATTAAATAATAATAAATCCATCATGAATAAATAAATATCAATAGTATGTTGATCTATTTAAATAATAATAAATCCAATGACATCATAAGGAACTGTTAGGTAATATTTAAATGTAATTTTCCCAAAGAATTATATATTGTTTCATCAATGGTCACAAAAGACCATTTCACAACAAAAAGAAAACCACCATATACCTAGTACAATAACTATGCAATTATAACTAAACAGAAGGAACAGAAGCATAGCATCCAATTATTACCATTGCCAAGTTCTCATATTAACCAAGGACATATGGATGTTTATAATATATTCCCCTTCTCTACAAGCTAGCTTTCCTTTGTAAATTGTGACAGAAACCCTCCAATCTTCATCTTGAATAAGATGACTTGAAACAAACAAAATGGCTCTAACTAAAAATGCAACAAAACACTACCAGATTAAATTCTACATCTTGAACACTTCCTTTCAGACAAATTAAGAAGAGAAAGTGATAGAGCACTCAACCCACAACTATAAATAAGTAGTGGCATGAGCAGTAGCCAAAACAACACTTCTGGATATAAGAATGGTGATCATATGATGTTGAAGAGCAAAAAAATAGAGGAAGGATGAATTCACACGACTGCAGAAAATCACCATTGTCCCTCCCTCCAATGAATCTCCTTAATAAAAGGTAGTGGGTAAAGACTTATTCTGAAAATTGAGAATTATTAAAATACCTTCCATTTAATATAGGTAAAAAACATCTTGACATGCCTCATTGTGCAAGTTTGTATATTAATATTAACAATTAACAAATTTTAAAAAATCAACATCTTCGGCGTTGAAGGAGGAAAAGGAAATTTAAAAAATAGAGGTTCCTACCATATGATGTTTGGTGTTTGACAATCGCATCCCCCTCTTTCTATGTGTTTCGTTACTTGTTACCAATGATTTTTCTAGATTTCTGTTCAAACGATACGAAAAGAAATTGTTAGAAAAAAACATCAAATCCCAAAAAAATTAAACCAAAAGAAGAGCAAGTAGGGGAGGCATTTAGATTTCAAAAAACAGCAATCTAAATTTGTTAATAGGAAAGTAGAAGGCATGGGTGAGCCACATATAAAATATGATTAAATGATTCATGACAAATTTAGCACTAATTAAAACAAAGAGAATAGAAGTGGCAATTGGAAAGTGGAAATATCATACTGATAGCGGCAAGAATCAGAAACGATACTCCAGATCAGAGCTACAAAAAATTGTAACACCCCAAATTTCGTACTTCAAAATGTGTCGGTTGACACTTGGTTTTAAAAAAACAATAAAGTTTGAGGTGCTACCACTCAGAGTAATGCGGAAATGGAGAGCATGCGCTAACATTTGGACGATGAGTGACTGATATAAAATGCCCAGACATATGATGATGTCCCGACATAAACTGATATAAAAATTATCTCGAAGGAATATTCATGTGATACAATATTACAGAGCTTGTATAATTACAATTCTTACATGGTAACTATACAGCCTTCAACCAAGCTGTAGCTAGACTTGGGGCAATGAACCTAACTCCGTTAATCAAACCAAATGGCCAGGTAGGTGTCTATCATGGGAGCCTCACCGTGCTAGGGTGACTGATTGGCTGATCCACATAGACTAGCCCCGCCTTCGGCACCAAAAGGTTTGGGATAACTTAGTCGATCTATGCCGAATGAATTGCTCGATTACGCTCTTCCGCATTTGCTTTGACCGGTGCCTCTACACGGCTCTGTCTATCGGTGCCTCCTCATGGCTTCGTCTACTGTTGCCGTTTCACGGCTCCATCTCTGTCGTCATCTTAGACCTTGGTTCCTTCCCTGAACCTTAGTCAAAGCTGAGATTCAACTGGATTGAATCTCAGGTAACAGTTAACCTCTATAGCAGATATAACAATATATGACAGATATTAATTTCATATCAGCATCAACCATACAAAGCACACAGCAGATGTAAGGTTACAACAATACATAAGCACATAGCAGATGTAATGTCCACACAACAACAGTACATAGCACACAGCACATGTAAAGTCATCCACGTTTGCACTAACCAAAGGCCACGACGCTTCTCGTGTCCTCGCCGCTAGGAAAACTCAACGGCATTATCAAGACTATAACCCGTATAAAGTCGTATGTATAAACAAAAATCTAAGCCCCATAAACTTAGTCACGGTGCATGACCTAAGACCTAGTCTTGTCCATCACTTCATGAATCAATCAAATCATATATGATCATACAAGTTATAGATGATTAAAGTTACTAGTACGCGAACGTACCTTTCACCGTGTAGTTAGCAATATGTCCGACTCTTTGATCTGACCCCGGACTTCCCGGATATCCTAACATATCACCATATCACTTAGAATAATATCCTAAGAGATATTTCCACCTCTATTTACCTCTCTACCCTTGGTGGATTTTTTATTTACAATTTTGCCCTTACATTTATTTAAAAACGCAATACTGAATTTTTTGGGCAGATTTCCTGGTTAACTTCGCAAAATCATAATTAAATCTACAAAAATCGAAACGAGGATCCGTAAAATTCCCCGGAATCCTTAGGATGTCTATTTTCAATTAAAAATACTTGTATATACCCAGGATTTATGAAAAATTCCCAGTTTTCATTTTTCACAACGTTGCCCAGAATTTCGTCCAGAAAAATAGCCTAACTTCAACTGATTGTATTTCTTTGTACAGGAATCAAAACGCTACATATTATATATATTCGGAAAGCCCTTCATGTCTACTTTATTTCTGGAAAGTTTTGTGATTTATGGGCTTCATTTTCAACATAAAATATTGGCATTTTTTTCACTGATTTCAGAAATTCCTACCCGATGAATTTTCGCCGAGCTTCGCTACTTTGCTCATAGTTTTCCAGAAATTTTGCTATACCAAGTGGCTCATCTAATTTTCAAAATATCACTATTTTTTGCTATAAAAACATGATATTAAAATTACTCTAGCATATTTAAAATCAAAGTTACTTCTAACTATGAATTTAAAACTTAGAACTCAAGAGCAAGAAGACTTACCCTTGAAGAACTTCCTCCTCCTTCTTGCTCCCCACTATGATTTTCTCTCTACTCTTGCTTCTCTAAAACTCACCTATTTGGTTGAGTTTGGTGTGAAGAATGAAGAGGGTGATGCCTCTATTTATAGGAGAATTCCTACCTCTTCACCAAGCCCACTCTTCCCTCTTGTACACACACACACCACACACAAAGACAAACATGTGGCCTCTCCTCCTCCTATGTGTGAGCTGAAATTTATGGCTAGAATGGAGGATGAATCATCACATTTTACTCCCTTTGACCTTGCATTGTTGGCTCTTTTTAACTTCTCATATTTTTCCTACCACATGATGTGGCACCTTATGGTTCATGGATTGTCTTTAATCCTATTACATGAGACAAGCTTCTAATTTGGTGGAATTTTCCCATGCGTGACTTCCTATCTTAATTATATGCAAGCTCATTTGTCATTTATCATTTGCTAATTTGCTTTAATATAGTTAAGTAGTTTCATAACCTTTCGTTATAAATTAATTACTAATTTATGTATTCTTTGTCTTGGATTAATGTTTATATTCAACCTAAGATTAAAATTCCTCAATTGTCTTTGATAGTAAATAATTGATTTATGAATTTATGATGAGAATTAGTGTTTACTTAGGCAAATATTACTTTATCCTAATTAGCTTGAGATATTACCTATGGAACACTTGACTCTCATTGTGCCAACAAGGCTATTTGACTTCAAATGTGCTTAACTGGGCAAGTATTTTTCAGAATTCCTCTCTTGCTCAAGACACCAAAAACGTGGCCCTCCACTCTCTATGCACTCTTGATGTTGTCTTCATGGCCTCACACCATCCACAACTTTGGCTTTTTTATTGGCTCATGAATTACCACTTGGATTTAGGCTTTAATTTAAGTAATTAATTTAAACCTTTGGCTAATTATTTCCAACAAGGTGTTCTTAAATATTATTAGGCTTATTTGATTGGTTACAATATTTATCATAATCACATGTTATCAAATTAATTATGAAAGTTTATGAATTCAATTAATGTAGATTTAATTATCTACTAATTGTTGGCAATTTTCTTTAATTTGATTAATTATTTCCTCACAACTTTTGGGTTTACTTTGGTCATTTATGCACCATGCATTAATTTAATAATCATAGGGCAACTTATGGTCCCTAATATAATATTGGATTTTTGCCTCTTTAATTTCCAAAGAAACTAATCCAATAAATTACTAAAATTAGAGACAACATACTTTCCTATTTTAAATAGGTATTATTTTGCCAAATTATAATATTCAAGAGAAATATGAATTTTGGGGTATTTTATGATCCCAAAATAAAATTAGAGAATTTGGTTTTTGATTACCGAAATTCTTAGAGAAAATTCCCTAAATTAACATAAATATGTTACTCAATTTTGAGACCACATATTCACCTATTTTCAATAGGCACTATTTATCAAAATATAATATTTATGATAAATATGAATTTTAGGGTATTACAAAAATCAATTAAAAAAAATACTATTCTCCACCTTCTTCTTCCTCTATGAATTTTTTTTTCCTAATTAAACATATTATCTGTGGCACCATCAAGCAAGCATTAATTAAAGAAAAATGGATAGGGAAAGTACCATTGGCCCAAAATTATTCTAGAACAATTACTTGCCAGTTTTTTCACATTGATATTATCTTGTCAAAATCTGTATTAACTGCATAGAGAAAGTGACCATAAGTACTTTGCATGATAGAGCGAGGAAATACAACATTTGAGAAGTGCTTCATTAGCATAAAATTGCAGCCATCAATGATACAATGAGTAAAATATTTATTGGAAGAGAAAATATTTGATGCTTGTGCTTCTCTCTTATTATCATCAGTCTTCGGTTGTTTTCACTTCTGTCGAGATAGATCTCTGTAAAAGCTTCTTTGGTTCAATCTTTTTCTGTTATTCTCTCAACCAAGCTTCTAGAACTGGAGCTTTAAAGGCAACATCAACACTATGAGCAAAGAACAAATCTTGTATAAAAACAAAAAAAAGAGAGAAAATAGGAAAAGGACCAAAAAAGAGGAACACAAAGAGGATCAGGAAAAGGAAAGGGATGCCGGAGGGAAGAGGAAGAGCCGCCGCACAGAGCTACAAACAAATCCAAAGACCAGGAAAAAAATACTTTGAACTTAAAAAAATGCCAAATTTAAAGTTAGGGGGTAGAGATTAGTGAGTTACACCAAAATGAGTTAGGGCAGACAAACAATAAAGCGTTGAACCACAAATCACATAGGTTCGAAGGAGAATGAAGAGGAAAAGTCGAAAGCTTACAACTTGCAAGTGGAAAGGGACAAATAAAAGCTTTTACACACTGATTAAGCTATAAGCTCTTACAGAAATAGAAAAATGGCGCAAAAATCAAACTCTTACAGGAGCAGATCCAAATTTTCAAGCTCTTCTGGCTATGCCTTGTTTTATCTTCGTCAATATATCTATATCATGGTTGTTGTTGACTCCGGTGGTTGCCTCAGCTGCCGCCATCATGAGATGCACAAATCTTAGACCCTCAAAATCCATCAAATCGTCGCTGCAAAGATATAGATATATATGTTTGCTCTTGATGATGGAATCACGGTGTGGAAGACATCTTTTCTGAACAATGAAAATTCACTATGCAATGCACCTTTATGTAATAGAGAATTAGGGTTTGTATGTGTTGAGGGCAATTAAGACGGAAATTCAAACTACCCAATGACGTTGTGGCATATATTGACTACATGCCTAATATTAAATGAGTACATGGGGAATAGAAGGGTTTCGTTGGAACTTCCCTTATAATAAATGGTTATTTGCGGAATGAGAATTTCTTAGCCAATAGGATATATATTTTACGCTGACCTTTGGTGGGGATAAACCATCACGCAAGTTGGCTCATGCTATAAGGTGTAAAAATATAGTACCAGTAGGATCTGATGTTCATCGTGTTGGCTCATGATATAAGGTGGATCATTATGAGCAAGTTGGCTCATGATATAAGGTGGACTCCACTGCATCAGCGTTAATAAGATTTTGTTCTTCTTAGCCAATAGGATCTGATTGGTGTACCAGTAATCTCATGATATATATTTGATAGTCATTAACGCATGGGGAATGCAAATACAAGTCATTGAAAGTCATAGTAAATTGAATGGGTGTAATACTCTTTTGAAAATCTGGCCCAATAGGATATGTATCACTTGGGGAAGGCAATACAACTCATCGGAAGTCATAGTGAATTAAATGGGTATAAAACTGTTTTGAAAACTTGGCCCAATAGGATTAGCATCAGATTTGAATTTTCCTTCATTGTAAGTAACATGTATTACTGGGAATTAATAGACATGGGGAAAGTGGTTGAGAGCATAAGTGGCCCAATAAGCACTTTAGTTTTATCCATTTGGGATGACACTGTGGACCAATTAGCTTTGAGACATAAAGTTTAGTAGTATATATTTGATTGATAGCCATTTTAAGATCGGAGGGGTTTTTTTTTTTTTTTTTTTTTTTTTTTTTTTTTTTTTTTTTTTCAGTTGAGGCATTTTGGTACTTTTAAATGGTAATAAAAAGACGTCAGCATTTTTTAATGGTGATAGTATTTTTGCTCTGATTTTGTAAGTTTATGGGTATTTTTGCACCTAAAAAAATACTTGGTGTTGGGCACTCTTCGGGTAAAACATATGTAAATTTTTGCACCTTAACCCATGATAAAATGACCGATAGAGACCATCTATTAGGAGTATTTACGAGAAAGATCAATTTTTGGAAAAATATACATGTATTCTCTCGGAGACTTTTTTTTCCTGTGACATTGTCATATAGTACTACCTCTGATCCTAAATATAGAAAATAATTTCTATTACAAATTATAGTACAAATTATTTTCTATATTTAGAATCACAAGAATATTAAATATGAGCACATATCTTCTAGTGTGGAATTGAAAATATTCGTAAAGATCAATTATTGAATCCTAATAAAACAAAGGCAACAACGTGTGCCCTGACATGATCATGATTTCACTTTCTCAACTTTCTACAATTTTTTTTTTTTTTTATATAGAAATTTTAAAGGAATGGTTAAGCTCACTCATAGTTTAAAAGTAATACACTATACTTTGATCCGCAAGAGATACATGATTAAAAATATATATGTCTCTACCTCAACCTATATTACACCACTTCACTTTGCCTATAATGCCTCCTAGAACACTGTGATGGAGTCAGAAATCATTGTCCAAACTCCAAACCCTAAGCCGTTTAACGTCAGGACGAGGGGCAACTTTCTACAATTTTGACTGACCTATCACTTGCATCCAAGAGTCCAGATGCATTGGGGCAATCATTCATTAAGGGCTATCACTTTTCACATTTTTCTAGTTATCCCCCACAATTAAAATGTTTTGTCTTTTTAGGGTAGAAAGGTACTTTGGTTTTAGGGAGAATTATATACAAATTTTAAATTAAGAAACCAATTATTACCGGTCCTCCTGACTATTTATGATTACAAAAATTTGACTGGCAAGTGAATGCCATTCTTTCCTTGGTCATGCTGTGAGTGCCTACAAACTCTCTTCAAAATTCTACATACTGACTACAGTCATGTGAATCCAATTCAAGTAATTGGAATCTTGCTTAAAATTCTCCAGATATGGACTTAAGTGTCAAAGCCAAAATTCCAAATCATTGGGAGTAATTTAATTTAATTGGACTACAATATAATGACATTCTTTTACTTTAAACTAAAACTGTTGAGATCTCCTCTTTATTTTTATTACGTACGCTTAAATCCATCTTTTTAACGTCATTAAGAATATTCCGTTCAATATTTTCTTTAAAAAAAAAAAAAAAAACACGACGTGAAGGATTTAAACATGCGAAACATTGGTACGTTGGACGATTTAAAATAACAGGTTAGAATTGTCAATGGATGTGTTTAAGTCTTATTCTTTGGACCACACCTTCCAACCCAATAATTAAATAAAAAAGTTGCTTTTAATTTTATATTAAATTCAATCTCCAATTATTATCTTTGGTTAAGCAATTGCCAAGTTTATATTTATAATTTTTCATGTTCAATGAGAGGAAAACTCTTCTATTTTTTTTAATACACACGAAGGCAAAAGCCCAAAATTACAATAGACTTATCTATTGGGAAATGCAATCCCAAACAATCTTCATCCACTAAGGTCCTAATGGATGGAGAGCACGAAAACTCTTTTATGAGTAAGGAGAGATCTCTCAGCAAGATCGAACTTAGGCTATGCCCTGCTTCAAAACCCAATTTAAAGTAAGGGGCCACACACACACACACACATAAATTTAAATGATTCTCTACATAGATAAATAGGGCATTTTTTTTAAAAAAATGATTTTATATTATACATGGATGAATACTTGTTTGTTTTATAAGAAAAATTAAAAAAAAAAAAGGAAAATCTCAATTGAATCCTGTTGGAATAATAAAATCCATTATATATATATATATATATATATAGGTTATCGTTTGTCATGTCACTTAACATAAAGTTTTGTCAAATCACTTCAAAACTACATCGTTTTGAGAGTTAGGGGAATTAATGAAGGGTGTTTTGATATTATTTTTTTTTGCATTTATTATATGAATTTTACCAAAACACCCTTCATTAATGCCCATAACTCCCAAAACAACGTCATTTTGGGGTTAGGGGAACTAAAGAAGGGTGTTTTGGTATTTTTATTTTATATTTATGATATGAATTTTACTAAAAGACCCTTGATTAATTCCCCTAATCCCAATATTACGTCGTTTTAGGAGTTAGAAGAATTAATGAAAGGTGTTTTAGTATTTTTGTATTTGTATTTATTCTATAAATTTTACAAAAACATCATTCATTAATTCCTCTAATTCACAAAATGACGTAGTTTTGGCATGACTTGACAAAACCTTATGTCAAGTAACATAACATAAAGTTATGAGTTTATCGTTTGTCATATCACTTGACATAAAACTATGTCAAGTCACCCCAAAACTAGGAGTTGGGGAATTAATGAAGGGTGTTGTGGAAAGTGTAGGCTTCAATTTGGATTTTGATACTTTCATTAGATTTATATAGGACCCTTTTACATTTATCACAATCATAAAAAAAAAAAAAAAAATCATTTGAAAGTGCTGCTCAAAATTTATTGATCATAAAAATAACTTATTTGAAGTAGCTACCCAAAAAGAACGAATAAGTTGGTTTTCTTTTTTTTTTTTTTTTTTTTTAGTTTTCAATTTTTTTACAAACATCCAACAAGCTTTTAAGCGTATTTTTTTTTTTGGGAAAAAATATTTTTTTCGTAAAGTAATTAGAATGGGAAGAAACTTGAAGATGTATCTTTTTTCTTCTTCTATTAATATTCTTTCGCTGCCTCTGCACCAATTTTCTTTAGCCAAGAGACACAATCTTGCTAGTGACTTTTCTGTTACCCTTGGCTATTAAAAATTGTCAATTTGTAGTGAATAGTTTTGTAGTGGTTTATTTCGAAACCACTATAAATTTGCAACAATATGACTTGTGCCGAGTGAAGTGATAGTTAATGAATGACATTTATAGCGGTTCTAATAAATAAAAAAAAACAATCACTATATAAATTGGCATCAACCTACCACCAAATTTGTAGCAATTTATTTATACAAGCCGCCACAAATGTAACGCTAGAAGTGACATTTGTGGCGGTTTATATGAAAAAAAAAAAAAAAAACCACTTCAGAATGTAGAAAGTCTGCACATATGTAGTGTTATATAAAACCGCTACAAACTTTCACATCATGATGTAGGATTTCTTAACCGCCACAAATTGTCAATAGTGCTCTTATAAAAAAAGGAACATGTGCATTAAAATGATTTTTAAACGCATATCAAGTGGTTTTTAACAATTTATCTAAGAGATGACTATAAATACAATCATACGGTTAGTTATTAATTAGATAAATAAAATTCAATATGATTGCTTGAGATTTTCAATTTAACTTCATAAATCAACTCTCATATCATTTTTAGAAGTTAGGAAAGCCATAACTTTACTATCAACACTCATTTCCTCATATTCATCCTAGTTTATAAAGAAAAGACCCAAAAAAAAAAAACAATGGTTTAGCATTTAATTCCATTGCATTACTCCTATAGTTATTAATTCGAGAAAACCAAAACCAGTTTTTCTTATTTTATTGTATTTTCATGTCATTTTATATTATTTAAGAATCAATAAAAGATTTTCTAGAGAAAACGATCCTAAATTTATCTATACACATTTTTTAATTAATTTTTTATTGCATACCCAAACTGATATAAAAAAGGAAAAATTACAATTAAATATCATTTGAATTTTGTAAACCTTTAGAAGTCTCCCGAATTTGTAAAGAGACTGAGAGGTACCAAGGACCTATGAGGGATATAGAAATTCGGGTAAAATTACCCTTTTGCCTTTAGTTTTAAATAAATAAAAATACCCTCATCGGAGGGCCGGCGCGGACGCCACCACCATCGGCAGTGTCTTTGGCGGCCACCGGTGAGGGGGTGGAGGTTTTTTGAAAAAAAAATCATATTCATTGAAAGTTTGGGGGGTGGGTTTCGAAACCCTAACCCCCCACACATCCATGGAGCCACTTGGTTTCTTTAGTGTATATATATATACAGTAACAAATATATATGTTGTTCTTAACAGTTTTTCAACGATATTTACAAAACTTGCAACGGTATTTACAAATTCAATAATGCAATTTACAATTTTTTCAAGTGTACATTTTTTCTCCTCTTTAATGCCTCTGAGTAAAAAAATAAAATAAAATAAAATAAAATCAACGATATTTACAAAACTTGTAACGGTATTTACAAATTCAATAACACCATTTACAAATTCAATAATGTTATTTACAACTTTTTTTTAAGTTTACATTTTTTTTCCTCTTTAATGCCTCTAAGTTTAAAAAAAAAAAAAAATCAACGCAATTTACAAAACTTGTAATGATATTTACAAAAGTGGAGTGGAATACACTAATTATAAGACCACTTTTACAAAAGTGGCAAAGCCAAAATTCCAAATCACTGGGAGTAATTTAATTTAATTAGGGTGAAATATGATGTTTTAATTTAAACTATAATTGTTGATATCTCCTCTTTATTTTTAATACGTACGCTTAAATCCATTTTTTAACATCATTAAGAATATTCCGTTAAAGATTTGAAAAAAAACTAAATTTTATTACATTAAGATCATTAATTTTCCCTCATAATTTTTTTAAGAAATATATTTACACAAATATTTACAAATGAAGCATGTTCTCATAGCGTAATAATCGCAAATAGAAATTTTTGAAATATATATTAAATAGAAATTAAGAGCAATGAAAATTGAAAAGAATATTTATGAGTTGTAGGGGCATACAAAGCAGGACGCTTGAGAGGAGAAACGTTTTTAAAAGGTACATAATAGAATATTATTTCCAATGTAGTGTGCTTAAAATTTCAAGTTTACGCTAACAAAAGTTAATTTGCAATTATAAAAAAAAAAAAAAAAAAGTTCGAATAGTTGGCTTATAGCTGAGTGCCTGACTCTATCAAACGTGCCGTTAGAGGTTTGCATATGATTATTTAACTTCTTGTTTGTGAAAAATCCCACTTATTTAAAGTATGGTTTTGCTGTTACATTTTGAATTCAAGCTTAAATATTAAATGGACACTTTTACTCTTTTGTTCGTCAAGTAAAATGGTCATTTTTCTTAAATGGAATTAGATGTTACCAATTTATAGAGTTAATTTGATTTGTTTACACAAAGCTTGCTTATTTTATCGGGAAAAGTATTTCTCCAGTCACTGGAGATAGAGTTATCTCTAGTGACCTTAAAACTACGTCGTTTTGAATTAATGAAGGGTGTTTCTACGTAATTTTGTACCCTTCATTAATTCACCTAAAATTACAAACACACCCTTCATTAATTCAAAACGACGTAGTTTTAGGGTCACTGGAGATAACTCTATCTCTAGTGACTAGAGAAATCCTTTACCCTATTTTATTATAGCATAACTGATGGAGTTATTTATTATAGCTTAATTGATGAGTTATTAATTTGAAAAAATTAAAACTAATTTCTTATTGCATTTGCATGACATTTATATTATTTATGAATCAATAAAAGTTTCTTTAAAAAAATAGAATGATTCTAAGTTTGTCTATACCCAATTTTTAACTAACTTTTTATTGTAGAACTCAAAATAACATAAAACAAAAAAGCTCCAGTCACGCTGATTGTTGAGGCATAGAAATAGGCATCATTTAACTCTCTTCTAATTAAAAAAAAAATAAATGAAAAGATATTTAAAAAAAATTTAAAAATAAAACTGAAACCTTGTATAAAATTGAAGGAAAAAAATTGCACTCCTTCGGTTTCGAAGTATGGTTGTCCACCATCAAGCTTCGGTCATAATGAGAGAGACTTTGGTAACTTAATCATGAGGTTTTAAGTTTCAATTGGTTAATTCAGAACAACGCTCATATAATAACAATATCAAAAATAAAATCATGACGTTTTAAGTTTCAAAAAGGTATGACTGTCCCATCAACATTTTGAATTCACCTAAAACAAAATATAATCTGACATATGTCACGAGGCGATAAAATAATAATTGAAAAGATCAATTATTCAATCCGAACAAATCAAAGTCTACAACGTGTGCCCTTACATGATATAATTTCACTTTCCCTTTCTTCTAAAGATGGCTCCATTTTGACTGACCTATCACTTCCATACAAGACTCCACATGCATTGGGATTTGGGGTGATCATTCATTAAGGGCTCTTGATTTATTGCTGCAATAGCATGTTATATAATCACTAATTACTAGGTCTTTTTTCACATTTTTTTCTAGTATTACGCTACACTTAAAACGGTTTGTCTTTGAAGTTAGATTATTACTTCAGTTTCAGGGAGAATAATATAAATTTTTACATACAAAAATAATTATTTACAAGTTTTTATTGATATACTCAATTATTTACAAGTTATGACCATTTATAGTTCGAAAAAAAACACTATTTATATGTGCGAGAAAATAAAACACTATAATTACAAAAATTTGACTTGCAATTGAATGTTATTCTTTCCTTGTCATGGTGTGATTCTCACCAAACTCTTTTAGTCTTTTAAATTGTACTTCATCAGCTACACGGTTTAAGAAGATAGCTTAAATGAGTTAAAAATAATAAATATTTAAGGAATGAACTTTTTTTTTTGTTAAGTATGCCCTTCTTATAAGGAGACAAATAAGAGAAAGAAATATAATAGTAATGAGAGAAAGTATTAAAGAGAATGTAGTATGAAAAAAGTTGATGAGAAAAAGTATAATTGATTATCGGTAAAAGATGTAAAAACAGATTAAATGCTTATAAAAAGGATGGGGAGTATTTTTTTAATAAAAAAATTATTTCTTAACAATATTTTTATTGAGGGAAAATTATTTTGTAGGAATGTATGCTTTTACTCAAATTTTAATTTGATACCCATACTTTCCCTCTTTTTATTAATTCCTTTAATTTTATTCTATTAGTGTCCTTGGCCCTTATACTTCAGCATAAAAATTTATATCAAAATAAATATTAAAATCATATAGAAATTTTTTTAATTTAATGAAAAACCTCTTATATAAGTTTAGTTTGTTGTCATGGGAGATAATTTGTGTAACACCCCAAATTCCATACACGAAATCGTGTATGTTGACACTTAGTTTTAGAAAACTTAACAGAGTTTGAGGTGCTACCACTCAGAATAATGTGGAAACGGAGAGCATGCGCTAACGTTTGGACGATGAGTAACTGATACAAAATGCCCAGGCATATGCTGATGCCCTGACATATGCTGATATATTAAAAATTTCCCGACGAAATATTCATGTTATACAACAATACGAGCTTTGTATAATTACAAATCTTTATACAATCTTCAACCCAGTAGTAGCTAGACTTGGGGCAATGAACCTAACTCGAGTTAATCAAACAATTTGGACATGCCGGTGTCTAGTGGAAGTCTCCCGAATTCACGGTGACTCACCGATCGAACCACATAGACGAACCCTTTCTAGACACCAAACGGCACTACAAAAAAAATCAGTTTTAGCGACGGAAAAAATCCGTCGCTAAAAAGGGTTTTTCCGTCGCTAGTTAGCGACGGAAATAAATCCGTCGCTAACCCCATTGGGATTAGCGACGGATTTATTTCCGTCACTAATCCGTGGGATTAGCGACGGATTTACTTTCCGTCGCTAAACCCGGGGACCCATTGATTAGCGACGGACTACAAATCCGTCGCTATGTTAAATTGAATTTTTTAAATTTGTTTCTTTTTTAATTTTTTTTAAATTATTTATTCCTATCACAAATATTGATTTTAATTTTTTTTTTGAGAAATTAATAAAACATTTAAAAATATAATAATAAACCTGTATATCATAAAAACGTGAAATAACAATCCGAAAGAGTTTTACACATCGAAAACAAAATATAAATAATATTGTTTAAAAGAAAATCTACTAAAATATAGTCTAAACAAGACATCATCATCATCATCAACACCACCATCATCATCCGCACCACCGGAGCCGGCCCCTTACCCTTGTCTTTCATTAGGGATAGGAGTTGAAGCTGCATCTCCTCATCATTTCCCGTCTTTGAGTCATCTGCGCATCATCTCGCTCCTTTATCATCTCCTGTTCTTGAAGCATCTCGCTTTCATCATCTCCTGTTCCTCAATCATCCGCCGCCTCATTATCTCCTCGCTTCGAGTCATCTGTGTCTTGTCGCTCGGCTCACCGCTTGCGACTCATCTGCTATTTGCTTGCTCCTCCACCAATGCCTTCATCTTTTTTATCTCATCTACAAATGTATTAGGGAGTACGTTTATTTTTTGTCCATCATTTAAATAGACCAGGGAATGAAAATGTCACAATCAATAGCAAATGTATAACGTTTACCTACGAAACACCTTGACCGGGATGAGGAGCGCTTCATTTGCTTCGATCGGCCCCCTTGAGCCACCGAACCCAAAGACTCTCCCTTTCTTGTTAAATCCGCTGCGGCCTCAAAGAATGGACTCTCGTTATCGGAGTAAGACGATAAGGGTCGGTCCCGTCTGCGAGGCTCTATCCTCTGACGCCTTATGAAAGGTTTCCTACAAGCAAAAAAATACATAAATAAGACGTGTGAAATAATATAAATATAGTGGTGCACGAAACAAATAATAAATGCAATAAATGTCTCACCGCTATTTGCTTTGCCTTGGGGTTAATCCATTGCCTCTCACTCCCTTCGATCGCTTGGAATGGGTGCTCTCAAAGGTAACCCACTCAATCGATCCCGCAGGAACTTCCCCGACTCGCCGCAAACACAAATGATGACCTTAATTAATTACTTCACAAGTACAAAATATTGAATACATAAATAGAAAATAACCTGTACTCACAATTTTTCGTCGATGCTCACTAATTGGAATGGAGCCACCAACATATGACGGTCCTTCCATTCGGCCCTATTTTGCTTGTTTTTGTCACTTTTGTTATGAAACTTGGGATCCTGGCCCATTTTTGAATTAATTCATCTACAAGTGGCGGGTTGAATCCAATCTTGCTTACCTCTCGTGCCTTCTCAATTTATAACACCTCTCGACAACCACCTACCTCCCTTATAGTTATAAGATTTTTTCAGATTTTCACGATCTTCAGCAACGTCTTATACTCACGTTAAAATCAATAATGAATAATTAGTGCTTTAAATTTTAAAACCGCTTAATGATAAAACACACAACTTACCAAGAACTCTTCGAACCAACGATCCCGATTCACCTTAGGGATCTGTGTCCAACTCGCCCCAAAGGCCGATTGAAATTACGGAATATTTGGTTCGAGATCCAATCCGCAACTGATTATAAGGGTAAAATCTGAAGACGAGAGGACGGATGCAAATATTAGCATACCAACTAAAGGTAGAAAATCGTAACATTCTTGGTAACTTTACATGACTTACTCGTTGTCGCTGCGAGAACAGATCCAAAGCTTCCCTGTCGGTCAGCAGATCTACCGTTCCCCCGAGATGGGTGTATTGGAGGAACTACCTTCTTCCCTAACTCCGGCTCGAGGCGACGTAGTGTCTTTGAAGGAAGGAATGTCAACTATATTGAATATGTTTGTACATAGATGGTTAAAGAGAACTTAACATATGTAAATCAATCAGAAATTGTAAAGTAAACCCTTTCTCCGCCCCTTCTTTGTGGATCACCTGGAAGTTCCCGGCACACGTGCACCGCCCATAAAAGAGTGGGGTCGGCGGAGAAGATGACATATGAAGTGACGGTGAAGATGACATATGAACGACGGAGAAGATGACATATGAACGACGGTGAAGATGACATATGAACTGAAGGTGAAGATGAGATATGATCAAGTGACGGCAACTACGGGGAACCGGAGAGCCCTCTGCGAATAGAGGGGGCGGATGGCGTCGCCCTACCCCCTCGATAGGACGGGCCCGAGATCGACCACCACCACGTCCACTACCCGAACGCCCTCCCCGTATGCTCCATCTCTGAACACTCATAAACATTATGTCAAAATGTATATAAAGTTAAGAAATTTAATTAATTACACTGGCAAAGTAGGATGTATCTAGTATAATATATCGTCATAAACAAAAAACCCACACAAATCAATCGGACGATTCCCCGTTCTTCGACCTCTCTTCCATGCCTTCCTTCCGGAGTCTCATAATCGTCGAACTCGATTCACTATCGAAAAAAATCTCCTCGCCTCATCGTCGATTCCTCATCGTCAATTTGAATAGGAATCAACTCTAACTCCGATAGAATCGAACAGTTGCTCGGTATATCGTCGTCGGCAACGTTTACGGGCGGTACATGTTCTCGCATCGCTTGGAACGGTTCCTTCATACCGTCATTTGTTTCCGACTCTTTCGACTTGGGTATAATATTTCGTGCTTTGGTTTTGATAACTCCCCTCCACCCTTGGCGCGATGTGGGGTATGATGTATAGTAAACTTGTTCCGCTGTTGAGCAAGGATGAAAGGGTCATAACCAACTTGTATATCTCCTTGTCCACTGGATCTCAACATTTCCATATTTGTCCACTTTTGTCCCACGCGGACTGTTATCAAACCACTCACATTTAAAAAGGGTCACCACTTTGTCCCACGATAACTCAGCTGAATTATGTCGCTTAACTTCCCGTAGTAGTCGCCCTCCACCCCATCAACTTGGTCACCTCGACAACATACACCGTAATTGCAACATACGCACTTTTTGCATTCGCTTCAACGGTTGAAAACCGATACCCATTGATTAAATATTTGTTGCACCGGGTAACAACTATTGTAGCTCCATAAGATAAACTCCATGAAACTTCATTGGGATCTGGTGGATTTTTCACGAAGTACTCTCGAAACCATTTTGGAAAATTAGAGTTCGTGAATTGATCAACTTGGGATTCTGACATTGAAGGATTTTCCGATCGGACCAAATTAGAGAAGTAACTGTAAGAAAAAAATGAAGTTAATACTTCAATACTTATCGTAACGATAAAAAGAAAAGAAATCTTACTTTAAATACTTTGGGCGGCCTCTTCACGGTTGTTAAGAATGTACCACTCCGCTACTTGCTTATCTCTTCCGTCAAGAGTTGACCTCCAATGTTTTCCCACGACTCGGCCTGGAAAATTAAATATTGATTTTTGTTTGCTCGTATCACCGCTATCGTCGTTGCGAGACACCCCTCTCCACGATATCGTTTCGGGGGATAATAGTATGACGCAAATTTTGTCGCCTCTTTGACTAGATAAGCTTCGCGATAGATCCTTCAACGTACCTTGGATTTTTTATCTTCTTCTTAAGTGTGCGTAAAAAACCCGCAATGGACAATGAGAGAGTATTTATAAACTAAAGTATCATGTCCTTCAATTAATAAATGTGCGAAATAAATATATATATTACCTCTCAAACGGATACATCCACCTATATTGTTGTGGCCCTCCTACCTTTGCTTCGTAGGCCAAATGAACAGGCAAGTGTTCCATTGAGTCAAACATGCTTGGAGGAAACACCATCTCTAACTTGCATAGCATTATTGGCATGCTCGTCTCCGGGTGCAGAAACTTTTCAACACTAAGCTCGAAGCACGATTTCTCTAAAGAACATGGAAAATTCATCAAATAGATCATATATGCTTCGGAAGTGCTTTGAAGGCCCACGGAAGCAATCTCTAGAAAAAAACATGACAATCATGACTCTTCGTCCCGAATAACTTCGCCTCGTGCATGTTGACACATCTTTTCAAGTTTGACGCATAACCGTCTGGGAGTTTTAGGTCTTTAACCCATTGTAACAACTCTAAATTCTGTTGTTTGCTGAATGTGTACGGCGCTCTAGGTTTGGAAGGCCGCCCTGTGGCATTCTGCACCAAATTCAAATCAGGCCTTCTGCAAATCGCTTCTATGTCCAGTCTTGCGTTGACTGTGTCCTTCGTCTTGCCCTTGGTGTCCATCACGGTGTACAAAATATTGCAAAACACATTCCTCTCAATATGCATGACATCGAGATTGTGTCTTAACAATTGATCTTTCCAATATGGTAGTTCCCGAATATCTTTGCGTTTGTTCCAATGATGATCAACGCCGTATCCTCGAGTTGGCTGGAAGCAGCCCCTCTTCAACACTTCGAATGTACTTGACCCCGTCCCATACTTCTTCGCCACTTAAACGACGAGGTTGATCTGCTCGTTCAACCACATTCCGCGTGAAGTCTTTTCTATTTCTCCTAAACGGATGATCAGGGGGTAGGAATTGCCGGTGCTTGTCAAACCAACAGACTTTATGACTATGTTCCAAGGTAAAACCCCTGTTCTGTTCAAGACATACCGGGCATGCAAGTTTTCCCGACGTTTGCCAGCCACTCAACATCCCATATGCGGGGAAGTCATTTATCGTCCACATTAAGGCGGATGCATTGTGAAATTCGGCTCAATGATATATCATACGTTAGAACCCCTTCAAAGTCCACAATATCTTCAGCTCGTCTATCAAAGGCCTGAGGTACACATCTATCTTCTTTTTTGGGTTGGATGGCCCAGGGATTAACGCGTTAAGAAACAAAAATTCTCTTCTCATGCACATAGAAGGTGGGAGGTTGTACGGTGTCACAATGACAGCCAACAAGAATAAATCCTACCCGTATTGTCGAAAGGAGCGAACCCATCCGAACATAGACCAAGACGGACATTACGGGATCCATAGCAAAAAAAGGATTCGCCTCGTCAAATTTATGCCAAGCTTCGGCATCGATGGATGCGTCACAAAGTTTTCATCCCCGTGATGCTCCGGTGCCATCTCATGTGAGCATTTGTTTGTTCCGATGCATACAATCTCTCGGAAGTCCGGGCACGAGAGGAAAGTACCACATCTTGCATAATGCTTGACGGGTCGTTTTCCTTCCATTCCTCACAACTTTATATCTGTCATGTCCACGCGAATTTACAATTGGTCACTCAAAGATCATCTTTGTAATACAACATACATCCTATGGGGCGACAATGGATTTTTTCACATCCAAGCCCTAGCTCTTTCACCTTTTTTTTTTTGCTTGATAAAAATCCTTCGGCAAATTATTGTCTTTGGGAACAACCTTACTCATGATCTGCATCATTTCGTTGTAATTCCTCTCACTCATGTGGTGATCGGTCTTCAAGCTTAGTGTTGCTAGGGTAGCCGATAGCGATGAATATTCACTATTTTCGAAGTGTTCACAACCTTCCCACAACGGACGTTGCGCTTCTTGAAGCATTTTATAGAACCTATCGGCTTCGGATGAGGATCCTCTCCCATGTATGATGGTTGATCGATGTGTATCGGTCTCCTCTCCCATGTATGACGGTTCAGCATGAGTAACGGGATCGAAATATTGGCCGATTGACGGTCTGCGCAGTCGTCCATAACCAACCGCGATATTGATTAAGGTTGTCTCGATGACTACTCGTCCCCGTAATAACCACTGGTATCTGTCGGACTTCGCCATGACATTCCCAACACTCATAATCCTTCATGAATCCCTTTTTACACAAATGGATTTTCACCGTCTCCGAATCTTGAAATCTTAAACATCTACATTTGACACATGGACAACTGATCGCCCTACTTGAATTAGGTGAATGTGCCAAAGCAAATTGGATGAACTCTTTCAAACCCGCCAAGAATGGTTGAGTTAGTTGTCTTCTCTCGCTTAGACGATTGTACATCCAACTCCTATCACGATCGCCCTCCATACTTCCTAGCTATGGCAATTACTAATCTAATTAACATCTCATTATGCCACAAATATATATATATATATATATATAGAAGTGCTGCCAACCAATTGACACTTACTCAAGAAATTAAGAAACCAACACATGCATTGAACTAATAATGTAATTTTATAGTTGTAATAAAATTCAAGGTTAATGAATTATAATCTTTTAATTGTTCAAATTATCCATCCATTTGTATAACTTGTTGACGAATTTTTCACAAACAAAAAAAAGAAAGATAAATAAAATATGTAATTCATATTCTAATTACATATTTCAAATTCTATATATTACATATACGAAATTCTATAATAAAATAAAAAGTTATAAATTAGAATACTCTAATCCTAATAAAATAATTATATAAATTAATATATATATATATATATATAAATAGAAATAGAAATATATTAAATAAATAATATTATATTCTTATTCTTATTTTTTTTAAAAAAGAATATACTAATTAAATATTCTAATAAATTGAAAAATGGAATAGAAATATTTATTAACATATTATAGATTATTAAAAGATATTTCCTAAATTGACATCTTCCTCAAACTTAGTACATAAAACTAGTTTAATTAAGATACATATATAAAAGCAATATAATAGTAGTAACTTAAAAGGTAAAAATGTAATCCGATGTTCACCCATAAGAAGAAAAATTATTTCATGCATGTACACAAAATTAATGAACATGTACACCTTATTTTTTTTACCACAACATAACCATATACATAAAATTTTTGGAGATATAAGAGGTATATGACTAATAAAGACAACAACATTATAACTATTTTAACAAGAAAATTTACGACATCAAAATCCACGCATGCAATTGTAGGTTTTTTAGGTTTTCAAATTTTTCTACCCAGATTTATCATGAAAGAACGAATATCGAATATTATAGGAAGTTGTTAGACTTACCTGGAGGTTCACCACAAGTAAGGAGTGCCAAGGTTGTGAGGGCAAGAAGGAGCAGAGGAGGACCCAATCACGAACTAGAGACCACCTAACTCACTTGATCTTCGCCTCCAATACACCAAGAAAATTTTGACCTTTAGTGATTATACTACTTTAGGAAAGGTAGAAGAGAGTAAAATAAATAGTCATAGTTCTCACCTTAATCTTGATCTTTCTAAGCTTCTTGGACCTTTGTAGGCCGCAACAAGGAGGATCGGGAGCAACTGGAAGAGGAAGAGGGGGGTCAACGGGGAAGGGGCCGGGGACGACGGATGGGGGAGGGGAGGGGGGTTGGGGGACGCAGGAAGGAGGAGGGGGTGGGGACGACGATTATTGGGAGGGGAGGGGGTGGGGGACGATGGAAGGAGGAGGGGGGTGGGGACGACGATGGGTAGGGGGAGGGGGCTGGGCGACGAGGGAAGGAGGAGGGGGCCTACTGTGGGAAGGGGAGGGGGAGGGGCCGGCGGTGGAAGGGGAGGGGGAGGGTTGCCGGTGGAAGGGGGTCGACGGGGAAATGGAAAATGGGGGGGGGTCGACCGAGCAATTGGAAGAAGAAAATGGCGAAGCGTAGCGACGACACTAAATCCCGCAACGCCTGGGCCTCGGGGTAGCGACGAATTCACCGTCCGTCGCTAATTTTCAAAAAAAAAAAATTTTTTACTCTCGTAATTTGCGACGGATTTTGATTTCCGTCGCAAATTCTCAATTTTTTTGCGACGGAAAATTGTCCGTCGCTAAATCCGTCGCTATTTTCGATTTTTCTAGTAGTGCGGTTTGAAATACTTTATTAAATTCATGCCAGAGCTAGTCTCTTATCTCGACCAGTGCCTCCTCACGGCTCCGTCCATCGGTGCCTCTTCACAGCTCCATCTCTGTCGTCATCTTAGACCCTGGTTCCTTCCCTGAACCTTAGTCAAAGCTGAGATTCAATCGGATTGAATTTCAGGTAACAGTTAACTTCTATAGCAGATATAACAATATATGACAGATATTCATTACATATCAGTATTAACCAAACATAGCACACAGCAGATGTAAGGTTACAACAATACATAAGCACACAGCAGATGTAATGTCAACAGCACAATAGTACATAGCACACAGCACATGTAAAGTTTGCAACGTTTGCACTAACCAGTGCCACGACAGCTCCTCGTGTCTTCAGCGCTAGGAAAACTCAATAGCATTATCAAGACTATAACCCGTATAAAGCTGAATGTATATAAATAGGTGATCTAAGCCCTATAAACTTAGTCACAGTACATGACCCAAGACCTAGTCTTGTCCATCACTTCATGAATCAATCAATCATATACAATCATACAAGATATAGGCGATTAAAGTTACTAGTACGCGAACGTACCTTCCTTCTGCGTAGTTAGCAATATGCCCAACCTTTGAATCCGGCCCCGGACTTCCCGGATATCCTTACATATCACCATATCATTTAGAATAATATCCTAAGGGATATTTCCACCTCTATTTACCTCTATACCCTTGGTGGATTTGTTATTACAACTTTGCCCTTACATTTTATTAAAAAACGTAATTCTGAATTCCTGGGCAGAATTTTTGATTAACTTCGTAAAATCATAATTAAATCTACACAACTCGAAACGAGGATCCGTAAAATTTCCCGGAATCCTTAGAATGTCTATTTTCAAGTAAAAATATTTGTATATACCCAGAATTTATGAACAATTCCCAGTTTTCATCTTTCACAACATTGCCCAGAATTTCGTCCAGAAAAATAGCCTAACTTCAACTGATTATATTTCTTTGTACAGAAATCAAAACGCTACATATTATATATTTTCGGAAACCCCTACATATCTAATTTATTTCTGGAAATTTTAGTGATTTATGGGCTTCATTTTCAACATAAAATAATAGCATTTCCATTGCTGTTTGCCCAGAATTTTCACCAAAAAATTTCGCCACTTTGATATTCAACCTCCAAGAATTTTGCTCCATAGTATTTTTCATCGTATTTTCAAAATAAAGACATTTTTAATCACAAAAACATGAAATCAAAACTTCTTGGAAGATTTAAAGATCAAACATAAACTAACTATGAATTTAAAACTTAGAACTCAAGTACTTACCTTGATTCTTGCTTGTCCTCCTTCAAGCTCCTCCACACCACTCTCTCTTTACTATATTCAGCTTATTAGAGCTGATTTTGGTGTGAAGAAGATAAGGGGGAAGCCCTCCTATTTATAGGGAAAATCCAAGCCCTTACTTAACTTGCAAGTTGTCTCCCTTCTTCAACAAGTTCTCCCCCTTCTTCAACAAGTTGTCTCCCTTCTTCAACAAGTTTTCTCCCTTCCTCAAGAAGGCTTCTCCTACTTCTTTGACAAGTTGATGAGGTCATCTTGATGACATAATCAAGGCTTTAACTTATGTAATTAATTTAAACCTTTGGCTAATTATTTCTAACAAGGTGTTCTTAAATATTATTAGGCTTATTTGATTGGTTACAATATTAATCATAATCATTAGAAGCTACTTATATGCTAATCTTAGTCCTTTATTAGCCATTGGTTCTTAATTAAGGTCATATATCCCTAATTATGCCTTTAACACATGTTATCAAATTAATTATGAAAGTTTATGAAATTAATTCAATTAATGTAGATTTAATTATCTACTAATTGTTGGCAATTTTCTTTAATTGGATTAATTATTTTCTCACAACTTTTGGGTTTACTTTGGTCATTTATGCACCATGCATTAATTTAATAATCATAGGGCAACTTATGGTCCCTAAAATAAAATTGAATTTTTGCCTCTTTAAATTCCAAGGAAAATAAACAAATAAATTAATAAAATTGGAGACAACATACTTTCCTATTTAAAATAGGTATTATTTTGCCAAACTATAATATTCAAGAGAAATATGAATTTTGGGGTATTATACCATTATTTTAATTAGTGCAAATGTAATTGCCTCCTAATTGTGGTTAATTCCCTTTAATTAATTCTAGTGGTTTCATAACACTTCCTTGATTATTTTGGTTACATAAGAACCATGTTTTAACATGATAATCTTATCATATTTATGTTCCTTAATCATACTCTTAAACTTGGCACTACAACTTTAATTAATCTCTCTTAATTAATTTTAGTATCTCAATAGCATTTTATTGCTCTTATGATTATACAAGACTAGGCTTTAATATGATAATTTTGTGGTATTTTATGATCCCAAAATAAAATTAGAGAATTTGGTTTTTGATTACCTTAATTCTTAGAGAAAAATCCCTAAATTAACATAAATATGTTACTCAATTTTGAGACCACATATTCACCTATTTTTAATAGGCACTATTTATCAAAATATAATATTTATGATAAATACGAATTTTAGGGTATTACAATTTGATTCACAATACGCCAATGTATATAGTAGTTTGTTTACTTGGCAGCATCCTATAAAAAATATTTTTTCCCAGCTCTCATACTTAATTTCTTTTCGTTAAAAAAAATACTCATATTTCGTAATTCCATTACATATACATGTTTCACATATTTTTTATTACTAAAATTATTAAATCTAACTATTGAAATGATCAAAGTTAAATATGGAAGAGATTGAAATTATAAGTGCTGAAAATGTTAAATACTAAGAAGGAATTGTGTCAGCAAGATTAAGAGAAGGAAATCTCCTTCCTACTTCATTAATATTATATATTCTGAGAATTTGATTCAAAATTTTGATCGATCTTCCAAAATCTCCGAATTTTTACTTATTATCCCTTGGGAGATCTTCACTTGAAAAATGAATTATTATAGCTCTTCAAGGAACGACTTTCAAAGGACTTGATAAAAAGCAATAGGCTTCAAGAAGGTTAATTCCTTGCTATAACAATATAGCATTGCTTTGGCTAAATTTTATTTGGGAAAACTAATACGAAAGTCCTTATACTTTCACTAACTTTAAATCAGGTCCCTATATATTATTATCTTTCCTTTTATTAGATCCTTATTGTTTGCTCAATTACTAGCTACAGCCTACAGTTCTGGCCTTCTGGGTATAGGGACCTGACGCAAAATTATATTTGGTGAAAGTAAAAAGACTGTCTTATTAATTCCCCTATTTAATTGGGACAATAAGTCTTTCTTTTCAAACTTTGACACCACTGTTTTATAAAATGGGGGTTTTATGTTGTATTTTTTTTTACTGTTTTTGATGTATTGTTACTTACTCAACAAAAACTAATGAGAGTTTTAATATAGATGTTGAAAAGATCATAATCGCAAGTTAGTGAACAGTCAGGACTTGCTTGAAATGATCAGCATGCTTCAGGATTTCTGAAGGGTTAATTTTGAGGAGATTGTTGAGAAAAAGAGTAATATCACTACAACATTTTGGGATCCCTTGTTAATTTTGGATTACTTCCTTTGGATGCGCCATTATTAAAATTATTTAACTTTTTCGTTGTGAAAATCCCACTTATTTAAAGTAAGATTGTTACATTTTGAATTGACCTTTTAAATAATAAAATAAATAAAGGATAATCTGGCATTATATGTCACGAGGAGAGATAAAATGATCAATAGAGGCACCATCTGTTAGGGGTATTTTCCAGAAAAGATCTATTTTTTAAAACATTATGTATATCCTGTTAGAAACAATCTCTTTTGAGATACGTACTAAATGTTAGTAGCTGGATTTGAAAAGATTCGTGAAGATCAATTATTCAATCCGAAAAAAACAAAGGTCCTTACATGATCATGATTTCACTTTCTCAACTTTCTTCAATTTTGACTGACCTATCACTTGCATACAAGAGTCCACATGCATTGGGGCAATCATTCATAAAGGGCTCTCATCAATGAGTCCTCTTTTCACATTTTTTTCTAGTTCTCCCCCACACTTAAAACGTTTTTGTCTTTGTGGGGGTAGATATTAGTACTTTAGTTTTAGAGAAAATTGCCCATAAATTCCTATTTAAAAATTTATTTATTAATTAGGATCTAAAACCTTGTACTGATGTGGGGGTCATTTAGTATAAAGAATTTTGGTAAAAGAAAGACAAAATTACTCTTAATGAAAATATTCTTTTTGTGTGGTATATCTTTCCTTTATGTATAATCCATCTTTCTTAAGTGCAATCCATCTTTCCTTGTATTGTAAAATTAGTCTGATCGGCAAATTATGTTATGTGCAAACAATCTCCCCTTATATGCAAAATATCTTCCTTTAATGTAATACATCTTTCTAAGTACAAACTACCTTTCCTAATATACAATGCATCTTCCCTTTGTGCGAAATAATTATCCGCTGTGCAATTACATTTTGTGCAAACGATCTTCCCAATATGCAAATGGTCTTTCTATATGCAATCTATCTTTCCTCATGTGCAATCCTTCTTCCCTTATGTTCACTTCATCTTCCCTTATGTTCACTTCATCTTCTATAAAAAAATCCAAGATTTTCAATTCCTTCACTCACAGTTGTAATATCCTAAATAATAATAATAGTAATAATATATAAATATATATATTTTTGCTCAAAATATATAAATATATATATGATTGTGTGCTGCCCACACATGTTTGACTAATTGGGCGGAGGTGCATAATTGCACCCCTTCCCTTTTCTATATATATATATATATATATATATAGGAAAAATCTCCCTCACGGTCTAAATAATTAGGATATTGTTTTAAAAAAAGGTTTAAAGAAAAGCCACATGTCTGAAAAGACCCTATGTCCTTTTTGGATATTATTTCATAAACGTTAACAAATTATATCGCACAACATTAACAACTAAATCAATACACATTAACAACTACTCCCTCTAGTTCTTATTAGGGTTAAGGAGCAAAATTGCCAACAAACTATTGGGCCAGGAGCTACCAGCACAACAAACTATTTTCTGGACCTAAAATGCAAAAGAACTATTGAAATAAGTAAATGGGCACAAAATCGTTACTTGCTCTGCAATGTCCGTTTGACATTTATATTTTGGGGAAATTGATTGATCTCAAAAAGCCACGTGCGCCTTGACTCAGCAAAATGTGGAAGAAAAAACATGACATCCGGAGATTGAAGGGAGCAACCGAGCAAGAAGCAATTAGGGCTCAGAATAGTTGGGGAAAAAAGGAGATTTGAAGGGGAAAGCATCGTCACTGCAACCCATCATCGTCGACGGGAAAGCGGTCTTGAATGACATCATCGTGTCATCGTCGAGTGGAAGATGCAGGCGGAGAGTGGTGTTGCTTCGACAACCGAGTCGCGAGGAGGACTATGAACCTTCGATGAGGTATTCCAATCACAGAATGGTGGCGTCGAGATGGAAGGCATGGACTAACGACAACCCAGGTCGAAGGTTCTACGGCTGCCCATTGTACAACCAGGTAAGCAACTGAGGTCGGACGTTCTATGACTTTTGATCCCTTGCTTCTTCTTTGTTCATTTGTCTCTCTGAGTGTTTGTTTATATTTGGGTCTGTCCATTATCTCGTCAGTCGGTGGTTTGAGGTGGAAAAAAAAGTTAGCTGAATTTCCATTTTGATATTTCATTGATCCATCCAATCGATTGCTTTAGAATTCCTATATAGGATTTGATTGATACATTCTATCTACTTGTCATTGGTTAGTTTTGTTTTTATTTTGGACCCTCAAAAAGTTGAATCCTAGATTCAAAAGCTCGTCAAATTTCACTTTTTAAACGTAAGACTTGGTTTTCAAGCGGTACAATAGTGAGAACCACTTTGCCAGCTCACCAATCTCAAAACTATTGCAAACCACGGGTTCTTCCGATAAAGCCACTTTTCTAGCCTTTTGAATAATCACCGTGTAGCTTCCTTCAAAATGGTGGCACAAACTCGCTCCATAGCTTACATCCCACCCAATCACTCTCAGCTCCCAAGACAAAATGCATTTCTGTAACAGAAACCAACAAAGTTTTTTATTTTTTTTTGCTAAAAAAATCAACAAAGATGAACAGATTGATATTTCACTATATTACAAAGTTTATATTCAACCCATCACTTTGTTTATATTATCAACCGAGCCAATCAATTTATCATAAAGCCGAGGATCTGCTTTGGCTCTTAGCTATAACAAGAACTAAATGAAATAGTCCAAGAAAGCAAAATATACATGTGGCCCCGAAACGACAAAAGGAAGCTCGGCTTTGTAGTTTATGTGTTTATTTGTTGAGTTATCAGAGTATGGTTTTGTACAGTATGTTGGTTAAAGCATGTGAAATAAACAAAGGGTCAATTAGACAACATGTCTCTTGTGAACAGAGGAATCCTATGAAAGATTCTATTTCTGATTAAAAAGAGAGTGCCTGCAAGTGATAGAACAATTGATGTAAACAATGATAAAATTTCACTTGCTTGTACAATCGGGCGGTTTTGTGTTTCATCTGACCGAAGTTGTGAACACAGGATGGGGCATGTGGATTCTTCGCTTGGCATGATGATGAGTTCGGAGAGAGGGCAAATACCATGATTAAGGAGCTTTTCGACGACATTGACAAATTATATGATGAAAATTGCAATCTCCGAAGAGCAAAGCATGGGCAGAGACTTGGTGAAAAGATTGATACAATATATGGTGAATTGTGGAAGCTTAAGTGAAGAAATGAGTTATATGACGGGAACTTAAGAAAGGGAAAACAAGTTTAATGTAGCAATGACATTGTTATTTTTGACATGTTTTTGGTTGTCCGTATTGTATCCTCGAAGATGTAATTGGTATATGTAATTTATTTGTGGTTTAAATTAGGTACTTATGTAGGTGTAGTATGCAATAGATGTTTGTATATCCCGTTGGAAGTCTGTGGGAGATTAGGAATAGAAGACTTCTTGCCGATGCAATATTCTAAGCCGAGGGGATTTTTGTTTGTCTAGGTTCAACCCTATTTTGGTTAATTTTATGTATTCCTCTAGTGCACATTATATTCTTGTATTCCGAATAGAAAAGTTAGTCACTTATATAGTTGTAAACAGTTGCCAAAGAAAGTTTTGGTGGCTAGCCAATGTTGAGAGTAGCATTATAAAATCTGCAAATTGTGAAAGTAATGGTGCATAAGTTAGAACCCCCAAATAGAACTTTGCTGATCTGGATATGTATATATATCAGGAAAAAAAAACAGCTTAGCTTTATATGGCATCTGCTTGTGATAAATTGTGGGGGATTTACTCGATAAATGAGGAAGCTTTGTATTAGTTGCCTTTATTAGTTGCCTTTAAATATAAGAAGTCCAACTCGAATCGCATGTTGAAGTTTATGATACAAAATAAGTATTTTTTTTTTGTGTCTTTGTGAATGCTTAAACAAAAAATGAACTATTTCTTGCTTAATAAATATATACTGCATAAAGAAAAAGGCTTACGGTGTGTGTGTAAATTTATATAAAAGATGCTACACATTAACTTTAGAAAAAAAAAGAAAAAAAGAAATAAAAAAGAAATATATATATATATATATATATATATATATAAAATAGGAACCTTATGCGTATAAACAAGAATAAAAGCAAGAAGCAACCTACCATTCAATAACAATTGATAAGAACACACGCCTGAATTTTTAAATTGCAAAGTGAGCTTCAAAGTATATAAAGATGCAAGTACACTTATAGCAAGTTGCAAGGATCATAATAAGTACAAAAGGATCCTAACCAAGTGTTTCTTGCTAGGGTTAGCCAAAAATATACAAAAACTACAAATCAAAGTTGCTTTCAAGTTACATCGACATTGGTGATTCCACATATACACCCAAAACAGCCAAACAAAAATTTCCCTAAACAGGTCTAGTTCCTACAGTTGCCCATCCCCTTGGTCATAATCTGCTCCCCTTGTTGCTGCTGTTGTGATCTTCGGTTTGTCATGATCTGCTGGCTCTGAATACGAAGTTGTGAGCTGCTGATACTTGGTTGCCCTTCCACCGCAAGCCGGTGGGTTGACAGTAGTGGCCAATCAGTATTACTAGAAGTGAAGCCAATCTTCCTGGAACCATCTTGTGAGGATGATGTTGCAGCTGATGACTTTCTCATTTCTTGCTCATTTGGAATTGGAAATTTTGTTGTTGGGTTGGCATTATGCATAAACTCTCTTGGTGTACCCTCCTCAATGACCTTTTCACTCCTTAAACCAGGCTACAAAAAAAATGCACATTGTCAAATATATAACTACCATCTAACGAGATATTGAAATGGGTCGGTGTAACTTACATTATAAATGGTTCTACCACTATCCTCATCAACCATTATCTAGCAACAATTCAGAATTCAAGAATAACCGGGGCGTGTAAAAGAATTCAAAAACTATTAAGACATTGGCAACAAATTTCCTTCCTCTTGATAAGAAATTTGACTCAAGTAGGCACAACAATTTGGAGAGTAGAAACTTCATCCCAGAAAAACCAGAACATTCAAATTTTCTTGCTCAACACATCGATAAGAACAATAAGTAATGTAAAAAATATCTGGAATTGAGATGCAAGCTTAAGCCCATTTTGACCCTCCTTATTACTTCACATAGGTCAATTGAGGAAATAAAATTCAACTAAAAGTGTCCATCATATGATTTAGACATATAGTGAATCAAGTTAAATGAAGACAAAATGATAAATTTATTGTTGAAGATTATGATTAAGCAACCCAACTAGAATAACTTTCAGAAAAATGCAATACCTTTGAGTCTCCAACAAATGAATCAAACACAGCATCAGTTGCTAAAGTGGCAGCCTAGGGATTATGATTATTGCACCTTTAGCATATAAAGTACCAGCAACAGTCTGCATTGATTTCAAACTCTAGTAAGACAGCCAAAAAAATTCTTCTTCTGTGAAAGAATTTTAATTACAACCCAAACCAAGAACAAAAAATCAAACAAATTCATCATTGAAGCATTAGCAAATTAAAGATTAGCTCAATTAATCTTCTATCTTGATGTAATTACAGAAATGCATGGGACAAATAAAACATTAGCAAAACTATCTCTACCGTCCTTCAAGAAAGGATTTGCGTTATTGTGCTATTACTGTTGTAACTCTGTCACACAATAACATTACCTGATGTAATTTGGTGTAGTTATCTTACATGCTTTAGAAAGTATTGTCTCTCTCTTCTCTATCTATTGATTTTCACGTTAAAATCTAATCTATATCAAAATATGATAGAAATATTGAAGCATAACTCTGTTAAACTGCTGGAAAATGTAATAAACCCTTAACTGTTGGGTACATTAAAGAGATAAAAAACATATCCTTAAGGAAAAAATCAAATGGCCAGTAGACTTTTGTAATTGTGGGTGTCATCCAGGGGGCCATTATGAAGAAAACATAAGCCTGAAGAACTACACAGCTGGAAACATGTCATTGGTCTGACACGTCTACTATTTCTTGTCTAATTTCTTCCATATTTTGGAAATATGCAGAGGGCTCAGGTGCGTGACTTACTCATTCAAAGATATGTAATTCAGTTGACTTTGTATGTTCTAAAGTATTGCTCATTATAACTGTACATGCTTGTTGAATCTAAGGTTGAGTCCTCTCTTAAGGCAATCTTTCTAACATGTTCATCCCTCATAGGATTGGTGTGTGTAGTGTTTTATTCCTATAGTGCTCTACAAAATCATTGAATAAACGAAACCCTAAACAAAATTCATCATTAAAAGGGGGGATAAACGAAACTCTAAACGAAATGATATCGTGACCTCAAATTTCCGGAGAAAACTAAGAGAAATTTCCGTCGATTATCGATCTCTTGAGAGAAATGGAAACTTACTGTCTAGTTTAGAACACCGAAAACCTTAGACGATTGTCAATTATATCATTCTATGCGCCATTGTTGTCGACCTTCCTCAAACACGATGATCATCATCGACGAGGTTCCACGTTGAACAATCTCTCAATTTATTCCTGACCAGCAGCGACGATCTCACCACTTTCTCTCAAACCAAGTCCGACGGGTTTCGCGAGCCTTCGAATCTCCTTCAACTCTCTCTCCTTCGAATCACCCTTTTTCCCCAAATATACTCGAGCCCTAATTGCCTAATTGCTTCTTACTCGATTCTCCAGATGTCGTGTTTTTTGCTTCCACGTTTTGCTGAGTCAGGCGCACTTGGCTTATGTAACATCCCAATTTTCGAAAGTGTTTTCACGGTATCTTGATCAGAGTTGAGCATCGAAAGTAAATAGTATTGAAAAGTAACTGATAAATATCCACTGTAATGTATGTGCCTTTAACGGCGTTACAATTTTTTTTTTTCAAATGTCGATATCGTAAAGTACATGTCAATAGGACTTTCTCCAAATGTTCCTACATCTCGCTACTTACCCTTGTCTTTGATCCTGTTTACTCCGGATCCTGAAGCTATGGTAAGAGCTGAGGTTCAATGCCCATTGAACCTCAAGTAACGGTTAACCTCATGTTCATGTAATAAGTATGTATGACAGTTCATTCATGATATCACAACAACATTCACATATGAAAGATAATAACCGAACACAGCCACTGCATATGAATGTTATTATATAGTCTGCACTATCCACCAGTGCCACGGTGTACATCCGTATCCTCAGCGCTAGGAAAACTCGACGGTATTATCAGAACCATAACCCGTGTATAGTATAGCTGTATATGTATGCTCAACACTTTTAAAAACGGTGTTTTAATCTAGGAATACAACTATCACACATATGGGTATACAATAAACATCAGAGTTAGTGTTACAGTACGCGTCCGTACCTTTGTCGGCGATATCGGTACGTCGTTGGTTGGGCGGTGATCACGTTTATCCTATAACGGTAATATCGCATTTATTAATTTACAAATAATATTCTAGGAGATATCCTAGTCACTAATGACCCTTTTGACCCTTGGTACATTTATTTCTCACTTTAGTCCTTCAAAATTCGTAGAACAACGCTGGTACAAATTTGGCAGATTTTTGTCCAACTTTGAAAAATCATAAATTCTAGAAAAATTGAAATGAGGATCCGTAAAATTCTCCGGACTCCTTAGGATTTCTATTTTCAAGTAAAAATAATAAAGTTTTCCCAGAACTCACGAATCATTCCCAGGTTTTAAGTTTTGAACCTCTGCCCAGAATTTCTCCATAAATTCGTAGCCTAAATTTGAGGATTTTTATCTCACTGTACAGAACTCATTTTAACATGTTCTTGACATATTTAAAAATCCCTATATGTCTATTTTAACCATGAATTTTATCAGAATTGTTTGACCATATTACCAATATGAAATTCTGGCGTTTTCATCACTTTGCCTTCAAATTCGAAACCGATGAAATTTCGCGAACTTCGTTACTTTGATGATTTTCTTCCAGAAATTTTGCTATATGACCTCCCTCATCATTTTTTCGAAATAAATCCAATTTTGACCATAAAAACATGTAAATAAAATTATCCTAGCATATTTAAGATCTACACTACTTCTATCTAAAAATTTAAGAACTAGAACTTAAAGAACTTAAAGCTAGAGCTAGAGAACTTACCAAGAACCTTGCTCCTTCTTTCCCTAAGCCACTCACTCTCACTTTTCTCTCTAGGATCAGATGCCTCTTGGTTTTTGGTGTGAAAAATATGAAGAGGTTGGGGATCTATTTATAGGAAAAATTGAGGACCTAGTTGGCAATTTAATTTGGCCAAGACTCACCCTATCCATTAGATGAAAAAACTACTTTTTGAAACTAAATCCACTCCATTAGATGTGTGCCGACATCTCCCACACTCAACCATTAATGGTTGCTTTTAATTAATACAAATGAATTGATTATTTCATTTCAAAAAACCCTATCCATTGCACATGAGCATGCCGACATACTCCCCTTTTTAAATAATTTAATATGCTTTTAGATAGCCCAAAAAGCATTATGAATTCAATGCAAAATTTCCATCAGCTTTAATCATGCCGACATGCCTTCGTGTGTGTGTGTTTTGTTTTCTGTTTTTGTTGTTTTTTTTTTAAAGAGCAAAATAGCCAATAGTTAAATCACCTAATTCAAACAAAAGCATGTGCAGCCATTTTCTTTGACTTTTTCAACTCTAATATAATGTTTTATTAACCTCTTCCATTAAGCTTAATTGTCATTTAATTATATCTCTCATTGGTTAATTGGTTAATTTAAGTAATTCATGAAATTGATCTTCAATTAGTGTAATTTTAATTACTCATCAGTTTTTCCTAATTTTCTTTAATTTGATTAAATGTTTTCATAGTATTTCCTACCTCTCTTGATTATAAAATAATCTTCATTTTTTTTTTCTAATCTTAGTCTCATAATTAATCATGTGTTAGTTTATTTCAATATAAAATTTGCCTAAAATATAACTAACAAATTTAAAAAAAATTTAGAGACAACATATTCTCCTTTATTAAACGTGTACTATTTATCAAAATATAACTTTCACTAGAAATAGGGATTCCTTAGGGTATTACATTTCTCCCCCCATTGAACAAAATTTCGCCCTCGAAATTTGCTCTATACTAACTAGACCTTGAACTATAATTCCTTGAAACTTATTCTATACTAATTAGACTTCGGACCATGCACTCTGGACATTCACTCTATCGGATCACTTTTTTGTTTAAGCCGTTTCTCTCGGTGATCGAGAATTCGCTCCGGCTTGACCACGAAGGTATTGCCATGTCGTACTTCGACATCCTGCTTACCTAAATGTCTCTGTGGCGTCTATATACTGTGGCAATAAAAGATACCTCATTTTTTATGACACGATCATGGTCTGGTTGGTGTATTGAGGAATACGAAATACGTTATAGAGATTAATCAAGTTCGGGGGTAAGGCATATCTGACTGGTTCATGTTTAGTTAAAACTCCGAATGGCCTTACGTATCGAGGTCCTAATTTTGCCTCTCTAGCGTTCTACCGACACTGGTTACTGGGGATAATACATGATCGTTGACTTCAAACTTTATAGGCCTTCCTCTCTTGTCAGCGTAGCTCCTCTGTCTGCTTTGTGCTGCTAGGGGTTGTCTTGTGCTCACCGTGATTTGTTTGGAGGTCCGGTCAATCGAGATCTGGTCCAAGCAATTTCTCGCTCGGATAACGATTGTGCGATACGTTCGCCCTTGACGTTTGATCGTATAAACTCAAAAAAACTCTAGACATCTAGTCTATTCCCTTACTATGCATGCTTACTTAGCACGCACTCTAATATTCAAATAATAATCTCATTCATTTTGTACCCAGGTATAGTATTCAAACATAATACCTACTCGCCCATCCCCACTGTGCTTGGTTACACAGGCCTCATTTGCCGACCTATTCAAATCTCGGCTTAACACATATTGGCCTTCGGTTCAATCCATTACCACAAAGACTAGGGATTTTAGCCTTAATACCTAGGAGATTATCCTCAGGCTTTAGGCATTTCAACTTTTACCTGGTATAGTAAATGTTTTGCCAGACTCAAGACGTACTTGTAGACATACTAGTCTAAGGTCACTATAACAATTTGCATTTCACACAATGATAAGTACTACTGTCTTAAGGCCTAGGGACACTGCCCCATGTACATTCGTACACCTAGATTTCAAGCATCTGCTCGTCTATTTTATCTAAACCTCTCCCAAGTCTAACTCTTAGACTATATTAGAAGCTTGATACTAGTTTCTATACAAGAATTATTGATTACAACGGCAAATATTTTCTTTGCTAAGGTAATTACTACGCCCAATTCCTAACATAAAATGAGGATTTTATATTCCATATTTTCATTAGGAGTGAGGAGAAGTCAACATACAAAGTAACCGAAAAATAGTTTCAACGAAATCCAGAACAACCTTTTTAAGTTCCATTTAGTTTCGATGAATTCCACATGCTACTACAAATTTCATGTCCAATACTTATCAATAGATGCAAATAACAAGAAGACAAAAATTCAACTTCAGTTACTATAGTAACCTACACATTCCAATTTATGTTTTATATATATATATATCTGACATCTAATGGTTTGGACAGGAATTCAACACAACATATTAGTACGGTGGTGTACTAAAGTAGGGTTTTAGGAGTATCAACAACAACAATACTAACTCTTAATTTATCCAGTTTACTAGAGTGTACACTCAAAATTTTATATTTAGGGCTTTATGTCTCTAAAATCCAGGAATCTAATCCTTATGGTTTTTGTTCTTACTAAAGATAAATTCAAATTTGCCGAGTCAAATAGGCATTTATCAAAATTTCAAAATGGAACAAGGATGTAGAATGCATGGTTATGTCATTATGATAAAATGATAAGAAATCTTAATTTCAATGGATCAAACGTATGGTGTATTTCAAGACAGGGTTTTAATGTAATGCATGCCACATCATTCACTCGAGTGTTGTTTTAATAGTCAAAATCAGTTTATCTATCGGGTTTCCTTCAACGCTAACATGCATCATTCAAGCTAATCTCGTTTTAACACATCAATGACTAGTAATCAAGTTTACAACAAGAAAGATCAATGAATGATCAGGAAATTTAAGGAAAATGATACCTATAATATCTATTGGTCCAAATTTCACAAAGTGTGATAACAAAAATTGGCAGAGTGGTAATGCACATACTTAAAATGGAACTTAATACGGTATACTCTAAGCCACTTTCATTAATTTAATTCGTTAAACATTTTGTGGTATAATGAAGTAAAATTTCCGAAATATAATTTAATGAAGCAAGTAATATCACAAGAATGTATAAGTCATAACATTGTTTAAAAATACAAATTCTTTTCTAGGATAGGTTAACAAAACACTTAGATTTCCAACTACCAATAACATCGCCCGGACGAATTAGGTACTATTTCCAACATACGACTAGTTCTTGCCAAAACCCTATGCAAGTGTCATAATTTCGAGTTCTTACAATTAGTTGGTTGGAATTAAAGTAATTACATACTCAAGATTTAATGAAACACCGCAACAATGTGCATTTTAACAAGGAGAATCACTTTCAAAAGCATAGTTTCATACTACTTTAATTTGGAAAATTCAAGTGCAATACTTGATTTAGATTTTAAGTAAACAGATAACTGGACAAAAATATTGCCTATCAATTAGATTTGTACGAGAGTTTTGAAAAAACAGTTTAGTATTCAAACATAAGTGTATAGAGATTTGAATAACATTAGAGGCAATAATTCACACAAATTTAAAGTTTCCACAATAAGCTCGAAGCACACGCAATAAAACATGTTTAACCGTAAGCATATGATCACCTTTAAAATCTAAGAAACAAAACAAAGGAGACTCTTTTCCACTAATGACGGTTTCAACAAGAAATCTTAGTCAAACATGCTATAATCTAGAAACTTTTTCGTACCTTAAGTGAAAATTGAGAAATGAAATGTATTACTTATACTTATGACAAACAAATGGTCTAAATGATAGAAGAGAGTTTATCCAAGATATTTCTTAATTTATCATAAATTTCATTGTTACATAATAATGTCGAATTCTATAAAATGTATATATTCACAACAACATAAAGAAAGGTATTTTCAGGATTTGCTGAGTTATTTCTGAAACATTTCTAGACTTGATCAATTATATGAGGAATATCAAAGATCAATACACCATATAATCCTCACTTCCCCTCTTATGTGCTTCTTAAAGGAATATTTTTCAAGTTTTTATTCTAAACCACAGTATGGATTCTGACAGGTTTAAAAGAACTAACTGTTTTGTAGACTTGTGTCCTAATGTATACTTAGGCATTAGTCCACTAATACTTTTTCTTCCTTGAGTACATACTCCATAAAGAGTCTTTCAATACTAGCTAACATGTTCCTTACTGTTTAAGATATCTCGTACTGTCTACGGAGTGAAACTGGCCTAGGGGCATAGAGCAAGATGGACCACCTATATGGCCCTCAATGATGCCTTGATTATGATTATGCCCGGGTTCATAACGATAATCAAGACCCCAATGACAAACATTGCTCTAGGTACTGGAATTGGTTTTATTTGTGGTTGTCTATTTCTACCTCTACACCTACCTCTGCTTTGTAATTGTGAGAACAATATCTTCTCATTACTACCATTGATCATTTGCATGGCTCGCCGTTAGTTAATCACAATCAAGAATGACATCAATGTCATTAAAGGATTATCAGATAAGGTCTATAATATCTTCACGTCTGTTCATATACGTAATTCGATTCAGACATGTTCTAAAAGCAAAAGATTTCACACCTAGTGGTGTAGCTACTATAAGATAATCTATAGGTATGCGCCCCTAAACGTCTTATACATAAATATGAAATAGACGAGTGATTAGCACCCGAATCATATAATGCCTAGAGTAGATTCCTATTGAGAGATAGTCCCTTGGACCTCTCTTGGGGATTTTCCGGCCTCTCCCTTGTTCAGTGTTATCACCTGGCCTGAGTTTCGTGGCCTTATCACTCGTAACTCTATCTCTACCTCTACTTCTACCTCGGCCTCTAGGAACTCCAGTTCCTTGCAAATTTGTCATCTTATCTTTCCATTAAGAATGACACACATTAAGGAATACTGTAATTTTCTAAACAAACATATACTCCACATAAGGTAATATACTTGCCATAACAGCTAACCGGCTTTAATACCTGCAGTCATATTTAACATTTCCGTATTGTCGTACTAATGGCTACTCGTTTACATGTTACCTAAAATGTTCTGCCTTTAGAAATTTCGTTCATAGAGCGCTTATAAGCTCTTTGTGTGTACTCAAGACACGTCACAGGGTATTTGGGTTTATAAAAAGATTCACTTTCGGAATCATCTTGGTAGCTTATCAGCTGGAAACACGCACGGTTATCATCGACGGACGAATGATCTGATCCTATAGGTCTTTTCTGGCTCAGAGGGTCTACTCAGAGGGTATACTAGCCATTGTTTCTGGGTCCACTACGTTCAGGGATACTGAATGAAAAGGTCATTGATCATATATGGTTTCGTAAGGATATTCCGGATCGGGGGTATTCAGGTTCGGGATCAATTATCGGAGCAATATCATATTTAGGAGCAGAAAGATGTATTAGCTCAAGGTTAAGTTTGGGGTATAACTGATCAGGTTGAAGTGCAGGTTCAGGATTGTACACTAGCTTAGGATGGTATACTCCTGAGGGTTTATGGTTACGAATGGGTACAAGGGGTTTTTCAGGGCTTGGGTGATCTACCGGCTCAAGGTGGTACACTGGTTTCAGATTAATATACTAGTTCAAAATGATACACTGGTCTAGGGTTGTAGGATTCGTCAAAATACTCTGGTTTGAAATGGTACTCGGGTTCTGGATCAGCTACAGGTTCGGGCTCATTTATTGGAGCAGCATGCTGTTCAGGGTGGTATTCTAGCTCTGGTTCATCAACGGGGTAGTTGGCATATACTCGTGGTCTAAATGGTATGTTGGACTGGGAAATATGGTTACGCTCGAGCATAAGCATAGGGGTGGATTTGTTGGTTCCGGTTCGGTCTTACTTTTACGTTTCCGGAGACTACCGACCGACGTGCTACATGTCTCCTTCTCCCATAATAATCTACGTAGGAAAACTCGTCTGTTTATTACCACAACAACACCAGGGTTTTTATCAGTACTTGTTTTCAAAAGATGCTTTAAGATAATGGCTTAGAGCCCAACTTAGTTAATCAAACCGATTGGCCAGGAAGGTGTCTATCATGGGAGTCTCACCGACTTTACGGTGACTGAATGACTGACCCACATAGACTAGCCATGCCTTCGACACCAATGGTTTACTATAACTGAGCCAGGTTCTTGCCAGGTAAAATGCTCTTAGTTGAAAAACTCCGAACCTAACTCCGTTACTCAAACAATCTGGCCAGGCCGGTGTATTTGTGGAAGCCTCACCAAGGTTAACAGCGACTGATTGACAACCACAAAACCCTTTCTAGACACCAGACTGTTTGGAGTAGCATAGTTAAATTCGTGCCAGGATGTCTGCTCTGATACCAAAATGTAACATCCCACTTTTCGAAAGTGTTTTCACGGTATCTTGATCAGAGTTGAGCATCGGAAGTAAATAGTATTGAAAAGTAACTGATAAATATCCACCGTAATGTATGTGCCTTTAACAATGCGTTACAATTTTTTTCTTTTCAAATGTCGATATCGTAAAGTACATGTCAATAGGACTTTCTCCAAATGGTTCCTACATCTGCTTTACTTACCCTTGTCTTTGATCCTGTTTACTCCGGATCCTGAAGCTATGGTAAGAGCTGAGGTTCAATGCCTATTGAACCTCAGGTAACGGTTAACCTCATGTTCATGTTGTTGGCTATGATTAGTTTTGATGATGTTCTATATAGATGCCATTGTTATAAGAAAAAAGATTAAGTACTATAGTTATCTCCTACTTTGACTAACTATTGTATTTAATGTAGATCAATCCAAGTTAAATTAAGGAGGATGATCAAGAAGGAGATAAGGAATTAAAGAAAGAAGAACTTGCAGAGATTGATCAAGAAAGGAGAACTGGAAGTCTCTCTAATCAAATAGAAGTTGGAATGAAGATTTAATTATCCAAGTTCTTATATTGATGCTAGAAGCCTCCAAGATCATATGGAAGTTGGAATGACTCAATTCAGAGTTGAAACAAGCAAAAATAAGGTTTTGGATGAGCAAACTTGAGTCTCCAAGTATTAAACTTGAGTTTCCTACCTTGCTGCTGTAATTTACTCATCTGATAGGATAACACTCGAGTTTTGAGGGAAAACTCGAGTTATCAAGTGTTTACAGCGTCTCTGGGGTCTCTGGACAAGAAAAACTCGAGTTTTGGGGGGAACACTCGAGTTTTGGAACACTGGACCAGCAAAACTTGAGTCTTGAGGAAAAATGCAAGTTTTGGGTCTTCGGACTAGCAAAACTCAAGTTTTGAAGGGAAAACTCGAGTTTTGAACTTATCGCACTTCAGCTCCACACTGTCTCACGTTCAAGACCGGTAACCTGCGGTATTTTGATGATATCTCACAAACCAGAAATCGGATTGAGACGAAACTAGTGGCATATGAAACTAGACATCCAAAGCGTCATTTGGATATATAATTGAAGTCCAAAGGTGTTCAGATGAACAAGCTATGTATTTTACAATTTGGCACATCGTTCACGCCATGCTTCGACTAAGCTTCAATGTTTTGAGTGTATCTCACAAACTAAAAATCCAATGGAGCTCAAATCAGTGGCATTGGAAAGTAGACACACAGAGATTTTGATCATGAGTTTAATGGACCAAAACAGAGCTTAGACCAGGGAGATACGTTCTTCAAAATTTGACGGTTATTTCAAGAAAACTCAACAAAGTTCGGGAGAAAGCCAAACTCGAGTTTTGCAAGGCAAACTCGAGTTTTCATCGACGTAGAGCGAGGAACTTCAGAGGAACATTCCAAAACTCGAGTTTTGCTCAAAACTCGAGCAGAGGCAAATCCAACATTCGACAACAAAAGGAAAACTCGAGTTTTCAAGAGCAAACTCGAGTTTGCACTTCGGGTTCAGAAAATCAAAGTTTCGAAAATCTTGATTCTTCTGATAAACATCCAGATGATTACCCAAATGATTTATAACACTTCTTAACATCATTTATATCATTTGTGTACATGTTTCGGATGATCAAAGGCTATTAAACTGAAAATCAAAGAGAAAGTAAATGCGATGTCATAGTTTGGTTCAAAAAGCAAAAGTTCTAAGTTCTAACGGCTAGTTTCTAATGGCTATATTTCTTTATCCAACGGTCATTGAATCTTCTCAATGGTCATATATTGATCTCTACCTATAAAAGATGACAAATTCAAGCGGAAAAACGCAGACAAAAGCTTACATCTTCAAAATGTTCATACTCTATTTTTCATAGTATTTACTCTCTTTTTCAATGTTTACATAGCTTAGCATAGAGAGTGAAATTATTTGTAATGTACTTCAGTGTTTATCTTATTCACTTCTGAGAGAGAAGATTCATTAGAAGCATTCTATCTGTTTATTTGAGAGTTACTCAAGATTGGGTAATCTTGAGAGGGAAACAGATTATAACCTTGCATTGTGTAAGGGGGAGTATCTCGGTGAGAGATTTGGCTTCACAAGTGCCTGGGTGAACTTGTGGGATTGTAAAGGCTTCTCTTGTGCCCGGATTAAACAAGAGGATAGTGGATTGAAAATCTCAAGTGGAGCTTGGGACCTGGACGTAGGTCAAGGATTGGGCCGAACCAAGATAAATCAGTTTGCATATTCTCTTCCCTTATCTCTTATATTTCCAAAGATATATATCTCGAATGTCCATACATGTTTGAATGATTGATTAATGCTTTATCAATTATTATTGTCATTCAAACTGCTTTCAACAAGTTTCGAAAAGATTTTCAAAGTTCCTAAAGTTTTATCAAACACCCAATTCACCCCCTCTTGGGTGATAGCCGATCTTTCATTTGGTATCGAGCTAGGCTTTTGCTTAAAGGACTTAACCGTCTCAAGAGTTTCAATGGCTGATTTCGGGTGTTCTTCATTTTCAGAAGGTTCTGATTTTACCATTCCACCACTTTTTAAAGATATTGATTTTTGGTTTTGTAAAGCTAGAATGACTAGTTTTATCAAAGCAACTGATTTTTATATTTGAAATGTTTTTACAAATGCTTTTGATTTCAAACCAAGAAAGGATTGGACATAAAAAGAAATGAAGATGTTTTCTTTGAACAAGTAGAGCAATGAAAATCCTTCACTCGTTCTTTAACTGAAAATGATTTTCAGAAAATCAAGCTTTGCTCTAGTGCTAAAGAAATTTGGGATACTCTTGATTCTATATATGCTTCTAACAATTGTGTTGAAGTTGAAAGTGTTGACAGTTCATCTGAAACTATAAGTTGTGTATCCACAATTGATGAACAATTGGAAGTGGAGAATGAAGAAGGAGAAATCATTGAATTCTTCCATGATCTAGTCAACACAAAAGAACAAGAGGAAGAGGATTCCCAAGATGAGCTCATAGACGATCGTGATCATTCATTAGCTAGAGCTCAAGATGCACATGAGGTAAACAATTCCATTTCTTCTTGTGTAGACAAGGAAAATGTTTTTGATCAATCACATAGAGTTGTTTTTCAATCATTTACTGATTCTATTTTGAAAAACAAACATATTTTCGAAAATGATGCTGGAAAATCATGTGAGAAGAAAGAATATACAAATATGAGTCACTTGACATTGCATTCACTAGACTCACACAATTCTTGCAAAGCTGTTCATAATAAGCATAATTCTATTATTTGCAATTATTGTGGAAAATCTGGACATATTTCTCATACATGCTATATTAGGAGAAATTCTAATGTGAGAAATAAATTTATTTGGGTTGCTAAAGGACAATCAAGGTCCAATGCTAACAAGGACCCAAGTATAAGTGGGTACCAAAATGTCCATCTAGTACTCCATGTGTGCAGGATGATTTGAATATCAATGGACATCAAGGTACATAGAAGATAAAGAAGAAGCCAAGAGTTTCTTATGAACCAATGAAGAAGATCATAGCATCTATAACAAGCACGAGAACTCTCAAGGCACCCATTGCTGGAACTACAAAGTTTAAACATCAAAGGAAGCAATGGACACAAGCAAGAAGAGTATCGTCTACCTCAAGAATGGATTACCACAGAGTACCATTCAACTATCTTGAGGAGAATAAGAAAAGAAGGATCTCTTGTGAACAAGGGAAAGGATTCTTGCAGTCTACATCATATGAGAAAGCATTGCTTCATCCCAAGACTAAATTCACTAAGACAAAGTATCAACGAATGATAAATTGGGTGAGCAAATGCAATCCTTCAAGTTCCTAAGGCTAAGGTATGCAATGGTAAAACCTCCTATGCTATAATCTTAAATAATCATTGAGGTTTTATATTTCGTAATCTTAGGAATGAGCATTGCAAGCTATCTATTTTAAATTGGTTTTTCATATCCTGATATATATTTCTAAACAGATTGCAATGTTTAATAGGTTCAACTCTTTATGCATACATAATGATTTGAAAAGAAAGTATTTCTTTTATGCAAAAGAGTCATGTTTTATTCACTATGTTTTGTTGTTCTAAATTAATTATATTCATAAGAGCATGTGAATTCTAGTTCCTACAAGCTAAAGACGAATGGATCCAAGTTAAGTTGGATACCAAGAAAGAAAAAGATTTATATGGTTTTTGTAGGATCAAAGAAAATTTCTCAAGAATGTAACACAGAGAAATGATCCAAGTCTTGAGAAAGCTCAACAAGCTAAGCTTGATGTTGATGGTGAAGTTTGGAAAAAGAGTTATCTACATCAATCCATCTCAACCAAGCAAGCTTCTATGAGGAAAAGAGGAATTATGGTGATATCTAATCCTTGCCTCATACTATGATTATATGAAATTCATTGTTGATTTATCTTTAAAAGGTTTTGAAAATTATTCAAATTCAATCAGCAAATTTACTGTCAAAGCTATTAGTTTTCTATATGTTTTGATGTTGGTTAAAAACAATTGTAAACCAAAATGTGAAGTTTTCTCTTGAAAAATCTAAATTCTTTATCTTGTCAAGGGAAAACTCCGCTTTGAAGTAAAACTCCGAGTTTTGAGTTTTCGAGAAAATCTCAATAGTGCAAAAGCCTTTTTGAAGCAAAACCGCCGCTTTGATATGTTCACGAGTTTTCGAGTTTTCATGTTTTAAGTGAAAACTCGAGTTTTGGGAGAAAAACTCGAGTTTTGGGCAACCCGAGAGCTTTAGCATTTTTATAACTTGAAAACCTCCAGTTTTGATGAAAACCGCCATTTTGAACATTTCAAAAACTTCTCATATTTTGTGAAATAGTTCAAAACTCGAGTTTTGGGGTCAAAACTCCAGTTTGATATTTTACTCGTGCACTTGATTTCAAAGAAAATGAAAACCTCCAGTTTTGGGTCAAGACTCCCGCTTTCGGTTTTCCATTGTTTTGTGAAAAACTCGAGTTTTGGAAGAAAAACTCGAGTTTTGGCTTGGCCGAGAGCCTTTGAATTTTTCAAGTTTCAAAACTGCCGCTTTCTCCAAAACCTCCGCTTTTGCTTTTGAGGAATAGTTGAAAACTCTAGTTTTGTTTCAAAACTCTAGTTTTGTTTCAAAACTCCGCAACGATCGGTTTGAAAATCGATTTTCCAAACTTGTGAAATCTTCTTGTTTGATCTTAATACTTCCCATCATCATTCACTCATATTCTTAACTATGTTTAATCAATTTGTTAGTGAATTTTTGATGATCAAACAAGTGAATTTGTGCAAACCTTGTTGATTTTATATTTTTGAAATGCACAAGTGTAAAATCTGTTTGGATTTCAACTCACACTATTTTGAGCAAATACATACAAATGTTTTGAAAACATGTCCATACTTTGATTGCATTCAAATGATGTTTCAAATTGGAAGTTAATATTGTGACTGAATGTTGAATATGCTTCAAATTTCTCTAATTGAGTTTTTCTTATTTTTCACATATTGATCTTTGGAATTCAATGTTTTGCTTGAACTCTTTAGTTTCATTATCTAACTAGTTGGACCTCATGTCTAACAAGTTAATCATATATGAGCTTCAAGCTTATCTCCGAAAAGAATTCAATTTGTGAAAACTTATGCTTATTGCATAAAGCCTCACAATCAAGTTACTCCAAGTTTCATGAATGTATTTGATTGGGTAGAACTATGTTTTGATCTTTACTTGTTATACTCTTTGCTTCAATATCATATGGTTAAATTATATAAAATCATAAGAGTTCTTGTGTCTAATCATTTGTGGACTCAAGAATAATTGAGTACCAAAGAACATATACTCTTGCGGAGTTGACCAAAATGGTCTCATTATTGAATACAAAGAACATAAACAAACGGGAATAGACCATTTTCAAAATGGCTATGTCGCAAATTTTGCAACATCTCTTGAGTGACATCATCCTACTAGCAAAAGGCTTAGATCAAGATGATACAGAGTGTACTAGCCTTATAAGAAGAGCCGTTGGTCACGTAAAATCATCCTTATGCATCAAATCGGGAGTTCCTCAATATTGATCACATCATCGATTTTGGCTAGCCAGTGATGCATCTATGGATTGCAAATGATTATGGCTCAAGTAATTATGATATTACTTGAGTGAGGTATTGTATTTTGAAATAATATTCATATATCATAATCATTTCTCTCGTTCTCATATCACTTTTCGTGCTAACTTGATTTTATTCACTCAAATTTTATTTCATGAAGTTCAGCCTAAGAAAAAATCATTTTTTAAAAATGATCCGTATGCTTTAAACTTTTCTATCATCATAAGAGCATAAGTGATTTCTTTATATCAATTTCAAGTCCACCCAAGTTAACTTGAAAGTTCTTAAATCTGAGGTATCATGTTGTGAGTAAAAATATTTCCAAACCTCATAATATTTGGTGTCTCAATATTATTTGATATCATGAAAGGGAACTTCACATTTTAGCTATGCATTCATTAAGGGGGAGCTTCACATTCATATGTGTTTTATATTCTTAAAAGTTCATCTCCTTTATTTGAAGAAAACTCTTTTAAGCATACTCATCTCGCATTCACTATCTTTTATTAGTTTTGATGATGAGTTAATATCATATTTTCCTTTCATTATTATTTGAAAATATCTTTTCGAAAGGAATATTGTGATATCCGGATGTTCTAACCGTAAATGGAGCTATATTCCCAAGAGGGGGTGAATTGGGTATTTTAAAAACTTTTAGGAATATGCTCTGTTTTGAAGTAATGAAACCAGAGATAGACAGAGGAGGAAGGGAAGGAAAGCTTGCACAATAGAAATTATCCCGGTTCAGTCTTATCTTTGACCTACATCCAAATCCCCAAGCCATACTTGGGATTTTCAATCCACTATACTCACAACCGATTACACACTCGTACTCAAGAGTAGTTCTCTCTCTAGAACTCACTCCCCCTTACAAGTTGTAATCAATACACCCAACCACCAAGTCCCCGACTTGTGGTTATCTCAATCAATAAATGATTTACAAATAGAACTCTCTCACGGAAGCGTATAAAATGAACACTCAAGTACAAGTATCGATTGATACAATATAAGTGAAAGCCGAACACAATAAATGACACTTAGTAAATTTTCGCTCTCGCAGGTGTATCAGCTTGAGAAGAAGTTAATGCACTCTATTTATAGGTAGAGAACATTAAATAACCGTTGAATGATGAATCCAACCGTTGTAGGTGATTAGCATTAAGTCTCGGTCATCTTCTCTCTCTAACTCCAACTAATCCAAGTGCTAATATGACCCGAGATGGAACTCGAGGATTTGCCCGTTGGAGAAGAGTTTACTTGATGAAGAAAGCATTCTTGACCGTTGAGAATGCGTGCTCGATGGATTATCCAAAAGAAGGTTGATTTGCGAAGTGCATTAAATGCACCGTACACTTTTTGCTTTATGACTTTGACCTTCAATAATCTTCATCTCTGCTAACCGAAATTCACTCAACAAACTTGTTAAACATAGTTGTGTTCATAGGTGAATGATTCATGAAAGCAATTAGAACAAACAAGAGTGATATGCAAATTCGTATAATTCAAAAATTGGTTTCAGCGTTGGTTACTCGAGTAAGTTCATCGTTACTCGAGTAAGTCACCGTGTGAGAGAGTCTTTACCGCAAAGATCCAAAAGGATACTCGAGTAAGCAACTTCCCGTAAGCAAACCATCGAGACTTGAACTTTTGAAACCAAAGTCTTTACTCGAGTAAGTTAGTGGTTTACTCGAGTAAGCAACTATTTGTTTGAAAACTCAAAGTGTAAGATGCCTCTTTACTGGAGTAAACAAATTCATACTGGAGTAAACACGAACATGAGTTAAGCTGAAAATCATTTTAAGAGTTCTTTACTCGAGTATGAAAACTCTTACTCGAGTATGCACGAGTTTAGAAAAAACTTGGGAGCTTTCTCAGAGGACCCTTTACTCGAGTAAGTCAATGTTTACTCGAGTATACACTCAAGTCCAAAGTTCATTTGCTCTCGGTAAGTCCAATACTCGAGTATAGAAATCTATACTCCAGTATTGATTTAACTTGAAAAGATTGGTTGCTCTCTGGATGGTCTTTACTCGAGTATGTAAACCTTTACTCGAGTAAGTCACAATTTGAAAAACACATTTGCTCTCTGGATGACCTTTACTCGAGTATATCATCTCTTTACTCGAGTAAGTACCTTTTGTAAAACGCATTTGCTTTCTGGATGACCTTTACTCGAGTATATCATCTCTTTACTCGAGTAAGTACGTGTAAAATTCAATTAGGCAATCCTTTAACAGTCCTATACTCGAGTGAGCATTCCTTTACTTGAGTAAACAACTGATAACTGGTTTTACACAGATCTTGCAAAAACTTCAACACATGTTTACAATTGTTGTTAATCATCAAAACACATTGAGAACTAACACTAACAAATCTCTTTTGGAAAGAAAGTTTTTAATTTATAGCAGGAGATTTGGTTGTATTACAACTTTCCTTAATACACAACAAGGAGAAACCATTAAATTAAGGAAAGGTGCTTTGGCGATCGATCATTGAAGTTGAGATGTGCTCTACATAGATGATCTATGAAGAAAGAGCAAGGGATGGAAGCTGAGTACTAATCATATTCAGATGCGATAACCTTCAAGAAGCCAGTACTTTCATCCTATTTACATTGTACAGGATATTCATGATCCTGCTATTGATCCTCTTCAAAGAATCTCACACAACAAGGAAGAGAGCCTTCCACTGCTTCATCTCAGACCATGGTGACACAATCAAACTTCATGCAGCAAGCAAATGGACTTCATTGACCATTCATCAATTTGCAAAACCAACATGAGCATTTCTAAACTCTACCTTTTTATATTCAAGTAGAAAGTTTGCACATGTTTGGTATCTATATGCTTTAATTGTGAAAGATGTCTTGAAAACCTGTCCAAATTCTTTCAACTTTGTTTTCATAAAAACATTCCAATCTGATTTCATATTCATAATGAAAACAATTTCAAATCGAGGAGAGAAAATCAGTTCTTTGACTCTTTCTAATCTGGTTTCATAGTTCTCTCTTTAAACATTTCCTCTTTACTTCAACTTTTTGCTAATGACAAATAAGGGGAGAGAATGGCAAGAAAAATATGTTGCATCCAATGTATTGTCATAGTCATACATATTTTTTAAGGTATTTGCCATCATCAAAAAGGGGGAGAATGTTGGCTATGATTAGTTTTGATGATGTCCTATATAGATGCCATTGTTATAAGCAAAAAGATTGAGTACTATAGTTATCTCCTACTTTGACTAACTATTGTATTTAATGTAGATCAATCCAAGTTAAATTAAGGAGGATGATCAAGAAGGAGATAAGGAATTAAAGAAAGAAGAACTTGCAGAGATTGATCAAGAAAGGAGAACTGGAAGTCTCTCTAATCAAATAGAAGTTGGAATGAAGATTTAATTATCCAAGTTCTTATATTGATGCTAGAAGCCTCCAAGATCATATGGAAGTTGGAATGACTCAATTCGTAGTTGAAACAAGCAAAAATAAGGTTTTGGATGAGCAAACTTGAGTCTCCAAGTATTAAACTTGAGTTTCCTACCTTGCTGCTGTAATTTACTCATCGATAGGATAACACTCGAGTTTTGAGGGAAAACTCGAGTTATCAAGTGTTTACAAACTGTCTCTCCGGGTCTCTGGACAAGAAAAACTCGAGTTTTGGGGGGAACACTCGAGTTTTGGAACACTGACCAGCAAAACTTGAGTCTTGAGGCAAAATGCAAGTTTTGGGTCTCGGACTAGCAAAACTCGAGTTTTGAAGGGAAAACTCGAGTTTTGAACTGCATCGCACTTCACTCCACACTGTCTCACGTTCAAGCATGGGCAACCTCTCGGTATTTTGATGATATCTCACAAACCAGAAATCGGATTGAGACGAAACTAGTGGCATATGAAACTAGACATCCAAAGCGTCATTTGGATATATAATTGAAGTCCAAAGGTGTTCATATGAACGAGCTATGTATTTTACAATTTGGCACATCAGTTCACGCCATGCTTAAGACTAAGCTTCAATGTTTTGAGTGTATCTCACAAACTAAAAATCCAATGGAGCTCAAATCGGTGGCATTGGAAAGTAGACACACAGAGATTTCCATCAAGAGTTTAATGGACCAAAATAGAGCTTAGACCAGGGAGATACGTTCTTCGAAATTTGACGGTTATTTCAAGAAAACTCAACAAAGTTCAGGAGAAAGCCAAACTCGAGTTTTGCAAGGCAAACTCGAGTTTTCATCAGACAGAGAGCAGCGAACTTCGTAGGAACATTCCAAAACTCGATTTTTGGACAAAACTCGAGTTTTGCTCAAAGCAGAGGCAAATCCAACATTCGACAACAAAAGGAAAACTCGAAGTTTTCAAGAGCAAACTCGAGTTTGCACTTCCGGTTCGGAAAATCAAAGTTTCGAAAATCTTGATTCTTCCGATAAACATCCAGATGATTACCCAAATGATTTATAACACTTCTTAACATCATTTATATCATTTGTGTACATGTTTCGATGATCAAAGGCCGTTAAACCGAAAATCAAAGAGAAAGTAAATGCTGATGTCATAGCTGGTTCAAAAAGCAAAAGTTCTAAGTTCTAACGGCTAGTTTCTAATGGCTATATTTCTTTATCCAACGGTCATTGAATCTTCTCAACGGTCATATATTGATCTCTACCTATAAAAGATGACAGATTCAAGCAGAAAAAACGCAGACACAAGCTTACATCTTCAAAATGTTCATACTGCTTTTTCATAGTATTTACTCTACATTTTTCAATGTTTACATAGCTTAGCATAGAGAGTGAAATTATTTGTAATGTACTTCAGTGTTTATCTTATTCACTTCGAGAGAGAAGATTCATTAGAAGCATTCTATCCGCTTTATTTGAGAGTTACTCAAGATTGGGTAATCTTGAGAGGGAAACAGATTATAACCTTGCATTGTGTAAGGGGGAGTATCTCGGTGAGAGATTTGGCTTCACAAGTGCCTGGGTGAACTTGTGGGATTGTAAAGGCTTCTCTTGTGCCCGGATTAAACAAGAGGATAGTGGATTGAAAATCTCAAGTGGAGCTTGGGACCGGACGTAGGTCAAGGATTGGGCCGAACCGATAAATCAGGTTTGCATATTCTCTTCCCTTATCTCTTATATTTCCAAGATATATATCTGAATGTCCATACATGTTTGAATGATTGATTAATGCTTTATCAATTATTATTGTCATTCAAACTGCTTTCAACAAGTTTCGAAAAGATTTTCAAAGTTCCTAAAGTTTTATCAAACACCCAATTCACCCCCCTCTTGGGTGATAGCCAGATCTTTCACATGTAACAAGTATGTATGACAGTTCATTCATGATATCGCAGCAACATTCACATATGAAAGATAATAACCGAACACAGCCACTGCATATGAATGTTATTATATAGTCTGCACTATCCACCAATGCCACGGTGTACATCCGTGTCCTCAGCGCTAGGAAAACTCGACTGTATTATCAGAACCATAACCCGTGTATAGTATAGCTGTATATGTATGCTCAACACTTTTAAAAACAGTGTTTCAATCTAGGAATACAACTATCACACATATGGGTATACAATAAACATCGAGTTAGTGTTACGACGCGTCCGTACCTTTGTCGGCGATATCGGTACGTCGTTGGTTTGGCGGTGATCACGTTTATCCTATAACGGTAATATCGCATTTATTAATTTAAAAATAATATTCTAGGAGATATCCTAGTCACTAATGACCCTTTTGACCCTTGGTACATTTATTTCTCACTTTAGTCCTTCAAAATTCGTAGAACAACGCTGGTACAAATTTGGCAGATTTTTGTCCAACTTTGAAAAATCATAAATTCTAGAAAAATCGAAATGAGGATCCGTAAAATTCTCTGGACTCCTTAGGATTTCTATTTTCAAGTAAAAATAATAAAGTTTTCCCAGAACTCACGAATCATTCCCAGTTTTAAGTTTTGAACCTCTTCCCAGAATTTCTCCATAAATTCATAGCCTAACTTTGAGGATTTTTATCTCACTGTACAGAACTCATTTTAACATGTTCTTGACATTTTAACCATGAATTTTCTCAGAATTTTTTGACCATATTACCAATATGAAATTCTGGCGTTTTCATCACCGCCTTAAGAAATTCCGAAACCGATGAAATTTCGCAACTTCGTTACTTTGATGATTTTCTTCCGTAAATTTTGCTATATGACCTCCCTCATCATTTTTTCAAAATAAATCCAATTTTGGCCATAAAAACATGTAAATGAAATTATCCTAGCATATTTAAGATCTACACTACTTCTATCTAAAAATTTAAGAACTAGAATTTAAAGAACTTAAAGCTTGAGCTAGAGAACTTACCAAGAACCTTGCTCCTTCTTTCCCTAAGCCACTCACTCTCACTTTGCTCTCTAGGATCAGATGCCTCTTGGTTTTTGGTGTGAAAAATATGAAGAGGTTGGGGGTCTATTTATAGGAAAAATTGAGGACCTAGTTGGCAATTTAATTTGGCCAAGACTCACCCTATCCATTGGATGAAAAAAAAAAAACCACTTTTTGAAACTAAATCCACTCCATTAGATGTGTGCCGACATCTCCCACACTCAGCCATTAATGGTTGCTTTTAATTAATACAAATGAATTGATTATTTCATTTCAAAAAAAAACCCTATCCATTGCACATGAGCATGCCGACATACTCCCCTTTTTAAAGCATTTAATATGCTTTTAGATAGCCCAAAAAGCATTATGAATTCAATGCAAAATTTCCATCAGCTTTAATCATGCCGACATGCCTTCGTGTGTGTGTGTTTTGTTTTCTGTTTTTGTTGTTTTTTTTTAAGAGCAAAATAGCCAATAGTTAAATCACCTAATTCAAACAAAAGCATGTGCAGCCATTTTCTTTGACTTTTTCAACTCTAATATAATGTTTTATTAACCTCTTCCATTAAGCTTAATTGTCATTTAATTATATCTCTCATTGGTTAATTGGTTAATTTAAGTAATTCATGAAATTGATCTTCAATTAGTGTAATTTTAATTACTCATCAGTTTTCCTAATTTTCTTTAATTTGATTAAATGTTTTCATAGTATTTCCTACCTCTCTTGATTATAAAATAATCTTCATTTTTTTTTTCTAATCTTAGTCTCATAATTAATCATGTGTTAGTTTATTTCAATATAAAATTTGCCTAAAATATAACTAACAAATTTAAAAAAAAATTTAGAGACAACATACCCTCCTTTATTAAACGTGTACTATTTATCAAAATATAACTTTCACTAGAAATAGGGATTCCTTAGAGTATTACATTTTTAGGTCAATCAATTTCCCCAAAATATAAATGCCAAACGGATGTTAGACAGAAACTAACGATTTTGTGCCCATTTACTTATTTCAATAGTTCTTTTGCATTTTAGGTCCAAAAAATAGTTTGTTGTGCTGGTAGCTCCTGACCCAATAGTTTGTTGGCAATTTTGCTCCTTAACCCTTCTTATTATAAGGCACCAACTAACAAATGTATTTAGTCATTTTTATAAGGCATTTGCTTGTTCTCAAGGAGCAGTAATTATTTTTTCCATATATGCCCCTAATTAATGAGGATAGTGGGTGAGAGTAATAATTAATATGATATTAGAGTTTGATATAATTATCAGATGTAATATTGGAAGTTACTTAAATTGTAGGACAACTTTATTGACTTTAACTATTTTTATTTGTTTGTGAGAATTATTAGTTCGTGCCTTAAAATAAGGACCAGAGGGAGTATATCTTAATAACTGAATCAGTATACATTAACAGTACACTTGTCAATATATATAGACACACACACACACACATATGCACGCTCGCGCGCGTACATATATATGTGTATTTATATAAGCACATACATACATACATACATACATACATACATACATACATACATACATACATACATACATACATGTGTGTGTGTTTGGGTGTGTGTATGTATATATTTGTGTATGTCAATGTGTGTGTGCGTGTGCGCATATATGTGTGTGTTTGTATATGTGTGTGTGTCTATATGTGTCTGTGTCTGTGTATGCATATGTGTGTGTGTGTGTGTGTGTGTGTGTGTGTCTATATATATGTGTGTATAGATACACACACACACAAACACACACATTTATGTATATGTAACAAAATCATTATTTCAATTAGAAAGTGTGTGGAAATGAAAACTTTAGGTCGGAGATGTATGTGGTAGAAGCTATTGATTTAATTTTATTTATGTCCTTTAAAATTTATATAAGGGCATTTTAGGAAAATAATTAAAATTAACTCCTTTCTTTAATCTCTCCAAAATTAAGTAAATATGTCCTATAATTAGGACTGGAGGGAGTAAAAAAATAAAAAGCTTGCGCCGCATACACATATTCAAAGGAGTGTTTAGTTTGAGGAAAGAAGATGAGAGGGGGTGGGAGAAACTCTTTCCTTTCATTTGACTGCTCTTGCTCAGATCTGGACTTCGATTTTGGTTGCTTGAAGTTTTGCTAGCATCGACAAGAGGATTTTGCTCGATTTAGTTGCTTTAAGCTTGTGATTTTTTTGTAGATCTGGATTTCAATTTCACCTCGATTTTATATTAATTTAAATTTGATTTCCATAGTGAATGATTTTTGTTTCTTGTTATTTTTTCTTATTTCTGGACTTTATAATCATCTTTTTTGTTTTTCTTGTTGTTGTTGCTTCCAATCTTCTCTTGGTTCTTTGTCGATGACGTAGGACATTCAAAATGTTGCCAGATCTCGGTGATTTGGGATCGATTGTTTCATTTGTGTTTTTTTATTTATTATTATTCAAACACTTTTAAGACCGGACATTTGGGACCATATTTTTAATACCGCTGAACGAGACCGGTTCCAGATCCGTTCTTACGAGGTGTTTTTTATCCGGTCTTAAAATGCTTTTTTGTACTAGTGCATCTAAAGCCTAACAAAAGGTTGTTAAAGAAAAAGATTGAATCCCAATAAAAAAGACGTAGGCCCTTCCTTGACTTTCCCAACTTTCTAAAATATGGCTCAATTATCACTTACACTGAGTCTATATGTATTTGGCTTCCTCTCTACTCTTCACCACACTAGCTGGTTTCTGCTTCTTCTCTCTACAATTTCTGTGCTCTTCTTGCCCTCTCGCTTTCATTTTTCTCTTCATTCACAAAAAAGCTTTGCTGTTCTAGCTCCCCCCCCCCCCCCCCAAAAAAAAAAAAAAAAAAAAAAAAAAAAAAGGATTTAGAGTTTTGGCTTCTGTTTCAGAGTTCGTCTATATTATTTGTTGTTTGGTTTGCTCTCTTCAACATTTATTGTTTTTTTAATTTCCTCTTCAAATTTGCGTAATCTATCTGAATCCTGCCACTTTTCTACTCCTTGCTCTTTGAAAACAAAAACAAAATTCCTTCTCCAAACATTAGAACTCTTTGGACTATTTTGTTAAATAGTTTGTTTTGGTTCTTTTGCGTTTTTTTATCCTTCCTTCGAAGTTTTGCTTCATTGATTGTGGTCTTGAAACTATTTTTTTTTTCCTAAAAAACAAAAGCAAAAAAAAAAAAAATATATATATGTGTGGTCATTGATCTCTCCATCTGGTCAACTTGAATTTGCGTAATCTTTATGTTCTTGTATTTGAACTCGTTTTTTGGTTACTTTCGTCTTTGTTAACTATTTAATTGTTCTTCTCCTTCTTATTTAGAGGGGGCGAAAAAAATTTGTGTGCAAATCTTGTTTCGGCCAAGTACTTTGTACTTTTTTTTTTTTTTGTATTGAAATTCTTCATTTGATTTTTCTCTCTACTGCCCTAGTTCTTCTCATAGTTCCTTTTCTTAGAAATACCAAAAAAAAAAAAAAAGAGGAAAAAAGGGCTTTTATATCAAAGGCATTGCTGCATCGAAAAATCTTAAGGTATGGATTTGTACTCCATCATACTTATGAATTATATCTTTTACACACACATATTGTCTTTTAAACTTTTTTAACTTGTACTTTTTTCCCTCCTTAGACCTTGGTTGGTCACGTGAAGCATACTTGAAGACTTTGATTCCTGTTTTCAGGTTAGTATAAGCATAATTTTAATTATAAATCTCATTTATTCATATAAACTTTTACGGCTTTCTTAAATTATAAACTAAGGTGGGCTATCTATATTTATACGGAGTAAAAAATTCAACCCTATTTTCTATATTTTGTGAGCAACGGGGCTCTTTTTATTTTCTATATTTTATATGAACGTTTTTTTCGTTCGATGAGTTATTTTATATGAATGTTTATGTTTGGCATAGCAGTGAGACCATGCAAAAGCCAGAGCCCATCTTGAAAGAAAACGTTGAATGTTTGATATTGCTTCTTATGGTGATCAACTTTTTTAAAGTGACTTTTAGGTGAAGCCACTGTTTTTAGCTTCTAGGTTAAAAAAAAAAGAAGCTTCTAGCTATTTGTTTGGGAGAAGGGGAGCCAGTCTTTGTGCTACTAAGGCGTTGGCTTATCAATTTTTTTTTTTTTTTATTTTTTGAATTTTTTTATAAAATAAATAATATGCCACTGACACAAATTAATATATTCTTTTTATATTTCTTTGTTACATAAATAACGTGTTCAAATTTTTAAAATTATATGCTTTTATTAAAAATTATGGGATAAAATTATTTTTATACTTTTCTTCTTTTTGTTTTTTCAAAAGTATTTATATTTTCGTACTTTTTCAATATACATATTTTCTGATTTTCTTTTAAAAAAGAATTCATGTCCTCTTCAGTTATTTTTCATTTCAACCGACTTTTCAAACATTATACCAAACAACAACTTATCTGGAAAAAAGTTACTTATGCTACCATTATCCCAAATATAAATAACATCTACAATCTGATTTTTAGGAAAAAGTTCATCTGTAAAAGCCCATCGAAAAAAACCCACTTTTCTCACCACTACCCCAACCGAGCTCATAAATATTGATATGGTGTAGCTTTCCATATCTAAAGTTTTCTTGTTAATTTATGTCACCTCGAAAGCAAGAATTGCTTACATGTTTTTCCGTTTTAACAATGGTTTATGTAAGGCTGTATCATCACGTTTAAACAAATTATCAACTAATCCAGTTTGATTTTCTTAACATTGAGATTTTATATATTTCAAATTAATAATTAAAGAGCATGTTGAGTTTATAAAAGTAAATTTTTGTTCAATAAAAAAAAGAAAAGTAATTTTTGAACTGTCTAAAAATTTATTTATAAAAAGTATAAGCCAATTTACATTTATTACAATCATAAAAAAAAAAAAAAAAAAAAAAAAAATTTAATTGAAAGTGCTTCTCAAAATAATTTTAATTTGAATATTAAAAAATAACTTATTTGAACAAGCATAGAGTCAGTTTAGCAGTATAAAGCTTTGCTAGATTTCTCTAGGTCTCAAGTTTGAGACCTTAAAGAAATACTTTTATTAGGAGGGGCAGCTACGAACACCAAATCGATATTGGGTGATAATATAAAAAATATAATTTTTTCTGTTTCCCACTCGGTTCACTAAAACCTTCGGTTTCAATTAATCCGGATTCGTCTGAGTCGGGCCCATGGTCATGGGGAAAAGCTCTCAACACAATTTTCTCAATTTTCATGCCTCAAATCGTGGAGGTGGATAAGGGAGAATGTCCATTTCCACTTGCTTCCAACTTTGAAATAGAACAAATAAGTTGTCTTTCTTAAGAAACTTGGGCCTGGGCCTCCATTGCTCTAACAACTGGTCCATGTAGTTAAACCCATTGTTGCAAGTGTGTGTGCTTTTTTTTTTTTTTTTTTTTTTTTTTGGTCCCCGGGGGGGGGGATTGTAACTTATTTTTTTATTGCACTTCGATCTTTGTTGATAACATATTAAATTATCTCTATATATTTTGTACATATTAGGCCGTTAAAATTACATGAAGCTTGAAATTTTGAATATTGGCATATTGCCTTTGCTTGCATCCAACTTATTAGTACAGCCTATAAAAAATTAGGGAAAATGATTTTACATGTATCTATATTTTTCTTCAATTTTTAATTTGGTACTTGTGTATTTTTTTTTTCCTCTTTAATTAAATTAAATGTTTTCTCTAACTTATTGCTTTGCCTATAAATTGGAATAGACCTTTTTGTACGTGATTGCTACTAAAACTTATGTGCATTGCAAGTGTACGGAACAAACATAATGTAGTGGGAATCCAGATCAATCCAATTATATCCTTAGCCAAGGACCAATCAAAGAATGAATTTTAGTAAAAGCAAATTTGAGGGTAATTAATTGCAATTCCAGTAACTCAAAGGAAAGGCGTAAGGGCCCGTTTGGTTCAGGGAACATTTAAGGAGGGAAAGGAACTAAAAGAAGGGAAAGGAATAGAAGGGAAGATTGAGAGGGAACTTTAAAAAGTTGAGCTGTTTAGTAGACATAGAAATATAAGTAAGTTGAGGGAAGATAAATTGTTTGGTAAGAAGAATTGGGTGTTGGTTAAGTGGGAACTTTAGGTAAAATTCCCATAATGCCCTTCCACAAAAAAAGCCAGAAAACTTTTTTTTTTTTTTTTGTTTTGCGAATTGGACAGAGAGCCAAACCAAATCGCGTCTTGGTGGAGAAAGAAAATTGCAACCAAACATCGAAGGGATTTGCAACTGTGACGAGCATAACGGCTACTGAAGGTGAGAAGGACACTGGACATGGAAAGAAATAGAGGGGGACAACACGAAATGAAGCAATCTGGTGTGGACATGAATATTGCAAGAGGAATAGGATCGTGAGCAATGAATCGAGTTGCCGCTTTGACAGAAAAATCAAAAATTGAAATTACTCAAAGTACTAAAACCCCGAAATTGTGAAGTGGATGAAATAAATTACTACGTTGGTAAGAAAAAACAGAGTTACTTAAAAGCAAAGTTTAGCATAAAAACCAATGCTACGATTTTACAGAAATGAAGAAGTTCGAACGTAAGCGTTAAGTTCAAACTTACAAACTTTACAAGTACACACGTTTGAACTTATTATCTGACAGAAGGGCATATCAACAGAAAAATAAGAAACGCAAAGTTCAAAGAATCATGGAAACATAAAACTTGCCAACCATTCATGGACAACAAAACCAATGAGCTCAATACCCGGAAGATATAACAAGAAACGCAAAGTTCAAATGCCAATGACCCTACCAACTAGCCGATCCCTGATTCATCAAAGAAGCATTCACAAATCGATCCTGGCATTATACCATAAATAATCACAAAAAAGAAATAAGACCCTAAATAGAAGATAAGTTTTTCTTTTTGCCCAAACTAAAAAGTTGAAGTTTTTAATCCGAGAGAAAGAACAAGATGAAGAAGGAGAAAAAGAAGAAGCAATAGTAATTTCAGAAACAACAGATTAAAGAAAGAAGAAGAAGAAGAAGGAGGAGGAGGAGGAGGTTCCCTTTCTATCGGAGTCGTCAGCTCGCATCCGAAACAACACTTCTTGATGGAGCGAGAGGTTCTCAAACTTCTTTTTGCCTCCTCATTCTTCCAACTCGAAGCTCAGCTCGATTCTGATTTATAATTTGAGAAGGGTGTTTTAGTCATAAATTTCACTCTCCCGGGCAGTTTTTCAAGATCCCGCCATTTTTTGAAGGAGCTGAGGTTCCCACATTTATGGGAGCTTGAACATTAGCAGGAATCTGAGTTCTCTGGAACAGGGCACGCCAAACATGATTTTGGCGTGGGAACTGGATTAAGTTCCCGGAACTTCCCCTAAGTTCTTTCAACCAAACGGGCCCTAATATTTAATAAGAGGCACTTTGGGAATTCCAATTCTGCCCCTTCGAACAATATAATTCATTTCTTTTAATTAGTTAATTTAATTTTAATTCATTGTAAACTCAAGTGTCTGAATTAGGTGGAAATTAATGTCCTTTTATCCATATTGAAGCTCATGTGTCAACTTTCTATGATGTCTTATATATACATCAGAAATTCACATTCAATTAACAGGCCAAAGAAACATTCAATTAAGCTCACAACCTTCTTTCAACAGCAACTACAAATAAAAATCCACATTCACACTAAATTAAAGGTGGCCAATCACTTGGATGATAAGCGCTAAAGAAGCTTCAAATGAATTCCCAATCTTTAAATGATGCCTGGTTTGTCAAATTTGGTCTTTTTAAATCTTCCATTATCTTTCTCCAAATATTTCCATACTTTTTTTGGGTTCTCAAATTAAAATATCACTAATTGAGATAAAAATCCACAAACTACAAACTCTAAGACTCAATTCAGGATAACTATAGATTTTACTATGTCAAGGTCATCTCTTGGCAGTCCTTAGCGATATAGACCACATTAGAACCTCAATATGTAGATATCTAGACTAAACAACATCATTCATAAAGGAACGTAATCCCAAGGATCAAGGTCAGATTCTTTCTATTACATAGGATCATCAAAAGAGGCAAGTGTAGAGAATAATAGACTATCTAAGAGAGGCTTATTGGATGATCAGGCTTGCAAAAGAATTAATTGTTGCTAATTATGCCAATACCCCCTCCACTGTCACCACACTAGCTAGCTAGTTACTGCTTGTTCTCTCTGCAATTTATGTGCTCCTCTTGGGTTCTTGCTTTCATTTCTCTCCTTATATATATATATATATATATATATATATCAAATACATGGCTGTTGCAGTAGGTATAGAAATCTGATAGGGAAGGATTTAGACTTAAGATATTTATGAATTGCATCTTCTTGTATGTGTATCTTAAACTTTCAATAACCTATTTTTATTTCTTAGATCTTGGGTTGGTTACGCGAAGCATATTTGAAGATTTTGATTCCCTTTTCAGGTTAGTATATGCATAGTTTTAATTGTCAATATTAGTTATTAATGGAAACTTTTACAGCTTTCTTTAATTATGAACAAAGGTGAGTTATGTATGTCTATATGGAGTATAAAATTAAGTATATTTTCTATAATTTGTTGGCAATGTAGCGCTTTATTTTTTCTGTAATAATATAGATTAAAATGAGGTTAGCTAACAAAATATTTTGTAACTTCATAAACTGAGTATGCCTTAAATAGGAAAAAAAAAAGGTACTTGTCCATCAACAATTGGTGCCGATAATATGACAATTGACTCTCTCCCACCCCACATAGGTCGTCCACTCGCCATAATGTTCCCAGACTTTGCCGTACGCCTAGGACATAAGAATCCATACTTCATGTATGTCTAGTGTTGACACACATTTTGTAGAAGCAACTACCGTACAATTAAAATAAGAAATGACTCGGTGAATATATAATAATAAAAATCATTACATTAATTAAAGTTAAAAATAAAAAATAAACTCACTGGATTGCAACCATAACCCATCTATGATCTATCTCTTCCAGTGAGAAGAACTCTCGTATATTTTTGGCATCAATAGCATAGGCAAACGAGTACGTTTTACCCACAATTCCATTTGGCATATACAAGTCAACCTTCTTAATTTGTTTGTGGGTACTGTGGAGTCATGCCAAAAAGCCAAACTTTTCCGCTTGTTCTTGATCCTAGCAACCCATCAATTAAAGATTGTTAGTAAGATGTCAAAAAAAATTGAAGTATTAATAGTAAGATGTTTCCTACCATTTGAGGAGGAGTTGCGTCCCGAACTAGATGTTGAGGCTAAAGGATGAAAAATCCTTTTGCTTGAACAAGTATGGGAACCTTATAATCCAGGAAAGGGATGTCTACACCTTCCTCCCCTTGTCAAACACTTGTAATGTTGACCCTACATTGATCGTCTTGAATTCGCTGACCATGGTGGGTGGTTGCCTACATGTATATAACAACATCGGCAACAACACACACCACTGGGACATCCAACCAAAGAGTGCAATGTTCTCCAACATTTGGTGGAGGAGTAGGGTCACCAAGTCGTACCTCTGGGGGATCTTAACTGCCTTTGGTGCTAGGAAAGGCTAGGGATTCCTGAGATCTATTTGACAACTGCATCCTGGCTTGAAAACTAGAGACCAGAGATTTCATCTTGCCTTATAGCTCATCCAATAGCAATGGTTGGAGTTTAAGGCAAAGTTGCAACTCAAGCTCATCTTTGACTTCCTCTCAAACTAAGGCACGAACTAAGTCATGAACTTCTTCTCAAAGTAAGGCACGAACTTCCTCTCAAACTAAGTCATGAACTTCCTCTCGAACTGAGTCACAAACTTCCTCTCGAAATAAGGCACTAACTTCCTCTCGAACCTTGGTCACAAGCTCTTTACTAGGTTCACCTCGTCCACAATGTGAGGAAGTCTGCCCAAAATATCTTGAGAGACCGACTTCCCTAGGCTCCCCCTAACTTGACTAGGGTGATCTGGCTTCCCAAGCGATGTGGCTAAGATGTCCATCCTTCCAGTTGAAGTAAAGGAACCTTCCTGATTCTGCTACTCAAGTTCATCCTATAGCATAGAGTCGAGGAATATAAATTAATTGCATAATCTTTAAGGAAATTGAAATACACTTAAATTTTAACTTTATATTAACTACCAACAATCTTTGCAGCGATCTCTTCGATGACTGGAATTACAAATTTTCCTCCCTTCATCCTCCCTTCCTTCCATTTTCTATGATGTGGGGGCGAGGCGGTACCCGCACGACAATACTAGGATTTGATTATGTTGCTTCCTCTATTTTTTTAAAAATCAGGCTGTATGATCTTCTTTTTAAGTTTCCGATAACTTGCACGAGACATAGTATGATCATAGACATTTTTTGCCCGCCTCTTTTATTGGCTTGACTTAATTCCTATGAACATAGAATAAAGAAAATTGAGTTAGTGATGAATAATAAGTTGAAATAAAATGTATCATACTATGATTAATAACTTATACATGAAATTTGGGATTTTGTCGTAATGCCATGAACAATCTCTAGTCTTTTGGAGGAATAAAAGCATAATCAACACAAGGATCTTGATCTCTCTTAGGCCTTTGGAAGTATTAGCGTGTGAGATTATACTTGAAGTCTTTCTATCGCTAATGAACTTCCCCCATCCAATGCCGATACATCTGCTTGGTGTTTGGGACCTCGTATGTTTGCTACAAAGAAAAACATAACATGGTTAGATATTTACCAAAAGAAATCGAGATAGAAAGTTATATATCAAAAGTTGTTCCCAAATCATCTCCTTTATGTCCTTTAGAACTTCCTTCCAATTGGGCCATTTAATGCCGACTTTGCTTCGGGTCAAGTAGCCAATATAGCCAATGAACTTGTTTTCCTATGGCCCAATTGGATTCATATCATCATCAAAGTTGACATGCACTTGCTCCTGTTGATCCTCATGATGTGAAACCAATGGTTTTAGCTTTGTGCTTCCTCTAGCCTTCATCCTAACAGTGAAAAACCTGTTCCCTACATCACTATTCCTCTCTTCTAAGGCGCTTATGTTCCCGCTAAAAATTCGAGGTTAGATAGGATAAATAATTAAGTTGCAATTAAATGAAAGAAATAAATAAAATTGGATATTATAAATAAATAACTTGCAATTAAATGAAAGAAAAGAAAATGGATAGGATAAATTGCAATTAAATGAAAGAAATAAACAAACTAAAATGTTAGAAAATGATACAAATCCTATTTTATTCCTTAAAATCTTTATGTGATTTCCCATATTCCTTCACAATGATTATTTCTAGCTGCATAGCCTTCATCATTTACGAATTCTACTTCATTTGCTATAGCTAGGTTTGTAGTGAAAGGTGGCGTGTTGTAAAGATTCAAAGTTGGACCGCCATCCTTTTATTTTTTTACTTTGGAGTACAATGAAATTTTTTTTATTCTTAAGATCGGTGACATAAAACACTTGTTTCGCCCGACTTACTAGAATAAAAGGCTCACTTTAAAACTAACTCTATGAAGATCAACCAAGGTAAATCAAAATTGATCTATTTGCACAATATTATTATTCACCCACTGACATTTGAATAAAGGGACTCTCAACTTGGTGTAGTTGATATTCAATTTGTCTTTGATAACCCCATAATAGGCCATGGTTGCCACTATGGGGTTTTTGTCTTTTGAGCTAGAAAAATGCATTGATTCAACTACTGCCATCACCCCATTATTTTGCATAGTACTTCTATCATTCTAGGCTTTTGTGTAAAAAGAATACCCATTTATATCATAACCGCTCCAGTTGACTTCTTTCAAAAGAAGGCCCTCAAGCTAACTATTTGATTGCCTCAAACACATTAGTTTCGTGCAAAACCCTTTCCTTGAACCACTTTATAAATGTCTTGTTTTGCTCATTAGCTATTTGCATGTCATTTTTTCTTGGATAGATATCCTTTAAGCTCATTCCGTGTTCATCTAAGTACAACTAAACTTCTTCCATATTATTCAAGATATACAAGTGTGTTTGCAACACCTCTTCACGACGCATACTCTTCACTCTGAGCCCTCGTGTTTCCTAACTTCTACCCTTTTCATTATAAGAGTGAGCCTTCAATGTTGACAAATATTCTTTGCAAAAGTCCATAGCTTCTTCAACCACATATTTCTCAACAATTGAGGTTTCAAGTCGATAAGGATTTTTAGAATGTACCCTTATAAGATCTTCATGTATCGCTCGGAAGGGTACATCCACCTTAGATAAACTGGGCGACATAGTCTTATCTCCCTTACCAAATAACCTATCAAATGCACCATTATATCGAAAAATACATGAGGAAAGTGTATCTCTAGTTGGGATAGAACCCTTTACCAATTCGTCTAACTTTTCAATCTCAACAACTTTGCTACAAATAGCATTAAATAAAAAATACAACCTTGTTATCGTGTTTCACATAATCTTTCATAATGCCTCTAATAGCTACTGGTAATAGTTGTTGCATCAGTACGTGGCAGTCGTGGGACTTCATTCCTACTAACTTCAAATATTTCATTGAGACAAGCCTCCTCACATTAGATGAATACCCTTGTGGCACCTTAATGCCATGCAAACACCCTCACATAATTTTTTTCTCGGCTTTTGACAATGTATACGCTACTGGCTCCAGATGCGCTATCTTACTATCATCTCTTAGTTGTGGATGTAGCCATTTTCTTATTCCCATTTCAACCAAGTCTTGTGTTACGGCAATTCTATCTTTAGTTTTCCCTGGTATGTGCTAAAGCATACTAAGAAGGCTATTAGTTACATTTTTCTCCACATGCATCACATCAATACTATGTCTTACATTAAGACTACGTCAATATGGAAGATCAAACAAAATTGACCTCTTCTTCCATATGTCCTTCTCACCTGCAGTCCTCTTTTTTCTACCTGACTATAAACCTCCTTTCCAGTTAGTGGCTTTGGAGACATTTCATTCTCTATAAAACCATTAAAGCTTTTTTTTTTTAGCCTACGATACATGTGGAACCGAAGAAGAAATCACCTATGATGAAGGTAGACCTTTTTCTTCCATGCTTAAGTTGATGGAAGTGTGTGCCTACTTCACATATCAGATATGCTTTATGCCCCTTCACACTATACCCTAACAAGTTTCTTATGTAGGAAAATCGTTTATCGTGGTCAAAATCATTGCATGTAGCTTAAAGACTCCTACTTATATGCGTCAAAGACATTTACGCAATCCTCCAACAACTTCTTTAAGTCCTCCACCAAAGGTACCAAGTAGACATTGATGTCATTCCTTGACTGTTTTGGTCCCGAAATCATCACAAAAAGCATCATATGCTTGCGTTTTGTATACAACTAGGGAGGTAAGTTGTAAATCACTAGGAGACTTGGTCATGCATTATGTGTACTCTAAGAGTACCACAAGGATTGATTCTATACGTGCAAAGCTCAAGCGAAGGTTTCTTAGCTCCCTGCCAAACCCGAGAAACATTTCATTTATGTTCTTCCATTGAGGGTAGTCAGCTGGTTGCCGAAGGTATTTTCCATTGCATATTCTCTCATCAACATGTCATCTCAACTTCTTTGCTTCTTTCGATTTGCATACATTTTCTTAAACCGCAATATAATTGAAAGATGCCATAAAATCTTTAAAGGTTGCATTTTACTTGTCTCATCACCACAACACCATCTTTCTTCAATATGTACCGTGAAGTCTTACATTTAGGACTCTCACTTAGTATTTCATACTTGTTTCTATATAAGATGCAATCATTAGGGCAAGCATCTATTTTTTTAAACTCTATTCCTACCGTAGACAATATTTTCTTGGCAAGTGCATGAGTTTTGCAAGTAATAAAGTGATAAGTAAAATATCATTCCCACGAGGATTTGTTTAACAAATTGGTCAAGCAAGAGGCTTAGTGAATTCAATCAAGTTGAGCTAGAACAAAGTTTTGATGTGGAATGAGAATTTTTAAAGACTTTTTCTAAAACTAAAAATTGCTAAAGGTAAATGATTCTTTGACTTCAAGGATAAAAGAGTCTAGGATTCTTCTTCCCTTTTTGCACTTCATAAAACTTGGTTAATTACATCTCTAGTAGCATTTCAATACATACATGTGTTAGTCTAAGGTTCACAAATACTTGACACGCTCTCTCAAGTCAAAATCAAGTTTCTGTTCTCATTAAAATGCACAATCTCTTGCTACAATTAATGAGAATCAATCTTTAAGCAACAACCCTAATGTGACAATGCAAGGTTAGCAAATATATCTCTATTTTACCAACAAACCATTCATTTATCAAGTAAACTTCAAGACAAGCATGATTTCAATCAAGTTCTATACCTAGATTAGCTCTCTCAAGTCAAACCCAAGTGAATAAATCATCTAAATGAAGGCCAATCAGTTAGAAGCATTAAGCCAAGGTTGAAATCAACACACACACACACACACACACACACACACACACATATATATATATATTATCTACCAAAAGAGAGGAATGTTCAAGTATTAATCCATACAAAGGGTAAGAAGAACCCTAGAATGAAAGATTTAGTTACTCATGTTCAAATACAGAGAAAGTCTAAGCAAAGCTATTGGATACATGAAGAAGCTAGGAAGAAAAGAGAAGAAAAGAGGAAGAACCAAGGTGAAATCCCCAAAATCTCTCTTAGGTTGAGCACCCAAGCCTCCAAGATTGTCCAAATCTCTCTCCCAAACTCTTTCCTTGTGTGCCCACTTGTTTCCTTAGGTCAAGAGTGTGTTTTTCGGCCCTTCCCTTTAGGTTAAATAGGGTTTTTCTGTTTCTGAAATGAAAAACGCGCAACTATACTTTCAGCACTTTTTCACGACTGGCTGCGGCCAGTTGTCGACTTGCCACGGCCAGTTAGATAGAGCGCTACTTGATACAGCCAGTTGAGCAACTTGCCGCGGCCAGTTGTACAGGTTCCTTCTAACTTTGCACTGCTTCACATCCTTTCTTTCTTTCCTTGTTTCTTGGTTCTTATAGAGCTTTAAAACTTGTCTCCATCTTCCTATAAAAGAGGAATGAATTATCAATTCTCAATTGAATCACAAACTCTATAGGATATAACAAGAATTTCTTTGATTTTTGCCTTATACTTTGATATGCACATTTTCCTCTATAACTTCATTCCTATGCACATTTTGAACCAAAAATAGGTAAAAAGAGAGAGAAAATGTGCTGGAATGTTGTCAATTTCTAAGAGTTAACAATATGATTTGGAAGTATATTATCCTATGGAAACATATCACAAAACAATTCAAGTAATAATGTGAAACTACTATCGGTCCACCTACAAGTTGCCTTTAAGTTAACCAAATGCAAAATACTTGACAAGCGTATATACTTAGTACACCCAGGGTACAAAGGTGTCTTGACATCACTCTGCACGTTGTCATATACACATGATTATGCAAAAGATTAACATTATGAATCGTTTTCTTCATTCTATCATCATCTACGACATCTACAACTTCCTTCTCGCAGAACGCATAGGCAGTCACTTTCTCACCATGCCTTATCCACCTTGTGTACCGAAGATATATTACATCACAAAATAAGTGAACTCTTATATCATCTATATCCCATCGACTCTCATTTAAAAATTCGACACAAGGACAAAAATACTTCCCATTTTTACTAGGCACATTCATTTTAGCAAATTCAATAAACACTTCTATCCCATTCTCATATTTTTCACTAGTTATCAATGCATTCATTCAACTGTGATCCATTGTATTACCACCTAATCCAAATTCAACAGTACTCAAACTTAGACCAATTGTCATTATATATAGGGTATTGTCATTATATTTGCTACCTATTGAAAACTTTCGAGAAAAATAGACCTTTAACCCTATTTATAAAGTTCCAATAAGGTGATTTATTTACCAATATAATAATGGTAACTTTAAAAAGGTACGTTAATTTGGAAACATATGTGCCTAAGAGAAACACTTTTCTTTTGACTCTTGACTATGGTTTGATTTTGTTATATGAACACAAGTTTTAATTACAGGAGATTCAAATCTCAAAATACTAGCTATTGAAAGGAAAAATCCCTAAAATTTATGAATCACTCTTTTGAACAAAACTATTCAACAGTTCTACAATCATCATCTGTATACAGAAAAAGCCCATTACTTTCACTCCGCATCAATAAGAATTTGAACTATACAACACATCACATAGGCAGAACTCCACTGGATATATGTTCATAATTCACAGCATTTGAAAAGTGATGGGCTTGCTGAATCTGAATGATATAAGCATGTATCTATCTGAATTTTAACTGTATAACACTTTATATATAAGCCCACACTCTTATTCCATAGCAACTGATTGACTAATATGAAAACTTTGCTTTTTATCATGACCAAGACTATTTCTTCAAATAAGCCTTATATTAAGGACCGAAGTACAACTATGGTACAAAAATCATCTAGGAACCAAAGTACTTTGGTCACCCAAATGGCCAATAGTCCACTTAAAGCACGTTCAGGCCTTTGTTCAATATCAAAGAGCAGACTTAGAAAGTGAGTCAATGATTCGACTATTTTGAAAAAAAAAAAACAAAAAAAGATGATATAAGCAACATTATCGAGTATTACGGAAGATTAAAATAAATAAAACTAAAATACAACATATTAAGTTTTATTAAGAAAGCATGTTCTTACCTTTTTTAAGACAACTCTGGTCAAGAGTAGAGGAGAGAAGGGCGAATATTTGATGAGAGGCCAGTGGCACGAGAGACGACGAGAGAAGACAAATGCTTTGGCAGAGAGCTTGTAGGTTGAGTCAAAGAACAAGAAAGAAACAGAGTAAAAGAAAGGGTTAAAGACATGGAGAAATCGATTGGAAGAGAAATGAACCAGAAATTGTGTATAGAAAGAGAGAAATGGCATGAAAGACAGAGAAATCAATTGAAGAAGGTTTCAGGCTTTCTAGGCTTACACTAAGCTAGGGAAAGAGAGAGACATAGAGAAACTTTCTAGGCTTACACTGAGCGAGGGAAAGAGAGACAAATAACCTGTGTAAAGAAAGAGAAAAATGACATAAGTTAAAAATTAAAATGGAACGCGCGAGGATCTGAAAAGATATGGAATACCATGTCTGGTTTTCAAAAGCCAATAGTTGAAATTAAAAATTCAACAACTTGTTTTTCAAAACCAATCGTTGGAACTAAAAAAGATAAGAAAATGGAAGGCGCGCGGATTTGAAAAGATATGGAATACCCTGGCTGGTTTTTTAAAACCAGTCGTGGAAACTAAAAAAAAAAAACAAGACATGGGTCTAGCGTGGTTTGAACCCTTGATCGTAGGATTATTTGGCAAAGGCTTACGCCTTGCGCGCCAAGACACTAGTTTGTTGAAATTTTCCACAACTGTTTTTTATTAAACAGTCATAGTATCCAAAATAAAAAATTGAGTTTCAACGACTAGTTCAATAAAAACAGTCATTGAAATGAAAATTTCAATGTGTTTTTAGTAGGGTTTACATATACCGGACCAGACCGGGTAGGCCATTAACCCGTGGTCTGGTCTGTTAGGGTGGTCGGGCTGGCCATGCCAACTCGAAGCCCGATCCTACCCGGTGAGAAACCCGGTCTTTCCGAGCTAGGCGAGATTGGACCCGGACCGACCGGGTTTGTGGTCTATCCGCGAAATATTCAAGAACCTAAAAAAAAGAAACCCAGATCCAGTCGATCAAAATGAAGATCCAAAAACTAGAAAAATGAAAATCAAAAAAACAATTCCAGAACCCAAGATCTAATGTATGAAATGAATTTATATACCATCAATCCAAAAAAAAAAAAAAAACTCCAAAAGATTAAGAAATGGAATGATCTGCGATTCAAAAGACGAAAATGAATTTATTTCTTCTTTCTGGGATACACAAACTCGAGGACCCACAGTTGTTCCTTTTTGGGATACGCAGACTCGAGGACCCATAGTTGTTGTGCCGCAGAAACTTTCTTCAAAGGAGAGAGCTCAGAATCGGACCTCCTTTCGATCTTCCACCATCGCCCTTCTTGTTTTCGTTCTCCACCGCGTTCGAAGGGAGCAAGGGAGCTTCAACGGTGAAAAAAACCAGAGGAGGGAGCTTTAGATCGGACGAGTTGAGAGAGAGAGGATGCTTGGATAGTGTGGAATTCTGGGTTTTGGAAGACTCGGAAGGAGATCGAGCAAAAAAGGAAGACTGGAAGGAGAGAAAACATGATGGTGGCGGAAGCTTTCTTCAAAGGAGAGAGAACGTGCTTGTTTTTTGCTCGAGAAAATGACGATGATGGAAGTATGAAAAAGCAAAAGGTGGAACATCATTATGACCATTGAACTACTCTATTGACTTTTACCCAAAAAAAAAAACAAAACAACATGAGCGGTGATAAGTTGCAGATTGTTCTATTAATAAAAAACAAAACAATATTAATAAAATATATATTAAGGTACCGGGTAGGACCAGGTTAATTGGTCAAGAATACTAGCCGGAACCCGGTCCTACCCGATCCTCGGATCTAGCCCTATCATGTTCGAAACGATCGGGTTTTTTCACCTCCTTTTCGGGCTGGACCGGGTATGACCAAACTGGACCGGGTAGGATCGGGTTCCGGGTATCTTGAACAGCCCTAGTTTTTAGCAACAGTTGTTTTAACTAAAAAATGTTATTTTTTTGAACTTATGGGCTTTAATATCTACAAAATTTTTAGGAACAGTCATTCAATGTAAATGTACAACAACTGGTTTTAAACACCATTCTTTAATGTTAAGACAAAATTTCAAAAATATCACCACCTCTTTTTCTACTTCTGTTTTCAAATAATGGACATTAATTGATGTCGTTAAGTTTACTTTTTTGTAGTAGTGTGTCATTCTTGTATAATCTTCCCAATCTTCCATGGAACCTAATTCTAAGTTGCTTAACCAATGGTCTATAAGACTATAACTATAAGCAATTCCCTTCTTTCAAATTACTACAATGATACAACTAATTTTATATTAATTAGCACAAAAATCGTTGTTGAACAACTAACAATAAATCACGCATGAAGCTTCAAATGACTTCCCAATCGTCAATTGCGCCTCTAAACCCTTGAGAAATGCTCCCTAATGTCTCTGCTATACAATCCCGCCATGTTGAAGGTTGTGGCTAATCTGGCTAATTTTTGTTTTCCTTTTACATTTTCCTTTTTCTTTCTCCAACTCTTTTCATACTTTGTTAGGGTTCTCAAAAATTTAAATGTCACTAATTAAAGAAAAAATAAATTATTTACAAACAATAGTAACTAAATAACAATTCAACAAATAGAGTACATGACTCCCTAATTAGATATTGAAATCAACCTAAATCTATAAAAAGTTGAGAGTTATCAATATTCTCGCAGAATTCAAATCCATATGATTTATTATAACTTTTGAATAGTATCGTGACTCTTTATATATACCCACATATATGCTTATATATAAATGGTTACCTATATGATTTTGATCAGATCATTGCTACAATTGATTTTAAGATGATTATGCATCCATTTAAATATTTTATACATACACTTATTTACTTGATTGAAGAACAAGGAGATGTCATTCTCGTATGAACTTTCCCTACTATTGAAGAGAAATCCAATAATTAATCACTCGTTATGAATTTTAATAACCAAACCATGAATATGGTTTTGATTAGTATATTGTAATCTTAAATCATAGGTGTCAAATACCTTGTTATGTTGATATAGTTGATTTTGTCACTGTAATCCCATTTATGTTAGATTTCAGCTGTGTTGGACATTTGTACTGGCGTTGCGACATCGCTCATCCAAGACACAATTCTTAAAGCATGGATGGAGATTCGATACCTACGCAAGTACAAGAGTTATGTTGAAGACTTCAAAATCGAACGGGGAAAGTTATCTGTTGCACTAGAGAGTGTAAATTTACAAATAGATGAAGCCAAGAAAAGAAATGAGACTCGAGTTTACCCTAAAGTTGAAAATTGGCGTGAAAGAGCTAATAGACTTTTACAACAAGACACTAAACCAACCAAATTCTTTGGCTTGTGTAATTGCTTCTTACTAATTACACAAGCCAAGAAGTTGGATAGTTTGACAAAAGAGCTCATCCCAGAATTGATCGATGAAGTTTGTGAATTTCATGCATTTGCACAAGCAGCTGGAGTGCCAGGATTGGAGTATTATCCACAAGAGTTCATGCCCTTTGAGAGTAGAAAGGCGGATTTCGATAAACTCAAGGAAGCATTAGAAGATGACAAAACCCATAGGATAGGGTTGCAAGGGCTAGGAGAAACGGGGAAATCCACAATGGCGATAGAAGTTGGGAAACATGTTGAAAAATCAAAAAATCCCTTTGATAGAGTCATCTTCACTACTGTTTCTACCCCTATTGATGAAAAAAGGATTCGAGAGGACATTGCAAGACAATTGGAATTGCAGTTAAAGGAAGAAAAGCTATCGACTCATGCGCAACAAATATGGACCAGGATTGCTTACGCGGGAAAGGTGCTCATAATCCTTGACGATGTCTGGGAATAGCTCAATCTTAACAATGTAGGGATTCAACATGGTATCCATAACAAGGGTCGTGGTTGTATTCTGATAACCACACGCAGATTGGATGTTTGTGTGACCATGAGATGTCAAAAGACAATTCCATTAGATGTCTTGCCTATGGAAGATGCATTGAATCTTTTCTTATCTCGTGCCACTACAAGTGTGAATGATTGTCCTGATGATTTAAAAAAAGTTGCACGAGATATTGTGCACGAGTGTGGAGGATTGCCGGTTATGATTGTAGCTGTGGCAAAAGCCTTAAGAAGTAGTTGGCCTCTACAACAATGGCCAGAAGCTTTGATAGTACTGAAAAACCCCATACCATTAAGACATGGCATTGTTGATGAACATAAAAGAAAGATTTATAACTCCTTGAGATTTAGCTATGACTATCTAAATGATAAAGATGCCCAAGTTCTCTTCCTATTATGTTCTATATTTCCAAAAGCTTATGAAATACCCATAGAGCTTTTAAGCAGAATTACCATAGGTTTGGGGCTTTTTGGATAAGGTGTTCAATACTACATAACAAGAAGTTATGTGCATGAAATTCAAAATAAACTTCTAAATTCTTCTTTATTGTTAAAGGTTGGTGAAGAATATGTAAAGATGCATGATGTGATCCGCCAAATGGCATTAGAGACAATAGATAATGAAAAGATACAAGTGGTCATGGATTCTAAGACAAAATTGAAGGAGAGTGTGAAATATTCATCTTGGATCATACATCGCTTTTCAAATTGTTTTGATGAAAGCAAGCTCGAGATTCTCTTAATATGGATAAATGCAAATGAATATTCTTTGGAAGTTCCAAAGATAGTCTTTGAAGGGATGAAGAGTCTAAGAGTTTTTCTTTTGCATTCTAAAATTGAGTTTGGTAGAACTTCAGCTCTATCACTACCAAAATCAATTCAATCACTACAAGATATCTGAACTCGTTTCTCACAAATTTGGAGTTAGGGAATATATCTATGTTGATGAGAAGCTTACAAAAGCTTGAGTCTTTTGAATTGACTAATTGTTCAATTTATGAATTGCCAAATGAAATTATTGAGCTAAATAAATTGAGATTTTTGCGCATGATACGTTGTTCACTTGAAGAGAACAATACATTTGATGTGATTGCAAGATGCTTGAAACTAGAAGAAGTCTATTATGTCTCAAATGATGCTCATGATATATTTCTTGCGGAGGTTCCTCAAATTACATCCCTTCCAAAATACCAAATATATCATATAGATGGCAGTGACTTCTCTGCCTTTGATTCTTTTCATTTGGAAATTTCAATAAAAAGAAGTTTCAAGCTAGCCAAGTTTCAAAGAATCTTCTCCAAAGAGATAGTTAGATCCTTAGCGACAAGGGCAGAGATTCTGATGTTAGAAGGAGATAATGAAATAGGGTGGAATAATCTCATTCCTGGCATGGTTTCAATTGAAGATGGAGCTATGGAAGGCTTAATCAACCTTTCTTTGATTTCTTGGTCTAAGATGAAGTGTTTGATCCATACTAAGCATCTTCAACTTAAATCTGGAGTGACTATCTTCTTCAAGTTAGTTGAACTGCACCTTGTTCAGGTGGGAGTAAGAGAATTATGTTGTGGTCCTTATCCTGATGGTTTTCTCAAGCAACTAGAGAAGCTAGAGTTAAGGCATTGTGTCATGTTGGATAGCACATTATTAAAGGGAAAGCTACATTTAGGCAAACTCAAGTCCATAGAACTAGTGAATTGTTCAATGACGTGTCTTTTCATCCATCTACTGCTCAAACTCTAAGACAGCTACAAACATTAAGGATTGCTAAATGTTCTAAGCTAAAATACATAATACAGGATGAGAGATCATCAGTCGAAGAGAAAGTGGATGATAAGGATCCTAATCCAATGAGTAATGACTCCATATTTCCAAAATTGAAACTCCTCAAAGTTAAAAAGTGTGGAGATCTGGAATTTATATTGCCAATTTGTTTTTGTGAAGACCTCCCTCTACTAGAGAGTGTAGAGATTTTTGAATGTGATCATCTAAGATATATGTTTGGGCAATATCCAAAAGAGGGACTTTTGCATCAAATGCAAAAAGAAACCACACTCCCTTCATTGAAAGTAATGTCTATTAAAAATGTTCCATTGTTTGTCAACATATACCTAGAATGTTGTCTCCCACAAAATTCAGCAACAAATATAAGTGTGGGGTCAAAGGAAAAAGACAAGAGTGCAAGTTGCAATATCTCTTGGGGTCCTTTGTGTTGTTTTCTGCCAAAAGAAAAAGCTACAAATAAAAATGAGCCATCCACATCCAAGACTGCTCAACTAGACCACACTACCTCACAGGTACATGCATGTGTGTGTGTATTTATATATAATACTCCTTCATACTTTTTATTAATGCTACATATATCTGTTTCTTTGCATAAAGAAATACTTTAATAGAGTTCATTTATTAAGAAAAAATTAATTGAGTAATCACCCATTTTAACATCCCTGCACAATCTTTTTACATAGTTTACATGAAGGGTCAAAATGTAATTTTATCCACCGTTATCAACTTACCAAAACCCATTTTGCAGGGATCCACCCCTAATAATCCCAAATCCAAAATGGCATGTATCCTTAAATAGTCAGCTTGCTCATTGTCTTCTTTAAAAAAAGAAAAAATTATTCATTTTGTCTACTTTAGGCTCAATATAGAGTTCTCTTTCGGCATGCTATTAGAAAACACATTTGTTAGAATGGCCACCAAAAAAATCATTTGTTAAGAATGGCCACACAAAAAATCACCTGTTAGGGAATTTCAGCAAGTCGTATGTAATTCAACCTCTGTTCTTAGTTCTATTTGCTGATGGTGTTTCGCTGTTTTCTTTGTTGCCCGCTTTTACTGTTGAAGATTGGGCCTTTAAGAGATATTATAAATCACTTTTAAATTCGGTTTCATTGAATTGATTGAGAAGATTTTAGAATTTTGAAGATTCAAATTCCTAATATAATTTGCAATATAGTAGCTGAGATGTAAAAAAGATTAAGTTAGATGAGATCACAGAAATAAAATTGATAATAATTTTTTTAAAATAAAAATAAAATGTCTCCTCCCACCCTCTTTCCCATCCCATTCTCCTATGGTGCTACGACTCTAACGAAACCAAAAAAAAAAAAAAAAAGATACAATTTACTATACATTTTCGGTTTGTTCAAGATGATTCATATATTTGTTTGGGATGCGGGAGAAATATATTGGCAATGTCACTAATGGAGTTTACACACCACCATTACACTACAAAAAAAACGGGTCATTAGTAGCGGTTAAAATCGCGCATTTGTAGCGGTTTCGGCCGCGACAAACAACATTTGTCACGGTTACAAAACCGCTATAAAATTGACCGAAACAAACCAATTTGTAGCGGTAAAAAACAACCGCTACTACAACAACATAAACCGCTATCAGAATCGTTGCGGTTTTAGTTGACCGCCACTATATAAGGCCAAACTGAAAGCTTATTTGCACAATAGTCGCGGTACAAAAACCGCGACAAAATGAATAAATTTTGTCGCGGTTATCTATCCGTTACTAAATATTCCAAAATATCTGGGAAAAAATTTTACTGCCAAAATATTTGTAGCGGTCAGAAACCGCTACAAATAATTCCGGCCATTTTTTTTAAAAAAAGTTTTGCCTCTATTTTTATTTTTATATTTGTAGCGGTTAAAAAACCGCTACAACAATTGATGTTATTTGTTTGAAAACATGTTACGGCGCCTCGGTATTTTGTTGTTTGTAGCGGTTATATAACCGCTACAAATGAATGAAATTGAAAAAAAAATTTAACCATAAATTGAAAAAAAAAAATTAACCATTCTTATTAATCATTTATATTTTTATTAAAAATAAATGATATTAAAATATGATATTCGATTGTATAAGATTACTATAGATATGTAAAACAAAAAGAATATATGAGTATAATAAGAAATATTTATGAGTTCATTAATATAAAACGAATTATAGAAAAAAAAAAGTGGGAAAGTAGATCGAAGAATAAGTATGTGAAAGTAGGAAAAAAGTTAAAAATCTGACAAAATCCACTTGTAAAATAAGAGAAGTTAATATCAACTGGATAGAACAAAAAACAAATATTTCGATAATCACTAGATTTTATCAAGCTGAGTGACACTTACCTCATTCAAACACCTCTCGTTGAGAAAACGCCAAAATATGAGAGAAAAACGGGGAAAAACGCGTGTAGAAAAAAGAGGTGAAGCATATTGAATGTGGTTTGGTGGGGTATTTATTTTGATGTCGGCATCTATTTGTAGCGGTTTATTTTAGTCGCAATTTTTTTTGTTTTTTGTAGCGGTTTCATTTTGCAACGGTTTTTTGTTATTAGTGGCGGTTATTAACCGCTACAATGTTTTTTTTTTTTTTTTTTAAAAAAAAAAAGGAAAATGAAGAGTAGTGATAATTTTTCTTCTCAATCTTCGTCAAGATCCCTACAAAGAAAGTTTTTATAAAAAGTTACGTGTGAGTTGGATATGGAATAAGACATATATAAAACTTTTGTGAAATGCTATTTTTAAATTTCATACGCTATATTAAAAAACGTCCGAACTATAGGTAAAGTGTCATCGCCGTCTGGGAAAAAGTTTTCGGGAAACCGCGGGCCGGAGCGGCTCACAATCGTACACGACGTTCTCACCATCGCCCATGTCGTAAAGGTCCCGAGGCTTTAAATGAACCATCATATTCCAATCCCTGTGCCTCTCATCGACGACATAATAAACCTGATGGGCCTCTGAGGCAAGAATATACGGCTCGTCATCTTCAGACTGACCAGTGTGAATAGGTCGGGAGAAATTCACTGATGTGATGCCTAAGTCGTCAGTCGTGAGTCCCCGAGACGTTGTCGTATTCGCCCACAAACACTTGAACAGCGTCACAGAGAAAAGGCGTTGGTAAGTTATCGACCACATCAACCAGTTTTCCATAATACGGGACGTCACCGAACCGCATGTTCCCCGTCATCGCGCTCGCATAACTCCTCGTCCCAAACGTGCCATATACACCCGAGTTTTGGGTCAACAATCCCGATCTCGTGAAACCATGCAAAACTTGAAGCCATTGACATTGTATGCCGTAAATCTTTGGCGTGGTCAAGCGGGCCGATTGCGAGAGCTCGAATCTTTGGTGAGTGAGGGTTGTGGTCATTTATTATTCTCCTCCTAAACCAACCCCGGAATTCTCTCGTGGACCTTTCTATCAATTTCGAATGATGTCTGTATGGATCCTTAGGCGACGCTTCACATGACTCCCGAATTCCCCGCAATTAAACATGCGATGACGAGCAAGAAATGTGCCTATAAAATGTTAGGAAACATATAGGATAACATATATATATATATATATATATCTCTGTACAATCCTTACTGAAGGTACGGTTCAACTTTAGTGCAATTGATCAAGACATGTCTATGTGCTTGAAACTTCTCAAGTGTCGTGAGTTTGAAGTTCTCACATCCGCCAACTGGTTTACCAACACGAGGGAATAACAACTCTCAAGCTGATGACTCTGGCTCTGGCTCAGGACAATCGTCCACACGAGGCGGTCGGTTGAATGACGTCTCAATGTCATCAAAGTACCGGAACAAAAATACAAGACCTCATCCCTAAGATAACCTTCGCTATTGAACCTTCGAAGCCACGCCTTATTCCTCACGTAAGATTTTAGTTTCCCAAGAAACCTATAAAGTAATGAGGAAAGATGTCGATACATCAATGGTTAAACATGTGACTAGGAAGTAATATAATGCTGAAGTAATTAATTTTAAAAGAGTACCTCTCAATAGGATACATCCATCGGTAGTGAATCGGGCGAAAGCTTTGTGTCGTGAACAAGATGTACTTGTCAGTGTGAACCATGACCGTGAAAAATGAAGGAGGAAAGATCATCTCCAAATGGCACAGCGTAAGAATGATTTGTCATTGCAAATGGTCGAGCTCCTCCACGATCAACACCTTCGAACACAACTTCCGAAAGAAAGTACAAAGCTCGACCAAAACGATCGACACATCGAGAGGCGTGTATTTTTTATGGCCGGTGAAGTAACTGCTGCATAAGCACATGTGAGTCATGACTCTTCAGACCAATAACCTTTCGAGCTTGTACGTCCACACATCATGAAATGTTGCTTGAATACCCGTCAGGAACTTTTATTTTCTTCAAAGTGGCGAGGAAGATTTCCTTATTCGGTTTTGTCAAGGTGAATTTTGCCGGTTGAAATCTGCCATGCTCATCCGGCTACGCGTCTGCACGAACCCCCATCTCCTGTAAATCTTTCCTCGCTTGAAGATGATCTTTTGACTAGCCTGGTTCGTTCATAATCGTATGCAACACATTGTCGCACGCATTCTTTTCAATGTGCATGACATCCAGACCGTGTCGGAGCAAATTATCTTTCCAATACGGAAGAGCGAAGAATACGCTTATCTTCCGCCATTGTTGGTCGCGGAACCGAAGCCCCGACTGTCTTTGTCCCGCTTTGCTTGGATCGTCTTTTTTCCCATACTCAAAATCAACATCCACAATTTGCTCTATGATTTCTGCACCGGATAATATGCGAGGAGGTCCTCTTTTTTCCTGTTGCCTATTGAAACGATTGCGTTGCAACCTAAACCTGTGCGTAAGATTGAGAAACCTCCGATGACCCATGAAGCACCACTTACGACTGTGGGGAAGGCGCACTGAATCAGAGTCAAAATTGCAAGCCGAACACGCAAGGCCGGTATGCACATTCCACCCGGATAATGTTCCCAGGTCCGGGAAGTCACCGATAGTCCACATCAACGCCGAACGCAAGTTGAACGGTGGATTCTCGTGCGCGTCATACGTCTCACGCCTACATTCCACAACTCCACCAACTCATTGATCAGCGGTTGTAGATACGCATCGATGTCATTTCCTGGTGCCTTTTTGCCTGGAATGCTCATTGACATAATGAAGGAGCTTTGTTTCATACACATCCAAGGGGGCAAGTTGTAAGGTATCAAAACAACTGGCCATATACTATAACTTGTGCTAAGATTCCCAAACGGATTGAAACCATCGGTCGCCAAAGCAAGACGAACATTTCTAGGGTCCGCCGCGAAATCAGGAAAGTCTGAGTCGAACACTTTCCATGCTTCACCATCTCGTGGATGTCTGAGTTTACCATCTTCGTTCTTGTCGGCTTCATGCCACCTCGTATGCTCACTGCCTTAGACGACATAAACAATCTTTGTAAGCGAGGTTTTAAAGGAAAGTACCTTAGAATCTTTGCGGGTTTCTTCTTCCTTTTTCCCTTTCTCGAGCAGTCCCGAACCTCGAAGTGTGACACTTCTTACAAGTCTCCCTCCGAGCGTCCTCCCCCAATAAAGCATGTAGTCGTTGGGCGGGCATCGATTTTTTCGTAGTCCAATCCTAATCAGATTATCTTCTTGGCCTCGTAGAAGGTTGTGGGAATGTCCGCGTCGGGGAAAGCATCTCGTAGTAATTCCGGAACATCGACATCGCCTTATTAGTGATCCCACACATGCACTTGATATGGTACAATTTGATCAGAAAGGATAATTTTGAGTATTTCTAACAACCTTCGATATCCACCGTAAATCCGGTGGAACGAGAAGACGACGGTCGGGGGTACCCTTGTTCCTGCTTGTTGTCCTCATCGAGAAACCGCTCCGCCTCCGCTATGGGAATCTCAATCTCGATCTCGTCATCATCACCATTGAGGATGTCCTCAAGCGACGTACTTGCGCTTCATTGTCCACCTACGGTCTCTTGTAGGGTCTCGGGGGTTTGGGATTGGCTCATTTTCAAAGAGCCCATCAAACTCATTCCCAACCCGAGGGGGCCGTGGGTGGACATTTATCTCGAGAGGGTGAAGGGGAAAATTTATCTGAGGGGGCTGAAGGGGGATATTTATCTGAGGGGGCTGAACGGAGACATTTAAAGGCCTATGCCCTCTCCTACGGCCTCCTCTACTGCTACTACCCCTGATAGGCCTTTTCGGGGGTTCAACTACTTTCTCTTTTCCCTTGTCGTGAGAAACCATGATGTGAAAAGTAAAAGTACAAGGGTGAAAAGTGAAAAGGTGAACGATGCGCGTGAATTTTGAAAGTGAATATAAAAACCGCTACGTTTAGTAGCGGTTAAACAAAGTAACCGTTACAAAAGTTAATGATTTTGTAGCGGTTTAATAAAGACCGCTACCCCAACCGCGACAATTCTTTCACATTTGTCGCGGTTATGAGTAACCGCTACAAAATGAAACGACCATTCAACTTCTGTAACGGTTCTTGAGGTAAACCGCTACAAAATAATTAATCTGTAGCGGTGATTTTGTAACCGCTACTAATTTAATAAATTTTTTTTTAAAAAAAAATCCAAACTAATTAGTTTAGCGATAAACTAATTAGATTGGAATTTTTCCTTATTCCAAAAAAATATTCTCAATTGTTTTCTTTAAATCAGGAATAACAGGTTTATTGAAATTTCTCTAAAAGAGTCGATCTTAATTAATTTAGGAATAATAAAATTTAGGAATAATAAGTTTACTGAAGATTCAGTTTCATTATAGCCACCGATGTTCCAAGAAAAACTCACTGACTCATTTTTATCAGAGATATTTTAACAGAAACAACGGTGGCTATAATGGATCCAATCTCCAGTGGCATGTTAGACATATTTATAGGAGTAGAAGTCTTCAGGTCAATAGAATATCTGAATCGGATTGTCACGAAGGAACCTTTTTCGGCTTGAACGATGAGAAGACAGAGAAAATATCTGCGGCACTCATCTCCGAGATCGGTCTTTGCAGATATATGCCCGTCTTCTGTTTTTGAGAACAAAGCCAAGAATGCTCTTTCAGCGACAAAGCCAGATTTAGAATATTTTTGAACATTATAATTGTTGTACCGATGCAATTGGTTATTTATACAATAAAATTTGTAGCGGCTATCGTGAGAACCGCTACCAAATTTGAAGGTTTGACACGGTTAACGTGTCGCTTTCTTCTAACCGGGACAAAGGTGTGTCATTTCGTGATTTGGTAGCGGTTATTTTGACATTACCGCTACGAAATAACATGACGGACTTCACTTACCATAACGCGCCAAGGCTGGCGCCATATTTGTAGCGATTGGGTTTTGTGAACCATGACAAAAAATGAAGCAAAATGATCAGCATTTTGGCGGCAATGTTTCCATTACTAATTTGTGACAGTTGTGGTTTAAACCGCTACTAATCTGTTAATTTGTGGCGGTTTTTCTTGACCGCTACAAGCTCACCGCAACAAACGTTACGTTTTTTTGTAGTGTTATACCTATGCAATTTGAGAAAGATGATTATTGAAGATATGTCAAACTTCAGGTCATTGTTTTCGGTAATAATTGCCTCATTAATGTCACTATTAGAAGAATTGGTAGTCTTGGGTTGTGATAAGCTGGAGGATATAGTAATGGAAGAGGTAGTAGATGGTCATGATCATATGAATGCTTATTCTATCTTTCCCAACTTACGCACAATTGAAATCAACAAATGTGACAACTTGGAATATGTATTTCCAGCTTCTTGTTCTAGAAACTTGGTGCACTTGGAATCTGTGCTTATCTCAGGAGCTAGTCAGTTGAAATACGTGTTTGGAAAATCTTGTGGTGATAATAACTCACCTAACCAGAACCATAATACTAATCATATTGATCTCTCGGCTCTCAACAAACTATGCCTTAAAGAAGTACCAAATATGGTTAGTATGTGCCCTCCAAACTATTACATGAAAGCATTGTCTCTATAAGATATCAATTTGGATGGATGTCCACAACTTCCTATAAACTCTTTTATAGATTTATCGGTGGAGGTGCGAGAAAGGGCAAGAGCTACTCTCAAGAAAAAAGGTAATTAATTATTTTTCTAATAGTTTAGTTCATCGATTGATATGCGTGTATGTATTGCTTCAATCTTTGATACTAACCCCCACACACATATATCCCCTCAGATACAGGTAATAGGAATACAGTTATGCAATTTGAAGCATCTTACCTTAGTATTCATGGAGATGGAAACAATGTATGATCTTGAAAGACTTCAAATAGCAAGTCCTGTGGATTCAAGTTTGGAAACCCTGTGTTTGGAAGACTTGAATATGTTAAGAAATATATATGTCGGACCAAAACATCTTCATTTGAGTTTTCAAAATCTTTCCAAGCTAATAATTTATAGATGCCATCAAATAAAATTTATCTTGTCCCTACCTATCTTAAGAAGCCTACCATATTTGAGATCTCTTTGGGTATCAGAATGAGAAGAGCTAGAGCGCATCATTGAGGATGATGAGGATGAATGTTCTTTCCCAAATCTCCATTTTATTTTTGTGAGAGACTGCGAGAGTTTGAAATGTCTATTCTCTATCTTCACATGTGGTAGCCTTCCACTGCTCTCCGGATTGTTTATGTAAATGGAGCTATATACCCAAGAGGGGGGGTGAATTGGGTATTTTAAAAACTTTTCAGAATATGCTCTTGTTTTGAGGTAATGAAACCAGAGATAAACAAAGGAGGAAGGGAAGGAAAGCTTGCACAAGAGAAATTATCCCGGTTCGGTCTTATCTTTGACCTACATCCAGTCCCAAGTCACACTTGGGATTTTCAATCCACTATACTCACAAACCGATTACAAACTCGTACTCAAGAGTAGTTCTCTCTCTAGAACTCACTCCCCTTACAAGTTGTAATCAATACACCCAACCACTAAGTCCCCGACTTATGGTTATCTCAATCAATAAATGATTTACAGATAGAACTCTCTCTCGGAAAGCGAGATAAAATGAACACTGAAGTGCAAGTATCAGATTGATACAATATAGATGAAAGCTGAACACAATAAATAACAATCAATGAATTTTCGCTCTCAGTAGTTGTGTCAACTTGAGAAGGAGTTAATGCACTCTATTTATAGGTAGAGAACATTAAATGACCGTTGTATGATGAATCCAACCGTTGTAGGTGATTAGCATTAAGTCGGTCATCTTCTCTAAACTCCGCTAATCCAGATGCTTGATATGGTCGATGTGGAACTCGAGGATTTTCCCGTTGGAGAAGAGTTTGCTTGATGAAGAAAGTGTTTTTGAACGTTGAGAACTCGTGCTCGAGATGGATTAACCAAAAGGATGTTAATTTCTTCAAGTGCAATAAATGCTCGACCACTTTTTGCTTTTTCCCTTGATCTTCATTAATTTTCATCGTGCTAACCGAAATCCACTAAATAAACTTGTTAAACATATCTGGGATCATAAGTGAATGATTCATGAAAGCAATTGGAACAAACAAGAGTGATTCATGAATTCGTATAATTCAAAACTTAGTTTTTTACGTTGCATACTTGCGGTTTGTTCTTGTAAACTCGAGTATGGCACTTTGTTCACAAGTGACCAAACCGCGATATCCAATTGGATACTCGAGTTTCCATTTTTCGAGAGGCAAGCCATCGTGTCTTGTATTTGAAAGACAAGACCTATACTCGAGTTTGCCTATGCAAACTGCGATATTGGTTTAATTTGAAAAACCCATTTGCTCTCTGGAAGTCCAATACTCGAGTTTGGAAACGCAAACTGCAGTATTGACTATTCAATACTCGAGTTTGGTTTTGGAAACCGCAGTTTTGACTTCGCTTGAAAAACTTGGTTTGCTTCTGGAAGTCCAATACTCGAGTTTGGTTTTGGAAACCGCAGATTTTGACTTCGCTTGAAAAACTTGGTTTGCTTCGGAAGTCCAATACTCGAGTTTGGTTTTGGAAACCACGGTTTTTGATCGTCAATACTCGAGTTTGCAAATGCAAACTGCGGTATTGAATAAGTTGGAAAAATCCTTTGATTCACAAGAAGTTGGATACTCGAGTTTACCCATGCAAACTGCGGTATTGACCATTCAATACTCGAGTTTGCCTATGCAAACTAAATATCGACTTTGGCTGAAAACTTGGTTGCTTTCTGTATGGCCTTTACTCGAGTTTGCCAAGCAAACTGCAGTATTGGCTGTCCAATACTCGAGTTTGCAACTTTCAGAATGTTTTTAAAACAACTTTGCAAACTTCAAACCATGTTTTACATTTGTTGTTAATCATCAAAACATATTGAGAACTAACAGTTTATAGATAGTGCGCCAGAGCTTGAGCAAGTATTTGAAAGGAAGCACGGCACCACACAAGAGTTGGACATCAAGCATGTCTTCCCAAAGCTATTTGTGACACTTCTTTGAGATCTTCCAAAACTTCATACTATCTGCTTTGCAATTGATTTCCAAACCGTCCAGATCCGTCAAGTAGTGAGATGTCCCAATATCTCTTTAACTTCAGCTGATAATGAGTTCCTTGCCAGTAAGCACCCAAATGGTTAATTAATTATTTACAATTGCTACATACGTACTTGATATGATTTTTCTCATTACCTTTTACATTTGGAATTGTTTTGTTTGGTTAGGTTATCGGGACTGGTTGGAAAAATCTGAGGGTTTCACGCGCAACATGAAAGAACTTGATTTTTTTGAACTGATTCTTAATGTAAGTACCAAAATAAAATGGCCTGATCGAATAACAGAAATAGCAAAAGGAGACAGTTAAATTGACCATTCATACGCGAAACTTGAATTTATCAAGTTCACCCATAGAAGCATAAATTAATTCATTGAATCCACAATTGTCTTCTACCATTGTTCATTAATGAATGACTTCAAAGCTACAATACATTCTTTGCAACAAGAAATCCAAATTGTTTTATCTTCCTTCTGTTGGGTTAATGTGCTCTTTAGTCACTTAAACCCAATAAGGCTTAATTGAGACTACAGCCCAAGAACTCTATGGCCCATATGGTTTAGGGTTAGGTCTTGGGTGTAGTAGCATTTAAACCTACTTTCACCTGCTTGGAAAAAAGACGCACGCATAAGGAGGCTCTCATAAAAAACAAACTTAGAGGCAGACGTTCATCATCTGAACGGTTGCCCACACAACCATCTCATTCCCCTCGAGAGATAGTCTGGAAGATCGATCATAGAGCGGACGACGACTATTCGTGGAGAGGCTTTCGATCATTTGCATCTTTCCGAGTTAATCAAAATGATGAAGGTTTTAACTTTTCCTATATCGCGTGGTACGATACGCTTTCGCGTTTCGATTAGAATCCTACAATTGGCATCGAGCCAATGGCGATAAGGAAAAGAACCGAGTTTTGATATTAATTTAAATTTCATGTGATTCTTTTCAAAAATTATTTTTTTTGTTGAAAATATGGCATCTTTTTTCTATATTTGTTATTTATTTCATGGTAGTTATTCGTTTATAATTCATCTTTGGTATTAGTTTTAATTTCAATCGGTTAATCGCTTTAATCCATGGTTAGATTTTCTCGTGTAATTCTTGATTTGTAACAAGGAGGCTAATCCCATATGATTAGGTTTCCTCGTTGCTTTTTTTTATTTTAATTTTTTTGGAATTTCTATGTATTTTGGAATTTCGTAAAAGTTGGAGATCAAGAAACTGCCGAAGAAGATGAGCATTCAACACCTGTCAAACACTTTTCGTGGACCTCTTGGACCTCGGATTTGGACGATCCATATATGAATGGAAAGAGGACGGCAAGACGAGCAAAGTGGTGGCTAGGGTTCCTCTTTTGTGTCCTAGGGTTTCTAGCTAGTTTTGGGCTTTTGGGACCATAGATACCCTAAAGGGGCTTGAGAGCAGATGCTATGAAATTTTTGGACGAAAGAGGAATTCCAAAGTTGTAAATTTTATTTTTAAATATTTATAGGAAAGCCGTGGATTAAAGTTATTTGTTTAATTATTTAATGCTTTTATTGAATTGTATGAATTATATTTATGATTAACATGATGTTTGTAATAACATGTCATATAGAATAGGAAGATGCCATATTGTTGCATAATCACATGTCATAATAGCATAATAACTATTATGTTTTCAATCGACTAGTATGATAGTTATTATGCGAGATTATTTAGGTTATCCACTAAATTAATTATCAATTATTATGATTTTAAATTAAAATCTAGAATAATAATTGGATTAATTAATTATGGAATTAAAATCTAGATAAATAATCTAGGAAATTTCCTAAGAGAATTGTATTTTTGAGAGTAATTTGTGGGTTATTTAAAATGATCATGTGAAGCACACTCTACCAATCATGACTAGATTTTAGATACCTAATGATTTCAATTAAAGTTGTTGATCTCAAACAAAGAATACTCTAAAATGAACAAATTCTTAGAAATTAAAAAATTCTAAATTTAAAATATTGAATGGGTGAAGGTTTTAAATTAAGCTTTTAATTTTTAAAACCTACGAGCCCCAATTGTGGGCTTATTAGTGAAATGATTATCGCAAGCCCCATCGGATAAGGATAAATCGGATTTCGCTAGATTAAACCCTAATACTTTCAAAATTTTAGTAAAGTTTTTGTACGGCCCATCGTCGACAACACTTAGACACTAAAGATAATTTTGAAAGTAAACAATGGTTAAATACATTCAACTTTGGTAAAATTGTTAACTCTCCCATCGAGGCTCGCAATGGAACCCCGAAGGCCCAAACTAACAATATTAGTTTTACAAGAATCTTGCCCATCGTAAGCCTTGTAAAGTTAACTAATGGATTGTTAAACAATAAACAAATAGTAGTTGTTAGAATCTACTAGCGATATATCTGTTTGTTGTTAACTATAAGTTTGTAATTAGTGTGTTTTTCTTTTTCCTTATTTTCGGAAAAATGTCTTCATTCAATCCTTTAGCTACAATCTTGAGCCAAAAACCTATGGATGGTACAAACTACAAACAATGGAAAACTAATTTGGATATTGTTCTTCAAGATGAAAAGCTCAACTTTGTTCTCACTACCCCTATGCACATGCCGCTGCCACCTTGGCTGAGATGCATTTGATGCAATTCGGACTCGATTTTAGCGGAGAGAAGGAAAGATGGGAGAAGGCGAATGTGTCGGTTCATTTGCTACATTTTGGCCGATCTCGCCAATCACCTTCGGGAGCAAGTGAGCGGGATTGAGAGTGGAGCAACAATGCTCCGGACTCTTGATGGCATGTTCGCTACGCCTAGCCGACTCTGCTAGGCAAAATGCGTTGAATTCAATCGGCAAGACGGTGATGTCGGAGGAAGTGTACGGGATCATTGTCTAACAATGATAGCGAACTTCAAGAAGGCTGATGACCATGGTATCAAGTTTGAACAAGAAGTAAAAGTTGACCTTCTCTTACAATCACCGCCTTGCGAGTACTTCAATCAATTCAAGATGAATTATAATATGAACAAGATGAATCTTGACCTTACTCAACTGATGCACGATCTTGAGAGTCTTGAACAGATCTCTAGTCAAGCAGGGAAGTGCATTTTTTGCTGGTGAAAGTTCTATGAAACCTAAGGGGAAACCCAAGGGAAAGAACAAGAACAAGAAAAAGAAGAAATCGTGGTACTCCGAGTTGCCAAAACAGTTGCAATGAAGCGGCCAAAAGGAAAGTGCTTCAAGTGCGAGACAAAAGGGCATTGGAAGAAAAATTGCCCACAAATGAATAAACCAGGTATGGGTAATTTACATGTGATTGAGGCTTGTTTAGTGGAGAATCACGATTATAAATGGATCGTTGATTCGGAGCCACTAACCATGTTTGTTACTCTTTGCGATGGTTCAAACATAGCTTGCACATCGTAAGTAAAGGACAAAGAGATTTGAAGCTTGAACTCGGGAGCTTGTGTGCCGCACTAGTAGTGGGACAAGTTATTTTATCTTTTGATAATTACAAAACTTTGGTTTTAGAAGATTGTTTATTTATTCCAGATTTTAAGAGGAATTTAATTTACGTTAGTTGTTTGGATAAACATGGTTTGACAATTCAGTTTAATTCCTCAGTTTCAATATTCTTTTATTTGTTCTGGTGTAAAGTTTAATGGTCTTTATTTCCTTAGTCATGTTCCCTGTGAAGTTAATCATGTTGAATTAAAAGATGTTGAGCATATTAATTCATCAAAGAAAAGAAAAGTTTCCAATGAAACTTATCTTTGGCATTTGAGATTGTCATATTAACTCTAACAGATACAAGGTTTGGTCAAAAGTGGGATTTTAAAATCCCTAAACTTTGAACCGATACCAGTATTTGAATCCTGTTTAGAGGGTAAAATGACCAAGAGATCTTTCAAGGCCAAGGGAACACGTGCCACACTTCAGCTAGAATTGGTACATACTGATGTATGTAGACCGATAAATGTCCAAGCCAGAGGTGGCATCAGTATTTCATCACATTTACTGATGATTACTCTAGATTTGGACATGTGTACTTGATGCGTCACAAGTCTAAAACTTTTGGAAAATTCCAAGAGTTCAAGCCGACGAGAAAAACATATTGGTGTTCAAATTAAGACTTCTTCGATCTGATCGAGGGAGTGAATACCTATCTGGAGAGTTCGGTCTTACGACCAAAGAGTGGATAGTTTTACAATTATCTTCTCCAAGGACACCCCGAGAACGGAGTTGCTTTGAAAGGAGAAATAGAACCCTTTTAGAAATGACAAGATCTATGCTCGGTTATTCATCTCTTTCGATTCATTCGGGGATATGCCTTAGAAACAGCTATGTATCTATTGAACTTAGCTCCGTCCAAGTTGGTTTCAAAGACACCAATAGAATTGTGGAAAGGGTGTAAGCCCACCATGAATCATATTCGGATTTGGGGTGCTCCGGCACATGTCTTGAAACAGAAACCAGATAAGATGGACTTGCGTACTGAAGTATGCATGTTCGTAGGCTATCCTAAAGGAACCAAAGGTTGGTTGTTTTATAGTCCAAAAGAAAAGAAGGTCATAATGAGCACTCACACGACTTTCTCAGAGGAGGACTATATGGCAAATTATAAGCCGAGGAGTAAGGTTATTCTTGATGAGCTAGTCTCGATCAAGTTTCACCACAACCTCAAGCGGTTCCGCTTTTATTCCCGTGGTTGTTCAAAGAGGGGAAAATGTACTGAACATACACAGAACCAAAGACAAACCGAGTTCAGCATGATGATGAACTTAATGAAGAACAAAATCATGAATTGGTTGATCCACTTAATGAGGGTCATCATCTAGAAATAGTTAACCCACAAAATGTGGACCCCCGTAGATGCATAACATCAAGTGCGACAAAGTTGTAGTGGGAGATTGATTCGTAAACCTGCAAGATATCTCTTGTTGGGTGAGTCAAATCAGGATGACATCATTACAGAAGATGGTGATCCCATAAGTTATGACAAGCACTAGGAGATGTTGATGCTCAGGAATGGCTTGACGCTATGAATCGTGAAATGGATTCTATGTATACCAACTCAGTTTGGTCTCTTGTAGATGCACCTACAGGGGCAAGACCCATTGGGTGTAAGTGGATTTACAAGAGAAAGAGAGGATCAAACGGGAAGGTTGAAACCTTCAAAGCTAGATTGGTGGCAAAAGGGTACTCCTAAAAAGAAGGTGTGCATTATGATGAAACTTTTTCGCCGGTTGCCGTGCTCAAGTCCATCCAAATTCTCTTAGCTGTTGCAGCAAATCTTGATTATGAGATTTGGAAAATGGATGTCAAAACTGCTTTTCTAAATGGAAATTTGGAAGAGGAAATCTATATGCAGAAACCAAAAGGGTTTATAGCCAAAGGTCAGGAAGAAATGGTATGCAAGTTGCAAAGGTCCATTTATGGACTTAAGCAAGCATCCAGATCATGGAACATCAGATTTGATCAAGCCATTGAGTCTTATGGCTTTGAGAAAAGTCCTAATGAGCCGTGTGTGTATAAAAGGATCCAAGGTAATGCGGTATCTTTTATGGTACTTTATGTGGATGATATACTCCTTATCGAAAATGATACATAAGTATTGTTAGGCATAAAAACTTGGTTGAGCAAGCATTTTGATATGAAGGACCTGGGGGAAGCCAATTATATTCTTGGTATTAAACTCTTACGAGACCGAAAGAATAGGGTTTTGGCATTGTCCCAGGCTAAATACATTGACAAAATACTTGCCAGGTTTAGCATGGAGAATTCCAAGAGGGGAATTATACCCTTCAAGCATGGAATTCATCTCTCTAAGAAGCAATCTCCTAAAACTCCTGAGCAGAGAGAACACATGAGTAGGATACCTTATGCTTCAGCAGTAGGTAGTCTCATGTATGCTATGCTATGTATCAGACCAGATATCTGCTATGCAGTGGGAGTAGTAAGTCGGTACCAATTGGACCCTAGAGAGAAACACTGGGTAGCGGTTAAACATATACTCAAGTACCTACGGAGAACAAGAGATTATATGTTGGTCTACTCAAGTGGGAGTCTTGAAACTATTGGTTATACGGACTCAGATTTCCAAGGAGATATTGACTCAAGAAAGTCCACCTCGGGATATGTGTACACCCTTAATGGCGGTGCCATTTGTTGGAGAAGTGTAAAACAATCATGTGTGGCTGACTCACACAGTAGGCCGAGTATGTAGCCGCTTACGAGGCATTTGTAAAGGAAGCTGCATGGTTAAAGAAGTTCCTAATGGACCTTCAGGTGATACCAGATGTTAATTGTCCTATCACACTTTACTGTGACAACAGTGGGGCGGTAGCACAGTCCAAGGAACCATGGTGTCACAAGAGACAAAACACATAGAGAGGAAATACCACTTGATCCGAGAAATAATTAAAAGAAGAGATACATTGGTAGCAAAGATAGCATCAGACGAGAACCTTGCTAACCCTTTTACTAAGAGTTTGCCTGAACGTGTGTTCGAGAGGCATGTTTCATCTATGGGTGTTAAGAGGATTCCAGATTTGCTATAGCTTTAGGTAGTTGTTATTTCACTTTGTTATTTTGTGCTTTTTGAGCAAGACATTATGGCATTGCATTTTTATTTGTTAATAAATGAGGTGTTTTTCATTTATTTCGCACACTATTTACAAACTCTAAGGTCCAGATCAATTGTGGAGTATATGATCATATGAATACGTTCATAGAGGAGATGGTCATACGTTCTCACAATTGATGAATTGGTTCACAGCTATTAAATTAAGTTGAGCACTTTATTTAGGCTGCAATATTTTATGAAATGTTTTTGTCCGAATCATTATAAAATATTGGTGTGAGTTAATACTTACATTGAATGGATCAAGGAGATATTTGATTAAGGTTGTTCTTTCTGTCATAAGGAATCAAATCTCCAGATAACTATAGTCATGTAGTTGCTCTTAATCCTGAGTTTATTTTAAATAGGTAGTCGAATAGTTTTCATTCTTTGATTTACCAACGGGTGAGGTTTGATCTATATGACAGCCAACAACTCAGTATTTTGGGATTGAGACTGTTTGGTTATCGGTGTTTATGAGATAAACAACATGAAATTTATAGGAAATGTCCCCTTGATATGTTTCGGTACACTGGATATTGAAGACACCGGCCGGTGCATGTAATCCATTAGAGAAACTATTAAAGTCAAGGAAATAAATAATTGATTGGGTTCTGAGAAAAAACTAGTCAATCAAGTTATAGACATTCTATAAAGGGGTAATCACTACTAGAAAAAAAACGTGAATAGTGACGGAATTTGCGACGGAAAATTTTCTGTCGCAAATTTTAAGATATTTGCGACGGATTTACAATTCCGTCGCAAAAAAGGCCGTTTTGCGACGGAAAATAAATCCCTCGCAAACCGGCTTCTAAGATTAGCGACGGAATCCAAATCCGTCGCTAATCTTAAGGGGATTTGTGACGGATTTGGATTCCGTCGCAAATCCCATTAGGGATTAACGACGGATTGGGATTCCGTCGCTAATCCCTTAGGGATTTGCGATGGATTTATATTCCGTGGCTAATCCCTTGGGATTAGCGACGGATTTGGATTCCGTCGCTAATCCCCTTAAGGGATTTGCGACGGATTTATATTCCATCGCTAATCCTAGGGGATTAGCGACGGATTTGGATTGCGTCGCTAATCCCTTTAGGGGTTTTGCGACGGATTGATAATCCGTCGCTAATCCCCTTATGGGATTTGCGACGGAACGAATTCCGTCGCTAATCCCTTTAGGTTTTGCGACGGAATTTAAATTCCGTCGCTAAATCATTTATAATTTCCCAACCCTCTCTTCCTCCTTCACTTTCACGATTTCGCGTCTCGGGCTCTTCGTTTTCCCTCGGCTCTTCATCATCCGTCCTCCACCTCCACTGTGCCACCGCGCCGCTGCCCCTCAGTTTCTGTCGCCGCCCCTTCCAGTCTCTGCCGTCACCGGTTTGCCGGGTAAGTTTGTTTACTTTTTTTCAGTTTTTTATCATATATTTTAGATAGTTGCGAATGGACATGTCTGTTTGTAGTTTATACACTTGATTGAGATTCTTTGGTATAATACTTTGATTATATGTACTTGTGTCGCTTTTATAGTTTGGTTTGAAATGTTTTTGATTATTTACTAAATTCATTTTTATTTTTCTTCTTGTTCCTATTTTATTATCGATTATTCGATCGATTTATTCAAAGATGTCTAATTTTGAAATCCATCATCATACTATTTTTTAATATTTGATTTGAAAGGGAAATTGTTTAATATTCCTTTTTTTATAAAATTAATTTAATATTCCGTTTTATTATTTGTTCGATTCAAAATTAGCGTCATCCTTTTTTAATTTCTTGTTTGAATGAAAAATACAATTTCAAAATTTCGTTTGATTTTTTTTTTGATTATTTACTAAATTCATTTTAATTATTGCTTCTTGTTCCTATGCATTGTTCCCCACTTCTCTTGTTCTTCTAAATTCTGTCTTGGTATCATAGCGACTGTGTGTGTGTGTGTATATATATATGTATGGATGCGTGTGGATGAAAGAATTGAAGGAAATATCAACTCTCTCTTTATGTGTGTGTCGTCCTTGTGTATGTTGTTGTTTTTTTTTTTTTTTTATGGTTTAATTTCTTACCCTATCTTTGTCAATATTTATCTTTCCTTGTGTAATTTTGTTTTGTTTATCATTCTTTCAAGGGAAGGAGATCCTTATAATAAGAAGTGGAGAGAGTAATCCATCTTCACTAGATTCTATTTGTAGCTATACCTTATCGTCTTGCTAAAGATTTTTTTAATCCACTATTTTATATATATATATATATATATATAAAATATTATTGCTCCTATTTTAATGAAAAAATCAGTAAAAATGGAAAGGGGTTATGTGTTAATTTAGCAAGAACGTGATTAAAAGCTTTTCGTTTTTATCAAATGAAATCATTTGCATCTTTTTCGTTTCTTTCTTTTTTTTGACAATAATTGCTATCGATAAAGAATGTTGATTAAATTATGAGAATCTCTGCTTTTGAACCACATATTATTTTGACCAGATGATTGATTAAATCAATATTAAAAAAATTTCAAATTTTTTTTAAAAAATCAAAATTTATAAAAATTAGAAAAATAATAATTTTTTTTAAATTAAAAAAAATATTCGAATTTAGCGACGGATTGAAAATCCGTCGCTAATCCCGAGATTAGCGACGGAAATCCATCCGTCACTAATCTGCGGGATTAGCGACGGATTGAAAATCCGTCGCTAATCCCTTGCAGATTAGCGACGGAAATCCATCCGTCACTAATCTGGCGGGATTAGCGACGGATTTAATTTCCGTCGCTAATTAGCGACGGAAATTAAATCCGTCGCAAAATTTGAAATTTGCGACGGATTTAGAGTTTTCCGTCGCAATTGCGACGAGGTTTTTTGCGACGGACGAAATCCGTCTCAAATTTCGTCGCTAACTCATTTAGTGACGGAAAAATCCTTTTTAGCGACGGATTTTTTCCGTCGCTAAAACTAATTTTTTTTGTAGTGAATGCATATTCCTGTTATAAGTGTCATTATTCTTGGAGATCACGTTCGGGCTTTTAGTGGAGTAGCACCGAACTAGATAATCTTCGTAGATTATCATGAGCCTTGGTGAATGACAAATGGTAGATCCCCGGGCTAGCTCGAGACAAGGGATGGGGTATATTATCGATGATGATGGCTTATGGGCTACATGGTCTTGGGTTTACGAACTCAAGTTTGTATCTTAAAGAGCAAGTGAGAGATTGTTGGGTTAATGTGCTCTTTAGTCACTTAAGCCCAATAAGGCTTAATTGAGACTACAGCCCAAGAACTCTATGGCCCATATGGTTTAGGGTTAGGTCTTGGGTGTAGTAGCATATAAACCTACTTTCACCTGCTTAGAAAAAAGACGCACGTATAAGGAGGCTCTCATTAGAAACAAACTTAGAGGCAGACGTTCATCATCTGAACGGTTGCCCACACAACCATCTCATTCCCCTCGAGAGATAGTCTGGAAGATCGATCATAGAGCGGATGACGACTGTTCGTGGAGAGGCTTTTAGATCGCTGCATCTTTCCAGGTAATCAAAACGATGAAGTTTTAACTTTTCCTATATCGCGTGGTACGATACGCTTCCGCATTTCTGATTAGAATCCTACACCTTCATGCAAGCACATACTACTAGTGACAGTAACCCAGCTTGAACAGAAAGAGAAGCTAATGATTGGACAAAGTTCACATCGAAAAGGAGCAGCCATGACTCTTTTATCAGAAATTCACAAGACTCAAACAAGGGAAGCAGAATTGAAGGAGCAAATCTCTAAGTTACAGGCTGAATTGCAGAGCAAAGAAGAAGAAATTAAAGAGTGTGAGGTCAAAATGTTGTCTCTTGAAGAGCAAAAGAAGAAGAGTGTTTTTGACACCATTGGATTCATAAAGGAGTTAGAAGCAGTGAAGAAAGAGAGGTCTCAACTAGAGAATGTGAATTCTAAGTAGTCTTCTTGTCTAGCCAATTTAAAGAAAACATCATCGCTTTTAGGAGTTCATCTTAAACAAAAACCTTAACTACTTGCGGTTTCATTTTAATTTCCTTAATTAAAAAAAGGTTATAGATCGTAGTCGAACTTGGATTATGTACGTAGTTTGCATTTTCTATATTACCATGACAGTGATTAGTGGTTGAGCTATCCTCCCCCAAAAAAAGAGAGCATTTCTTGAGTCAAGAATTGTGGAAGAATTGTTGTTGTAAATATTAATCATAATGAAGGTTTTCTGGACTAGGTCCCATAGTTTTTATCTCTCACATTGAAGGAGTTTTCTACGTTAAAAAATTGTGTGTTTTTTGATTTATTTACTCAATCTAATTTTTTTAATATCTTTAATGTAATTTTCTGACTTATATTTTATACTCTATATATGCGTGCGTGCATGATCCTCTCTGTTTATCTCTTATACCCTGGTTTTTGGCATTACTTCCATTGCTCATCCAAGTGATGAGTTAGATATTAGAATAGCTTTTTAGATTGAAAATTATCTCCTTTTCATCTGTTTTGCCAAATAAGCTATAGAGCTTAAAGATTTTCGTCTTCTCCTTTCACAAGTTCGTGCTTCTGGTTTTTTTAGCCATTTGTTTTAAATGTAACATCAGACCTATGTTTTCCATCATAAATGTCGTCACTACATAAATAAGCACTAATTGAAGTTAGAGTCGTTTATATTGAATTAAATGTAATTATGTGCAAAATTGTCATAATTTATTAATTATTCATACAAATGATTTCTTCGACATTTGATACTACTTTATACTGGATCTTGCATTGTAGGTATTTTTAAAAAAAAATGAATATTTTGGTGGGTCAGAATTAATATTTTGAGGACTGGAGACAATTACCGAAAAGGGCCCCAAAATTTCTAAAAATTACAAATCTGTCAAAGAGACAGATAATATTACATAAAACGACCCAAATATTTTAACGATTGCATTTATGACCCACAAAAAGTTCAAAAAGTTTCACTGTAGTCCCTCCACGGCCTTTTAAACTTTGCAGAGCAGTCGTGGATCATTTAGGTCAGATTTCCTTCTTCCTTGACACACAGCGCCGTGGACCAGTTTCGGAGGAACAAAAGTTCAGAGCTCAGAACCTTGGACCTTCTCTACCTCCCTCCACCTTCACCCTTCTTCTTCCTCGCCGGCGGCTTCAACCTCCGCTACGGTTACCGGCGAACGTCGTTCCCTCACTCTCCACTACAGCCGCGGGACAGAGCTTGCCAGATCGGAGCTCAGAGGCGAGAGAGAGAGAGCTCGGTTGAGGAGAGAAAGTGGAGGTTCGAACGGCTTCCTCTCCACCATCACCGTCACCTCCATTCCTTCAACTTCTTTGCGTCGCCGGAGAGTTTCAGGTTCGAACCAGAGAACACAGTCCTCAGAGTTGAACGCTGTTAAGAGCTTGGGAGACCAGAGAGGGCTTTGACGGAGGCAGGCGCGATTTGAAGTCGGAGAGGACAAGAAACCCCCACAACCGTGTCGAGACTTACTGTCATCGCCGGAAGTCTCTCTCTCTTTACCACCGTATCTCTGTCTTCTTCACTGACTCAGATTCACAATCAAAACCACCACCGTCATCTTCAGCTTCTGTCTCTAGAGCTCCAATTCTATTTTTCTGGCTAGTCTTTGCAGTTTCCAGCGAGTTTTTGCATTTTCCTGTGAGCTTCTTTTTCCTCTTTTCCACTTTCAGATTCAGTCTTTGACCAAAAAAAAAAAAAAAAAACTTTCAGATTCGGTCAATACCTTTTTTCCATGAATTTTCAGTGTTTTGAAACGGTTAAGTTCATGTGAGGCTAATTTGATTCATGGTGGCAAAGAAAGTGGCTAGATAAGGGGGCTAGAGTTTAATGAGTTATAAAGGGGAATTTATTAGTTTTGCATTAACTAATTCATATATTTTTGGTATATATTTGTGAGATTTAGATGAATTATTATTTGTTTATGTTGAATTGTTCTTGTGTTGTTTATACTGGTGTACTTGGATTATGTATTAATTTTTTTTTTTTTTTAGATTAATGAAGTTTTGTATTCTAGTGATTACTAACGTGTGTGATGAATTTATTTCACATTGAGTGTCATGATAATGCTCTCATCAAAGAGGAAATAAGTACATTAAAATGATTTTCAAACACATATTAAGTGATTTTTAACAATTTATTTAACATGACTATGAATGCATTAGTATGATTAGTTATTAATTACATAAATTGGATTCAATGTGATTTCTTAAAGTTTTCAATTTGACTTAATGATAAATTAACTCCTAAATCATTTTAAGAAGCTAGGAAATCCATTAACTTTTCTATCAAGACTCATTTCCTTATATCCATCCAATTTTATAAAGAAAATACCAAAAAGAATAGGTTAGCATTTAATCCTTTAATTATTTATTTAAAAAAGTGAAAAATAATTTTCTTATGTTTTATTGTATTTGCATGTCATTTACATTACTTAAAAATTAATAAAAGATTCCTCAAAGGGAGAATGATCTTAAATTTATCTATACACAATCCTTAATTAAATTTTTATTATGAACCCAAAAGATATCAATATCATTTACACTCTTCTAACTAGAAAAAACAAATTGAAAAGATATTTTAAAAATTGAAAAATAAAACTGAAATTTTGTACAAAATTGATGAAAAAAATGTACTTCTTCGTTTTTTTTTTTTTTTTTTTTTTTTTTTTTTTTTTTTGGGTCTAGTACTTCTTCGTTTTAAAGTATGGTTGTCCCCCAACAAGCTTTGATGTTGGTGAAGTAAGCTTTTAACAATTTAATCATAAGGTTTTAAATTCTAATATATGTTAATACATAGTACTCTCATTTGGCCCAACAGCGCTCATATAATAACAAGGGTTAAGATGTAAAAATACACATTTACTTTTATTCGAGGACTTGTCCCATTACTAAGTACTAAGTGCACACATGATTATAAATTAGGTACAAAAATACCGTTTAACCGTTAAGTTTGACTTTTTTGATTGGATGATGACATAGCATTCCAAAGGTGAAAAAATATACATGTGGTTTATCAAGAAGAGCGCCCAATACCAAATTATTAATTTTTTAATTTAATAATTTTATCTTAATTAAAATTATTTTAGGATCTTGAAAAAATATTTCGTGTATTAACTGGTACTAAAAAGATAATCTGAAAAAAAAAATTCACGGTAGTGGACCGTACTAAAAAGTACTTTTAGGATACTAACCGATACAGAAAAAATATTTCAAGCTATTGATTGGTACTAAAAGGATACTTGACCGTATTGAATAATACTTCATAATCTTGCAAAATTATATTAGGATCATGAAAAAATATTTTAGGATCTTCGAATGGTACTAAAAATATACTTCAACATATTTTTTAAGATTTTAAAATAATTTTTCAAGATCATGAAATATTTGTCTACCCAGGTAGTATTCTCAAAGTATCTTTTTAGTAATCGGTCGATTACCTTGAAATATTTTTTCAAATCTTAAAATAATTTTTCAAGATCATGAAGTAATTTTTCAGTACAAGTCAGTATCTTGAATATCTTTTTAGCATCCAAAGATAGTTAAATGTCACCAATTTGACCCTGATTCTTAAGGTGGACAGACCGAAGCATGTTTCACAATTCCGACCTATTGGTTTGTGCAATTTCTCTTACAAAATATTTCGAAGATTATTGCCAATAGGATGAAACCACTTCTGGATTCTTGTGTTTCTCAGAGTTAAGGAGCCTTTGTTCCTGGTCATTGTATATAAGATAATATCATAATTGCTCACGAAGTCTACCATTATCTTCGACGGAAGAAATCCGGAGGTAAATATGAATTTGCTTTAAAAATGGATATGAGTATGGCCTATGACCGAGTGGAATGGGACTTTTTGGAAAACATCTTATTGTGAGTTGGTTTATGTCATAAATGGGTCTCACTGATCATGAATTGTATTAAGTCTGTTCGCCTTAATATCTGCTTGTCAGGGGAAGTTGTGAATTCTATTCTCCCTAGTAGAGGATTAAGGCAAGGGGACCCTCTCTCACTATACCTTTTTATCTTAATAGCTGAAGTACTATCATTGATGATCTCTAAGAGCCATCTGGCGGATAAGATTAAGGGAGTTAAGCTCAGTCTCGATTGCCCCGTACTTACACATACTTTTTTTTTTCAGATGATGCTTTGTTCTACATGAATGCTAGCTGTGAGACTTGTAATAATCTGGCCTACATCCTGAATATTTACAGTAAAGCATCTGGGCAGATTATTAACTTAGATAAATCTAGTCTTTTCTTTTCTAATAATACCTTCGGAGAAGTTAAGGCTATGGTGGGCTCTATATTGGGTATTCCGACAGTTGAAGACCCAGGGAAGTATTTGAGTATCCCAAGTATTTGGGGGAAAACGAAGACGCAGGCTTTAGCTTATATTAGGGAGCATGTGGTCAAGAAGATTCAAGGATGGGGAAACTCGCTTCTCTCCTTTGTGGGACAAGAAGTAATGATTAAGGCGGTTTTACAAGCTATACCAATTTATTCTATGCATTGCTTCAAATTTCCTATTCAACTATGCATGGAATTAAATCAGATATTTAATAATTTTTGGTGGGATGGGAATGCAACTAGGGATCGATTGCATTGGTAGACTTGGGATAAACTCTCTGTGGGAAAAAGTGATGGTGGTTTAGGGTTTCGAGATCTGTTGGTGATGAATAAAGCTTTGTTGGCCAAGACTGCCTGGAGAATGATGGTTAAACCAAATGAATTATGGGCTAAAGTGGTTAAAAGTGTGTATTTCCCCAATGGGAAGTTGATAGGTGCTAAGAAAGGATCAAGAGCTTCTTGGTGCTGGTCGAGTATCCTTGATGGTCGGGAATTTTTGGAGAAGGATCTGCTATGGGATGTGGGAACAGGTGCTAACATTAGAATTTGGGGGACAATTGGGTTCCTAATGCGACTTTCCCTAAGAAGCCACCTAGTAGTGATGATCCCTTCGTACTGAATGGAAGGGTCAGTGACCTCATAGTGGAAGGGACTTGGGATTTATCCCCAATCTCACAGTACTTTCAGCTGAAGTTCAACAGGCGATCTATAATATCCCTATCCACATGAATGGCCTGACTGATAAGCTTATTTGGCCCTATGCGCAAAATGGAATATATACTGTAAAATTGGGTTACCGCAATGAGAAAGGGAAGAGAAATATTGAGGTGGTTCAGGCTGGGCCCTCAATTGTCATTCCAACATCCACCTGGAAGGTAGTTTGGAAATTGAAAACAATTCCTAGAGTGCAGCATTTCATCTGGCGTACCCTGAATAGTACAACTGCTACTAAGGCTTCTCTACACCTGCGGAGAAGATCAAAGTCCTGTATCTGCTCTCTATGTGATGCGGCTGTGGAGACTATCGAACATCTCTTTTTCCATTGTCCTTGGATGTAGGGAGTGTGGTTTGGAAGGTTTTTAGGGGCTCGGCTCAATACTACTGGGATAACAAATTTCAATTCTTGGTGGTTGCAAATTATAGGTATGTCAAATTTGATTTCCCAGGATATTTCACTTATTTGTTGGATCCTATGGTACATATGGAAGCAGAGAAATGGAAAAAAATTTAATCAGGAAGATCCCAATCCTGCTGCTATTCTTAGTTTTGCTAGGACTAGTAATTGCAAATACTGGTCAGCTATGGTAATAAATTCTGATGCTGTTGCCAAGTCGAATTCTAGTGCTAGTGTAATAATCCATTGGGTAGCTCCGACTTCTAGATATTTGAAAATCAATTGTGATGGATCTTTCTTTGCTGATTCAAATATAGCTTCAATTGGAGTGGTGTGCAGAGATAGCTATGGCATTTTTAACTGGGGTTTTATTGATAAAGTTAAATCAATTTCCGCATTTATGACGTTAAATCAATTTCCGCATTTATGACTGAGGCCCTTGCCTTGAGGAGGGCTTTGATGTTGGCTATTGACTTAAGCCTGGATATGGTTATATTTGAGATTGATTGTCTTCATCTGCATAAATGTGTTGTTGCAAGGTCTTCTGATCTAGCTAATTGGAGATGTAGGAGTATTCTGTTGGATATTATTAGTTCTCTTAACTCCAAGGTTGGGTTTTTTGTTACTTTCACCCCTAAAACGGGGAACCGTGTGACTGAATCGCTTGCAGTCGATGCTTATAAAGAGGTGTACCCAGTAGGGTGGGTTGAGAGACCATCACCTGCTTTAAGTTCTCTTCTAACTTTGGATATACAAGAAGCTGATATTTTCAACGAGGCTGGTATCATCTCTGATCCGGTCTGAGTGGAGGCTGATTTAGATTCTTATGTTATTTTAGTTGTTTTTGTCTAGTATTGTTTCGGTTTCCTTTGGCTTTGTTTCATTTTGTCTCAGCTTCGATGCTGTTTATTAGTTGTTATGCTTGCTGTTGTTTGTTCTAGACTCTGGTTCTGTCATGTAATCTATTTCTTCAGCAATATATATATTCCCTTGAGCAAAAAAAATTTGAAGACTTCAAATGTTAATAGCTAAAATGTACTGAGCTCAGCTTCTTATATGTATCGTTAATATACTAGGATCAGTTTCCTTATATATGAAAGTCAGCAAGCTACCTAATAACATCACAACACAATAAACGAAGTAAATATGATAGGCTGAAAAACCCTTAGTTTCCGTTTCAAGCATACGGCTGACATGAAATAAAATATAGAGTAAATACCTTATTTGGTCCCTCGAAAAAATCACAGACCCATTTTTGGTCCCTCAGTAAAAATAACTCATCCTGTAATCCCTGACTACATTTGGGACACTTCACTGCATGTGTCTTCTTCAACCTGGAAGGACTAACGTGGACGATTTTTGGATTTTACAAGGATTACGGGATGAGTTATTTTTACTTAGGGACCAAAAAGGGGTCCGTGATTTTTTTCAGGGACCAAATAGGGTATTTACTCTACAGTATATCACAACAAAGTAAAGCTACACGGTTCTAAAATGTATATACTCGTTTAAAAGGTTTCAAAAAAGTAAAACTAAATAGCTTTCAAATGTATAGACTCTATTGACCATTCTCATTTTGACTGCCAAGTACTTGGATGGTTAGTTTTTTAATCTTGTTTTCATTTTTTGCCAGATTCATGACAGTTTTTTTTATTGCAGCTAACACTAATTGTATCCACCTCATGCATTCCCTTTAATTTATACTGATTAGAGCAGATTTAATTGGAATATTAGTTTTACAACTTTTATAGCTCATGAGCGAAGTAGTTATCATAATATTATTGCAACACTATTTGATGACTGATTGAGTGGGTCTCTCTACTGGGTTTTCAGCATGTTTGAGTCTAATCTGGGCCAAAATGCTTCTTGAGCTAGGCCTCAGACATACATCAATTAAATATATGACTACCGAGAAAACTTGAGCGAAAATGTGTTTCCCAACTAAATAAAGGAAGTCCTTAGGTACAAAATGATGCATATATTATGGATTAATTCTATTATGTTTAGTTATTAACATATTCTGCTTTTCTTTTCTTTTTTCCTTTTCTTTTTTGTCAACAGAAAATTCTATTAATAAACTTCACAGAAGTGATAGTTATAAAGAAGAGAAAAACAACAGTCTAAATAACAAACAACAAATATGACAGGAACAAACAGATACAACAGGAGGAAATAAATACAACAGAAACAAATAACACTACTATAAAATATGGATATTACTTTCCTAAAGGACGTCCCTATTTTAAAAAGGGGAGTAAAAAACATAGGCGGTGGCATTCTTGTAATAATATGGCTGAAAATGACCATTTAAGCGTCTTAAAATAATTTTAGGACAAAATATTTTTTGGAGTCCCAAAATATATTTTGGGACGCCAAAAACCAAGGATATTTTGGGTTTGGAGCACTGAAATATTTCAAAGTTTAGCCTTCCCTAATCGTTGCATTATTGAGTTTAACCCACACACCATCAATTCTTCAACCTAAAAAGTAACCGGGGCATGAATATCAAATATTTATTATACCACCCACTATTTACATACCACCACGATATTCATTCGTGATATAATCAATGACTCCAATGATATAATAAAAAATTGATGGACCTCATTTTTGCTAAGGATGACTTGTTATTGATAGGGTAAAACTTTAAAGTCTATAAACTCCGCAAGTATACGGGCCGTATCAAGTAATAAAGTGATAAGAAAAGTATCGTTCCCACGAGGACTTAGTATCACAACTTTAGTTAAGAATTAATTTCACAATTTCGTTTAAGTTGAGAAAACCAAATTTAATTTAATTTAGAGAAAAGAAATTAAAACTAAAATTAAAACAAACTAACCACACACTAATTAATGAACGAGCAACCTAGAGTCACTAATCCCTTATTTGATTCTTAGATTTTATTCCCACCAAATTAACTTTGACTTAACTTAATCAGCTAATCTAGAGTATTAATGTTTATAAGTGTCTGTCGGTCCACTTATACACCTACCTCAAATAATTATGCAATGTCTCACAAATTAATTAAGGTGCAATTCAAAGCGGGCTCACTCTAATTTGACTATGCGGAGCTTCTAGATATATGTCTATCCTAGACGCAAATTAGATTAAAACCTAACTTCACGTTAAATTTAAACCTAATTCCACATTATTTATTCCCAAGGTCAATTTAGGATTCCCTCTTTCAAGTCCAACCCTAAATCCCCATAACATGCTCAATGGTGGCCACTCATTGAGCAATAGCAATAAACACGGATTAAATAAACTAGAATAAAATTAAGCAAAACCAATCTGTGAGAATAATCTCTAAAACCCAAACAAGTTCATAGGTTCTCTAGGTTGCAAAACCAACTAGAATAAAATTAAGCAAAACCAATCTGTGAGAATAATCTCTAAAACCCAAACAAGTTCATAGGTTTTCTAGGTTGTAAAACCAACTAGCCACACATGGCTTTATTCAAATCCATAACAAAAAGATGAAACTCAGGTTCAAAGAATAAAGAGAGAGAGAGAGGAAAGAAAATTTCTCCATCGCCTCCACAAATTTCGTCTTTCCGTGGAGATTATGAAGAGAACCGAAACGCCACCTACGCTTCTTCGTTCCTTCTCGTTTTGTGTCTCCCGATCTTTTTTTTCTTTTTTTTGCTTGTCTCTACCCCCTATTTATAATTTAGTTCTTGGGTCATTGATTCTCTTTTTCTTATTACAAAGATATCTTATATCTTGTAATCAACTCCATCAGATCACACAATTGATTTTGTTTCTATTTTTCTTGCGTGAGACCATTGAATTTGGCTGATTGCATATCCTCTTAATTGCTTTGTCTACTTCTTTCCAAATCAGCTAATATTTCCTGCACATTGAAAATAGGATATAAGTAGATTTTATCTCGATTTATTCTTTGATCCTAAGTTTGATTCAATGATGGAAAAGTCAATAAAAGATAATTAAATCGGTATGTAATATCAATAATTCCAATCAAATCTCATAAAATATACACCTATTTAATCATAAAATATACACTTATCAATTGTTATACTGACCTAAATTGACCTCACCTAAACAAAGACACAATTGCATATCAGATGACAAAGCATCACATTATATTGCATTCGACTTGATTGACCTTCATGCATTGAAGAACATAGAATTGATCAGTTTCCATTTCAGTGATAGTATGAACTGTTTGCATGGCTATGACCTTCATACACTTATGTTGCTTGAAAATAACATCAAATCAGAAACAGAGCAGCTTAAATAACAAAAAAGAAAAAGAAAAACAGAGCAACCCTTCATAGTGCGCATTTATGAGTCTTATCTTAGTATCAGTACAACATTAGTCATCACCAATTCCCCTACAAACAAAAAAAGTGAAGTCTTAATCTCATTATGATAGTCCTAAATTGAAAAAATGAAAAACGATGTAGTACTGATACAAAGTTCCACAACACAATGACAATGATATTAGTCAGGATAGAAGGTAAACTGACTTAGTTATTACAGAACTAATTCCTCAAAATCATAATCCATTAGACCATATTAGCTTGCCTTATTTGTTGGCCAATTTAACATAATGCTACGGAAAGTAATGCTTTATGAACATAAATCGTTTGTAAAGTAAAAATAATAATAATAATAATAATCATGGACCATTGATAAACTATGGAATTTATTTTATTTTATTTTATTTATTTTGCAAAACCAAATTGAATAAGGGAACACATATTTTGTCAAAATGTGTGTAATATTGAACAGAGACATTATATTTAAAAAAAAAGAAAAAAAAATGAGCAGAGACACATACAAATATGAGATTTTTTTGCTCAATATACAAATATGAGATTCATTAAAAGGTGTTGCCATTACGGGGTCACGTGATAGAGCCTCATAATGGCAAAGTCACTGGTCAGCATCTTATATGGGTAAAAAAGTTTCATGCTTGTTGCATCTTACAATGAAGCACATGTCAAGCAAACAATTGAATAGCGAAGGTGGACAAAGACAAAACAATTGAAGGTCGGGAGCAGTTATATAAGAACAAAAACGTCACATCAATGCTCTCAATTTATTGTTGAGTTGTCAGATTGTAAGATGCAATTCAATTTTTTCCAACCAAAACAGTAAGTTAAAAAGCATTGTGAACTATTGATGAACAAAAGACAACAGGCATGCCTCTAAATCAGTTGATCATAGGGATGGAGTTTTGAGAAAAATATTTTGGGGGTTAAAAGTATATTCATTAAGTAATTAAAAAGAAAAAATATTTGGGGGGCCAATGTATAATTTTTGGGGCAAATGTATAAAAAAAAAAAAATTAATTTTCATTCAATTTTTAGGTTTTTTTTTTGGGGGAGCCATGTATGTTCAAAGCTCCGTCCCTGGTTGAGCATAGGAGGCCAACACACAAACTAATAGACTTTTAACCATGGTTATCAAATTCGAACCGGATCAAGGCTAGTTTGGACCGTAAACCGGGGAACCGGCGGCAAACAAGTCCAAAAAATCATAGAAACCGGGTCACTTCTTTCTTCTTCTTCTTCTTCTTTTTTTTTTTAAACGTCGATTGCGCTCTAACGTGGAAAGAGAGAGACATGAACATAGAGAGAGATGGACAGACGGGAGCAACGGCACGAGGTCACCGGAATCCGAGCGACCGCTACTTATTTCCCCACGTAAACCGAGATCAACGAGGAAGGAGGCCATTGGATATTGATTATGGCAAATGTGTCAAGTTGCTGATCTATGGCGAACAACCGGTGAGACCAGAGAACAGACACATAGAGAGAAGAGGGAGCGAGACCAATGGAGAAGCCATGGCTAGACGCTGAATGCGAGAGAGATTGACAGAAAACATAGAGAGAGAGAAAATAGAGAAACGTAGAATAAAGAGAGAATGAGGTGATTTAAAATCTGAAATTTAATCAAAGAAGGACATGACGTGGCTGGAAGCCTTGGGGGAAGAAGTGAAAAGACAATGCACTAATGACTCCTTTTTATTTAATGGATATTTAGTGAAATCAGATGTGTTTTAACTCGAGGATAATAGTCATTAAAGAAAATTAATTTCATTATAATTTTACATTAATAACCTTAGAATCTTCACTTTCTCATCAGTTTAGCCCTGGTTTAACTCTAATTTAATTTCGGTATGATCCACTAACCCTTAACCTAGTACCGATTCGATTTTATTAATCTTTCTGTTAACCTACAATTTGCCACCTCTTGGTATCTTCTCATTAATTAGGGTTCAATGCCTTACACAAAATGAACTTCGCTATATTATTGTCAGATGGCAGCCTGTAGCCAATATGGAAATAATACAGTGCTTTTAGTCTTTTTTTGACTAACTAAACCTTTGAGTTTGTCTCTCTCTCTCAACTCTCAATGCTTTATAACATTAACTGGTTACACTCCCTTGACTTCACAACTACCAACGCCTTCACACACACAATTTTTTGCTTGCTTTATGACATTAACTGGTTACACTCCTATATTTAAAGAGTCATTTTCAAAAGTTCCATGTGTCTCTCTTTTAATTGTCTTTTTCTTTACATCTTGTTTTTGAGAAAAACATATTCCAATCGCATTTAATGATATTGCTTTAGTGGAAAACACAAACTTAGCGTGATTTAAACTGGTTAGCACATCACTAGTTAGCCTTGTTAAATTGGGAGTGGAGCATGTCAACATTATTAATGTCAGATTGCATTGGTTTCTACAAACATATTTTAGTATCTTAAGAAATGGAGTCATATTATTGTCATATTGGTCAGTCCATATTTTTAGGGAAAATGATGTGATGGTCCCAAGAACCAAAAATAAATATATTTAAGTTCCTTGAAATCACCAAATTACACAGAAGTCGCTAGGGACTTTTTTGATACTATTTGTATTAACAACAGGAAGTGTCATATTTACAACAGAAAGTGGTATATTTACAACAACATTTAAACACCGCATCATTTGTAACAGAAAAAGTTATATTTACAACAGAAAATATCATATTTACAACAACATTTAAACACCCGAATTTTATTTCAAACTCAAGTCTCTAAACGCATGGAGGTCATTTACAATTAAAAAAAAAAGTTATATTTACAAGCGGAAATGCTATATTTACAATAAATTTTAAAATATGACCATTTACAATAGAAAAAGCCATATTTATAACAGAAAGTTCCATATTTACAAAAAATTTAAAAATAAACCCGGATTTTGTTTCCATACAAATAATATATAAAAAAAAGTCTAGGAACTTTTTTGGGAAAATGACACTAAAATACCAAATGAATTTGCAAAACCCCGGTGGTCGCCATGGTGGTGGGCGGTGGCGGTGGGGCCCACCTCGGGGTTTTTTTATTATTATTATTTAACCCTAAGGGCAAAAGGGTAATTTAGCTCGAATTTGCAAAACCCCCAAAGGTCCTTGTCACCTCTCAGTCTTTTTGCAAATTCGACGGACTTGTGGGGGTTTTACAAATTCATTTGGTATTTTAGTGTCATTTTCCCAATTTTTTTTATATAGAAATTTCTATTAAAACTTTTTTATTATTTTTTATGGTTCTTGAGACCTAACTGTACTTTTCCCATATTTTTACCACTTTCATGTTAAAGTAATGTCAGAACCCAGATATCCATCCAGCATTGTTCTGGCTTCATGGGCTGGTCATGATGTCATAGCACCATCTTCTATTACGGCAACCACATGATTTTCCCCTCCCTTCAGGTCCCTCCCAACAGTCATTCCTGATTAATTGATTAATGAATTCAATAAAGCCAAACCACAAAAGAGAAAGAGAAATTGCAGCAAAAAGATTTTTAAATAAAAAATTTCAATTTCAACTTTTAAATAAAAGATTTTTAACTGAATTCCAGAATCAGACATTTTTGGTCCTCTAGATAATTGCAAAGGTATGGCAGTATTTATGAATGTTTCAGTAAACTTAGAACAGGTTTGATTCCAAAACCATGATGATATCAAAGTTCAAAAAGAACATATAAGGTAAATGATATCAACGAAAGGCTTTGATAGGGGTAAATTAAAGATGACATAATGTAAGATAGAGTTCTTATAGATTAACATTCAAATAAAACGCACCATGACCTCCCCCACCAATGTGAAATAGTGGTTTACCCCCTGCAAATTAATCTCTTATTTCATTTGCGAGCAAAGCAGTAGAATCATGCTGTGAAAGAGGGAAAAAGAAAAGTCTATATTTATTATACAAATCATTAAGTAGATACTTTGTTGGCCGATATACAGTAGGATGACCAAGGGTGTCTGCGAAAACAAATGTATCATTTGTTCCCCGTATGAAATCCAATGTCAACAATATATATGAAACAACAATAAAAAAAAATGGCCAAAGAAAAAGAAAAGGCAACAATGCAAATAAACTGGAGAACACTAATGAATTGTTGCCTTTTCCTTTTCTTTCGGCACAAAGGAATCGCATGAAAATGATTTTGTATGAACAGGCGACAATATGGTTTTATATTAACATTCAAAAGCCGACAACAATGGTGGGATTGTACATACCCACAAAACAGAGCATCATTCCTGTGTCACGAATCCCTGCAAAGCAACCACATTTGTTTTCTAGGACTCCTACAATAGACCTCAAAGTCCTCGAAGCCAAGAGTCTCATAGTGAAAGCATGCAAAGACTTGGGCTTCTTCAAGCTCACCAACCATGGAGTCCCCATGGAAGCCATCTCTGAACTCGAGTCTCAAGCTCTGGATTTCTTCTCTCTCCCTCTTACCCTCAAACAGAAAGCTGGCCCTCCCAATCCATTCGACTACGTCAACAAACATATTGGTCGAAACGGCGACGTTGGCTGGATCGAATACCTTCTTCTCACAACAGACCCAAATGACAACTCTCTCTGACTCTCCCCTGTTCTTGACTCAAACCCAGAAAAATTCCCGTATTTATAGCACCAGCTACGATATAGTCCTTATGGTAAGACAGTTTAATTATGGACTGGAAGGAAAATAATAATTGTGATAAGTTCTACTTTAAAAAGATCGACAAAAACTCACCTTCGCCCTGCAGCCTACTTGTCGAATATAAGTGGTCTGGGTTACTCAGTTCCATTCTGCAGAAACATATAAGAAACGTAAGAAGGCTACTGAAGTGCGGCTAGACAGTAGAAAGCAAATCCTTGAGCAAATACAATAACAGAGAAAACAAACATGAGCAGAAGATAAAAAGGAGGGAAATAAAGGAAGAGAGAGAAATAGATAAAAATGCTTCAGCTAGCTCTCCATGTTTGAATCTATATTGCAAATGTGAACGGCACAGTACCAAGGCCCTAAGGCCCTGTTTGTTACATGGAAATTGGGCTATGGGAAGGGAACTTAACAAGGTTCCCTCCAAAAATACATGTTTAGTGCGCTCATCTTCTGTTGACAAGAGTTCCCGCGAGGCTGAAAGTTCCATTAAATATGGGAAGGTTGAATTCCTCTAAAAGAGGCGGGAGAGTGAAATTTTCGAACAAAAAACCCTCTTGAAAAAACTATACCTATTTAAAACGAAAAGGTAGCCACGAGCTAGACGAAGCACTCGGTGAAGAAACTTTGAACTACAGTGGGCGTTGGGGGCGAAGAAGAAGTTGCACCCAGGCAAAACTGAAACTGCAATCGAAGTCGATGTAACTATGTGAGTTTCCGATTATAGCAGTTGTTGATTTGAGTGGAATATAATATTACTTCAAGGTTAAGTATCTTACCATAAGATTGTCAGGTTTTTATTGATTCGATAATCTTTAGTATCTTAAAATCACTGTGGTGGAATGGGGGAATTGGTAGTGGAGCCTAATCTAGGGGTAGTTGAAGAGAAAATCTATGTTGGTGTGTCTAAAGATGTGAAAGGTTGCAAATTAAATATGATATAGGCTATACAAAATTCTAGTTCGTTTCTTTTGTTTTTTAAGTGGGTGCAATCGAAGCTGCTTGTCATATTGCTGTTACTATACTGTTATGATATGAACTGATGCAGAAGTTTGGTTAACGCGTTCTCATTTTAGTACCTTACGTTCGAACTTAACACCATCGTTTGAACGTATTCATGTTCGAGCTAAGTTGTACAAGCAACTGAAAAGGCAACAGAGGCGAATGTGATTCCAAAGGCAAAGTTTGATTTCAACAAGTCAAAACTGGAGGACTATGACATCAGGTTAGTTAGCAAAAGTCTGTGTAAAATTTGTAGGATTAATGTTGACAGGTTCAAGTCGGAGTTTTCATCCCCCTTTAACAAACCTTCATACCTTCCCAACTTTTATCGGGCTGCCATCATCCTGTCGCAAATGTCACAAGTTCATTAGGAAAATTTTCACTCCTACCCCTCTAATTACTTTTATGCCTGTATCCTTCTCAGTTCTCACAACTGCTCTGCTCCTTGCCCTCTACTATCCCATTGACATCTCCTTCACTTTTGCTTCTCAACCATCATGCCATCTGGTTTTAGGCTCGTTTATGTTCGATGAAAAAAAAATTGTGACAATCAATGTATTTTCTCCATTTTTTTATTAAAGGGGCATTGTGGGAATTTTGCCTCACCTTCCCACTTAACCAACATCCAATTCTTCTTACCAAGCATTTCATTTCCCTCAACTTAAGTTTCATTTTCTTGTCTTCCAAACAGCTCAAATTTTTAAGTTCCCTCTCAATTTTCTATCATTTACTTTCACTTCCATTCCTTTCCTTTCCCTTTTTAAATCTTCCTCATACCAAACAGGACCTAAACGAAGAAGAATGACGCAACGATTGAAGTTGTCTCCAATGTTAATGGAATATAAAAACAGAATAAATTGGCAGAGCGTTATGAAATATGAAATTAAATACTACTAGCTGACCGCCTTTGTTTAAGATGGGAGCTCAGCATGGATTTCGACATCGTTTTTTTTTTTTTTTTTTTTTTTTTTTGGGTAAAGGAGCAAAAATACACATATGTTTTACTCCTCGAGTGCCAAGACCATATGCTTTTTTAGAGAAAAATACACATGTTACATAATAGGTGTAAAAGTCACATTTTCTGTTAAGGGTAGAAACACCATTAGTTTTACTGTTAGTTTTGCTGTTAGTTTTCCCAGCTGGAGATATTGATCATCATTCCATGATAGAGAACGAAGAAGCAGTGGCGCGGTATCTGGATAGCCTTAACTCTTCAGGTTTCTTTACCATAATGCTGATATCTGGATAGCCTTAACTTCAGGTTTCTTCAACAACAAAAAGGAGCAGGGAGACAATAATTCTAGCTTCTGCTCTGCTTTTCTTTTTGGCGATTCACTAAACAGAGGACAATGGATATCTATGGTGTGTTTGTTACAGTCAGTAATTTCTGCTGATAAAAGGTCAATGTCACCAAACGCCCCTTTGACAATTTTCCGAGCAGAGGTTAGCTAAAGAGTTACCTCAACTATATTAATTTTGGTGTCCCACTATTTTCATAATTAAATTTTACTTCTCTGGCTTATCTTTATGCTATGTGGTGTTCTAAGAATTTGAGCTGATGGGTATGTCCACTCATCACTTGAACTAATAGCTAAAAATCCCGTTAACATCATTTTCCTGTTATCTACATCTCATTTGCAGGAGTACAATGCAACTGTGGAATTCCTCTGGGCTCCATTGCTTGTTGAATCTAACTCTGATGATCCTGTAAAGCACAGCCTAAATGAGCGGATTATTCGTCCAGATTCTGTTCTTAAGCACTCGTCACAGTTTGAGCATGCTGATATACTTGTTTTCAACACTTACTTGTGGTGGAGACAAGGCCCAGTCAAGCTATTGTCAGTAACAATTCAGCAATGTATCAATGGAATTATAATATATTTCCCCTGCGATCTAATTGTATAATGTACTTGTGCAGATGGACTGATGCAGAAAATGGTGCCTGTGAAGAATTAGATGGGTTAGGAGCCATGGAGTTGGCATGGGAGCCTGGGCAGACTGGGTATCATCTAAAGTTGACCCACTCAAGAAGCGAGTTTTCTTCTGCTCCCCACGTTAACAAGCTTCCGGATTCTACTATTTCGCCTCTCAAGTCTCAAATACCTACCAGCAACACCTGAACCTATCTAATCAGTACTCAACCAGTCCTCCTCTGCGTCTCGAGTTTTCTGCTCGGGTATGCGCTCCCTTGCTACCCATCACGCTCCAATTCTTGTTATTTTTTCTTTTATCGGTTTATTCCGTTATATATGTATACATATCTTTGAAACAGTCGCGGATGTCATCGCGTTATGGTCAAGAAACCTGAAGAGTTAAGGCTATCCAGATACCTCAGCCACTGCTTCTTCGTTCTCTATCTTGGAATGATGATCAATATCTCCAGCTGGGAAAACTAACGGTAAAACTAATGGTGTTTCTACGCTTAACAGAAAATGTGACTTTTACACCTATTATGTAATCACATATGTATTTTTGCTCCCAAAAAAGATATGGTGTTGGATGCTTCCGGGTAAAGACATGTGTATTTTTTCTCTTTTACCTTTTTTTTTTTTTTTTTTTGCAAGAGATGGCTTATAGTTATACAACTTGTATTTCATATTTTCATTACATATGCATGTTTTACTTATTTTTTATTACTAAAATTATCAATTATAACTATTGAAAAGATCAAAGTTAAATATGGAAGAGATTGAAATAATAAATGCTAAAAATGTTAAATTCTGAGAAAGAATTCTATAAGGAAGATTAAGAGAAGGAAATGTCCTTCCTACTTCATCAATATTATATATTATGAGAATTTGATTCAAAATCTTGTAAGAATCGATCTTCCACATCTCGTAATTTTTACTTATTATCCCTTGGGAGATCTTCACTTGGAAAATGAATTATAGCTCTTCAAGGAACTTTTATCAAAGGACTTGATAAAAAGCAATAGGCTTCAGTATCAAAAAATGTCAGATTCAGCTTTGGTCCGTTGTGGACCGCTGCATGAAATTGGGCCATTTTGGCGCCGTTTTTCATGCAGCTTGTTCCCCTTTTTTATTTTTTTTAAAAAAACGTAACAAAAAAGATAATTCAGGATACTAAATAATACTTAAAAAATTATTCATGATCTTAAAAAATTAGTTTAGGATCTTGAAAAATTATTTCAAGGCGCTAAAAAAAATATTTGAGGATATTGACTGATACTAAAAGGATACTTCAGGATACTAATTGGTATTGAAAAAATAATTTACGATATTAAAAAATAATTTTAGTATCTTAAAAAAATATCCTAAAGCAGATGTTTAGTAGCAGTCAAGTTACTGAATTATTTTTTCAAGATCCAAAAATAATTTTTTTAAGATCATAAATTATTTTTTCAAGATATCCTGAAATATCCTTTTAGTACTAATTAGTACTATGAAAGTTGGATCCCAAAATGTCATTGCTTTGGCTAACTTTTTTTTTTTTTTTTTCAGTATCCTAAAATATCCTTTTATTGAATCCGTATTGTTTGCTTAATTATACTAGCTACAGTTCTGGCTGGCGGCATAGGGACCTGACTCAAAATTATATTTGGTGAAAGTATAAGGAACGTCATATTAATTCCCCTATTTAATTTAGACAATAATTATTTCTTTTCAAATTTTGACACCCCTGTTTTATTAAATGGGAGTTTGTATGGTTGTATCTTTTTACTGTTTTTGATGTATTGTTACTTATTCAACAAAAATTAATGAGAGCTTTATATTGTAATTTTTTTTAAATATATATAGATGTTGAAAAGATCATAATCGCAAGTTAGTGAACTGTTAGGAATTGCTTGAAATTATAAGCATGCTTAAGGATTTCTGAAGTGTTAATTTTGAGGAGATTGTTGAGAAAAGCAGTAATATCACTGCAGCATTCTGGGATCCCTTGTTGAATTTGGATTGCTTCCTTTGTTTGCGGCACAATTAAAATTATTTAACTTTTTCTTTGTGAAAATCCCACTTATTTAAAATAAGATTGTTACATTTTGAATTCACCCTTTAAATAATAAAATAATAAATAAAATAAAGTATAATCTGGCATTATATGTCACGAGGAGTGACAAAATGATCAATGGAGGCACCATGTGTTAGGGATATTTTCTAGAAAGTATTATTTCCCCCTAAATATATGTATTCTTTTATTAGAGATAAAATTTTTCAAAATACTATCACATATTAAACGTATGCATATCCCCCAAAAAAAAAAAAAAAGCAAGTCGGAGACTATGTTTAAATTTTATATAAAAAAGCATTAATAAGAGTTCTAGAGTATAGTTGTTGTTTCGTATGTATTTTGTGTTTTCTGTATTACTGTTGTAGTGACTTTTACTGTGTTAATAGTGATTAGTGGTAAAGTTGCTATCCCATAAAAACAAGTAAGAAAAGAATAGAAGCGCTTAAGATCTTAAGAATTATGGAAGAGACCTGTGGTTTTCTGGACTAAGTTCTATGGTTTTTATTTCTTAAATTGACGTAGTCTTCCACGTTAAAAAAAATGAGTGTTCTTACAGTTATTTACTTAGCTTGATGTGATTTTTCAATATCTTTGTAATGTATTTATACTTTAAAAATGTGACTATTATATTACATCTATGCAAACCCTTTTCCATTTATAAAGTAATTTTTCACCTATTAAGTTCATATCATTAGTGACATTTCTAGAGCAATATGTTATGCTTATCCAAGCAATTATTACATTTATTTTGCATGTGATTTAGGAGGTAATAAATTATGAAATATAGATGACAAAGTGAAGTATGATGTAGAATATGATATCTCCCACATGAGCTCAGGGCTCTAAAAACATTTGCTTTATTTAAGAAAATTTTCTTAGCTAATGAAGAAGTTAAGGAAGGTTGAAGATAAGAATGATGAAGTCAATTTTGTGAGTGGGAGTCAATCCTCCACATTATTGTGATGTGAATGGTTTTGTAAAAGAAGCAAAAGAAAGAACAAAGAGCCAACAATATAGACCCACAGATGGGCCTGCATGCTTTAACTTTCTTTTGTAGTAACTGAAGCAGGAAATTAGTTTTGGTGCTTATTAAGTGAGGTTCAACGATGAGACTTGCACTTTTTTGCAACTATAGAATTAAGATTTTTAACTGAAGATTTTAAAATTATAAGTTATTATTTTAAAAAATGTCAATTAAAAATTTATTTATATTTTAGATTCTATACATATTAAAATTTTTTTTTTAAGAAAATATAGCAATTAAATTTGGACCATTCAAATTAAATTTTGAACGGTTTAGAATTTTAGTGCTTATTACTCTTATAAAGAGCGGAGCAAGTTTGTTGGGTTTTTTTTTGGGTAGTCATTGTGTCTTCTTATTATAGGCAATTTTTTTCAAGTTACCATTAAGTACTAAATATAGACATATTTTCAAACGAAGATTTGAATCTTGATATGCTTATTTTGAGCGACTAGCCCCATTGTCAAGACACAACCCTATTGCACTAACACACACCCCCCCCAACACAAAAAAAAAAAAAAAAAAAAAAAAAAAAAAATTACCAATGGAATTATTGACAGAATTTTTTTCGTTAATAATTCCATCAAAAATTTTATTTACTTACAGAATTTGTGACAGAATATTTTCTGCCAGTAATTTCCAATAGATTTTTTTTTTTTTTTTTGCTCGGAATTTTCCAATAGATTAGTGGTGGAAATTAGTGATGGATTACCAACGGAATTCTTTATGAGAAATCCGTCAGCAATTTTTGACAGAAAATTTTCTGTCAACAATTTTTCGACCGAAAATCTTGTCATTAATTTCTGAGGAATTAAACTAATTTTCCACATGAAATGTAGTAATGAAATGAATTCCGTTTCTATTATGTCGGTAATTCTATTTATATTAGTAATTCTGTCGGTAATTTACTGTTTTTTTTTTTTGGTAGTGTTGGCAAGTTTAATGGCTTTTAATTAAGACTTGCTTTAAATGGACACTTTTGTCTTTTGATTTTCAACTAAAGTGGTGATTTTTCTTAAATGAAATCAGATGTGATGCCGTAGTTTATATACAGAGTTACTATTTATATAGAGTTACAAAAGAGTGCTCATCAACTTTGATTCTTGTCTTTAATTTCTTGCTATTCATTTCTCTCCTGTCACTCGATATAGTCGGTATATATTTTCCTTCTTCTTGTAACAAAAATTCCGAATTTTATAAAAGAAAAAAATTGACTTCTCTATTTAAGGAACTTTTTAAAAGCTTTATTTTCTTGTATGTGAATTATTTTTTTAATTCATCTTTGTTAATTATTTAATTGTTCTTCTCCTTCTTGTTTAGAGAAAATAAAAAAAGAAACCTTGTTCAAATCTTTTCTGCCAAGTCCTTTGTACCTTTTTTTTTTTTGTTATTGAAATTCTTCATTTAATTTTTTCTCTCTACTGCCCTGGTTGTTCTCATAGTTTCTTTTATTAAAAATACAAAAACAACCCCGAAAGGGAAAAGGGGCTATCTAAAAACAACCAAAAAAATCATATAAATGTTATTGGACTGTCTAAAAAGTTATTTAAGGGGAGAGAAAATGGAGAGAGAGAAAAGTTATTTGTGGTGGGGCCCACAAAAACTTTCTCCCCTTTTAATATTTTCCCTCCATTTTCCTCCACTTTCCCTCCCCCTCCCCCAAACCAAACATACCCTAAAAGTAGAAGCTAATTTACATTTATTACATATAAATTTTATCATGAGCAACGTGCCTCTTTATGTTTTCTATATTTCATATAAATGTTATATATGGACACACATGAAAAAATACTGAGATCGAAACCGAGTGCAAGTACTACGGTTTACTATATATGTATAGTATCAATATCAATGGAGATATTTCAGATTTTGAACAGATGATCATTTCTTCATTATTTTTATTTTTATTCCTGTAAGTCAATTATTATTTATTTCATTAAATTGATTGATTTATGTTAACTTGTTCTTCAATTTGCCTACAGATGTTTGGTAATGAGGAACCCTATACAATGGAAGGCATTAATGTGATAAGAGACATTTTGACGGGACATCTTCTACAAGAGATAGAAGATGTGTAGATATTGATAAAAGGTTGTTTTTTAAAATAAAAATAAAAATAGTGTAGTGCGCGCTTTAGAAATACTTGTGGACATACTTGATTATATTAACTTGTCAACTTGTGCACATTCTTATATTAACCATCTATAGAGAACTTTTGTATATATGTAAGGCGTTATAATGTGATGAGACTTAGTTTTTTTTTTTTAATTATATGTTCTGGGAATTGACTCTTTATTACTCAGTCTTCTTTATTATTTTTTTTGGTTGTTTATTTATTTATTTTTAAAAAAAAAAGTGTGGACAAAAAATACGAATTTCATTTTTTTTTAAAATACTATAAACAACTATTTTTCAAAAAACAATGATTGTAAGTCAAACTTATAACGATGGTTTTCTTAAAATAGTCGTTGTAAGTGAGACTTACAATGACTATTTTAAGACTTACAACAACTATTTTCTTACAACTTACAACAACTGTTTTAGTAAAACAATAGTTGTAAGTAACCTTACAATGATTGCTTAAAAATAAACATTTACTTTAAAACTTTTCAACAACACTTATAAACACTACGCCCAAAAATGATTGTCTTATAGTCCTAAAGTGTTTTTTTTGTAGTAGTGCAATTTTTGAAGAGAACCTTTTACTGTTAGGAGTTCATATCAAACAAAAGCTTTAACTGTACGTTGGAGACTATCATTGAAAATTTTCTTAAAAAACACACACACAAAATGTTCTAGACCATAGTCAAATTTGGGTTGTAATGTGTGTTTTTTTCTTTTTTTGTACTATCATTGTGGTGATTTTCACAATGCTGAGCGACTATTGGTTGGGTCATCCAAAAAAATAAGGCAAAAAAGACACAGAGAGAAGGGCTTGGGTTAATTGAGGAAGACTTATTATTATAAATATTAATCATAGTGAAGTTTTTTTACTGTGTACCGTAGTGTTAATCTCTCACATTGTGGGAGTTTTTCACGTTAAAAGGTTATGTCCTTCTATTTGTTTCCTTGATACAATCTTTTCGTATCTTTATGCATTATCCTAACTCACCTTTTATACTTCATAAAGTATTATATTTTTAAGGTACATTGCTAGACCTATTATGTTTCATTACCCCAACAATTATTTCATTAACTATGGTTGTGGTTTGTGAGGTAGCAAAAAATAAAAATACGGATGATAAAATGAAATATAATGTAGAATACAGTATAAGGGAACTGCACAATATATAATAGAAACAATAATAAGATGTATGAAATTTTGTGACTGAATTTTCTTGCAGATGTTCATGAACTGTATTCCAATAGAAGCTTTTACAGATATATATATATATATATATATATATATATATATCATTCTGTTTACAGAAACTTTTACGCCATCGGCCAGCTCACAAATTATTTCATACTTCCTCTGATTCTTTTTCTAAGAAAATTTTTACATTGCGCCTTTTATTGAAAATGGTTTCTTGAAATATAAAATATGCCTTAATTTAATGCATAAAAAAGCCAAGCATATCCGTTAAACCATGTATAGAGCAATACTTTTACGCTACAATTCAAAGTTCAAAGTAAGGCAGTACTCATATCATCCTATATCCAATTTTAAAAAATAATTAATCCATATATTTCTGTCAAAATTAACGAGTATATAAATTTAGTTATAAAATCATTACCAATTGATTACTTTTTATGTAATTTAAAAATATGAATTAAGCCACATATATCAGATTTATAATTTTTCATACATCTCACTACTATAAAAAATGATAACTACTTCCCTAAGAGACGTTCTAATTTTTAAAAAGGAAGTTAAAAATGAAAGTAGTGGCATTCTTGTAAATAAATATTGATATTCTCAAATTTGACGTCCTGAAATAAGTTTTAGAACGTCTAAAATAAATTAAGGCGTCCTAAAACAATATCAGGACGCCTAATTTTAAAATATTTTCCGCCAAATTGGTCTTAATTAGCGCCATTTCTGAATTTTTTTGGCGCGTAATTTTAAGGCGTCTTGATGTATTTGTAGGTCGCCTTAATTAGGTCAAAATTTTAATTTTTTGGGCTTTAAAGCGTCCTGATAATATATCAGGAAGACTTAAAATTTATTAAGGCGTCCTGTGTTAATGTTAGGATGCCTTAATTGAATTTTAATGCGCTCTAATGTCAAGTAAGGACGCCTTAATTAATTTTAAGGCGCCCTACTCTATTTTCGTCGCCTTAATTGGCGACAAATTTTTTTTTGGTAATTATTTGGCTTTTTAGGCGTCCCGTTTATCAATTAGGGCGCCTTAATTAATTTTTTGACGTCATGATACTTGATCGGGACGCCTTAAAAACCCACTCAAACCCTATTATTCATTCATGGTGCTTACTCACACACACATATCAGTCCCGCCGCTCACTCACGCTGAAAGCAAACCCAAAATCGCTCACCCCTCACTCACCTGCTCTCTCACTCGGCTCCTTCCCTACCAAAAGCCCTTTCATTTTTCCCTCTCATTGTGCGCGAGAGCTCCGTTGACTTTGCACGCTTTCGTTGTCGTCGCGCGAGAGCTCCGTCGACTTGCTTAATTGCTCGCATTGCCGTCGCAAGAGGCGGACTAAGGTATTTAAATTTTAATTTTTTTTAAGAAATTCCCATGCCTTCGTCTCATTCTCCTTCTTCCTCGTTTTTGACCTAGCTAGGGATTGAAATTCCCTTCTTTGCCTTCGGACCCCTCCTTCCTCCTTTCATTATCACCACCCACCTCCGTCGTCCTTTGACACGACGGCACAACCCGAACTCCAAAAGCTCGGACGCCTGAGAATCTTGGAGTCGGACCGTGAAGCTCGGGAGGTATTGGGTTTTCCTTTTCACAACTCTGCCGGGCCGCCGCTATTACAAGTACCGTGGCTTCCTCTCGTTTCTTCGGTGAGTTTAATCTTCCCAACTTAATTTATCCCACTTTTGCTATATCATCAAAAAAATCTATGTAACAATTTTTTCATATCAGCTCATAGGATTTGGGTCTAACCGGGGATTAGTCCCTTGTACAATTTTGTGAACAAATTCAATTACCAATATCTGTTGGGAGCAAGTAATTTATAGGTGTTATTTAAATTGCAATATTATTTGTGTATGTCCATGATCTGTCAAGAGGTGTCTCTTAGAGCTCTACACTTAAACTTATGTAACCTACAACATGAAACTTAGATAAATTTAAGAGACAATGAGTTCCTTATAGATTAATTATCAAAATAAACTCCTTTTAGAACTTTTACATTGAAGATAGAGACACGAATAAACATATACTTCTCCGGTTTTAATTATAGGATATAGTTTATAATATAAATTACATTATAAATTATTTCTTATATTTAAAATCGAAGCTAGTATAGTATCACTTGCGGTGCAATCGCCGTCTTGCGTCCTTGAAACATAAACAACTAGTTTTGGCCGCCTTATTTAGGCCCCGTTTGGTTTAAAGAACTTGGAGGGAGGGAAGGGAACTTAGTTAAGTTCCCATGCAAAATGACCGTTTGGTTCGCCAAGTTCCGGAAGACTTCCGGGCCCACACCGGCCCACCACTCTTCCTTAATGTGGGAACTTGAGATCCCACCAAAATTGGTGGGTTTTCAAGTTCCCCTGGTTACTATTCACATTTTTGGATAGATTTACCCCGAAATTCAAATTTGGCGGGAAGTTCGAACTTGGCGGGAAAATTCAAATTTTGCGAAAAAATTTTGGGTCAGAAGTTCGAACTTAACAGGGACATTTTTAAAAAAAATATATTTTGGCAAAAAAAATATTTTTCTTTTTTATTTTGAATTAATTTCTTTTGAGGGTAAAATAGACATTTCTTAATTCTTTACCAACTACCACCCATTCATTTTCTTCCAACCAAACAACTCAAGCCATCTTCCCTCATCTTTTAAATCTTCCTTTCCCTCCCTTTAAGTTCCATTCTCTCCTCAAAGTTCCTTTCCCTCCCCACAAATTCTTTGAACCAAACGGGGCCTTAGTGTGAGCATAATTTAAATCTCTAGAATTTGTTCCAAAGCTGGCTAATATTAATTATCAATGAATGAGAAAGTTTACGTGGGATCCGAGGCATGCATAGCGCGTTTCGACATCGACAAAGGTATAAATGCGAGATCAAGTTTTAGACCTAACAAAGCTAATAACACAAGAATATATAGATTCAGTCTTTCATTTTATTATTATTTTTTTCTTCCGTCTTTGATTTCATTATTTTTTTTCTCAACTTGTTCCCGACGTGTTTATAAAGTTTCAAAGATTTCAAATTCCATTCACAATGAGATCAAGCTTAATTTAAAAGACAAAACCTAAATTGTTTTCCTTCAACTCCCCACAACTATAAAATACGAGTAGAATTACCTATATATCCACAATCACCTTAACTTGTTTTTTGCTGTGAAATCTAAATCTAAAGGCATTTTGAACTTTCAATACAAAAGTTTTCCAACGAGGGACTAGCGGCCGTTCTCCCAAAATAATACAACAATAGCATATTCATGTTTTGGGTTAATAAAATATTTTATCTTTACAAATTCAATTTGGGTCTAACTATATGCTAGTGCCAAGAGTGTGTGTATAGTTTTTCCTACACTTGTGATTTGCCTTTTAACAGTTCTCCCTAGCTACTACCTCTTGATGTCATTCTACATCGATTTTCCTTCTTCAACGCATATAGATATGTACATCATGTGTTACCTTGTTCGCCTTTAATAGTCTTGGTTTTACGGAATTGGTAACTCAGTTGTAAATAGCCCCGAAAATTAAATCATATCAATCATTTAGAGTTTTGTTGTTGTTGTGATCTTTGTTACGTATTGGAATTGAAACTCGGAGCTGAAAGTTGAATTTTTTGTCGGTTTAAGTAATAGTTTGTTGTTGTTGTTGTTGGTCACTTGCTATTGTTGTTGTTGTTGGTCTTCTTTGGTTGCCAAGTGCGTTTTGGTCTAAACTGATCTATCTTATTGCGTCTTAAAAGTTTTGGTCACTTGCTGTTGTTTGTTTGTTGCTGTTGTTGGTCTTGCTGGCTGCCAAGTGCCTTGTTGCTGTTGTTGGTCTTGCTAGTTGCCAAGTGCGTTTTGGTCTAAACTGATCTATCTTATTGGGTCTTAAAAGTTTTGGTCACTTCTTTGTTGTTTGTTTGTTCTTGTTGTTGGTCTTCTTTGGGCCGCCAAGTACCTTGTTCTTGTTGTTGGTCTTGCTTTGGTTGCCAAGTGCGTTTTGGTCTAAACTGATCTATCTTATTGGGTCTTAAAAGTTTTGGTCACTTGCTTTGTTGTTTGTTTGTTCTTGTTGTTGGTTTTTGCATCTCTTATATGCATTTTTTAGATTTTGCCAAGTGCCTTCTTTGGTGCCTTGTTTTGTTGTTGGTTTTTGCCGTTGTTGTTGTTGCTTGTTGTTGGTCTTATTTGCATCGTTCTATTGCACAGGTTTCGGTTTATATCAATGCAACGGGGGACATTTTTTAAAAAAAAAAATTATAACATAAGGCGTCCTGATTTCAAATCAGGACGCCCAAAACTGATTTTTGACGCCCTAAAAGAGGCTTCCAGTGTAGACTCAGGGTGCCTTTTTTAGGGCGTCCTGTGCTAAATAGGGGACGCCTTAAATAAGGCGTCCCGCAATTGAATCGGGACGCCTTTTTACCAAAAAGGCGTCTGTTTTTGATTGTAGGGACGCCCCTAAAAAAAGGCGTCCCGAATCAATTGTAGGACGCCTCTAAAAAAAGGCGTCTGTTTTTAACATGGACGTCTTATAGGTTATTTTTTCAACTACCCGGTCGGCGTCCTTCGCAAAAAAAGGACGTTAATTGCCTCTAATTCGGGACGTTTTTTTACGTTTTTGTAGTAGTGTCTACCCTACATTCGTTGACTATTAAAAATAAATTATTATACCAAAATTTGGTAATTAAGAAGACAAAACCCAAAAAAAAGAGTTAGCAAGAGGACAAGGAATAAATCACAGAATCATAATACGGGGCGTTTCATTTTTGTGCCTTTCCAGCCATGAATTCTAGATTTCTACAGATTAAGAAGAAAAAATTAGTTTTAACTAATAAACTTAACATATTTTAATATTCACAAAATCATGAATAAAGCACTCATATATATGTTGTGAACTTTTAGGGTGTTTTTAGTTTGAGAGGAGGGAATGAGAAGGGATGAATCACTAGGGAGGATATTGATTAAATTTTCATTAATGAGAAGAATATATATATATATATATATATTATAGTGCATTTTTGGAATATTAAAAATTTTTTATGGGTTATTAGTAAATATGTTTCTCTTTCCTCCCCTCAAACCAAATAAGCTCTTAGGCACATACACAAAGTCCGATTTACTAAAGTAAAAAGGAAAAGCTATCATTAAAGGAGTATAATGCATCATGTACTTCCTCAACAAATTAAGTACAATATATTGTCTTAGAAGATAATACCTTAACTTCAGAGTTTCAAAAAATCAAGCATCCATTAAACATGAAGTAATACATTTGACCAAAAGTTTAAAATGGCATCCTCAAAAAGTAATGCCCTGGTTCACTTTTTTCAAAGTCAAGCTTCCATTAAAATAAACCATATGGCAAGTCATCAACAGATTCCCCACACACACGTGTCCATTATCAATATAAGGATTTATTGATTGGACCATATTTTTATATGATATTGTATAATTAAATTGAGATTCTTAATGCATTTTCGTGACATTAGTGCATGATTAAATACTAGGGTTAAATACCATTTTTGTCACGGAAGTATTGGCTAGAGGGCATTCAGCACCCGGATGTTTTTTTGGTATTATTTTTGCCCCAGAAGTTTACAAAAAGGAGAAAATATGTCCCGGAAGTTTTTTCTATGAGCAAATTTGCCCGAAAGTTTTTTAGGAGCAAATTTTTGTAAACTTTTGAGGCAAAATTGATCAATCCAACAGTCAAGATCAACCGATGGGCAAGATTGCTACGTTTGTAAATTTCCAGGGCAAAAATGATACCAAAAATACTTACGGTGCTTTGGGTGCTCCAAAACCAAAACTTCCTTGGTAAAATTGGTATTTATCCCTAAATACTAATTTGAATTAGGGGCATTTGTATTGAATTAAGTTGTAATTAGGGGTAAACTGGTCATAAATTGTTAATTATTTATGCAAATGATTTCTTGAACTTTTGATGTTATTTTGTGCTTAATCTTGCATTGTAGTTGTTTAAGAAGAAAATTTGAGATTTTGGAGGGTCAAAATTAATATTTCGAGAACTGGAGAAATTTACAGAAAAATCCCTATAATTCCTAGATATTGAAAATAATGAAGAAAAGCAAAACAGGAAATTACATAAAATGACCCATATTTTTGGAGATTACATTTATTTCCTAAAAATGTTTCATCAAGTTACATAAGTACCTCCTCAACAACTTTTGACAATTTCTAATAGGTCCCTGGTCAAAATAGGTTTTGACCAAGGACCTTCTTCTTTACAGGAGACGACGGCCGCGCAAGAAAGACAGAGAGCATTGGACCATCGATCTACCTTCACCCTGACCATCATTATCCTCGGCGGCGAGGGTCACTCCACCCTCACCAACCTCGGGTTCACATTAGGTGCTTGTCCTAATGTGCTTCTTATGATTAGAGGGACAAGCACTTTTTATTTAATTTTTTTGATTTTTTTAATAAATTTTATTTATTTAGATTAAATTATATGTTAGTTTTTGAAAAAAAGTTTGCACCTAGTATCTCAAATTAATTAATTTTCTAGATACGGTGTTACGGATAGATATTTACGTATGCGGGCGGAAATTAATTAATTTGAGATACGGGTACAAAAAAAATTTCGAAACTAACATATAATTTAATCTAGATAAATAAAATTTATAAAAAAATTTTAAAAAATAAAATAAAATGTGCTTATCCCTCTAATTAGAGGGACAATGCAAGCATATAAGAAGCACATAAAGGACAAACACCTTATTTGCTTCCCACCAGCCTCATTCTCATCGGCTAGTGCTTAGATGCAGCTCAAGATCGAGCACCACGAGGAGCTCGACTTAAGAGAGGAGAGATCGGACAGAACAGAGCACCAATGCCGGACCTCCTCTTCTCCGGCTACCTTCGTCGTTGTTCTTCACTGTCTTCATCGGTCCTTCCTCGTTCTTCTCCTTCATCGACTTCACTAGCTATCACCTTTCTCTCACCGCCACTAAGCCGTTCAATCTTCATCGTTCCTCCTCCTTGCTTCACCGCCCCAGCCATTTGATTGGGAGAGGAGCTCGGGTTTTGGCAAACTAAGAGGGTCAGACCATAGCTCGAAGATTACGGCTGGCATTCCTTCCTTCACTTTTACTCTCTCACCTACGCACCAGCGACAATCTCCACTTTGCTCTTCTCAATATTTTTTACAGATTTTGGATAGGTCCCTGGTCAAAATAGGTTTTGACCAAGGACCTCCTTCTTCTTTCTGGGCGACAGAAGAAGCACTGCCAGAAAGACAGAGAGCATCAGACCATCGATCAACCTTCACCCCACCATCCTTATCCGCGCCAGTGAGGATCACTCTACCCTCACCATGCTCATCCTCGTCGGCTAGTGCTTAGATTCAGCTCAAGAGCGGCGCGAGGAGCTCGATCGAGTAAAGAGAGGAGAGATCGGACAGAACAGAGCACCAATGTTAGACCTCCTCTTCTCCAGCTACCTTCGTCGGTCCTTCATCATTCTTGTCCTCCATCGACTTCACTAGCTGTCACCTTCCTCTCACCGCCACTGAGTCATTCAATCTCTGTCGTTCCTCCTCCTTGCTTCATCACCTCTGCCATCTGACTTGGAGAATAGCTTAGGTTTTTGCAAACTGAGAGGGCTAGACCCGAGCTTGAAGATTACGGCCGGCATTCCTCCCTTCATTCACTCTCTCACCTACGCACCGGCGTCAATCTCCACTTCGCTCCACCGCCGGCGACCTCTATCCTTCGTTTCTCACACCACTGTTGAACCCCCATTCCTCTGTTTTTCAATGTCAGAATCATTCCATCACCATCGCTGAAATTAGAGCTGGTCAAGTCAACCCATTTAGGCCTTAATTTACAAGAGCCAGCTTAAGATTTTTGCATCAAAAGGAAAAGCAAGTCTATTAGGGGCAGCCTTATAGAACTAAAGGTTTAAAAGGTCGGCTTTATAGGATCAAAGGCCAATTCTTTTAGACCCTTATTTATATTTATATTTATATATTAAAATTATTTATATGATAATAATATTATTTATTTTTTATACATTGTTAAGAAATATCTTTTAAAATTTTTAATTTTTAGGATTTTAAATACAAGATGTTCTTTTTTAATTGTTATTATCTTTCTCATAATTAAGTTTCTTAAAACATCTTCTATTGAAAATCCTAAAAATTAAAACTTTTAAAAGATATTTCTTATTTCATAAGTATTCTTATTATTTTTTATAATTTTTGACTTATTTTTTTAATGATTGTTTTGTTCATATCTTGTATTATTTATTTTGTTGACTATTTATACTTTTCAAGACATATTTACAAGAAATGTTTTTAGTTTGGTCCTTTGGTGATTAATCTCAATGAGTGGTTGATCACTTTTCTTCGGTGATGAGGATTTATACTTGAGCTCAATGGACTACATATGAGAGTTTTTCTATCATTCCATTAGTCTAGAGTTATATATTTAGATTGCCTAATTTTAGAAATTATTGTATATAATTCTGAACCGAGATTGATGTGAATTGTCTCTATTGGTTTAATATTTGTAGTTGAGATTGAATTTTGTAATGTGAAAAATATATATGTTTAAATTTCTTTGTGGTTGCAATAAGATTATATTAATTAGTGTATTATTACTTAGTTAATGTGGTTGATTTGTGCCTTTGAGATAGTGTTTAATACTCAATTTTAAGAAGACTCATGTTGTATTATTCCAATTTTAATTGCACATTAAGTAGTTTTAAATAATATCTCAAAAGGTAGTAATTAGCTATGTTTGTAGGAGCTACTATTAATTAGAAATAGTGGATTCAAGGGTTACCTTAAGGTTTTTCTTAACACTTGATAAATTTTAATTCTCATGTTTTTCAAGCAAAAATAGTCATTTCTTCATTACTAAGAGGATTCATCATTCATACTTTCAATTCCATACCATTTCATTCACTCATTCGCTAAAAAATAAAAAAATAAAAAAGCTTCAAATCAAGGATGGATTACCGACAGAAAAAATTCCTTCTGAAATTACTGACAGAATTCCGTTGGTAATAATCACCGACAAAAATTAGTGACAGAATTCCATCGTAATATCTTATTCCATGGTTTTTTCTGTGACGGATGTTTTCCGTCAGAAATCCAGTTACTAATTACATCGGTAATTGGTAATTTTAATTATGGATGGAATAATAATGGGGAAGTCTTTAGGCGTAGTTATGGGAATAATTGAAAATAAGATGAGAGGAAATAAAAGAGAGAGGACAAATGCTTAATTCACGCACTGACGATATAGGGGCGGATCTTTTCGATGATAAGGGGGAATTGCTTAGATTTTTTTAAAAAAGAATTTCATATAATGCAATTTTTTTATCACACTTTTCTAGGATCCTTATCAGAAACGCGGAAGCGTATCGTACCACGCGATGTAGGAAAAGATCAAACCTTCATCGTTTTGCTTACCTGGATATTGAAGAGTTATCTGAAAAATTCTCCACGAGCAAACCTTGTCTACGAACAGTCCTCGTATACGAACAGTCCTCGTGCGATCTATGATTGATCTTCCGGACTATCTCTCGAGGGGGATGAGATGGTTGTGTGGGCAACCGTTCGGATGATGAACGTTTGCCTCTAGGTTTTTGTTTCGATGAGAGCCTCCTAACTATTTGTGCGGCCGTATCTTTTCAAGCGACGAAAGTTAGTTTATATGCTATTACACCCAAGGCCTAACCCTAATCCACATGGGCCTTAGAGTTCTTGGGTTGTAGTCTCAATTAAGCCTTATTGGGCTTAAGTGACCAAAGAGCACATTAACCCAACAATCTCCCACTTGCTCTTTAAGATACTAACTTGAGTTCGTAAACCCAAGACCATATAGCCCATAAGCCATCATCATCTAATAATATACCCCATCTCTTGTCTCAAGCTAGCCTGGGACCTACCATTTGTCATTCATCAAGGCTCATGATAATCTACGAAGATTATCTAATTCGGTGCTACTCCACTAAAAGCCCGAACGTGATCTCCAAGAACAATGACACTTATAACAAGAATATGCACTGCCCTTTATAGAATGTCTATAATTTGATTGACTAGTTTTCTCGTAACCCAATCAATTATTTATTCCCTTGACTTTGACAGTTTCTCTAATGGATTACACGCACCGGTGTCTTCAATATCCAGTGCACCGAAACATATCAAGGGGACATTTCCTATAAATTCCATGTTGTTTATCTCATAAACACCGATAACCAAATAGTCTCAATCCCAAAATACCGAGTTGTTGGCCGTCATATAGATCAAACCTCACCCGTTGGTAAATCAAAGAATGAAAACTATTCGACTACTGTTTAAAATAAACTCGGGATTAAGAGCAACTACATAACTATAGTTATCTCGAGATTTGATTCCTTATGACGAAAGAACAACCTTAATCAAATCTCTCCTTGATCCATTCAATGTGAGCATTAACTCACACCAATGTTTTATAATGATTCGGACAAAACCATTTCATAAAACATTGCAGCCTAAATAAAGTGCCCAACTTAATTTAATAGGCGTGAATCATTTCATCAATTGTGAGAACCTATGACCATGTCCTCTATGAAAGTATTCATATGATCATATACTCCACAATTGATCCGGACCTTAGAGTTTGTAAATAGTGTGCAAAATAAATGAAAAAAAATACTCCATTTATTAATATTCAGAAAAGAAATGCAATGTCATAATGTCTTGCTCAAAAGCACAAAATAACAAAGTAAAATAACAACGCCTAAAGCTACGGAAATGGGAATCCTCCTAAGACCCATAGATGAAACATGCCTCTCGAACACACGCTCGGGCAAACTCTTAGTAAAAGGGTCAGCGAGATTCTCGTCGATGCTATCTTTGCTACCACCGTATCTCCTCTTTTAATTATTTCTCGGATCAAGTGGTATTTCCTCTCTATGTGCTTCTCTCTTATGACACCTTGGTTCCTTGGGCGCGCTACGCCCCACTGTTGTCACGGTAGAGTGTGATAGGACAATTTACACTGGTATCACCCGAAGATCCGTTAGGAACTTCTTTAACCATGCGGCTTCCTTTGCGGCCTCGAAGCGGCTACATACTCGGCCTCGTGGCGCAGTCAGCCACACATGTTTGTTTTACACTTCTCCAACAAATGGCACCGCCATTAAGGGTGTACACATATCCCGAGGTGGATTTTCTTGAGTCAATATCTCCTTGGAAATCTGAGTCCGTATAACCAATGGTTTCAAGACTCCCACTTGAGTAGACCAACATATAATCTCTCGTTCTCCGTAGGTACTTGAGTATATGTTTAACCGCTACCCAGTGTTGCTCTCCGTGGTCCGATTGGTACCGGCTTACTACTCCACCGCATAGCGAGATATCTGGTCCGGTACATAGCATAGCATACATGAGACTACCTCTACTTTGAAGCATAAGGTATCCTACTCATGCGTTCTCTCCGCTCGGAGTTTGAGGAGATTGCTTCTCGAGAGATGAATCCCATGCCTGAAGGGTATAATTCCCCTCTTTGAATTCTCCATGCTAAACCTGGCAAGTATTTTGTCAATGTATTGAGCCTGGGATAATGCCAAAACCCCGTTCTTCCGGTCTCGCAAGAGTTTAATACCAAGAACATAATTGGCTTCCCCAGGTCCTTCATATCAAAATGTTTGCTCGGCCAGGTTTTTATGCCCAACAATACCTCGTATCATTTCCGATAAGGAGTATATCATCCACATAAAGTACCATAAAAGATACCGCATTACCTTGGATCCTTTTATACACACACGGCTCATCAGGGCTTTTCTCAAAACCATAAGATTCAATGGCTTGATCAAATCTGATGTTCCATGATCTGGATGCTTGCTTAAGTCCATAAATGGACCTCTCGCAACTTGCATACCATTTCTTCTTGCCCTTTGGTCAGTAAACCCTTTTGGTTGCTGCATATAGATTTCCTCTTCCAAATTTCCATTTAGAAAAGCGAGTTTTGACATCCATCTCCAAATCTCATAATCAAGATTGGTCGCAATGCCTAAGAGAATCCGAATAGACTTGAGCATGGCAACCGGCGAAAAGGTTTCATCATAATCCACTCCTTCTCTTTGGGAGTACCCTTTCGCCACCAATCTAGCTTTGAAGGTTTCAACCTTCCCGTCGATCTTCTCTTTCTCTTGTAAATCCACTTACACCCAATGGGTCTTACCCCTTTAGGTGCATCTACAAGAGACCAAACGAGTTAGAATACATAGAATCCATTTCACGATTCATAGCCTCGAGCCATTCCCGAGCATCAACATCTCCTAGTGCTTCGTCATAACTCGTGGGATCACCATCTTCTGCGATGATGTCATCCCGATTTGACTCACCCAACAAGAGATATCTTGCGGGTTTACGAATCAATCTCCCACTACGACTTTGTCGCACTTGATGTCGTGCATCTACGGGGTCCACATTTTGTGGGTTGACAACTTCTAGATGAGGACCCTCATTAAGTGGATCAACTAATTCATGATTTTGTTCTTCATTTAGTTGAACATCATGCTGAACTTCTGTTCGTCTCCGGTTCCCGTGTATGTTGAGATACATTTTCCCCTCTTTGAACAACCACGGAACAAAAGCCGGAACCCCTTGAGGTTGTGGTGAAACTTGATCCGAGACTAGCTCATCAAGAATAACCTTACTTCTTGGCTCATAGTTTGTCATATAGTCCTCCTCTAAGAAAGTCGCGTGAGTGCTCACTATGACCTTCTTTTCTCTTGGACTATAAAACAACCAACCTCGGTTCCTTTAGGATAGCCTACAAACATGCATACTTCAAGATGCGAGAGTCCATCTTGTCTGGTTTCTGTTTTAAGACATGTGCCGGAGCACCCCAAATTCGAATATGATTCATGGTGGGCTTACACCCTTTCCACAATTCAATTGGTGTCGTTGAAATCAACTTGGACGGAGCTAAGTTCAATAGATACATAGTCAAGTTTCTAAGGCATATCCCCGAATGAATCGAAAAGTGATGAATAACGAGCATAGATCTTGTCATTTCTAAAAGGGTTCTATTTCTTCTTTCAAGAACTCCATTCTCGTTTGGGTGTCCCCGGAGAAGATAATTGTGAAACTATCCCCTCCTTGGTCGTAAGACCCGAACTCTCCGATAGGTATTCACCCCCTCGATCGATCGAAGAGTCTTAATTTGAACACCTAGATGCTTTTACGCCTCACCTTGAACTCTTGGAATTTTCCAAAAGCTTCGGACTTGTGACGCATCGTGTACACATGTCCAAATCTAGAGTAATCATCGCAAAATGTGATGAAATACGATACCCGCCTCGGCTTGGACATTTATTGGTCCACATACATCGGTATGTACCAATTCCAGTGAAGTGTGGCACGTTTTCCTTGGCCTTGAAAGATCTCTTGGTCATTTTACCCTCTAAACGGGATTCACACACCGGTATCGGCTCAAAGTTCGAGGATTTTAAAATCCCACTTTTGACCAAACCTTGGATCTGTTAGAGTTAATATGACCCAATCTCAAATGCCAAAGATAAGTTTCATTGGAAACTTTTCTTTTCTTTGACGAATTGATATGCTCAACATTTTTTAATTCAACATGATTAACTTCACGGGAATAGGACTAAGGAAATAAAGGCCATTAAACTTTACACTGAACAAATAAAAGAAGATGAACTTCTTATTGAAACCGAGGAATCAAATTGAACCGTCAAACCATGTTTATCTAAACAACTAACGTAAATTAAATTCCTCTTAAAATCTGGAATAAATAAACAGTCTTCTAAAACCAAAGTTCTATAATTATTAAAAGATAAAACAACTTGTCCCACTGCTAGTGCGAGACAAGCGCCTGTTCCAAGCTTCAAATCTCGTTGTCCTTTACTCACCGGCAAGTTTTGTTTGAACCACCGCAAAGAGTAGCAAACATGGTTAGTGGCTCTGAATCAACGATCCATTTGTCATCGTGATTCTCCACTAAACAAGCCTCAATCACATTTAAATCACCCATACCTGGTTTTTTCATTTGTGGGCAATCTTTCTTCCAATGCCCCTTTTGTCCGCACTTGAAGCACTTGCCTTTTGGCTGCTTCATTGCAACTATTTTGGCAACTGGAGTACTGATTTCTTCTTTTTTTGTTCTTGTTCTTTCCCTTGGGTTTCCCCTTAGGTTTCACAGAACTTTCACTAACAAACAATGCACTTCCTTGCTTGACTAGAGTCGCTTTCGGCACTCTCAAGCTCGTGCATTAGTTGAGTGAGGTCAAGATTCATCTTGTTCATATTATAATTCATCTTGAATTGGTTGAAGTATTCGGTAGTGATTGTAAGAGTAGGTCAACTTTTACTTCTTGTTCAAACTTGATACCATGGTCATCGCCTTCTTGAAGTTTGCTATCATTGTTAGACAATGATCCCGCACACTTCCTCCGGACATATTTGTCTTGGTGACGAATTCGGCGCATTTTGCCTAGCGAACGCTAGGTGTAGCAAACATGGCATCAAGAGTCGGAGCATTGTTGCTCCACTCAATTATGTTCATTTGCTCCTGAAGGTGATTTGGCGCGAGATCGGCCAAAATGTAGCAAATAACCGACACATTCGCCTTCTCCCATCTATCCTTCTCCTGCTCAAAACGAGTCCGAATTGCATCGAGACGCATCTGCACAGTGGCCCGGCATAGGGGTAGTGAGAACAAAGTTGAGCTTTTCATATTGAAGAACAATATCTAAATTGGTTCTCCATTGTTTGTAATTTGTACCATCCATAGGCTTTTGGCTCAAGATTGTAGCTAAAGGATTGAATGAAGACATTTTTCTAAAATAAGGAAAAACACACTAATTTCAAACTTTAAAATTAACAACAAACGAAATATCGCTAGTAGATTCTAATAACTACTATTCGTTTATTGTTTAACAATCCATTAGTTATTTTATAAGACTTACGATGGGCAAGATTCTTGTAAAACTAATATTGTTAATTTGGGCCTTCAATTCCATTGCCAGAGCCTCGATGGAAGGGTTAATAATTTTACCAAAGTTGAATGTAATTAACCATTGTTTACTTTCAAAATTATCTTTAGTATCCAAGTGTTGCCGACGATGGGCCGTACAAAACTTTACTAAAATTTTGAAAATATTAGGGTTTAATCTAGCGAAATCCGATCATCCTTATCCGATGGGGCTTCGACAACCATTTCACTAATAAACCCACAATGGGGCCCGTAGGTTTTAAAATTAAAAGCTTAATTTAAAACCTTCACCCATTCAATATTTTAAGTTTAGAATTTTTAATTTCCAATAATTTTTTCATTTTAGAATATTCTGTGAGATTAACATCTTAATTGAAATCATTAGGTACTTTAAAATCCAGTCATGATTGGCGAATGAGCTTCACATGATCATTTTAAATAACCCACAAGATATTCTCAAAAATACAATTCTCTTGGGAAATTTGTTAGATTATTTATCTGGATAACCCAAATAATCTCTCATAATAACTATCATACTAGTCGATTGAAAAAAAAAAAAACATATTAGTTATCATGCATTTATGACATGTGATTATGCAACAATATGGCATCTTCCTATTCTATATTGCATATTATTTCAAACATCACGTTAATCGTACATATAATTCATACAATCCAAGAAAAGCATTAAATTAATTAAGCAAATAACTTTAATCCATGGTTTTCCTATAAAAAAAAAATTTAAAAATTTTACAACTTTGGAATTTCTCTTTTGTCCCGCCCATAGGATTTATCTGAAGCCCCTCCGGGGTATCTATGAGCCCAAAAGCCCAAAAACCCAATCCTTGGCTAGAAGCCTTAGGACACAAAAGAGGAACCCTAGCCTTCGCCTCGCCACGCAAGCAGCCGAAGTCATCTCAGCACGAAACTCCAGGGGAAGCACCGACACGGAGAGACGATCAAACGGCCGCCAGAAACACCCCAAAAGGGTGGCCCACGCGCCCTCACGCACCGGCCGTTTGCCGGCGCGTGACGCCCACGCGCAGCCACTTGTGGAGGCGCGTGGCGGCGCGTGGGTTGTCCTTTGGTGGTGTTCGACCGCCAAGTTGTTCGTCTTTCCGTCCTCTTTCCATCCATATATGGTTTGTCCAAATCCGAGATCCGAAGTCCACGAAAAGTGTCGTACGGTGTTGTTTGCTCATATTCTTCGCGTTTCTTGATCTCCAACTTTTACGAGAATTCGAAAAATACATAGAAATTCGAAAGGAAATCATAAAAACAGCAAGGAGGAAACCTAATCATATGGGATTAGCCTCCTTGTTACAAATCAAGAATTACACGAGAGAATCTAACCATGGATTAAAGTATTCATATGATTTATAAACGATAACTACTATGATTCAAATAACAAATATAGAAACGAGATGCCATCCTTTCAAAAATAATTTTCGAAGATAATCACATGAAATTTCAAAACTAGGTTCTTTTCCTCATCGCTATTGACTCTGATGCCAATTGTAGGATCCTTATCAGAAACGCGGAAGCGTATCGTACCACGCGATGTAGGAAAAGATCAAACCTTCATCGTTTTGCTTACCGGATATTGAAGAGTTATCGAAAAATTCTCCACGAGCAAACCTTGTCTACGAACAGGTCCTCGTATACGAACAGTCCTCGTGCGATCTATGATTGATCTTCCGGACTATCTCTCGAGGGGGATGAGATGGTTGTGTGGGCAACCGTTCGGATGATGAACGTCGCCTCTAGGTTTTTTTTTTTCGATGAGAGCCTCCTAACTATTTGTGCGGCCGTATCTTTTCAAGCGGCGAAAAGTTAGTTTATATGCTACTACACCCAAGGCCTAACCCTAATCCACATGGGCCTTAGAGTTCTTGGGTTGTAGTCTCAATTAAGCCTTATTGGGCTTAAGTGACCAAAGAGCACATTAACCCAACAACTTTTCCCTCTTTTCTTTTTCATTTCTCCGGCTTTTAGTCTCCATCATCTCTCAATCTCTTTGTCTTTCACAGTTTTTTTATTGTTCTTCTTCTTGTTCTTGCATTGTCTCTCCATCTTTTCTTCTTCTTCTTCTTTTGTAAAGGATCGTTATAAGACCTTATCCAGCCAGTGCCTTTAAATCGAGGTTAAGAAAGCTTTTAGACAGCTTGCTTTGCAGGTTTTTTCCTTAATCTTTCTACTGTAATTGGTGCCCCAAAGTTTAGGCCTTTTGTTTTATATCATAAGATTTAGTTTTGAAAGTAATCATAGAATTAGAGTGACTGATCTGATACGAGTATTACTTTTTTTTAAATATATATATAGGTAATTGAATCCATGGCCATTGCTTGTGGATACTAATATATTCATAAAATAACATTGGAGCAGAGATGAGTGCATGAAAGGAAGCAAAAGAGATATGGGTATGAGCATATAGTTGATTCTTAGCTAGCACTATGATTTGAGAACCGTCCAAGCAATTGTACGCTTAAGCAAAGCGCCCATTAAACAAATAATTTGTGGCCACCGCTCTCTCTTGTTTTTTATCGCAATTTCCAGTACCATTGATTGGTTGCTTTTAAATTGTGTATTAGTTTCATCCGGATGTTTGCGAGAAAGCGATTGTGGGGTACAGTTTCATCAAACCATTGAAGCTTATGATGTGAGTTATCTTATTCCCATCTCTACTTCTGTTAATAATTGAATTGAGTATTGATGATTTCTTTGCACTATATTGAAATTGAAAGCAAAATATGAAATCACTTATACACTTGTTCAATGATTGCCATTTTTTTGTTCCAATTGAATACGTATACATTCCCCCCCCCCCCCCCCCCCAAAAAAAAAAAAAAAAAAAAAAATTCTCCCAAGATTTGCCTCTGCACCGATAGTTATACATCAAGCACGCGACTTCACGTGGACGTTAGGGCAGCATCTTTGCCTTTTTCTTTTGGGTAAAAGAGCAATTTTACACATTTGTTTTTTTTTTTCCGGAGCGCCCGGCACCACAAGATTTTTTTCCAACCAAAAATACACATGTGGTTATGTTTTGGGAGCGCCCAGCACTATGGCCTTTAGTTGACCATTTGGTCAACGTTAACTTAGATGGAAGTGAACGATGCGGGTGAAATTACATTTTTGCCTTTAGTTTTAGGTGAAATTACACTTAACGTGTGGCCCACCGGCGGTATTTTAGTTTTTTTTTTTAATATTTAAAGCTAGGGGCAAAAGTGTAATTAATATTTAAAACTAAGGGCAAAAGTGTAATTTCACCTAAAACTAAGGGCAAAAAGGTAATTTCATCCGTGTTAATGTTCACTTTCATCCAAGTTAACGTTGACCGAACGGTCAACTAACTACCGTGGTCTTTGGCGCTCAAAACGTAACCACATGTGTATTCTTGGTCCAAAAAAAATCTCATAATGTTAGGCACTCCTGGAAAAAAAACATATATGTAAAATTGCTCTTTTACCTTTTCCTTTTTCATTAGAATTTTTATGCCATCCCTCCGTTGCGTACAGCTACATATAAATGTTATTTTATGCTTTCTTCTTCCAATTAGTGGTGGCAAACCGGATGGACGTCCACTGCTTTTGCTTTTACTTTTACTCTTTTGACCTCTGACTCACCCCTTTCCCAATTGATTCCCTCGCAAATTGAATCCCCCGTACAAATACATACGTACACGCTATCCTCTACCCTATCATTTAAAGTACAAATATCATTTTGCTTTGTCCATGTCCCATGTTCTACGAATGTTAATTAATGGATGACACTTCACATTGGCCAACCAATTTTTCTTTTGTTTTCATTGTATTTGTATAGTATTAAGATTATTTAGGAATCAATAAAAGGTTCATCGAGAAGAGAGAATAATCCTAAATTTATCTATACACAATCATTGATTAATTTTTATTGTGGATCACAAGGCTAATGATAAAAGACCCTCATCAAATGACACCTGCTGGGGATTGAAGCCAGGTCACCTGCGTGACAGGCTAGAATTAATATCCACCACTTAACTATTAAAATAAATTATTGCACCAAAATTTGATAATTAAGAAGACAAACCCCAAAAAGAGCTGGCAAGAGGACAAGGAATAAATCTCATAATCATACGGGCGGTGGCGGAGCCAGGATTCTAAGTTTGTGGGTGCATAATTAATGGGAGGAGTCGGGGGTTCGAGGGCAGCGCCCCCGATTTTATTTTATTTTACTTTTAAGGAAAGTTTTAAATACATTAAAAAATATTGTTGATTATAAGATTGTCATCTTTGTGAATAATTTAAACTCATGGGAGCTTAATAGATTCCAAAGCCAAAAATACAAAATCCTCAATACTCAATAGTTCATAGTTGATACAAATTTCTGTCCACAACTGACAGATTTTAGGAAAATCTCAAAGCATCTCACTCTGAAGTACTCAAGAATTCACCACTTTCTTTGGATGTCAATCATGTCAAGATATACAGATTGCACTATACGGCTCTAAATCCTTACATTAATCAAAATAAGGCAATCTCAAATGAGCCTTACAGCCAAATGCACAAATTATAGCCATATCTTTGCTTCTAAAGGACATTACTTAAACTAAAGGTTAAGAGGACTAGCAAGCAGGAGCAGTAATGTCACTCTTTATTTTTATGGCCTATTACATAAACATTATGGATAGTGGGCACTGAGACATGTAAAACATGATACTTTAAGTCAAAAAATTGTGATACCTCAAATTCTTAGAGTAAATGTGAACTTACTAGGTTATCAATACAAGAGATTGTTTTACTATTGGCCAAAGGCAAATAAAGGAGCATGATATTGAACAACCGTCAAATCAATTCAGGCTGTGCGATAGAACCTGGGCGATGGATTGGAGGAGAGAAAATGAAAATATAATTCTCTGCGCGATGGATTGGGGGATTAAATAAAAAAGAATACGTGTTGGGAAGACATGGAACAAATTGGGGCTGATTGGGGGATTAAATAAAAAGAATGGATTGGGGGATGGGAACGCATGGAACAAATTGGGGCTGATTGGGGGATTAAATAAAAAGAATGCTTTGTCGGCTATGGATCGAACCGGGGACCTCTCGCTGTGAAGGACCGGCCCGATAACCAACTACACTACTCAAGAAGTTGTTACAAAATTCCCTCACAATACATATATATTTTAAAAACTTTGTGGGTTCACTTGCCTCCATAAACTCTAGTGTGGCTCCGCCACCGATACGAGGGCGTTTCATTTTTGTGCCTTTCCAGCCATGAAGTTTAAATTTCTACACATTAAGAAGGAAAAATTAGCTTTAATTAATAAAGTTAACATATTTTAGTTTATATATATAACTTTTTTAGCCTTGTACGAATCTGAAATATTCACAAAATCATGAATAGAGCACTTACATGTATCTTGCGACTTTTATGCACATACGCAAGGTCCGATTTACTAATTAAGTAGAATATATTGTCTTAGAAGATAATACCTTACTTTAGAGTTTCAAAAATTCAAGCATCCATTAAACCATGTATGAAGTAATACCTTTCAACAAAAGTGTAAAATGGAATCCTCAAAGTCAAGCTTCCATTAGAATAAACCATACAGCAAGTCATCAACAGATTCCACACACTCATGCATATATATAAATCAATTTGAAGAGTTGTACGTCACAATTCAAAGTTCAGAGTTCGCCACCTCTCACATTCAATCATTACAGTTTTTGCTTCTGCGAATCACTTTGCGCGCTCCATTTCGATCCTTCCTTTGATTTTAAAATTTGATTTGTTATTCGTCTTCTTCTTCTTTCAAAAAACCAAAAAGAAAAAAAAAAAAAAAAAAAAAAAAAAAGTTGCTTCTCTGTTGAAGGAAACTCTTTTGCAAGACTGATTTCATTTTCTTCGTTTTCTGCATTTATTCTTATCTTAGTTATTGGTCATTGTTCCATAGTTACTCTTCGCCTTATCTAAAAAAAAAAAAAAAAAAAAAAAGACTTCTGTTTCCAAATATTTCAAATATTGATATTTAAAATCTTCCTTTGATTTTTATCTCCAATATTCATTGTTGGTTTCGTTCTTCTTTGATTAAAAAAAAAAAAAAAAAACAAAAAACAAAACAGAGGAGGCTTTCATATCAAAGGAATTGTTGCAGAAAGGCATATAAATCTCTGGAAAAGAGGTAATTTTTGTATTCCATCATACTTTTTCCAATTCTGTTAGTGTGTGTGTGTATGTTTGCACTTGATCTTATATATTATGTTGTTATATTTATTTTTTTTTTTGGCCAAAAATATATTGCTATGTATTTTAGCTCATTAAAGTATTTAAATATAACCTAGAGAGCATCGAAATCAAATGTGAATAGTTCAAAAAGAAAAAATAAAGTAGACAAGTAGATCCTCTTTCTCCCACTTAACCTGTTTTATGCAGAAGGTTTGACAAGTATTTAATTTCCTTTTTTTTTGTTTTTTTGTTTTTTTTTTTTTGATTTTGTTTTTAATAGTTCGCACATAAAAATACATTCTATTTTCGCTTCAATTATTACTGCTTCCAATTAGCATGCACTAGAGAAATAATCTTACCCAAGAGTTTGTTCTAAATTCATTGGAAGCCTTAAATATTACCAAAGCTCATCTTCTTCATGTTCAAACAGGATTGGTCGAGTAGGAGAATAGGGAATAATGGGTGAAACTTAACTCTATTGCTTCCAAACATCACATAGGGTTAGGGTGTGTTTGGTTGGTAGTGATGAGAGGTTTTTAATGATTCTTTATTTGGTTTAAGAGAGGGAAGAAGTGAGAAATGATAGCAATTTACCATTATACCCTAACATATTAGCTTATATTTTTTTGATTTATATGTCATATGAATTAATTTACACTACATCTAATTAATATAATGAATTTTTATTTATAATCAATATAATAATATATTTTAAACATGGGCTAGTATTTTTCATATATAATACTATATTTTATTTTCAAATTAATTTTGTAATAATATATTCTTTAACTATGATAACATTTTTTTATTTATAATAACATATTTTTTGTGTTAAATTAATTTCATAATAACATTATTTAAATTATAAATATATTTTTTATTTAAAATATAATTTATAATACTTTTTTGTTTTTATTTAAATTTTGTTTAAAATTATATTTTTAAATTAAAAAAGTATTTTTATTTAAATTAATTTGAAAATATATTTTGTTTAAAAAGCTTCTTCCTTCTCCTCTTCCTCCCTCACTCAAGGCTTCTCTCGCTCTCTCCTCTCATTCAGCCGCATGAAATGCAGAATTGGGAGGGTGAGAGGGTGGCGTGTATTGTTTTTAACGGTGGAAAACAATTTTTTTAACCATTACGAGTCACACAACTAAACCACCCTTTTTTTTTTTTTTAAGTAAGGATATTATTTTATTGAAAGCAATTCAATTTAAGGCACTGTCTGAAACTAAATATATACATCTTTCTCAATAGAGATTTAAGCCTTACTTTATTAGAACCAACTCCATTGGTAACACCATTCCAAACCCCCACCCACCCCCCCCCCAAAAAAAAAAAAAAAAAAAAAAAACACAAACAATCCATGGTCCAAACTTGCCAAAATCTGAAATCCAAACGTCCCACACTGAATACTTTGGGCCTAGGCTTGGCCCACATTATTTGTGGACTTCGGGTAGTGAATTATCCAATTTACCCTAATTTTAAAATTTAATTATTAATACTTTATAAGGATTTTCTTTCTTAATTATTTTTTCTAATCGTATGAAATAATTTCCATCAAAATTTCAAGCCAAACTATAGCTTCTAAATATTTTTCTTAAATTATTTCGGGTTAAGTTCTAATAATTTACCTCTAATATTATTTAGTTAAATTTTTTTTTTTAAATATTGCATTTTTGTTGTTGTTTCTTGCAGATTTTGCCATCAAATTTTAAGGAATAAAGCCTCTTTATAATTTTTAAAAATCCCTAAAATAATATTACATAATGATTCCGCAGTTTTCATGGCCCATAGATAATTTTAATAATTTTTTTCTTTTATTTCTTGAAAATATCTCCCAAAAACAGGCTTTTGCCCAAATAAATTATTTATGGGACTTTATTACCTTAACGAATATCTATAAACCTCATAAATACGTTATAAGCCTTTAACCAAAGTTTTGAAACTCGAGAATCGAGATGTTACCTCGAATTCTTTTGTTTTTTTGGCCCGACCTAGAATTCATTTTTAAACTCTAATTTAATAAAATCATAATCCTCCCTTCACCGTTTGTTAAGGCCGAAAAATGGAGATTTTTGGCAAAAATTCTATTTTAATATTTAATGCTTCCAAAACGTCATCTCATGAATTTTTGAATGCTTCTATTTCTCCCATTTATTGGGCATAAGTCCTATTTTAGTTTTTAATGCTTCCAAAATTATATTTTAATCCTAATGGTCATGAACTTTGCTATAGTTGAACTAGAGAGAAACGTCATTCTTTCTCTGATATCTCTATTCTCTTTGAAGAACTCCAATAACAAATCACTAAGAGAAAATTTTAATAATTGAATCATGAATAATATGATTATGATTTGATGAAAGGCTTCCTCTTCTAAAACTTACCCCTTGCTTAGATCGAGAGAAAATGAGGAAGGAAAGAAAAGTAGATAAGAAAATGGTGAGTGAAATGGATTCTCCCCTACTTAGATGAGGGAGAGAAAATGAGAAAAGAGAGGGAGAAAATGGGGTGTGGGGCCCACCCGATTTTCTCCCCAACCTTTCTCTCACACTTGGAGAGATTTGGAAGAGAAAACTGAAAACTCTTTTTCCCTTGCTGCCCCTCTCCATCCACGTCCCCTTTTTTATTTTATAAATATTAATTTAATTTTTTAATAGCTCCTTTCCTCTCCTCTTTAAAAAATATTTTATAAAATTAATTATTTTATTTAATTTTTTCCCACCTAGTATCCACAACTAATTAAAAAAACTTTCTAAATAATCAAGTAAACTCATATAACTAATAACTAATTATATGTTCACGTGTTTGCGAGCTATAGTATGATATGCGAGGGAAAGTATGGGGAAAACTGAAGGGAGAGTATATTATGGAAGAAAACTCTTAGAAATAGTTAAATAAAGATGACTCCAGAAAATAGTAAAACTTTTTATTTATTGCCATCTAATTAAGACTTGTTTTGATTAAGAATCTTATTCTCTCGAACAAAGTTAAATAAATAAAGCGAATGAATAAAAACACACTCTGGCTCTTCTTGGCTATCATTAGGTTAGTAAACGACATATTACACACACACAAAACAAAAAGTACTAGAATTATATATATACATATATGGGAAAAATACTTCTCATGTTGTAGGAGAAGTGTTTTCTCATGTCACACACACATAAAATGGTGAGACCCACATATATATATAATTAGCATTACATATATGTGTGAGTCTCACTATTTCAGGTGTGTAGGAATCTTCTACTTCTCATGCAACATGAGAAGTTTAAACCCCTATATATATATATATATAGTATGACATTAATCGGAAGCGTAGAGTGAAGATTTTGATTAAATTAAAAGAATTAAGGTGCATTTAACACCATAAAGTATTCTTTCAATTACCGTTAAAAAAAAAAAAAAAATTGTTTGTTCCTCTAGCACCTTGAAGTTTTTTTTTTTTTACATGCGTCAGCAACTTGAAAGATGTACCAAAGCACAAAAATACTTTAGGCTTTATATAAGATCTAGTTAATTAATTAGTGGATATTAACGAAAGTAGTTAAGTTAGTTATTTTTATTTGTAACAAATATATGTTGATTACCCTAAAATACCCTCTTTAATCATGTGCATTGAAATTATTCTTCATGGAAACTTCCTTTATGTGTGTAATTAATAGGGATACTTTGAAAAAAATTATAAATTTAAACAATAAAGGGGATTAAGGACTTATATTTTGGACCAAAGTGAACCAGTTCTTTAGCTCTTAACTCCTTATATCAAGCACTAGTAATAAAGGTACATCCTACCAACAAAAGATTAATAATAAAGGCACAGCCTGTCATGGGGTTGTTACAGTGAAAATATTAATTAATAATCAAATTAATTGTTGCTAATTATGCCAATACCCAGTCCGTACTATCACCACACTAGCTAGCTTGTTACTGCTTCTTCTCTATGCAATGTCTAAGCTCCTCTTGGGTTCTTGCTTTCATTTCTCTCTTCATTCACAAAAAGCTTTTGATGTTGTTCTTCTTCAATATGAAACAAAAAATTTTGGGCCTGTTTGTTTCTGTTTGCCGTTTTTTTTTTCAATTTTTTTTTTTAAAATTACTATTAAAAAAAACCTGTTTGGACAATTTTTTTTATAAAAAATATGTTTTAAGTGGTCGTCACATGTAGTATGATGTCCATAGTGGATAGATGTTGGGCTCAAAAAAAAAAAAAAACAAAGGCAAGAAAGCAGCTAAAAATTGTTTTTGTTTTTTAGTTTTAAAAAACAATGTTTGTTTGTTTTTTTTTTTTTAAAGCAACTTATTGAATATAGATTTCAAACAAGTTTTTTAGCTTTTGGTTTGCAAAGAAAAAAAAAAGTTTTTTAAAAAACAAAATATGCACTTGGTGTTTTGGCTTCTGCTCCGGAGTTTGTTTATTGCAGGACAAACCTGTTTTTTCTTGCATTATTTTCTTGTATTTGAATTATTTTTATTCTCATTTTTTGTTGACCATTGTTGTTATTCTCCTTCTTTAGAGGCTTATATATATATATATATATATATATATATATCTCTCTCTCTATCAAACGCATGGCTGTTGCAGTAGGCATAGAAGTCTGATAGGCTAGGACTTATACTCCATGATATTTATGAATTATGTTTGCATCTTCTTGTTTTCCTTTTACATCTTCCTTTTTCTTTCTTCAAATCTTTTCATACTTTGTCAGGGTTCTCTAAAATATAAATGCCACTAATTAAAGAAAAAAGAAACTATTTACAAACAATAGTAACTAGATAATCCTATAAGATAATGTATGATATTATGAGATTCCTTAATATCTACTAAATGAGATTCATTAATAATAATATTTCCTAAACATCTTCTTATATGTATTAAATTATTTTAAATGTTTATATTTCAAAATATTTTATGGATCCTATGACTGATTAAGTAATCAACTAAAAGATATCTTCAATAAAAATTTAAGTTATATTATTAAAAGAGTTTGTGGGAATACTAGAACAATGTTAGGGAAAATCTCATATAAAGACGGTTGAATTACCTAAATTTTAATTTGAGTTACTAAATTTAACAAATTATTAATTAGGTTATATGACACAATTAGGGATTTAGAATTTGGATCAAATTACCTCTATATACTAGTTTAGATTTAATTTTAACAAAAATATGGAGGAGGGGGCTGGATATTCGGTAGTTTCATATCACCTAGCTACAGAGGTATTTTGGTTGATACCCTTGCCAATTTCAGCCCCTACACATTATGATCCTCGTCTAAGTAATAAGAGATTTCTTCTCGTGCTCTTTCTTCTTCAGGAGTAAGCTAAGAAATAAACGAACTTCCATTTTTCTTCTCGGCCAACAAAGACGTTGTTTCATTTATCAGGGTCATCTGATATTTTTTCTTCTTGTTGATTCTAAACTCCTAAAACCCAAGATCCGTCACTACCACGGTGCAATTTTCAATGCTTGGTTTCCCTGCTCTTCGGTTGAATTTGCATTTCATGGCGAACTTGTGATTTAGATCGCAGTTTTAGGGTTTGTACTTCCTTATTACTCCGTCCGTTTCTTTGATAAATGGCGAGAAGAAAGGAAGAAGAAAGAAATGAGAAGATTATTAGAGGGCTTATTACTTTTCCTTTCCTCTTTTCTTTCCACCATGGGTTAGGGATATTATTGGAAAATAACCAAAATTTAAATATCCTAAATTGGGTAAATGATCTAATTTAAGATTTGTTGAGTTTATCGTCTTATATAGGATTTTTCCATTTCAACCATCTTTATATGGGATTCTCTCAAAATGCTATGGGATATATATCGTAATGTCTTTAAAAGATTGCTCTCCTTTTTATTTTCCTTTTTTTTTTCTTATTTAAATTTAGCCTTTTTCTATTTGGGTTATCACAAGTATCAAATTTACTGTATTTTCTACAATGTGTGAACAATATGTTTTTTTTTAAAAAAAATATTTTCTCTATTTCATTTGAATGTTGATATTGATATACTTTAGCTTCCTATATCTTGAAATTTTCTTGTTAATTTAGGTCACTATGAAAACAAGAACTACTCACATGTATTTAGGTTTTTGTCAACATACGTTTTAAGTAAGGCTGTAAAAATCACAATTAAGAAAATTTATATCAACAAACCAAGATTGTTTTTTGAAATCATTGATATTTTATTTAAACTGAATAATTAAAAGTCTTGTTTCTTTGAGTTTATATATATGTAATTTTTAGACGGTCTAAGAAGTGAGTCAATTTATTATTTTCTAAAAAGTGATATTAGGAATGATGTTTGCATCTTCTTTTATATATACATGTACATACACATTGTCTCATAAACTTATTTTCACTTTCTAGATCTTGATTGGTCACGTGAAGCATACTTGAAGATTTCAATTATTGTTTCCTGCAGGTTAGTATATGCATAGTTTTAATTATAAATTTCATTTATTGATAGAAATTTTTACATATTTCTTAAATTATAAACCAAGATGGGTTATGTATATTTGCATGGAATATAAAGTTAATTGTGTTTTCTATAATTTCTTAGCAACGTTGCTGTATATATTTTTTATATTTCATATGAATGTTGATATGATATAGTCTAGCTTCCTACATGTAGAAAGTTTCTTATTACTTTATGTCACTGTGGAAATGAGAATTACCTGCATCATTGCATGTTTTTAGGTTTATTTTATCAATGGTTTAGGTAAGATTGTAAAAAGCACATATAAATAAATTGATCAAAAAAATCCAGATTTACTTTTTTATAAGCATTATATTTTATTTAAATTGAATAATTAAAGAACATGTTTCTCTGAGTTTATAAAAGTATTTTTATTTGAAAGTGCTTCTCAAAATAATTAGAACTCATAGATCGATCATATAAAAGAACTTATTGGAAATAGCTACTAAAATAGAACGAAGTATTTTTTAAAAAAAAAATATTTATTTTTTAAAATTTTAAACAAACCTCCACCAAGCTTTTAAGGTTATTTTTTGGGAAAAATTATTTTTTCGTAAAATAACTAAAAATTGGAATGAAGTCCTAGATATGCATAATTTTTTCTTCTTCCTATTGATATTCATACTTCTTCTTCTTCTTTTGAGCAAGATATTCATACTTCTTTAATTAGCTGTCTTCAGTACCAATTTTCTTCAGCCACGATTAATTTGAACCATATTCTTCTGATTCACTTTTCTGTCACACTTTCGGTCTTTTTTGGCTAAACATTTTTAGCTTATCTTTTACTTATAAGTATAAGCTAGGCCAAACAAGATTTTACAAAAGCTCTTATAATTATAAGAGCTTATTTTATAATGAAGAAAAAAGAGCTTAAAAATAAACTCCTTAAGCTCTTTTTAAAAAAAAAAAAAAAAAAAAATGAAAAAAAAAAAAAAGAACTCGTAATCTCTTGATCGAACACTACGCAATCACCACCATCACCACTTTGCCGCCGCCACCACCGCCGCCACCACCACCACTGCCGTCGCCGCCACCACCGCCACCACCGTCGCCCCACCACCACCACCGCCGCCGCCACTACCCTCTTATAATATACCTTTTATGATAATTTTTATTAGAAAAGGTGCTTATGACAAAAATTTTGTCAAACAACTTATTTTTAATTTCAGCTTTTAAGTAACTTTTAAGCTAAAAAATTTATATAATCAAACAACTTTTAGCTTTTTTTTATAAGCTCTTTTTTTTAGCTTTAGCTTAAAAGTTACTTTTAAAAATAAAAATAAGAGGATCCAAACAGCTTTCGTGAGCCGTCTTTAAGTTGAGTTTCCTTTGTGTAAATACATGTTTTATTGTGAGGCATACAAACACACACACTAAGTAGTTATATATTTTCTTGTTCGGCTTTGGCCTTTCATATATTTTCATATTTAATCTCCTAAACATCTTCATTTTTATTGCTAAAATCTTAGTTGGCTACCTAAAGTTTGTTTGATAATTTGTTATTTTGGTTGTCATTTTAGGAAAAAGAAGATTGCCATTACTGGCTTTTTATAGCTTACTTTAACTACAATTTAGGTAATCCTGTGTATTTGTGTAGTTACATGACATTTGAAATTAGTTTTATATATATATATATATATATATATATTTTCTCTATATATATTTCTACTACATACACTACAGCTCTGATTGTGATTGTCTCCAAATAAAAATTTATTAACATTAATTATATTTGGTTGCTTTTCTCATTTAGAATAGCGTATGTTTTTATAGATACAAGTATCCTCTTATTTAAACCTTAGAATAGCACAGTTCATCACCATCAAGGGGGAAAAAAACATAGTTCATGATAAAATAGTTTGCAACATCAGATTGGGCTAGTTAAGTTGGCTTGAAAACCGGCGATCCAGCTGGCTTGTTTGTCCAAGTCTCTATCTTGGAGCAAAATTGACCCAAGATAATTTGGGAGTATTAGAATAATCCGCTAGGTTGGGCCAATCTGTCCAAGAAATGTCTTTTGATCCAATCAAACCCATGCGTCAGCTTTCTATAGTCTCTTGTATAGGACGTTAACATGCAATTAAGCCCACACCCTCTCTTGGCTTTGTAAGCTCTCTTGAGTTTATTTTTGTGTCGAGGGTAAATTAGCAATGTTCTGAAACTCGGACCGGAAACCAACAAATTGGCTGGAAAACCGGTTCGAGTTAAGGGGAAACTTGATGTTTCGAGTTGACCCGGGGTCAACTAGGCCTGACTCGGTAGCTGGTGGTGAGTTTCATATCTTTGTGCTTCTCAATGTTAAGGCTCTCCACCAGTAGGGAAGACATCAATGATGGTGCTGTGGAGGCCGAAGGAGAAGCAACAATATGTGGAGAGAAGGAGAACGAGAAGGAAGGGGGAGAGAGAGAGATCTGATTCAGATCATGAAGATCGTTGCCCCCTTAAGTCTCCTTCTAAAGATCGTGAAGGAGTTGGGGGGGGGGGGATATCATCTGAGGAAGGGTTAAGCCGGTCCAGTTTTCACGATATCCGTAGAGAGAGAGAACATCTAAAGGAGGGCTGTGAAGATTGAAGATATAATCTCTCTCTCACAAGTATTGAAGATTGAAGGGAAATTAAATGTCAGAAAGGCCAGTTTCTATGATAAATTAATGAGGCAGAAATTAAATGCTCCCAAGCAAAAGGCCAAGTCAAGCACTGAAGCACTTATGACTCTGCAGCTATCTACAAGGTTGCAACACTAGTGCCACATTTTCCATGTACTCATTAAAGAGAAAAGAATCCATATTGATATTTTTGTTCACACCCGAGGCCTAAGTCATTCCCTTTTTAAAATAAAAAATAAAAAAAATCAATGTAACATTGCACATCTTTACATTCCATCATCATATTTTGGCCACGAAATATTTTTATTTATTAAAATATGAATATTTTTACCTATTTTAATTAAATTATTTTTTAATTAATACTTGATTTGACCAACTAATCCTTGTCCTTAAGTACTCCCCACCTGGTTCGATGACAGACTTTCGTATTTCAGAGCCCTGCAAATTAGACAAAGGCCTTATTCTAATAAGTTGCTCAGCCAATTGGTCTATAAATAATTCCATTCTTTTGAATGAAAGTCACAGAATCTACATTCAAGTTAAAGGTGGCCAATAACAGAAATGATGCAAATAATTTCATATGAATTAGGACTAAAGTCTTTGTTGAACAACAATAAATAGAAAAGTCAATCAAATATTATCCACTCACTTGGGTGAAGTAGATAGACATGTCTTTCTTTCTTTCTTTTTTTAATGATTGCTTCCTACTATCGAAGACATGTCCTTTTTTTTTTTTTAATGATTGCTCCCTACTATTGAAGAACTCCAATAATTAATCATTCAATATGAATTTGAATGATTGGATAAAAAATAATATGGTTTTGATTAATCCTAGATCATAGTTGGCAAGTGCCTACATATCCTGATATAGTTTATGTTATAATCATAACCTTATATGCATGATAGATGGAGACGGCGGCAGGGAATGTTGCAAGCCAATTCATCCAATGGTTGGCAAGTAAAGCATGGGAGGAACTTAAGTATCCGTGTAACTACAAGAGTTATGTTGAAGACTTGAAAATTAAAAAAGAAAGGTTGTCAGCTACAATGGAAAGTTTAAAGCTAAAGATAGATGATGCAAATAAAAAAAATAAGACTCTAGTTGACCCTAGAGTTAAAGAATGGCTTGAAAGAGCTGAAAAACTTGTACAACATGATCCTCAACCAACCAAATGCTTTGGCTTGTGTACAAATTGCTTCTCCCAAATTGCGCAAGCCAAGAAGATTGAAAAATTGATGAAAGAGGATATCCCAAACTTGATCACTGAAGTTAAAGAACTTCCTGAAGAAGTTGCACGTGCAGTTGGAGTGCCAGGCATGGAATATCATTCACAAGAGTTCATATCCTTTGAGAGTAGAAGGGCAAAATTTGAGGAACTCAAGAAAGCATTAGAAGATGAGAATAAGTGTATGATAGGGTTGCAAGGGATGGGAGGAACGGGGAAATCCACAATGGCAATAGAAGTTGGGAGACATGTTGAAAAATCAAATCTCTTTCATAGAGTCATCTTCATTGAAGTGTCTACCCCTGTGGATGAAAACAAGATTCGATATGAGATTGCACAGAAATTAGAATTGCAGTTAGAGGAAGAGAAGCTATGGACCCACGCAGAACAAATAGGGAACAGGATTGCTAACGTTGGGAAGGTGCTCATAATACTTGATAATGTCTGGGAAAAGCTCAACCTTAAAAGCATGGGGATACATCCTCGCTTCGATAGCAATCATCGATGTTGTGTTTTGCTAACTACACGTTACCAAAATGTCTGTACCCAAATGAGTTGCCAAAAGAGGATTAAACTAGAGGCCTTACCTGAGGAAGACGCATTGAAACTTCTCCTTTTTCATGCTATGGAAGCTAGTCAAGATTGCCCAGATAATTTGAAGAACGTGGCAGTGGATATTGTGAATGAGTGTGGAAGATTACCAGTTATAGTTGTAGCAGTGGCAAAAACTTTAAAAGACATGCCTACAAATGAATGGGAAGATGCTTTGAAAACATTGAAAAGTTATGTTGTACCATCAAGACATGAGATTGTTGATGAAGATGAAGATGTGACGAAGTTTTATAATTCTTTGAAGTTAAGCTATACTCATCTAAAAGATGAGGAAGCCCAAAAACTCTTCCTACTGTGTTCTATATTCCCAAAAGCTCATGAAATACCTGTAGAGCTTCTAAGTAGAATCGCTATAGGATTGGGGTTGTTTGTGGGAATTGATTATGATGCATCAAGAAGTCAAGTGCGTCTTAAGAAAAACAAACTCATAAATTATTCTTTATTGTTGACGGCCAATAAAGAATGTGTGAAGTTGCATGATGTGATTCGCAAAGTGGCCATGGAGGTAGCGCATGAAGAGATTCAAGTGATCATGGATTCCAAGACAGAACTGAAGGACAATATGAAATATTCTTCTTGGATCATAAATGATGGTTTTCCCAGTTGTTTCGATGGTAGCAAACTCAAGGTTCTTTTAGTATGGTTAAACACAAATGGTTCTTTGAAAGTCCTTGATGCAATCTTTGGAAGGATGAAGAGCCTTAGAGTTTTGCTTTTGCATTCTAAAATTGAGTATGGTAGAACTTCAGCTCTATCACTACCAAACTCAATTCAATCACTAAAAGACATTCGAACTTTGTCTCTAAAAATTGGGAGTTAGGTGATATATCAATGTTGATGATAAACTTACAAAAGCTTGAGTCTCTAGAATTGACTAATTGTTCAATTATTGAATTGCCAAATGAAATTAGTGGGCTAGATAAATTGAGATTTCTATGCTTGAAAAGTTGTTTGCTTGAAAAGAACAATCCATTTGAAGTGATTGCAAGATGCTCCCAACTAGAAGAACTGTATTATGTTTCAAATGATCATCATATACGAATTGGCCCAAAGTTTCCTCAAATTACATTCCTTCCTGAATACAAAATATACCACATAGATGGCAGTGACTTCTCAGCCTTTGATTCATCTCAGCTGGACACTTCTATAAAAAGATGTTTTAAGCCAGGCAAGTTACAAAGAATCTTCTCCAAAGAGATAATTAAATCCCTGGCCACAAGAGCAGAGATTCTGGAGTTAGAAGGAGGTCATGAAATAGGTTGGAACAATCTTATTCCTAGCATTGTTTCAATTGGGGATAGAGCTATTGAAGACTTAACCAATCTTTCTTTGAAGAAATGTCATGAGATGAAGTATTTGATCCATACCGAGCATCCTCAACTTAAATCTGGAGCGACTGTCTTCTCCAACTTAGTTGAACTGCAACTTATTGATGTGAATGTGAGAGAAATATGTTATGGTAGCCATCTTGATGGCTTTCTCACGAAACTAGAGAAGCTGGAGTTAAAGAATTGTCAAAAGTTGGAAAGCATATTATTTAAGGACAAGCTAGTGTTGGGTAACCTCAAGTCCATTTATTTAGAGGAGTGTTCAATGATGTATCTTTTACATCCATCCACTGCTCAAAGTCTAAAGCTCCTAGAAACTTTGAAGATTGTTAACTGTTCTAAGCTGAAATACATCATCAGGGATGAGGAGTCATCTGGAGAAGAGAAAGTGGATGATGAAGATCGTAATCCAAGAAGTCAGGACTCAATGTTTCCAATATTGAAACTCCTCAGTGTTCAAGGATGTGAAGCATTGGAATTCATATTGCCAATTTGTTTTTGTGAAAACCTTCCTGCACTAGAAAGTGTGGAGCTTTCTAAGTGCAAGAATCTAAGATACATGTTTGATCAATATACAAAACAGGGAGGATTGCATCAAATGCAAAATGAAAACACACTCCTTTCGTTGAAAGTAATGTCTATTGAAGACGTTCCATTATTTGTCAACATATATCCGGAATGTTATCTCCCACAGAAATCAATGGCAAATACTGGTGACGGGTCAAAGGAAAAGGACAAATGTCCTAGTCGCAATGTCTCTTGGTGGGATCCTTTGTCTTGTTTTCTTCCAAAATCAGAAACTACAAATAAAGATGAACCATCTATATCCGAGGCAACTCAACCAAACCACATTGTCTCACAGGTACATATATATGTTTCTCCATCAATTTTTATTAATATTGCATAATTTGCTTTGAGAATTAATAGAATAGAGTTCATTTTAGAAAAAGAATTAATTGAGTAAGTAATCACACATTACTCTAAATAATCGTGTTAATCAAATTGGTAATAATGTTCAGGCTAAAATACTTTTTTTTTTTTTTTTTGAAAAAAAATGTATTTTAACCTTTGAGTCATTTACATATCACCCATAGCATTTTTAAATTTAAAAATTAACATCCCCGCACAATCTTTTCACATGGTTTAAATGGATAGTCAAAAGGTGATTTTATCCACATCATCAGCTTACCAAAATAAATAAAGTAGCCATTTTGCAGGGACCCACCCCGTCATAATCCCAAATCTCAGCTTGTTCATTCTCTTTCGAAAAATTATTGTTATTTTTTGTACTTCAAGCTCAACATGGAGAACTCTTCAAAAATTTACACAAATCTCCCTTTCAACTCGAATTACACTTGCTGTTTTGAAAATTTAACTATTTAAATTTTGCTTCATTGTTCCATTTAATTGATAGAGAATAATTTAAAATGTTGGACATTTAAATTCCTAATAATTTGCAGTTAGTAGCTGAGATGTAGTAAAGATTAAGATAAATGACATCAGAAAAATAAAGGCTTCGTTTGTTTTCTTATTTTAAAAACAGTTTTTTTTTAAAATAAAAAAAAAAAAAAAAAAATGCTTGGTAAATTTTTTTTAGTTAGGTGTTTTCAAAATAAAAGAGTTTAAAAGCTAAAAAACTCAAAAAAAATTTATATGCTATTTTTTTTTTTTTTTGGTTGCATTTCTTAATTTTTGTTTGAGAAAATTGTGAAACCCTTTTTAGTTTCTTCTTCGATGACTTTTCACCGTTTGAGAAGTACTTGAGTTCTCATGGAACTTTACCCTCCATTCTCTTAATTTTCAAACGTAATTTTTTTAAACAATTATCCAAACAAATTATTATTATTTTTTTTTAAAAACTTGTTTTAAAAAAAATTTTACAAAACAATTTTGGAAAAAAAATTGAAAAACATGAACAAATAAGACCGAAATTTCTTTGATTATAATTTTTTTAAACAGATGGAAATAAAATTTCCCCTCCCTCCTGCTTTCGCATCCACTCTCCTATGGGGCTGTGACTCTAAGGAGACAAAGAAAATAAATTACAATTGAATATACACATTTGAATTTGTTAAAGATGAATTCATACATCTGTTTGGGATGCAGGGGCAATATGTTGGCAATAGAGCTAATGGAATTTTTACACCACCGTTATACCCTCGCAATTTGAGAGAAATGAATATTGGAGGAGGTATTTCAAACTTAAGGTCACTGTTTTCTATATCAACTGCTTTGTCAATGTCAATATTAGAAGAATTGTCAGTCTCAAATTGTGATGAACTGGAGCATATAGTAACAGGGGAGGTAGATGGTCATCATATTATCTTCCCCAACTTACGCACCATTGAAATCTCATTATGTGACAACTTGGAATATGTATTTCCAACTTCTTGTTCTAAAAATCTTGTGCACTTAGAATCTGTGCTTATTAGTGGCGCTAGTCAGTTGAAATATGTGTTTGGAAAATATTGTGATGATGATAACTCACCTCAGCACAACCAGAAAAATGAGATTGATCTATCAGCTCTCAACAAACTAAGCCTTGCAAGAGTACCAAATATGGTTAGTATGTGTCCTGAAATCTATTATGTGAAAGCATTGTCTCTACAAGATATTGTTCTGGATGAATGCGCGCAACTTCCTATAAACTATTTGATAGATTTATCAATCGAGGGAGAAACAAGACAAGAACAACTCTCAAGAAAAAGGGTAATTAATTATTTTTCCAACATTAATTTATGAGTCTTTGATGTATTGCTTTGTTCTTTGATACTGATATATCTTACGATACAGCCAATTGGGATGCAACTATGCAAGTTGAAGCGTCTTGCTTTAGGATCCATGGAGATGGAAACATTGTATGATCTTGAAAGACTTCAAATAGCAAGTCCTATGGATTCAAGTTTGGAAACCTTGTGGTTGGTACACTTGAATAAGTTAAGAAACATATGTGTGGGCCCAAAACATCTTCATCTGAGCTTTCAAAATCTTTTCAAGATAATAATCAATGATTGCCCTAAATTAAAATTTATCTTGTCTGCATCTATCTCGAGAAGCCTGCCATATTTGGTACATCTAGTTGTATTTGAATGTGAAGAGCTAGAGCGCATCATTGAGGATGATGATGAAGAATGTTGTTTCCCAAATCTCCGTACTATTTGTGTGCAAGGCTGCGAGAGTTTGAAATGTCTATTCTCTATCTCCACGTGTAGCACCCTTCCATGCTTCTTGTCATTGTGGATACAAAGGGCGCCAGAGCTTGAGCAAGTATTTGAGAGGAAGCAGGGCACCACACAAGATTTGGACATCAAGCATTTCTTCCCAAAGCTATTTGTGATATACCTTGACGATCTACCAAAACTTCATACTATCTGCTCTGCAATTGATTTCCAGACCGTCATGAACCGTGAAGTAGAGAGTTGTCCCAATCTCTCTTTAACTTCAACTGATAATGATTTCCTTGGCAGTAAGCATCCAAATGGTTAATTAATTATTTACAATTGCTACATATGTACTAGATATGATTTTTCTCATTACCATATATATTTGGAATTGTTTTGTTTTGTTAGGTTATTTGAAGTGGTTGCAAGAATCTGAGATGAACGGAGGCAACATGGATGTATTGGATCATCTTGATCAGAGTATCAATGTAAGGACCAAAATAAAATGTTCCAGTCAAATGAAAGAAAAAGCATATGGATCCAGTACTTTTTTCTTTTGGCCTTCAAAAGGAGACTACTATTCACGATTCATATGCCAAAATTAAACTTTTCAAGTTGACTAAAAATTTCCCCCTTAACAGTTTAATTTGCTAAAAATTAATTCATTTAATCCACAAATTTTTTTCACTCGGTCTTCTACAATTTAATATGTTCATTAATGAATGACTTCTACTCAATCCAAGTTCTTTAATATATTCCATTATTGTTCAGAGGACGAGAGAAATAGCAGAGAAGACGGTAAAGAGAGGTCGGCCAACAGCCAAACAAAACAATGGCTCATCAAAGGTATGTATAGCATATATTCTTTTAATCTATTGCACCTAAGCAACCAATAGATATATTTCTCTTTTACTTATGTTGATTGCTTCCATATTTTGGAGCAATATCAATAAATTAAATCCACAACTTTCTTAATTTCTTTGTGGCCTCCTATATGTTACAGATTAAGGAAATAGAAGAGGCAAGTGAGGAAGAAAGTCCAGAATCAGAAACTGATGAAGGCGAGGATTCAGAATAAACCAACAAACCTGTGCCATTTGTTGCTCCTTCACAAATTGAATCTTAAAAAAACGCTTTGACTGATTGAGGTTGTCATTTTAATTTCCTTAATTAAAAAAAAGTTCTAGATCGCAGCCAAATTTGGGTTATGTATGTAGTTTGCATTTTCTGTATTGTTATTGTGGTGATTTTCACAACGTTGACAGTGATTAGTGGTTCAGTTATCTCAAAAAAAAAAAAAAAAAAAAAAAAAAAAAAAAAGGAGGATGGCTTGTGCCTAGAATTGTGGAAGACTTGTTGTAAATATTAATCATAATGAAGGTTTTCTGGACTAGGTCCCGTGGTTTTTATCTCTCACATTGAGGGAGTTTTCCACGTTAAAAAATGGTGTGTTCTTTGATTTGTTTACTCAACCTAATTTCTTAATATCTTTAATGCATTTTTTTTAACTCGATATTTTATACTCTATAAAATTTTCCTCTTATATATAAATATCTGTGTAAATGTTTTTCTATTTTAAAGAGTCATTTTTCAATTATCAAATTCAAATAAGTTGTTAGTTTGCTAGAGCAGTACATTATGTTTAGTTGTTTATTCTAACAATTATTTCAATTATTACGCACATGGCTTATGAGGTAACAAAGAAATACAAATGACAAAGTAGAGGGCAAACATTACACATCTTGGCATAGAAGTAACTGGGACTTGCGCGAAGGAACACCATTAGATGCGTCAATTTTCTTGTGATAGGACCAGGATATTCCGGCTGCGTAGAGATACAATTTAACCCTTCATTTATTTATTATTATGTTGATTTTGTTTTTATTTCGTATTTAATATGCTAAATAGAGGTAGAGTTAGAAAGCTATTGAATTTTATGAGAGAGTTAATGAGATTTAAGGTTTTTCTTAATCTATATGAAAAATATTGAAAGTGCCTTATAAATAAAGCTATAGGAGTATTTCTCAAAATAAATAAGTAAATAAATAAAGGGCACTTGATGATAAGACATTAGGAAAAAAAAAAAAAAAAACTTTCAGCAATCAATGGGAAGATGATAATTACGAATTTTAATGTCAGACTTTTAGCAGCGGCAATAGTAATGCTGTTGAAAGTATTTACTTTCGTCGGTGACACATTTTGTTACCGCCCAAAATGTTACAAACCGCAACCCAAAATGTTACAAACCGCAACGTGATTATATTATGGCGGCTGGAGGTGTTGGTCGCAGTTATAACTAAGGTTCTAAAAATCGGATTCTTGATCGAACCGTGGAAGATCTTAAGTTGGGTTAGTGGGTTAGGCGGAGTCGACTAGGTGTTAATTAAAAAATATATTTAATTAAAATAGGTAAAAATATATATATTAAAAATATTTTATAGTAAAAACATGACAACATGTAATGATAACATGAGAACATGGGAAATATTATATTAAATTTTTAAATGAAAAAGAGAACACAATGAAAAGTAATGGGTTCACATATCAGATCTCTCGTCTCGTTTTTAGAGGAAAAAAAAAAAGATATTTCATCTCTCTCTCTCACGTGGTTCAAGAATCAAGATACATCAAATCTCTCATCTCTCTCACATGAAAAATCTGAAGCCCCTAGATGTTGCAGAAGCTTGCAGGAGTCACGGGTTCATTGTTCAAATCTCTCATCTCTCTCTCGCACGGTTCATTAGGCAGAACAGCGGAAGCTTGCCGTCGAAGACTCGCCGATTATCAGATGGACCTCAATAGCTTCTCAGATACTCTCAAAAGCCACCGACACACCTCCTTCAAACTTCATTTTCATTTTCAGATCTCTCACTCTCACCCTCTTCACCACTTCAGATCTCTCTCTCTCCTTCTTGACTCCTTCTCGTTCTCCTTCCCTCTATAGATCGTTGCGCCTTGACATTGAGATGCACAGAGGTATGAATCTCGCTGCCAGTCACCGCCGCTCTCCCTTCCTACCTGTTCATCGAATTTTTCTCTTTTTTTTTTTTTTGAAAAAATCAATCTTTTTTATTCTGACTCGGCCAACTCGGCCGGTTTAGGCCGAGTTGACCGAGTTGAACCCGGGTCAACTCGTGACCCCGGTTCGGTCCCCAACTCGGACCGGTTTTCCGACTGGTTCGACGGTTTCCGGTCCGGTCCGGGTTTAACAACCTTGGTTATAACTTGTTTGATTTTTTTTTTTCAAAATAACTTGTTTGGTCTGAAAGGAAGGAGAGAAATTTTTCCTCTCATATTTACTAAATAGTTATTCAAAATTTTTCAATATTTTAAAAATATATTTTCAACAAAAAAAAAAAAAAAAAAATCTTTCTTGGTCAATATCCTCCCTACTAATTTCCTCTCATTCTCTCCCTTCAAACCAAACCGATCTAGAGTTTTCATTCTCCTGACTAATGGTAGTTAAAAACTCGATTTATCACTACAATTTTACGTTTTTACGATTTTTTTTCATTAAAACGATTTTACTAATTTTTCAAATCCTTTTAAGTTTTTACGTTTTTTTTACGATTTTACTATGTTACGATTTTAAGTTTTACGATTTTTTATTCTCCTTCTATTTTCAGATAAAATCTACGTTTTCACTGCCATGCTCCTCACCTCCCCTTCAAATTTCTCTCTTCTTTCTATCCTGTCTCATTCTCCGTCTTCATTCTCACGTTTCACCTCCCTCAGCCTCCGTTCACGGCGCCTTCGATCTCAGTGACTCCGTTCACGGTGCCGTCGATCTCTTCGTTTTTCCGTCCTCCTCACTAAACCCAAACAATGGGAAGAAGAATCAACATCCGGTGCTTGAGTGCTTCTGTATTTGAAGAAGAATCGCTGTTCATATCCCTGGTCTCCAAGGTTCTGCTTTCTTTCTGCAAAATCAGGAGGTGAGTGCTCTCTCTTTTGCTTCCTATATCTACTTCGTTTGGCGGATAGGAATTTCCCACTCCTTCTTAGGGTTCTTACTATTTTTTGGAGTTAATTCAGATGCCAATTGTGTAAGAATATCTTGTTTTCATTCGTCTATTTTCTTAGGGTTAGAGGAAGAAGAAGAGGCTTATCATGGGTTCTTCTTCTCTATCTTCTTTCTTTCAGATTTCATCATCCACTAACTTCTCCGTTTCTCCAAAACCCTCCATCCCTCGTCACAAATTATATGACAGATTTCATATGCAATTCATGCTGAAGCAGTTTATAAACAACCATTAATCGGAGAAACCATGAATGTCTTTCAACGTGATTGGGGTTTTGGTTTTCTTTAAACATTCGTTTTGGGTTCAAATTTATGGCGTTTCTTTAAACATCTTCGGCTTTGGAATCACCTCCTTCATAATTACTTCTTTCTTTCTTTTTTGATGGATTGCTTTTATTTCTTTGATTTTCACGGCATTAAGAAACTGTAAATGCAAATTGATGTCCTCACCCTGAGCATCTGTGACCAAGGCTTTTTGTTGAAGACTTTGGACATTTTGTTATCGTGTCATTGTTGTTACTACTATACTCTATATCTATATAGTACCATCAAGATTCAGGTCCTTGTAGATATGCTGATCCAATTAACTCATGGATTGTTGGTATCAAGTTTTGTTCATTATCATGTGTAGGTTCAGGACTGTGTTGATGGATGCTTCCTAAAAGGCTAGAGTTTTCTGGTGCCATTTGGAAAAATTGACTTCTTTAAAAGGTTGAGAACATATGCCCATCTTTGCATTTAATCATTAGTGTAGCTCTTTGCTTATCTCCTGCTGGATATCTTAGACATTATTGGTCCCTGCTCTGTGATAGATCCTCTGTTCCTTTTGCCTTTTTTTCTAAAGTTCTTTGATGGTAATAAAACCTTATAGTATCTATATATGTTATTGGTGTTGTGTTTTGCTTATTCATTCATAGTATTTTTTTTTTTTTATACATGGAAGTCTGCAAAACTGCTGTTCGATGATGCATTGCTTCTTTTGTGGAAGTTTAGTTTATTTGGTCATGTAGTGAAAAGAGAAATGACGTTCCCAGGACAAGAAGCTTAAGGGAAGTTCTTTGCTACGTGAATCCTGAACTAACTTCTGGGCTTAGTTCTCTTAAATATTCATATTACTTATATGCCCATTTAAGAGTTCCATTTTTAAAAAAAAAATAATCAGAGGGGAATAGAATGCATTTCATTTCTTGTTGTCTTAAACAAAGGCTCATTAATGGCTGAAGCATTTGCTCTTAATGATTCAGTTACAATACTCCTTTGGGTGGCCATTTAAACTTTTATTTATTATTCGCATCCGTAGGTCTTTTTTTTTTTTTTCTCCTTTTTAGTTTCAAAGGGTCTCAAGTTCCTACATATTCTGCTTCTTCTCACACACATGCATACTATGGTTTTTCAGTATTAATGCCATTCATCCAAAGACTTGGAAGATCTGCAGCTTCTGCGATTGAGACAGGTACCATGATTATCTAAGAATGAGAAGATTGATTTTTTTCCCTCACCACAAATTTTAGTGGAATCATAGTTTGAAGTTTAAACTAGTAAAATACTTGTAATGGGATGGGAAGTGGTTGGTTGGTTGTCTGTCTATGTGATTGATCAACTGGGCATGTTTAGGCTGTGTGTTGCTGCATTGAGTTAAACATCTAGATTTCAAAATTCATGCCTTTTGAGGGAATTTGAAAACTTGCATTCTATGGGTACTAAGATCGCAATTACACAATTCTTGTTATAAGATAAGATAATGTATATAAGATAAGATAATGTATATAAATCTATCTACTCCCAGTCTTCCTGTCGCACTAACTAGTCCTTTTTCATAGTTTTAATGTTTGATCTTTCAAATGGACAATTGTTAGGCCTTGTTTAGAAAATTTAAATGCTTGATGTTAATTTTGAGGAATTGTGTTAGTATCATTGGTAATTAATATATTGTTAGTTTAAAATTATTTTTGATCTTTATCAATACAATATAGGTTTTAATTTTAGTAATTTACATTTTTTTTTAAAAAAAAAAAAAATCTTTCGTGACGACAAATGTCGCGTTGATACACGTTTTTGCGGGATATAGTTGTCGCCATTTATACATGTTTCTGTGAAAATAAATGTCGCCGCCTATACCCCACTTTTAGCGGCAACATTGTTTTGGTGCCTTCCAATGTACTTTCAGGTGGTGACATTGATTGTCTACTTTCGACGCGCGCCAAAAGTAACAGATGACTTGTATCTTTCAGCGGTGACTTTGGTACTTACATTAGTGACAAAAAGTTTTTCTTTTTTATAATACTTTTAGTCCTTTGAGTTTTATATAAGGTATACTTTTGGTTCATTAACTTTATAAAGTATGCTTTTGATCCTAAAATTCTAACACCGTTAACGTTCTAACAAAAAGACTGATCCAATGAACTTAAGTGATAACTAATAGTATTTAGTTACACAAATTTTATATATTCTTCAATTTATCCATATTTTAAATTTAATATTAATAGCATTTAATTACACAATCATCACTTAAATTTATCCTGTTATTACTTGAGTTTGTATTTTCCGTTAGTAAAATTAACGATTGTGAGAATTATAGGATTAAAAGTATATTTTATAAAGTTAAGAAACTAAAAGTATACCTCATGTAAATTTAAAAGACTAAAAGTATATTTTAGCCTTTTTTTTTTTTTTGGTTGTGAGACTTAGATGGTGAGGAAGCATTACACATCTTAGCATATTACAGTAGTTTTGCACAAGCTAGAGGAGCTAAACAAATTCTTATCTAGATGCGACCTCCACTCCCAAAATTAAGAGCTAATTGTGGATTAATCTTATCCTAGACATAAGATTCTTATCTTTCATTTTATCTTTTATATTTATCATTTTTAAAAAAAAAATTAATTTACCTAACTTACAAAACTAAATATATAATCTAATATCATATATAGATACTTCAAGTTGCTTGCAGAATTGCAGGCAATGGGATTGCCCCATGGAAAACAGGGTTATATGCATCAAGTAATTCTCAATAAATTCTGCCTCAGAAGATACTGTAGTAAATATAGCTACATGAAAGTTTCAAAAGTCAACGATCTATTAAACCATGAATGAAGTTGTATTGCTACTCATGATAAACAAGGTCTCGGGTTCGAGCATTGTGAATGCAAAAAATCCCCCCGAGGAAACTCACCCACCACAGTTGGAGTGCGTGCGTGACCGGCCGGATCCGGATTAGTTGGAGCGAAGCCCCGGTGAACTGGGTGGGCAACCAAAAAAAAAAAAAACTACGCATATGAAAACTCAAATTTAAAGAAATTCTCAAGAGGAAGTTTTATATATTAACTAGTACTACCTCTGGCTTAATATAAGGGATAATTGGGGATTATGTTTGATTTTAAATATAAGACTTCAATCCAGTATGTCTCCTAAATTTATAATATATATATTTTTCCTCCTAGTATCCTTATTGATTGTACACATAAAGGGTTTCTATCCAAGGGTAGTTATGATAAAAGATAATATTTTAGAAAAACCAACCCATATTTATTAAAATAACTAACCGATATTTATTAAAATAACTAACGTAACTAATTTTATTAATATTCCCAAATTAATTATTTAGCTCTTATATTAAAGAGTAGATATAGTAGTAAAACATATGGAGAGACAGTTATACATGAAAACAGTGGAATAAAAGCCTTGCAAAAATGTTGGCATATATTTGTGAAGGGACTGTTCAAATTGCGGCTACCTGATTCATGGGGAAATTAAATTTGCAAAAGACTTTATTAAAATAAATCACCTGACCCATAAAAAATTCATAATCATATATATTTGATTCCCTAACCAAGCATCTTGATTAATGTTCTCTATTAATTCTACTGTTGTGGTTCATGGCTTACTGAATGAGGAGAATAAACAGTTTCTCTTTTATTTAATTTCCGTAGTACTGTTACAAAATCGTTAATTTATAACACCCAACATTTTACGGTTTAAAAGGAAACTGTAGAATGTCAAGAGGCGGAGACTGTGTGAAGCAATACTTCACGGTTGTTAAGATAACTAGTGAAGTAGAAAAAAAAAAAAAAAAAAATAACTTGTGGCCAGCGTCTTAGTAGCGTAGTGGCGTGGGAGCTTGGCTCCTCCCCAATGTCCGGGTTGAACTCTAACCCCTCCCCCTACTATGTGTATAAAAAAAAAAAAAAAAAGATAACTTGTAAAGTATCACGACAAATATTTACAATTGTAATAAAAGACCGTGGAATTTAAATTTAAATTTCTAGTTTTTAAAATATTCTCATTTACTTCATCGTTTAGTTTGCAAAACCATGGAGTAAATTATATTAATATTTCATGGTTAATTTTAAATAAATGTGAAGCTTATATGTTTTATTGCTTGAACTGTGTAAATTTATAGTTAAACATTTGAACTGTAAGTGTTTTATCAATGTATTTTACTTTTTTTTAAGAGCCCTCGAGTTTGCATCAACTACCTATCCGGTTTTAATGAACAACCGTAAAATATTGAGCCCTATATTTTTACAGCTCGTAGCTGTAAAATATTACAATATCTAGCACTTATATATTTTACAATTCAAAACTGAAAAATATTGTCAAAATTAACCGTGAAATATTGACAATTTTGTTGTACTATAGTATGATATACTTAATTATTTTAACCTTTAATTTTTAGCAACTTGTTCTTATTTTACTGGCAACGTAGAGTACAAATGCAACAGAAAATGAAATTGTTGAAGAAGAACTCTCTATAACTCCATCATCTAATTCAGATATGGTTAGGGTTTTCCAGAAACTGCAAAGTAATTAAAGACATCCTTTTCTTGATGGAAGAGAAGCAATACAATTACAAACAAATAAGAAACCAATTATAGAAGTTTCTAAAATTAACGAAATTCTTGTCGTGAACTTACTCTTGTTCCACTACCTCTTCATTTCTTGGGCTTTTGAATGTGTTTATTTTCTCTCTCTGCGTAGGTAGCTTGTACTGGTTGTGCTGTCTAGTTGAAAATGTTCCTTCTTCACGTCATCCCCTAGGACAGTCCCTTGCTCCATATCTAATATCTTCTACTTATTATATGTATATGCATCCAAGAAACTACAGTTTGACAAGGCATCTTTCAAGATTGGCATCATTACCTTCTTCCTCAGATTCCTTTTTCATTCAGAGATCAAACTGGCTGGTAGCTAGATACACCAGTAATGCCTCATTTGAGCTGGACACAAACAATAATGTTGTAAGGTTCTCTCTGGGCAAGAAGCCTGATAATCGTAATTCCAACACAAAGGACAAGAAGAGAAAAGTTAAAATGTCTAGAAAGGCGAAAATGAAGGAGCTGAGTTTTTATCGATTGAACGTTAAAAAGAAGATCAATTCCCCAATCCAGAAGTGAGGATCAGACATAAGCTTGAGAAGGTTGGATGATTTTACTGCAGATGTTAACATACTCTTATGATGACTTTGGCATCTTCATCTTTTCAAGACATTCTAAAGTTTTCAGGTGAAAATTTATGTAATGCTGTGATGCTATAAAGCACAGATACTCCTAAAAAAAGAAAAAATAAAAATTCTAACCTATCAGACATGCGTATTGGAAACGCCGTGTCAGAATCGAGCATAAGGATCAAGCCATTATTATTTGAAGTAACCTATCGACATCATGTATCAAGAACGTTTCGAAAACGCCGTGTCGGAATCAGTGCTTTTTAGCTGTGATGATCCTTACTTCACACTACTACTGCTTAAAAATAAAATATCCAAAATAACATGTCCACTCGTTTTTCCATGGGAATTGAAGATCACAAGATTTTTATTACAATTGGACTTACTTTTATGTGAAAAACTCAAAAAAGTCTTTATGAAGTTCTTGTTTTTCACTGTGATAGACATGCTTTGATCTTGCAGTTTCTCAATTGCCCTCTTGATTAATTTCATAACAGGGCATGCATTTAGGAATCTACAGAGTTAGTACTGTTTTTCTAAAGTGCCTCAGATGGCTGGAATTCTTTGTTTTTCTTTGGCCCCTTAGTTTTCTTAATCATTTGGTGTCTTTTTTTTTTTCTTTTTTTTTTTCCAAACTTGAAAATCTGCAGGCCAAGCAGAAGGAAGCCTAGTTGATTGAGAAGCTGCCACAATTTAAGGTACAAAACCCCCCAGTGGAAACATATGATCCAGAAATTTTAACGGAGGAAGAGATACATTAACTGAAGCGTACTGGTGAGAAAAAGAAAAACAATGTCCCACTTGGGAGACGAGTAGTGTTTGGTGGGCTAGTTCTAAACATGCATCTTCATTGGAAGAGGCATGAGACACTTAAGGTTGTCTGCAAGCCTTGCAAGCCTGAACAGGTTCCATAATATGCCGAAGAGCTTGCCCGACTGAGAAAAAGCATTGTGATTAACATCAAGCCCAATAATACTATAATTTTCTACCGTGGAAAGAACTATTTGCAGCCAAAAGTAATCTCACCTCCAAATACACTGTCAAAAGATAAGGTTATTTCAGCTGTGTTATTCATTGGCCCAATTTGATTGTTAACATAGCCTGGTTTTGTATGCAAGACACTGTATCCTTTTCTGGCATTTAGAACGCACAACTATTTTTCCCTTATTTTGTACACTATTTCATGTTATAAAATGAAGTGTCTTGTATACGGACAATATTTTCCTGATGTTCGTATATGCTTTGGTTTAAGGAGGGATTTGTATTGTTTTAGCTATCTAAATTAATATTCATTAGGAGTATTTCATCACACTTTGATTTATTAAATGCTCATAATATTCTGGGCTTGGTGGTTTGATATAATAGATGGCAATATGAAATAGTATAGAGCAAACTTATATTCTTACACCCGAAAATAATATTTTATGAGTGACTGATAATATTGTTTTTTTCCCTTGAGTCTTTATATGTTCAAAATAACACCTTTTTTAATTTCATTAACCTTAATTTCCATGCCTTGGAGAAAAATAGATATGAACAGCCCCTTGAGCATACAAGCCAGTTCATTGAGAAGTTGGAGAAGGAGCTAGAAGACCACCTTCAGCATCTTAAACGATTTAGAAAAAGGAGAGAAAGCACCTGAAGAATAAAGATGTGAGTATCATATTACTTGATTAACAACTTGTATAAAGGATGCATCTTTTGGTAGCCAAAATGAAAGAAAAACCTCTTACTATATGTATTTTCTTTTCTGACACTCTGAAGATTCAGTCAAGATAATTTGTATTATATGATCAATCTGATGCCCTGAATCCGTTGAAAAACCTGCTAACATTATTTTGTTTTACGACCTAAATCAGGAAGAACAGAAGTAAACAAACAAATGATAACAAGTGAAAACTGCCTAAACTAAGTCTTGAAACAACATGTTGTAGTGATACTTTTGGTGGGCCATATTATTGAAAGTTCTGGTTTCATCTCTGGGAATTGGGGCTGGGTGACTCTGTTTTTCCAGACCTAAAGGTCACATACCTGAGAAATGGACAAAATGACCTTGTTCTCTTGAGAAATGGCTATTCCCCAGTATCCTAGTTTAACATTAGGTCGCCATTTTTGGTGATCATGGCTGTATATATATTTGATATAAATTCTTAATCATACCAGGGGAGAATAAAAGAAAGTTATTGGATATGAACCAGTTGCAAGTTAAGGGACTTGAATCCTGCATTGGAAAGTTTGAGATTGTGATGTGGAGACTTGTTTGAATCCCTGGCTCTCCAAAGATTCTTTAGTCCTTCCTTAAGGCCTGGGTTCTGATCTTGTGGAGAAATTTCACGTATCTTCCCAAACCTTTACCTAGTCTGCCTTCACATATCTGCATCGCTGGCCCACTTAGGTCCAGATTAAGTGGTTTTATGTTTTCCCAATCAACACATTAATGGTACTGCAGATAGATCATGCATAATCAATTAATCATACACGTATTGCTGAAACCTTTATGTATATCTATTAGTCTTCTAAATTGTATTTGGCTTCAAGTTTTTAGCAGTTGATTGAGTTGCAGCTCCACTATATGACGCCTTGCTTCAATTCAAAGCTCTCATCAGTTTTTGAGGATCTCTGGAAATATGGCTTATGGCCAACCATGAAATTTGTCACATTGGCGTCTAGTATTCTGAACTGGATTCTCAATAAAGACGTACGTGTTTGTCATATAATGATTCTGTTATTTGGCTGTAATCAGTAGGTTTTGATAAAAGACCAATAATGATTCCTCTGTCATCTTCGGATCTTATGAAATATGAGGAATGAGCCGTATTGTTTACTATTAGTAAAAATAGCTGCATGTTTGTATTATTTTATCATAACTTCATGCTACTACTGTTTATATTAGGCTCCATTGTCAAATGGAGAAGGCCTTGTTGGGGATGCTCTAAGTGCGAGTGTGAAAAAAAGAACAAGTATTTGTGAAGAACACAAACACAATGGTTTATAGTTCTCTCTTACTTATAGCCTTCTTGATTGCTTCCAAATTATAGTGCAATATCAATAAATTAAATCCAGAACTTTTTAATTTCTTTGTGGTCACCTATAATCCTATATGTTACTGTTATGACCCTACCTATTTTATACCAGCAACAAGAGAAAATAGATGAAAACAAGGAAAAAGAGTGGAAATACATAAGAATGATGATGTTGTTACAAAGGTCAAAGGGAAACGATGATTCTTACCCCCAGAAACATAAAATACAATCAAAGTAACACTTGCAACTTAACAAGAAACAGAACAAGATACACCACAACGAACACACAACAGAAACATAAAACACAATGGAATCGCCAAGCATTCTATAAGTATATAGATCCAAAAGCCAAAAGGTGATCTTCACAGTCCCCAACTTAACTTTCTCATAGCCTTTGATTATAGCAATTCTATAGCCATCCTACTTCTCTATTTCTTTCTCCAAATTTATGGACCAACAAAAAGTGTCCTTCCCTTGTCTTGAATTAGCTGGTAAAGAATATTGCTGTTGAAGAGATAGCGCTACTGCAAGCAAACTTTTATAAAGAAAACAGTGAAGCCACCTTCTTAAGAAGGTTTGCAAGTAAACGAAGCAACCATGACTCCTTTATTTGAAATTCAAAAGGCTGAGAATTCTATGGTTGAGGCTCAAGTAGGGTAAGCAGAATTGAAGGGGCAAATCTATAAATATTGCAAGCTGAACTGTGTATAGCAAAGAAAAATAAATCAAAGGGTGTGAGATCAAACAGTAGTCACTTCAAGACCAAAAGAAGAAGAGTGTTTATGACACCTTACACCATTGGATTCATGAAGGAGTTAGAAGCAGTGAAGAAAGAGAGGTCTCAACTGGAGAATGAGGACTTTAAGTAGTCTTCTTTTCTAGCCAGTTTGAAGAAAAGCTTATTGTTTTTAGGAGTTTATCTTAAGAAGAAGTCTTGATTGTTGAAGATTGTCATTTAAATTTCTTATAAAAAAATAAAAAATAAAAAAGTTCTAGATTGTAGTCAAAGTTGGGTTTCTATGTATGTATTTTGTGTTTTCTGTATTATCATTGTAGTAATTTTCACTATTTCGATAGTGAATCGTGTCTATGTTATTATCCCAAGAAAAATAGAAAAAAAGAGTAGGGCTTGGGTTACGAATATTGTGGGATAATTGTTGTAAATATTAATCATTTGTGAAGTTTTTTTGGACTAGGTACCTTGGCTTTTATCTCTCATGTTGGAGAGCAGCTCGCATCCACTTCTGTTCATATCTACTGCCATCCACTTCTCTGAAACTGTGCCGTTTTGGTACAAATTTGTGAAGGCTGATATATATATATATATATATATATATATATATATATATAATATTGACTGATATTAAAAATATATTTTCGGGATACTTGATACTTGAAAAAATACTTCATGATCTTGAAAAATTATTTTAGAATCTTGGAAAATATTTCGAGTCTTGATCATTACTAAAAGGATACTTTTGAGAATATTGACTGATACAAAAAAATACTTCATGATCTTGAAAAATTATTTTAGGATCTTAAAAAATATTTTGAAGTATATTTTGAGTATCGAGATTAAAATATTTTTTTCATGATCTTAATATAATTTTTCAAGATCATGAAGTATTTCCATCACGTAAAATTTTTCAATGATTTGTCTTCCAACATTATATCAGTGAAAAATAAACACATAATGGTCATAACAATTGATGACCATAAAATATGAATGAGAAAAATGATCTTTCTTTTTTTTTTTTTGGTCAAAAGAAAAAAAAATGTTGTCTTCCCCAAATGATGTTTCTTAGGAAACAGTAGTCACATAACACTTTCAAATGTTTTGTCTTCCCCAACTTTAAACTACTCTAATTTAAAGTACCTTTTCATAAATATTTAATTTAACTCATATATTCCTTTTGATTCTTACTTTTTTCTTTTATTGGCCTCTTCATTCTCTCCTTCATCATGTTAAGACCCCAAAGAGCTCTTCCTCCACATGCTCCTCCTCCTTCACAAACTCTTCGTCCGTCATCATTCATCATGATATTCTCTCTGGTTGTTGCAGTCAATGGAATTTGCGTTGATTGAATTTGTGAAACTTTTCATTTAAGAATGATACAATTTCAATAAGACGCCACTTTGTTTTGGTTCTAGACAAAGAGTTTGACGTAGAGCATCAATTGATGAAAACCTTTTCTCTTACTAAATTCAGGGACCACAGCTAGCTAATAACATAAATTAATATGTGTTTCCTACTCCGCGTGCTCAGCAATCACACGAAGAATCATGTCACGGATTAACAATGCAGATGTGTGCTCCCGAGGAATTATTCAACGAAGCGGTGCATATAACTGAATAAGGAAAACAAAAACAGATGAAGTAAATGAAACCTGCGAGCTTCCACACTTCAAAAAGGCGCTGAACAGGGACGCTGGGGTGGAGAAAAAAACAGGCATGAGACAATTTCTTTTTTTTTTTAAATAAATCAAACGCCGTTGATTTATTTCATTGAAGAGAAAAAAAAAGGGTTTATTATGATTATGTTATTGAATATGTGCCTAAAAAGAATAACTTGATTGCAGATTTTATAAGTAGATGGAATCAAGTCCTAGAACTCCAAGCCTAGGAATGACGTCTAACCAGTCATATAACGGAGCACAGTCTCTGGAAAGTCATGTAACAGAATTAAATATTCTGAAAATGGATATAAACTTGATGGCAGGACAATATAATGGTAGTGTGCAAAACCCACTGGGAAATATAGTACGTATAAACCATCAAGTGGAAGACATATCCAGAAAGATAGAAGACCTATCTGGAAGATAGAAACAATTGATGGAAGATCTATAATGAGACATATAACTACAGCTAATTGAGTAGTACAAACCAAAGAGTCAGAAATACATATAAGTGCAATCGGGCTAATAACCCAAGCACAAAATATAATTGGGTCATCTACCCAAACTCCATAAAAAGGGTCATCAACACAAGTCCAAGAAAACTCTATAATTAGGCCTATTGCCCAAAACCTTCATAAAATAATCTCTTTTAATGAAATCATTAAATCCCAAGTCTTAGAATCTGAAGCTCAAAGAAGATATAGAAGATGATAAGGAATTTTCAACAAAAAAATGTCCAATATCCAAGCTCAAGATTATCATATAATCTATCAAGAAATGAAGAGATCAATAGCAGCAGAAGAGGAACCATGGGCATATTCATGTGGAATAACGAAATGTATAGTCTCTCTAAGAACAAAGCAGAAGAATAAACGACTTTATAGTCAACGGTATGAACGTATAAAGATAATAATATGGATAGTCCATTAGAAACAAGGAAGAAGATTTGTATATTTGTTATCTAAATAAACGAGTCATAAATGTAAATATTGTGAAGAAAGAGAAAAAGCTCAAAAAGATTTTGAAGAACTAGCTTTAAATATGAGTATACTTTGAAGAACTGGAAACCAAAAAGAAGAAGACAAAGAAAGCTGCTGACACAACACAACAAAAAAAATGGTTGGAGTGGTAGACAAAGAAAAAGAAAAAGAAGCCTACAAGATAAAAAGCAAAAGCCGAGATCGGTTCCTGTTGACAAAAGCAAAAGAAGATGCTCTGGAGATAAAAAGTTACTAGATTTATTTAAAGCAACTTCAGTTTTGTAACTATCGTTGGAATACCAACTCCATATAAAGCCATGTAAACCTCTATAGGAGGACAGACCGAGCTTGAGTCTTCAACTCAATTCTCTCTTCCTCTTGATGTACTCATAAAAAGTTTTTAGCAATAAATTCTCAAGTTCTATCATAATTTTTGTCAAAGAATATTTCAATATTCTAATCAAAAAATATATGGTATGAGTTTCTAAACTTATAGGGGATCAAATTAGGAAGTAATATTATCTGCAATTTAATTGTTATGATCCTATAAACGAGATAATTCATGATTATGTGTTCAACTAAGGTTAGGGTTTAGATAAAATCATATGATAACTAAAAACACACAAACCCAGTTACGCCTCTTCTAGAAAACGAAGGTAGGCTATGTTGGTATAATATGAAGGGGAAGGTCTGTGCCTTATGACTCTTCGCAATGAAAAGAAGCAGCCATGACTCTTTTATCAGAAATTCACAAGACTCAGAATTCTATGGTTGAGGCTCAAACAATGGAAGATGGATTGAAGGAGAAAATCTCAAAGAGTGTGAGATCAAACTGTTGTCTCTTCAAGAGGAAAGGAAGAAGAGTATTTCTGATACGATTTGGACTCATAAAGGAGTTGGAAGTAGTGAAGAAAGAGAGGTCTCAATTAGAAAATGCGAATTCTAAGTGGTCTTCTTGTCTAGCCAATCTGAAGAAAACCTCTTTGCTGTTAGGAGTTCATCTCAAACAAAAGTAGACTATCATTGAAATTTTCTCAAAAAAAAAAAAAAAAAAAAAAAAAAAAAAAAAAAAAAAAAAAATCTAGACCATAGTCAAATTTGGGTTGTAAAGTATGAATTTTGTGTTTTTTGTACTATCATTGTAGTGATTTTTACAATTCTGAGTGACTAGAGTTTGAGTTACCCCAAAAAAATAAAGACACAGAGACACATAGAAAAAGGCTTGGGTTAATTGCGGAAGATTTATTGTCGTAAATATTAATCATAGTGAAGTTTTTTTGGATTAGGTCCCGTGGTTTTGATCTTCCACGTTAGGCAGTTTTCCACGTTAAAAAGTTGTGCTACTGTATTTGTTTCCTTGATACAATCTTTTAGTATCTTTGATGCATTATCCTAACTCACCTTTTATACTTTAAAAAGTATGATATTTTGAAGGTACATTGCTATAGCTGTTATGTTTAATTACCCCAACAATTATTTCATTATTACGGTTGTGGTTTGTGAGGTAGCAAAAACTAAAAATACAGATGACAAAATGAAATATAATGTAGAATACAGTAAGGGCCTGCACAATATATAATAGAGACAACAATAAGATGATATATATATATATAACCTATCTATTTATCAATCATCCTGTTTACAGAAACTTTTAGACCACCGGCCAGCTCACAAATTATTTCTTACTCGCTCTGATTTTTTTTATTTTTTTTTACTTTGCAATTGCACCTTTAATTGAAAATGTTTTCTTGAAATATAAAATATGCCTTACTTTAATGCATAAAAAAGCCAAGCATATCCGTTAAACCATGTATAGAGCAATACTTTTACGCTACAATTCAAAGTAAGGCAGTACTCATATCATCCTATATCCAATTTTTGAAAATAATTAATCCATATATTTCTGTCAAAATTAACGAGTATATAAATTTAATTATAAAATCATTACCAATTGATTATGTTTTTATGTAATTTAAAAATATGAATTAAGCTACATATATCTGATTTATAATTATTCATACATCAACCCCTATATTCGTTAACTATTAAAATAAACCATTACACCAAAATTTGGTAATTAAGAAGACAAAACCCAAAAGAAAAGAGCTACCAAGAGGACAAGGAACAAAACACAGAATCATAATAAGGGTGTTTCATTTTTGTGCCTTCCCAGCCATGAATTCTAGATTTCTAATAAACTTAACATATTTTAATATTCACAAAATCATGAAGAGAGCACTCATATATGTCTTGCGACTTTTAGGGACATACACAAGGTCCGATTTACTAAATTAAAAAGAAAAAGGTATAATTAAAGGAGTTAAATGCATCAAGTACTTCCTCAACAAATTAAGTTGAAGAAAATGCCTTACTTCAGAGTTCCAAAAAAATCAAGCATCCATTAAACCATGTATGAAGTAATACCTTTGAACAAAAGTATAAAATGGCATCCTCAAAAAAAGTGTCCTGCTTCACATTTTTCAAAGTCAAGCTTCCATTAAAATAAACCATATGGCAAGACATCAACAGATTCCACAGACACACAAATATATACATACACACAAGCGTGCATTATCACTATCAAGTGTTATTGATTGAACCATATTTTTATATGATTTTTCATAATTAAATTATAATTTTTAATGTATTTTCTGAGACATTATTGCATTTTTAAGCACTAATTTGAGTTAAGGACATTTTTATTGAATTAAGTGTAATTAGGAGTAAAAAGATCATAATTTGTAAATTTTTCATGCAAATGATTTCCTGGACTTTTGATGCTACATTGTGGTTAATCTTACATTATAGTTGTTTAAGAAGAAAATTTGAGATTTTAGAGGGTCAGAATGAGTTTTTCAAGACTGGAAAAAAGTTACACAAAAGGTACCTAGAATTCCTGGAAATTCAAAATAATGAAAAGAAAACCGAAAAATTACATAAAATGACCCATATTGTTTTGAAATGATATCTCTTTCCTGAAAATATTTCATCAACTTACACTTAAGTCCCTCTTTGACAACTTTTGAAAATTTCAGATAGGTCCCTGGTCAAAATTGGTCTTAACCAAGGACCTTCTTCTTCTTTGTAGGAGACAGAAGCCGCACTGCGAGAAAGACAGAGAGCATCGGGCCATTGATCTACCTTCACCCTCACTATCATTATCCTCGCCGGCGAGGATCACTCCACCCTCACCATCCTCATCCTTGTCGGCTAATGCTCAGATTAAGCTTAAGAACGCCGCGAGGAGCTCAAATAAAGAGAGACGAGATCATACAGAACAGAGCACCAACATCAGACCTCCTCTTCCCCAGCTACCTTCGTCGTTGTTCTTCACTGGCTTCGTTGGTCCTTCCTGGTTCTTCTCCTTCATCGACTTCAATAGCTGTCACCTTCCTCTCATTGCCACTGAGCCGTTCAATCTCTGTCGTTCCTCCTCCTTGGTTCACAACCTCTACCATCTGATTTAGAGAAGAGCTCGGGTTTAGGCAAACTGAGAGAGTCAGGCCAGAGCTTGAAGATTACGGTCGACATTCCTTCCTTCACTTTCACTCTCTCACCTACGCACCAGCGTCAATCCCCACATCGCTCCACCTCCGGCGACCTCCATCCTTTGTTTCTCACACCACTGTGGAACCCCGATCAATACACCACCCATTCCTTTGTTTTTCACTGTCAAAATCACACTATCATCTTCGCCGAAACTAGAGCCGGAAAACGAGCGGCCCAACTTAGGCCTTAATTTATAAAGGGCCAGCTAAAGATTTTTGCATCAGAAGTAAAACCAGACCTATAAAGGTCAACCCTGTAAGGCCGAGGACCTAAAAACTAGGCCTGGGCCGAAGACCTAAAAGATTTAACTCTGTAAGACCAAAGGTAGGCCCTTATGTTTTTTTTTTTTTAAAAAAAAATTATGTATATGATAATAATATTATTAATTTTTTATAATGATGTTGCAAATATTTAGTTGTTATTATCTTTTTCATAATTAAGTTTCTTAGGAATATATTGTATTAGGAATCCTAAAAATTAAAACTTATAAAAGATACTTCTTATTCATAAGTATTCTTACTAATTTTATATTTCTTGACTTATTTTCTAGTGATTGTTTTGTTCATATCTTGTATTATTTATTTTGTTGATTACTTACACTTTTCAGGACATATTTATAAAAAGTATTCTTAGTTTTGTTAAGCCTTCTAATTAATTATTTGTAATTGTTGTATGTGGACAATAGTTTATCTTTAATTATAACTTAGTAATTGTGTTTGTTTGTTGCGTGATGCGTGTTGTTTAAACTTTAATGTTGTAATTAAAATTTTAATTGTTGTAATTTATTAATTATATTTCTCTGGAAAAAACAAAGTCGGAGAAATAGCTAAAATTTAGAAAAATGGCTTCTAGTCTTTGGTCTGGCCCATACATTCATGAGCCGGGAATTAAAAAATAGAGGTTTTTACTAGCCCAGGCCTAAAAGGGCCGGCCTTTTTAGGCCTTGGCCCTTCAAGGGCTGGCCCTAATTCCTAACTCTAGTTGAAATTGATCGTGCCTTCTCCTTCCAATTGTAAAGATTCTTTTGCCTTCATTCCTTCATAAAACCTGACAACAACCACCTTCATTCTCCATTAAATTCCTTTCACTAGTTTCTTATGGATTTTCTGGTGCCTTGGCCTATTAATCTCTATGAGTAGCTGATCACTTTTCTTCTTGATTTTTAGGATTTATGCTTGAGCTCAATGGGACTATATAGGAGAGTTTTTCTATCATTCCATTAGTCTAAGGTTATATATTTAGGATCATTTCATTAGTCTAGAGTTATATATTTAGATTGCCTAATTTTAGGAATTATTGTATATGATTCTTGAATTGAGATTGATGTAAATTGTCTCTTGTTTGTTTGATATTTGTAGTTAAGATTGGATTTTGTAATGTGAAAAAGATATATTTTGAATTTATTTGTGGTTGCAATGAGATTATATTAATTAGCGTATTATTGCCTAGTTAATGTGGTTGATTTATACCTTTGAGGACCGGGCTGAGTACTCAATTTCAAGAAAATTCATATTGTATTATTCCAATCTTAAGATGTAGTGATTAGTTATATTTCTCGAAGCTACTATTAATTGGGAATATTGGATTCAAGTGTTATCTTGAAGTTTTTCTTAAGACTTGATGAATTTTAACTCTCATACTTTTTAAGCAAAGATAGTCATTTCTTCATTACTAAGAGGATTCATCATTCATATTTTCAATTCCTTACCATTTCATTGACTCATTCACCATTTTTATGAAAATACAAAAAACCATAGTTAGCATTTAATTAAATTGTATTCATATTTTAGTTTATTAATTTGAAAAATCAAAACCAATTTTTTCCTTATTTTCATTGCATTTGCATAGCATTTAGATTACTTAGAAATCAATAAAAAAAAACTCATCTAGAAGAGAGAACAATTCTAGGTTTGCCTATACGCAATCATTGGTTAATTTTTTATTATGGACCTAAGACTAACGACAAAAAGCCCTCATCAAATGGATTCGGCTTTCGTCCGATTCTTTATTCTGTGCGCTCATTTGCCATTGAAAACGCCACCGTTTTGTGGCAAAAACACACTTTCCCTTCTTTCTTTTTTTTCCCCCCCTGAAAAATAGTATTTACCATCCTGTAGTATTTTTAAAGTACGAGTCAGTGTCCTAAAATATTTTTTTAGTACCATTAATTATCCCGTAGTATCTTCTTAGTACCCAAAGTCGGTGCCCTAAAATATTTTTTCATTTATAGTAAATACTATTTTTTTTAAGATCGTAAAATAATTTATAAAGATCACGAAGTATTTTGAAGTGTTAGTCGGTACCTTGAAATATTTTTTCAATACCAGTCAATATCATGAAATATCTTCTTAGTACCGGTCGAGACTTAAAATATTTTTTTAAGTATCCTATGTATTTTAGGATCTTGAAAATATTTTAGGATACCGACTGATACTTAAAAAATATTGCAGGATGATAAACACTATTTTTCAAAAAAGAAAGAAAGAAGGAACAGCGTGTTTTTGCCGCAAAAAGCGAACGTTTTCACGGCAATGAGCATAGCGGAGGAATACCGAATTGGACGAAAGCGAATCCTCATCAAATGGCGTTGTTGCCAAGGATCAAAGCTGGGTCACTCGTGTGACAAAGAATACTCACCACTTAACTATCAAAATAAATTATTACAGGTATAATTAATAAGAAAAAGGTATAATTAAAGGAGTTAAATGCCGCATCATGTCCTTCCTCAACAAATTAAGTACAATATATTGTCTTAGAAGATAATAACTTCATAGTTTCAAAAAATCAAGCATCCATTAAACCATCTATGAAGTAATACCTTTCAACAAAAGTATAAAATGGCGTCCTCAAAAAATAATGCCTTGCTTCAATTTTTTCAAAGTCAATCTTCCATTAAAATAAACCATATGGCAAGTCATCAACAGATTCCACACACTCATGCACATATATAAATCAATTTGAAGAGTTTTACGTCACAATTCAAAGTTCAGAGTTCGCCACCTCTCACATTCAATCATTACAGTTTTTGCTTCTGCAAATCACTTTGCGCGCTCCATTTCGATCCTTCCTTTGATTTTTCAGTCCATTCAAATTTGATTTGTTATTCTCCTTCTTCTTTGTTTTTTTTAAAAAAAAAAATGCAAAAAAAGTTTTAAAAGAAGGTTGCTTCTCTGTTGAAGGAAACTCTTTTGCCAGATTGATTTCCTTGTCTTCGATTTCTTCATTTGCTCTTATCTCAGTTACTCTTCGCCTTATTTAAAAAAAAAAAAAAAAAAAAAAAAAGGGAAAAGAAGCCTTCTGTTTCCAAATATTTCAATTTCTGCGTGTGCTTAATATTTTTCAATCGTGCTCTTTTTCTTTATATTTAAAATCTTCCTTTGATTTTTATCTCCATTATTCATTGTTGGTTTCGTTCTTCTTTAATAAAAAAAAAAAAAACAAAAAACAAAAAACAAAAGAGAGGAGGCTTTCATATCAAAGGAATTGTTGCAGAAAGGCACAGAAATCTCTGGAAAAGAGGTAATTTTTGTATTCCATCATACTTTTTGCAATTCTGTTAGTTTGTGTGTGTTTTTGAATTTGATCTTATATTATTATATTGTTATATTCATTTTTTTGACCAAAAATGTATTGCTATGTATTTGAGCTCATTAAAGTATTTAAATTTAACCTAGAGAGCATTGAAATCAAATCTGCATAGTTGAAAAGGAAAAAATAAAATAAAATAGACAAGTATTTTATTTTCTGTTTTGTGCAGAAGGTTTGACAAGTATTTAATTTCCTGTTTTTTAATAGTTCGCACATAAAGATACATTCCACTTTCACTTCAATATTGGAAGCCTTAAATATTACCAAAACTCATCTCCTTCATGTTCAAACAGGATTGGTCGAGGATAAGATATTATTTTGTTTGGTCTGGTTAGTAGGGATGGGATTGGGAGGTAATGAGAGGTTATTAATGATTATTTACCATTCTACCCTTAATGATTATTTACCATTCTACCCTTATATATGTTATATGAATTAATTTACACTTTATCTAATTAATATAATGATCTTTCTATTTATAATCACTATAATAATGTATTTTAAACATAGGCTAATATTTTTCATTTATAATAATTTATTTTTGTTTCAAAAATTTTATAATAATATATTATTTAACAATAATAATTGTTTTTATTTATAATAACTTATTTTTATTTTAAATTAATTTCATAATAACATAATTTAAATTTTAAATATTTTTATTTAAAAGTAAATTTTATAGTAATATTTTTTTATTTTAAATATTTTTTTAAAATTATAAAAAATTTATTTAATCATAATACATCTTTATTTACAATCATATTTTTATTTAAAATTATAATAGCATATTTTATAATTATAATAATTTTTATTTTAAATTTATTTCTAATAAAATATTTGAATAATAATAATATTTTTATTTCTCGTAATATTTTTATCATAAGCATTACTGAAATATTACAGAAATGATTTGAAGATTCGTGGATGTGATTCATATACCCAGGAACAAAAGCGGATCTTTTAGCAAAGGAGGGAATTTCTTCTACTTCTATGCTTAATGTTTGTCCGGATAAGTTTAGGACAGTGTTTTTAAATGATTATATGGGATTAGATTCCCTTTTATTTTCACCGAATGCCTCTCTTTTATCCAAAAAAAAAAAAAAAAAAAAAAACATCCATTCGCCATATTATGAGGGAGTAGCCATTTCTTTTAGATCCAACCCCGTGGGTAAAACACCCTTTTAACACCCCAAAAAAAAAAAAATCCATGACCCAGACTTGCCCAAACCTGAAACTCAATGCTCTTGGATCCGAATGCACGTCTCACACAGTCTCAATGAATACTTTGGGCCTAGGCTTAGCCCAAATTATTTTTGGACTTATGGTAGTGAATTATCCAATTTACTGTAATTTAAACAATTAATTATTACTACCCCGGTCCTAATTATAAGGCATAGTTGACTTTATTTGGAGAGTTTAAAGAAGGTAAATAAGTTGTTTGATCATTTTATATCTTGTATATCTTTAGATTATATATTAGTTTATTAGTCAAACTAATTACTTTGAAAATAAAAATAAAAATAAAAATATTCTAAAATAATTTAATTAGCTTCCTTAATTTCTCCAAAAAAGTCAACTATGTCTTATAATTAGAACCGGAGGGAGTAATACTTTATAAGGATTTTCTTTCTTCATTACTTTTGCTATCTTATGAAATAATTTCCATCAAAGTTTCAAACCAAACGATAGCTTCTAACTATTTTTCTTAAATAATTTCGGGTTAAATTCTAATAATTTAGATCTAAAATTATTTAGTTGACTTTTGTTGTAAATATTGTGTGTGTGTGTGTGTGTGTTTTTTTTTTGGTTTCTTGCAGATTTTGCTATCGAATTTTTAGGAATAAAACCTCTTTATAATTTTAAAAAATCTGTAAAATAATATTCCATAATGATTCCTCAGTTTTTATGGCCCATAGAGAAATTTAATAATTATTTTCTCTTTTATTTCTTGAAAATCTCTCCCAAAAATAGGCTTTTAACCAAAGCTTTGAAACCTGAGATGTTACCTAGAATTCTTTGATTTTTTTTCCCTGCCCAACCTAGAAACTCTAATTTAATAAAATCATAATCCTCCCTTTTGCTTAGGCCGAAAAATGGAGATTTTTGGCAAAAATTCTATTTTAATATTTAATGCTTCCAAAATGACATCTTATGAATTTTCGAATGCTTCCATTCCTCCCATTTATTGGGCAAAAGTTATATTTTACTCCCTCTCGATCCTAATTATAGGAACACACCATGCTTCAAAAAATTATATTTTAATCATAATGACATTTATTGGTCATTGCTATAGTTGATTTTAGGATGTGTGTGTGAATCATTCAAAATATTACATGCACACTTACTTGGGTGAACTAGAGAGAAATGTCATTCTTTCTATGATATCTTTCTATCTTCTATTTGAAGAACTCCAATAACAAATCAATAAAAGAAAATTTTAATAATTAAAACTTACCCCTTACTTAGATTGAGAGAAAACGAGGAAGGAAAGAAAAGTAGAGGACAAAATGGTGAGTGAAATGGATTCTCCCCTACTTGGATGGGAGAAAATTTCCTCATTTTCTCCTCAACCTTTCTCTCATATTTCTCTCACACGTGGAGAGATTTGGAGGAGAAAACTGACAACTATTTTTCCCTTGCTGCCCCTCACTATGCCTCTCTCCATCCATTGCCCCTTTTTATTTTATAAATATTCATTTAATTTTTTAATAGATCCTTTCCTCTCCTTTTTTAAAATTATTTTATTAAATTTAAAAAAATTTTTAATTTCTTAATTCTATTTTTCCCACCTAGTATCCACAACTAATTAAAAAAATTTCTAAATAATTAAGTAAACTCATATAACTAATAACTAATTATATGTTCACGTGTTTGCGAGCTATGTATGATGTGCCAAGGAAAGTAGGGGGAAAACTGAAGGGAGAGTATATTATGGAAGAAAACTCTTAGAAATAGTTAAATAAAACTAACTCTAAAAAATAGTAATTTTTATTTATTTATTTCCATTTAATTAAGAATTGTTTTGATTAAGAATCTTATTGTCTCCGATGAGAATCTTATTCCCAACAACAAAGTTAAATAAATAAAGCGAATGAATAAAAACACAATCTGCCTCTTCTTGGCTATACCACATAATACTCTAGAGTATTAGATACACTTGAGAAAATACTTTATAGTACTGAATACACCTTAACATTAAATTAAATTATAAATACAATAATAATAATTATTTTTTTACTATTTTTCATATGAGTTTAAATTTTTTAACTCTACCAAATTCTGATGCAGACTATACTTATGTCATAATAAATTTTCCATTGACCAAATGGCTATCATAATAAATTGCTTAATATTTTATTTCGTTCCTATCCCATTTTCTATCATAGTGAGTCGTGACTACCTTTTTTTGGTATAGCCAAGGCCTGATGGTGATCCGTTCTCAATATAAAATTAAAATAATGAGCCTTGAGAAATGTGCTCTTTTGAAATTGAGTATTATTAGCACTAATTAAGTATAATCTTCCATTCGATGTCACGTGGAGATAAGATAATTAATACTATCCTAGTTAACTAATTAGTGGATATTAACAAAATTAATTAAGTTAATTATTTGTATTTGTAACAAATATATATTGATTATCTTAAAATACTATATCTAATCATGTGCATTAGAATTATCCTTCATGGAAACTCTCTTATAGATATAATCAATAAGAATACTTTTAAAATATATATATAAATTTAGAAAATAAAATGGATCCAGGAGTTATATTTTGAACCAAAATGAACCACTTTTATAGTTCTAAACTTCTTATATCAAGCTCAGGAGGTACTAACAAAGGTACATCCTGCGTACAAAAGATTAATAATAAAGATTCAGCCTGTCATGGGTTTGTTACAGAGAAATATTAATTAATAATCAAATCAATTGTTGCTAATTATGCCAATACCCAGTCCGTACTATCACCACGCTAGCTAGCTAGTTACTGCTTCTTCTCTCTGCAATTTCTGTGCTACTCTTGGGTTCTTGCTTTCATTTCTCTCTTCATTTGCAAAAAGATTTAAGGGCCTGTTTGTTTCTGTTTTCTGTTTTTGGTTTTCAAAATAGTTTTATAAAAATAAGTCTTGAAAAAAAAACCTGTTTGAATAGTTGTTTTGAAAAAAATATGTTTTTAAAGTGACGTGGTAGTGGGCGTTGCTTGTGGTCAGAGACGGAACATAGCTATGACAAGGGGGGGCCATAAAAAAAATTGTTTAAAATTTTTTAATAGAACTTTTTATTATTTTTTATTTTTTTTTGTGTAATAATACAACTTTGGCCCCCAATGTAGTGAATATAACTTTTTGGCCCCCAACTTTTTCTTCTTCTTTTTTTTTTGGCCCCCAACGTAGTGTAATACTCCCCCGGTTCTAATTATAGGAACAACTTTTGTAGTGTAATTCAATCTTTGTTCCATGTGGAGTCTTATATGATTTATGTCAATCTTATCATTCTTTTCTATATTTCATTCTAATTACTTGAAATTTTTAGCTTATCGGTGAAATTTACTTTTGTGGTGTATCCCTTACTATGCTTTTACCCATTCTACACTACACTTGTAGATGAAGTTAATTGACTTGATTTCATGATTTTTTTTTTTTTATTATTTTCATTTTTAATGCATTTAAAACTTTCCTTAAAAACAAAAATTTTCAGGCCCCCGAATCCTCCCACCACTATTTGGCCCCCCGAAACTTTTCCTCCAAGTTCTGCCCTTGCTTGTGGTGATATGACAGTGGTTATCATAGATAGTGTGATATCAACAGTGGATAGATGGTTGCCTAAAAAGAAAAAAATAGAAAAATAAAGACAAGAAAGCAACTTATTGAATATAGTTTTCCAAACAAGTTTTTTAGTTTTTTGTTTTTAAAGACAAAATCAAACAAGCACTTAGTGTTTTGGCTTCCGCTCCAGAGTTTGTTTATTGAAGGACAAACCTATTTTTTCTGGTATTTGAATTATTTTTATTCTCATTTTTTGTTGATCGATTGTTGTTCTTCTCCTTCTTTAGTGTCCAAATCTTCTTTCCTGATTGTTGTTCTCATAGTTCCTATTCTTTTATATAGATATATATATATATATATATATATATAACGCATGGCTGTTGCAGTAGGCATAGAAATCTGATAGGTAAGGATTTATACTCCACGATATTTATGAATTGTGTTTGCATCTTCTTGTGTGTGTGTTTCTCTCAAACTTTCTATAACTTAATTTTTATTTGTTAGATCTTGGGTTGGTGGTCACGCGAATTGAAGCATATTTGAAGATTCTGATTCCCTTTTCAGGTTAGTATATGCATAGTTTTAATTGTAAATATTAGTCATTAATGGAAAGTTTTACAGCTTTCTTGAATTATGAACCAGTGAGTTATGTATATTTATATGGAGTATAAAATTAACTATATTTCCTATAATTTTTTTAGCAATGTAGGGCTTTATTTTTTCTGTAATAATATTGATATTGATGCGGGTCTGGCTTCCTACATCTAATAAGTTTCTTATTAATTAAACAGTATGTAACTTTGAGCTTATAAAAGAAATTTATCGACTGTATAAAAAGTGATTAATCATAGATATAAAAAGTAGAAGTTATTTCAGATTTATTACGAACATAAAAAGTACTATTTATTTTAAAGTACTTCTCAAAATAATTAGAATATATTGATCATAAAAAGAGAACTTATTTATAATAGCTCCTGAAAAATGAACGAATAAGTTGTTTGTTTAATTTTTTTTAGTTTTCAAAAGTTTAAACAGACATCCAACGAGTTTTTAAGGGTATTTTGTTTTGGGAAAAATAAGCACTTCTCGTAAAATAATTAAAATGGGAAGTCCTAGATGTATCTTCTTGAATTTCTTCTACTATTGGTATTCTTACTTCTTCAATTAGCTGTCTTCAACACCAATTTTCTTCAGGCATGATTGGCCTTTTCTATATTTTTATATTTAATTACCTAAACATTTTCATTTAAAATGTTTTATATGCTACACAACACACCTACTTGTGAATATTGTGACTCTTTATACCTATAGATGCTTATATATAAATTGCTATTGATGTGGTTCTGGTAAGGATGATGGCTATAGTTGATTTTATTAGGATATATATATATATATATATATATCTGTGTGTGTGTGTGCATCTTTTAAAATATTTTCTACACACACTGACTTATTTGGTTGAGAGAGAGAGAGAGAGAGAGAGAGGGAGGGAGGGAGGGAGGGAGGGAGGGAGGGAGGAGACGTCATTCTGGTATAATCTTCCCAATCTTCACTTGAAACCTAATTCTAAGGGCTTGTTTGTTACACAGAACAGGTGGGAAGGAAAATAAAGATGAGCAAGTTCCCTTATTTGGTACACTTTTTGTGTCTAATCTTCTTGGAAATTCAAGTTCCTGGACCCACCTCAAACCCACCATTTTTTTTTTTTAAGATGAGAATATAAGATCCCGCCAAAATTTGTGGGAACCCAAGTTCTCATGTGAATGATGACGCTTTTAGACATATTTAGCCCTCATAAAATTTTTTTTTTTTTATAATGCAAGAAAATATGATTAAATTTGAATTTATGCAATAAATTCAAACTTATACGGTAAATTAGAACTTATATGATAAGTTTGAACTTAGTGGGAGAATATTTTACTCAAATTCGAACTTGGTTGGAAAATATTTTAGACAAATTTGAACTTGGCGGAGAATATTTTAGACAAATTCCAACTTAAGAAGAGGATATTTTTTTGAAAAATATTTTAGAAAAAACATATATTTTTCGTTTTCATTTTGAATTAATTACTTTTCGGGGTAAAATAAGTATTTCCTAATTCTTTACCAACTAGCACCCTTTGATTCTCTTCCTACCAAACAACTCATCTTTCCTCATCCCTCAAAATCTTCCCTTCCCTTCCTTCCCTTCTTCTAAGTTCCTTTCCCTCCTCAAATATTTCCTATACCAAACGGGCCCTAATTTGCTTAACCAATGGTCTATAAGACTATGACTATGAGCAATTCCCTTCTTTCAAATCACTACAATTACACAAATAATTTCATTTTTGTTTTGTTCTGAAGAACACAAATGTCTAACCTCAGTGGGTTAGTGTATGGTCAATATGGGATCTGCAAGCTCTCCGAGGTATATAAGGGCGAATACCCGGGAGATGATGGTTCCATGATGTCTATGAGGAAGACACCAAAGAATATTTAATAATCACTGTGCTACACAAGAATGACGTTTAGCCAAGGGGAGTGGGTGTGTACATAGAGTGACTGAATAGTAAAAGGATATGAATTGAATGTGTGCACCTTGTAGGTAATCTCTATAACTAGGGTTTCGTTTCCTTGGCTCTGTATCTGCTCCTCATGCAATATGCGCCTCCACATCCTGTAAATGCCTGCTCCGTTATCTGACACGTCCTTGCTCCACTACCTGTATTGCCGAGATTAATGCCTTGATTAGAGGGTGATTATCGTTTGCCTGCTTAAAGAAGGCTTCCATACTAGTGTACTTGTATCGGGCCGGCCCCATATCAGGCCCAATATACAAATTCGTAACAATATTAATTTGCACAAAAATTGTTGTTGAACAACTAAGAATAAATCACGCATGAAGCTTCAAATGACTTCCCAATCTTCAATTGCACCTCCAAAGCCTTGAGATATGCTTCCTAATGTCTCTGCAGTATAGTCCCACCAAGTTGAAGGTTGTGGCTAATCTATGTAATTTTTGTTTTCCTTTTACACCTTCCTTTTTATTTCTCCAAATCTTTTCATACTTTGTCGTGTCCACTAAAATTTAAATCTCACTAATTAAAGCAAAAATAAATTATTTACAAACAATAGTAACTAAATAATAATTCAACAAATAGAGCACATGACTCCCTAATTAGATATTAAAATCAACTTAAATATATAAAAAGTGGAGAGTTATCAGCAAGGTTCTGAAAACCAGAATGGCTACTCTACCGATAGAGGTACTAGGTCAAGGGTTAGTGGGTCAAATTGGTATTAATTAAGAAAATATAATTTAATTAAAATAAGTAAAAATATTCTTATTTTAATAATATAAAATATTTAGTGGTCAAAACATGAGGATGCGATGTGACGATGGACAGTATGGGAAGATGTCTAATACTATATTGGTTTCCTTTTTTTCTTTTTCTTTTTTTTTTTTTTTTTTGGAAAAAACTAGATCACCGTTGGGTGGTTGACCGCTCAGGGCTCACCTCTCACACCCTCTTCAAAATTCAAATAGGTATGGGAGAGAAGATCAATCACATGTAACTCTTACTCCCGATGTTGTAATGCATGTTCTGTGCTATATTGAAAGATCTCTCTTACCCTCTTCACGTACGAATCAGTTCATATCTCTCTCCCCTCCTTCTAGTTCTCCTTCGCTCCATAGATCAATGCTCCCCCTTTGGCCTCCACAGCACCATCGTCGACATCTTCCTTATTGGTGGAGATCCTTAGCATAGAGGTATGAAACTCGCTGCCAGCTACCACCGACATCCATGGCGTCTTCCCTTTAGACCTGCACCTTCTTCTTTCTCCATCACCTATTGGTCCATTCGCTCTTTTCTCATCGTCGGAAAGTATGAAACTCACGCTTAGCCACCACTAACACTCTCCCCTCCTTCTCGTTTAGTCAAATTTAAAAAAAAAAACAACATTTTTCACTTTGTGACTCGGCAACTCCCTCGTCAAAGCCGAGTTGGCCAAGTTGACTGGGCCAACTCGGAACTTGGGTTTTCCCCTTAACTCGACAATTTTCAGCCCAATTCGCCGGTTTCCAAATCAAACCGCGGTCTTGTTTGAGTTTCGAATCTTGTTATCGTAGTCTCACAAAATTCAAATTCGTATGATTTATTATGACTTTTGAATAGCATCGTGAGTCTTTATTTATACCCACATATATGCTTATATTGTAACACCCCCAAATTTCTAACAATTTACAATAACATAAAATTTCCAAAATCATAAATAACTGTGAAATTTAAATAAACCAAATTTGGAAAATTGACCATCGCACTTGTACTAAGACAAGTGCAAGGCTAATTACATTAAAATAAAACCAAATGGGTGAGGCTCAACTATAGGAAATATGTCTAATACATTTTATTGAATTCATAAAGATTCTGTAAAGTCTAGAATTAGCTAGAAATCATTGAGTTGTTATCCTCACAACCCACTACTAACCCCATCCTTTGCACCCTGTTTCACTGAAAATTTGTTCTCCCAAAGGATCATCGCAGCCCCACACACACAAAAGTCAGCAAAGCTGGTAATCCTAATCAAACACAGTTAAAATAACTCAAATATAATAGTCAAATCAAATATATAATCACATAGTAATTGAATCAAATATTATTTACATCAAATCAACTATTATTCATTATCCTTATTAAATTCATGATAGACTCAGAAACCCCGCCAGCCTATTTAGTGGGAAGAGAACCATGGTAGACCCAGAAACCCCGCCGTCTACCCCGTGACCGGGAACTCGCTAATCACAAATCATCAAATTGGCCATCATCAAAACATCTCTTCCTAGCGTGCACACCTCTTCTCAAAGTTGCTACTAGTATCTCCGAAACCCCGTCGACACCACTTTGAGAAGAATGGATAATATCTTTTCACATCATATAAATATCGAGGCATAAAGCCCAAAGGTTGTGTTCATCACTTTAAGAGGTACCATCCCAAAGTTATCCTCCCACTATTAATTTATTACCATCACACACAATCAAGAAACATTCAATCTTGTCACAATTATCTTTAAAAATTCCTTGTTTGAATATATCAGTTGCTCAAGGGCATCAAAACTTCCCAAACTCATCAAGAGTATAATAATTCAAATATCTATCTGAGTAAAGTCTAAATCCAACTATCATTTCCATCATAAATCCAACTATTATTTCCATCATCGTAAGTTACAGGGTATTAAGATCATAATTGTCCTATCAAGATTCATATAAAAATTAGCCTAAGACTTCTAGGGATTAGGATTACATATAATATATTTCATACAAAATAACCCTATGATATATTTAGGATCATAGCTACCCTATCAACATTTCTAATACTTCTAGGGATTAGGATTACCTGGTCTTCGTGCTTCTAGGAGGAAAAGCGAGTAGAGAAGAGAAGCAATTTGAAATAAGAAGAAAGAGGAGAAGATGAGAAGAGAAATGGAGAAATGCTGAGGATCGAAAGTGATTTGGTTTGATTTGGCTAAGCCCCTATTTATAGTTGAAGTTTTGTGCATTAATTATCACAGGTAATAGCAAAAGCTATCATTAATTATCATCAGTAATATCAATGATCATTATTAATTATCACAAATAATATCAATGGTCATCATTAATTATCATTAATCATCACATATAATAGCAATGGTCATCATTAATTATTATTAATCATCATAGATAATAGCAATGGTCATCATTAATTATCACAGGAAATAACAATGGTCATCATTAATTATTACAGGTAATAGTAATGGTCATCATTAATTATCATTAATATTATTTTATTTTTTCTTGGTTATCACATTCTACCCTTCTTAAATTAAGTTTCGTCCTCGAAACTTAAAAATCTTAGGTTATCACATATATATAAGTTGTTACCTATATGATTTTGATCTGATCATTGCTACAATTGATTTTAGGATGAATATGCATCCATTTAAATATTTTTTACACACACTTATTTACTTGGTTGAAGTAAGGAGAGATGCCACTCTTGTTTGAACTTTCCCTACTATTGAAGAGAAATTCAATAATTAATCACTCATTATGAATTTTAATAATCAAACCATGAATACGGTTTTGATTAGTATATTGCAATCTTAAATCATAGGTGGCAAGTACCTTCATATGCCGATATAGTTGATTTTGTTACCATAATCCCATATATGTTAGATGGCGGCCGTGTTGGACATTTTTACCGGCATTTCAACAACCCTCATCCAAGACATAATACGTAAAGCATGGATGGAGCTTCGGTACCTACACAAGTACAAGAGTTATGTTAAAGACTTTGAAAATGAACAAGGAAAGTTGTTCGCTGCACTAGAAAGTGTAAATTTACATATAGATGAAGCCAAGAAAAGAAATGAAACTCTAGTTGACCCTAGAGTTGAGGATTGGCGTCAAAGAGCTAATAAACTTTTACAACAAGACAATAAACCAACCAAATGCTTTGGCTTGTGTACAAATTGCTTCTCACAAATTATACAAGCCAAGGAGTTGGACTGTTTGATCGAAGAGCTAATCCCAAAATTGATCGCTGAATTTCATGAATTTGATTCATTTGCACATGCAGCTGGAGTGCCAGGCATGGAATATTATTCAAAAGAGTTCATGCACTTTGAGAGTAGAAAGGCAACTTTTGATAAACTCAAGGAGGAATTAAGAGATGACAACAACTATAGGATAGGGTTGTGTGGGCTAGGAGGAACAGGGAAATCCACAATGGCAATTGAAGTTGGGAAACATGTTGGAAAATCAAATCCCTTTGATAAAGTCATCTTCGTTAATGTTTCTACCCCTGTTGATGAAAAAGGGATTCGAGATGACATTGCAAGACAATTGGAATTGCAGTTGAAGGAAGAAAAGCAATTGACTCATGCACAACAAATATGGATCAGGATTGCTAACACCGGAAGGGTGCTTATAATACTTGATGATGTCTGGGAAGAGCTCAATCTTAACAATATAGGGATTCACATTGGTATCCATAACAAGGGTCGTTGTTGTATTCTACTAACCACACGTAAATGGGATGTTGGTGTGACCATGGGATGTCAAAGGACAATTGAATTAGATGTCTTGCCTATGGAAGATGGATTGAATCTTTTCTTATCTCATGCAACTACATGTGTGAATGATTGTCCTGATAATTTGAAAAAAGTTGCACGAGATATTGTGAATGAGTGTGGAGGATTGCCGGTTATGATTGAAGCGGTAGCAAAAGCCTTAAGAATTCGGACTCCAAAACAATGGCAGGAAGCTTTGATAGTATTGAAAAACCCCATGCCCTCAAGACATGGCATTGTTTATGAACATAAAAGAAAGATTTATAACTCCTTGAGACTTAGCTATGAATATCTAAATGATAAAGATGCCCAAGTTCTCTTCCTATTGTGTTCTATCTTTCCAAAAGCTTATGAAATACCCATAGGACTTTTAAGTAGAATTACCATAGGTTTGGGGCTTTTTGGAGAAGGTGTTCGATACTACATAATAAGAAGTTATGTGCATGAAATTCAAAACAAGCTCCTAAATTCTTCTTTATTGTTAAAGGTTGGTCAAGAATATGTAAAGATGCATGATGTGATCCGCGAAATGGCCTTAGAGATGATAGATAATGAAAAGATACAAAGATCGAGGATTCTAAGACAAAATTGAAGGAGAGTGTGAAATATTCCTCTTGGATCATTGATGGCTTTTCAAATTGTTTTGATGAAAGCAAGCTCGAGGTTCTCTTAATATGGATAAATGCAAATGAATATTCTTTGGAAGTTCCAAAGACATCTTTGAAGGGATGAAGAGTCTAAGAGTTTTGCTTTTGCATTCTAAAATTGAGTTTGGTAGAACTTCAGCTCTATCACTACCAAAGTCAATTCAAACACTACAAGATATCCGAAGTCTATGTCTCACAAATTGGAAGTTAGGTAATATATCTGTGTTGATGAGAAACTTACAAAAGCTTGAGTCTCTTGAATTGACTAATTGTTCAATTTTTGAATTGCCAAATGAAATTATTGAGCTAAATAAATTGAGATTTTTGTGCCTGATACGTTGTTTACTTAAAGAGAACAATCCATTTAATGTGATTGAAAGATGCTCGCAACTAGAAGAGGTCTTTTATGTCTCAAATGTTGCTCATAATATACCTATTGGTGCAAAGGTTCCTCAAATTACATCCCTTCCTAAATATCAAGTATACCATATAGATGGCAACAAATTGTCTGCCTTCGATTCTTTTCATTTGGAAACTTCAATAAAAAGAAGTTTCAAGCCAGCCAAGTTACAAAGAATCTTCTCCAAAGAGACAATTAAATCCTTGGCGACAAGAGCAGAGATTCTGATGTTACAAGGAGATAATGAAACAGGCTGGAACAATCTCATTCCTGGCATGGTTTCAATTGAAGATGGAGCTATGGAAGACTTAATCAATCTTTCTTTGATTTCTTGGTCTGAGATGATGTGTCTGATCCATACTGAGCATCTTCAACTTAAACCTGGAGTGACTATCTTCTCCAAGTTAGCTGAACTGCACCTTGATAAGGTGGGAGTAAAAGAATTATGTTGTGGTCCTTATCCTAATGGTTTTCTCAAGCAACTAGAGAAGCTAGAGTTAAGGCATTGTGTCATGTTGGATAGCACATTATTAAAGGGAAAGCTTGATTTAGGCAACCTCAAGTCCATAGAAATAGTGGACTGTTCAATGACGTGTCTTTTTTATCCATCTATTGCTCAAACTCTAAGAGAGCTAGAAACATTGAGGATTGCTAAAGCTTCGAAGCTGAAATACATAATAAGGGATGGGCGATCATCAATAGAAGGGAAAGTGGATGATAAAGATTCTAATCCAATGAGTAATGGCTCAATATTTCCAAAATTGAAACTCCTCATCGTTAAAAAGTGTGGAGATTTGGAATTCATATTGCCAATTTGTTTTTGCGAAGACGTCCCTCTACTAGAGAGCGTGGAGATTTTTGAATGTGATCATCTAAGATATATGTTTGGGCAATATCCAAAAGAGGGACGTTTGCATCAAATGCAAAAAGAAAGCACACTCCCTTCATTGAAAGTAATGTCTATTAAAAATGTTCCATTGTTTGACAACATATACCCAGAATGTTATCTCCCACAAAAATCAGCAACAAATATAAGTGTGGGGTCAAAGGAAAAAGACACGAGTGCAAGGCCTACTATCTCTTGGGGTCCTTTGAGTTGTTGTATGCCAAAATCAAGAACTACATGTAAAAATGAGCCATCTACATCCAAGATTGTTCAACCAAACCACACTACCCCACAGGTACATGTGTGTGTTATACTCCTCCATACTTTTTATTAATGCTACACATATATGTTTCTTTGCATAGAGAAATACTATAAAAAAGTTCATTTTTAGAAAAATTAATTGAGTAAGTAATCACCCATTACTTTTAAAAATTCTGTTCATCAAATTGGTAATAATAATGTTTATGCTAAAATATATTTTAATAAAAACCGCAACATATGAGTCATTTATGCATTACCCCCCATAGCATTTCAAATTTTGAAATTAACATCCCTGCACAATCTTTTTACATAGTTTAAATGAAGAGTCAAAATGTTATTTTATTCACCGTCATCAGCTTACCATAACAAATGAAAAAGCCATTTTGCAGGGATCCTCTCCTAATTATCCCAAATCCAAAATGGCAGGTATCCATATATATATATATATATATATTCATTTTGTCCACTTTAGGCTGAATATAGAGTTCTCTTTCGAAAAATCCTAGTTAGCAGTGACACTTAAAATTCTAGATTTTAGCATAGAGGCACTTTCGGCATGCTATAGAATACACAGGCAAAGGCAAAATCTAAGTCATACTTAACAAGTTTTAACTTGTATATAATGTGATTTTTATATGCCACAATTTTCGCCTTTTTTAACTGACAAATAGATCTATATATAATATAAGGAGGGTTTTAAATTTCAAGGTATTTTTCTTCTCAATGAAAGAACACTTTTGCGTGTTAATTTCACTTGTTTAGAATAGCCACACAAAAATAGTCATTTGTTAAGGAATTTCAGCAAGTGATATTGCAATTCAACCTCTGTTCCATTTGCTTTCGGTAATTCGCTGTTTTCCTTTTTTTTCCCCCGCTTTTACTGTTGAAGATTGGACCTTTAAGAGATATTATAGATCACTTTTTCACATCAAATTTACAAATGGCTTTTTTGAACAGTTAACTATAAAAAATATTTGAATTCGCCTTCATTGTTTCAATGAATTGATTGAGAAGATTTTAGAATTTTGAAAATTCAAATTCCTAATATAATATGCAATATAGTAGCTGAGATGTAATAAAGATTAAGTTCGATGAGATCAGAGAAACAAAATTTCATTGATAATAATTTTTTAAAAAATAGAGATAAAATGTCTCCTCCCTCCCTCTTTTACACCCATTCTCCTATGGCGCTATGACTCTAACGAGACAAAAGAAACAGATACAATTTACTATACATTTTTAATTTGTTCAAGATGATTCATATATTTAATTGGGATGCAGGAGAAATACATTGGCAATATCACTAATGGAGTTTTCACACCACCATTATACCCATGGAATTTGAGAAAGATGAATATTGAAGATATGTCAAACTTCAGGTCATTGTTTTCTCGTATCCATTGCCGCATCAATGTCACTATTAGAAGAATTGGTAGTCTCGGATTGTGGTAAGCTGGAGCATATAGTAATAGAAGAGGCAGATGGTCATGATCATATGAATGCTAATTCTATCTTTCCCAACTTACGCACCATTGAAATCAGGGCATGTGACAACTTGGAATATGCATTTCCAGCTTCTTGTTCTAGAAACCTTGAGCACTTGGAATCTGTGCTTATCTCAGGAGCTAGTCAGTTGAAATATGTGTTTGGAAAATCTTGTGGTGATGATAGCTCACCTAACCAGAACCATAATACCGATCAGATTGATCTCTCGGCTCTCAACAAACTATGCCTTAAGAAAGTACCAAATATAGTTAGTATGTGCCCTGAAAACTATTACGTGAAAGCAACGTCTCTACAAGATATCAATTTGGATGGATGTCCACAACTTCCTATAAACTCGTTTATAGATTTATCAGTGGAGGTGGATAAAGGACAAGAGCAACTCTCAAAAAAAAAGGTGATTAATTATTTTCCTAATAGTTAGTTTAGACTGATTGATATGCGTGTGTGTATTGCTTCAATCTTTGATACTAACACACACACACACACATATCCCCTATGATACAGGTAATGGGAATGCACTTATGCAATTTGAAGCATCTTACTTTAGAATCCTTGGAGATGGAAACAATGTATGATCTTGAAAGGCTTCAAATAGCAAGTCCTGTGTGTTCAAGTTTAGAAAGCCTGTGTTTGGGAGACTTGAATATGTTAAGAAACATATGTGTGGGACCAAAACATCTTCATCTGAGCTTTCAAAATATTTTCAAGATAGTAATCCATGATTGCCCTAAACTGAAATTTATCTTGTCTGCATCTGTCTCGAGAAGCCTGCCATATTTGAGACATCTATGGATATCAAATTGTGTAGAGCTAGAGCGTATCATTGAGGATGATGATAAAGAATGTTGTTTCCCAAATCTCCGTATTATTTTTGTGCTAGATTGCCAGAGGTTGAAATGTTTATTCTCTATCTCCACAAGTGGTAGCCTTCCACAGCTCTTGGCCTGCCAAATAGAAAGAGTGCCAGAGCTTGAGCAAGTATTTGAAAGGAAGCAGGGCACCACAAAAGAGTTGAACATCAAGCATCTCTTCCCAAGGCTATTTATGATATGGCTTGAAGATCTACCAAATCTTCATACTATCTGCTCTGCAATTGATTTCCAGACCGTTTTGTGCCGTGAAGTAAGGAGGTGTCCCAAGATCTCTTTAACTACAGATGATAATAAGCTCCTTACCCGTAAGCATCCAAATGGTTAATTAATTATTTACAATTGCTTCATATGTACTTGATATGATTTTTCTCATTACCATATATATTTGGAATTGTTTTGTTTTGTTAGGTTATTGGAACTGGTTGAGAGAATCCGAGGAGAACAAAGGCAACATGGATGAACTTGATCTTTCTGAACTGATTGTCAATGTAAGCACAAAAATAAAATGTTCCAATCAAATGAAAGAAAAAGCAAAAGGACCCAGTACTTTTTCTTTTTTTTCCCCCCTTCAAAATGACACTACTACTCACGATTCATATACCAAACTTAAATTTTTCAAGTTCAGTAAAAAATTTCCCCCTTAACAATTTAATTTGCTACAAATTAATTCATTTAATCCATAAATTTTTTTCACTTGGTCTTCTACAATTTAATATGTTCAAGAATGAATGACTTCTACTTATTGCAATTTCTTTAATATATTCTGTTATTGTTCAGAGGTCTAGAGAAATAGCAGAGAAAACTGTAAAAAGAGATCCGTCAACGGCCAAACAAAACAATGGCTCATCAAATGTATGTATAGCATACATTATTATAATCTATCATACTTCAGTAACAAATAGATGTATTTCTCTTTTACTTATGTTGATAGCTTCCAAATTTTGGAGCAATATCAATAAATTAAATCCACGACTTTCTAAATTTCTTTGTGGTCTCCTATATGTTACAGATTAAGGAAATAGAAGAGGAAAGTGATGAAGAAAGTTCCGAATCAGAAGCTGATGAAGAGGCAAGTGATGAAGAAAGTCCAGAGTCAGAAGCTGATGAAGAGGCAAGTGATGAAGAAAGTCCAGAGTCAGAAGCTGATGAAGGCAAGGATTCAGAACAAACCAACAAACTTGTGCCATTTGTTGCTCCTTCACAAGTTGAATCTCCTCAAGTAAGATTCTATATTGAAACCATCATCTAATTCAGATATTTTAAGAGCAAATCCCAGACAAACACCTTCTTGGTTATATATTGAAAAATTAAATTAGCTAGTAAAGATTACTCCTGCTGAAGAGACGAAGCTAGAACTAACTGCAAGCTGAATGACTTATTTGTGCTGTGGAACACATTATAAAGGAAACAATGGAGCCAAATTCTCAAGAAGGTTCAAAAATAGATGAAGTAGCTCTCACAAGAAATCAAATCATGGAACCTGAATCAAGCAAGTCATCACCAACAGCATTTGTTGTGCCTTCAGAAAATGAGTGTCAACATGTAAGAATACAGTCTTTCTTGATAAGGGTGGAATTTATGGTAAATGACATAATTTCATGGTGCTTTTTTTATATTTAGGATAATTTGGTTGGCATTGAGGGCAAGGGCAAGGGAATCACACTTGATCACCAAGTGCTCCCCAAAACAGAACATGATATGCATCCTCATGATTCACAAAAGGTTAATTAACAATCTACGATCGTTCAATGCTGTGCAGGATATTGAAACATCTGTTGGAGAAAGATCAGATAAAATGGCAATGGGAAGTCCATCAACTACTACTGAAAAGCGCCCTCCATTGGTAAATAATTACTTATTCCATTTAGCCTCCTTCAATTTTTACACTATTGATAATTTACTGACCTTCATTGACAATAGTTTCTCTATTTTTCGGTTATTAGATCTCTTCAATCTCTACTTCCGGGAAGCCTCAAATAGAAACTTCAAGTACCGATGAAACAAAATTGAAGAGCTCACAATTAGACCTTTTAGACGCACAAGTATATTTCATGCTTATTACTCAGTTTTTTGAATATAATGTTTTTTCTTTCAAAAATTAATAATAATTTTTATGTTGATCACCATTTTATAACTTTGTTTTTAGAGTTCTCTATTTTTTCTTGGAGAAATATCACATTTTCTTAGTAGATTATATTAATAAGAATAATGTCTGTCTATTCTTATTCACTTCAGGAAAAAACTAAGGTCACTCAAGCAGAGAATTGTATGCCTTGTGTGTCTAAACAGCTTGAGAATGATGACCTAATGATACTATTCACAATAATAGAAGAAGGTGCTGACATGGAAGTTCACATGCCTTATGCATCTAAAATTCCTGCTCATGAATATGATAGCGAGGTGACTAAAGCTCTTACTGGCTTGGAATCATCTTTAAAGATGGATTTGAATGACATAGCTAGCTCTGAAGAAAGCAGAATTTGCCTTGAGAATGCTCTCAACACATTGTCCTCTCATTGTTCTGATGATGGTCTCAAAGCTACAATACATTCTATGCAACAAGAAATCCAAATTGTTTTATCTTCCTTCAAGCAAGCCTGTACTACTAGTGACACAGTGACCAAACTTGAACAGAAAGAGAAGGTAATGATTGGGCAAAGTTCGCTTCGAAAAGGAGCATCCATTACTCTTCTATCGGAAATTCACAAGACTCAAACAAGGGAAGCAGAATTGAAGGAGCAAATCTCTAAGTTACAGGCTGAATTGCATTGCAAAGAAAAAGAAATTAAAGAGTGTGAGGTCAAACTGTTCTCTCTTGAAGAGCAAAAGAAGAAGAGTGTTTCTGACACCATTGGATTCATAAAGGAGTTGGAAGCAGTGAAGAAAGAGAGGTCTCAACTAGAGAATGTGAATTCTAAGTGGTCTTCTTGTCTAGCCAATTTGAAAAAAACATCATTGCTGTTAGGAGTTCATCTTAAACAAAAGCTTTGACCGCCTGAGGATTCATTTTAATTTCCTTAATCAAACAAAAGTTATAGATCGTTGTCAAACTTGGATTATGTACGTAGTTTGCATTTTCTGTATTATCATTGTGGTGATTTTCACAAAGTTGACAGTGATTAGTGGTTGAGTTATAAAAAATAAAAAAATAAAGAGAGAGAGAGCATTTCTTGAGTCAAGAATTGTGGAATGTTTTGTTGTAAATATTAATCACAATGAAGGTTTTTTGGACTAAGTCCCATGGTTTTTATCTCTCACATTGAGGGAGTTTTCCATGTTAAAAAATTGTGTGTTCTTTGATTTATTTACTCAATCTAATTTTTTAATATCTTTAATGCATTTTTCTTACTTATATTTTATACTTTATAAAATGTGCCTGTATGTATGTATGTATGTATGTATGTATGTATGTATGTATGTATGTATGTATGTATGTATGTATGTATGTATGTATTCCTGTTCTATTTTATAGTCTTTTTTCAATTATCAAATTCAAATAAGTAGAATAGTACGTTATGTTTAGTTGTCAATCCTAACAATTATTTCAATTATTAGGCAAGTGGCTTTTTTTTTTTTGGATATTAAAAAGTTTAGGTGGGGATAGACACTGGTAACCCACCAGGGTCAGGGCATGTCTCCAGACTCAAAGAGCGCTTACAGAGGTACTTATAGATCGCCCACCAATGAGACCCTCACATCAACCAGAAGGTATCGAACCTCTTTATCTAATTGTGTCATTCCTCATTGGCACACAAGTGGCTTATGAGGTAACAAAGAAATACAAATGACAAAGCAGAGGGAACATTACACATGGTAGCATATTACAGCTAGATTTGAGGAGCTGGACAAATTCTTATCTAATACTACCTCCACTTCCAAAATTTAGAGCTAATTATAGATTAATTTGATCCTAAACATAAGATCCTGATTCATTTTATCTTCCATATTTATCATTTTTCTAAATTAATTTATCTAACTCATAAACTAATATATAATGTAATGCTACACATAGATACTTCAAGTTGCCTCTTAGGTGGGAGCATATTTGCAGGATTGCAGGCAATGGGATTGCCCCATGGAAAAACAGAGTTATCTGCATCGCTAAAGATACTAACCTCAGTTTTGATTGTCAACCCAAAATCGAATCCATCGATAATTCACGTATATTCAACTTTACTTCAGATTATTCATTCCTATTTATTAATTATCTAATCAAATCCCCTAAAAGAATTATCCAATCGACTTTTTTTTTTTTTTTTTTTTAATTATTGAATTTGTGCCTTCTCCTGCTATGCAAGCTTGTGCAATGCTTTAGAAGCTGACGCTCAGAGAAATTTTTCATGATCTTTGTATTGCTTAGTCCAAATGTTTTAGAAAGCTCACTATTGAATCCGATTTTGTTGACCTTATTCATTGCAATCTCTCTCTAAAGAAGAATATGTTAGTATTTAGGTGTCCTAGAGACAATCTATAAGGACAGATTAGCATCTTTTTCTACGTTGTAGTATTTTATTGTTAATAAATGAGCATATTTTATCTTTATCATATTTATGTCTCAACTTTATTTTAAAGTAAATATGTGTTTGAAGATAAAAGTTCTAGGAATAGAATATGTGTTAATTTTAAGGATCAATGATAGAGATCATGATTATGAGGACTCGAAAACACTGTATATCTATTACCTAAAACTTGTTCCTAGTCTTGAATCACCAAGAAAGGGCATTGATGATCTCAATAAGACTAGTACGACATCATTTACTTGTATAGAGATACAAGGTAGGGACCTCATGGAATACAGGTATGGAGATGCCTTAGCTGATATCATAGGTAGATTTGTTAGAGAACGGATAGTACCGAAGAGACCCGATGAGAGACTCCACAAAGATTCATTGTAGAGAGTATTATTGATATGTAAAGTCTCTCATCGTTTGGTAGTACGAATCATCCTGGACTTAAGGATGTCATCGAACACTATGTCATAGGGTTATACTTTTACCGTACAACTCTATCCACATGAAAATGAGGATAACGGTGTACTCTTGGGTGTAACTCAAATACATGAGTATAGATGGACATGCTGAGAGGATTCACAATCCCCTATAAGAGATTAGTCATTCACAAGGCCGATAGAGTTTGAATAACTTCTAACTAACTCAGGAGACTATGCGCTCAGCAAGTGATCATGAAGAGTCATTATCCATTATAGAGTAAATATAAGAAGATTCCTAGTTCTCTGAAATAGCTACATTTAGTTAATTAAGAGAGATGATATTCTATCTTTGCTCTTCGCTAAATGTGAATGACAATGTGAGGGATGATGCACCGCACAGTATTTAAATATGAAAGGTAGATCACTTGATCAACTCAATTAATTCTAGGGCCACAGAGCATTGCTAATGTCTTATGAGGTCATTAAATAAATTGGGCCCATTAAAGGGGTTTTAATTGGTCCAAGTTTATTTATGTCAGTGACTAATTGGGCCTAATGAGTCACACACAAAGGTTATTCCTGATTGTTTAAAATTAGCAAACTTGAGACAATAATTGTTATTGAGCTTTTATCAAGAGTAAAAGTGTATTTGGGTTAGAGTGGGACTCCAAGCCCAATGAGGAGAAATCATATAAAAGATAATTTTGAATTTGGTGTCCCCGTGGGAATTCCATTTTTCCACAAAAAGACCTAAATGTGTTGGAAGACCCAACAAGTCTTAGGCTAAGTTGAATTTGAAATTCAAATTTTGAATTCAAGTTTAAAATTTAAATTTGAATTATAATTCAAAAGATTAGGTTATAAAAGATAATTTTGAATTATTAAATATATATATATATATATAAAAAGATCCAATAATGATTGGATGAAGATAGGAGAAATAATAAATGAGGATTGATTTAAAAATGAATTTGAATTTTAGTTTAAGAGATGAATGTGATCCATCATCTTAAATTATTATTCAATCAATCAAGATATGAATTTAATTCATTATGATTTGGATTTTCCAATTCAAGTTTGGATTGAGCATTTTTTGTGAGCACTAGTGTTAAACTTTTATAAAGTGTTGATTTTGTGTGTGCCCATTTTATAGATGTTTTTTGAGGGGGGGAAAGGAAATAAATGTGATCTATCATCTTAAATCAATCCAACAATCAAGATATGAATATGATTTATTATATTAAATTCAATCAATCAATCAAGATGTGAATTTAATATGACTTGGTTGATAAGTAGTGGACTCATTACCTAAAACCCCTTTTCTTAGTGTATAAGCTGAAAATTTCTAAGGTAATTAAGACTAGGAATTTTTGGCCCACCAAGGCTATAAAAAGGGGAGGGTTAGACTTTTTTTGGGACATCCTTATGCTCTCTAAATTGCAATCCTTACCAAAGGTTTAAAGAGGAAAAAGCATCATCCATAAAAAAGGTAAGGTTTCAACCCTGTTCATCATATCTTTAACCTAATTCCAAGAAACCACCACTTCTTGAAAAGATAAAAATCCAAGGAAACCAAAACTCAACCTTGTCTTCATCTAGCAAGCATCTAAGGAGTGGGAAGCTTCAAGAGAAGGGGTTGTCATTGCAATCGGGGATAGCCGTGTAGATCAACGTTAGAGAACATCAATAACCTTGAAGTCCTCGAGTGATCTAAAGTAATTCTAATCTCCAATAGTCATGTTATTAAGTTATCCTGATCCTATTAGTTGTTTTAACAAGTAATTAAAGCTCATGAATATTATAAATTTTTATAAGCATCGTAAAAATTTACGGATTAATAATTAATAATTAATTAATGTAATGAGTTTAGGTTGATAATTCATAAGGACCGTAAGGAGTTACAATGTTTAAACTAATTTTTGTTTTCAACCTCATTAAATTTTGTATAAAAGTCATGTAATAGGCAAAATTAACCATCAGAATATGCTTCTAAGTTAAAGCAGAGTTAACAAATTCTGTCTTAGAAGATACTGTAATAATATAGTTACACGAAGAGATAGTTATCTAGTTACGGAGAGTAAAAGCCTTGAAAAAATGTTAGCCTATATCTGTGAAGGGATTGTTCAAATTGTGGCTAACTGATTCATGGGGAAATTAAATTTGCAAAAGACTTGATTAAAATAAATCATGTGACACATAAAAAATTCATAATCATATATATTTGTTCCCTAACCAAACATCCAGATTAATGTTATCTATTAATTCTACTGTTGTGGTTCATGGCTTACTGAATGAGGAGAATAAACAGTTTCTCTTTTATTTAATTTACGGTTTAAGAGGAAACTGTAAAATATCAAGAGGTGGAGATTGTGTAAAGCGATACTTTACAGTTGTTAAGATAACCTGTGAAGTATCACGACAAATATTTACGGTTGTAATAAATGACCGTGGAATTTAAATTTAACTTTCTATTTTTTAAAATATTCTGATCTACTTCATGGTTTAGTTTGAAAAATCATGAAGTAAATTATTGTAATATCCGAAAATTTATTATTTATCCTAAATATAATATTTTGGTAAATAATACCTATTAAAAATAGGAGAATATGTTGTCTCTAATTTTGTAATTTTATTCTATATAAATGTTGGGCAATATGGAACAAACCAAATGTTAGGCTTGAAAATTAAATTTTAAGGCTTCAAATTAGGATCATAAAATATCATAAAATTACCATGATTAAGCATAGTCTTAATTTATTAATAAAAGACAATTTAATGACACAAAAACAATTGTACCAATTAGAGAGAAAATTTGTCAACAATTAATGGACAATGAATTTGCAATAATTAAAATAATTGTATTAGATGTTCATAATTAATTAAATCAACTAATTAAGAGTACTAATGAGAAGAGGCATTTATGAATTTTGGAAGAGGATAAATTGGAAAGAGAAAATAGTTGTGTGTGTGTCTAGTGAAGGAAAGAGAAAAGAGTTGTGAGTGTGTGTGTGTGTGTCTAGTAAAGGAGAGAGAAAAGTGTGTGTTGTGAGTATTGTGAGTCTAGTGTGTGTGAGAGAGAAAAGTCAATTGATCCACCAATAGGAAAATTGAGCATAAATCCTATGTGAATTAAATTAATCAATGGAATTAATTCAAGACACAAGTAAATGAGAATCTATACAAAATAAATTGTATCCCGACGAGATTTGCCGTAATCTCCCAAAATAACCAGTTAGAAAAGGATTTGCGCATAATGTAACCTGGGTCGTTTCCTAACGAATTAGCGATAAAATTGGGGGTTTTTTATTCAAAACAGATTGAAAACGAAATTAAATAGAAACAAAACGAAATATGCGAAAGCGATGAATGGATTAAATAGAAACAGTTAAAAACGATCAACCCAACAATCAGATTCCAGAAACTTCCATCATTGAACGAAAAATGAACGAACTCGCGTTTGGCTCTGGATGAACCGAAATCTCTGCGTTCATCCAGAAATCCCTCGACTAGACGATCGCCTAGAATATGTCCGAACAGTGGCGTCCTACTATGCAATTGCATAGCAAAACTTTAAACCTAGTCCGAACTCAGTCCTTAGGATGAACCAAACCGAATATTAAATCTAATATTCGAACTATTTTCAGAAATCGAATCCGATAGATGAAAACAGAAATGAGTAACATTACCGATTAAGCACGAGTTCTCTGGATGAATCATGGAATCCTCATCGTTGGGTTAATCACAGAAGTTTAGCCGAACATGGCTGGGAAAAACGAAGAAATGACGAAGAACATGAAGAACGCGAAGAACATTAGAGAGAATTTGAAAACTTCTATTTTGATCCACCAAAATCTAAAAACGTGAATGCCAGAATGTTTGTGGCTGCCATCTAACTTAAACCTAAACCTAAAATGGAAATGGGTCACCCAAAACGAAAATAAAATAAAATGGACTTTAATTACAAAATTCGAGCCCAATTAAAATCCAAAAATACATATAACTTCGGCTCCAAAATCGACCGCCCTCTTGTCCGAATTTCTCTTCATGTCTTCATAACAATTGTAGCTCTCTGAATCATCTGAAATATGAGACAAAAATGAGGCAAATCCGATGTCTGCGGTTCAAGGGTTATGGTGAAAATAGTGAAGCAATGTAAACTGAATTTTATTATTAAAAATGGCTAAAATATGATCAAAGGCCCAAAGCCCAAATAAGTATAAAAGCCATTATTTATTAGCTAAAGAGTCCTAAATTATTAATTAAGAGACAAAAAGTAGTGTATGAAATATTCAATTATCAAATTCCCCACACTTATCTTTTGCACTCCCGAGCAAAATTCAAAGAAAAAGACCTAAAGGAAAAACTCTTCTTTTCTAACAATTGCTAACAATGCAAAAATTGAACAAGGGACACAAAGCTCCAAAATATCAATCAATCAAGACCACAATCCCTTCATCTCAAATTACAATTCATAGTAATCTCAATCAATGATGCTAATCACAAAAGATGGTCTCTTAAATGATGCACTCAATAAATCAATCTCTCAAGTGTTTAAGGCAAATAAGTGTATCGCTCAAATTCTACTCAAGAAAATTGTTCTACCATAAGCTTGCTCAATTTCTACGTCTCCACTACTCATAACACATGCATGCACAAATCAAGAGAGCTTGTTATGAAAGGTTGTAATGGGGTTAGGGTGAAGGTAGGTAATAGTATGGAATGAGAGGCTAAGCACCAAAGAAATTAAAAAGAGCACTATTTTTTTTTTTTTTTTTTTTTTTTTTTTTTGCTCAAAGAAAGAGCACCGATTAACACAATCATTCTCTATGTATTTTCTTTCTTTATTTCTTTCTTTATTTCTGCTTTTCTTTCTTTCTTTCTTTTCTTTTTCTTTTGTTCTCTTTCTTTTTTTTTCGCTTTTCTTTTTCTTTTTCTTTTTTCTTTTTTCTTTTTTCCTCTTTTTTTTTTTTGAAAATGAAACTATACTATATACATAATCACAATGACAAAAGCAAACATCCCCCCACACTTAGATTTGTTGCACTCTTGAGCAACCCCCACACTTAAACGCAAGACCAAGGTGAAACCAATGCTCAATAAATTTTCAAGGTACGGAAGAAAATGGTTTTTCGCTTAGGCTTGTAATGTGGCTTAGAAAAGAATGAGTCAAAAAGGCACAAAGGGCTAGCAAAGGAATCATAATGCAAGGGAAAGGCTATTTGGCCAAAGTGAGGAAAATAAAAGAAAGAAAACAAGCTTCCATCATACTTATGCTCGTAAGTGAAAAATGTAGTTTCAAAAAGAAAAGGAGCAAGTTCTAGAGAACACAAATCATGAGTAGATGCACACAAGAAAGAAAGAATGGCAAAAGATGAATTTCATTCATGCAGGCCCAAAACCTCACAAGGCAAATACCAACTTAAGCAACCAACATCACCAAATCAACTACCAAGACATGTAATCGTAGAGTCAAGAATTGCAGACCAAACAGAATGATCCATTAAAACCAAAATGTCCTAGTTCATACTATGTAGCAATCATAGAATGAGAGACTGTATTATTTCAAAAAGCAAAGTAGAAAAAGGAAAACAAATAGAAGAAAGAGGGAGAAAGAAAGAAGAATACTCCCCAAGAGGTTTATGGAGGATAAGTGGCATCAATGAGGAGAATCTCTCGCTTCCTCAGCTGTGGGATCCCTCATGAAATGGCTTGAGGCGATGCCCATTGACCTTAAAGGTTCTTCCCCGTGGGTGGATCACATAGCTCAACAGCACCAAATGGAAAAATGTTAGTGATCACGAAAGGGCCATCCCATTTAGATCGAAGCTTACCAGGCATACACTTCAAACGGGAGTTAAACAGAAGAACTTTCTGGCCCACAGAAAATTCTTTCCTCAGAATATGCTTATCATGGAATGCCTTAGTCTTTTCCTTGTATAACCTTGAACTCTCATAGGCATCCAATCTAAGTTCATCCAACTCTTGCAACTGTAACTTCTGTTCCATCCCAGACTTAGCCAAATCCATGTTAGACTGTTTAATGGCCCAATAGGCTTGATGCTCCAACTCAACCGGAAGATGACATGTCTTGCCAAAGACAAGCTGATAAGGAGACATCCCAATCGGAGTCTTGTAGGCGGTGCGATATGCCCACGAAGCATCCTCTAATCGCTTACTCCAATCTTTCCGGGTAGAGTTAACAGTCTTCTGAAGGATTTGCTTAATCTCTCTATTTGAGACTTCAGCTTGATCGTTGGTCTAAGGATGGTATGCTGTGGAGACCTTGTGGAGCACTCCATACTTGCGTAACAAGGCACCCATGCTTCAGTTGCAAAAATGAGAACCCTGGTCACTGATAATGGCTCTAGGAATACCAAACCTACAGAAAATGTTAGACCTAACAAAATCCACCACCACAGAAGAGTCATTAGTCCGGGTGGCTTTCGCCTCAACCCATTTCGAAACATAATCTACAGCCAACAGTATGTAAGTATAACCATATGAAGCAGGAAATGGACCCATAAAATCAATACCCCAAACATCAAAGATCTCACAAAACAATATAGGGTTAAGGGCATCTCATGCCTACGGAAATACTCCTGCTCTCGACAGTTATCACATGACTTACAAAACATATGGGAATCACGAAACAAGGAAGGCCAAAACAAGTCACTGTCTAACACTTTCCTAGCAGTTCTTTGGGGTCCAAAGTGACCACCACAAGTAGAAGCATGAGCAAAATGCAATATAGAGTGAAACTCATGATAAGGAACACATCTCCTAACTACTTGGTCACTACAAAATTTCCACAAATAAGGGTCATCCCAAACATAATATTTAGACTCACTCTTTAATTTAAGGGTTTGGGCCCTATTGGAATCTACGGGTAAAACACCGCCTACCAAATAGTTAACCGGATCGAGCATACCATGGAAGCTTACCTTGCAACCGTAGAAGGGCTGCTCATCGGGAAATCATCCCGAATAGAAGAGGGGTGAGAGGGAGAATGGGTGATGCGACTCAAGTTGTCAGCTACCCAGTTTTGTGCTCCACTTCTGTCTCGAATCTCAACATCAAACTCTTGGAGAAGCAACATCCATTGGATGAGTCGTGGCTTAGCATCTCGCCTTTTTCAAAAGAAACTTCAAAGCAGCATGGTCAGAGAAAACAACTACTCTACTTGCTAGCAGATATGACCTAAACTTATCAAAAGCAAATACAATAGCCAACAACTCTTTCTCAGTAGTGGTGTAATTAGATTGGGCAGGATCCAAAGTCTTGGAAGCATATACAATGACATGAGAAGCTCTGTCTACCCATTGTGCCAAGATAGCACCAACCGCATAGTTGGAAGCATCGCACATCAACTCGAAAGGAGGCACCAATCAGGGGGTTGGATCATCTGGGGCTATAGTCGTGCAACGCTTCAAATGATCGAAGGCCGCCTTGCAAGCATCATCAAATACAAATCGGTGTCCTCATGCGAAGGTTGGACAAGGGTCGAGGCGGTTTTGTCTTTGAAATCCCCGAATGAAATGCCGATAGAAACCGCATGACCAAGAAAAGAGCGAACTTCCGCACGGATGCGGGGTAAGGCAAATCGAATTACATTTATCTTAGCGGGGTCTACCTCGATCCCTTTCCTAGACACTATGTGTCCCAAGACTATACCTGACTCAACCATAAAGTGACACTTCTCATAATTAAGCACAAGATTAGACTCAATGCACCTATACAAAACTCTAGACAAATTAGCTAAGCATGCATCAAAATTAGACCCATATACAAAGAAATCATCCATAAAAACCTCCATGCGGTCCTCTAGAAATTCGAGAAAATGCTTACCATACAACGCCGAAAGGTGCCGGGTGCGTTGCAAAGGCCAAAAGGCATTCTTCGGTAGGCATATGTTCCAAAGGGGCATGTGAAGGTCGTCTTCTCCGATCCTCGGGAGAAATATGGATCTGGAAGTATCCGGAGTAGCCATCCAAGAAGCGCACGAATGGGACTTGCCACCAATCGCTCTAACATCGATCAATGAAAGGTAGAGGGTAATGATCCTTGCGAGTGGCTTGGTTGAGTCTCCTATAGTCGATGCAAACTCTCCAACTATTCTAAACTCGAGTAGGAATGAGCTCATTCTTCTGATTGGCTACCACAGCGACTCTAGATTTCTTAGGAACCACCTGGACCGGGCTAACCCACTAGCTATCAGAAATGGGATAGATGATACCAGCTTGCAAAAGCTTAGTGACCTCCTTCTTCACCACATCAAGGATAAGAGGATTAAGGCGCCTCTGGGGTTGCCTCACCGGCTTAGTCCTCTTCCAACGGATTCGATGCATACGGGAAGAAGATTGTTGGCCAATCGGCATTAACGACTTCTCTTCTTGTCACGAAGAAGATTGTTGGCCACAATGATATTGTAACCGTTCATCCACCTCCAAAAATGCATACTTCGGTGGTCGGAAGGGATTTCAACTCAAGTTTGGGCGGTTGCTCGGTAGAAGGTAGAAGCTTGGGTGGTTGTTGTAACAATTCGATGTCATCACACTAGAAATACTCGAAACCACATTCAAAGAAGCGAAGAACGTGTCTATACGGCTCAATGTTAACATCGAAGTCAGCTCATCAAAATCAAAATTAGAGTTAAGGTCATCAAAATCGAATCGATGTAAAATAGGATCGGATGAAGCTCAAACTCGAATCAATATCGGAATCCACATGTAATGCGAGAATCACCAAGCAAGTCGAATCACCAAATAATGCAAAGCATTAACCAAGTTAGTGCAAACAGCACCATTCATCATCAAGACATGCACAAATGGTAGAATCACTCTGATGAAAAATCGGGATAATCAAGACACCAATCAGTAAGAACATCATCCACGATCATCAATGCGAGAAAACAGAATGCTTTTCCCTAGGATGTTTCATGGCATCAAAGATATTGAAATTCACATATATATCACCAAACTCCATGGAAAGAGTACCGGAATGTACATCTATCTTAGTCCTAGTGTTTTCATGAAAGGCCTCCCTAGAATGATTGGTGACCTACTACTAGAGACTCATCCTCCATATCTAAGATGTAAAAATCAGCAGGTAATATCAATTCATTAACTTTGACTAATACATCTTCAACTACACCAGAAGGATGAGCACTACTCCTATTAACTAACTGAACAACAACACCAGTAGGACGCAAAGGACCAAGAACAAGAGATTTATAAATAGATGCAGGCATGACATTTATAGAAGCACCTAAATCTAGCATGCAATCATCAAATCTATAATTACCAATAAGGCAAGGGATAGAAAACGTCCTTAGATCCTTGCACTTGCGGGGCATGGTAGGCCGGATGAGTGCTGATACATTCTGGTTCAAGCTCACTCGTTCACTTCCCTTCAGTCGCCTCTTGTTGGTGCACAACTCCTTCAGAAACTTGGCATATTTAGGGATTTGTTTGACTGCATCTAAGAGATGAATGTTGATCTCTACTCTTTTGAATGTCTCAAGTATATCCTTCTCTTGTGCTTTGTCTGCCAACTTCTTAGATTGAGGGGCTCTTTAAGGGAAAGGAAGAGGAATGGGAATGTCTTCCTATTCACCTTGCTGCATTGCCGTTTTATTTTTAGAGTCAATCTTCACATTTTCTGACTCTCGTTCTGATGTGGAAGTCACATCTGCAGCTGGCTTAGGTTCCTCCAATTGCTTGCCGGATCGAAGGGAGACAAAGACTCACATTCCCCTTAGGATTAGGAATTGTTTGTGAAGGAAGAATGTTGGATCCCTCAGGTTAAAGCTGGTTTAATGATGTTGCCAACTGCCCAATCTGTGTTTGCAAATTCTGAATGGAAGTGTCAGTTTGCTGTTGGAACTGCATATTGACTGTGACAAATTGCTTCATCATATCCTCAAGGGAGGAACCACCACTACCACTACTACTAGCCTGCTATTGTGTTGCTTGTGGAGGTGCATATATGGTCAGTCGAGGAGGAGGTGCGGCAAAGGCAAAAGAGGTGCAGATTGTCTTGTTGGAAATTACAATGGTCTATATTGTCTCTCGTTGGTAATTCCCAATTCTGATATTGGTTACTCAGGTTCCGATTCTCGGTTCCAACGAAAATTGGGGTGATTTCTCCAACCAGGGATTGTAGGTATTGGAGAAGGCATTATTCTCGCTGGTATTGTGGCTTTCCTCGAAAAGCACCCACCGAAGCTCTTTGACCGGTCTTGATAAGCGGGATCATGCAAGGTAGGGCAAGAGTCGATCGAATGGTAAGGGTCGAACATAATCCACATGAGTACCCAATCGAGGAGGAGAAGATTGTACTGCTCATGTGTCGCTAACCGCCTCACCAGAGAGGTCGGATCATCAAGTCCATTCTCTAATCTCTGAGAATCGTACTGGACTGGAGGTGTTTGAACATGGTAAACAGGAGTACTATTGGCCCTGGTGCCAAATTGCTAAGAGTTGGCTGTCATCTCGGATATCAAGTCTCGGGCATCTTCATGTGTCTTGTTACGCAGAGCCCCACCACTAGAAGCATCCACCAAACCTTTGTCTACTGGTAGCAAACCATCATAGAAATGGGTAATCAAGAGTTGCTCGTAGATCGGTGGTGTGGACGGCTTGCACATAACCGTTTGAACCTCTCCCGGTACTCATGCAAAGTCTCCCCATTGGCTTTGTTTAATGTTGGCAATTTCCTTCTTGATCGTAGTTGCTCTTGAGGCGGGGTAATATTTCTCCATAAATAACCTCCGAACATCGAGTCCAGCTCCCATAGATGAAGGTCAAGGTACAACAACCGATCTTTGGCTCCACCTTCCAATGAGAAAGGAAAAGCTCTCGGCTTGATTTGATCTTCATCAATGGCTCGCGGTTTTATTGTCTTTTGCACACTAGGTGGAATTCCTTCAAATGCTTAATGGCACACTCACCTGAAAGACCATGAAACCTAGGCAACAAGTGTATTAGACCAGATTTAAGCTCAAAGTTAGCGGCAAAAGGGTAGGATATTGGATGCACAAAGGTTGATAATTAACATCGTTCATTCAATTCCTTTAAAGTAGGATGATTTTCCCTTTTTCTTACGCCATAATTTCGAGTTAGGAAAATTGCTACTAGAATCGGTGAAAACAACAAGACTATCGAAGCACAATCGGAAAGATCAACGTAATGGACACAATCGAATGGCCACAATCGACTCAAGTTCAATGTCTAATTCGTATTAATCCCACGACTTAGCCTAACAACTCTTCTAGCGGTAGAATTGTTCTTTCCATTTCAGGATCAAATGGCAACAAGTCTTCTCGGATTGATAGTGCTCCTAGTACTCATGCGATAATCACAAGGCAGAATTTGCGAAAAATCAGAATTACGAAAATGCCACCAGCCAATCGAATTACGAAAATGCCACTTTAAAAGTGGTAAAAAGTAGAAAAACACTAAGACACACAAAAGCAAACACAATTTCCATTTGTACGCAAACACAAGAGATATGGGTATGAGCATATGGTTGATTCTTGGCTAGCACTGTGATTTGAGAACCGTCCAAGCAATTGTACGCTTAAGCAAAGCACCCATTAAACAAATAATTTGTGGCCACCGCTCTCTGTTTTTTATCTACAATTTCCAGTAACATTGATTGGTTGCTTTTAAATTGTGTATCGCTTTCATCCGGATGTTTGCGAGAGAAAGCAATTGTGGGGTACATTTCACCAAATCATTGAAGCTTATGATGTGAGTTATCTTATTCCCATCTTTCTATAAATTCTACTTCTGTTAATAATTGAATTGAGTATCGATGATTTCTCTGCACTATATTGAAATTGAAAGCAAAATATGAAATTACTTATCCACTTTAATGGCTGTTCAATGATTGCCATTTTTTTTTTTCCAATTGAATACGTATACATTCCCCCCCCAACACATACACACGCACGCATGCACACACAAATTTTTCTCTCAAGATCTCGCCTCGCACCAATAGTTAAACATCAAGCACGCAGCTTCACGTTAGGGCAGCGTCTTTGCCTTTTTCTTTTTCATTGGAATTTTGGTGCCATCCCTCCATTGCGTCCAAGCTACATATAAATGTTATTTTATGCTTTCTTCTTCCAATTAGTCGTCGCAAACCGGATGGACGTCCGCTGCTTTTGCTTTTACTTTTACTCTTTTGACCTCTCGACTCACCCCCTTTCCCAATTGATTCCCTCGCAAATTGAATCCCCGTACACATACGTACACGCTATCCTCTACCCTATCATTTAAAGTACAAATATCATTTTGCTTTGTCCATGTCCCATGTTCTACGAATGTTAATTAATGGATGACACTTCACATTGGCCAACCAATTTTTCTTTTTGTTTTCATTGCATTTGTATAGTATTAAGATTATTTAGGAATCAATAAAAGGCTCATCGAGAAGAGAGAATAATCCTAAATTTGTCTATACACAATCATTGATTAATTTTTATTGTGGATCAAAAGGCTAATGACAAAAGACCCTCAAATGGCACCTGCTGGGGATTGAAGCCAGGTCATCCGCGTGACAGGCTAGAATTAATATTCACCACTTAACTATTAAAATAAATTATTGCACCAAAATTTGATAATTAAGAAGACAAAACCCAAAAAAGAGCTGGCAAGAGGACAAGGAATAAATCTCATAATCATAACAGGGCGTTTCATTTTTGTGCCTTTCCAACCATGAAGTTTAAATTTCTACACATTAAGAAGGAAAAATTAGCTTTAATTAATAAAGTTAACATATTTTAGTTTATATATATAACTTTTTTAGCCTTGTACGAATCTGAAATATTCACAAAATCATGAATAGAGCACTTACATGTATCTTGCGACTTTTATGCACATGCACAAGGTCCGATTTACTAAGTAAGTAGATAGAAGATAATACCTTACTTCAGAGTTTCAAAGTTCAAACATCCATTAAACCATGTATGAAGTAATACCTTTGAACAAAAGTATGAAATGGCGTCCTCAAAGTCAAGCTTCCATTAGAATAAACCATATAGCAAGTCATCAACAGATTCCACACACTCATGCATATATATAAATCAATTTGAAGAGTTATACGTTACAATTCAAAGTTCAGAGTTCACCACCTCTCACATTCAATCATTACAGTTTTTGCTTCTGCAAATCACTTTGCGCGCTCCATTTCGATCCTTCCTTTGATTTGTTATTCGTCTTCTTCTTCTTTCAAAAAAAAAAAAAAAAAAAAGTTGCTCTCTGTTGAAGGAAACTCTTTTGCAATACTGATTTCATTTTCTTCGTTTTCTGCATTTATTCTTATCTCAGTTATTGGTCATTGTTCCATAGTTACTCTTCGCCTTATTTTAAAAAAAAAAAAAAAAAAAAGACTTCTGTTTCCAAATATTTCAAATATTGATATTTAAAATCTTCCTTTGATTTTTATCTCCAATATTCATTGTTGGTTTCGTTCTTCTTCAATTTTTTTTTTTTAAAAAAAAAAAGAACAAAAACAAAAAACAAAAAAAACAAAACAGAAGAGGCTTTCATATCAAAGGAATTGTTGCAGAAAGGCATAGAAATCTCTGGAAAAGAGGTAATTTTTGTATTCCATCATACTTTTTCCAATTCTGTTAGAGTGTGTTTGCACTTGATCTTATATATTATGTTGTTATATTTATTTTTTTGGCCAAAAATATATTGCTATGTATTTTAGCTCATTAAAGTATTTAAATGTAACCTAGAGACACTACTACAAAATACTTAACAGACGACCTAAAAAAGACCCAATTAACGTCCTTATTCTTAGGGACGTTGGGGAGAGTGTAGTAGTATATTTCCATATGAGGAGACCCGAAATGGGTTCGTCGCCTCATATGAGGCGACTTGAAACCATTTCAGTCGCCTCATTATATATGAGGCGACGACTTCGAAAACCATTTCGGTCGCCTTATTTGCCCATATGAGGCGACTGAAACCATTTCAGTCGCGCCTCATTGTCCTATGAGGCGACCAAAACCATTTCAGTCGCCTATTATGATCCAAAGACGCCCGAACTCTTTTCGTGTCGCCTTAACGTATTTTTTTTTTTTAAAAAAATGTGCTTGCTGTTTTGTTTGGCCAATTTGCCGCAAATGCTTCACAAACTAATTAAGCGCATATCGACTATATATTATGTATGTGCATTCCATCAAGAATACCACGGTTCAATAAGAAAATTGTAAAAGTGACTTCAACAAAAGAATTGGCTACACATAGACAATATATATGTTCTAATCAGTCAACAAAATCAATCAAATTCACAACTTAGCTTCCAACATAACCATGAGGATGCAAGAATGTAAGAAGGCAAGTTCAGAAAGTCACTTAAGAAGGCAAATCGAAACTTTCAAAGAACTTCAACAACGAGAAAAGAAAGAATGTATGACCTAGATTTTGGTTACTAAAACTAGACCAAAAACAACAAATAAAGCACCACCATGACAACAAATTTTTCTCACATTTGGAGGCAATTAATCTCCAAAATTTCACAACACTTTCACAATTTAATGCGGCAATTAGATAGCATCAACATTCCCTTCAATTGGCAAATAACACCGATATGCGATAAGAGGCAAATATATATAGCGAAATGACTTTTGAACACGAAGCTTAACGTAATTTCAAGGTTTCAGCTAAAGTGAATGAGAGCCACCTAGTAATAATCACAAGCATACCACACAAGCAAATCAAACACCTCCCAAGCAAAAAGCACACATAAAACTTTCAAGAAATCGGTTATGATGGTATGATTCAACAAAATTCTCAAGTCTTGGTTATTGGAAAATCAAATGCGGTAAGGTGTAATGGCAAAATCAAACCTCATATGACAAAACATCTATTTCCAGAATTAAACAAGTGATCTAGCCTCATATTCACAAGAATTAAAGTGGCAAATTCAAGAGCAAAGACAAATAATTTACGTAAACCGATGTCATCACGGCTTAATAAGTTTCACAATGACAATCACCCTAACAAGTAATGACTTGCCTATATATTCACATTGAGCCATGTTCAAGAAGATATCTAGCCATCATGTCTCGAATCGAATCGATGTCATCCTGTGAGTACGGATCCTCGCATTTAAAAAAAGCGTAAATTGGAAAACAAGGTATAATTAACAACCGAAGTACCACAACAAAAAATATCATCATTTGAGGATAACGGAGCATTACGCACGTTTTGCAAGCGGTAGTGCGTCCTATGAAACGATAGATTGCATCCAATTGATAACGTAGTATCCGCACTCGGTGTTCCCTGGTTGGTGGTGGCACTATAAATAAAAAACAAATTGTTAAACGTAAAAAGCTACTTGTGTCTCGAAAAAACTTGAATTGAAACTACTTACCTTCGGATAAAACCACTTCGGTCCACCACCGCTCCCGTGCTCCAAAATAACTGCCTATATGTCCTAAGACCACTATCATTAAAATGGAAATTAATGTACATGAAAACAATTCATTTAAAAAAAGAATCGATGATTTAGACAAAAATTTACTTACTCGGCAAACATGGTTTTGATATCCTCGCTTGGCTCGCCACCTATGGAATCGAACCAATAACATGCGTTCTTGGCGGGACAAACAACGCACGGGTCCAATGAGCACTACAACATATACATATTAATATTAAACTAAGATAAAAAAGCATTTTTTCCTTAAAAATCTTATATAGACAAAAAAAATACGCACCCTTCATGTATTGCGCTAGATAACAAGACGATTTTATGTCGCCCATTGTTAAACCAACATAAATGGCCCTCCTGGCTAAGATATTAAGCGAAAAGCCGTGGATCCGGACATAAGAATCCATACGAATCCAATAGGTCTCCCTTTTTGCGATGTCGTGCGTACACTACGATCGAAATAAAATGATAAGTGTTGTTGAATATATTAAACAAAAAAAGAGTATTGACATAATTAAAGGGTAAAAAAATTACAAGATTGCAAGTTGAAGCCACTTTGTATATCTAAACAGTCCATATGCATAAACTCTCAAAATCTTTCCTGTCAATTGATATCGGATATGTCTTTTCTCGCACCGACAATGCCCGGAGGCATCTCGCAGCCGATAGAGACGATGTCCTGGTAGAGCTCTCGCGTTGATAGGTATGGAAATCTGCCCGCGCTTGTTCATGCTATGAAAACATAATAAACAAATTATGAGTGGTTAGCAATGAAAATCAATCTTAAACCCTACTCATCGTCAATCGAATGTATTTCTTACCATTGGAGGTGTCGTCGTCCCCACCTCAATAAGATGATGCGGCCAAAGGATGAACGATGTGGTGGCGTCTAGCGTGGGAACCTCCTCATCAACAATCGGGATGGTCGTCTTTTCTTCCCCTCTCGCACACTTGTCGAGTCACCCCTACGTTGGTCTTGTGGAATTTGCATATTGTGGTGTGTGGTTTGTTCTGGTAAACAACACCATATGCAACAATCCGCCGCGTGGGTCATCCAAATATAGGCGGGTTGTCCCCCCGTGGAGTGTGAAAGGCTCGCCCGGGCTCGTCAATAAGTACATCCGGAGAGTGATGAGAAGGTTCGCCAATAGGTACATCCGGAGCGTGAAAACTTTCCTTGCTGCTTGGGAAGGCCGGGATTCCTCGTTTGAAGGTTGCGTATTTACCTTCCCTTGTATCATCTCCCCTCATTTCACCCCGTAGTTGTGCCATAACCTCATCTACGAGGGACGCTCGAATTTTGGCTACAAGCTGAGGACTAGGGTTGTCATCGTCATGCGAACAACTCGAACGCCGTCCAAAGTATTTCGCGACACTAACTCCCCTCGGCTCCCCACGAAAAAGATCAAGGTAATCGCTTCCCAATCGCCGTGGACAAAATGTCCATCCGTGTACCGGCGTGAATGAACCTTGGCTGCTTTGCTTGCTCAAGCACATCCCGTATCATAGGATTTTTCATAAATATTAACTAATTAAACTCTAAAAATATGAAACAACTGAAGCTATTTAATACTTCTAATTTAACTACTTACAATCTTTGAAGCAACCTCACCACATCTTCATTTATGTATTTCTCGCCCTTCATCCTCGCAGCTATCCATTTTTTGTGGCGAGGGAGGACGCTCGAGGGCCTGGATAACAATGGAGGGATCGGATTGAGCAGCTTCCTTCATTTTCTGCAACTCTTCTTCCATCAGCCTCTGTTCAAGCTTCTTATAGCCACCCCTAGACATGCAATGCGGATACTTATTTCTCGCTTGCCTATCCCTATTGGCCTGACTTTTTCTCCGTGACACGAAAACAAATAAAACCGAGCCTTCGATGTCAAATAGATTCAAATAAAAGATAAGATATGAAAGAAATTTTACAAGAAATTCGGGATTACGCGTGACGCCACAAACTCCCTCCAAATCCTCCGGACTAATGTAATCATAGTCCCGACATGGGGTCCTTGTCCCTCTTTGCCCCTCGAATATACTTTCTAGTGAGCTTGTTCTTAAAGTCTTTCCAACGTATACGAACCTCGCCCATCCAATGCTTGTTCATGGCCTTATTGTTAGGCACATCAAACGTTTCTTTGTAAAGGTAAAAGAGAAGATATGAAAGAAATCAAGTGATAAAACTAAAGATACAAATGCATAAGATATCGAAAGTGAGATACCAAAAGTTGTGCCCAGATCAACTCCTTCGTTTTAGCAGGAACCAACTTCCAATGAGAGAATACAATGCGAACTTTGCTTCGAGCCAGATAGCCTACGTAGCTAATGAAATTGTCTTCCTCTGGACCAATTGGTTTCATATTGGCATCGAACTCCACATGCAGCCTCTTTTTCTGACCGCCACGACGTGCAATTAACGCACCCATATGTGTGCTACCTCTACCCCTTCTCACCACCGGTACATCATTCCCACCATCACCCGATGACTCGTCGAGCTAGACATATTCCCTGTTCATCAAAGACAAATGAATAATGTTAGATAGGGTTATTATTAAATAATAAACGAATGAATAAAATGAACTAACATGTTAAACCCGTACAAAAATAACATAGGACTTTCTCATAACTTAAGATCTTACTTTATATGGTTTCCCATATTCCTTCGAATGATCCTTCCTTGGAGCATATTCTTCATCATCTACCAATTCTACTTCACGTGTTGTCGGTGGATTTGTTGTGAAAGGGAGTGTATCGTCCCGTGTTCAAGGATTCTTCACCATACGTCTTTTTTTACTTTGAAGTACAATGGACATTTTGTTATTTGCGAGTGGTCCGTAACATAAAACACTTGTTTCGCCCGGCTTGCTAGAATGAATGGCTCGTCTCTACGACCAAGTCTTTGAAGATCAACGAGACAAATCCAAATTTAGGATCTATTACAACAAAGATTATTGTTAACCCACTTACATTTAAATAAAGCAACTTTGAACTTGGTGTAGCTCATCTCCCATATTTCTTCAATAACTCCATAATAGGCCATAGATGCTAACACCGGGTTTTTGTCTTTGAACTCGAAAAGTGCATGGATTTAGCTTCAACCATCACCCCACCGTTTTGCACGAGAACTCCCGTCATCTTGGTCTTTTGTGTAGAAAGAATATCCGTTGATATCATAACCCGTCCAAGTGATGACCGATAAGAAGGCCCCCAGGGCTAACCACTCGATTGTAGCCGACACACCGGTCTTGAGCAATACCTTCTCCTCGAACCACTTTATAAATGTCTTCTTTTGCTTATTAGCTATCTGCATGTCATTCTTCCTTGGATTCATATTCTTCAAACTCTTTCTGTGTTCATCAATGTATGGTTGAACTTCTTCTGTATTATTCAAGATGTACAGGTGTGCTTGCAACACCTCTCGCACGAAGCATATTCTTCAGTTTGATTCCTCGAGTTCCCTCACTTATCCCCTTATCATGCCGAGATTGTAACGTCGCCCGATAGATAATCTTTACGGAACTCCATAGCCTCTTCCACTACATATCTCTCAACGATTGAGGCTTCCTACCGATAAGGATTTTTAGAATACCCTTTTAAGATCTTCATGTATCGCTCGAAAGGGTACATCCACCTTAGGTAAAATGGACCGCAGAGCCTTACCTCCCTTACCAAGTGCGCTATCGGGTGCACCATTATATCGAAAAATGCAGGGAGGAAAATGCATCTCTAGTTGGGACAAAATAATATAACCCTCGTTTTCCAATTCATCCAACTTTTCAATGTCAATGACTTTGTTACATATAGCATTAAAGAAAATACACAATTTTGTTATAGTGGTCCGCACTTCATCTTTCATAATGCCTTTAATAGCTACTGGTAATAGTTGTTGCATCAACACATGATAATCATGAGACTTCATTCCCACTAACTTCAAATCGTCCATTGAAACACACCTTCTCAAATTTGAAGAATATCCTTGTGGAACCTTAATGTCATATAGACACCCACACAAACTTTTTTTCTCCGCTTTTGATAGTGTATGAGCTCCGGCTCCATGTATGCCCCTTACCATCTTCTCGTTACTCGTGGATGTAACCATTCTCTTATTCCCATATCAACCAGGTCTAGTCTCGCACTAATTCCATCCTTAGTCTTCCCGGTATGTGCAAAAGAGTAATCGACAAGGCTATCGCAAACATTTTTTTCCACATGCATCACATCAAGACCGTGTCTCACATCAAGACTACGCCAATATGGAAGATCAAAGAAAATTGATCTCTTCTTCCATATATTCTTCTCACCCGCAATCCTTTTCTCGTTTACCCAATGTGACATTGATATGCATCACCCGACTATAGACTTCCTCTCCGGTTAATGCCTTTGGAGCCGTTCTATGCTCCCGGTAAGCCGTTAAAACGCTTTCTTAACTTACGATATGGGTGGAACCGATCAAGAAACCTCCGTGACCGAGGTAGACCGTTTTTTTTCCATGCTTTAATTGCTGGAAGTTTGTGTCGATTCACATATTGGACATGCTTTATGCCCCTTCACACTGTACCTGCAAATTTCCGTATGCGAAAAGTCGTTGATCGTGGTAAAAATCATTGCACGCAACTTGAAGGACTCCTTCTTATATGCATCAAACACATCTATGCCTTCCTCCCACAACTTCTTCAAATCCTCAACCAAAGGCGCCAAGTACACATCGATATTGTTACCAGTGTTTTGGTCCGTAAATCATCATAAAAGCATCACATACTTGCGTTTCATACATAGCCGGGAGGTAAGTTGTATATTACAAGGAGAACCGGCCATGCACTATGGGTACTGCGCCGAGTTCGATACGGATTGAAGCCATCTCGTACAAAGCCCCGGTCGAAGGTTTCTTGGCTCAATACCAAATTGCGGAACATTTCGTCTATTTTCTTCCATTGGAGAGAGTCACTGTGCCGTAGATATTTTCCATCGGATATTCTCTCATCGAATGTCATCTCAACTTCTTTTGCTGTTCCTTCACTAGTAAACAGACGCTTAAACCGAGGAATTATGGGAAGATACCACAAGGCCTTCAAAGGTTGCCTTTTTTTGTGTGATCTCCAGAACCACCACCTTTCTTCACTTTGTATCGTGAAGTTTTACACTTCGGACAATTACTAAGGCCTTCATACTCATTTCTCGTACAATATGCGCTCATTAGGGCAACCGTGTATCTTTTTATACTCCATACCCATCGTAGATAAGATTTTCTTGGCCTCATACATATGATTTGGAAGTACATTATTATCCGGCAACATATCACACAACAATTCAAGCAACGACGTGAAACCGCTATCGAATCCACCCACATGTTGCCTTTAAGTTGACCAAATGTAAGGTCCCATCAACCGTGTATACTTAGTACACCCAGGGAACAAAGGTGTCTCGCATCACTCCGCAGACGCTATCATATTCATGCGGTTGTGCAAAGGATTCGACCTCAACATCATGAATCATTCTCTCCATTCCATCATCATCTACCTCAACTTCATTTTTAAGTAGGATGCACCGGGAGTTACCTCCTCACCATGCCATATCCACGTTGTGTATCGAAGGTTTATTCCATCACAAATTAGGTGGTCCCTTATATCAAGAATATCCCTTCTAACCCCATTTAAACAATTAACACATGGACAATAGTACATCCCATTTTTTGTAGCCACATTCCTTCTAGCAAATTCAATAAACTCTTCCACCCCATTCTCATATTCTTCACTAGTTCTCAAAGCATTCATCCAACTATGACCCATTTTCTTATCACCTAAGACATTTCCAACAATAGTCAAGTTCATAACAATTTCAATAACGACATGCTTTCTTTTAAGAAAATTTCTAAAAGATTTCCCCTTAAAAGTAAGACATCCCAAAATTTCAATAACAACCAATTTCAGCTTAATTCAACAAAACTTACTAACTAAAACAATTCAACAATATCAACTATTAAATCCAACAATTTCATCAACTAACAACATTGGAATTGTTCTCTCTCAAGAAGAAGGTATCATATAAGGACAATATATGTGTGTGTGCATAAAATGAAAGCAACGACCTAATTTGGGAGCGCAACCGTTTGCTTCAAACCTTTGACCAAGATTTCTCGAGGTAGTCAAAAAAGACGAAGATGACTATCCTTTAATCTCTTCTCGTCTATATCTGCATTATCAACATATGGTTGTTCTATTAAGAACCAAGCACGAAACTTATTTGCAAGCGAATAGGAAATCTTGTTAACAATGTAAGTTCTCTAAGCAAGAAACTAGTCAATGAGTGTTTAACCAGTTCATAGTAAGATTTTACAATTTATTTGGATCAAGAGGCTTGAGTGATCTCAAGAGGAAGTACAAATCTTACAAACTTAAAGAAACAATTAAGACATCACCGAGTGGATAGAAATCACATAAGAAGTGCCAAAACTTTGTCGAAAAAATCCCGGTAAACAATCCATGGAGAGGAACTCTAGAATTTCCAAAACTTCTCAAACTTATCTCAAAATTTTAGCAATAAAACAATTGGTTCCAAGAACTTATGAATCCAATAGAAAGTGCCCAAAATATTTTAACCAAGTCTAATTCAATCCTTTGAGTTCAAAAATCCATCACACCACGTAAAAGACATGTTTAAACCATATTTAGGTGTTCGACCTCAATTTCCAAGATATTTCAACCAATAACAACACCATAGGGTACAAAAATCAGTTTTAATGAACACATTGTATCGTTAGTTCAATGCCTTCATATCCTAAACAACCAAATAGCTCAGATGCTAAATAATTAAATCCAACAAGAAAACTAAATTTGACCGCAAACAACAATTTATGACAAGAAAGTTCAAATTTGACAAAAAAATTCCCAAATGACAAAAAGATAGTCAACAATAATGATAGCAACTCAGTTTTTTTTTCATTTGATCATGGGTTCCCCCCTCAAGGCTTAGAGGGCTAAGGGTTCTCACCTCGCCCACGAGCGAGAGAACGATCACCGACGCAGAACGAGTTTTGGTCCGGGTAAGTAGGGAGCACGACGGCGACAGTGAATGACCGATGCCGCGATGGCGACGCCGTGAGTGGAGGAGGTAGCGGATGATTTGGGTTTTAGGGTTTGGGAAGAAGGAGGCCGCGGCGAGTGAATGACCAACCGAATAGAAGGCTCGCATGGTGGAGACGGAGGCGTGATAGAGGGGAACCGAGGATTTCTATCGGGTGGAATCTTTTATAAACAAATTAACATGATGAATGAATGTACTATTACCCAATTTATGCTTTTTCAACCTCTATTCATCACCTTAAAGTACAAATTTTGAATAAAGTTTCTAATTTTCAATAAACATGTCAATATAATAAATCAAAATTAATCAACAAGTTCATTCCATATCCTCTTTGCTTTTGTAGTGGCCTCTCAAGCTTCGACTTCTCCACTTCATTCAAAGTTTGAAGCTCTTAAAAATTGTTTTTAGTGTAACATGTTTCTCTAATTGATTCCAGAATTCCTAGTCTAAATCAAAGTTTGAAGCTCTTTAGTTACGTTCCTACTAAGCACTTGGAATCTTAGGCATCCTTTTAATCAAAAGAAGGTATAATGACATTATGCTCAATAGAATTTCTATTTCGAAAGGGTCAAAGGCTCTTATTGGTCATGGGAGTTAAGAGGGTATGATGGAATTTGTGTCTAAGGCTAAGGAAAAAGCAATCACCGAGTGAGGGGATTAACTTTATCTTGCTCGGGGTTAGGCATTCACCAAAGGGTTCGGGACTACGGGGCTAATAGCTTAATGACAAGAAACCATATTGGACTTGACTTAATCCACATGCTACCCATATCAATTAAGGAAACTAAGGCAAAACATCGTACTCAATCAAAATCCTTTACACTATGATTCTTCAAATTTGCACTCCTCCACTTATTAATATCCAGACAATATAAGGAAACCCAAGAAATACTTTGAATAGTTTAAATGGCAGAAGATCGAAGAACCATGAAAGCAAGGGCTCGTACCATTAGAGATCGTCGGAGAAGGTGGGGAACGCGCCGGAAACAGAAATGAGAGCCGATGGACGCCACGAAGAGGGAAGACGAGGAGACAATCTGCCGTTCACAATGTGAGGTAGGGGAGAGTGAGGGTGATCGCGATTAAGGCTTGGGTAGGTTGTTCGGCGTGAATCGAGCAAGGGAGGGGACCGAGTGTTCGATAAGGTTCGACTGAGGAGACTGATGAGGGAAGCGGGAATAGCCGAGAAATTAAGAGTGGGTCGAAAGCGAAAGGACGGGTGAGCTATTTGGCATGAGAGGAGGAGTGTGTATTGGAACCGAATAGGAGGGAGTATGCGTGTGTGTCCATTAGGTTTATCGAAAATAGAAGCGACTGATTGGAGTTCGGTCTTTTATTTTAGAAAAGTGGCGACCCGAATCCATTTCGGTCGCCACTATTTTAAAATAGGCGGACGGAAATGGATTCAGGTCGCCTTTCAGGTCTAAAATAGGCGACTTGAATCCGTTTCCTGTCGCTCTCTTTTAAAAATAGTGGCGACTGAATTCATTTCAGTCGCCACTTTTAAAATAGGCGACTGATATATATTCAAAGTCGCCACTTTTAAACCAAAGAAAAAAACATTAACAAAAATAACCATAAAATAGGCGCCGGAAAGGGATTCAGTCGCCTTTCGGGTATAAAGAGGCGACCAATCCATTTCCCGTCGCTCTTTTTAAAATAGTGGCGACTTGAATACATTTCAAAGTCGCCAATTTTAAAATAGGCGATCGATATATATTCAGGTCGCCACTTTTAAACCAAAAAAAAAAAAAACATTAACAAAAATAACCACAAATAAAAACAATATATTCCCTATATTTTAAAATAAAGGCGACTGAAATATATTCAAAGTCGCCAATTTTAAACAAAAAAAATTAAATCCCATGGCGCCAAACAAAAATCCTCATATTTCCCTTGGCGCGAAAATATACCCGATATGTTAGGCGCCCGAACAAAAATTCGGGACGTTCAATGCTCAACTTCCTTGAATATAATTACAAGAATGCCACCGACTTCAATTTTTACTACCTATTTTTTAATAAGGACGTTTTTTAAGGAAGTAATATACAATTTTTGTAGTAGTGAGAGCATCGAAATCAAATTTGAATAGTTCAGAAAGAAAAAATAAAGTAGACAAGTAGATCCTCTTTCTCCCACTTAACCTCTTTTATGCAGAAGGTTTGACAAGTATTTAATTTCCTTTTTTTTTTTTTTTTTTATAGTTCGCACATAAAAATACATTCTATTTTCGCTTCAATTACTGCTTCCAATTAGCATGCACTAGAGAAATAATCTTAACTCTATTGGTCGAGTTGGAGAATATATAGGGAATAATGGTTGAATCTTATCTCTATTGCTTCCAAACATCACATAGGGCTAGGGTGTGTTTGGTTGGTAGAGATGAGAGGTGATAAGAGGTTTTTAATGATTCTTTATTTGGTTTAAGAGAGGGAAGAAGTGAGAAATGATAACAATTTACCATTATACCCTAACATATTAGCTTATATTTTTTTGATTTATATGTCATATGAATTAATTTACACTACATCTAATTAATATAATGAATTTTTATTTATAATCAATATAATAATATATTTTAAACATGGGCTAGTATTTTTCATATATAATAATATATTTTATTTTCAAATTAATTTTGTAATAATATATTCTTTAACTATAATAACATTTTTTATTTATAATAACATATTTTTTGTGTTAAATTAATTTCATAATAACATTATTTAAATTATAAATATATTTTTTATTTAAAATTAAATTTATAATACTTTTTTGTTTTTATTTAAATTTTGTTTAAAATTATATTTTTAAATTAAAAAAGTATTTTTATTTAAATTAATTTGAAAATATATTTTGTTTAAAAAGCTTCTTCCTTCTCCTCTTCCTCCCTCACTCAAGGCTTCTCTCGCTCTCTCCTCTCATTCAGCCGCATGAAATGCAGAATTGGGAGGGTGAGAGGGTGGCGTGTATTGTTTTTAACGGTGGAAAACAATTTTTTTAACCATTACGAGTCACACAACTAAACCACCCTTTTTTTTTTAAGTAAGGATATTATTTTATTGAAAGCAATTCAATTTAAGGCACTGTCTGAAACTAAATATATACATCTTTCTCAATAGAGATTTAAGCCTTACTTTATTAGAACCAACTCCATTGGTAACACCATTCCAAACCCCCAACACCCCCCCCCCCCCCAAAAAAAAAAAAAAAAAAAAAAAAAAAAAAAAAAAACCCAAAAACACAAACAATCCATGGTCCAAACTTGCCAAAATCTGAAATCCAAACGTCCCACACTGAATACTTTGGGCCTAGGCTTGGCCCACATTATTTGTGGACTTCGGGTAGTGAATTATCCAATTTACCCTAATTTTAAAATTTAATTATTAATACTTTATAAGGATTTTCTTTCTTAATTATTTTTTCTAATCGTATGAAATAATTTCCATCAAAATTTCAAGCCAAACTATAGCTTCTAAATATTTTTCTTAAATTATTTCGGGTTAAGTTCTAATAATTTACCTCTAATATTATTTAGTTAAATTTTTTTTTTTTTAAATATTGCATTTTTGTTGTTGTTTCTTGCAGATTTTGCCATCAAATTTTAAGGAATAAAGCCTCTTTATAATTTTTAAAAATCCCTAAAATAATATTACATAATGATTCCGCAGTTTTCATGGCCCATAGATAATTTTAATAATTTTTTTCTTTTATTTCTTGAAAATATCTCCCAAAAACAGGCTTTTGCCCAAATAAATTATTTATGGGACTTTATTACCTTAACGAATATCTATAAACCTCATAAATACGTTATAAGCCTTTAACCAAAGTTTTGAAACTCGAGAATCGAGATGTTACCTCGAATTCTTTTGTTTTTTTGGCCCGACCTAGAATTCATTTTTAAACTCTAATTTAATAAAATCATAATCCTCCCTTCACCGTTTGTTAAGGCCGAAAAATGGAGATTTTTGGCAAAAATTCTATTTTAATATTTAATGCTTCCAAAACGTCATCTCATGAATTTTTGAATGCTTCTATTTCTCCCATTTATTGGGCATAAGTCCTATTTTAGTTTTTAATGCTTCCAAAATTATATTTTAATCCTAATGGTCATGAACTTTGCTATAGTTGAACTAGAGAGAAACGTCATTCTTTCTCTGATATCTCTATTCTCTTTGAAGAACTCCAATAACAAATCACTAAGAGAAAATTTTAATAATTGAATCATGAATAATATGATTATGATTTGATGAAAGGCTTCCTCTTCTAAAACTTACCCCTTGCTTAGATCGAGAGAAAATGAGGAAGGAAAGAAAAGTAGATAAGAAAATGGTGAGTGAAATGGATTCTCCCCTACTTAGATGAGGGAGAGAAAATGAGAAAAGAGAGGGAGAAAATGGGGTGTGGGGCCCACCCGATTTTCTCCCCAACCTTTCTCTCACACTTGGAGAGATTTGGAAGAGAAAACTGAAAACTCTTTTTCCCTTGCTGCCCCTCTCCATCCACGTCCCCTTTTTTATTTTATAAATATTAATTTAATTTTTTAATAGCTCCTTTCCTCTCCTCTTTAAAAAATATTTTATAAAATTAATTATTTTATTTAATTTTTTCCCACCTAGTATCCACAACTAATTAAAAAAACTTTCTAAATAATCAAGTAAACTCATATAACTAATAACTAATTATATGTTCACGTGTTTGCGAGCTATAGTATGATATGCGAGGGAAAGTATGGGGAAAACTGAAGGGAGAGTATATTATGGAAGAAAACTCTTAGAAATAGTTAAATAAAGATGACTCCAGAAAATAGTAAAACTTTTTATTTATTGCCATTTAATTAAGACTTGTTTTGATTAAGAATCTTATTCTCTTGAACAAAGTTAAATAAATAAAGCGAATGAATAAAAACACACTCTGGCTCTTCTTGGCTATCATTAGGTTAGTAAACGACATATTACACACACACAAAACAAAAAGTACTAGAATTATATACACACACACACATATATATATATAGTATGACATTAATCAGAAGCAGCGTAGAGTGAAGATTTTGATTAAATTAAAAGAATTAAGGTGCATTTAACACCATAAAGTATTCTTTCAATTACCGTTAAAAAAAAAATTGTTTGTTCCTCTAGCACCTTGAAGTTTTTTTTTACATGCGTCAGCAACTTGAAAGATGTTTTGGTGCTAGAGCACCAAAGCACAAAAAATACTTTTGGCTTTAATATAAGATCTAGTTAATTAATTAGTGGATATTAACGAAAGTAGTTAAGTTAGTTATTTTTATTTGTAACAAATATATGTTGATTACCCTAAAATACCCTCTTTAATCATGTGCATTGAAATTATTCTTCATGGAAACTTACTTTATGTGTGTAATCAATAGGGATACTTTGAAAAAAATTATAAATTTAAACAATAAAGGGGATTTAGGACTTATATTTTGGACCAAAGTGAACCACTTCTCTAGCTCTTAACTCCTTATATCAAGCACTAGTAATAAAGGTACATCCTACCAACAAAAGATTAATAATAAAGGCACAGCCTGTCATGGGGTTGTTACAGTGAAAATATTAATTAATAATCAAATTAATTGTTGCTAATTATGCCAATACCCAGTCCGTACTATCACCACACTAGCTAGCTTGTTACTGCTTCTTCTCTATGCAATGTCTGTGCTCCTCTTGGGTTCTTGCTTTCATTTCTCTCTTCATTCACAAAAAGCTTTTGATGTTGTTCTTCTTCAATATGAAACAAAAAAATTTGGGCCTGTTTGTTTCTGTTTGCCGTTTTTTTTTTCAATTTTTTTTTTAAATTACTATTAAAAAAAACCTGTTTGGACAAATTTTTTTTTTTTATAGAAAATATGTTTTAAGTGGTCGTCACATGTAGTATGATGTCCATAGTGGATAGATGTTGGGCTCAAAAAAAAAAAAAAAAAAAAGGCAAGAAAGCAACTAAAAATTGTTTCTATTTTTTAGTTTTCAAAAACAGTGTTTGTTTTTTGTTTTTTGTTTTAAAAGCAACTTATTGAATATAGATTTCAAACAAGTTTTTTAGCTTTTGGTTTGCAAAGGAAAAAAAAGTTGTTTTTAAAAACAAAATATGCACTTGGTGTTTTGGCTTCTGCTCCGGAGTTTGTTTATTGCAGGACAAACCTGTTTTTTCTTGCATTATTTTCTTGTATTTGAATTATTTTTATTCTCATTTTTTGTTGACCATTGTTGTTATTCTCCTTCTTTAGAGGCTTATATATATATATATATATATATATATATATATCTCTCTCTCTATCAAACGCATGGCTGTTGCAGCAGGCATAGAAGTCTGATAGGCTAGGACTTATACTCCATGATATTTATGAATTATGTTTGCATCTTCTTGTGTTTGTCTCTCTCAAACTTTCTATAACTTAGTTTTATTTTCTTAGATCTTGGGTTGGTCGCGCGAAGCATACTTGAAGATTTTGATTCCCCTTTCAGGTTAGTATATGAACCAAGGTGAGTTATGTATATTTATATGGAGTATAAAAATTTTATTTTACAGCTCTCTCGATATTGATGTGGGTGTGGCTTCCTACATCTAACAAGTTTCTTATTAATTTTTGTCATTGTGAAAAAAATAATTACTTATATGTTCTTAAGTTTTTTATCGATGGTTTAGATAAGGCTGTAAAAATATCATTTAAAAGAATTTATCAGCAAACCCAGATTGGTTTTTTTTTTTTTAATTATTGAGATTTCATTTAAGTTGAATAATTAAATAGTATGTTTCTTTGAGCTTATAAAAGAAATTTATCGACAGTACAAAAAGTGATTAATCATATTTATAAAAAGTAGAAGTTATTTCAGATTTATTACGAACATAAAAAGTACTATCTATTTTAAAGTGCTTGTCAAAATAATTATAATATATTGAACATAAAAAGTACTATTTATACACACACTGACTTACTTGGTTGAGAGAGAGAGAGATGTCATTCTTGTATAATCTTCAATTGAGCCTAGCTAATTCTTAGTTGCTTAACCAACGGTCTATGAGACTATAGCTATAAGCAATTCCCTTCTTTCAAATCACTACAATGACACAACTAATTTCATACTAGTATTAATTAGCACAAAATCGTTGTTGAACAACTAACAATAAATCACGTATGAAGCTTCAAATGACTTCCCAATCTTCACTTGCGGCTCCAAACCCTTGAAAAATGCTCCCTAATGTCTCTGCAGTACAGTCCCACCTTGTTGAAATTGTCTAATTTTTGTTTTCCTTTTACATCTTCCTTTTTCTTTCTTCAAATCTTTTCATACTTTGTCAGGGTTCTCTAAAATATAAATGTCACTAATTAAAGAAAAAATAAACTATTTACAAACAATACTAACTAGATAATCCTATAAGATAATGTATGATATTATGAGATTCCTTAATATCTACTAAATGAGATTCATTAATAATAATATTTCCTAAACATCTTCTTATGTGTATTAAATTATTTTAAATGTTTATATTTCAAAATATTTTATGGATCCTATGACTGATTCAGTAATCAACTAAAAGATATCTTCAATAAAAATTTAAGTTATATTATTAAAAGAGTTTGTTGGAATACTAGAGAAATGCTAGGAAAAATCCTATATAAAGATGGTTGAATTACCTAAATTTTAATTTGAGTTACTAAATTTAACAAATTATTAATTAGGTTATATGACACAATTAGGGATTTAGAATTTGGATCAAATTACCTCTATATACTAGTTTAAATTTAATTTTAACAAAAATATGGAGGAGGGGGCTGGATATTCGGTAGTTTCATATCACCTAGCTACAGAGGTATTTTGGTTGACACTCTTGCCAATTTCAGCCCCTACACATTATGATCCTCGTCTAAATAATAAGAGATTTCTTCTAGTGCTCTTTCTCCTTTAGGTGTAAGCTAAGGAATAAACGAACTTCCATTTTTCTTCTCGGCCAACAAAGACGTTGTTTCATTTATCAGGGTCATCTGATCTTTTTTCTTCTTGTTGATTCTAAACTCCTAAAACCCAAGATCCGTCACTACCACGGTGCAATTTTCAGTGCTTGGTTTCCTTGCTCTTCGGTTGAATTTGCATTTCGTAGCGAACTTGTGATTTAGATCGCAGTTTTAGGGTTTGTACTTCCTATTACTCCGTCCGTTTCTTTGATAAATGGCTAGAAGAAAGGAAGAAGAAAGAAACGAGAAGATTATTAGAGGGCTTATTACTTTTCCTTTCCTGTTTTCTTTCCACCATGGGTTGGGGATATTATTGGAAAATAACCAACATTTAAATATCATAAATTGAGTAAATGACCTAATTTAAGATTTGTTGAGTTTATTAGCCTTATATATATGTGATTTTCTCATTTCAACCGCCTTTATATGATATTCTCCCAAAATGCTATGGGATAATGTCTTTAAAAGATTGCTCTCCTTTTTTTTTTTTTTTTTTTTAATAATTTATCCTCTCTTTTTTTCTATTTGGGTTATCACAAGTTTTAAATTTACTGTATTTTCTACAATTTGTGAACAACTTGTTTTTTTTCATAATATATTTTCTCTATTTCATTTGAATGTTGATATTGATATAGTTTAGCTTCCTATATCTTGAAAGCTTCTTGTTAATTTATGTCACCATGAAAACAAGAACTACTCACATGTATTTAGGTTTTTATCCAAGTAAGGCTGTAAAAATCGCAATTAAGAAAATGTATATCAACAAACCAAGATTGTTTTTTGAAATCATTGAGATTTTATTTAAACTGAATAATTAAAAGTCTTGTTTCTTTGAGTTTATATATATGTAATTTTTAGACGGTCTAAGAAGTGATTCAATTTATTATATTTCTAAAAAGTGATACTAGGAACGATGTTTGCATCTTCTTTTATATATACATATACATACACACTGTCTCATAAACTTATTTTTACTTTCTAGATCTTGATTGGTCACGTGAAGCATACTTGAAGATTTCAAGTCTTGTTTCCTGCAGGTTAGTATGTGCATAGCTTTAATTGTAAATTTCACTTATTTATAGAAATGTTTACATATTTCTTAAATTATAAAATAGTTTGCAAATTCAGATTGGGCTAGTTAAGTTGGCTTGAAAACAGGTGATCCAGCTAGCTTGTTTGTCCAAGTCTCTATCTTGGAGCAAAATTGACCCAAGATAATTTGGGAGTATTAGAATAATCCGCTAGGTTGGGCCAATCTGTCTTTGATCCAATCAAACCCATATGTCAGCTTTCTATAGTCTGTAACATGCAATTAAGCCCACACCCTCTCTTGACTTTGTAAGCTCTCTTGAGTTTATTTTTGTGTCAAGTGCAAATTAGCAATGTTCTGAAACTCGGACCAAAAACCAACGAATTGGCCAGAAAACCGATTCAAGTTAAGAGGAAACTCGTGTTTCAAGTTGACCCGAGGTCAACTAGGCCGACCCGGCCAAGTTGGCCAAGTCACAGAGCTAGATTGGTTTTTTTTAAAAAGAGAAAAAAGAAAATCGGTTGAACGAGAAGGAAAGACGCCATGGATGTTGGCGGTGACTCGTGGCGAGTTTCATATCTTCATTCTTCTCAATGTTAAGGCTCTCCACCAGTAGGGAAGACGTCGACGATGGTGCTGTGGAGGTCGAAGAAGAAGCAACAATATGTGGAGAGAAGGAGAACGAGAAGGAAGGGGAGAGAGAGAGAGAGAGAGAGATCTGATTCAGATCATGGAGATCGTTGCCCCATTAAGTCTCCTTCTAAAGATCATGAAGGAGTTTTTTTTGGGGGGGGATATCATCTGAAGGAGGGTTAAGCCAGCCCAATTTTCACAATATCAATAGAGAGAGAGAACATCTAAAGGAAGGTTGTGAAGATTGAAGATATAATCTCTCTCACACAAGTATTGAAGATTGAAGGGAAATTAAATGTCAGAAAGGCCAGTTTCTATGACAAAATTAATAAGGCAGAAATTAAATGCTCCCAAGCGAAAGGCCAAGTTAAGCACCTATGACTTTGCAGCTACCTACAAGGTTGCAACACTACCACCACATTTTCCATGTACTCATTAAAGAGAAAAGAATCCATATTGATATTTTCATTCCCACCCGAGGCCTAAGGCATTCTCTTTAAAAAAAAAAAAAAAAAAAAAAAAAAAAAAAAAATCAACATAACATTGCACAACTTTACATGTTGTCCATCATCATATTTTGGCCACAAAATAGTTTTATTTATTACAATATGAATATTTTTACCTATTTTAATTAAATTATTTTTTAATTAATACCGGTTTGACCAACCGGCCCTTCCTAGTACCCCCATTGGTTCAAGATCACCGATTTTAGAACCTTGCAAATTAGACAAAGGCCTTATACTAATAAGTTGCTCAGCCAATTGGTTTATAAATAATTCCCCTCTTTTGAATGAAAGTCACATAATCTACATTCAAGTTAAAGGTGGCCAATAACAGAAATGATGCAAATAATTTCATATGAATTAGCACTAAAATCTTTGTTGAACAACGATAAATAGAAAAGTCAATCAAATATTATCCACTCACTTGGGTGAAGTAGATAGACATGTCTTTCTTTCTTTCTTTCTTTTTTAATGATTGCTTCCTACTATTGAAGACATGTCTTTTGTCTTTCTTTCTTTTTTTAATGATTGCTCCCTACTATTGAAGAACTCCAATAATTAGTCATTCAATATGAATTTGAATGATTGAATAAAAAATAATATGGTTTTGATTACCGTATTGTAATCCTAGATCATAGTTGGCAAGTGCCTACATATCCCGATATAGTTTATATTATAACATAACCTTATATGCATGATAGATGGAGACGGCGGCAGGGAATGTTACAAGCCAATTCATCCAATGGCTGGCAAGTAAAGCATGGGAGGAACTTAAGTATCCGTGTAACTACAAGAGTTATGTTGAAGACTTGAAAATTAAAAAAAAAAAGGTTGTCAGCTACAATGGAAAGTTTAAAGCTAAAGATAGATTATGCAAATAAAAAAAATAAGACTCTAGTTGACCCTAGAGTTAAAGAATGGCTTGAAAGAGCTGAAAAACTTGTACAACATGATCCTCAACCAACCAAATGCTTTGGCTTGTGTACAAATTGCTTCTCCCAAATTGCGCAAGCCAAGAAGATTGAAAAATTGATGAAAGAGGATATCCCAAACTTGATCACTGAAGTTAAAGAACTTCCTGAAGAAGTTGCATGTGCAATTGGAGTGCCAGGCATGGAATATCAGTCACAAGAGTTCATATCCTTTGAGAGTAGAAGGGCAAATTTTGAGGAACTCAAGAAAGCATTAGAAGATGAGAATAAGTGTATGATAGGATTGCAAGGGATGGGAGGAACGGGGAAATCCACAATGGCAATAGAAGTTAGGAGACATGTTGAAAAATCAAATCTCTTTCATAGAGTCATCTTCATTGAGGTGTCTACCCCTGTGGATGAAAACAAGATTCGATATGAGATTGCACAGAAATTAGAATTGCAGTTAGAGGAAGAGAAGCTATGGACCCACGCAGAACAAATAGGGAACAGGATTGCTAACGTTGGGAAGGTGCTCATAATACTTGATAATGTCTGGGAAAAGCTCAACCTTAAAAGCATGGGGATACATCCTCGCTTCGATAGCAATCGTCGATGTTGTGTTTTGCTAACTACACGTTACCACAATGTCTGTACACAAATGAGTTGCCAAAAGAGGATTAAACTAGAGGCCTTACCTGAGGAAGACGCATTGAAACTTTTCCTTTTTCATGCTATGGAAGCTGGTCAAGATTGCCCAGATAATTTGAAGAACGTGGCAGTGGATATTGTGAATGAGTGTGGAAGATTACCAGTTATAGTTGTAGCAGTGGCAAAAACTTTAAAAGACATGCCTACAAATGAATGGGAAGATGCTTTGAAAACATTGAAAAGTGATGCTGTACCATCAAGACATGAGATTGTTGATGAAGATGAAGATGTGACGAAGTTTTATAATTCTTTGAAGTTAAGCTATACTCATCTAAAAGATGAGGAAGCCCAAAAACTCTTCCTACTGTGCTCTATATTCCCAAAAGCTCATGAAATACCTGTAGAGCTTTTATGCAGAGTTGCCATAGGATTAGGGTTATTTACAGGAACTGACAAATATGATACGTCAAGAAGTCAAGTGCGTGGTAAGAAAAACAAACTCATAAATTCTTCTTTGTTGTTGGAGGCCAATGAAGAATGTGTAAAGTTGCATGATGCGGTTCGCAATGTGGCCCTGGAGGTATGGAATGAAGAGATTCAAGTGATCATGGATTTAAAGACAGAATTGAAGGAGAATGTGAAATATTCTTCTTGGATCATAAATGGTGGTTTTCCGAATTGCTTTGATGAAAGCAAGCTCGAGATTCTCTTAATATGGATAAATGCAAATGAATATTCTTTGAAAGTTTCAAAGACAGTCTTTGAAGGGATGAAGAGTCTAAGAGTTTTGCTTTTGCATTCTAAAATTGAGTTTGGCAGAACTTCAGCTCTATCACTACCAAACTCAATTCAATCACTACAAGATATCCGAACTCGTCTCTCAAAAATTGGGAGTTAGGTAATATATCTGTGTTGATGAGAAACTTACAAAAGCTTGAAACTTTTGAATTGACTAATTGTTCAATTTTTGAATTGCCAAATGAAATTATTGAGCTAAATAAATTGAGATTGTTGTGCCTAATATGTTGTTCACTTGAAGAGAACAATCCATTTGATGTGATTGCAAGAAGCTTGCAACTAGAAGAAGTCTATTATGTCTCAAATGATGTTAACAATATCCCTATTGATGCAGAGGTTCCTCAAATTACATCGCTTCCTAAATATCATATATACCATATAGATGGCAGCAACGTCTCTGCCTTCGATTCTTTTCATTTGGAAACTTCAATAAAAAGAAGTTTCAAGCCAGCCAAGTTACAAAGAATCTTCTCTAAAGAGATATTTAAATCCTTGGCGACAAGAGCAGAGATTCTGACGTTAGAAGGAGATAATGAAACAAGGTGGAACAATTTCATTCCTAGCATGTTTTCAATTGAAGATGGAGCTATGGAGGACTTAATCAATCTTTCTTTGATTTCTTGGTCTGAGATGAAGTGTTTGATCCATACTGAGTATCTTCAACTTAAATCTGGAGTGACTATCTTCTCCAAGTTATCTGAACTACACCTTGTTGAGATGGGAGTAAGAGAACTATGTTACGGTCCTTATCCTGATGGTTTTCTCAAGCAACTAGAGAAGCTAGAGTTGAGGCATTGTGTCATGTTGGATGGCACATTATTAAAGGGAAAGCTAGATTTAGGCAACCTGAAGTCCATAGAAATAGTGGATTGTTCAATGACATGTCTTTTTCATCCATCTATTGCTCCAACTCTAAGACAGCTAGAAATGTTGAGGATGGCTGAATGTTCGAAGCTAAAATACATAATAAAGGATAAGAAATCATCAGTAGAAGAGAAAGTGGATGATAAAGATCCTAATCCATTGAGTAATGACTCAATGTTTCCAAAATTGAAACTCCTCAACGTTAAAAAGTGTGGAGATTTAGAATTCATATTGCCAATTTGTTTTTGCGAAGACCTCCCTCTACTAGAGAGTGTGGAGATCTTTGAATGTGATAATCTAAGATATATGTTTGGGCAATATCCAAAAGAGGGACGTTTGCATCAAATGCAAAAAGAAACCACACTCCCTTCATTGAAAATAATGTCTATTAAAAACGTTCCATTGTTTGTCAACATATACTCAGAATGTTATCTCCCACAAAAATCAGCAACAAATATAAATGAGCCATCTACATCCAAGATTGCTCAACCGAACCACATTACCCCACAGGTACATGTGTGTGTTAAACTCGTTCGTACTTTTTTATTAATGCTACATATATATGTTTCATTGCATAGAGAAATACTATAATGGAGTTCATTTTTTAAAAAAAAAAAAAAATTGAGTAAGTAATCACCCATTACTTTTAAAAATTCTATTAATCAAATTGGTAATAATAATCTTTAGGCTAAAATATATTTTAATAAAAACCACAACATTTGAGTCATTTATGCGTTACCCCCCATAGCATTTCAAATTTTGAAATTAACATCCCTGCACAACCTTTTTACATAGTTTAAATGAAGGGTCAAAATGTAATTTTATCCACCGTCATCAGCTTACCATAACAAATAAAAAATAAATTTTGCAGGGTCCACCCCTAATAATCCCAAATCCAAAATGGCATGTATCCTTAAATAGTCAGCTTGCTCATTGTCTTCTTTCAAAAAAAAAAAACATTTTGTCTACTTTAGGCTCAATATAGAGTTCTCTTTTGAAAAATCCAAGTTAGCAGTAACACTTAAAATTCTAGGTTTTACCAGAGGCACTTTTGGCATGCTATGGAAAACACATTTGTTAGAATGGCCACCAAAAAAATAGTTTGTTAGGGAATTTCAGCAAGCGGTATTGTAATTCAACCTCTGTTCTTAGTTCTATTTGCTGATGGTACTTCGCTGTTTTCTTTTTTTCCCGCTTTTACTGTTGAAGATTGGGCCTTTAATAGATATTAAAAATAGAAATAAAATGTCTCCTCCCTCCCTCCTTCACACCCATTCTCCTATGGTGCTACGACTCTAACGAGACAAAAAAAAAAAAAAAAAAAAATAAAATTTGCTAATACATTTTTAATTTGTTCAAGATGATTCATATATTTGTTTGGAATGCAGGAGAAATATATTGGCAATATCACTAATGGAGTTTTCACACCACCATTATACCCTTACAATTTGAGAAAGATGAATATCAAAGATATGTCAAACTTCAGGTCATTGTTTTCTGTATCCATTGCCTCATCAATGTCACTATTAGAAGAATTGGTAGTCTCGTATTGTGATAAGCTGGAGCATATAGTAATAGAAGAGGTAGATGGTCATGATCATATGAATGCTAATTCTATCTTTCCCAACTTACGCACCATTGAAATCAAGAAATGTGACAACTTGGAATATGTATTTCCAGCTTCTTGTTCTAGAAACCTTGTGCACTTGGAATCTGTGCTTATCTCAGGAGCTAGTAAGTTGAAACATGTGTTTGGAAAATCTTGTGGTGAAGATAACTCACATAACCTGAACCATAATACTGATCGATCAGATTGACATCGCGGCCTTCAACAAACTATGCCTTAAAGAAGTACCAAAGATAGTTAGTATGTGCCCTGAAAACTATTACATGAAAGCATTGTCCCTACAAGATATCAATTTGAATGGATGTCCACAACTTCCTATAAACTCTTTTATAGATTTATCAATGGAGGTTCATAAACAACGAGAGCAACTCTCAAGAAAAAAGGTCATTAATTATTTTTCTAATTGTTAGTGTATGACTGATTGATATGCGTGTGTATTGCTTCGATCTTTGATACTAACACACACACACATATATATCCCCTATGATACAGGTAATGGGAATGCAGTTATGCAATTTGAAGCATCTTACTTTAGAATCCTTGGAAATGGAAACAATGTATGATCTTGAACGACTTCAAATAGCAAGTCCTATGGATTCAAGTTTGGAAACCTTGAGGTTGGAAGGCTTGAATAAGTTAAGAAAAATATGTGTGGGACCAAAACATCATCTGAGCTTTCAAAATGTTTTCGAGCTAAAAGTCTTTGGATGCCATCAAATGAAATTTATCTTGTCTGCATCTATCTCGAGAAACTTACCATATTTCAGACATCTATGGGTATCAGAATGTGAAGAGCTAGAGCGCGTCATTGAGGATGATGATGAAGAATGTTGTTTCCCAAATCTCCATATTATTTATGTCGAAGACTGCGAGAGTTTAAAATGTCTATTCTCTATCTCCACACGTGGTAGCCTTCCGCAGCTCTCATTATTGCATATAGAAAGTGCGCCAGAGCTTGAGCAAGTATTTGAAAGGAAGTAGGGCAACACACAAGAGTTGGACATCAAGCATGTCTTCCCAAAGCTATTTCTAATACTCCTCAAAGGTCTACCAAAACTTCATACTATCTGCTCTGCAATTAATTTCCAGACCGTCGTGATCCGTATAGTAGAGTGGTGTCCCAATATCTCTTTAACTTCATCTGATAATGATTTCGTTGCCAGTAAGCAACCAAATGATTAATTATTTACAATTGCTACATATGTACTTGATATGATTTTTCTCATTACCATATATATTTGGAATTGTTTTGTTTTGTTAGGTTATGGGAACTACTGGTTTGAAAAATCTGAGAGGAACGAAGGCAACATGGTTGAACTTGATATTCTTGAACAGATTCTCAATGTAAGTACCAAAATAAAATGTTCCAATCAAATGAAAGACTGTAAATTAATTCATTTGATCCACAATTGTCTTCTACCACTGTTCATTAATGAAAGACTATAAATTATATTCTGTTATTGTTCAGAGGGTCATACAATTAGCAGAGAAGACTATAAAGAGGGATCCGCCAACAACCAAACAAAACAATGGTTCAACAAATGTATGTATATTATACTTTCCTGTAATCCATCACACCTAAGATGCCAGCAATTATATTTCTCTCTTTTTATTTATTACCTTCTTGATTGCTTCCAAATTATGGTGCATTATGTATAATATAAATCTAGAACTTTTTACCTTCTTTGTGGTCCCCCATATGTTGCAGATTAAGGAAATAGCAGAGGCAAGTGATGAAGGCAAGGATTCAAAACAAACCAACAAACCTGTGTCATTTTGCTCCTTCACAAATTGAATCTCCTCAAGTAAGATTATCATACTTTACCATTCAAACCATCATCTAATTCAGATATTTTAAGAGCAAATCCCCGACAAACACCTTCTTGGTTATATTTTGAAAAGTTAAATTAGCTAGTAAAGATTACTCCTGCTGAAGAGATGGAGCTAGAACTAACTGCAAGCTGAATGACTTATTTGTGCTATGTAACACATTATAAAGGAAACAATGGAACCAACTTCTCAAGAAGGTACAAAATTAGATGAAGTAGCTCTAACAAATAATCAAATCATGGAACCAACATCAAGTAAGTCATCACCAACAGCATTTGTTGTTCCTTCAGAAAATGAGTGTCCGCATGTAAGAATACAGTATTTCTCGATAAGGGTGGAATTTATGGTAAATGACATAATTTCATGGTGCTTTTTTTGTATATTTAGGATAATTTGGTTGGCATTGAGGGCAAGGGCAAGGGAATCACACTTGATCACCAAGTGCTCCCCAAAACAGAACATGATATGCATCCTCATGATTCACAAAAGGTTAATTAACAATCTTCAGAAGACTATATTCTAATGCTTAACTGTCACAAGAACGAGAAAATGATGTCGTTCAATGCTGTGCAGGATATTGAAACATCTGTTGGAGAAAGATCGGATAAAATGGCAATGGGAAGTGCATCAACTACTACTGAAAAGAGCACTTCATTGGTAAATAATTACTCGTTCAATGCTGTGCAGGATATTGAAACATCTTTACATTATTGGTACTTTACTGACTTTTACATTAATTTTTCTATTTTTCTGATCTTAGATCCCTTCAATCTCTACTCCCAAGAAACCTCAAATAGCAACTTCCAGCACTGATGAAACAGAACCAGAAAGCTCACGATCAGACCTTTTAGATGTTTACATTACAGAATCTGCCCAAGTATGTTTATCGGTTGTTGCATTGATTTATGGGCATAGTATTTTTCTTACTTTGAAACAATTATTAGTAATAAACTTTATGTTGATTGACCATTTTTAAGCCTGCTCTTATTGCTTATAGGGCTAAAAAATATATCATATTTTCTTACTGGATTCTATTGGTAAGAATGTCTGTTTGTTTTTATTCACTATAGGATGAAGAAATTAAGGTCACTTAGAAAGAAACATGGATGTCTTATGCGTCTGAAAAATTTGAGGATGATGATCTAATGAAACTGTTCCAAATAATGGAGGAAGGTGATCGTCAAGATGATAGCGAGGTGACTAAGGCTCTTGTTTCTTTGGAAGCCTCATTGAAGATGGGTCTGAATGAAATAGCTAGATCAGAAGAAAGCGAACTTTGCCTTGAGAATGCTCTTAACACCTTGTCCTCTCACTGTTTTGATGATGGTCTTAAAGCTACAATACACGCTTTGCAACAAGAAATCCAAAGTATTATGTCTTCCTTCAAGCAAGCATGTGCTACCTTTGATACAGTGACCAAGCTTGAACAAAAAGAGAAGCTAATGATGGACAACGTTCACAACAAAAAGAAGCAGCCATGACTCTTTTATCTGAAATTCACAAGACTCAGAATTCTAGGGTTGAGGCTCAAACAAGGGTAGCGGAGTTGAAGGAACAAATCTTAAGTTGCAGGCTGAACTTTATAGCAAAGAAAATGAAATAAGAGAGTGTGATATCAAATTGTTGTCTCTCGAAGAGCAAAAGAAGAAGCGTGTTTCTGACACTTTTGGATTTATGAAAGAGCTGGAAGCAGTGAAGAAAGGGAGGTCTCAGAAGGTGGTAGACCAAATAAAAGCAAGGCTTCAACTAGAGAATATGGATTCTAAGTGGTCTTCTTATCTATCCAATTTGAAGAAAATCTCATTACAGTTAGGAGTTTATCTTAAGCACAAGCTTTGACTGTTAGAGACTGTCATTTAAATTTCTAAAAGATTAAATAAAAAAATTAAATATTGTAGTCAACGATGGGTTGTTGTGTATGTAATTTGTCTTTTTTGTATTATCTTTGTGGTGGTTTTCACCATTTAGAATACGATCGACTTGTTATTGTAAATATTAATTATGGTGAAGTTTTAATGATTTAGGTCCTGTAATTTTTATCTCGCATGTCAAGGTAATTTTTCTATTTGTTTACTTGATGCAGTTTGACTCTATCTTTAATATGTTATCCTAACTCTCTTTTAATCAAAATCCTAACTCATATTTTATATTTTAAAAAGTTTATGACTATTTATAAGAGCCAGTTTGACTTAGTGGTGGGAGAGTGGCTTATTTTCTATTGGGCTAAAAGTAAGTTAGGAAAAAAAGATTATATATGTGATTTATATTTGGATTAACGATAATAGAAGTAATTTTTTTTTCCAAACAAAAACGTCTTGGATTATTATTTAAAAAGCTAATTGTGATGACAAACGACTGAAAAATGCATGAATTTTATTGAATAATATATATATATAATTAAGATAAAAACATAAATTTGAAAAAAAGAATTATTATTAAAATTAATGAAAAATAAAGTTTGAATTAGAGTTAAATTATTATTAAAAAAAATAAACATTAAAAAATTTATAAAAGTTTGAATTAAAAATTAATTTTATAATTGAGATTTATAAAGTTATTTTTCCTTCGCCTCTGTCACCAAGGTCGCCGCCAATATATCCCTTCGGAAAAACCTGCAATGATAATGGCGCTTTCCTCAAATTCTTCACGATCTCCACCACAGAATCCGAAACAATAGAGAAGATTGCGCGCAAAATATCTCGGAGGAGAGAGTCAACTATGATGCAGAAGACGAGCAGGATGACTCCGGCCCCAACGATCGGACTTTTCTTCTCCGTCAATGTTGAGACTGAGAGCCAGTATATCAAAAAGAAATGTTCAGATCAGACATCTTCTGTTGGGCTTTTTTCTCACTGGAAACGCCAGCCCAAACACAATCTCTGCAAGTCCTTTTCTATTTATATAGAGCAATATTTCACTTATCTTTTTTTTGCACCAGCAATATTTCACTTATCAAGTTCAGAAAAGTTTCAACATTAATACCACAATGTCAATATAAATTATTATATGAATATAAAATAAAAAACTTATTTTCAAATTATTCTCCTTGTGACTTATTTTTTATTCTCGAAGTTGAAAATATGTGTGAAATGGTGATTTCACATAAGGGAAAACAAGGCAGAAATCCATGTGCTAGTAGAAAGATTGTCAATTTTTAGAGATCCATCTCCAACTGCTCCCTTTATTTTAATCTTGGGCTATAATGGTGCAATAATAAAAGGAAGGGAGATGCTACTATCAAGGAGGGATTTGATTTGCTAAGGAGGAGGAAAGACTTACGGTTGGCTAAGCGCCGACCTTCACCATAAAAGGAAGGAGGTTTGATACCCGCTAGTCGATGTGAGGGCCTCGTTGATAGGCGATTTATAAGTACCTCTATAGGCGTTCTTTGAGCCTGGAGGCGTACTCACGGCTACGATGGGTTACTGGTGTCTACCCTCACCTAAACTTTTTTGTACCATAAAAAAAGGAGAGATTTGATTTTGCCATGAGAAATGAACTTTTCTGCCATAAGTCCTCGAATGTTCAAGTTTTCAGTATAATACATCTAGTTCTTAATATAAGAATTGCACTACAAACAAGTTCTCATGTTAATAACCAAACGTAGTGGGTTCTTTAGATGCTGATCATTACCTTCTACATGTTAATCTCTGTAAAATTTGCTTTGCTTGGAGATTGCTTCAGAATCCAAATGACCCTGTGGGCTGAGGTACTAAAAGAAAAGAGTAAGAAAGGACAAAATTGGCAGGAGAAGCAAATAAGCCAGATAGATATAAACCAAGATGTAATATCCAAATAAATATGTATGAGTCTCCCATTTCCTTATTTGTTGGAGCATTGTTTCTCCTATTCATCCTCGCTGACGCTGACATAACATAATCTATAGTCTATATGGACAATATTTCTCTTTCTCGCCCTCTTTGAAATTTATGTCTCATTTCCGTTTACTTTAGCTATTAACCCCAAATATTATCTTTGTAAAATAACTAATAACGTTTAAAAACAAAAATAAAACATTACAAGTAGTGACTTATAAAAAAGTTTTATCCAAGTAAAGAAGGCCTACTTTAGTCATGAACAAACCATGTTATTTATATTTTATATCATGGTAATATTTTAATTAAATATTTTGATAGTCAATAAGTTATTCCGATTTAATGTGCGCCTACTTTTTAATTAATTTTTTTTATTCTTACATTTTTATTTTTATTCAAATTATTTTTATTCAAAATTAAAAAATATACTGTCCGCTTACATTATCATAAATATCATCATTTTCAAGCTAACCTAAGTACGATGTTTTCTGCTGTTTGTGGTAGATAATACACCATTTTCTTTAAAAAGATCACTTTATAGTTTATTGGGCTCAAAATAACTTGATTAAGAATAAAAAAATTTAAATTTTTTTAAGAAGATCTTAAAGTTATTATTGATATTTATAGTTTCACCCGACCAATCATTACTTCAATTTTTTTTCCTTTATTGTATTACATTTTGAAACAGTTCTTATTTTTATTTTTTGATGAGTCACAAGAAATATATCACTACAAAAAAAATATGAAATTAGGGACGGAATTACCCACGGATTATCCATGGAATTCCGTGGGTAATCCGTAACGCAAATTTCCGTCGGAAAAAACGCCATGGCTAACAGTTGCCCACGCGGTGTTTTTTGCGGCAAATTTGCGCTACTTACCCACGGAATTTTTTCCGTAGGTAATTCCGTCCCTAATTTCATGTTTTTTTGTAGTGTATCCCACTAACAATCAAGTGTAACCACTCCCAGAGTATTGAGTTTGCATTAATTTAAATCTCTAACTACTTGCTTTGAATGAGGAGACTCCCTATCACTTACAACAATCTAAATTAATTTTTATTTTCTATTTTAGTGAAAACATCTTTATTCAAAATGTTTACATTCAATTAGTCAATTATACATAAATTAAAATTTATAGGCATGCATTGCAGATCATGTGCACACTAAAGTTAGAGTCTCATACATATAAACAAAATTTGACCAAAAAAAAAAGATACATATAAACAAAAGAGTACGTCAACTTTTGCAGATGAATCTATCGTTTGCGGGAGCGGCTTGTATCCACTTCGGTTAATATCCACTCCCATCCACTTCTCTGAAACTGTGCCGTTTTGGCACAAACTTGTGAAGGCTGATATATTTGCTCAAATATTTCTGGGTATGTCGGTATAAAAAAATATTTAAAAATACTTCATGATGTTAAAAAATTATTTTAGGATTTTAAAAAATATTTTAGGGTACTTGTGGTACTTATAGGATATTTTTGAGGATACTGATTGGTACAAAAAAAATATTTCATAATCTTGAAAATTTATTTTAAGATCTTAAAAAAATATCTTGAGGTATATTTTTAGTACCGGTCAGTACTTTGAAATATTTTTTCGTAATCTTATATGATTTTTAAGATCCTGAAGTATTTTTTAATACTATTCAAGATTCTTTTAGTACCAATCAATAGTCTGAAATATTTTTTCAAGATCCTAAAATAATTTTTTAAGATCATGAAGTATTTTTTCTGTAGTCAGTACCTCAAAGTACTTTTTAGTAGCGATCAATACCCCGAAATTTTTTTTCCAAGATCAATCAAGATCTTTTTTAGTACCATTCAATACTCTCGTAATATTTTTCAAGATCCTAAAATAATTTTTCAATATTATGAAGTAACTTTTTAATATTATGAAGTATTTTTTTCTGTATCAGTCAGTATCTTCAAAGTATCTTTTTAATACCAGTCAGTACCATGAAATATTTTTTAAGATCCTAAAATAATTTAATATATATATATATATATACAAAAAAAAAAAAAAAAAAAAAAAAAAGTAACAGCCTTCACAAGTTTATGCCAAAACGGCACAGTTTCAGAGAGAAGTGGATGGGAGTGGATATTAACAGAAGTGGATCCAAGCCGCTTCCATCGTTTGCAGAAAGTGAAACCCCACGCTCGTACCCAATCTTAGAATTCAAATTATTGTTTGAGAAAAATATTTACATAGTTTAAGACCATTTATATTATTTTAATTCTAGTTAGCTGATGACTTATATAAAACAAATTATGTTTTATTTTGTTTTTTAAAATAGAAACCTCTTAATTTAAATCCTAGTTAGTTTAGTTTTTTAAAAATTAGAAGGCCGGTTTATTTAAAACACAAAATAAATCATAAACTGTTCCAAATAAGTCATCAGCTAACTAGAATTAAAATCAATTGAGTTGTGCTTTTACTTTTTATATTGAAAAGAATTAACCTCTCGGATTCTTTTTAATTTTTTTAAATGAAAATATTATTGCTTCTGCACTTCACCGACACAAGCTAAGCATAAATAAGGAAACATTGCTCAGATCCACTGACACGTCCCCTTGACCCACAAATTAGGGTTTCACCATTGGAGAAAGCTATTATTGTTGCTGTTGTCCACAGCTGCAACGCATGGAACAAAGATGGAAAAGAAAACAAAAAAACATTAATATTTGAATCTGCTGATTATTAGTATTATTATTATATTCATGTGAGTGAAACAAAGACAGCATTTGACACCCCCCACCCCCAAAAAAAAAAAAAACAAAGAGAGCAAGAGATCATAGGGAACGTATTGTTGTAGAACCCAAAGCTGATAAAGATCATTTTTAATATGTGCTATATTATGTGAGTATTTCCAATTATCACAAGTATACTTCTCAAAACATGTACAGTATAATATAATAAAATTTGAAAAAGCAACACATTTAAGGAAAAAAGATCCACGATCACAAACTTGTATAAATAGAATTGAAAAAAAAAAAAAAATTGACGACATAAAAATAGGTTTTTTTTTTTTTTTTTTTTTTTTTTTTTTTGCATTTAAATCCTCAGTGTTCAATAGTAATGTTTGAATGTTGCCTTGACAAAACATCAACTTTAAAATCAATTTCTCATAATTATTTCCTTCAGTAGTAGCAAAAAGATAATAAAAAAAAAAAAAAAAAAAAAAAAATAGAGATACAACTAGTCCAAGTCAAAAAAAATCCGGCAAAACCAAATACCTTTAAGTGTAGTATAAAATGTGCCCTATATGGCACTAGCTTTGGGTTCAATGCCCCACTCAGGCAGTATGCCTACTGTCCAAATTCCAAAAAAGAAAAAAAAAAAAAACATTAGGCAAAAGGACATATTTAATCCACATTTAATCCTGTAACTTTATACATAGTCTCAATTTGATTCCTTAACTTTATAAAGTATCTTCTCAGTTTTTTAATTCTAATCCAGTCAATTTCAAAAGATGCTTTTTTTAACAACTATTGTTATTATAAAAATTAAACTTAATAGATATGCATTATAGAAAAAATATACTACTATAACTTTTCATTTATACATGCTCCTTGTTGATATTAATGATTACAGGAAAATGCCATCTAAAAATTAAAAGCATGCAAACAACTTGTTACAATTAACAATTATGGGCAAGATTTGAAATAAGAAAAAATAGCGGCCACATCTTTGACCTATATATATATATATAGAGTAAGAATCAGGTAAGGCTTACTAAATTTTTCATATAATTAGGACCAAATGGAGTATGTGCTAATATATATGCATATATACACTGGCCACATAGCACCCTTTTAATTACTCTCATTAATTACTCATTCTTCCTCTTCCACTCACACCTCTTTTCCTAATAAACATTAATTTGTTTATTCTCGATCTTACTCTCTCTCTTTCCATAAATTTAAAAAAAAAAAAAATTTATTATATCTAACTAATGTTTTATCAAAGTGATTGGGTTAACTCCAATAAATAGTTATATTTTTACACATTCACATTTATTATATCTAACTAATGGTTTATCAAAGTGATTTGGTTAACTCCAATAAATAGAAACGAAAGGAGTATCGTCTTTTATCTGTTGATGAAATGGAAGACTCGTTTATTACTAGTACGATCATAGTCATGCATTTATCAGTAGTTCCGCTCCTGCGATGCCATATATACACACACACATACATATATATAACACTGAAAAGCAGTGAAAAACATGGAAAAGCTAAGTGATTGTTTGGAATGTCGATTAGAGTTTTCAGAATCAGTTTTTTAATTATGATTTATATTATTTAAAATAAGCATATGAGAGAAATTTTATATCGATTTACATAAATAAATACTTTTAAATATGGTTAACATATTGGTGTGATAGAGATAAGAATAGAAGCAGATGGTAGAGAAAAAGAAATTAATAAAGCACAGCTTCATATAATAGAAAAGAAACATTAATTGGGGAAGCGAGCAGAGAGGCTGATTAATTCAGATGTAAAGAGATGAGTTTCTTTTTTAAGCTGTAGAGCGAAGGAGACAAGTCAGAAAAGGTGAAAATGCAGAGAGTAGTACGTATGCTCTGCTCAAAAATAACGACAGAAATGGCCGCACTCATGCATGCATGGTTAAAACCGTCGACATCGTCAAACCTTATCTACTGTTCTCTACCACTGTGTCTTCTCTCACATGCTAAGTACTGTACGTTCGTCTTCGACGTCTCTTTTCCTTTTTCTGCGCATACACTATACACGATCATTATTGTAGACCTATCTCATTCAATTTGGTCAAAGCTAGGTGGATCTGTATGTGTCTTTTTTATTTTTTTTGGGAATTATTCTAAGGTTCCAATGAAATGATTAAATCACCTAAAAGTTCAATAAAAACTTATAAACATACAATAACAAAATTTACGTAGGAATGGAAGGTAAAACCTACTTCACTTATCTCTACATCTCGAGTGGATTAGTTTCTAGTTATCGGTTCAGTTGTTCACATAAAAAACAAAACAAAAAATGGTTATCGGTTTGGAAATTTCGACTGGATTCTACCAAAAAAATTTCGGATAGAAATGACAATTAAGAATGGAAATAAGCTAGGCCTTTTACAGGGACCTACAACTTCATCTGATTAGAGCCTGGGTACTTGTTTAATAAAGAGGTAAGGCTTAAGATTGTTTATATTGACAATGAGATTCTTCAAACTTTTTATATTTTGTATTGATTTATTAAGTGAATTTTCTCATGGATTTCATTATTATCATGTACATGTTTAAATCACAAGAATTATATGCACAGTCCTAATAGATTGTCACCGTTTGGGAATACTACTACTCCGGTTTTGTTTTCTAACTATAGTGTATTCGAAAAATTTTCAACAATCACCAAAAAAACAGAGAGAGAATATTTTTAACATACAGCCCACAAATCATTTTTATAGACTTACGATCAATTGCTTTTGAGCTATTTATAATTTTCTTAGTATAATTTTTCCCTAAGAAAATTATAACTTTCAATTTTCTGTTTACGCATTAATTCCATGACAATAGCATTTCTAAGTCTTAAAATGTTTATTTTAAATAGGTTACTTTATATAGGTTTAATTAAATAATAGATCGTATTAACAAAGATGAATGGGTTGCATTTTGTAGCCCTTGCATAGTGAAAGTCTAAATAATTTTAAGTAGGGTTGGGCATGGTAGGGCTATCTGCCCAAGTGGTGAGGATAAAAATTAGAAGCATATCCACCGACCACAAAAATAATCTCCCCCAAGTATTGAGGATAAAAATACAGTGCTTTTTGACGTTGCAAACAACGACAACTAGAGTTGCAAATGGGTGTGGTAGAACCTCTACTTGATGTCCAGCTTAAAACATGAACGGGTTGAATTTTATAAGCCCCTACTAACTAGAGTTAGATAGGGTTGGGCTGAACAAGCTTCTCTACCCAAGTGGTGATACCCTACTCATGATATGTAAATATATCTACCAACCTATGCTTGATGAACAATTTTTTGAACTTCAAGTATATTTCATAATTTTGCAATTTTAAATATGCCAAGAGAAAAAATATAAATACTACACTACATGTTGAAATATCTTTCTATCATTCCATAACCCCACATAATTACATAACCAAACACAACATAGTAGGTCTTAACACTACATATATCCATGATGAAACAAGTCAACAAACAACTGGGGTCTTGAAATATTTAATACTACTATATGTCTCAACACAATATCCATACTTCACAAGAAAATAACTAACATCTATAATTGATCATCCGTTAAAAATAAGGCCACAAAATTATTATAACTAAAGCCTTACGGTTTAAATAGTTTGCATCAATCTCCCTAAAATTAAGAAAATGATGATGGGCATAGAATAATTAATAAAGGCACATTCAGTAATGGGGGTGGTTACAAACAAAACAAAAAGTAACCTAAGAATTAATTGTTTCCAATTATTCATCTGCCACACTTCTCTCTTCAATTTCTTTGAGTTCTTCCTCCATAATCCATATGCTCCTCCTCTTCCATAAGCTCTTCCTCCATCATCATGATATTCTCTCTGGTTGTTGCAGTCAATGGAATTTGCAAGGATTGAATTTGTGAAACTTTTCATTTGAGAATGATACAATTTCAATAAAACACCACTTTGTTTTGGTTCTATAGACAAAGAGTTTGACGTAAAGCATCAATGGATGAAAACCTTATTTTCTTACTAAATTAGGGACAACAGCCGGCTAATAACATTAATTAATATGCGTTTCCTACCCCGCGTGCTTAGCAATCACACGAAGAATCACGTCACAGGCTAAAAAAATTAAATAATTCAGCATTTTCTAATGATATTAACAATGAAAATTTGTGCGCTTGAGAAATTATTCAACAAAGCGGTGCATAGAATCGAATAAGGAAAATGAAAACAGATGAAGTAAATGAAACCTGCGAGCTTCCACACTTCAAAAAGGCGCTCAACAGGGACGCTGGGGTGGAGGGAAAAAAAGGCAAGAGACAATTTGTTTTAATAAATCAAACGCTGGGGTTAAGGTACTAAAAGGAAACAGTGAGAAAGGACAAAATTGGCAGGAGAAGCAAATAAGGCAGATAGATATAAGTCAAGATGTAATATCCAAACAAATACGTATGAGTCTGCTATTTCCTTATTTGTTGGAGCATTGTTTCTCTTATTCATCCTCGCTGACATAACATACTCTATCTGTATGGATATATTTCTCTTCCTCACTCTCTTTGGAATTTGTATCTCATTTCCATTTACTTTAGCTATTAACCCCAAATATCATCTTTGAAAATAACTAATAACATTTAAAAAAACAAACAAAAATAAAACATTACAAGTAGTGACTTGTAAAAAAGTTCTATCTAAGTAAAGAAGACCTACTTTAGTCATGAACAAACCATGTTATTTATATTTTATATCATAATAATATTTTAATTAAATATTTTTATAGTCAATAACTTTTTCCGATTTTAATTAATGTATGTCTACTTTTTAATTAAATATTTTTTTATTCTTACATTTTTATTTTAATTTACATTATTTTTATTCAAAATTAAAAATTATACTGTCCGCTTACATTATCATAAATATCATTTTCAAGCTAACCTAAGCATGCTTTTTTCTGTTGTTTGTGGTAGTTAATACCACCATTTTCTTTAAAAATATCACTTTATATAGTCTATTGGGTTCAAAATAACTTGATTAAGAATAAAAAATTTTAAATTTTCTTAGGAAAATATTAAAGTTATTATTGATATTTATAGTTTCAATCGACCAGTCATTACTTCAAAATTTGTTTTTATTTTCCTTAATTGTATTACATTTTGAAACAATTTTTATTTTAATTTTTTGATGAGTCACAAGAAATATATCCCACTAACAGTCAAGTGTAACCACTCCCAGAGTGTTGAGTTTGAATTTAAATCTTTAACTACTTGCTTTGAGTGAGGAGAGTCCCTATCACTTGCAAGTTGCAACAATCTAAATTAATTTTAATTTTCTATTTTAGTGAAAACATCTTTATTCAAAATGTTTGCATTCAATTAGTCAATTATACATAAATTAAATAGGCATGCATTGCAGATCATAAGTACACTAAAGTTAAAGTTTGATATATATACACACACACACACAAAAGAGTACGTCAAATTTTGCAGATGAAACTATCGTTTGCAGAAGTGAAACCCTCATACCCAATCTTAGAAGAATTCAAATTACTGTTTGAGAAAAATATTTACATAGTTCAAGACCACTTATATTACTTTAATTCTAGTTAGCTAATGACTTATACAAAACAATCCATGTTTTATTCTGTTTTTAAAAAATGAAACCTCTTAATTTAAATCCTAGTTAGTTAAGTTTTTTAAAAAATTAAGAGGTTTATTTAAAAAACAAAATAAATCATAAACTGTTTTTATATTGAAATGATGTGGTGCATTGTTATGGTTCTCTCGGATTCTTTTTAATTTTTTTAAATGAAAATATTATTGCTTCTGTACTTCAATTCACCGACACAAGCTAAGCATAAATAAGGAAACATTGCTCAGATCCACTGACACGTCCTCTTGACCCAGAAATTAGGGTTTCACCATTGTAGAAAGCTCTTATTTGTTGCTGTTGTACACAGCTGCAACTCACGGAACAAGGATGGAAAAGAAAACAAAAAAACATTAATATTTGAATCTGCTGATTATTAGTATTATTACTATATTCATGTGAGTAAAACAAAGAGAGCAAGAGATCATCGGGAACGTCTTATTGTAGAACACAAAGCTGATATAGATCATTTTTAATATGTGCTACAGTATGTGAGTATTTCCAATTATCACAATTATATTTCTCAAAACATGTACATTATAATATAATAAAATTTGAAAAAGAAACACATTTAAGAGGAAAAAAAATCCACGATCACAAACTTGTATAAATAGAGTTGGAAAAAACAAAAAACAAACAAATTGACGACATAAAAATAAAGTTTTTTTGTTTTTGTTTTTGCATTTAAATCGTCAATGTGCAATAATAATGTTTAAATGTTACCTTGACAAAACATCAACTTTTAAAATCAATTTCTCATAATTATTTCCATCACTAGTAACCAAAAAAAAAAAAAAAAAAAAAAAGGAGATACAACTATTCCAAGTCAAAAAAAATTAGGCAACACCAAATACGTTCAAGTGTAGTATAAAATGTGTCATATATGGCACTAGCTCTGGGGTTCAATCCCCAACTTAGGCAATATGCTAACCATCCAAATTCCCAAAAAAAAAAAAAAAACTTAGATAAAAGTACACATTTAATCCTTTAACTTCATATATAGTCTCTTCATATATAGTCTCGATTTGATCCTTTAACTTTATAAAGTATCTTTTTAGTTCTTTAATTCTAACCCGATCAATTTCAAATGATGCTTTTTTTTTTTAACAATTATTTTTATTTTAAAAATTAAACTTAATATGTATGCATTATAGAAAAAATATACTACTATAACTTTTTCAATTATACATGCTCCTTATTGATATTGATGATTACAGTAAAATGCTATCTAAAAGCATGCAAACTACTTGTTACAACTAAAAATTATGGGCAAGATTTGAAATAAGAAAAAATAGCGGCCACATCTTTGACCTCTATATATAAATATATATAGAGTAAGAATCAGGTAAGGCTTACTATATTTTCCATATAATTAGGACTAAATGGAGTGTGTGTGTACACGGAAGCAGATTCACTCAGTATCGTTTTTCTCCTCTTCTCTTTTTTCGATACTCTCAGAAGCTGTAAATCCTGTGCGTCCAATTAATCTAAAAGCTAGGAATGCACCACGTCATCGTCAAACTCATCTCTCCTTCATCCCCCTCTCCTCTTCCGTTCTGAGTTCTGACTCCCATGGCTGGTAAACCAGATCTGTCATTGTTCTTACTCAATCTTCCAGCGCATAATTTCCTTCTCCTCCTGATCTATGCTTTTTTTAATGGTTCGAAGTAATCTGAGTAGCAAATTGCAACAACTAAAGTAAAATTGACTATTGGGAACAACTTTGATTCAACGAATTTGAACTCAAAAAGGAGGAAACCGGAAAGAGTTAAGCAACAGGATTTGTGATTAATGGTTTCCAAGCGATTAAAGCAACAGCTTTCGTTAATGAGTTAGTCAAAGCAAAAAGAGCTTATTTTGTCTATTGATTTTGAGAACTGAGGAAAAGATGATCCCAGCCTCCCGTCTCTCTCTCTCTTACTGCTCTTATCCTCCTCCTCCTTTCCCCGTTTAAAGAATGCGCAGTCATTAGGAATTTAGCGGACTACGAAAATCTTAGATTGTTGAATGATAAATTTCTACAGATTTATACAGCTAGAGATAAAAAAAATTTGCTTACCGAAGTTCTGGGAACGTCACCGGAGAGGATTGGAGAATGCCCTGTGTTGTAGAAAATTAAAATCCTGACATAGGAAGAGAGGGGGAGGATAAGGGCAGAGAGAAAGAAAGGTGATTGCATGATGACTCAGAGACATGCTGTTTGATTTCAAGTGAGGCAATAATGGTGTCAAAACTCAATTAACATTCTTCTTATTTCAACCTGACTTCTTCTAAGATTCTCCATGGGACATTCCCTACAAGGTTCAATCTTTTTCCCTTTTCTCTTGCTGCTGAGACTTTCTCATAATTATGTGCACAACAATATCAGTTTTATATAGCCAGAGATTAAAAAAAAAAAAAAAATTTGCTTGCAACAAGCGCAATGTAATGGTCGGTGAGAGTCAGAAGAAGAGAGAGATCTCGAACAAAAAAACAAGAAGAAGGGAGAGAGGCCGAACGTCGAAGGCGTTGTGTCGGTGATCCTTTCTTAGGATTCATTTTCTTTTTTAATTTAATGGCTTGATGACTTGGTGCAGCGTGGGCTATTAGATTATTTGGACGGACAGATAGAAGATTCGAGGGAAGCGAGAAAAAAGCTTCGAGACAATCCCGACCCGTCATAGATCTAGTTAATTCATGAAGTTTCAGCTTGCCTTTACTCCTTTGATCTTATATATAAGGTGAAGAGAGAGAGAAGATTATTTATTTATTTATTCTATTTATAAAGCACATCATTAAAGTTTTGATATGAACGTACAATTTAACCCTTTATTTATTATTGTATTAACTTTGTTTTTATTTAGTATTTTGTATATTAAATAGTGGTAAAATTGGAAAGTTATTGAATTTTATGGTAAAATTTTGAGATTTAAGGTCTTCCTTAATCTATGTCAAAAATATTAAAAGTGCCTTGGAAGTGAAATCATATGAGTATTTCTCAAAATAAGTAAGCAAATAAATAAAAGGCACTAGAGCATAGGAGACTTGTAAGCAGAGGAAGCACCACACATCTTAGCATATTACATATTACGGGAGTTGTGCACCAGATAGATTTGAGGAGCTGGACATATTCTTATATAATACTACCCCCACTCCAAAAATTAAGACCTAATTATGGATTAATTTGATCCTAAATATAATATCCTAACTATTTTATTTTTCATATTTATCATTTTTTCTAAATTAATTTACTTAACTCATAAACTAATATACTCCCTTCGAGTTCTAATTATAAGACCTAGTTGACTCTTTTGGAGAGATTAAGGAAGCTAATTAAATTACTTTAGAGTATTTTTTATTTATTTTTTCTTCTAACTATTTAGTTTGACTAATAAACTAATATATAATCTAAAGATACACAATATATAAAATAATTAGGTATCTTATTTAGCTTTCTTAATCTCTCCAAAAAAAGTCAACTAAGTCTTATAATCTAATTCTACACATAAATACTTCAAGTTGCCTCTTAAGTGGGAGCATGTTTACAGGATTGCAGGCAAAGGGATTGCCCATTGAAAACAGAGTTATATGCATAAAGTGTCAACGGTTTATTAAACCATGTATGAAGTTGTATCGTGTTTTAAAGAGAGAGAGAGAGAGAGAGAGTAAAATTATGTCATGATAAATTTCAAAAAATTGTAGGGATAATTAATCTACGACTCCTTATAATTTTAACTAATTTTTCATTAGGTCCCTAAATTTTTTTTTCCTTTTTATTAGATATCTGAAATATTAAAACTCAAATTTACAGAAATTCTGAAGAGTAAGTTTTATATATTAAGCTTAGTATAACAGATAATAGGGGGTTGTATTTGATTTTAAATATAAGACTTCAATTTTCTATGTCTCTCAAATTTATAAGATTTTTCCCTATGGTATCCTCATTGATTACATGCATTAAATGGTTTTTCATCTAAGGGTAATTATGGTAAAAGATAATATTTTTTAAAAAACCAACCTATATTTATTAAAATAATTAACATAACTCATTTTATTACCCAAAATATTATCTAAATCTTATATTAAATACTCAACATAGTAGTAAAACATACGGAAGGGCAGTTATACACTTATGCATGAATGGAATAAAAGCCTTGCAAAAATGTTAGCATATATTTGTGAAGGGACTGTCCAAATTGCGGCTAACTGATTCATGGGGAAATTAAATTTCCAAAAGACTTGATTAAAATAAATCACGCCGCACTTCGTATCACAATTTCACCGCCGATTGTGCTGTTCATTGCCGGTGTTCGCCTTCGTCCGCCGCTGTTGCTTCTTCTCTTTTCTCTGGAGAGTTCTAGAAGTCGCAGAGGAGTTCTCTAGGGTCAGTAAGGATTTGAAACACAATCTCAATCACTCGCTCTACCATTCCTTTCGGTTCTTTTGTCCATTAGCCGGTGTGTCAGTGCTCATAGCGCCAACGTTGTAAATCTCCCTTGTTCTCAATTCTTCATAGAAGTGTAGCTGTGTTTTTATCATCTTCTTCCTCCGTTTCGTTAGTCCAAGATGCTATATGTGGGTGTGGGTGTGTGTTCAAAAACTGTTCATTTATTCTCCTTGTGTTTCGCTGTCATATTGGATGTGTAACAGATTAAAATTTCTTCTCTTTCTCGGTGATTGAGCGTCTGAAACAAGGGGGTGTTTAAATGGGGGCCAAATGAATAAAAATTCAAAATTGTTGATACTGTTATATATGCAACGTTGTAGGGCAAGATGAGCGTACTCTCTCAATGGTATTTTTTGTTCTTATATATATTCAAACTTTAAAATCTTGTGTTTAAATGGTCAAAACCTTTTTTTTATTATATATGCTCGCCCTTTCTTCTAAATTAGACTGTTGGATATCCCCCAAATAAAAACAAGTAAAAAAGAATAGTAGGGCTTAAGATCTTACGAAATTATGGAAGACTTGTGGTTTTATGGACTAGGTTCTATGGTTTTTATTTCTTAAATTGACATAGTCTTCCACATTAAAAAATTGTGTCTTCTTCTATTTATTTACTTAGCTTGATGTGATTTTTCAATATCTTTATAATGTATTTATACTTTAAAAATGTGACCATTATATTATATCTATGCAAACCCTTTTCTATTTATCAAGTATTTTTTCACCTGTTAAGTTCATATCATTAAGTTACATTTTAAGAGCGGTGTGTTACATATGTATCCCAGCAATTATTACAGACACACTCACAGGTCTTGCTTTAACTTTCTTTCTTAGTAACTGTAGTGGGAACGTAGTTTTGGTGCTCTTCATAGTCAGGTGCATCAATGAGACTTGGACTTTTTTGCAGCTTTAGACTTAAAATTTTTAAGTTACCGTTACTTTCACCTGCGAAGGGTAAATTCCTTATGTTTTTTTTTTTTTTTTTGTGTGAAAAAACTGTTAATTAAAAAATAATTTATATTGTAGATTCTACACATATTTAAATAATTTTTTAAGAGAAAAAGGCTTTTTTTTTTTTTTCAATTTGCCCCTTTTTAAATAACTATTTAAGCATCCACTTGTTTGGAAACTATTTAAGCATCGCCCTTGTTTGGAAACTATTTAAGCATCTTCCTCTGTTTAGTCGACTAAAGCCCTCATTTAGTCAACTAAAACGCGGGGCTCAATTTTTTTGAAAAATCCCGCGATTTAGTCGACTAAACCATGTGATTTAGTCGACTAAATCGTGGGATTTTTTAAAAAATTGAGCCCCGCGTTTTCAATGGGCCGACAACCTTTTCACATTAAATTTGTTGAAAATAAATTTGTTTTTTAATTATTGTTATTTTAAAGTTTGTATTATTGTTTCTAGTTTTTTAGGAGTTTCAAATAAGTAGCAGTTTTGTTATGATTGTTTCCTACTTTCTTTTTGCTAAAAGTTGTTTCCTACTTTATCGCCTATAATGTAGGATATATATACATATATTTTGCTAGAAATATTTATTGTATTTTTGTTAGACACTGAAAAAATTTAGTTTGTTAAGAAACAAATGATTCGTTATTAATGTGTTGCGACAACACAAAAATGCAATCCAAAAAAAAAAAAAAAAAAACCCCCATTAAGCAAGTACATCGGGTTATTAATTATGGAGAAAATTTAAGTAATATTTTGTCGGTTTAAAGCTGAATATTTTGTCCGTTATTCGACTATTTTTTTTTTTTTTTTGCATGCCCGACATTTTTATTAATTCGTTTAATATAATTACAAAATATAAAGTAATATAATAATATATTATTATAATAAAATAACATTTTGTTTTTCCGTACCTCGCAACTTCCCCCGTTCGGATGCATCTTAACAATTCTAACAAAACTGTTACTTATTTGAAACTCCTAAAAAACTGGAAACAATAATTCAATCTTTAAAATAACAATAATTAAAAAACAAATTTCTTTTCAACAAATTTAATGTAAAAAGATTGTCCGCCCATTGAAAACGCTTTAAGGGCTCAATTTTTAAAAAATCACGCAATTTAGTCGACTAAACCATGTGATTTAGTCGACTAAATCGCGGGGATTTTTTAAAAAAAATGTCCCCGCGATTTAGTCGACTAAATCACATGGTTTAGTCGACTAAATCGCGGGATTTTTCAAAAAAAATTAACCCCCGCGTTTTAGTCGACTAAATGAGGGTATTAGTCGATTAAACAGGGGCAGATGCTTAAATAGTTTCCAAACAAGAGCAGATTCTTAAATAGTTATTTAAAAAGGGGGCAAATTGAAAAAAAAAAAAGCCAAAAAACCAAAACTGTTAGGTTTGGACCATTCTGAATTTTAGTGCTTATTATCTTTGTAGAGAGTCTAGTAAGTTTATTGGCTCTTTTATAGCCACATGTACCTTCTTGTTAGAAACACTTTTTTTTTTTTTGAGGTATCAACCCTGTTGCACTACCCAAAAAAAAAAAAACATTAAATTACCAACAGTAAATTTTCCCACTACCCTATCCTTCATTTTCAACTATTCCAGCTCCCTTATTCCCTTCATCCCCTACATCCTACCCAGAGGAAGTAGATTACAACAAACAGTTTAAATTTAGTTATCCATTGTTTGTTCAACTGTCACCACCAAAACTACCTCTACAAACCAAACCTCAGCCAAGAACCCAGTTTACCTATCCTAGACAGAGGCCTCCTTCTTTCACTCCCTTTTGCTTCAGAAAGCCAAAGTTCTAGTATGTTAGTATTATTTACTTCTTAGATTCTAAGTATGCTCTGCACTTGCCTGTTCAAGAGGATCCTATGTATCAGAACAGAATCAAGATCATGATCCAGTATGAGAGAGTACTAAAAATCAAGATACTGAATGTGCCAGTATTGTATGCCTTGATTGGGAAGATGTTTGAATCCTAAAGTGTCCTTGAGCATGGGCAAGAGGTAAGTCCCGAGAAGCTCGGATTGTCCACTGGATTAAGCAACTTTCCAACAATATATGCATTTCCTGGTAATTGTTCAGTATAATAATTTTCAGTTTATCAAACTTTCTGGGTTTTTCAGTTTGTTAGATAGGATAGATCAAGGTCCCAACGACATTGTTGGTGTTGTGTCTGAGATCTTCTAGGTCTATTTAATGACACAACACTGTCATTTGGATCCTGATACATCCACCCTCCAGTGAAAAGAGGGAGATGAGAGAGAAAGAGAGTGGCCAGGAAGAGATGGGGGATATTTTAGTAAAAAAAAACTTAAATTTCAAAATCTCAGATTCGTCCCTATCACTTCTATGTCCTTTTAATTTTCTTAACAGATGTTTTAGGGTTTTAAAATTTCATCTCTCATTTAAATGGCATTTTCCCTAAAATGTAATGACATAATGGATTTTATCGCTATTCTGACAGTAAGTTCGTTTCTATCACTATTTTACTGTTTGTTTGTTTTTTTTCCCTTCTAGTGTTGGTAAGTTCATTGGCTTTTAATTAAGACTTAGTTTAAATGGACACTTTCGTCTTTTGATTGTCATCTCATTGATGTGGTGATTTTTCTTAAATGAAATCAGATGTGATGCAATAGTTTATATATAGAGTTAATTTGATGAACGCAAAGCTTGCTGAGTTTATTATGGCAACGGAAGGAATTGTTTCCCTTAAAAGAGTGCTCGGTTTTATGCGGACACAAAGTAAGCAGAGTTGGGAATTAGGGATGGTCCGGTCCTATAGAGTTGGCTCTTGAAGGGCCAGCCCTTTTAAGTCCGATAAGAAAAACGTCTGCTTTTTAAGGCTTGACCGAAACCATAAGGGCCAGGACCGGAATATATTTTTATCGATTAAAATTATTTTCATGCGTTTTTTCCAAATAAATATAATTAGTAAAATACAACAATTAAAGTATTAATCTATTAAGTAAATGTTGTGAACATTAATGTCTACACAACACGCTTAATGCAATAAACAAATGCAATCACTAATTCATAATCAAGAGTAAACTATTGTTCACAAATAACTCACACAAAGCATAACAAGCTTACCACTAAGCAACATGAATATGATGACTATCATTTTCATCTTCTTTACCACCATCAATTTCAAAGACATTTGATTATGCTTCACTTTAAAAAGTAGGCTCGCTTCATGAGTAAAAATATCAAGAACATCTTCTTCCAATAGTTGAATACATTCATAATATTTATTTGTAGCAAATAATAAATCAAATAATAAAATCAAAGTATAATTATGCCTTTGTAATCAAATGAATAAATAACTTTATGACAAATACAAAATATATAAAAATTAGTAAATTAAATAGTTAAGTCAAGTTAAAAAAAAAATAAAGGGCCTAACGGGCCGACCCTTTTAAGCCATCGGCTCTATAGGACCAACTTCATTTAAAAACTCCAATTTACAAACCCAATCTTTAAAGAGGTGGGCTTAAATGAGTCGGCCCGATTTTGGACTTTAAAAGTGACTTCCATATAATAATAATAATAATAATAATAATAATAAAAGCTCGAGCGCGGGAACACATACATAAAGGGCACTTGGGGTAAAGTATTATTAGAAGTCCCATGGAGATAAAGTAACAGTTGAAGGCACAGGCAGTCAAAAGGTAGTTAAAAGAAAGATCAATTATTAAATCCCAACAAAAAAGAAAAAAAAAAACGTAGGCCCTTTTTTTTTTTTTTTGGGGTACTACTTTCCCAACTTTCTAAAAGATGCTCAATTATCACCCGTTCCTTTTTTGTTTTTTTGTACTACTTTTCCAACTTTCTAAAAGATGCTCAATTATCACTAGCATTGAGTCTGTATGTATTTGGCTTCCTCTCTCCCACTCACCACACTAGCTGGTTTCTGCTTCTTCTCTCTGCAATTTCTGCGTTCTTCCTCGGTTCTTGCTTGCCTTTCTCCCTTCAATCAAAAAAATCTTTTGATGTTCTTGTTGTTCCCAAAAAAAAAAAAAAAAAAAAAAAAAAAAAAAAGATTTAGAGTTTTGATTTCTGTTTGAGAGTTTGTCTATTCAAGGAACCTTTGTTCCAAGCTTTGTTTTCTTGATTTGAATTATTTCTTTTACTCTCGTCTCTGTTGATCATTGCAGTTATTGTTCTCCTCCTTGTTTAGAGAAAACCAAAAAAAAAAAAAAAAAAAAAAAAAAAAAAAAAGCTGTGTTCAAATCTTCTTTCTGCCTAGTACTTTGTCCGTTTTTTCTTTGTATTTGAATTCCATATTTGATTTTCTATCTACCATCGTTGTTCTCATAGTTCCTTTCCTTAAAAAGAATCCAAAAAAAGGAAAAAAAAAAAGTCGTTTTAATATCGGAGGCTTCGGGATGCATTGCAATTTGCAGCCGTAGCGCCTAGAAATCTTTGAGGTATGGTTTTGTGCTCCATCATACCTATGAATTAAGTCTGCATCTTCTTTACTCGCACACATATTGCCTCTTAAACTTTTTTAACTTATTTTCATTTCTAATTATTTAGATATTTGTTTGTCACATGAGGCATGCTTAAATATTTCGACTCCGGTTTCCCGTTTAGTTCATGCATAGTTTTAATCATTGTTGTTAAACTAGTCATTTAACTTTATAAGTTTATTGTTTTTATATTTATAACTCACAAAATCATATCGGCTCACTCTTGAACTTGTATTAGGTGCAAATTCAGTTAATTCACAAATTCATATATCGAGTTTGTCTTTCCATGTTACTAAAAATCACATTAAATAGTTTTTAAACTTATGCCAACTTTTTAAATTTGATCATATTTATTTAGTGGCTTGATATATGAACTTCATAAAAGATTCTTTATTAAATATGATAAATTTTTGAATGAAATATATTTAAATCAAATTGTTATACTCCTTCCGGTCCTAATTATAAGACAATATTTAGGAGTTGGTTTTGGACCTAATTATAAGACAAAATTTTAATTTTTGTCAATTTCTTCCTAAATACCACTATTTTATTCTTTTAAGTGTGTTTGGTTTTTGGCAAGTATATATATGTGGGTGCATAGACTCTTCTAATAAGTAAAACTTTTAAATTATTGGATTTTAATTTATTTATTAATTAAATTGCCAATATATATATATATAGAGAGAGAGACACACACATGTCTATATATATGTGTTTGTGTATATATGTATGTATATATGTGTGCGTCTACACACATATATATAGACACACACACATATATGTATATGTGTGTGTACATATATATATATATATATATCTATGTGCATATCTGTCAATATGTGTGTGTGTGTTTATATATATGTGTCTGTCTATATGTGTGTGTGTGTGTCTACATATATACACACAAATATATGTATATACAACAAGACCCTTATTTCAATTAGAAAGCGTATGAGAAGGAAAATTTTAGGTGGGAGAGGTATGTGATAGGGTTTGTTAATTCACTTTTACTTATGTCGTTTTAAATTTATATAAGGGTATTTTAGGAAAATGAGTAAAATTAACTAATTTAACTCCTCTCCTTAATCTCTCCAAAATCAGTTAAATATGTCCTATAATTAGCATTAGAGAGAGTATTTTTTTATATTTTTAATTATTTAATCATATACTTTTAATAGTTATTTATTGATGAAAATAAATTCTTACGAGTTGATAATAGGAGTTTATATCCCTATCTCAAAAGTTTGTTTAAGCTGATGAGTTTGTATTTTCTACAATTTGTTAACAATGTGGTTCTTTATATATGTTCTATATTTGATAAATGTTGATACTGATATAGTTTAGCTTCCTACAGTTTGAAAGTTTCTGGTTAATTTATCTCACTATGAAAACAAGAATTACTCACATCTTTTTAGGTTTTTACCAATGTTTCAAGTAAGGCCTTAAAAATCAAAATTAAAACTATCTATCAAGAAACACAAATTGTTTTTTTTAATCATTGAGATTTTATTTAAATTGAATAATTAAATTAAAGTTCATATTTCTTTGAGTTTATATATGCAATTTTTTGACGGTATAAAAAGTGATTTATTATATCTATAAAAAGTGATCCTAAGACTTATGAACATCTTCTTTTATATATACATACGCACATGTGTATGCGTGCATAATGATCTCTTAAACTTTATTTAACTTATTTTTGCTTTTTAGATCTTGATTGGTCACGTGAAGCATACTTGAAGGTTTCAATTCTTGTTTCCTGCAGGTTAGTATATGCGTAGTTTTAATTCTAAATTTCATTTATTTATAGAAATTCTTACAGCTTTCTTAATTATAAACCAAGGTGGGTTATGTATATTTGCATGTGTTACGGACCGGCCCAAAAGCCTCCAAGCCCAAGGCGAGGCCCAAGCAGAGCCAGAAGGCATGATCTTCTAATCATGGCAGGAGATCCGAAGATCTCGGCCGGATCCGCCTCTATCATATCGGCTCCCCGAGATACCCGCCCCATTGATGGCACGTCCCCATTAATGGCATATCTCGGGTATCCGCCCCATTAATGGCACGTCCCATTAATGGGGTATCATCCAATATCCGCCCCATTAATGGCACACCATTAATGACGTGCCCGGATATCGCACCGGGCCCCATAAATACGGAGGGCGGGTAACAAGGTGCACACACTCTAAACCTAGACTATTTACCTACGGTCTCTCCACACACAAAGCACCCCTTTGTGCGTGTACGGTGATCCCACGCTTTTTATCTCCTTCATAGATATCCAGTGTACGGTGATCCCACGCTCTCTGGTTATCTCCTTCTATAATTTGATAGAAAATACCTAGTCCTTTATCTAGAAAGTTACTTTCTTATTAATTTATGTCACAAGATCATTTTTTTAGGTTTTTTTACCAATGGTTTAGGTAAGGCTGTTAAATCTGGTTTGAATGATAGTGAAATTGTTTTTGAACTAGTCCCTGATTTTTTTATACAAAGTCCCATAATCTTGTGTAATGTTTGTTATTTAAGATTTAAATTATTTTATATACATGATCGTAATTTTTGAAATGAAAATTTTGTCTACTGTATTATATTTATGTAAATCTTCTTCAACATATATTCATATTTTAAGATACTAGATGGAATGGGGAAAAAATGTTTTCGATATAGTTTTCGCATATCCACAATTTTCTATATTGATTGAAATAATTGACTGAAGTATTTTTCAATTGCGTCAGCACCTTAAAATATTTTTTGGTTCTAGAGCACCAAAGTACAAAAAATACTTTAGGGTACTGGACATACATAAAAATAGTTTAAGTTGTTCAATGTACCACAAAATACTCTAGGGTATTAGATGCACTTGAGAAAATACTTCATGGTCTTGGATGCACCTTGACCCTAAATTAAATTATAAATACAATAATTAATTTTGTATTTTTACTTTTTTCGGATGAGTTTAAATTTTTCAACTCTACCAAATGCTGATGCAGACTATACCTAAATCATAATAAATTTCTCATTGACCAAAAGGCTATCATAATAAGTTGCTTAATATCTTATTTTGTTCCTATCACATTTTATAGTTCTTGATTTTTATCTCAAGCACACGAGGTAGTGAGAAAGGTACTTCCTGCCAACAAGGGATTAATAATATAGACACAGCCTTATCAAGGGGTTGTTACAGAGAAAATATTAATAATCAAATTAATTGTTGCTAATTATGCCAATACCCCCTCCACTATCACCACACTAGCTAGCTAGTTACTGCTTGTTCTCTCTTCAATTTCTGTGCTCCTCTCGGGTTCTTGCTTTTTCCCTTCTCTCTTCATATATATCAAATACATGGCTGTTGCAGTAGGTATAGAAATCTGATAGGTAAGAATTTATACTTATGATATTTATGAATTGCATCTTCTTGTGTGTGTAACTGTGTATCTTAAACTTTCTATAACTTATTTTTATTTCTTAGATCTTGGGTTGGTCACGCGAAGCATTTTTGAAGATTTTGATTCCCTTTCAGGTTAGTATATGAACAGTATTGTCAATATTAGTTATTAATGGAAACTTTTACAGCTTTCTTGAATTATGAACCAAAGGTGAGTTATGTATATTTATATGGAGGAGTTTACACTTTTCATGTTGTATGAGAAGAAGAAGCTTCCTACACACACATGAAATGGTGGAACCCACATCTTTTTAACAAAATAAAAAATAAAAAACTCAAGCACAGAAATTAAAGTAACTATAACATGAAGATACACTTCCCCTACAACATGAGAATTGTATTTCCCTTATATGGAGTATAAAATTAACTATATTTTCTGTAATTTTTTTAGCAATGTAGCGCTTTATTTTTTCTGTAATAATATTGATATTGATGTGGGTCTAGCCTCCTACATCTAATAAGTTTTTTTTTATTAATTTTTTTCATTGTAAAAACCATAATTACTTGCATGTTTTTAGATTTTTTTATTGATGGTTTAGATAAGGCTGTAAAAATCACATGTAAAAGAATTTATCAGAAAACCTAGATTGGTTTATTTAATTATTGAGATTTCATTTAAATTGAATAAGTAAAGAGTATGTTTCTTTGAGATTATAAAATAAATTTATCGACTGTATAAAAAGTGATTAATCATATTTATAAAAAAGTAGAAGTTATTTCAGATTTATTACGAACATAGAAAGTATTATTTATTTTAAAGTGCTTCTCAAAATAATTAGAACGTATTGAATTATTGATTATAAAAAAAAAAAAAGAACTTATTTAAATAAGTTGTTTTGTTTTTTATATAATTTTTAAAAGTTTAAACAAACATCCAAGGAATTTTTAAAGGTACTTTTTTTTGGGAAAAATAACCACTTCTCGTAAAATAATTAAAATGGGAAGTCCTAGATGTATCTTCTTTAATTTCTTCATCTATTGGTATTCTTCCTCAATTAGCTGTCTTCTTTGTCCAAAAAAAATTAGCTGTCTTCTACACCTTTTTTCTTAAGCCATGATTGGCCTTTTCTATATTTTTATATTTAATCACCCAAACATTTTCATTTAAATTGTTTTATATACGACACTAACACACCTACTTGTGAATATTGTGACTCTTTTTATACCTATACATGCTTATATATAAATTGCTATTGATGTGGTTTTGGTTAGGATGATGGCTATAGTTGATTTTATTAGGATAAATATGCATATTTTATACATACACATTGACTTACTTGATTGACTACTACAGAAAACACTTTTAACGTCCGTTTTTAGGATTGTTAGATAACTATTTTTAGGGGGTAGTATATGTGAGTGACGTTGAAAAGTATTAACACAGACAACTGATTTTAATACGGTCTTTGTTATTCATCATAAAACGATCTGTTGTTGACAGACCAGTTGTCTATGTTGATACTTTTCAATGACTGGTTTATAAATAAAATTAGTATGTTGTTCTATATTTCCGTTTATTTGTAAAAAATGATCACTTACAATGACTGATTTATAAGGAACATTTGTTGTAGGTATACCATTAAAAACGTCTTTTGTGTCTAAGGACTGGTTGTTTTCTAACAGTCATTGTAAGTTGACCATTACAACGACTATTTTTTATAAACCAGTCATCTATATTTATATTTTTTTTTTTTAAAAAAAAGACCATTTACAATGACTGGTTTATGAGTAAGTCATTGTATGTGACAATTACAACGACCAATTTTATTAAAACCGATCGTCTATCTATATATATATATATATTCAAATGATATTCGTTTTTTCTCTATATCCTTTTTTTAGATACAAAACCAGAACAAATAATAAAAAACTTGAGTAACAAACAACCAATTCCCAAACAAGAAAACCAAGTGACATACATTATAACACCTTGCATATAGGGAAAATTATAATAAAGGACCTAAGAAAAATAATATTTATTAAGAAGGACTATAAAAAGTGGTAATTATTTTGAGGGACCAAAAATTAAAACACTAAAATAGAAAGACTAAATTGCCCTTAATCAGATTTTCTATATTATCTCTAATTAAATCAGAATCTGATTGATTTTTTTTTTGTTGATACGTAGAATCTGATTGATTGAAAATAATAAATGGCAAGTTTCAATATGGGTCTTCCTATGCCGCTGATCAATATGACCCTATTACTCCTGGTGAAAGGGATGCAAGTGCTGTAAATTCGCGAGTTTCGAACCGCGTGGAGTTGTTGGAGAAGGGGAGGGAATTGCGGGCTTTGAGTCTCTTGCGGTAATAATAATTTATTACTTTTGTGATTTAGTTAGGGGAGGGAATTGCAGGCTCTGAGTCTCTTTTGCAGGAATTGCAAGGTCTTTCTGAAACTCTGCAAATTTACAGCACTTGCATCCCTTTCAACAGGAGTAACATGGTCATATTGATCGGCGGCATAGGAAGGCCCATACCGAAACTTTCCATTTATTATTTTCAATCAATCGATTCTACGTATCAAAAAAAAAAACAATCGGATTCTCGATTTAATTAGAGATGATATAGAAAATCGATTAAGGGCAATTTAGTCTTTCTATTTTAGTGTTTTAATTTTTGGTCCTTCAAAATAATTACCACTTTTATGGTCCTTCTTAATAAATATTATTTTTCTTAAGTCCTTTATTATAATTTTCCCTTGCATATATACAAAAGTTATTTAGTGTGCACAAGTTAATAAGTTAACATAATCAAGTGTTTCTAAACATTACACTATGTAAAAAATAAAAATAAATAAATAAATTATCCATATCTACACATCTTCTATATGTTGTAGATGTCTCGCCGAAAGGTTTCTTACTATATTAATGTCTTCCCTAGTGTAGGGTTCCTCTTAACAAAAAATCTGTGGGAAATTGTAGAACAAGTTTAACATAAATCAATAAAATAACTACCAATTCACTTACAAGAAGAAAAATGAAAAATCATTTGAGAATGAAGAAATGATCACCTTGTCAAACTCTGAATTAACTCCACTAATGATGATGTTATACATATTTAGTATAACGTAGTACTCACACTCAGTTTTCCCAGTTGGAAAGGGCACTATACATCAAAAGAAAATGATAAAAATGAATTAAGGAAATTATAAAGTGATTGTCAATTAAAGAACTTGAATTTAAACAACTTACTTTGTGCCGGAACCACTTCATGGTAGTAACTTTATGTTTGCCCCTCCCACCTAGGATAGAATATATGTTCATCGTGCTATCATTAGAATGAAAACTAGAAGACATTAAAACAATTTGTTAAAGTAAAAAACTAATGATTTACAAACAACTTAACTTACATTTCTAAAATGGATTTGATCTCTTTGCTCGCGCTAGATCCAATGAATCAAACCGATAAATGTGGTTGATAACTATAATAACATATATAGATTAAAATGAGGTTAGCTAACATAATACTTCGTAACTTAACATACTAAGTATGCCTTAAATAGGTTTAAAAAAAGGTACTTGCCCGTCAACAATTGGTGCCAGATAATATGACAACTGACTCTCTCCCATACAATACCCCACATAGGTCATCTGCTCTGCCATAGTGTTCCCAGACTTTGCCGTACGCCCAGGACATAAGAATCAATACTTCATGTATGTTTGGTGTTTAACACACATTTTGTAGAAGCAACTACCGTGCAATTAAAATGAGAAATGACTTGGTGAATATAGAATAATAAAAATCATTACATTAATTAATATCTCCTCCAGTAAGAAGAACTCTCATATTTATGGCATCAATAGCATAGGCAAACGAGTATGGTTTACCCACAATCCCATTCGGCATATGCAAGTCAAACCTTCTTAATTTGTTTGTGGGTATCGTGGAGTCAAGCCAAGAAGCCAAACTTTTCCACTTATTCTTAATCCTAGCAACACATAAATTAAAGATTGTAAGTAAGATATCAAAAAAACTTGAAGTAATTAATAGTAAGGTGTTTCCTACCATTCGAGGAGGAGTCACAGTTTGAACTAGATGTTGAGGCCAAAGGATGCAAAATCCTTTTGCTTGACCAAGTAAGGCAACCTCATAATCGAGGAAAGGGATGTCTACACCTTCCTCCCCTTGTTAAACACTTGTAATGTAGACCCCACATTGATCGTCCCGAATTTGCTGACTATGGTAGGTGGTTGCCTATGTGTATACAACAACATCGGCAACAATACACACCACTGGGACATCCAACCAAAGAGTGCAAGGTTCTCCAACATCTAGTGGAGGAGTAGGGTCACCAAGTCATACCTCTAGGGGATCTTTAACTACCTTTGGTGCTAGGAAAGGATGGGGATTCCTGAGATCTATGTGACGATTGCATCCTGGCTCGGAAGCTAGACACAAGAGATTTCATTTCACCCCTAGCTCATTCAATAATACTACTTGGAGTTTAAGGCGAAGTTACGACTCAAGCTCATCTTTGACTTCCTCTCAAATTGAGGCATGAACTTCTTCTCAAACTAAGGCACGAACTTCCTATCAAACTTAGTCACAAACTTCCTCTTGAAGTGAGGCACTAACTTCCTCTTGAACATTAGCCACAAGCTCTTTACTAGGTTCACCTTGTCAGAATGTGAGGAAGTCTGTCCAAAATATCTTGAGAGACCGACTCCCCTAGGCTCCCCCTAACTTGACTAGGGTGATCTGGCTTCCCAAGCACTGTGGCTAAGATGTCCATCCTTCCAGTTGGTGTAAAGGAACCTTCCTGACTCTTCTGCTTAAGTTCATTCTGTAGCATAGAGTTGAGGAATATAAATTAATTGTATAATCTTTACGGAAATTGAAATACACTTAAATTTTAACTTTATATGAACTACTCACAATTTTTGCAGTGATCTCTTCGATGACCTGATTTACGAATTTTCCTCCCTTCATCCTCCCTTCCTTCCATTTTCTGTGACGTGGGGGTGGAGGCAGTGCCTGCACGACAATACTAGGATCTGATTATGTTCATTCCTCCATTTTTTTTGTACAAATCAAGTGGTATGATCTTCTTTTCAAGCTTCCGATAACCCGCACAAGACATAGTATGATCATAGACATTTTTTGCCCGCCTCTCTTGATTGGCTTGACTTAATTCCTATGAACATAGAATAAAGAAAACCGAGTTAGTGATGGATAATAAATTGAAATAAAATGTATTATACTATGATTAATAGCTTACACCTGAAATTTGGGAACCTACCGTAATGCCACGAACAATCTCTTGTCTTCTGGAGGAATAAAAGCATAATCAACACAAGGATCTTGATCTCTCTTAGGCCTTCGGATGTACTGGCGTGTGAGATTATACTTGAAGTCTTTCCATTGCTAACAAACTTCCCCCATCCAATGCTTGTACATCTACTTTGTGTTGGGGACATCGTATGTTTGCTACAAAGAAAAACATAACACGGTTAGATATTTACCAAAAGAAATTGAGATAGAAAGCTATATATTAAAAGTTATTCCCAAATCAGGACTTCGTGTCCTTTGGAACTTCCTTCCAATTGGGCCATTTAATGCCAACTTTGCTTCGGGTCAAATAGCCAATATAGCTAATGAACCTATTTTCCTATGGCCCAATTGGATTCATTCAGCATCGAAGTCGACATGCACTTGCTCCCGTTGATTCTCATCACGTGCAACCAATGGATTTAACTTGGTCCTTCCTCTAGCCTTTTTCCTAACAGGTGAAGAACCTGAGTTCCCCGCATCACTGTTCCTCTCTTCTGAGGCAGTCATGTTCCTACGAAAAATTTGAGGCTAGATAGGACAAAATTGGATAGTATAAGTAAATAACTTGCAATTAAATGAAAGAAATAAAAAAAAATTGGATAGGATAAATTGCAATTAAATGAAAGAAATAAACAAACTAAAATGTTAGAAAATCACACGGTCCTATTTTATTCCTTAAAATATTTATGTGATTTCCCATATTCCTTCACAATGATTATTTCTAACTGCATAGCCTTCATCATCTACGAATTCTTCTTCTTTTGCTATAGCTGGATTTGTAGTGAAAGGTGGTGCGTCGTCAAGATTCAAAGTTGAATCACCATCCTTATGTTTTTTACTTTGGGGTACAATGGAAAATTTTTTATTCTTAGGATCGGTGACATAAAACCATGGTTCTGAAACCCGAACCGGACCAGCCAGTTCAGACCGGAAACCGGCGAACCGACCAGAAAATCGATCCGAGTTAGGCATAGAACCGGGGTCCCGAGTTGACCCCGGTTAACTCGGTCAACTCGGCCTAAACCGGCCGAGTTGACCGAGCTAGAGTCGTTCTTTAAAAAAAAATCGCCCGCCGAAACTCCGACGGCGAGGAAAGAGGAGGGAGAAGAAAGAGAGAGATCTCGAAAAGCCACCAAGATCTCGGAGATCGAAGGAGAAGAAAGGGGGTGGAGAAAGCCGAAGAAACTAACAAGGCGACGACGGAGGCAAGGAAGGAGAAAATGGCGCAATTTAGACACATCCGGTCATGTTGCTTTGTCGAAGAAGAAGGTCATGGTTTCGTCTTTTCAAGCTCTCTCTCACTCATTTACCAAAGATTTAGCGGTGAAGGCCATTTCCCATTTCTCAAAGAAAGAGAGAAAGTGATTCAAAAACGAGGAGGGAGCTGGGGAAGACTTCTGCAAAAGAAAGAGAAACATGATACATGGAGGGATGGAGATAAACTGATAAAGCCATAAAGGTGTCGAACTAATTTTGTGGTTGGGAGTTGTTGAGGAAAAGGTGGATTGGGAAGTGAAGTGGTGGGTCCCGCGCATGTGATGTGATGCGATGTGTGTAAGAGAAGGCAAGGTCAATCCCTCTAGCTATATTTCTGAGCAAAAAAAAATCACTCTAGCTATTCTCTAACATTTCTACAAAATTTATTTTCCTTCCTTTTCTTTTTATTATTTATATTATATGACCGGTTTGACCCGGTCCCACCCCACCGACCCTTGACCCGATACCTAGACCGGTTCAATGACCGGTCCAAGTTTCAAAACCTTGCATAAAACACTTGTTTTGCTTGACTAGCTAGAATAAAAGGCTCATCTTTATAATCTATGAAGATCAACTAAGGTAAATCTAAATCGATCTATTCACACAGTATTATTGTTCAGCCACTGACATTTGAATAAAGGGACTCTCAACTCGGTGTAGTTGATGTACAATATGTCTTCGATAACCCCATAATAGGTCATGGTTGCTACCACGGGGTTTTTATCTTTTGAACTAGAAAAATGCATTGATTTAGCTACTATTTTGCTTAATGCTTCTATCATCCTGGGCTTTTGTGTACAAAGAATACTTGTTTATATCATAACCGCTCCAAGTGACTTTTTTCAAAAGAAGGCCCTCAAGCTAACTATTTGATTGTCTCAAACACACGAGTCTCGTGTGAAACCCTTTCCTTGAACCACTTTATAAATATCTTGTTTTGCTCATTACCTATCTGCATGTCATTTTTTCTTGGATAGATATGCTTTAAGCTCTTTCTTGTTCAATCTAAGTATGACTAAACTTCTTCCATATTATTCAAGATATACAAGTATGCTTGCAACAACTCTTCACGACACATACTCTTCACTCTAAGCCCTCGTGTTTCTTGACTTCTACCCTTTTCATTACTAGAGTGAGCCTTCGACGCTGACAGATATTCTTTGCAAAAGTGTATAGCCTCTTCAACCACATATCTCTCAACAATTGAGGCTTCAGGTCGATAAGGATTTTTAGAATACCCTTATAAGATCTTCATATATCACTCAAAACGGTACATCTACTTTAGATAAACTGGGCCACATAGTCTTATCTCTCTTACCAAATGACCTATCAAATGCACCATTATATCAAAAAAAATGTAGGAGGAAAATGCATCTCTAGTTGAGATAGAATGATATAACCCTGCTTTTCCAATTCGTCTAACTTTTCAATCTCAACAACTTTGCTACAAATAGAATTAAATAAAAGATACAACCTTGTTATCGTGCTTCACATCGTCTTTCATAATGCCTCTAATAGCTATTGGTAAAAGTTGTTGCATCAGTATGTGGTAGTCATAGGACTTCATTCCTACTAACTTCAAATCTTTCATTTAGACAAGCCTTCTCACATTAGATGAATACCCTTGTGGCACCTGCCATCAAAACATCCACACATAATTTTTTTCTCCGCTTTTGACAATGTATGCACTGTTGGCTCTAGATATGCTATTTTACCATCATCTCTTAGTTATGGATGTAGCCGTTCTCTTATTCCCATTTCAACCAAGTCTAGTGTTGCAGTAATTCTACCTCTAGTTTTCCCTGGTATGTGCAAAAGCGTACCAAGAAGGCTATTACTTACATTTTTCTCCACATGCATCACATCAATATAGTGTCTCACATTGTCAATATGGAAGATCAAAGAAAATTGACCTCTTCTTCCATATGTTCTTCTCACTCATAGTCCTCTAATTCGTACCGAATGTGACATTGATTTTTTCCACCCGACTATAAACCTTTTCTCCAATTAGTGGATTTGGAGCCATTCTATTCTCCAGCAAATCGTTAAAACTCTTTTTTAGCTTATAGTACGTGTGGAATCGAGGAAGAAATTGCCTATGACCAAGGTAAACCTTTTTCTTCCATGCTTAAGTTGATCGAAGTGTGTGCCTACTTCAGATATCGGACATGCTTTATGCCCCTTAACTATACCCTGACAAGTTTCCTTATGCAGGAAAATCGTTTATCATAGTCAAAATCATTGCACGTGGCCTAAAAGATTAATGCTTATATGCATCAAAGACATCTACGCCATCCTCCCACAAGTTCTTTAAGTCATCCACCAAAGGTACCAAGTAGACATCAATATCGTTTCCTGACTGTTTTGGTCCCGAAATCATCATAGAAAGCATCATATGCTTGTGTTTGGTATACAACCAGGGAGGTAAGTTGTAAATCACTAGGAGAACCGGTCATGCACTATGTGTACTACTAAGAGTACCGTAAGGATCGATTCTATCTGTGCAAAGCCCAAGCCGAAGGTTTCTTAGCTCACTACCAAACCCAAGAAACATTTCATCTATGTTCTTCCATTAAGGGAGTCAGCTGGGTGCCGAATGTCTTCTCCATTACATATTCTCTCATCAACAAGTCATCTCAACTTCTTTGCTTCTTTCGATTTGCATACATTCTCTTAAACCGCGGTATAATTGGAAGATGCCACAAAATCTTTAAAGGTTGCCTTTTACTTGTCTGATCCCCATAACACCATCTTTCTTCACTATGTATCGTGAAGTTTTATATTTAGGACACTTACTTAGTCCTTCATACTCGTTTTTGTATAAGACGCAGTCATTAGGGCAACATGTATTTTTTTAAACTCCATTCCTATCGCAGACAATATTTTCTTGGCCTCATACATATGATTTGGAAGTACATTATCTTGTGGAAACATATCACAAAACAATTCAAGTAACAATGTGAAACTATTGTCAGTCTACCCATAAGTTGCCTTTAAGTTAACCAAATGCAAAATACCTGACAAGTGTGTATACTTAGTACACCCAAGGTACAAAGGTGTCTCGACATCACTCCGCACATTGTCATATACACGCGATTGTGCAGAAGATTCTACCTCAACATCATGAATCATTTTCTCCATTCTATCATCATCTACGACATTTACAACTTCCCTCTCGCGGAACGCACAGGCAGTTACTTCCTCACCATGCTTTATCCACCTTGTGTACCAAAGATTTATTACATCACAAAGTAAGTGATCTCTTATATCATCTACATCCCATCGACTCTCATTTAAAAAGTTGACACAAGGACAAAAATACTTCCCATTTTTACTAGGCGCATTCATTTTAGCAAATTCAATAAATGCTTCCACCCCATTCTTATATTCTTCACTAGTTCTCAATGCATTCATTCAACCATGATCCATTGTATTATCACCTAATCCAAATTCAACAGTACTCAAACTTGGACCAATTGTCATTATATATGGGGTATTGTCATTATATTTGCTACCTATTGAAATCTTTTGAGAAAAATAGACCTTTAACCCTATTTATAAAGTTCCAACAAGGTGATTTATTTACCAATATAATAATGGTAACATAAAAAAGGTATGTTAATTTGGAACCATGTGTGCCCAAGAGTAACACTACTCTTTTGACTCTTGACTATGCAAGAGTAACACTACTCTTTTGACTCTTGACTATGGTTTGATTTTGTTATATGAACACAAGTTTTAATTAAAGGAGATTCAAATCTCAAAATACTAGCTACTGAAAGGAAAAATCCCTAAAATTTATGAATCACTCTTTTGAACAAAACTATTCAACAATTCTACAATCATCATCTGTATACAGACAAGCCCATCACTTTCACTCTGCATCAATATGAATCTGAACTATATAACACATCATATAGGCAGAAGTCCACTGGATAAACATTCATAATTCACAGCATCTGAAAAGTGATGGGCTTGTCTGAATCTGGACGATATAAGCATGTATCTATTTCAATTTGAACTATATAACACTTTATATATAAGCCCATCACTCTCACTCCATAGCAACTGATTGACTAATATGAAAACTTTGCCTTATATCATGACCAAGACTATTTCTTCAAATAAGTCTTATATTAAGAACTAGAGTACAACTGTGGTACAAAAATCATCCAGGAACCAAAATAATTTGGTCACCCAAACGGCCAATAGTCAACTTAAAGCACGTTTAGGCCTTTGTTCAATATCAAAGCAGACTTAGGTAGAAAGTGAGTCAATGATTCGGCTGTTTAAAAAAAAAATAAGCAACATTATCGAGTATTATAGAAGAATAAAAGAAATAAAACTAAAATGCAACATATTAAGTTTTGTTAAGAAAGCAAGTTCTTACCTTTTTTAAGACAACTCTGGTCGAGAGTAGAGGAAAGGAGGGGAATGTTCGCTGAGAAGCCGATGGCACGAGAGAAGACGAATGCTTTGGCAAAGAGCTTGTAGGCTGAGTCAAAGAATGAGAAAGAAACAGAGTGAAAGAAAGGGTTGAAGAGACGGAGAAATCGATTGGAAGAGAAATGAAGCAGAAACTGGGTATAGAAAGAGAGAAATGGCGTGAAGCGATGGAGAAATCAATTGAAGAGGGTTTCAAGCTTTCTAGGCTTACACTGAGTGAGGGAAAGAGAGAGACAGAGAGAAACTTTTTAGGTTTACATTGAGCGAGGGAAAGAGAGAGACAGAGAAATTGTGAAAAGAAAGAGAAAAATGACATAAGTTAAAAATGAAAATGGAACGTGTGAGGATATGAAAGGATATGGAATACCACGTCTGGTTTTCAAAAGCCAATAGTTGAAACTAAAAATTCAATTACTTGTTTTTTAAAACCAATTGTTGAAACTAAAAAAGACAAGAAAATGGAAGGCGTGAGGATTTGAAAAGATATGGAATACAATGATTAGTTTTTTAAAACTAGTCGTGGAAACTAAAAAAGACGGAAAAAAAAAAAAAAAAAAAGACGCGGGTCTAGCTTGGTTCGAACCCTTGATCATAGGGTTACTTGGCAAAGGCTTACGCCAACTGCACTAAGACACTAGCTATGTTGAAATTTTCCACAACTGTTTTTTATTAAATAGACGTAGTATCCCAAATAAAAAAATGAGTTTCAATGACTGGTTTAATAAAAACAGTCGTTGAATTGAAAATTTTAATGATTGTTTTTAGCAACCAGTTGTTTTAACTAAAAAAATATTATTTTTTTGAATTTATGGGCTTAAATATCTATAACTATTTTTAGGAACAGTCGTTCAATGTAAATGTACAATGACTGTTTTTAAACACTGGTCATTTAATGTTAAGACAAAATTTCAAAAATGTTACCGCCTCTTTTTCTACTTCTATTTTCAACTAATGGACGTTAATTGGCATCGTTAAACTTACTTTTTCTAGTAGTGTGTCATTCTTGTATAATCTTCCCAATCTTCCATGGAACCTAGTTCTAAGTTGCTTAACCAATGGTCTATAAGACTATAACTATAAGCAATTCCCTTCTTTCTAATCACTACAATGATACAACTAATTTCATATTAATTAGCAAAATAATCGTTGTTGAACAACTAACAATAAATCATGCATGAAACTTCAAACGACTTCCCAATCTTCAATTGCGCCTCTAAGCCCTTGAGAAATGCTCCCTAATGTCTCTGCAGTATAGTCCCACCATGTTGAAGGTTGTGGCTAATCTGTCTGATTGTGTTTTCCTTTTACATCTTCCTTTTTCTTTCTCCAAATCTTTTCATACTTTGTGACGGTTCTCTAAAATTTAAATGTCACTAATTAAAGATAAAATAAATTACTTATGAACAATAGTAAATAAATAATAATTCAACAATTAGAGTACATGACTCCCTAATTAGATGTTAAAATCAACCTAAATCTATAGAAAGTGGAGAGTTATCAGTATTCTCACAGAGTTCAAATCCATATGATTTATTATAACTTTGAATAGTATCGTGACTCTTTATATATACCCACATATATGCTTATATATAAACTGTTACCTATATGATTTTGATCAGATCATTGCTGCATTTGATTTTAAGATGATTATGCATCCATTTAAATATTTTATACACACACTTATTTACTTGGTTGAAGTATAGGGAGATGTCATTCTTGCATGAACTTTTCCTACTATTGAAGAGAAATCCAATAATTTATCACTCGTTATGAATTTTAATAAACGAACCATGAATACGGTTTTGATTAGTATATTGTAATCTTAAATCATAGGTGGCAAGTACCTTGATATGCCGATATAGTTGATTTTGTCACCATAATCCCATTTAAGTTAGATGGCGGTTGTGTTGGACATTTGTACCGGCATTACAACAACGCTCATCCAAGAGACAATACTTAAAGCATGGATGGAGATTCGATACCTACGCAAGTACAAGAGTTATGTTAAAGACTTCAAAACCGAGCGAGGAAAGTTATCTGCTACACTAGATAATGTAAATTTACAAATAGATGAAGCCAAGAAAAGAAATAAGACTCTAGTTTACCCTACAGTTGAAGATTGGTGTGAAAGAGCTAATGAAGTTTTACAACAAGACACTAAAACAACCAAATTCTTTGGCTTGTGTAATTGCTTCTTACTAATTGCACAAGCCAAGGAGTTGGACAGTTCGACGAAAGAGCTAATCCCAAATTTGATCGCTGAAGTTGATAAATTTCATGCATTTGCACAAGCAGCTGGAGTGCCAGGCTTGGAGTATTATCCACAAGAATTCATGTCCTTTGAGAGTAGAAAGGCAAAGTTCAATATACTTAAGGAGGCATTAGAAGATGACAACAACCACATGATAGGGTTGCAAGGGCTAGGAGGAACGGGGAAATCCACAATGGCGATAGAAGTTGGGAAACATGTTGAAAAATCAAAAAATCCCTTTGATAGAGTCATCTTCACTACTGTTTCTACCCCTATTGATGAAAAAGGGATTCGAGATGACATTGCAAGACAATTGGAATTGCAGTTAGAGGAAGAAAAGCTATTAAGTCATGCGCAACAAATATGGATCAGGATTGCTCACGCGGGAAAAGTGCTCATAATACTTGACGATGTCTGGGAAGAGCTCAATCTTAACAATATAGGGATTCAACATGGTATCCATAACAAGGGTCGTTGTTGTGTTCTGCTAACCACACGTTCTTTGGATGTTTGTGCGACAATGGGATGTCAAAATACTCTTAAATTAGATGTCTTGCCTATGGAAGATGCATTGAATCTTTTCTTGTCTCATGCCACTGCAAGTGTGAATGATTGTCCTAATGATCTGAAACAAGTTGCACAAGATATTGTGAACGAATGTGGAGGATTGCCGGTTATGATTGTAGCAGTGGAAAAAGCCTTAAGAAGTTGGCCTACACAACAATGGCAAGAAGCTTTGACAGTATTGAAATACCCCATGTCATCAAGACATGGCATTGTGGATGAATATAAAAGAAAGTATTATAACTCCTTGAGATTTAGCTATGACTATCTAAAAGGTAAAGATGCCCAAGTTATCTTCCTATTGTGTTCTGTCTTTCCAAAAGCTTATGAAATACCCATAGAGCTTTTAGGTAGAATTACCATAGGTTTGGGGCTTTTTGGAGAAGTTGATCACTACCACAAAACAAGAAGTCATGTGCATGAAATTAAAAACAAACTCCTAAATTCTTCTTTATTGTTAAATGCTGGTGAAGAATATGTAAAGATGCATGATGTGATCCGCGAAATTGCATTAGAGGAGATAGATAATGAAAAGATACAAGTGATCATGGATTCTAAGACAAAATTGAAGGAGAGTGTGAAATATTCATCTTGGATCATAGATGGCTTTTCAAATTGTTTTGATGAAAGCAAGCTCGAGATTCTCTTAATATGGATAATTGCAAATGAATATTCTTTGGAAGTTCCAAAGACAGTCTTTGAAGGGATGAAGAGTCTAAGAGTTTTGCTTTTGCATTCTAAAATTGAGTTTGGTAGAACTTTAGCTCCATCACTACCAAAATCAATTCAATCACTACAAGATATCCGAACTCTATCTCTCACAAATTGGGAGTTAGGTAATATAGCTGTGTTGATCAATAACTTACAAAAGCTTGAGTCTCTTGAATTGACTAATTGTTCAATTTTTGAATTGCCAAATGAAATTACTGCGCTAAATAAATTGCGATTTTTGTGCATGATACGTTGTTCACTTGAAGAAAATAATCCATTTGATGTGATTGCAAGATGCACGAAACTCGAAGAAGTCTATTATGTCTCAAATGATGTTCCTAATATCCCTATTGATGCAGAGGTTCCTCAAATTACATCCCTCCCTAAATATCAAATATACCATATAGATGGCAGCAACTTCTCTGCCTTCGATTCTTTTCATTTGGAAACTTCAATAAAAAGAAGTTTCAAGCCAGCCAAGTTACAAAGAATCTTCTCTAAAGAGATAATTAAATCCTTGGCAACAAGAGCAGAGATTTTGATGTTAGAAGGAGATAATGAAACAGGGTGGAACAATCTCATTCCTGGCATGGTTTCAATTGAAGATGGAGCTATGGAAGACTTAATCAATCTTTCTTTGATTTCTTGGTCTGAGATGAAGTGTTTGATCCATACTGAGCATTTTCAACTTATATCTAGAGTGACTATCTTCTCCAAGTTAGCTGAACTACACGTTGTTGAGGTGGGGGTAAGAGAATTATGTTGCGGTCCTTATCCTGATGGTTTTCTCAAGCAACTAGAGAAGCTAGAGTTAAGGCATTGTGTTATGTTGGAAAGCACATTATTAAAGGCAAAGCTAGATTTAGGCAACCTCAAGTCCATAAAAATAGTGGATTGTTCAATGACGTATCTTTTTCATCCATCTACTGCTCAAACTCTAAGACAGCTAGAAACGTTGAGGATTGCAAAATGTTTGAAGTTAAAATACATAATATGGGATGAGAGATCACCAGTCGAAGAGAAAGTGGATGATAAGGATCATAATCCAATGAGTGATGACTCTATATTTCCAAAATTGAAACTCCTTAGTATTAAAGAGTGTGGAGATTTGGAATTCATATTGCCAATTTGTTTTTGTGAAGACCTCCCTCTACTAGAGAGTGTGAAGATTTTTGAATGTGATCATCTGAGATATATGTTTGGGCAATATCTACAAGAGGGACGTTTGCATCAAATGCAAAAAGAAACCACACTCCCTTCATTGAAAGTAATGTCTATTAAAAATGTTCCATTGTTTGTCAACATATACCCAGAATGTTATCTCCCACAAAAATCAGCAACAAATATAAGTATTGGGCCAAAGGAAAAAGACAAGAGTGCAAGTTGCAATATCTCTTGGGGTCCTTTGTGTTGTTTTCTGCCAAAAGCAAAAGCTACAAATACAAATGAGCCATCTACATCCAAGACTGCTCAACCGGACCACACTACCTCACAGGTACATGCTTTTGTGTGTGTGTATTTATATATAATACTCCTTCGTATTTTTTATTAATGCCACATATATATGTTTCTTTGTATAGAGAAATACTATAATAGAGTTCACTTTTAAAAAAAAAAATAAAAAATAACTGAGTGAGTGACCATTACTTTTAAAAATTCTGTTCATCAAATTGGTAATAATAATGTTTAGGCTGAAACATAATTTAATAAAAACCGCAACATATGAGTCATATACACATTACCCCCTATCGCATTTCAAATTTTGAAATTAGCATCCCTGCACAATCTTTTTACATAGTTTGATGAAGGGTCAAAATGTAATTTTATCTACCGTCATTAGCTTACCATAACAAATAAAAAAGCCATTTTGCAGGATCCACCCCTAATAATCACAAATCCAAAATGGCATGTATCCTTAAATAGTCAGTTTGCTCATTGTCTTCTTTCAAAAAATAATAATAATTCATTTTGTCTACTTTAGGCTCAATATAGAGTTCTCTTTCGAAAAATCCAAGTTAGCAGTAACACTAAAAATTTTAGTTCTACCATAGAGGCACTATCGGCATGCTATAGAAAAAACAGGCGAAATCCAAGTCATAATAAACAAGTTTTAACTTGTATATAATGTGATTTTTATTATATGCCACAAGTTTAGCTTTTATTACTGACAAATAGATCTATATATAATATAAGGAGGGTTTTAAATTTCAAGGTATTCTTCTTCTCAAGGAAAGAACACTTTTGTAGGTTTAATTTCATTTGTTAAGAATGGCCACAAAAAAGATCATTTGTTAAGGAATTTCAGCTAGAGATATTGTAATTCAACCTCTGTTCTTAGTTCTATTTGCTGACGGTATTTTGCTGTTTTCTTTTTTGCCTGCTTTAACTGTTGAAGATTGGGCCTATAAGAGATATTATAAATCACTTTTTCACATCAAACTTACAAATGGCTTTTTTTGAACAGTTAGCTATAAAAAAATATTTAAATTCAGCTTCATTGTTTCATTGAATTGATTGAGAAGATTTTAGAATGTTGAAAATTCAAATTCCTAATATAATTTGCAATATAGTAGCTGAGATGTAAAAAAGATTTAAGTTAGATGAGATCACAGAAATAAAATTTCATGGATAATACTTTTTAAAAAAATAGAAATAAAATGTCTCCTCCCTCCCTCTTTCACACCCATTCTCCTATGGTGCTAGGACTCTAACAAGACCCCCAAAAAAAAAAAGATACAATTTAATATACATTTTTAATTTGTTCAAGATGATTCATATATTTGTTTGGGATGCAGGAGAAATATATTGGCAATATCACTCATGGAGTTTTCACACCACCATTATACCCATGCAATTTGAGAAAGATGAATATTGAAGATATGTCAAACTTCAAGTCATTGTTTTCTGTAACCATTGCCTCATCAATGTCACTATTAGAAGAATTGGTAGTCTCGGATTGTGATAAGCTGGAGCATATAGTAATAGAAGAGGTAGATGGTCATGATCATACGAATGCTAATTCTATCTTTCCCAACTTACGCACCATTGAAATCAAGGAATGTGACAACTTGGAATATGTATTTCCAGCTTCTTGTTCAAGAAATCTTGTGCACTTGGAATCTGTGCTTATCTCAGGAACTAGTCACTTGAAATATGTGTTTGGAAAATCTTATGGTGATGATAACTCACCTAACCAGAACCATAATACTGATCAGATTGATCTCTCAGCTCTCAACAAACTATGCCTTAAAGAATTACCATATATAGTTAGTATGTGCCCTAAAAACTATTACGTGAAAGCATTGTCTCTATACGATATCAATTTGAATGGATGTCTACAACTTCATATAAACTCTTTTATAGATTTATCAGTGGAGGTGCATAGAGGACAAGAGCAACTCTCAAGGAAAAAGGTAATTAATTATTTTTCTAATAGTTATTTTACGATTGATTGATATTTGATACTAACACACACGTGTGTGTGTATCCCCTATGATACAGGTAATAGGAATGCAGTTATGCAATTTGAAGCATCTTACTTTAGAATTCTTGGAGATGAAAACATTGTATGATCTTAGATTTCAAATAGCAAGTCCTGTGGATTCAAGTTTGGAAAGCCTGAGGTTGCAAGGCTTGAATATGTTAAGAAACATATGTGTTGGACCAAAACGTCTTCATCTGAGCTTTCAAAATCTTTTCAAGATAACAATCATTGATTGCCCTAAATTGAAATTTATCTTCTCTGCATCTATCTCGAGAAACCTGCCATATTTGAGACATCTATGTGTAATTGAATGTGGAGAGCTAGAGAGCATCATTCAGGATGACGATGAAGATTGTTGTTTCCCAAATCTCCGTTTTATTTTTGTGAGAAACTGCGAGAGTTTGAAATGTCTATTCTCTATCTCCACATGTGGTAGCCTTCCACAGCTCTCAGCATTGTATATAGATAATGCGCAAGAGCTTGAGCAAGTATTTGAAACGAAGCAGGGCACCACACAAGAGTTGGACATCAAGCATGTCTTCCCAAAGCTATTTCAGATATGCCTTGAAGATCTACCAAAACTTCATACTATCTGCCCTGCAATTGATTTCCAGACCGTCATTTTCCGCCACATAGGGAGTTGTCCCAATATCCCTTTAACTTCAACTGATAATAAGTTCCTTAAAAGTAAGCATCCAAATGGTTAATTAATTATTTACAATTGCTACATATGTACTTGATATGATTTTTCTTATGACCATATATATTTGGAATTGTTTTGTTTTGTTAGGTCATGGGAGCTACTGGTTGGAAAAATCTAAGAGGGGCAAAGGCAACATGGATGAATTTGATCTTTTGGAACAGGTTGTCAATGTAAGAACCAAAATAAAATGTTCCAATCAAATGAAAGAAAGAGCAAAAGGACCAAATACTTTTTTTTGGGTGCCTTCAAAAGGACACTGCTATTCACGATTCATATACCAAACTTAATTTTTCAAGTTCACTAAGAATTTCCCCCTTAACAATTTAATTTGCCACAAATTAATTCATTTAATTCACAAATTTTTTTACTTGGTCTTCTACAATTTAATATGTTTATTAATGAATGACTTCTACTAATTCCAATTTCTTTAATATATTCTATTATTGTTCAGCGGCAAAGAGAAATAGCAGAGAAGACCGTAAAGAGAGATCCGCCAACAGCCAAACAAAACAATGGCTCATCAAATGTATGTATAGCCATACATTGTTATAATCTATCACACATAAGAAGCCAATATATATATTTCTCTTTTACTTATGTTGATTGCTTCCAAATTTTGGAGCAATATCAATAAATTAAATCCACAACATTTTTAATTTCTTTGTGATCTCCTTTATGTTACAGACTAAGGAAATAGAAGAGGCAAGTGGTGAAGAAAGTCCAGAATTAGAAGCTGATGAAGGCAAGGATTCAGAACAAACCAACAAACATGTGCCATTTGTTGATCCTTCACAAATTGAATCTCCTCAAGTAAGATTATCATACTTTACCATTCAAACCATCATCTAATTCAGATATTTTAAGAGCAAATCCCCGACAAACACCTTCTTGGTTATATATTGAAAAATTAAATTAGCTAGTAAGGATTACCCCTGCTGAAGAGATGAAGCTAGAACTAATTGCAAGCTGAATGACTTATTTGTGCTATGGAACACATTATAAAGGAAACAATGGACCCAACTTCTCAAGAAGGTTCAAAACTAGATGAAGTAGCTCTCACAACAAATCAAATCATGGAACCAAAATCAAGCAACTCATCACCAACAACATTTGTTGTTCCTTCAGAAAATGAGTGTCCACTTGTAAGAATACAGTCTTTCTTGATAAGGGTGGAATTTATGGTAAATGACGTAATTTCATGCGCTTTTTTGTTTATTTAGGATAATTTGATTGGCATTGATGGCAAGGGCAAGGGAATCACACTTGATCACCAAGTACTCCCCAAAACAGAACATGATATGCATCCTCATGACTCACAGAAGGTTGATTAACAATCTACGGTCGACTATATTCTAATGTTTTACTGTCACAGAAACAAGACACTGATGCCGTTCAATGCTGTGTAGGATATTGAAACATCTGTTGGAGAAAGATCAGATAAAACAGCAACGGGAAGTCCATCAACTGCTACTGACAATAGCCCTCCATTGGTAAATAATTACTCTTTCCATTTACCCTCCTTCAATTTTTACACTACTGATAATTTACTAGCTTTCATTGACATTAATTTCTCTATTTTTCGGGTCTTAGATACCTTCAATCTCTACTTCCGAGAAGCCTCAAATCGCAACTTCAAGTACTGATGAAACAAAATTGGAGAGCTCACAATCAGACCTTTTAGATGCACAAGTATGTTTCTAGTTTATTGCTTTGTTTTTTGAATAAAATGTTTTTTCTTTGAAAAAATTAATAATAATTTTTATGTTGATTACCATTTATAACTTTGTTTTTAGAGTTCTCTATTTTTTCTGGAGAAAATATCACATTTTCTTGCTAGATTATATTAGTAAGAATAATATTTGTCTAATTCACTTCAGGAAGAAACTAAGGTCACTCAAGCAGAGACTTGCATGCCTTGTGTGTCTAAACAGCTTGAGAATGATGACCTAATGATACTATTCAAAATAATAGAAGAAGGTGCTGACATGGAAGTTCACATGCCTTATGCATCTAAAATTCCTGCTCATGAATATGATAACGAGATGACTAAGGCCCTTGCTAACTTGGAATCCTCTTTGAAAATGGATTTGAATGAAATAGCTAGTTCTAAAGAAAGCGGAATTTGCCTTGAGAATGCTCTCAACACATTGTCCTCTCATTGTTCTGATGATGGTCTCAAAGCTACAATACATTCTTTGCAACAAGAAATCCAAATTGTTTTGTCTTCCTTCAAGCAAGCCTATGCTACTAGTGACACAGTGACCAAGCTTGAACAGAAAGAGAAGCTAATGATTGGACAAAGTTCACATCGAAAAGGAGCAGCCATGGCTCTTTTATCAGAAATTCACAAGACTCAAACAAGGGAAGCAGAATTGAAAGAGCAAATCTCTAAGTTACATGCTGAATTGCATAGCAAAGAAAAAGAAATTAAAGAGCGTGAGATCAAACTGTTGTCTCTTGAAGAGCAAAAGAAGAAGAGTGTTTCTGACACCATTGGATTCATAAAGGAGTTGGAAGCAGTGAAGAAAGAAAGGTCTCAACTAGAGAATGTGAATTCTAAGTGGTCTTCTTGTCTAGCCAATTTGAAGAAAACATCATTGCTATTAGGAATTCATCTTAAACAAAAGCTTTAATCGCTTGAGGTTGTCATTTTAATTTATTAATTAAAAAAAGTTTTAGATCATAGTCAAACTTGGGTTATGCATTAGTTTGCATTTTCTGTATTATCATTGTGGTGATTTTCACAAAGTTGACAGTAATTAGTGGTTGAGTTCCCCCCCCCCCCACAAAAAAAAAAAAAAAAAAAAAAAAAAGAGCATGGCTTGAGTCAATAATTGTGGAAGACTTGCTGTTGTAAATATTAATCATAATGAAGTTTTACTAGACTAGGTCCTGTGGTTTTTATCTCTCACATTGAGGGAGTTTTCCATGTTAAAAAATTGTGTGCTCTTTGATTTATCTACTCAACCTAATTTTTTAATATCTTTAATGCATTTGTCTAACTTTTTATTTTATATTCTATAAAATGTGCCTATTATTTATGTGTGTGTGTTTGTAAGTGTTTGTAAATCCTTTTCTATTTTAAAGAGTCATTTTTAAATTATCAAATTCAAATAATTTATTATATTGCTAGAGCAGTTCGTTATGTTTTGTTGTTTATCCTAACAATTATTTCAATTATTCCCTACGGTCCTAAATATGGGACAAAGTTGATTTTTTTGGATAAATTAAAAAAGCTAATTAAATTACTTTAGAATATTTAGTTTTATTTTTCCCCCAAACTAATTAGTTTGACTAATAAATTTATATATAATCTAATGATACACGATATATGATATGATTAAATAACTTATTTAGGTTCTTAATCTCTCCAAAAAAAAAAAAAGTCAATTCTATCTTGTATTAAGAACCAGCGGGTGTAACAAAGAAATACAAATGACAAAGGAGAGGAAGCATTACACATCTTAGCATAGAAGTAACTGAGACTCATGCGAAGGAACGCCATTAGATGCGTCGATTTTCTTGTGAGAGAAAGACACCAGGATATTCCGACTGGATGCTTAGAGATGTACCTATAATTTTGAGGTGAATGTACAATTTAATCTTTCATTTATTATTGTATTGATCGTGTTTTCATTTGGTGTTTTGTATATTAAATAGGGACGAGTTGAAAAGTTGTTGAATTTTATGGCAGATTTAATCAAATTTAAAGTTTTCCTGGGTCGGTGTGAAAAATGTTACAAGTGTCCTATAAATAAGACTAGAGAGTATTTCTCAAAATAAATAAGTAAAGGGCACTAGAGCATAGGAGACTGAGAAGCAGAGGAAGCAGTACACATCTTAGCATATTACAGGAGTTGTGCACCAGCTAGATTTGAGGAGCTGGACATATTCTTATCGAATACTACTACCTCCACTACCAAAATGAAGAGCTATTATGGATTAGTTTGATCCTAAACATAAGATCATATTTCATTTTATCCTTCATATTGATCATTTTTTTCTAAATTAATTTACCTAACTCATAAACTAATATATAATCTAATACTACACATAGATACTTCAAGTTGCCTCTTAAGTGGAGCATGTTTGCGGGATTGCAGGCAATCGGATTGCCCCATGGAAAACAGAGTTATATGCATCAAGTAATTCTCAACAAATTCTGTCATAGAAGATACTGTAGTAATATAATTACACGAAAGTTTCAAAAGTCAAGGATCTGTTAAACCATGTATAAAGTTGTATCTCTGAAGAAAAGTAAAATTATGTCATGATAAATTTCAAACAATTGTAGGGATAATTAATCTACAACTCCTTACAATTTTAACTAATTTTTAATCAGGGCCCTAAATTTTTTTCTATATTAGATATCTGAAATATTGAAATTTTGCATATGAAAACTCAAGTTTAAAGAAATTTTCAAGAGTACGCTTTAAATATTAACTAGTACTACCTCTGGCTTAATATAAGAGACAATTGGGGGTTGTGTTCGATTTGAAATATAAGACTTCAATCCATGATGTCTCCCAAATTTATAATATTTTTGTCCATAGTACCCTTATTGATTGTACACATTAAAGAGTTTCTATCCGAGGGTAATTATCGTCACGCCCTAAAAATTTCAAGGTGGCCAGAAGCATTTAATATGAATGAACTCATACTCCTTAAGCCTTAAACATATAAATGAATATTAATATTAATAATACTCATAATACCATTAACAATATCATAACTAACACCATAATGCTAAGTACACTTAAACCATTTTAAATTCATACACACACAAATATATACCTCATATAATTAAAATTTAAATTCATACACACAGACATATATACCTCATATAATTAAAATAATAAGGCCCCGTTTGTTACAAAGAAGATTTAGGAAGGAAAGGAAAGGAAGAATTGAAAGATGAGGGAAGATGGTTTGAGTTGTTTGGTAGGAAAAACGTGAAGAGGTGGTAGTTGATAAAGAATTAGGAAATGTCTATTTTACCCTCAAAAGAAATTAATTCAAAATAAAAAAAAAAAATATTTTTTTACTAAAATATATTTAAAAAAAATATATTCTTGTTAAGTTGGAACTCGTAAAAAAAAAAAAAAAAAAAAAAAATGCCAAATTCAAACTTTCCCGCCAAAAATTCGAACTTTCTGCCAAGTTTGAATTTCGAAGTAATCTGTCAAAAAAACACTTTCCTTAAAAGATTACAAACTTTTCCTTCCATTTTCTAATGGAAAGCATCTTCCTCAAATAAGGGAAGATAAGTACTCACTTAGAAGATCTTATTTGAACTTTCTGCACCAAACACCCAAAATCCATGGGAAGATTGAGATCTTCCCTTTCCTTCTCTAATCCTCTTTCTACCAAATGGGTCCTGAGTCTCTTGTAGAAATCTTGGGTAAAGTCTCCTCTAAAATATCATACTTTTAAAAAATTCTACAATGACTTGAATTTTCATAATGGCATTTGGAGCTCTGCTCCATTACAACATATACATATACATATACATTCCCGAATACAGGAGAAGACAGGGATCTTACCTACCACGTGGAGCACCTAACTTATAGAAGTAAATACATAAATACAAACTTAACTTTGCATCAACTAACAGTTGTTCCAAAATATATCTACAAGATAGCAATGAGAGTTCCCACTATTCAACTGAAGATGCAGATCACCAGAGCTATTTGAGGCCAAGATAATTTTCCGAATCTTAATATAGAATCTAATCAAATAACTCCTAATTAATCATTACTATAATCTACATTTATCACACAATAAATTTCATTTTTTACTCAAGCATTTCACTTAACAATAAGTCAAATTAACTTTACTTAAATCAGTGTGGGAGACACCAACAAAAAATATAAGGAGGAACCCCTTTAAGCGTTCAATATCTAATTAAACTAAACTCTCAATTTCTTTTATATTCCTCAAGCCAAGGAGCTGAAATAAGAAGATTAAATTAAAACCCAAACAACCCACTTCCTGATATCCACGCAAAAACCATGAAGGAGGAGAAATAATATTAAATATGCCTATATCAAGTGCAGAAAACAGAGAAGACAAGGATCTGAAATCTTACCCACTTAAGGTTCATAATAAATCGAACAGAGGAGGAAACAGATGAATCGATAATGCCAAATCCAAAAGAATAAAACTCCTACAGCGATGGAAGGAGGATGATAATGGCTGTTATGTGGTGAAAAGTGTCGATGCTAGGCTGATGAAGGTAACAAAACAAATGGTGGATGGCGAGGTGGAAGAAGAATGACCGCGAGGTGGAGGCTCTAGTCGAATCCGTAGCTCAAGAAATTCTCGATCAGTTCAGAAAGTTCCCGACCAGATATGAGCACTGATGACAACTTCCAACAGTGATTGAAAAAAAAAACGGCGATGGACAATTGAAGAGATGAAGACGAAGGTGAGAAGGATGACAGCGAAGGAAAGGTCTGGGTCTGAAATTTCGCGACCTCCTTTCTTGATTTCAGAGCTCCACCGGCGGTAATAGAGGAGTTGTGGTCGTCGCAACGGTGAAGGAACGATGATGGAAGGAAGAAGATGAAATTGACGGGGGTCTTGGTCCTCCAGTGTCTTCCACGCCAACACCCCCCCCCGCGGCCGGGAGCGGGGAGCCGGGGATGAAAAGCTCTATCAAAACTGACCTAATTCAAGTTTCAAAACGCTGCAGTTTCGCTGTGGATCAAACTGTCATTTTTCAAATTTGCGGAATAAAATTGTCATTTCCAAAACTTTGACCCCCAAACTGCCAAATATAACTACAGAGGGAAAAAAGAGGATTGAAGCTCCTTAACCCACCCAATACACACAAAGGCGATACAAAAATTCTGAATCTTTGTCTTGACTTACATTCTTGCTTTCTTTTGTCTCATTATTTATGTATTTCATTTTTTTTTTTTGGAACCTCCTAAATTCTTTTTTTCCCAAAAAAACTTCTTGGTTATTATAATTATGATGAAATATAATATTTTAGAAAAATCAACCCTTATTTATTAAAATAACTAACATAATTAATTTTTTTAATATACCTAAAGTAGTTATCTAAATCTTATATTAAAGACTAAATATAATAATAAATCATAAGGAGAGACAGTTATACATGAACACAGTGGAATAAAAGCCTTGCAAAAATGTTAGCATATATTGTAGAGCCGTCAAAACGGGTCAAGCCCATCGGGTAGACCCATTTAAGCCCTGGCCCTTCAAGGGCGGGCTTGAAAAATAGGCAATATTTGAAATTGGCCGTCAAAAACAGTGGAATATTTTTTTCTTTTTAAATTTATTAATTTATATATATTTTGTATTTGTTATAAAGTTATTTATCCATTTAATTAAAAATATATAATAACTATACTCTAATTTTATGATTTGGTTTATTATTTGTTGCAAATAAAGATTATGGATGTGTTCATGATGCGGGAGAAGAAATTCATAATATGTTTTTTTATGTTTTATGTGAGTTATTTGTGAAGATAGTTTGCTTTTGATTATAAATTAGTGATTGGTTATTTATTGGATGATTCGTGTTATAATTTACTAATTATATTTCTTTAAAAATAGCGGAGGAAAAATAATTAAAATTTGAAATAGTAATTTCGGGCCTGCGGGCGACCAGCCCTGGTGCTTCGGGCCGGGCTTTGAAAAATGCAGTGTTTTTCTTATTCCGGCCTTGGAGGGCCCGATGCGTTAGGCCCGGCCCTTCACGGCCGCCTTGATTGATGCATTTCCAATATATTGTGAAGGGACTGTTGAAATTGCGGCTAACTGATTCATAGGGAAATTAAATTTGCAAAAGACTTGATTAAAATAAATCACGTGACCCATAAAAAATTCATAATCGTATATATTTGATTCCCTAACCAAACACCCTGATTAATGTTCTCTATTAATTCTACTGTTGTGGGTCATCGCTCACTGAATGTGGAGAATAAATAGTTTCTCTTTTATTTAATTTACATAGCACTAGTACTCTTTTAATGCCCAATATTTTACAGTTTAAAAGGAAACTGTAGATTATCAAGAGGCGGAGATTGTGTGAAGCAATACTTCACGGTTGTTAAGATAACTCGTGAAGTATCGGGACAAATATTTACAGTTGTAATAAAATACCTTAGAATTTAAATTTAACTTTCTTTTTAAAAAAAACAGAAAGTTAAAAACCACAGAAAGTAAATTATTCTCATTTACTTCATGGTTTAGTTTGAAAAACCATGAATTAAAGTATATTAATATTTCATGGTTAATTTTAAATAACTGTAAAACGTAAATGTTTCACGGTTGCTCAAATTTGAACTGTGAAGTATTGGGATTTTAACACCCTATCTAGTGTCAAATAATTTAGGGTTAAGGAGCAAATTCGCCAACCAACTATTAAGCGGAAAGCATCCGACACAAAAACTTTTGAGGATACCAATATTACCAACAAACAATTGAAATTGTTAAAAAATCACATCGCCGTCAAATCCCTAATAACTTCCGTTTGTGAATATTGCCACGTGGGATTTTTTGTTCAGCTGGCCCTTTTTTTTTTTTTTTTGTCCAGGTGGCCCCCTTTTTTGGGTATTTGTTTTTAAAACACAGATGCACGTGGGAAGTGGAATTGACGCGTAGCGAACGGCCAGGTAATAATTAGGCTGCCCGCCATTGAAGCTGAAGAAGCCAAGCTCGAATGTGCGATTCTCACTGGACATTTTTGCTGGGGTGTGCTAGCTTGGTCAGGATTTTGGGGCTGCGGAAGCAGAACACATGGATTTAGCTGGATGAGTTCATTGTGGAGTAGAAGAATGGCTGAATGACCTGGGGGATGAATTTTATTTATTTTTCTTCCTACGGCGATTTAACCGTGTGTTTTAAAAACAAATACCCCCAAAAAAAGGGCTACCTGGACAAACAAACAAACAAAAAAGCCAGCTGGACAAAAAAAAAGGCCACCTGGACAAAAAATCCCACGTGGCAATCTTCACAGACGGAAGTTATTAGGGATCTGACGGCACTGTGATTTTTTAACAATTTCAATTGTTTGTTGGTAATATTGGTACCCTCAAAAGTTTTTTGTGCCAGATGCTCCTGACCTAATAGTTGAATGGTGAATTTGCTCCTTAACCCAATAATTTATAGTTAAACATTTGAATTGTAAAGTGTTCTATCAATATATTTCCTAGTTTTGTTTTGTTTTTTTTTGTTTTTTTTTTTTTTAAGAATAGACATAACTATCAACTAATGTACACTATATTTTAAAGTGAACGCCTAAGAACCTTTAAGTTTGCATCAAATAACTGTGGGGTTTGATGAACAACCGTAAAATATTAAACCCTATATTTTACGGTTCGCAACTGTAAAATATCAATGTCTAACGCTTATGTATTTTACGATTCAAAGCTATAAAATATTGTCAAAATTAACAGTGAAATATAGATAATTCTGTTGTACTACTGAGTACTGACTATAGTATGATATACAGAGGCGGAACCTCTTGATTGTTGGCCCTGCTGGCAAGCAAATGACGATCTTATAAAATTCACTAGAAAATATATGTATTTATTATATGATATTTTATTTGGCCATAAATTTGACTCTAGCTAATTTTTTATCTTCTCTCGTTAGGGTAATGTTTGTTTCATTACTCATTAGGTTGTGAGAGGAAAGTAAAATTCTTTTTTGAGATACCGAAAAAATTAGTATCATCTTATATATTGTTTTAATTTATAATTATCTGTTATTATTTGTTTGTATTTTCCAAGTTATTTGATACTATTTAATAAATACTCCTCCTGGTCCTCATTTAAGGAACTAACTAACAATTCTCACAAGTCAATAAAAATGCAGTTAAAGTAATTAAATTTATCCTAAAATTTAAGTAATTTTCAATATTATCCCTATTAATTACACTAAACTCTAATATCATATTAATTATTATTCCTTTTTTCTCCAAAAAAGAGTAATAATTAATTTTTATTAATTATTAGGGTTAAAGGCCATTTTTGCCATGGAAGTTTCCCAAATGGAGCGTCCGGCACCGGAAGTTTTTAGGGTACCAAATGCGCCCTAAGTATGAAAAAGATAGCAAATTTGCCCATCCGTTAATTTTGACCGTTACATGCCACCTCATCACACGTGGCATGCCACCTCATCAATCAAAAGTATCATTTTTGCCCTGGAAGTTTTCATTGAGGAGCAATTTTGCCCCTAAGTTTTCATTGAGGAGCAATTTTGACCCGAAGTTTACAAAAGTAGCAATTTTGCCCTTCTTTCTCCCAATATTAAATTTGACTATTAGATCAGTCAAAAATCACACATGTCATGCCTTGAAAAGGTCGAACTTGGAGTCAGAGAAGGATATCTTTGACATGTTGAGCTCAAGGCTACGAGAATTTGTGAAGTCGAACCGGTCAAAGGGACTAGAGCCGGGAAATCGGTCGGCCGCTTTAAGCCAACGGCTTGCGGGGCTCGGGCTTGAAAAATAAGCCGAAATTTGAAATTGGCCGCAGGCCTCGGGCTTAATCGGGTCGGCCACTGCGGTTGTATAGATTGATCATTTGTTTAGATCATAAGTGATGCTTCTTGTGACCGGTTCGAACTTCATAAATTCTGCGGGCTCCGCTTGAGCTCAACATCTCAAGGATCTCCTTCTCGACTCCAAGTTCGACCTTTTCAAGGCATGACGTGTGTGATCTTTGACCGATTTAGAAGGGCAAAATTGATGCATTTTGTAAACTTCCGGGGTAAAATTGCTCCTTAGTAAAAACTTCCGGGGAAAAATTGCTCTCATTGGAAACTTCCGGGGCAAAAATGATACTCAACTCTTATTGGTTGATGAGGTGGCATGCCACGTGGACACGATTAGTCAAACTTAACGGTCAAAATTAACGGATGGGCAAATTTGCTACCTTTTCATACTTCCGGCAAATTTGGTACCTTTTTCATACTTCCAGGGCAAATTTGGTACCCAAAAACTTCCGGTCTTTGGACGCTCCATTAGCAAAACTTCCGTGGCAAATTTGATATTTAACCCTAATTATTACTCTCACTCACTACTTTTTTAATTATGGGTATACATGGAAAAAAAATATTTAATGCTATTTAGAAACAAAGAAGTGTTTTATAAAAAGAACCAAATATACTTGTTAGTTGGTATCTTATAATAAGAATTAAAGAGAGTAATTCAATATGTTTATTTTTTGGCCCGAGCTAAAATTTTTTTCTAGTTCCGCCACTGATGATATACTTCTTAATTATTTTAACCTTTTTAGCAACTTGTTCTTATTTTACAGGCTATATAGAGTACAAATGCACCAGAAAATGTCATTGTTGAAGAAGAACTCTCTACAACTCCATCATCTAATTCAGATATATGGTTAGGGGGCTATCCAGAAATTGCAAAGTAATTAAAGACATCCTTTTCTTGATGGAAGAGAAGCAATACAGACAAACAAAATTATATTCTACTCTTGTTTCTAAAATAACGAAATTCATGTTTTGAACTTACTCTTGTTCAAGTACCTCTTCATTTCTTGGGCTTTTGAATGTGTTTATTTTCTCTTTCTGCAGAGGTAGCTCATACTGGTTCTGCGGTCTAGGACAATTCCTTGCTCCATATCTTCTACTCATGATATGTGTATGCATCCTAGACACTACAGTTTGACAAGGCATCTTTCAAGATTGGCATCATTACCTTCTTCCTCAGATTCCCTTTTCATTCAGAGATCAAACTGGCTGGTAGCTAGATACACCAGTAATGCCTTATTTGAGCTAGACACAAACAATGATATTGTAAGGTTCTCTCTGGGCAAGAAGCCTGATAATAGTAATTCCACAACAAAGGACAAGAAGAGAAAAGTTAAAATGTCTAGAAAGGCGAAAAATGAAGGAGCTCAGATTTTATAGATTGAAGGTTAAAAAGAAGTAGAATTCCCCAAATCCAGAAGTGAGGATCAGATATAAGCTTGAGATGGTTGGATGATTTTACTGCAGATGTTAACATACTTTTATGATGACTTTGGCATCTTCATCTTTTCAAGACATTCTCCAATTTTCAGGTGAAACTTTATGTAATGTTGTGATGATCCTTACTTGACACTACTGCTGCTTAAAAATAAAATGTCCAAAATAACATGTCCACTCGTTTTTCCATGGGAATTGAAGATCACGGGATTTTAATTACAATTGGACTTACTTTTATGTGAAAAAGTCTTTATGAAGTTCTTGTTTTTCACTAAGACAGACATGCTTTCATCATGCAGTTTCTCAATTGCCTTATTGATTAATTTGATAATAGGTCATTCATTTAAGAAGCTACAGAGTTTCTAAAGTGCGTCAGATGGCTGGAATTCTTTGTTTTACTTTGGCCCCTTAGCTTTTTTAATCATTTGGTGTCTTTTTTTTCAAACTTGAAAATCTGCAGGCCAAGCAAAAGGAAGCCTGGTTGATTGAGAAGCTGCAGAAATCTGAAGTACCAAAAGCCCCAGCAGAAACATATGATCCAGAAATTTTAACGGAGGAAGAGATACATTACCTAAAGCGTACTGGTGAGAAAAGAAAAACTATGTCCCACTCGGGAGATGAGGAGTGTTTGGTGGGGTAGTTCTAAACATGCATCTTCCTTGGAAGAGGCATGAGACAGTAAGGTTGTCTGCAAGCCTTGGAAGCCAGGACAGGTTCATGAGTATGCCAAAGAGCTTGGCCGACTGAGAAAAAGCATTGTGATTGACATCATGTAGTGTCACCTCCAAATACACTGTCAAAAGATAAGGTTATTTCAGCTCTGTGTTATTCATTGGCCCAATTTAATTGGTAATATAGCCTGGTTTTGTATGCTAGACACTGTAACTTTTTCTGGCATTTAGAAGGCACAACTATTTTTCCCTTATTTCATACACTATTTCATGTTGAAATGATCTTCTTCATGATGTTATAAAAATGAAGTGTCTTGTATACGAGCCATCTTTTCCTGATGTTCTTATATGCTATGGTTTAAGGAGGGATTTGTATTGTTTTAGCTATCTAAATTAATATTCATTAGGAGTATTTCATTGCACTTGATTTATTAAATGCTCATGATATTCTGGGCTTGGTGGTTTGATAAAATAGATGGCAATATGAAATGCTACAGACCAAGCTTATATTCTTACACCGGAAAATACTCTTTTTTATGACTGATTGATACTATTGTTTTATTCCCTTGTGTCCTTTTATGTTCAAAACAACACCTTTTTTAATTTCATTACCCTTAATTTCCAGTCCTTGGAGAAACATAGATATGAGCAGTCCCTTGAGCATACAAGCCAGTTCATTGAGAAGTTGAGGAAGGAGCTAGAAGAGTACCTTCGGCATCTTAAACAATTTAGAAAAGGGAGAGAGCACCTGAAGAATAAAGATGCTGCGTGAGTATCATATTACTTGATTAACAACTTGTATAAAGGTTGCATCTTTTGGTAGCCAAGAGGAAAGAAAAGCCTCTTAATGTATGTATTTTTCTCTTATCTGACTCTCTGAAGATTCAATCAAGATAATTTGTATTATATGATCAATCTGATGTCCCAATCTGTTGAAAAACTTGCCAACAATTTTTATTAAAATTTTATTTTTGTGTGATGTAAATCAGGAAGAACAGAAGTAAACAAGCAAATGATGACAAGTGAAAACTGCCTAAACTAAGCGTTGAAACATGTTGTTGTAGTGATATTCTTGGTGGGCTATTATTGAAAGTTGTGGTTTCATCTCTGGGAATTGGGGCTGAGTGACTCCGTTTTTCCAAACCTAACAAAATGACTTTGTTCCCTTGAGAAATGGCTATTCCCCAGCATCCTAGTTTAACATTAGGTCGCCATTTTTGGTGATCAAGGCTGTATATATATGTATATATATATATATGATATAAATGCTTAATGATACCAGTGGAGAATAAATAAAGTTATTGGATATGAACCAGTTGCAAGGTATGAGACTTGAATTCAGAAAGTTTGAGATTGTGATGTGGTGACTTCTATGAATCTCTGGCTCTCCAAAGATTCATATCTTAAGTCCTTCCTTACTACTGTTTATATTAGGCTCCTTTGTCAAATGGAGAAGGCCTTGTTGGTGATGGTCTTGGTGCGAGTGTGAAAAAAAGAAAAAGTATTTGTGAACAACACAAACCTAATGGTTTATAGTTCTCTCTTACTTATGGCCTTCTTGATTGCATCCAAATTATTGTGCAATATCAATAAATTAAGTCCAGAACTTTTTAATTTCTTTGTGGTCCCCTATATGTTACTGTTATGACCCTACCTACAGCAAGAGAAAATAGATGAAAACAAGGAAAAAGAGTGGAAATACATAAGAGTGATGATGTTGTTACAAAAGTCAAAGGGAAATGATGATTCTTACCCCGAGAAACATAAAATACAATCAAAGTAACACTTGCAACTTAACAAGAAACAGAACAAAATACACCACAACGAACACACAACACAAACAAAACACAATAGACTCGCCAAGCATTCTATAAGTACATTTATAGACCCAAAAAGTGATCTTAACAATCCCCAACTTAACCTTCTCATAGCCTTTGATTATAGCAGTTCTATAGCCATCCTACTTCTCTATTTCTTTCTCCAAATTTATAGACCAACAAAAAGTGTCTTTCCCTTGTCTTGGATTTTCTTAGTTACAGATTAAGGAAATAGTAGAGGCAAGTGATGAAGAAAGTCCAGAATCAGAAGAAGCTATAGGAGAATCAGATGAAGAAAGTCGAAAATCAGAAGCTAATGAAGTCAAGGATTCAGAACAAGCCAACAAACCTCTGCCATTTACTAGTACTTCACAAATTAAATCTCCACAGGTAAGATTATCGTGTTTTACAATATAAAACCTACAAATGAATTAAATTTATGCGGTATTTTGAATATTTGTATATGTTCATATAGAGTGAAAGAGAGACTCCATTTGCATTCTAAAGATCCACAATCGAAACCATGAGTTTTCCTCCAATACAGCATCTTCTCAAGTAAGTTTACACTTTATTGCATTATTTTGAAGGAAAAAAATGTTACATTTTAACAGCTTGAAAACACAAAATTTTTAAATACATTGTACTTTACACTTTCCTTGAATGAAATAGACTTACATAATTAAACAACAAACAGCTCCTCTCTCCATTAACATGTTGTAAAATTTAATTAGCTAGTAAAGAATATTGCTCTTAAAGAGAGAGCTCTAGAACTAACTGCAAGCTAAATTACTTTTTAGTGCTATGCAAATTTTTTTTAAAGAAAACAGTGAAGCCACCTTCTTAAGAAGCTTTGCAAGTAAAAGAAGCAACCATGACTCCTTTATTTGAAATTTAAAAGGCTGAGAATTCTATGGTTGAGGCTCAAGCAGGGGAAGCAGAATTGAAGGGGCAAATCTATAAATATTGCAAGCTGAACTGTGTATAGCAAAGAAAAAGAAATAAAAGAGTGAGATCAAAGTGTTGTTTCTTCAAGACCAAAAGAAGAAGAGTGTTTATGACACCTTACACCATTGGATTCATGACGGAGTTAGAAGCAGTGAAGAAAGAGAGGTCTCAACTAGAGGATGAGGACTCCAAGTGGTCTTCTTTTCTAGCCAATTTGAAGAAAAACTTATTGCTTTTAGGAGTTTATCTCAAGAAGAAGTCTTGATTGTTGGAGATTGTCATTTAAACTTCCTATAAAAAAAATACAAAAAAGTTTTAGATTGTGGTCAAAGTTGGGTTGCTATGTATGTATTTTGTGTTTGGGAAAATTCCATTTAAATACCAGTTATTTGTAAAACCTCCAAAAGCTCACTGAATTTGTTAAAGGACTAAGAAGGCACATAGGGCAATGAGGGATATGCAAATTGGGGTGAAAAGTCAACACTGCCCTTAAATAACATACAGATTATATCTCCCTCAGCTCCTTGGTCACTTATATGTAGATAAAAAATAAAAAATAGAGGCAGTGGGTTTGAGCAAAAAAATCACAGTGGGTGAAGGAGGCAGTGAAAGGTGAGCTTTCAGAGGATCATACGCAAATAAAGAGAAGCCAAAGAAAGATTAAAGGGTAAGTATCTTTCATTCTTCCATTGACATTGATTGAAGGGGGGACCTAAAAAGAAAAAAATCAGATAAAGCTTGTCTGACGGAATTTTAAGTCAGTTGGATACTTACCCATAAAGCTTGAATGCAAAAAAATTCCAGGAAGTCCAACTTTGCATACGAGTTTACTAAGCTTGTAGGACTCGGGAATTCTGGAGCCGCTAGGCAACAAAATGGCTTCTCCAATAATCTTTGTTGCTTTACGTAAGTCTGACGGCATTGATGTTGTGGATTCGTTACTAATTAATTTGTAAGTGTTAGTTGGAAGAGGGAGTATAATGAAGAGAATATTGAGTGTTATGACGTGATATAAATGGATATTGAGGTTCTTTAGTGCTGTAAATGGAAATGTTTTGTGGGCTTGATCAGGTGTAGGCGTGTAGCCATAATGTGAATGTGGGATGACGATGTTGAAAATGCATGTCATCATATTTATTATAGTTGTTGTCATTAACAGTTATGGTGTTTGGTAAATGTCATTATTAAACTTGTAATTACCATTACTAATTTGAAATTACCATTACAGAATTTGTGAAAATCATGGTTATCAAACCCAGATCAAACCGGCCGGTTCAAACCGGCAAACCGGCAGTGAAGCCGGTCTGGAAAACCATAGAAACCGGGGTCAAAGTTCAATGATTTTTTTTTCTAAAAAAAAGTCACCTAAAACTTTCCAGACATAGAAGGAGAAGGAGGGGAGAGAGAGAGCCACAAGAGGAGACGGACGAGAGAGAAGGGACGGAGAAGGAGGGAGTGGAGCCGAACCCAGATCTGAAGAGATCTAGAGCCCTCTCTCACTCATTTCTCCTCACTGTCAATAATCTCGCCACTGATGAAGAAGAAGAATACGATGTGGACGTAAAGGAGATGTAAGAAGATTTTGAAGAGTATATGAGAAAGATGAAGAAGAAGAAGAAGAAGAGAATGAATATGAAGAGGATGATGATAGTGAGCCAGAGCAACAAGCACCAATATTATCTTATAGAGTTGATAGTGTGTATAGGTTAGGAAGCCAATTGTGTATAAGTGTCCCGTCATGTGACCTCCATCCCTATTACCAAGAATGTTTCTGCACCTACCCCACCCCAAATCCCATCCATGCCACGTTTCGAATTAGTATTTGCCCAACTCATGTTACATTTCTGAAATACCTCACATGCCTTCCCAATTCAAAAATTTTAAGCGTTCCAAAACCTCGCTTTTCAGTTATTTATTAGTGGGAGGGTTGTGCACCTAAGGTCCATGGGGTTGTGTAGACGTAAGAGATAAGAACTCAAAGCCTCAAATTGTCAAGAGAGGTCATATCACAGTCACAATCTTCACGCTTCCCAAACCATTATGGGAAATATAAAATCAATTTTTTTTAATATTTTCATATTAATGACCTTGAAATATTCACTTTTCACCGGTTTAGTCATAGTTTAGCTTCAGTTTGACTCCGATCTAACCCATTGCCCCTTAACTCGCATTACCGTCCGGTTCGGACTGGTCCGCTTTAATAACCTTGGCGAAAATAATTACGGAATTTGTGAAAACCCCTAATATTGGAGGAAGTAGTCATTATTGAACTTGTAATTACCAATACTATATTTTTCACTTATCAAATATGATACATACATATATATATGTATGTATGTATGTATGTATGTATGTGGTATAACATTGTGATGAAATATTCATTTTTTGTTGCAGGTTAGAATGTAAGAAAGCACCAATTTTGTGCCACATGTCTTAATAATTTGAGGACTTGAAGGGGACAAGAATGCTTAGACAAATTAGAGTAAAGTGATGACTTATCCCTCTTTTAAGCCATGGAAATTTCAAACCACAAGAGGAAGGCAAGTCATGAAGATTTCAAGCCACAAGAAGAGGACATGTAGACTAATAGATAACCACATGATTAAAGGTGAATTTGAGGAGTAAAAAGAAGCCATGTTTTGGCCAAGCAAGAAGGGAACAAGGGAGTATGAAACAAGCTACAAGGGGTAAATTAATTAGGCCAATTACCAAGAATGACCTTTAGATAATTTTCCATCAGTTGAAGACCATATTTTTACCCCTTTTTCTTTGAAAATTTCGGCCAAGAGGAGGGACCAAGGGAGAGCATCAAAGAGCTTAACAAAGTTGGAGCCTGAAAGAAGGAAGGAAGAAGAGGAGGAAAACTCAAGGAAACCAATGTGAGTTGGTCACCAATGTTCTTCATCTCTTCTAAACTTCTTCTTAGCTTCTCAAAGCTCTTGTTTATGGTATTTTTAAGGGTGTGGGCCTTAACCCTAAAGATCCAAGGGAGAAGAGAAAGTGACAAGGAAACCAAGAAAAAGATAAGTAAATAACATCTTTTATCTTCCTGTTCTTTTTTTGAAACTATTGTACATGGAATCACTTTCTTTTTTGTCTCCTTGTAGATTTGAAGATCTTAAATTTGAAAGGATATCTGCCCAAAGATTTATAATATGGATTAAAAAGGTGTATTGAGATTAAAAGTGAAGTTAGAAGCCACTAGGAGCATAAAATCGTAAAGATGGAAATTTGGAGACTTTGTGGTGCACCTTCAAACAGAACCAATACACAAGGAAATAATGAGATTTTGTCCATTTTAAGGTTTCCAAAGTGTTTCAAATGAACAGTTATGTGGGATTAAGGTTAAAAAGGATTTTTGGAAGCATTAGAACTAAATCTCAAAGAATATCAAAATCTGTCAAAGAAAGTTCCTGTGTGGCAGATGATTTGTGATGAAAATTTGATTTAGAAAATGGTGTCAAATAGCTATGAAATTTTACTGTATTAAAGTAGACATCTCAAACTTTAATTTTATATGTAATTTGTAATTTTCGGGGTTATATACAAAAAGATATGAATTTTTGAAGTTCACATATGATTCTAAAAAGTAAATCTGGGCAGAAAGAGAAGATAAGTAAAACCGGACAAGTGGCCGTGTATTTGGCTATCTACAGTATTTTTGTACAAAAATAGACTTATCAAGGGTTCCATAGCCTTTAGAGTCACTTAAATTGGATATTTGCACAATTAGTTATGAATTTCTAAAGTTTGATGAGAAATCTAGAATTTTTGGGAAGAAATCTGAAAATGAAAAACTTGAAGGGAAAGAATAATTATTTGGTGTTTTTGCAATTAATAAAGGACTTTTGGTCAAAAGTTGGACCAGATGATTTTTAATTCAAGTATTACATGAATTATGGAGAATTTTCATAAATAATGAATATTTTTAATTATAGGGAATGTCACCACCGGAAGCTTTGAAGGAGCTCGGAAATTAATTGTCAAATTAAAAATATTTCGTGTAGCAACTTTAATCTCATGCACTCTATATATCTCGTGTATGTCTGTTTTTATCATGATTGTGGATTTGTGTCTGGGACACGTATTGTTGCATTTAGTTGTTGTTTCCTAAGCGTTGTGGATCCAGAATTTGTTGTGTGCTCTGCACTCATAGCTGTGTGCATATATGACTGCATGTTTTGGGATTTGTTGTGTGCTAAATTCTGCAGTCAACGTTGTGTGCATTCTATGGCTTCATGTGAAATATACTGAATGCCGTATTGTTCATTTTCATGATTATAGTTAACTATCATACATTGTTTATAAATTGTGCTTGAGATTAATATGTTACTCGAGATTCCAAATTCTCCCTGCTACCTGTGAACTATATAGCATATTGGACATAGCTTTCAGGACAAAGCAGTGGATGTCAACAAAATGAAAGTGTCGGGCCGGTTCCAGATTATTCAAGCGATATTCAATTTAATATTTATGTAATTATGTTTAAAATATATACTCAAGATCTCGTAATATATTATCAATATACTACGCCTAAACTGTTTTGCTACTATACTGCGCTATAATGCTCTGTTGTATGATATATTGACGTAAGGGTGTGACAAATTCTTTATATGTTTCTTAGGTGCTTCTCCCCTAATTTGGGGTGAATTTGTTTTATTTTTTTTATATTTTTATTTATTTAGATTAAATTATATGTTTTTTTTACACTCAATAACTTAAATTAATTAATTTCTTGTCTTGCATTGAAATATATTTTTCTTATAACACCAAGATCTTAAAAATTAATTAATTAAAGATATTGGATGTAAAAAAATATTTCATACTACAACATATAATTTAATCTAAATAAATAAAATATTTAAAAAATTAAAAAAATCATACCCCTAAATTAGGGAACCTTTGCTCTTCATAATTATATAAGGAGAATGGATTCTTGTGATATAGATATGCTTAGAAAATTTGAGAACATTGATGAGTTTGAAAATAATGATGATGATCATAGAGAATATGAATGAGAAGGGCCAACAACAAACTCTATTAGACGAGGGAAGAAACAAGGAATACTATTAGAAATCAATTGTTAGATAGAGGTTGATTGGCGCGTTAGCTTTTAGTAACTTGTAGTATAATGAATATTATTTCTATTTTTGGAATATGGTCCAATATGACACCTTTTTTAATTAATGCATTGGTTATAATATAGTAGTTGACCATTTTGAGTGGAAATTACAATTCATTAGTGATAATGGAGTTTTAAGATATCTTACATTGTTGTATGCTATTTAACTTTTGTTTTTTTAGTCATTTCAAAGATATAAATTAAAAGAAATATTTGATAACAACTTTGATCTATATGGGTGTATGAAAAATTATATCAACAATTTAATTTCAATATTATTAAAATTCAATTATATTATAATTTTAAATTCAATTATTGAATATAATATTTCTAAAATTTTAACATAAGTGCTTTCTTATCCAAACGAATGTAAAAAAAAAAAAAAAAAGTGCTTTTATATGTCTATTTCGGTCATTTTACTAATAAAAAAGTGCTTCTCTATTTTAACATCCAAATAGCTTTTTTATTTAAAAGTGCTTTTAAATTGCGTATCCAAATGTAAAATAGCTTAATTTCTAATTAAAAACGCTTTTTTAAAAGCCTATCCAAACTAATTTTAAGGGATACACATAAAGGTTTCAGCAATCCATGTATGATTATGCATGATCAATATACGGTACCGTTAATCATAAAACAATCAAGATATGTTGATTTGGAAAACATAGAACCACTTAATCTGAACCTAAGTGGGCCAGCGATGCAGATACATATAGGGGTAAAGATTTTGTTTTGTTGTCCTAAAAGCCTAGGTTTGGGAAGATACGTGAAAATTCTCCACAGGATCAGAACCCAGGCCTTAATTTTGGACTTAATGTAATACTTGATAATTATCTATTTGGAATACTATATTTTAGCAAATAATACCTATTTAGAAATAAGTGAATATGTGGTTTCAAAACCTTGTAGGATACTTATTCTATTGTCTGGAAATTTCTAATGAAATTAGAGGGATTAAAGTGTCAAAATCCCTAAATGCAATTATGGGCCATGAAATACCCTGAAAATATTATGATAAATCCCAAGAGGCAATAAAATATTTATTGAAAATTAGAAAGTATGTTGTCTCTAATTTTAGGAATTTTTGGGATTATTTCCCTTGAAAAATAATGAGGCAAAATTAAATATAATTTTGGGGAGCATAAGTTGCCCCATGATTTTTAATATGATATGTGGGACATAAAATACCAATGTCAATGAAATAGTTGTGAGAAAATGATTAATCCTAATTAAGAAAATTATCAACAATTAGAAAGTGATTAGTTAAGTAATTAATGGCTAATTGTTTAAGCCTGAACAATAGAATATTTAAGGTAGATTATGGAAAATCCTTTAATTAAGTGTTTATGGCTAATATTAGCATAAAGTGTGCTTGCTAATCAATTAGAAAAGATTAAGAAAAATTGGTGAGATTAAGAACATGAAAACCCTAAATCCTAAAAGATTGCTAATCATGGGATTAAGGCTCTAATTAAGCTTCTAGCTAATTTAGATAAATAAAAAATAATAATAATAATAAAGGGAAGAGAAAACCGAAATTTGAGTGTGAAAAGGGTTGTGGGTTTTCAAAAATAATATCATAATATTTTGTTAATTAAATAATAATATAATTAAGATATTTGTGGGAAAAACCAGTTGGATAAATGAGAACCGATAGAAATTAAATCATATCTAGAAAACCATGAACTAAGTTTCTTAGGTTAGGACATATTACAAACAAGTGAATTTTTGTCCAGAAGTTGGTGTTAGCGGAAGTCATTTCCGTGAATCGGCGGGCGAATAAGGGATCAGATGAAAAGATATTTTGTAAACAAAGGGCAGATAAGAAAAGTGAGAACCAATGGAAAATAAATCATAACTTGAAATCCTTAAACTAAGTAGAAAACAACTGGACATATTATGAATCAATGGATTTTTGTCCCAAAATTAGCATTACACAAGTAATTTCTATAATCGAAGCGGCTCCTGTCTGAAAATGTTCAACGCACAACGGAATACCCTTAAATGGGATCAAAAATTTAGTTAACTCGATATTTCCAAAGAGGAAGAATAGAACTTCAAGGTGTGTTCTCGGATTTTTGAGATTTTCTAAGATTACGTGATTAGAACACCGATCAGGGATTTTATCGCAAATGCATAAAGTAAGGGGACATTTTTGTGGTGGAGAGAAGAGGAAAATGAGTGATGTTCATGAGGCCACATCTTCATCATCCTAGCCCTTGATGCAAAGGTTGATCCGAGGATGAGATCCTTTTGCTTTTTGCTATAAATGCTTTCACATTTCTCTTCAAACTCACCAATTCACAAAGGAATCCTAGAGAGAGGTTAGAGAAAGTGAGAGCAAGGAGGAGCTCCGGAAAAGGAGTAACGAAGTCTTTGGGTAAGTTCTTCGGTCCCCTAGTCTTAAGCTTTGGTAGTTCCTTCCGGTAGTTATAGTAGAAATGCTAGATTAATCTTTAATCTTCCAAGTTAGTTTAGATATCATGTTTTAGGGATAAATATGATATTTATTTCCAAAATATATTGGAGATGGAGATATGTCAAAATTTTGGAAGATTAAAGTTAAAGTAACGAAGTTCTGGCGAAATTCCGCCAATTAGGAGAGTTAGGGGCAAAATGGTAATTTGTACCTAAAATGCCTATTATGATGTTGGGCCTTGATAATATGATATTATCCTTATAGAATATCTGGAATCACGTACCGCTGTTGCACCGCTGCCAAAAAGTATCGTTTTCCGTCGACGAAGGTATGTTCGCGTACTATAACACTAACTCTAATGCTTATTGTATGCTTATATGTGATAGACTATTTCATAGAGTCATGGACAAGACTTTGTCTTGGGTCATGCACCGTGTCTAAGACTCTGTCTTAGTTCACTATTTATACATTCAACTTTGTTTATACGGGTTCTGATCTTGGTAATGCCGTTGAGTTTTCCTAGCGCCGAGGACACGAGGAGCCGTCGTGGCAATCGTTAGTGCAAACATGTTGACTGTGCATGTCTTTTGTGTGCTATGTCTTGTTGTTGTGATTGACATTACATCTCGGTGCTTATGTATTGTCGTAACCTTACATCTCGCAGTGTGCTATGTATTGGTTAAAGTCGTAATGTTATGAATATCTGTCATACATATTTTGTCACACATAAGCATGAGGTTAATCAATTACCGAGGTTCAATGGGCATTGAACCTCGCCTCTTAACATAGCATCGGGTCGGGAGACCGAAGATCGAGGAGAAAGGCAAGCGACGCATAGGGACTCAAACAAGACTTTCTTCTTTTGTTATTTACTTTTGAAAACACTCGGTGTAACGTCGCTCGTAATCAGCCACACTTACGGCATTTTGAATATAAATATTAGTTACTCAATCGCTCCGATGCTCTACTCTGATGAAAAAAAAATATATATACTGCTTTTGAAAATGAGATGTTACACTTAAGATATGAATCTTTGGAGAGCCATAGATTCATTCAAGCCTCCACATCACAATCTCAAACTTTCCAATGCAGGATTAAAGTCTCATACCTTGTGTAATACCCTAAAATTCTCACTTATTATAGATGTCATATTTGGGCAAATGAAACATATTAGAGATAGGTGAATATGTGGTCTCAAACTTTAGAAGCTTATTGACTATTATTTTAAGTGATTTCTTCTTGAAATTAAATAAGCTAAAGACCAAAAATTCTAATTTCTTTTAAGGATCATAAAACATCATAAAATTATCATGATTAGGCATAGTTTTAATTTAATAATGAGAGGCAATTAAATGGCATAGAAATACTTATTCCAACTAAAGAAAATTACCAACAACTTTTGGGCAAATAAATTTGCAATAATTAGAATAAAACATTAACTTTTGTGATTAATGAAATAAACATAATTAAGGATGATGACACTAATTTTATATCACTAGAGCACATTAATTATCACTAATGAAGGTAGGACTTTTCCAACACAAATCAAAGGCTTGGATTAAAATCCTAAGGCCTTAATTAAGTATCATAAAGTGTAATCCTTGTGGGAAAAAAATTAACCAATGAGAAGATTCCTTCTAGATGATTTAATAAGTATGAAAACACAAAATGAGAGAGTAAAAGGAGGAGGAGTACACGGTCTTTTCATAAAAAACTGAATGAAGAATTGGGCTAATTAATTAAATAAACTATCCAAGAAAATTAAGCACATGCAAGTCTTAATCATAGAAAAAAAAAATGTGTACTTCTCATAAATGCAATTAATGGATGTGAAAGAGGATAAAACTTGAAAAACAAGAGGAAGTCTTACACGGTTTTGCAACTTATGGAAGAAGAATAGATTTGTTTAATATTTAACAAAACCCAATTGCCAAATTTAATCACATGCAAGCCATTAAGTCAAGAGACAAAGTGTTAAGAGCATAAGTGTACTTAGGGAGACTTTAGAGGCTTTTAGTTTAATGCTCTTAATGACTTTTGAAGAGGGTAAGCAAGAGAGAGAGATTATAGGCTTAATTTAATAATAATTTGAAATCCACTAAAGAGATAAATCAGGAATCAAGTAATCTAAATCCTTAAAAATCAATGAGAATTTATACAAAATAAATTGTATCCTGAGATACGTTAATCATAGATCAAATATAAGGATTTATTATGAACAAACATATTTTAAGCTTGAGATAGGGTGTCTTCATAGTCTTTTCCCAAACTTTTTCAATTAATCTTGAAATGATTAAAAAGCAATTAGAGACTTCTAATTGAACCATAATTCTTGTTATCCAAGTACTCATCAAGAGACTTGCATAAACTTCAAAATTAACCTCTAAAAATATTTGTGATTAATAAGCAACAAACTATGGATTTCATCTAAGAAACTAAAGCACCTAAAGTAACTAGTTCTTGAAGCATCTAGTTAGAAAAATTATAGAAGAGGGAACACGGTTTAAAAGACTTGATAAAGGGTCCAAGAATTGTTCAAGAGGCACATGCCAATTAAATATTAATTAAGGGAAAAGTCAAGTGGGTAACCAATGGGAAAATTCCATAAATAAATGCCTAAATCCTATGTAATTGGAAGGAGCCAATGAGAAGCCTTACCTTCATATTTTGTGTCTTAAAGAAGCACAAGAGACATGAGCCATTGATTGGAAAAGATGATCCTAAGGCCAAGAATCAAGATGAGGGAGTTCAAAGAAATTACAAGAGTTGCCATACCATTTTAGTATAAATAGAGGGCTTTGGTCTTCATATTTTCTCACCAATTCAAAAGCATAGGAACTGAAACATAGAGTGAAAGTGAGAGTGAAGAGTCTTGGAGAAGGAGGAGCAAAGTTCTTGGTAAGTTCTCTAGCTCTCCAGCTTTTAAGTTCTTTAAGTTCTAGTTCTTAAGTTCATAGTTAGAATTAGATTTTTTAAATATGCTAGAGTAATTTTAATATCATGTTTTTATAGTCAAAAATAGTGATATTTCAAAAATTAGATGATCCACTTGGTATAGCAAAATTTCTGGAAAATTATGATCGAGTAGCGAAGCTCGGCGAAAATTCATCGGGTAGAAATTTCTGAAGTCAGTGAAAAAATGCCAATAGTTTATGTTGAAAATGAAGTTACAAAATTCTGGTAAAATTCATGGTTACATTAGACATATAGGGCTTTTCAAAAATTTCAAGAACATGTTAAATTGAGCTCTGTACAGTGAGATAAAAATTCTCAAAGTTGGGCGACGAATTTCTGGAAAAATTCTGGGCAGAGGCTCAAAAATTTAAAACTGGGAATGACTCGTGTATTCTGGGAGAAAATTAGTATTTTATTTTAAAAATATACATCCTAAGGATTCCGAGAAATTTTACGGATCCTCATTTCGATTTTTGTAGAATTAATTATGATTTTTCAAAGTTAGGCGAAAAATCTGCCCGAAATGCTGAAATCAGCGTTTTTCACGAAATTAGGGGTTATAATTAGAATAACAAATCCACCAGGGGTAAAAAGGTCAATAGTGGCTATAATATCTCTTAAGATATTATTTATGAGATAATAATGCGATGATAATATTATAGGCTATCCAGAACACGTATTGACACGTACGTACCACTATCTACACGGACTAAGGTGCGTTCGCGACGTCTTGTAACACTAACTCGATGCTTATAGTATGGTTATATATGATAGTTGTATTCATAAACTAAGATGATGTCTTAGTTCATTACTTACACATTCAGTTTTACGCGAGTTATAGTCTTGTTAATACTGTGAGTTTTCCTAGCGCTGAGGACACGATAAGCCAATCGTGGCACGAGGTGGTGCAGACGAGAGATAATGGACATATGCAGTGGCTGTGTACCATTATCTAGACAAATCATACATCTGTTATGGGCTTTTGTATCGATTATTGCCGTAATGTCATGAATATCTGTCATACATATATTGTTTATATAAGCATGAGGTTAACAATGGGCATTGGACCTTATAGCTTTAGGTCCATTGAGGGGCATAAACGAAAGCGTGGACCTCGGCTCTTTTTATAGACGTTCACCGCTAGAATTTTTGTCTAAGGATAAATGTATTGATATTATTAAGATATGGAGATAAGAGATAAGAATATTTTAAATTGCTCCGATGCTCTACTCTAATGAAAAAAAAAAATTATACGCTTTTGAAAATGAGATGACACCTTGCAACTGGTTCATATCCCATAACTTTCTTTTATTCTGCATTGTTATCATTAAGCATTTATATCAAATATGCTAGATGATTTTGTTAAACTAGTATTCCATTTCTCAAGATAAATGGTCATTTTGATATTATTAAAGTATGTCACCTTTAGATCTAGAAAAACATATATTGTAAACCACAACTTTCAATAATATGGCCCACTAAAAGTTCACTCAATATTTTAAATTGCTTTTCACTTGTCATCATTTACTTTTTTACTTCTGTTCTTCTTGATTTACCTCAAAAAAAAAAATTATTTTTCACAGATTCAGTACATTTGAAAAAATGGGATGTTCACTGAATCTTCAAAGAGTCAGAAAAGAGAAATACATCTTTATTCTTCAGGTGCTTTCTCTCCCTTTACTAAATCGTCTAAGATGCTGAAGGTACTCTTCTAGTTCCTTCTCCAACTTCTCAATGAACTGGCTTGTATGTTTAAGGGGATGCTCATATCTATATTTCTCCAAGCCCTAGAAATTAAGGTTAATGAAATTAAAAAAGGTGTTATTTTGAATATATAAGGACACAAGGAAACAAAACAATAGTATCAGTCACTCATAAAAAAAGAGTATTTTCCGTTGTAAGAATATAATTTTGCTCTGTACTATTTCATATTGCCATCTATTATATCAAACAACCAAGCCCAGAATATTATGAGCATTTAATAAATCAAGTGTAATGAAATACTCCTAATGAATATTAATTTAGATAGCTAAAACAATAGGAAACACCAAATGATTAAAAAAATTAAGGGGCCAAAGAAAAATAAAGAGTCCCAGCCACCTGAGGCACTTTAGAAAAACAGTAACACTGTAGATGGTTAAATGCATGCCTTGTTATCAAATTAATCAATAAGGCAATTGAGAAACCACATAATCAAAGCATGTCTGTCTCTGTGAAAAACAAGAACTTCATAAAAAGGTTTAAGTTCAATTGTACTAAAAATCTTGTGATCTTCAATTCCCATGGAAAAACGAATGGACATGTTATTTTGGACAGTTTATTTTTAAGCAACAGTAGTGTCAAGTAAGCATCATCACAGCATTACATAAATTTTCATCCTGAAAATGGGAGAATGTCTTCAAAACATGAAGATGCCAAAGTCATCATAAAAGTAATTAACTTCTGCAGTAAAACCATCCAACCTTCTCAAGCTTATATCTGATCCTCACTTCAGGATTTGGGGAGTTCATCTTCTTTTTAACCTTCAATCGATAAAATCTGAGCTCCTTCATTTGCGCCTTTCTGGACATTTTAACTTTTCTTTTCTTGTCCTTCGATAAAACCATCCAACCTTCTCAAGCTTATATCTTTATCAGGCTTCTTGCCAAGAGAGAACCTTACAACATCATTGTTTGTGTCCATCTCAAATAAGGCATTACTGGTGTATCTAGCTACCAGCCGGTTTGATCTTTGAATGTAAAGGGAATCTGAGGAAGAAGGTAATCATGCCAATCTTGAAAGATGCCTTGTCAAACTGAGGAAGCCGGTTCGATAAAACGAAACCTTTTGAAGCAGAGGATGGCAGTGGATAGTAGGAGGTAGCGGAGAGAAGCCAAGCCCTCTTGGATGCATACACATATCATGAGTACAAGATATGGAGCAATATGAGCTACCTTTGCAGAGAGAAAATAAACACATCCAAAAGCCCAAGAAATGAAGAGGTACTTGAACAAGAAGTAAGGCTCCGTTTGGATTGAAGAAAATCGGATGAGGAAAAAGAAAAATTCAAATTTTCTAGTAGTGGTGGCCATTTGGATCAAATTTTTCTTGGACCACACGCCATTCTCCCATGTTTAAATAAAAAATGGGCTCCCACCGTAATGACCTAAAATTTATTTAGAATAATAATAGGATAGATTAATAGTAATTAATTTACCAAGAAAGATTTGGTATAGAAGTAAAATTTTCTGCTAGTTAAAATAATAATAATTTTTATAATATATTAATATATTGTAGAAATATATTATATTAATATATTGTAGAAATATATTATAATATATATTAGAAAGGTGGTCACTTTGAAAGTTAAAAGGAGTGGGGACAATAAAACATTTCACCCCACTTTACCCAATTCACCCCAACTACCCCCAATTTCACCAGTTTACCCCTCCTCAACCACTATAAATAGTACCTTCGGGTGCGTATTCGAAAGAGTAATCGAGCGTTAGAAAAATAAAGAGAGGAGAGAAAGAAAGGGAAAGAGAAAGCGTAGAGATAATTCTTTGGGGATACGATAGTAGCTTTTTAGTGATTACTTGAGAATTAGCGAGTAACAAGTAACTTCGAATATTTTTCCATATTTTTCCATATACTTGTGAATTGTGTATAATTATGAATTATTTTTTTTATGGACTAATTTATATCTATATGTATTATGATATTATTATAACAAAAGTTGAAAATTACAGTTTGTGCCCAATGAAAATTACAGTTTGAGCCTAACTAAAATTACCGTTTTGTACCCACAAAAATTACAGTTTTACGCCCACAAAAATTACATTTTTTTGCCCATGAAAATTACCATTTTGTACCCAACAAAAATTACAAGTTTGCCCCTTAATTTTTGGAAATTACGGTTTAGTCTCGAATTCAAAAATGATAGTTTAATCTTTCGAATTTCAATAATGACAAATTGGTCGATGAGGTTTTATAAGATGTTTGGTTTACCTTGTGATGATATTTTATAAATAGTAGCTTATTTTAATATACTTTATTTTTATTGAATATAATTATCATAGAGGTTATATTTGTGATGGGTTGGAGTAAGGAAGAATTTGAAAGATAAGATTTCTTTATGCCACCACTCGGTACATAGTGGATGGTACTTGTCAAGGCTCCATCCTCCATGTTTTCCTTTGGTCAGGTTTACATTGGAGTTGTGGGACACGTGACATCTTCTTAGTTGTTATTTTTAAGGAGGGGAGCCATAGTCCATACTTAAGCTTTATACCTTTAGCCGAGTGTATCTTAGGTTTTGGTGAGCTTGGAACCATCCAGTCAAGTGAATGTGTTTCTGTCGGACTATATGTTAGCCTATGGCTCCAGTCAGCGGTACAAGAGTGGACAGTGATATAAGGGAGGCTGCATATTGTATAATTATATAGTTCACAATTTGACATAATAATGATTACTTTTGAAAAAGAATTTTGTATGAGAAATTATGATATGTACAAAGATATATATATATATATATATATATATAATAAACTCCTGCCTTTTGTCATATATAATTTACTTGTGTACGGTAAAAACTTTGAATAGTTACTGAGACGTGAAATTTCATCCTATATTAACATTTTTCAGGTGAACATTTTAGTAGTGAGCAAGGGAAGGCACCTACGAAGTGAGCTTTGAAGGCTCTTTTGTACTCATGTAACTTATGTTATTTTTATTTGTCATGACCCTAGGACTTTCTCATTGTATTTAACTCTAAAATATTTTGGAAATTTATTTGACTTCATATTATAAATTTTATTTGAAATGGTTATGCAATTTAATGATTTAGATATTGATAATCCCCGTTGGAGGTATTTTAAATATTTTAGCCAAGTTTTTGGATGTTAAATTTGGGGTGTTACATCACCAAAAATGGTCGGAAGCCATTTTCCAGGGCCAATGAAAATGGACTAAAGTCCATTTTGCCCCGAGCACACGTCCCACCTGTTGGTAATTATACCCATGGAGTCAGCGGTGAGTATTCGTAGCACAAGGAAGTAGAGGAAATTGGGAAAGAGTGATACGATTATGGATGTTACGAGGGAAACCATTTCTTCCCTTGATTGCACAAGAAATAGAGTTTTCGACAATCTGGGAGCACGTTTATCTCACCATGCGCATCATGCTAAGATGGAAGTCAAGAAGTTGACTTATTTCAAGATTTGTTGGAAGTTCCTAGTCTCACTGTGTACGAGCTTACCACTGCCCATATTAAGATTCTCTCTTCACAACAGCTACTCAATTCATTTGAGAAGATTCCTATTGCATTCAAGGCAGCATGGATACGGGCATTGCTAGAGAGATAGATTTGCGTGGGTTATCTTGAATCTTTTTGAGAAAGTCTATCCAATCTTATTTTGAATTTTTGGGAAGTTTGATGGTTGGTTTATTTTTGTTCCCCATGTATAATTTTGTCAAAGGCAAGCGTAAGAGGGCAATTGACAACAAACACGACAACCAATATCTTGTATTTAACCTACGTTTAATATAAAGTTCTAAAGTTAATGTTATGTTCTTGCATTTTGGTTTCCTCCCTCGTCTCCTGTTCAATGATCTTGAAATGGAGCTAAACAGAGAGTATGTATAATATGTTTTACTCGAGTGAAATGATGCATACCCGAGTGCCCATAGCGAAAATCTATGAAAAAGAAAGTTTGAAACCTTAGCATGTCATGGAAACTCGAGGGTGATAACTTTACACTCAAGTGGACACTCAAATGTGAAGTTATCACACTAGAGTGTGCACGATTTGGACATATTCTCGACCGTGATTCAATGGACACACTAGAGTGTGAAAACCTCATACTCGAGTACACTCGAGTGTGAAGTTTTCACACTCAAGTGTCCAAGTTATTTTGAACTGTGCCCAAGTTATTTTTTAATTCTTTATTAGAATATTAAACTAATTTAATTTGAGAAATTAAAAAAAAAAAGCACAGTTATCACAGAAGTGTGATAACATACACTCGAGTATCCACTCAAGTGTCATGTTATCACACTTAAGTCTATCCAGTGTTGTTAAACGTAGCGTCGAAACGTAAAAACCTCCGTTTTTACGTTTTTTGCCTGAAAAACGTGTCATAATGGTGGTAGGAAAGGAAATTGAGCTGAAACGATCGAAACGTAGTGTTAACTTGGTAGACTCAGTAGAAACGACAAGTTAGACGAGTTGGTTCAGTTCTGAAAATTAAAAAGAAAAAAGGGTATTTTGGTAAAATTGATTTTTCCTTCCCCAAATTAACAAAACGCAAACCCTATGCTCTGCCTCTGCCATCGACTCCACTTTCCTTTCTGCTTCTTCGCGTCGCCTCGCTGCTGCTTCTTCAGTTATTCTTCAATCTTCATCGATCGTTGGCCGTCGTTGCTGCTTCTTCAGTTCTTCTTCAATCTTCATCAACTGCCGCTGGCTGTTGGGTGCTTCACTTCTTCGTGTCTACATTGTCCGCCGATCATTTGGGTCTTTGTCGGTTCTTGGTATTTTTGCTGTCTTGCTGAGTTGCTTCTTTACTCCAAAGTATGCCCTTTTCTTTCCATTGTTTTTGTTCTTGGCTTTGAGTTGCATATTTTGTTCTATTTCCATCGTTTTTGTTCTTGCTGAGTTGCTTCATGAATCACATGCTTTGAGTTCTTTGTTTCATATTTTGTTCTGTTTCATATTTTGTTCTTGCTTTGAGTTTCTTATAGCTTGCTTCTTGACTTCTTCATTCTTTTGGGTCTTTGTCGGGTTGCTTTGGTTTTTTTGCTTAGGTTCTTGATTGAATTAAAGTATGGATTGAGATCCCTTGGACCGTACGGAATTAATGATTCCTTTTCTAATTGCTTCTTGAATGTGGACTCGCGCAAGCCATTTTGTGTTTTACTGCTTAATTCAGTGATTGTTGTATGGAATTAATGAGGCTGGTTTTTTTGCTTAGGTTCGGTGATTGTTGTATACTTGTATTGGTTAATTCTTCTTCTAGATATTCTTAGCACCAACGCCGTCATTTATCTCCCTTGCCAGATGCTTTATTATTGTAGTGTTCAAACATATTATTTTCTTGAATGTTTGGACTTAAATTTGTTATAACTTTAATGTATTTGTGTGTTTTGGTTTTATATATGTTGGATATATATATATTTTTTTGTGATATATAGTAAACTCTTATATTTCGTTTACGTTTTATGATTTTATACGTTTTTGCTCACCCTTACCATTTCGACATACACTTTACCTCTTAACAACATTGGTGCTATCCATTTTAAAGCACAAATGCCAAAACGCAATACAAGAACTAGGACCTTTTCACAGCAGCGTATTTGAACCCCTTCGTTCCTAGCTTCTCGATCTCGGACCTGTCAGGTGGCTTCACGAAATCTAACCTTTTCACAGTGGCGTCGAAATCAGACTTGGGGAATTTTCATCACAGCGGCGTCGAAATTACTCACGGTGGCGTCCAATTTTTCACGCCATTGCCTCGAATTTTTCACGCGTTCGATCTCGGAGCAAATGACGTGGTAATTATCGGCATAATCGATCAATTCCCTTTCACAACGCGTCGAATTTTTTTAGGTTTTGGGGAGAAATTACTAACTCCATGAACTTTTTCCCTTTCTTTCATGTTGCACACAAAATATGCACGTGTCTGCACATATCTCTTTCTTTCATCAACTGGATTGCACATTGGTTTTGGGTTTATACACTGTGTGGAAGCCTGAAGAACTGCAAAATCTATTAGTAGAATATTTCAACTTTGTCCCAATGAGTTTGCTTGATGTGTTCGTGTGCCATACATAGCAATAATCGTCCTCAGTTGGCCGTTTGACTGGGAATGGAAGCGCTCATTAATATGGTCGCTACATAAAAGCCAACAAATGATGACCAAAAGTCCTTTCCAATCACCCTCTTTATAGTCTTTTGTATTCCATATGTTCAACTTGTTGGGTTAATGTGCTCTTTAGTCACTTAAGCCCAATAAGGCTTAATTGAGACTACAGCCCAAGAACTCTATGGCCCATGTGGTTTAGGGTTAGGTTTTGGATGTAGTAGCATATAAACCTACTTTCACCTCTTGTGACAACAACATAGACACATAAGGAGGCTCTCATCGAAACAAACCCAAGAGGCGACGTTCATCATCCGAACGGTTGCCCACACAACCATCCTATCCCCCTCGAGAGATAGTCCGGAAGATCGATCATAAAGCGGACGAGGACCGTTCGTAGAGAGGCTTTCGAGATCGTCGTTTCGATCGCCGCACCTTTCCGAGGTAATCAAAACGATGAAGGTTTTAACTTTTCCTATATCGCGTGGTACGATACGCTTCGCGTTTCTAATAAGATTCCTACAATTGGTATCGAGCCAATAGCGATGAGGAAAAGAACCGAGTTTTGATATTAATTTATATTTCATGTGATTCTTTTCAAAAATTATTTTGAAAATATGGCATCTTTTTCTATATTTGTTATTTATTTCATGGTAGTTATTCGTTTATAATTCATATTTGATATTAGTTTTAATTTTAATCGGTTAATCGCTTTAATCCATGGTTAGATTCTCTCGTGTATTTCTTGATTTGTAACAAGGAGGCTAATCCCATATGATTAGGTTTCCTCCTTGCTTTTTTTTTTATTCTTTTTTGGAATTTCTATGTATTTTTCTGAATTTCTCGTAAAAGATGGAGATCAAGAAACCGCAAAGAAGATGACTTCGGCTGATGGCGTGGCAGAAGTGGTGGCTAGGGTTCCTCTTTTGTGTCCTAGGGTTTCTAGCCAAGGATTGGGTTTTTTGAGCTTTTGGGCACATAGATACCCTAAAGGCGCTTGAGACAGATGCTATGGACGGGACGAAAGAGAAATTCCAAAGTTGTAAATCTTATTTTTAAAATTTAATAGGAAAACCATGGATTAAAGTTATTTGTTTTATTATTTAAAGCTTTTATTGAATTGTATGAATTATATTTACGATTACCATGATGTGTGTAATAACATGCCATATAGAATAGGAAGATGCCATATTGTTGCATAATCACATGTCATAATAGCATAATAACTATTATGTTTTCAATCGACTAGTATGATAGTTATTATGAGGGATTATTTAGATTGCCCACTACATTAATTATCATTTATTATGATTTTGAAATCTTGATTAATAATTGGATTAATTAATTGTGGAATTAAAATCTCTACATTAATTATCATTTATTATGATTTTGAAATCTTGATTAATAATTGGATTAATTAATTGTGGAATTAAAATATCTACATTAATTATCATTTATTATGATTTTGAAATCTTGAATAATAATTGGATTAATTAATTGTGGAATTAAAATCTCTACATTAATTAACATTTATTATGATTTTGAAATCCAGAATAATAATTGTATTAATTAATTGTGGAATTAGAATCTCTACATTAATTATCATTTATTATGATTTTGAAATCTAGAATAATAATTGGATTAATTAATTGTGGAATTAAAATCTAGACATTAATTATCAATTATTATGATTTTAAATTAAAATCTAGAATAATAATTGTGGAATTAAGATCTAGACAAATAATCCAGGAAATTTCCTAAGAGAATTGTACCTTTTAGAGTGATTTGTGGGTTATTTAAAATGGTCATGTGACGACACTCGCTAATCATGACTAGATTTTAGATACCTAATAATTTACTCTAAATTGAACAAATTGTTGGAAATTGAAAATTCTAAATTTAAAATATTGAATGTGTGAAGGTTTTAAATTAAGCATTTAATTTTAAAACCTACGGGCCCCAATTGTGGGTTTATTAGTGAAATGGTTATCGTTGAAGCCCCATCGGATAAGGATAATCGGATTTCGCTAGATTAAACCTTAATATTTTCAAAATTTTAGTAAAGTTTTTGTACGCCCATCGTCGGCAACACTTAGACACTAAAGATAATTTTGAAAGTAAACTATGGTTAAATACATTCAACTTTGGTAAAATTGTTAACCCTCCCATCGAGGCTCGGTAATGGAACCGAAGGCCCAAATTAACAATATTAGTTTTACAAGAATCTTGCCCATCGTAAGCCTTGTAAAGATAACTAATGGATTGTTAAACAATAAACGAATAGTAGTTATTAGAATCTACTAACGCTATATCTGTTTGTTGTTAATTATAGTTTGTAATTAGTGTGCTTTTTCCTTATTTTCAGAAAAATGTCTTCATTCAATCCTTTAGCTACAATCTTGAGCCAAAAAAACCTATAGATGGTACAAACTACAAACAATGGAAAACTAATTTGGATATTGTTCTTCAATATGAAAAGCTCAACTTTGTTTTCACTACCCCTATGCTAGCGCTACCCGCTGTAGATGCGTTTGATACAATTCGGACTCGATTTCAGCAGGAGAAGGAAAGATGGGAGAAGGCGAATGTGTCGGTTCGCTGCTACATTTTGGCCGTCTCGCCAAGCACCTTCAGGAGCAAGTGAGCATGATTGAGAGTGGAGCAACAATGCTCCAGACTCTTGATGGCATGTTTGCTACGCCTAGCAGCTCTGCTAGGCAAAATGCGCTGAATTCAGTCACCAAGACAGTGATGTCTGGAGGAAGCGTGCGGGATCATTGTCCAACAATGATAGCGAACTTCAAGAAGGCTGATGTATGGGTAATTTAAATGTGATTGAGGCTTGTTTAGTGGAGAATCACGATGATAAATGGATCGTTGATTCAGGAGCCACTAACCATGTTTGTTACTCTTTGCAGTGGTTCAAACATAGCTTGCCTATAAGTAAAGGACAAAGAGATTTGAAGCTTGGAACTGGGGAGCTTGTGTCTGCACTAGTAGTGGGACAAGTCATTTTATCTTTTGATAATTACAGAACTTTGGTTTTAGAAGACTGTTTATTTATTCCAGTTTTAAGAGGAATTTAATTTTTGTTAGTTGTTTGGATAAACATGGTTTGACATTCAGTTTAATTCCTCGGTTTCAATAAGAAGTTCATCTTCTTTTATTTGTTCTGTGCAAAGTATAATGGTCTTTATTTCCTTAGTCCTGTTCCTATGAAGTTAATCATGTTGAATTAAAAGATGTTGAGCATATTAATTCATCAAAGAAAAGAAAAGTTTCCAATGAAACTTATCTTTGGCATTTGAGATTGGGTCATATTAACTCTAACAGGATACAAGGTTTGGTCAAAAGTGGGATTTTAAAATCCCGAACTTTGAACCGATACCAAAGTGTGTGAATCCTGTTTAGAGGGTAAAATGACCAAGAGATCTTTCAAGGCCAAGGGAAAACGTGCCACACTTCAGCTGGAATTGGTACATACTGATGTATGTGGACCAATAAATGTCCAAGCCAGAGGTGGGTATCAGTATTTCATCACATTTACTGATGATTACTCTAGATTTGGACATGTGTACCGATGCGTCACAAGTCCGAAGCTTTTGGAAAATTCCAAGAGTTCAAGGTCGAGGCGTAAAAGCATCTAGGTGTTCAAATTAAGACTCTTCGATCTGATCGAGGGGTGAATACCTATCTTGGAGAGTTCGGGTCTTACGACCAAAGAGGGATAGTTTCACAATTATCTTCTCCAAGGGACACCCACAGAGAATGGAGTTGTTGAAAGGAGAAATAGAACCCTTTTAGAAATGACAAGATCTATGCTCGCTTATTCATCACTTTCGATTCATTCAGGGGATATGCCTTAGAAACAACTATGTATCTATTGAACTTAGCTCCGTCCAAGTCGATTTCAACGACACCAATTGAATTGTGGAAAGGGTGTAAGTCCACCATGAATCATATTCGGATTTGGGGTGCTCCGCACATGTCTTGAAACAGAATCCGACAAGATGGATCGCGTCAAGTATGCATGTTTGTAGGCTATCCTAAAGGAACCGAGAGGTTGGTTGTTTTATAGTCCAAGAGAAAAGAAGGTCATAGTGAGCACTCACGCGACTTTCTTAGAGGAGGACTATATGACAAACTATAAGCCAAGAAGTAAGGTTATTCTTGATGAGCTAGTCTCGCATCAAGTTTCACCACAACCTCAAGGGTTCCAGCTTTTGTTCCCGTGGTTGTTCAAAGAGGGGAAAATGTATCCGAACATACACAGAACCGAGAGACGAACCGAAGTTCAGCATGATGATGAACTTAATGATGAACAAAATCATGAATTGGTTGAACCACTTAATGAGGGTCCTCATCTAGAAATTGTCAACCCACAAAATGTGGACCCCCTGTAGATGCACGACATCAAGTGCGACAAAGTCGTAGTGGGAGATTGATTCGTAAACCTGCAAGATATCTCTTGTTGGGTGAGTCAAATCAGGATGACATCATCGCAGAAGATGGTGATCCCACGAGTTATGACGAAGCACTAGGAGATGTTGATGCTCGGGAATGGCTCGAGGCTATGAATCGTGAAATGGATTCTATGTATTCCAACTCGCTTTGGTCTCTTGTAGATGCACCTAAAGGGGTAAGACCCATTGGGTGTAAGTGGATTTACAAGAGAAAGAGAGGATCGGACGGGAAGGTTGAAACCTTCAAAGCTAGATTGGTGGCGAAAGGGTACTCCCAAAAGAAGGAGTGGATTATGATGAAACCTTTTCGCGGTTGCCATGCTCAAGTCTATCCGGATTCTCTTAGTTGCAGACCAATCTTGATTATGAGATTTGGCGGATGGATGTCAAAAACTGCTTTTCTAAATGGAAATTTGGAAGAGGAAATCTATATGCAAGCAACCAAAAGGGTTTATAGCCAAAGGGCAAGAAGAAATGGTATGCAAGTTGCGAGAGGTCCATTTATGGACTTAAGCAAGCATCCGGATCATGGAACATCAGATTTGATCAAGCCATTGAGTCTTATGGCTTTGAGAAAAGCCCTGATGAGCCGTGTGTGTATAAAAGGATCCAAGGTAATGCGGTATCTTTTCTGGTACTTTATGTGGATGATATACTCCTTATCGGAAATGATACGGAGGTATTGTTGGGCATAAAAACCTGGTGAGCAAACATTTTGATATGAAGGACCTGGGGAAGCCAATTATGTTCTTGGTATTAAACTCTTGCGAGACCCGGAAGAACAGGGGTTTTGGCATTATCCCGGGCTCAATACATTGACAAAATACTTGCCAGGTTTAGCATGGAGAATTCAAAGAGGGGAATTATACCCTTCAGGCATGGGATTCATCTCTCTGAGAAGCAATCTCCTCAAACTCCTGAGCAAAGAGAACGCATGAATAGGATACCTTATGCTTCAACATTAGGTAGTCTCATGTATGCTATGCTATGTACCCCGCCCGGATATCGCTATGCGGTGGGAGTAGTAAGCCGGTACCAATCGGACCACGGAGAGAAAAACACTTGGTAGCGGTTAAACATATACTCAAGTACCTACGGAGAACGAGAGATTATATGTTGGTCTACTCAAGTGGGAGTCTTAAAACCATTGGTTATACGGACTCGATTTCTAAGGAGATATTGACTCAAGAAAGTCCACCTCGGGATATGTGTACACCCTTAATGGCGGTGCCATTTGTTGGAGAAGTGTAAAACAATCATGTGTGGTCGACTCCACGAGGCTGAGTATGTAGCTACTTACGAGGCCGCAAAGGAAGCCGCATGGTTAAAGAAGTTCCTAACGGACCTTCGGTGATACCGGTGTTGATTGTCCTATTACACTTTACGCGTGACAACAAATGGGGTAGTAGCACGATCCAAGGAACCAAGGTGTCACAAGAGACAAAAACACATAGAGAGGAAGTACCACTTGATCCGAGAAATAATTAAAAGAGGAGATACATTGGTAGCAAAGATAGCATCGACAAGAACCTTGGCCGACCCTTTTACTAAGAGTTTGCCCGAACGTGTGTTCGAGAGGCATGTTTCATCTATGGGTCTTAGGAGGATTCCGATTTGCTATAGCTTTAGGTAGTTGTTATTTCACTTCGTTATTTTGTGCTTTTTGAGCAAGACATTATAACATTGCGTTTTTTTTTGAATGTTAATAAATGAGGTGTCTGTCATTTATTTCGCACACTATTTACAAACTCTAAGGTCCGATCAATTGTGGAGTATATGATCATATGGAGACGTTCATAGAGGACATGGTCATAAGTTCTCACAATTGATGATTGGTTCACAGCTATTAAATTAAGTTGGGCACTTTATTTAGGCTGCAATATTTTATGAAATGGTTTTGTCCGAATCATTATGAAATATTAGTGTGAGTTAATACTTACATTGAATGGATCAAGGAGAGATTTGATTAAGGTTGTTTTTTCATAAGGAATCAAATCTCCGATAACTATAATCATGTAGTTGCTCTTAATCCCGAGTTTATTTTAAACAGTAGTCGAATAGTTTTCATTCTTTGATTTACCAACGAGTGAGGTTTGATCTATATGACGGCCAATAACTCGGTATTTTGGGATTGAGACCATTTGGTTATCGGTGTTTATGAGATAAACAACATGGAATTTATAGGAAATGTCCCCTTGATATGTTTCGGTACATTCTGGATATTTAAGACACCGCGTTGCATGCAATCCATTAGAGAAACTGTTTAAGTCAAGGAATAAATAATTGATTGGGTTACGTAAAACTAGTCAATCAAGTTATAGACATTCTATAAAGGGGTAATGCATATTCTTGTTATAAGTGTCATTATTCTTGGAGATCACGTTCGGGCTTTTAGTGGAGTAGCACCAACTAGATAATCTTGTGTAGATTATCATGAGCCTTGATGAATGACAAATGGTAGATCCCCGAGCTAGCTCGAGACAAGGGATGGGGTATATTATCAGATGATGATGGCTTATGGGCTACATGGTCTTGGGTTTACGAACTCAAGTTTGTATCTTAAAGAGCAAGTGGGAGATTGTTGGGTTGATGTGCTCTTTAGTCACTTAAGCCCAATAAGGCTTAATTGAGACTACAGCCTAAGAACTCTATGGCCCATGTGGTTTAGGGTTAGGTTTTGGATGTAGTAGCATATAAACCTACTTTCACCTCTTGTGACAACAACATAGACACATAAGGAGGCTCTCATCGTAAACAAACCCAAGAGGCGACGTTCATCATCCGAACGGTTGCCCACACAAACCATCCTATCCCCCTCGAGAGATAGTCGGAAGATCGATCATAAAGCGGACGAGACTGTTCGTAGAGAGGCTTTCGCATCGGCCGTCGATCGCTGCACCTTTCCAGGTAATCAAAACGATGAAGGTTTTAACTTTTCCTATATCGCGTGGTATGATACGCTTCCGCGTTTCTGATAAGATTCCTACACAACTTTGACTAGTCTTATAAATCACCAAAAAAAACTGTTATGAAAATACAGTTTGGTAATGGCTTCCCGAAAGTGTTTGGTCTCTCAACCGTCTCTATCATGAATCTCATCCTCCACCAATTCCCCCATTTCTTTTCCATTTGAGTTTATTAGGAATTAAGCGTTCATGAGTCATCAACCAAGCAAAAGTTTTACAGCTCTAAGGTATTTTTCAGAGTGTTGTGGTAAGCAAGAAATCACACACTGGAGTGTCAAGATGTCTCATGTGCCATTTTCACACTCCAATATGAAGTTTGTCCAACATGTGAGAAGATTACTGTCCACTGTGTATGATTTTGTGTGGTTTATAATAATATTTTATTTTTAGGGGTAAAATGGTATTTTGCCTCATTTTCTTACCTTATTTTCTTTCAACGAAACAAAATTTTTCATATCGACCCTTTTTTTTTCCAATACCAACCAAATGCATTGAGGCAAAATATTTTTCATTCCATTCCTTTCTATTCCCACATTTTCTTCCAAAGGGGCCTTAGTACCTAATGGATTTGCAATGTTGCTCTTAGCTTGTGTCTTGGCTGTTCTATGATATGTACCTAGGGTGCTGTCCTAGCTCTAGTGAATTCATGAAGTTTCGGCTTGCCTTTACTCATTTGATCTTATATATAAGGTGAAGAGAGAGAGATTTTTTTTTTTTTTTTTGTCCTATTTATAAAGCACATCATTAAAGTTTGTTTTGAGATGAATGTACAATTTAATCATTTATTTATTATTGTGTTAACTTTGTTTTTATTTAGTATTTTGTATATTAAATAGTTGTAGAATTGGAAAGTTGTTGAATTTTATGGTAAAATTCTGAGATTTAAGGTATTCCTTGATCTATGTGAAAAATATTAAAAGTGCCTTGTAAATAGAATCATATAAGTATTTCTCAAAATAAATAAGTAAATTTATAAAGGACACTAGAGCGTAGGAGACTCATAAGCAGAGGAAGCAGTACACATCTTAACATATTACAGGAGTTGTGCACCAGCTAGATTTGAGGAGCTGGACATATTCTTATATAATACTACCTCCACTCCAAAAAAATTAAGACCTAATTATGGATTAATTTGATCCTAAATATAATATCCTAACTATTTTATTTTTCATATTTATCATTTTTTCTAAATTAATTTACTTAACTCATAAACTAATATACTCCTTCAAATGCTAATTATAAGACATAATTAACTCTTTTGGAAAGATTAAGGAAGTTAATTAAATTACTTTAGAGTATTTTTTTATTTATTTTTTCTTCAAACTATTTAGTTTGACTAATAAACTAATATATAATCTAAGGATACACAATATATAAAATAATTAGATATCTTATTTAGTTTCCTTAATCTCTCCAAAAAAAGTCAACTAGGTCTTATAATCTAATTCTACACATAAATACTTCAAGTTGCCTCTTAAGTGGGAGCATGTTTACAGGATTGCAGGCAAAGGGATAGCCCATTGAAAACAGAGTTATATGCATCAAGTGTCAACGGTTTATTAAACCATGTATGAAGTTGTATCGTGTAAAAAAAAAAAATAAAAAAAAAAAAGAGAGAGAGAGAGAGAGTAAAATTATGTCATGATAAATTTCAAAAAATTGTAGGGATAATTAATCTACGACTCCTTATAATTTTAACTAATTTTTCATTAGGTCCCTAAAATTTTTTCCTTTTTATTAGATATCTGAAATATTAAAATTATGCATATTAAAACTCAAATTTACAGAAATTCTCAAGAGTAAGTTTTATATATTAAGCTTAGTATAATAGATAATAGGGGTTGTATTTGATTTTAAATATAAGACTTCAATCTTCTATGTCTCTCAAATTTATAAGATTTTTCCCTATAGTATCCTTATTGATTACACACATTAAATGGTTTTTCATCTAAGGGTAATTATAATGAAAGATAATATTTTAAAAAAACCAACCTATATTTATTAAAATAACTAACATAACTAAATTTATTACCCAAAATAGTTATCTAAATCTTATATTAAATACTCAATATAGTAGTAAAACATACGGAAGGGCAGTTATACACTTATGCTTAAAATGGAATAAAAGCCTTGCAAAAATGTTAGCATATATTTGTGAAGGGACTGTCCAAATTGCGGCTAACTGATTCATGGGGAAATTAAATTTCCAAAAGACTTGATTAAAATAAATCACGCCGCATTTCGTATCACAATTTCACCGCCGATTGTGCTGTTGATTGCCGGTGTTCGCATTCGTCCGCCGCTGTTGCTTCTTCTCTTTTTTCTGGAGAGCTCCAGAAGTCGCAGAGGAGTTCTCTAGGGCCAGTAAGTATTTGAAACACAATCTCAATCACTCGCTCTACCATTCCTTTCGGTTCTTTTGTCCATTAGCCGGTGTGCCAGTGCTCATAGCGCCAACGTTGTAAATCTCCTTGTTCTCAATTCTTCATAGAAGTGTAGCTGTGTTTTTATCATCTTCTTCCTCCGTTTCGTTAGTCCAAGATGCTATATGTGGGTGTGGGTGTGTGTTCAAAAGCTTTTCTTTTATTCTCCTTGTCTTTCGCTGTCATATTGGGTGTGTAACATATTAAAATTTCTTCTCTTTCTCGGTGATTGAGCGTCTGAAACAAGGGGGTGTTTAAATGGGGGCTAAACAAATAAAACAGGGGATGTATAAATGAGGGCCAAATGAATAAAAATTCAAAATTTTTTAATACTGTTATATATGCAACGTTGTAGGGCAAGATGAGCATACTCTCTCAATAGTATTTTTTGTTCTTATATATATATTCAAACTTAAAATCTTGTGTTTAAATGGTCAAAACCTTTTTTTATTAGGATCAAAGTTTATTGGTGGGCAATCATAATTTAAAACAAATAAGTACATTTTTTCTCTCTTAAATTGTATACAAGGTTTCAGTTTTATTTTTAATTTTTAATTTTTTTAAATGGGGCCAATCAGAATGGTACTTGAGAAGCTACGATTTCAGACCACTTTTCCTTAAAAACAAACCGGAATATCATTTCTGCATCTAATGCAGATATATTTATCTGCAGTAACCCAAACGACATCGTTTTACTCTTTTTTAATTATTAATTAATGTAAAAACCGAGACGTACAGATGAGTTGAAAAAAAGAAAGAATAGAGGACCCCACCATGAAATAATTATGTCTTCCAATATCACACACAGTTTCTCCGGCCACCGACGCTCTCATCTTCTCCAACACCTCATCAATGTCTCGCCACCCTGTACCAAACACCTTCAACTACTTCCACCCCATCCACACCCTTCTTCATCCTCCGAGCCAATCCTTCAACATGCCCATACATGGAATAAAACACAATGAAAATCTTCAACTGGGCAACTGGCTGCTATGCCATTCCTAGAATTTGCAACTTGTTTTACCCATTCCTGGTGGCCCAGAAAGGCAGATGATCTCTCCTCCATAGATTCAGCGCCCAGAAGAAAATAGATTATTTGTTGAAGTCTCTTGATAGTATTTTAATCACTTTGAAAAGTCAAAAAATTGGAGAACAAAATGACAGCACCACCAATAATATAACTATAGTATTTCGCTTTTCATATTGTCTCTGGTTCTGAACTTGATGCTCACATTTTGGCCCATTCATAGCATATTAGTTAGTTATATTTATGCTGTCAGATTTTCTGAATGAGGGAAAGAAGAAAAAATTCTGGTGAGTTTTTATTCCATTAATTTTCTATCCTTTGTTGAACCAGTCTGGTAAGAAAATTGAAGATGCAAAGCTGGCGAGAGATTTTCAAACCACATTGCAAGAATTCCAGAGAGTGTAACAGCTTGCCTCTGAGCGCGAATCTACCTACCTTCCCGCTGCTCCAGCTTCTTCCTTAACTGCGAACACAGATATACAGAAGCTACTCCTCGTACAGATCTGCTGCTTCATGGGCTGATAATCTTCTGCAGCAAATAATTAATAACACTGCATTATGCCTCTGTGTTCTGCTGGATGGTAAAGACGATATTATATTTTCCTCTTCTCTGGTTTTCAGATGCAGCAAAAGAAGAAGCAAATCACGCCGTGGAACTCAAAAACTCAGATTAGCAGCCAGCCATGGCGTCTGAGACCGAGGCTAGAGAGGAAGATCTGAGGAAGCAGCGCACTCTTCTGATTTTTGAGATCAAAAGTTCAAGGGAATCTGAGCACTTAAAAACGAGCAGAACTGCAATTGAGAGCAAGGAACAAGAAGCAGCAACAAGACTGAGCAGGAAGACTCCCTCCGACAAGCGAACCAGTCCGATGAGCGAACACAGTAGCTCCGTCGAAACCCCATGGAACGATCTCTCCGAATTCTGTTGAGGGATTGGCTCGGAGGATGAAGAAGGGTGTGGATGGGGTAGAAGTAGTTGAAGGTGTTTGGTACAGGGTGGCGGAGACATTGATGAGGTGTTGGAGACATTGATGAGGTGTTGGAGAAGATGAGAGCGTCGGTGGCCGGAGAAACTGTGTGTGATATTGGAAGACATAATTATTTCATGGTGGGGTCCTCTATTCGTTCTTTCTTTTTTCAACTCATCTGTACGTCTCGGTTTTTACATCAATTAATAATAAAAAAAGAGTAAAATAATGTCGTTTGGGTTGCTGCTGATAAATTTATCTGCATCAGATGCAGAAATGATATCCCCAGCCGAGTGTTACATATGTATCCCAGTAATTATTACAGACACACTCACAAGGGAGTTGGCTCCCATTCACTTCCCTTCCATCCTCTTCTTATCCTCTTTCATTTCAACCGTTAGATTGAAGATTAGCAGTTGATTTAATCTTTTATAAAAATATTAATAAAAAATTAAAATATTAATAAAATATTTAAAATAATAGTTTTATAAAAGATTAAATCGAACGGTTAAGATTTCAATCCAACGATCGAGATGAAGAAGATGATGGGAAGAAAACGAGAAAGGAAGAGATCAGAAATCAACCCCACTCACAAGTGGGCCTGCTTGCTTCAACTTTCTTTCTTAGTAACTGAAGGGGGAATATAGTTTTGTTGCCCATCATAGACAGGTTCATCAATGAGACTTGAACTTTTTTTGCAGCTTTAGACTTAAAACTTTTAAGTTACCATTACTTTCACCCGCGAAGGGTAAATTCCTTATGTTTTTTTTTTTTTTTTTGTGTGAAAAAACTGTTAATTAAAAAATAATTTATATTTTAGATTCTACACATATTTAAATAAGTTTTTAAGAGAAAAAAAACCAGTACTCCACCACCAGTTCAATAACCAATCCGATTTTTAGAACCTTGATTAGAAGTCTCATGGAGATAAAGTAACGTTTAAAGGCACAGGCTGTCAAAAGGTGGTTAAAAAGAAAGATCAATTATTGAATCCCAATAAAAAAAAAAAAAAAAAAAAAAGTAGGCCCTTCCCGTTTTTTTTTTTTTGGGTACTACTTTCCCCAACTTTCTAAGAGATGCTCAATTATCAGGCTTTTTTTTTTAAAATGTCCCTAATTAAATAACTATTTACCAAAATGCCCTTTTTCCAAACTATTTCTCACTTTCATTTAGTCGATGATAAATCATGATTTAGTTGACTAAAACGCGGGGCTCCTTTTTTTAAAAATTTCCCGAGATTTAGTTGACTAAGCACGTGAGCTTAGTCGACTAAATCTCTGATTTAGTCGACTAAGCTACAAAGAAGGTCGACTAAATCTCGACGAAGGCTTTTTAAAACCCTCATTCGTGTCATAATGGAACCTAATAGTCGACTAAAGCATTGTTGCTTAGTCGACTAAATCGTAACATGGGTTTTTTTAAAATCCCCCGAGATTTAGGTAAACAGCGAACATTTCAAAAACCCCCAGCGAATATAATATTTTCTATGCAGAGGAGCAGCCTGGTGTGCACATGTAGGCGTGATCTTCAAAATCATCCTGATGAGAAAGAAAGAAACAAAACATAACCAAAATGCTAATAATGATTTATCTTTCAAAATGATTTTAGGAATCCATCTTGCAACAAGTAATGATTCGAGTATTTTAATTTCCAAAATATGCTTGCTATCAAATATTAATTCCAACAATATTAGTGATATCACAAGTCGTAATTAAATAACTATTTACCAAAATTCTTAAGGTATTTGTGATGCATGATCTGATAAATGACTTTGTTCGAGTTGTGTATGACAATTTAGAGGAGGAGTTTAAATTGTCATGGCTGAATTGGCTTACCAAGGCACCTTTTTCCTATATAGCATTGCTAGAAATCTGCTTTTGGATCCTTGTTTCTTTTCCCTTGGAGCCTACAATGTAGAGTATATAAAATACATATTTGTTGTGATATCGGTTCTTACTAGTTGCAATCGTTTGTAGTAAGAAGCTAGTTGCAAAGGGCTTTTGTGGAGTATTTAAAATATATTTTTAATCCTTAAATTTTAAGATCGTTAGCCTCACCTAGTAGGAAATATTGACTCATTAAGTCAAATTATTTTAATCTTATAGCACTCAAATTTTTTTTACAAATTCATATTTTTAATAATAATAAACTCCCACTTTTGAATCAAATGCTCGCCCTTTCTTATCAAAAACCCTACTCCTGTTGCCGCAATGCCTTCTTTCTCCCTGAATCAAAAGAAGAAATCATACCTCCTCCATGGATGAAATTTGCTTTTGTGTTGGCGAGCTTGATGGTGGCATCTAACAAAATGGTTAGTTCTCAAATGAATATGGGAGGAAATCGGCAATTGGGATTACAATCCCAATAGTTCAATTTGAGAACTAAATCTCGGGTTTAAGTTAAAAATGCCCTTCGTCCGAGATTTAGTCGACTAAGCACCGTAGCTTAGTCGACTAAATCTCCGGATTTAGTCGACTAAGCTACGGTGCTTAGTCGACTAAATCTCGGGAAATTTAAAAAAAAAAAAAAAAAAAAGAGCCCTCAGCGTTTTAGTCGACTAAATCATGATTCAACGACTAAACAAGGCAAAAACAAAGGTGGGAAATAATTTGGAAACAGGGGCATTTTAGTAAATAATTATTTAATTAGGGGCATTTTGGGAAAAAAAGCCTCAATTATCACCCCTTCCTTTATTTATTTATTTACTTGGTACTATTTTTCCAACTTTCTAAAAGATGCTCAATTATCACTAGCACTGAGTCTATATGTATTTGGCTTCCTCTCTCCCACTCACCGCACTAGCTGGTTTCTGCTTCTTCTCTCTGCAATTTCTGCGTCCTTCCTCGGTTCTTGCTTGCGTTTCTCCCTTCAATCAAAAAAATCTTTTGATGTTCTTGTTGTTCCAAAAAAAAAAAAAGATAGAATTTTGATTTCTGTTTGAGAGTTTGTCTATTGAAGAAACCTTTTTTTCCAAGCTTTTATTTTCTTGATTTGAATTATTTCTTTTACTCTCGTCTCTGTTGATCATTGCTGTTATTGTTCTCCCCCTTGTTTAGAGAAAACCCAAAAAAAAAAAATTGTGTTCAAATCTTCTTGCTGCCTAGTACTTTGTCCGTTTTTTCTTTGTATTCGAATTCCATATTTGATTTTCTATCTACCATCGTTGTTCTCATAGTTCCTTTCCTTAAAAAAAAAAATCTAAAAAAGGAAAAAGAAAAAAAAAAAGAAAAAGAGGTTTTTATATCGGAGGCTTTGGGAGGCATTTCAATTTGCAGCCCGAGCGCATAGAAATCTGAGGTATGGTTTTGGGCTCCATCATACCTATGAATTATGTCTGCTACTTCTTTACTCACACTCATATTGCCTCTTAAACTTTTTTAACTTACTTTTATTTCTGATTATTTAGATATTTGTTTGTCACGTGAAGGATGCTTAAATACTTTGATTCTGGTTTCCAGTTTAGTTCATGCATAGTTTTAATGATTGTTGTTAAACTGGTGATTTGAACTCGTGTTAGGTGCAAACTTAGTTGAACTCACAAATTCACATATTCAGTTTGCCTTTCTATGTTAATAAAAATCACATTAAATAGCTTTTAAAACTTTTTAGATTTGATCATATTTGGCTTCATATATGAACTTCATAAAATATTATTTATTAAATATAATAAATTTTGAATGTTGATGGATTTAATTTGAATTATTTATATTAAAATATATTTAAATCAAATTGTTATATTTTTTATAATTTTAATTATTTAATGATATACTTTCGATAGTTATTTATTGATGAAAATAAATTCTTACGAGTTTATAATCGGAGTTTATATCCCTATCTCGAAAGTTTAAGCTTATGAGTTTAATATCCTTAATTTTAATCATAAATTTTATTTATTCAAATTTTTTTACAGATTTTTTAAATTATAAACTAGGATGTTATGTATATTTAATTGTAGTATCAAATTTACTGTATTTTCTACAATTTGTTAACAATGTGGTTTTTTATAGGGAAAATGACACTAAAATACCAAATGAATTTGCAAAACCAAAAGTCGAATTTACAAAAAGATCGAGAGGTGACAAGGACCTTTGGGGGTTTAAAGCAAATCCTGCTAAATACCCTTTTTCCCTTAGGGTTAAATAATTAAAAAAACCCCCGGTGGGCCCCACCGCCCACCACCGCCGGCCCCGGCCGGCGGCCATCGTCCACCATCCGGCCGACGACCACCGCGGGTCGCCGGCGACCGGTGCCACTGGCCCACCACCACCGTCGGCGGTGGTGGCGGCCGCGGTGGTGGGCGGTGGCGGTGGCCCACCGCGGGGGTATTTTCTTTCTTTTTTAAAAAAATTATTTAACCCTAAGGGCAAAAGGGTAATTTGAGGGAATTTGCAAAACCCCAAAAGGTCCTTGTCACCTCTCAGCCTTTTTGCAAATTCGACGGACTGGGGTTTTGCAAATTTATTTTGTATTTTAGTGTCATTTTCCCTTTTTTATATATGTTCTATATTTCATAAATGTTGATATTGATATAGTTTAGCTTCCTACATTTTGAAAGTTTCTGGTTAATTTATGTCACTATGAAAACAAGAATTACTCACATATTTTTAGGTTTTTATCAATCTTTTAAGTAAGGCCGTAAAAATCAAAATTAAAACTATCTATCAACAAATCCAAATTGTTTTTTAATAATTGAGATTTTATTTAAATTGAATAATTAAATTACAGGTCATGTTTCTTTGAGTTTATATATGTAATTTTTAGACGGTATAAAAAGTGATTTATTGTATTTATAAAAAGTGATACTATGAATTTTGAACATCTTCTTTTATATATACATACGCATCAACATACATATATATGCGTGAATAATGATCTCTTAAACTTTATTTAACTTATTTTTCCTTTTTAGATCTTGATTGGTCGCGTGAAGCATTCTTGAAGATTTCAATTTTTGTTTCCTACAGGTTAGTATATCCGTAGGTTTAATTCAAAATTTCATTTATTTATAGGAATTCTTACAGCTTTCTTAAATTATAAGGTGGGTTATGTATATTTGCATGGAATATAAAATTAACTTTACTTTCTATAATTTGTTGGCAACCTGGCTGTATATCACTTTTATATTTCATATGAATTTTCATATGATATAGTCTAGCTTACTATATCTAGAAAGTTACTTTCTTATTAATTTATGTCGCTGGACATTAGAATTACTGGCATTTTTTCATAGGTTTTTTACCAATGGTTTAGGTAAGGCTGTTAAATCGCATTTTAAAAGAATTTATCAAAAAACCTAGATTTTTTTAATAATATTTAGAGTTTATTTAAATTGAATAATTAAAGTGCATGTTTCTGTGACTTTATAAAAGTAATTTTCACACAGTCTGAAAATTTATTCATTATATTTATAAAAATTAAAAGTATAAATTTATTATTTAAATTTATCAATTGAAAAAAAAAAATAAATTTAGACAGTTCAACTTGAACGGTACTGTATACATCTCATCTCATCTCAATAATGAATTAAAACTAGTTTCTATACAATAGCTTTGACGATGATTTTTTTTTTTAAAAAAAAAAAAAACTAAAAACGAAAAAGGAAAGAAAAGAGAGTAGGGTGTGTGGGTAATTATTGTTAAAGAATCCTTAGTATTGAAATTGGTTTGAATGATAGTGAAATTGTTTAGTGAAATTGTCCCCCTGACTTTTTTATACAAAGTCCCATAATCATAATCTTTTGCAATGTTTGTTATTTAAGATTTAAATTATTTTATATACATGATCTTAATATTTGAAATGAAAATTTTGTCTACTGTATTAAATTTGTGTAAATCTTCTCCAACATATATACATTTTTCTAAGATACTAGATGGAATGGAGAAAAATTGTTTTCGATATAATTCTCGCATATCCCCACAATTCAAATGCTTCCTTTGAAGCTTTATGATTCCCATCCAGCGTAGAAGAGTGAAAATTTTGATTTAAATAATACACTGTAATTATACGATAATTACATTATTAACTAACTCTACTCTCCTCTTTGTCCACCCACTATCACATTGTCTATTTTTCTTAATTACCTTTTCCTGCCATTTGTATCTTTCGGTTTTATTATAAAAACTTTTGAGAGAGGTTTCATAATATATCATATTTTGCCTAAAATATTGATTTTTTTTCCGAACAAGCATCCACAGCTAATTAAAAAACTTTCTTAATAACCCCTCGTCCTTGGGCTCAACTGGTAGAGAGATTGGACACTCTCGGGGGGTTCGATCCTAGAAAGTTGGTCAAGACGCTTGGAGAAGACATTCTAACTCCTAGGTGCCTAGGTTAACACACCGAAGGTAATAGACGGCTCGCCTACCCAATATCGGTATCACCTAAGAGAAATGGAGATTTCGCCTCTACTTGGATCACAACCCAACCCTTTTCCTAAAATCTTTTCACCAAAAAAAAAAAAAAAAAATCTCAATAATTAAGTAAACTCATATAACTAATAACTATTTATATGTTCACCTGTTTGCGAGCTACGTATGATGTGCCAGGGAAAGTAGGGGGGAACTGAAGGGAGAGTATATTATGGAAGAAAAGTCTTAGAAATAGTTAAATAAAAATAACTCTAAAAAATAGCAAAAAATTTATTTATTTCCATTTAATTAAGACTTGTTTTGATCAAGAATCTTATTGTCTCCAATAAGAATCTTATTCTCTCGAACAAAGCTAAATAAATAAAGCGAATGAATAAAAACACACTCTGGCTCTTCTCGGCTATCATTAGGTTAGTGCTAACGACATATTACACACACACATAACAAAAATGGCTGGAATAATATATATATATATATATATATATATATGACATTAACCAGAAGCATAGAGTGAAGATTTTGATTAAATTAAAAAGAATTAAGGTGTATATAGCATCTTAAAGTAGTTTGTGATGCATTTAACTTGATTTTTTTTTAACACCCTGAAATATTTTTCAACTGCATCAGCACTTGAAAATATTTTTTTGGTGCTAGAAAGCACAAACAATACTTTAAGGTATTCGACACATCTAAAAATATTTTAAGTTGTTCAATGTACCACAAAATAATCTAGAGTATTAGATGCACTGGAGAAAACACTTTATGGTGCTTGGATTACACCTTAACTCTAAATTAAATTATAATTACAATAATTACTTGTTATATTTTTTATAAAAAAATGGGATTAGTTTAAATCTTCGAACTCTACCAAATGCTAATGCAGACTATACTTATATCATAATAAATTTTTCATTGACCAAAAGGCTATCATAATAAATTGCTTAAAATTTTATTTTGTTCCTATCACATTTTCTATCATAGTGACCACGTTTTTATAGTGTAGCCAAGGCCTGATGGTGACCCGATCGCAACATAAAATGTAAAATAATGAGCCTTGAGAAATGTGCTCTTTTGAAATTGAGTATTATTAGCACTAATTAAGTATAATCTGCCATTGGATCGGATGTCACGTGGAGATAAGATAAATACTACCTCTAGGCTTTAATATAAGACCTAGTTGACTAATTAGTGGATATTAACAAAATTAGTTAAACTAGTTATTCTTATTTGTAGCAAATATACGATGATTACCCTAAAATACTTCTTTAATCATGTGCATTAGAATTATCCTTCATGGAAAGTCCCTTTATATATATGTGTAATCAAATAGATAAACTTTGAGGAAAATTATAAATTTAGAAAAAGAAAAAAGAGAGAGAGAGTGGATTGGGGACTTATATTTTGAACCAAAGTGAACCACTTCTCTGGTTCTTAACTTCTTATATCAAGCACACAGTAGATAGTAACAAATGTACATCCTGCCATTAAAAGATTAATAATAAAGGCACAGCCTATCATGGGGTTGTAACAGAGAAAATATTAATTAATAATCAAATTTAATGGTTGTTAATTATGCCAATACCCCCTCCACTATCAGTCTATCACCACACTAGCTAGCTTGTTACAGCTTCTTCTCTCTGCAATTTCTGTGCTCCTCTTCATTTCTGTATGTCATGGCGTTCTTGCTTCATTTCTCTCTTCATTCACAAAAAGCTTTTGATGTTCTTCTTCTTCCCTATAACATATATATATATATATATATATATATATATATATATTGGGCCTGTCTGTTCCTGTTTTCTGTTTTTTTTTTAAAAAAAAAAAAAAAAAAAAAATTATAAAATTGTTTTTAAAAAAGAAGTCTTGAAAACAGGGGAAAAAACTTGTTAGGATAGTTGTTTCTTAAAAAAGCTGTTTTTAAAGTGATGTGGTAGTGGGCGTTATAGGTAGTGTGATATCGATAATGAATAGGTGGTGGCCTCAAAAATAAAAAACAGAAAAACAAAAGCAAGAAAACAACTAAAAATTGTTTTTAAATGCAACTTTTTGAACATAGTTTTCCAAAAATTGTTTTAGTTTTCAAAAACAATTTTTGTTTTTTTTAAAGGCAACTTATTGAATATAGTTTTCCAAACAAGTTTTTGAGTTTTTAGTTTTTAAAGGAAAAAAAAAACTGTTTTTAAAAACGAAATCAAACAAGCATTCGGTGTTTTGGCTTTTGTTCCAGAGTTTGTTTATTGAAGGACAGACCTGTTTTTTCTTGCTTTATTTTCTTGTATTTGAATTATTTTTATTCTCATTTTTTGTTGATCATTGTTTTTCTTCTCCTTCTCTAGTGTCCAAATCTTCTTTCTTGATCGTTGTTCTCATAGTTCCCCTTCTTAAAAAATGGTTTGAGACAGCATTGGGCAGACCAAACCTGACTGGTCCAGACCCGACTTTGGTCTAAGGGTTCAGACCTCTTGGTCTGGTTCAGTCTGTCCTGAATTTTTTTTTTTTTAAATTGTCACTTAGGCACTCCGCACTCTCACTTTCACTCATCTTACCATCGAAACCCACATTGACCTCCCTAATCCACTCATCGAACTCAACAGGCTCTAGCGTCTCGCCAATACTGGTGAGCATATGTTGAAGTTCGGAGAAGGAGACAAAGTCGATGGATTCCTTGTCGAGAACCTTGAAAGCGTCACGAAGTTGGCGATCGGAGGGCTCAGGCTTCATGTGCTAGGCCATGAGATCGAGAAAGCGAGGGAAGTCAAAGGGGGAGGTGAGATTCTCTTAGGCGACGATGGCTTTGAGTTGGGCTTAGGTGAGGTTGCACCCGAGGAAATGCATTAGGATTCTAAGTTCGGAAGGAGTGATCTGACCGTCATCGTTGGTGTTGAATAGAATGAAAGCTTCCTTCATGGAAGAAACTTGGTCGCTGTGCAAATCCTTTACCATTTTTTCCGCTTCTTCTTCGTTTTTGACCTTTCTCCCTGTAAAATGGCCTCCCTAGTCCAGTTTCTAATCCATCCTCTCAAAGAAGGCAAAAAAAAAAAAAAAAAAAAAAAAAAAAAAATCAAATAGGTCTTAGACTGCCTAGATTGGTCCAAGCAGGCCACTAGACTGGTCAGGTCCAGTCCGAGCTCGGTCTGGTCTTGGACTAGATTGGACCTCAAACTATCTTGTCCAGCCCAAGGTCCTATGCGAACCAAACCTTGGGTTGAGGCCAACCCCAATCTGATATGGTCCATGTTCCCAATCTTCAATTGAGCTTCCAAACCCTTGAGAAATGCTCCCTAATGTCTCTACAATGCAGTCCCACCATGTTGAAGGTTGTGGCTAATCTGTCTAATTTTTATTGTCCTTTTACATCTTCCTTTTTCTTTCTCCAAATATTTTCTTACTTTGTCAGGAGGGTTCTCTAAAATTTAAATGTCACTAACTAAAGAAAAAAATAAATTATTTGCAAACTGTAGTAACTAAATAATAATTCAACAAATAGAGTACATGACTCCCTAATTAGATATTAAAATCAACCTAAATCTATAAAAAGTGGAGAGTTATCAGTATTCGCATAGAATTCAAATCCATGTGATTTATTATAGCTTTTGAATATAGTATCGTCACTCTTTATATATACCCTCATACATGCTTATATATAAACTGTTACCTATATGATTTTGATCAGATCATTATTGCTACAATTGATTTTAAGATAAATATGCATCCATTTAAATATTTTATACACACACTTATTTACTTGGTTGAAGTAAAGAGAGATGTCATTCTTGTATGAACTTTCCCTACTATTGAAGAGAAATTCAATAATTAATCACTCATTATGAATTTTAATAATATAATCAAACCATGAATACGGTTTTGATTAGTATATTGCAATCTTAAATCATAGGTGACAAGTACCTTGATATGCCAATATAGTTGATTTTGTAACTGTAATCCCATTTATGTTAGATGGCAGCCGTGTTGGATATTTGCACCGACGTTGCAAAAACACTCATCCAAGACATAGTACTTAAAGTATGGATGGAGCTTCGGTACCTACGCAAGTACAAGAGTTATGTTAAAGACTTTGAAAACGAACAAGGAAGTTATCTACTACACTAGAAAGTGTAAATTTACATATAGATGAAGCCAAGAAAAGAAATGAGACTCTAGTTGACCCTAGAGTTAAAGATTGGCGTGAAAGAGTTAATGAACTTTTACAACAAGACACTAAACCAACCCAATTCTTTGGCTTGTGTACAAATTGCTTCTCACAAATCACGCGAGCCAAGGAGTTGGACAGTTTGACGAAAGAGCTAATCCCAAAATTGATCGCCGAAGTTCATGAATTTGATGCATTTGCACGAGCAGCTGGAGTGCCAGGCATGGAGTATTATTCACAAGAGTTCATGCCCGTTGAAAGTAGGAAGGTAAAATTCGATGAACTCAAGGAGGAATTAGAAGATGACAACAACTATAGGATAGGGTTGCAAGGGCTAGGAGGAACGGGGAAATCCACAATGGCGATAGAAGTTGGGAAACATGTTGAAAAATCAAATCCCTTTGATAAAGTCATCTTCATTAGTGTTTCTACCCCCGTTGACGAAAAAAGGATTCAAGATGACATTGCAAGACAATTGGAATTGCAGTTAGAGGAAGAAAAGCTATTGACTCATGCGCAACAAATATGGATTAGGATTGCTCACGTGGGAAAGGTGCTCATAATACTTGACGATGTCTGGGAAGAGCTCAATCTTAACAATATAGGGATTCAACTTGGTATCCATAACAAGGGTCGCTGTTGTGTTCTGCTAACCACACGTTCTATGAAAGATGCATTGAATCTTTTCTTATCTCATACCACTACAAGTGTGAATGATTGTCCTGATGATTTGAAAAAAGTTGCACGAGATATTGTGAACGAGTGTGGAGGATTGCCGGTTATGATTGTAGCGGTGGCAAAAGCCTTAAAAAGTTGGCCTCCACAACGATGGCAGGAAGCTTTGATAATATTGAAAAACCCCATGCCATTAAGACATGGCATTGTTGAAGAACATAAAACAAAGATTTATAACTCCTTGAGATTTAGCTATGACTATCTGAAAGATAAAGATGCACAAGTTCTCTTTCTATTGTGTTCTATCTTTCCAAAAGCTTATGAAATACCCATAGAGCTTTTAAGTAGAATTACTATAGGTTTGGGGCTTTTTAGAGAAAGTGATCGATACTACATAACAAGAAGTTATGTGCATGAAATTCAAAACAAACTCCTAAGTTCTTCTTTATTGTTAAAAGCCGATGAAGAATGTGTAAAGATGCATGATGTGATCCGCGACATGGCATTAGAGAAGATAGATAATGAAAAGATACAAGTGATCATGGATTCTAAGACAAAATTAAGAAGAATGTGAAATATTCATCTTGGATCATAGATGGCTTTTCAAATTGTTTTGATGAAAGCAAGTTGGAGATTCTCTTAATATGGATAAAGGCAAATGAATATTCTTTGGAAGTTCCAAAGACAGTCTTTGAAGGGATGAAGAGTCTAAGAGTTTTGCTTTTGCATTCTAAAATTGAGTTTGGTAGAACTGCAGCTCTATCACTACCAAAATAAATTCAATCACTACAAGATATCCGAACACTGTCTCTCAAAAATTTGGAGTTAGGTAATATATCTGTGTTGATGAGAAACTTACAAAAGCTGGAGTCTCTTGAATTGACTAATTGTTCAATTTTTGAATTGCCAAATGAAATTATTGAGATAAATAAATTGAGATTTTTGTGCTTGATACGTTGTTCACTTGAAGAGAACAATCCATTTGATGTGATTGAAAGATGCTCCCAACTAGAAGAAGTCTATTATGTCTCAAATCATGTTCATAATATACTTGTAGGTGAAAAGGTTCCTCAAATTACTTCCCTTCCTCAATATCAAGTATACCATATAGATGGCAACGACTTCTCTGCCTTCAATTCTTTTCATTTGGAAACTTCAATAAAAAGGAGTTTTAAGCCAGCCAAGTTACGAAGAATCTTCTCCAAAGAGATAATTAAATCCTTGGCAACAAGAGCAGAGATTCTGATGCTAGAAGGAGATAACGAAACAGGGTGGAACAATCTCATTCCTAGCCTGGTTTCAATTGAAGATGGAGCTATGGAAGATTTAATCAATCTTTCTTTGATTTCTTGGTCTGAGATGAAGTGTTTGATCCATACTGAGCATCTTCAACTTAAATCGGGAGTGACTATCTTCTCCAAGTTAGCTGAACTACACCTTGTTAATGTGGGAGTAAGAGAATTATGTTGCGGTCCTTATCCTCATGATTTTCTCAAGCAACTAGAGAAGTTAGAGTTGAGGTATTGTGTCAAGTTGGATAGCACATTATTAAAGGGAAAGCTAGATTTAGGCAACCTCAAATCCATAATAGTGGATTGTTCAATGACGTGTCTTTTTCATCCATCTACTGCTCAAACTCTAAGACAGCTAGAAACATTGAGGATTGCTCAATGTTCTGAGCTAAAATACAAAATAATAGATGAGAGATCATTAGTAGAAGAGAAAGTGGATGATAAAGATCCTAATCCAATGAGTAATGACTCAATGTTTCCAAAATTGAAACTCCTCAGCGTTAAAAAGTGTGGAGATTTGGAATTCATATTGCCAATTTGTTTTTGTAAAGACCTCCCTTTACTAGAAAGTGTGGAGATTTTTGAATGTAATCATCTAAGATATATGTTCGGGAAATATCCAAAAGAGGGACGTTTGCATCAAATGCAAAAAGAAAGCACACTCCCTTCATTGAAAGTAATGTCTATTAAAAATGTTCCTTTGTTTGTCAACATACACCCAGAATGTTGTCTCCCTCAAAAATCAGCAACAAATATAAGTGTGGGGTCAAAGGAAAAAGACAAGAGTGCAAGTTGCAATATCTCTTGGGGTCCTTTGTGTTGTTTTCTGCCAAAAGCAAAAGCTACAAATAAAAATGAGCCATCTACATCCAAGACTGCTCAATCGGACCACACTACCTCACAGGTACATGCATGTGTGTGTGTGTGTATATATATAATACTCCTTCGTCCTTTTTATCAATGCTACATATATATGTTTCTTTGCATATAGAAATACTATAATAGAGTTCATTTAAGGAAAAAAAATTAATTGAGCAAGTAATCACCCATTACTTTTAAAAATTCTGTTCATCAAATTGGTAATAATAATGTTTAGGCTAAAATATATGTTAATAAAAACAGCAACATATGAGTCATTAATGCATTACCCCCCATAGCATTTCAAATTTTGAAATTAACATCCCTGCACTATCTTTTAACATAGTTTAAATGAAGGGTCAAAATGTAATGTTATCCACCGTCATCAGCTTATCATAATAAAAAAGAAAGCCATTTTGCAGGATCCACCCCTAATAATCCCAAATCCAAAATGGCATGTATCCTTAAATAGTCAGCTTGCTCATTGTCTTCTTTCAAAAAAAAAAAAAAAAAAAAAAAAAAAAAAAAAAAAACAAAACAAAAACAAAAAGACAAAAATCATTTTGTCTACTTTAGGCTCAATATAGAGTTCTCTTTAGAAAAATCCAAGTTAGCAGCAACACTTAAAATTCTAGGTTTTACCAGAGGCACTTTCGGCATGCTATAGAAAAAATCATTTGCTAACGGTATTTCGCTGTTTTTTCTTTTTCCCGCTTTTACTGTTGAAGATTGGGCCTTTAGGAGATATTATAAATCACTTTTTTTGCATCAAACTTACAAATGGATTTTTTTTTTTAACGGTTAACTATAAAAAAATATATTTAAATTTGGCTTCATTGTTTCATCTAATTGATTGAGAAGATTTTAGAATTTAAAAATTTAAATTCCTAATATAATTTGCAATATAGTAGCTAAGATGTAAAAAACATTAACTTAGATGAGATCAAAGAAATAAAATTTCATTGATAATAATTTTTTTAAAATAGAAATAAAATGTCTCCCCCTCCCTCTTTCACACCCATTCTCTTATGATGCTATGACTCTAAAGAGACCCAAAAAAAAAAAAAAAAAGAAAGATACAATTTACTATACATTTTTTAATTTGCTCAAGATGATTCATATATTTGTTTGGGATGCAGGAGAAATATATTGGCAATATCACTCATGGAGTTTTTATACCACCATTATACCCATGCAATTTGAGAAAGATGAATATTGAGCATATGTCAAACTTCAGGTCATTGTTTTCTGTATCCATTGCCTCATCAATGTCACTATTAGAAGAATTGGTAGTCTCGAATTGTGATAAGCTAGAGCATATAGTAATAGAAGAGGTAGATGGTCATGATCATATGAATGCTATTTCTATCTTTCCCTACTTACGCACCATTGAAATCAAGGAATGTGACAACTTGGAATATGTATTTCCAGCTTCTTGTTCTAGAAACCTTGTGCACTTGGAATCTGTATTTATCTCAGGAGCTTGTCAGTTGAAATATGTGTTTGGAAAATCTTGTGGTGATGATAACTCACCTAACCAGAACCATAATACTGATCTGATTGATCTCTCGGCTCTCAACAAACTATTCCTTGAAGAAGTTCCAAATATAGTTAGTATGTGCCCTGAAAATTATTACGTGAAAGCATTGTCTCTACAAGATATCAATTTGAACGAATGTCCACAACTTCCTATAAACTCTTTTATAGATTTATCAGTGGAGGTGCATAAAGGACAAGAGCAACTCTCAAGATAATAGGTGATTAATTATTTTTCGAATAGTTAGTTTTAAGACTGATTGATATTCGTGTGCGTGTTGATTCGATCTTTGATACTAACACACACGCACATATATATCCCATGTACAGGTAATGGGAATGCAGTTATGCAATTTGAAGCATCTTACTTTAAAGTCCTTGGAGATGGAAAGAATGTATGATCTTGAAAGGCTTCAAATAGCAAGTCCTATGGATTCAAGTTTGAAAAGCCTGTGTTTGGAAGACTTGAATATGTTAAGAAAAATATGTGTGGGACCAAAACATCTTCATCTGAGCTTTCAAAATCTTTCCAAGCTAGTAATCAAGGGATGTCATGAATTGAAATTTATCTTGTCCGCACCTATCTCGAGAAACCTGCCATATTTGAGACATCTATGGGTATTACAATGTGAAGAGCTAGAGCGCATCATTGAGGATGATGACAAAGAATGTTGTTTCCCAAATCTCAATTTTATTTCTGTTGGAGACTGCAAGAGTTTGAAATGTCTATTCTCTATCTCCACATGTGGTAGCCTTCCACAGCTCTCGGCATTGTTTATATATTGTGCGCCAGAGCTTGAGCAAGTATTTGAAAGGAAGCAGAGCACCACACAAGAGTTGGACATCAAGCATGTCTTCCCAAAGCTATTTCTGATACACCTTGAAGATCTACCAAAACTTCATACTATCTGCTCTGCAATTGATTTCCAGACCGTCGTGATCCGTGAAGTACAGAGTTGTCCCAATATCTCTTTAACTTCAGCTGATAATGAGTTCCTTGCCAGTAAGCATCCAAATGATTAATTAATTATTTACAATTGCTACATATGTACTTGATATGATTTTTCTCATTACCATATATATTTGGAATTGTTTGTCTGGTTAGGTTATCGGGACTGGTCGTTCAAAGAATTTGAGGGTGACAAGAGCATCATGGAAAAGCTCGATTTTCGTGAACAGGTGCTTAATGTAAGTACCGAAATAAAATGGCCCAATCGAATAAAAGAAATAGCAAAAGGACACAATACAATTGACCATTCATACACCAAACTTAAATTTATCAAGTTCACCCATAGAAGCATAAATTAATTCATTTAATCCTCAATTAATTCATTTACTCTTTTCACTTCTGAATGACTTTAATTCTTTAATATATTCTGTTTTTGATCGGAGGGTCATACAAGTAGCAGAGAAGACTATAAAGAGGGATCCGCCAACAGCCAAACCAAACAATGGTTCAACAAATGTATGTATATTATACTTTCCTATAATCCACCACACCTAAGATGCCAGCAGTTATATATCTCTCTTACTTTTTGCCTTCTTGATTGCTTCCAAATTATGGTGCAATGTCAATAAATTAAATCCCACACTTTTAATTTCTCTGTGGTCTCCTATAAGTTACAGATTAAGGAAATAGCAAAGGCAAGTGATGAAGAGAGTCTAGAATCAGAAGCTAATGAAGGCAAGGATTCAAAACAAACCAACAAACCTGTACCATTTGTTGCTCCTTCACAAATGGAATCTGCCCAAGTAAGATTATCATATTTTAAAATTCAAACCATCATCTAATTCAGATATCTTAAGGGCAAACCTGGTTATATATTGAAAAATTAAATTAGCTAGTAAAGATTACCCCTACTGAAGAGATGGAGCTAGAACTAACTGCAAGCTGAATGACTTATTTGTGCCACGCAACACATCATAAAGGAAACAATGGAGCCAACTTCTCAAGAAGGTTCAAAATTAGATGAAGTAGCTCTCACAACAAACCAAATCATGGAACCAGAACCAGAATCAAGCAAGTCATCACCAACAGCATTTGTTGTTCCTTCAGAAAATGAGTGTCCACATGTAAGAATACAGTTTTTCTTGATAAGGGTGGAATTTATGGTAAATGATATAATTTCATGGTTCTTTTTTGTATATTTAGGATAATTTGGTTGGCATCGAGGGCAAGGGCAAGAGAATCACACTTGATCACCATGTGCTCCCCAAAACAGAACATGATATGCATCCTCATGACTCACAAAAGGTTAATTAACAATCTACAGAAAACTATATTCTAATGCTTTACTGTCACACAGACAAGAAAGTGATGTCGTTCAATGCTGTGCAGGATATTGAAACATCTATTGGAGAAAGATCAAATAAAATGGCAATGGGAAGTCCATCAACTGCTACTGAAAAGAGCACTCCATTGGTAAATAATTACTCGTTCAATGCTGTGCAGGATATTGAAACATCTTTACATTATTGGTACTTTACTGACTTTCGATGATATTAATTTTTTCGGATCTTAGATCCCTTCAATCTCTATTCGCAAGAAACCTCAAATAGCAACTTCAAGCACTGATGAAACAGAACCAGGAAGCTCACGATCAGACCTTTTAGATGTTTACATTGCAGAATCTGCCCAAGTATGTTTATCGGTTGTTGCATTGATTTATGAACATAGTATTTTTCTTACTTTGAAACAATCAATTAGTAATCAACTTTATGTTGATTGACCATTTATAAGCCTGCTTATTGCTTATAGCCCTACGTGTTACAAAGAACAAAATATATCATATTTTCTTACTGGATTCTATTGGTAAGAATGTTTGTTTGTTGTTATTCACTATAGGATGAAGAAGTTAAGGTCACTCAGGAAGAGACTTGGATGTCTTGTGTGTCTGAAAAATTTGAGGATGATGATCTAATGAAACTGTTCCAAATAATGGAGGAAGGTGATCGTCAAGATGATAGTGAGGTGACTAAGGCTCTTGTTGCTTTGGAAGCCTCATTGAAGATGGGTCTGAATGAAATAGCTAGCTCAGAAGAAAGCGAACTTTGCCTTGAGAATGCTCTTAACACCTTGTCCTCTCACTGTTTTGATGATGGTCTTAAAGCTACAATACACTCTTTGCAACAAGAAGTCCAAAGTATTATATCTTCCTTCAAGCAAGCATGTGCTACCTTTGATACAGTGACCAAGCTTGAACAAAAAGAGAAGCTAATGATGGGACAACGTTCACAACAAAAAGAAGCAGCCATGACTCTTTTATCTGAAATTCACAAGACTCAGAATTCTAGGGTTGAGGCTCAAACAAGGGTAGCGGAGTTGAAGGAACAAATCTCTAAGTTGCAGGCTGAACTTTATAGCAAAGAAAATGAAATAAAAGAGTGTGATATCAAATTGTTGTCTCTCGAAGAGCAAAAGAAGAAGCGTGTTTCTGACATTGTTGGATTTATGAAAGAGTTGGAAGCAGTGAAGAAAGAGAGGTCTCACAAGGTGGTAGACCAAATAAAAGCAAGGTTTCAACTAGAGAATATGGATTCTAAGTGGTCTTCTTGTCTATCCAATTTGAAGAAAATCTCATTACAATTAGGAGTTCATCTTAAGCACAAGCTTTGACTGTTGGAGACTGTCATTTAAATTTCTTAAAGATTAAATGAAAAAAATTAAAGACTAGTCAAAGATGGGTTGTTGTGTATCTATTTTGTCTTTTTTGTATTATCTTTGTGGCGGTTTTCACCATGTAGAATACGAAAGACTTATTATTGTAAATATTAATTATGGTGAAGTTTTACTGATTTAGGTCCCGTAATTTTTATCTCGCATGTTAAGGGAGTTTTTTATGTTGAAAAATACGTGTTCTATTTGTTTACTTGTTGCAGTTTGACTCTATCTTTAATATGTTAGCCTAACTCTTTTTTAATCAAAATCCTAACTCATATTTTATACTTTAAAAAGTTTATGACTATTTATAAGAGTTTGGGTTAGCGAAATGGGAGAGTGATTTATTTTCTATTTAACTTTTATATAAGTAAGATATGAAAAAAAATAGAATGTAAATGTGATTTGTGTTTTGATTGACAATAACAAAGTGATTTTTTTCCAAACGGAAACGTATTTGTATTATTATTTAAAAAGTTACTTGTGATGAAAAATGCATGAATCTTATTGAACAATATATATATATATATATATATATATATATGGGAAATCTTTTTCGCCTTCAAATGCAGAAAAGTTTTTCTCGTAAAGAAACCGAAACGACATCGTTTCATCCTTCTTCTTTTTCCGCCGCTCCTCTTCAATTCTCCAGCCTTCTCAATCATTCTTCGACGTTGCTATCAGGGAAGGAAAATGGCCGACGGTGAAGGAAGAGGAAGAAGCTGGTGGTGATGATTGTTGGCCATGGATGGCGATGGTGGTTCAATGATGAGCGACAAGGACACGCAACTACAAGTTATATCACCTACCACTACCATGGATTTTACTTTTTAAGAATGCATGTGAATGAAATCCAGGGCCGCCAATAGAGCTGCATTCCATACTTACAATAAGCATAACAGGCATCATTTTTCTGCTGCCAAACTTTAAGTTCATCGCTTAATCGTGCACTCTCTCCCCAGATTGTACTGAACAACTATATATTATAGCCTGCTCATTGCACATCCTGCTTTATAATTATATGATTCTCAGTTCTCAATATGGTTCTCAGTTCTGAACATTTGTTGTGGAAGCTAGATTTTCTACAAGCCACTTCGATTAATCACATGCAAATTATAAAACATACACAGTGAAATTATTTTTCTGTCCTGAGGCAGCGTCTTTGTTGTATCTTCCTTGTGCAAAGCACCTTCTTGGACTGAGTGGTTTTATAACAGAAAGCAAGATGCACAGGAGCTCTTTTTTTTAAAAAGATCAGACTATATAGCGCTGCTATCATATGCAGAACCATAACCTATGCATGCAATGTTAAGCTTCAAAATTCTCTGTTTCGGGACCCAAAAATAGAGCACATTATGCAGAAATGAACCACGTCATCTTAAACTTTAAATTCAAAAACCAACGTTGGAAACTCTCAAAGCATAATGTGCTACCCACCGACATCGCATTGAAGTGTCTGGGAGGCGTGGCTCATCATCTTGGCTTGTGTTATCAATCTCGTCGCGACCTCATCAATGTCTTCGGAGATGGTTACCAGCGACGGCCTCCACTGACTGGGGCGTGAATGACCTCCGTCTCCTATTGAAAAATAGCAGACGTTGAAGCTTGACGCTACAGCGGAGGGCGCCGGTGAACAGAGAACAGCAGCAACGCCGTCGATAGAGACAACAATGTTGGTGAGGGTGCCGATGCTGTTGTTTAAAACCAAGGGGGTAGATATCGTCGTAGGAGATATTCCAGGTGAAGAATCTGTAAGGGTCCTTGGCAGCAACCATAGAAAGCAAAAGCAAATCATCATGGTGTAATGGTGTTAGAGTGCAGACGAAGGCAAAGAGAGAACCAAATATTAACACATCGTTCATGTCTCACTCTCTATACAAAAATAAATAAAAAATTTAACTAACGGCGTCGTTCGGTTTGTTTCAAAAGTTTTTCTCAGGTTAGAAGAAAATGATTTCTCCATATATATATATATATATATATATATATTAAGATAAAAATTAAAATTTGAAAAAAATATTATTAAAAATTAATAAACAATAAAATTTGAATTAGATGATTCGAAAAGTGTTAAATTATTATTAAAAACAATAAACTTCAAAAAATTTATTAAAGTTTGAATTAGAAATTAATTTTATAATTGAGATTTATCAAATTATTTTTCCTTCGCCTCGTCACCAAGGTCGCGCCAATATATCCCTTCGAAAACCCGCAATAACAATGGCGCTTCCCTCAAATTCTTCACGATCTCCACCACAGACCAAACAATAGAGAAGACTGCACGGAAGATATATCGGAGGAGAGCGTTAACTATGATGAAGAAGACGGGAGGATGACACCGCTCCAACTATCGGATTTTTCTTCTCCGTCAATGTTGAAACCGAGAGCAAGTATATCAAAAGAAATTTTCAGATCGAGACTCCCAATGTAACACACCTACACGCCTTCCCTTTCTGGCGGGTAGTGTGGTCCTTCACTTTTTTTTTTTTTTTACTTTTAGCTTATTTTCCCAGTTAATTAACATCACACATCGAGTTCAAACACAGAGCACACACCGGGTTTGGACAAAAATATACTCGATAAAAATACGGAAGGATAAATTCTTCCCGAGGGATCAAAATATACAAATGCATCCGGATAATAGTGCCTAACCGCCAATAACATAATACGCTCATCCTAGAATCAAGATAAATACCCAAAAATAACAACACCAATATCCACCTCCACACTACTCCGGAGCCTTACCTCTGTCTCCCTTGCTCCGCCTCGATGAACCGCCGAGAGGCTTAAGTGGGGCCGGGATTCAAAATTGAATCCCGTGAGTAACCGTAATTTCATATAAAATGTATAACAATGCATGTAAGAAAAACCATAAATAAACATATACCACATGACATTCAGTATCAAGGCACACAGCCAAATCCGAACTAGCAGTCCCTAATAGCACACAAAGACAGATCAGTGGGTCCTAATAGCACACAAAGACGTACCACCTGGGCATAGCACACAAAGAAAGCCCTTAATGCACACAAGATGTTCCGGCCCATAGCGCTTGAAAATGAATGATATCCAAATGTATGCAATTTCAAGGTAAAACATACATACACAAGTCACACAGTATGTGAAGATTAAGGTTACTACCGGGCAAATGACCATAGATAAGAATAATTTCCCGATGAAAAAAGATTACGATTAAACCTAAAACAATAATAAAAATATTACCACAATTAATTCCACCTCAATAAATATTTTCTTTCATACTTTGAAGTAAGCCCAATTCATAGGTCTATTTTTACTAAATCCCTTTTCTTATTAAGGAATTTAATATGGGCCTTCATTCTCTTAATTTTCGTCACTTTTCAGGATTTTCCAGCAACCAATGACCCATATTCAAAAATTCATAATTAAATTTAGAAAACTCCTTTTGGGTTGATTCCAAAGCCCAAATGACCCTTAATATGTCTATTTGCAACCAAAAATACTCATTCAGGTCAGACCAAGTCGAGAATATAACCATAGCCCAAAGAATACCTGCTGTCCGAAATAATGTCCAGAATCAGAGGGTCACTTCCAAAAATAAATTTCTCCCAATCCAGAACTCGAAAAATTACATATTATATATGAAAATAATCCTTGAGATGTCTACTTTCTCCCTGTAAAATTTCAATATTTTTCAAGTCTATTTACTAGGTCAAATATCATGAAGAAGGCAACTGACTCCACAGCAAATTCTGAAAACAGCAGCCCATGAATCTTCAACTTCTATTTATACTTCCAAGAATTATGATCAAGTTCTATCTCATACAAAATCTCATTCTAAACACTTTAAGACCATTAAAAACACCAAAATCCATTCCCAAAACACAAATATATGCAGCTGGACGAAAATCAATGTTTAGCCAACAATTTCCAAAGTTCCATTCTAACACCGAAATCTAGTCTATACTCATGTCTAATTTGTTGTTTGAACCCCTAATCATACTTTAATCCCATTTAAGAATTTGGGCAGCAACTCCCCAACATTTAGGGTTTCCAAAGTTTCAGAATAGAAGAAAATACCACCACAAATTTATTCACCTACTCAAATACACTATAAGGAGGTTCAAGAATCGCTAACCTTAGCTTGATCCTTGATGTTCTTGGAATTTCTTCTTCCTTGTTTACCAAAATTTTCAGCCCCCTTCTTGAACACCATAAGAAGATAGATTTTTGGGTCAATAAGAGTTGCAAGAAAAAAGCTTAGAGGAGATGGAAGAGAGTACATGAGATTTACCTATTGATTTCTTCAATTCTCCCTTCTTTTTCCTAGAAATTTTCCTCTCTTCCTCTCATCCTTGTGTCTCTGCGTTTTTTTTTTTTTTGCCGAAACAAGAGTGGGGAGATGAATGATTTAATGTCAATTAGATGGGCCAAATACGCATGGGTTAATGAAGGAAAACATTGACCTCCAACTAGCCCATTATTTACCAAGATGCCATTATGTAAAAATCCAACCATTTAGTTGGAGGATGTTTGGCCATTTTTTTTTTATTTATTTCCTAAACATACTCATGCAACTTCTTCTAATTCCTTTTTGGCCAAATTTATTACACCTATCCTCGTAAAAATTCATATATGCAAATAATTTCACATTAATGCATATGAAAAATTGGGATGTTACACCCAACGCTCAAACTGTCAGATTTTTCTTCTCTGCCGAGGTGTGAGAGGACGATGAAAGTAAATGCCCCAACGCTCATATCAACACTCCTCAAGTGAGTGAACGTCCACCTAATTGAGCTTTTTTCTTACTGGAATTTTTTGCAAACTCCCGCTAGAATTTTTGTACGCGAATGCTCCCAGAAACGCCAACCCACACACACTTCAATGTAAGTCCTTTTCTATTTATATAGAGTGATATTTCACCTATCAAGTTCAGAAAAGTTTCAATATTAATACCACAGTGTCAATATAAATTATTATATGAATATAAAATAAAAAATTATAAAAACTAATTTGCAAATTATTCTCCTTGTGACTTATTTTTTATTCTCTAATTTGAAAATATGTGTGAAATGGTGATTTCACAAAAGGGAAAACAAGGCGGAAATCCATGTGCTATTAGAAAGATTGTTAATTTTTAGAGATCCATCTCCAACTGCTCCCTTTATTTTAATCTTGGGCTATAATGGTGGAATAATAAAAGGAACGGAGATGCTACTATCAAGGAGGGATTTGATTTTCTAATGAGGAGTAGTATAATTGGCTAAGGTATCGACTTTTATCCCAAAAAGGATGAGGTTTGATACCCGCTGGTTGATATGAGGGCATCGTTCGTAGGCGATCTGTAAGTACATCTATAAGCGTTATTTGAGCCCAGAGGTGTGCCTTAACCCTAATGGGGTACCGGTGTCTACTCTCACCTAAACTTTTTTGTACCAAAAAAAAAAAGGAGAGATTTTGCCATGGGAAATGAACTTTTCTCACCTAAACTTTTTTGTACCAAGAAAAAAAAAAAGGAGAGATTTGATTTTGTGATGAGAAATGAACTTTTTTGCCAATAAGTCCTCGAATGTTCAAGTTTTCAATATACTACTCTAGTCCTTAATACAAGAATTACACTACAAATAAGATCACATGTTAATAACCAAGCATTAATTGTAGTTTATTTAGATGCTGATCATTGTCTTCTACATGTCAATCCCTGTCAAAATTGCTTTGCTTGCCAAAATTGCTTGGATATTGCTCCAGAATCCAAATGACCATGTGGACTAAGGTACTAAAAGAAAACAGTGAGAAAAGACAAAATTGGCGGGAGAAGCAAATAAGGCATATAGATATAGGCCAAGATGTAATATCCAAACAAATATGTATGTCCGACCAAAAAAACAAATATGTATGAGTCTGCTATTTCCGCATTGTTTCTCCTATTCATCCTCGCTGACATGATATACTCGATTCATATGGATATATATTTCTCTAATCTTATTCTCTTTGGAATTTGTGTCTCGTTTCCTTTTACTTTAACTATTAACCCCAAATATAATCTATGTTATAATATCTAATAACATTTAAAAAACAAAAAATAAAACAAAACATTACAAGTAGTGACTTATAAAAAGTTTTATCAAAGCAAAGAAGACCTACTTTAGTAATGAACAAACCATGTTATTTATATTTTATATCATAATAATATTTTAAATTAAATATTTTGATAGTCAATACGTTTTCACGATTTTACTTAATGTATATCTACTTTTTAATTAAATATTTTTTTATTCTCACATTTTTATTTTTATTTAAATTAGTTTAGGGTAAAGGGCACTTGCAACTAAGTTGTTACGTGTATATATATATATGAGTTTGAATTTAAATCTCCAACTACTTGCTTTGCATGAGGAGAGTGCCCATCACTTTAGCAACAATCTAAATTAACTTTTATTTTCTATTTTAGTGAAAACATATTTATTCAAAATGTTTGCATTCAATTAGTCAATTATACATAAATTAAATAGGCATTGCAGATCAAAAGCACACTAAGGTTAGTCAGATACAGATATACAAGAGAGTACGGCAAATTTTGCAGATGAAAGTCGTAATAGTTACTACTGTCGGTTGCAGAAAGTGAAACCCCACTCTCAAACCTAATGTTTCCCTGCACCGCCGGAAGCATTCCCCTACGAGATTGTGCCCGATATGTGAGGAGGCAGGCGAGACCATTGAACACCTGTTTTTCCAATGCCCATGGACGCGATGCGTATGGTTTGGGAGTGCTCTTGGTGTCCGGTTTGAGATCCATAGAATTGTAAACTTTAATTCTTGGTGGCTGAAAATTTCAGGTATGCGATCCCTCCATTCTAATGACATGTTACTGATTTGCTGGACCCTTTGGTTTTTGTGGAAACAAAGGAACAACCTAGTTTTTAATCATGTTAAACCAAACCCCCATACAGTCATTGAATTGGCTAGGCTAAATAATTGTGAGTTTTGGGGTTCGCTGGATCTGCATCAGGAAGCGCCCGCTGTTGTGAAAGAAAGTGCGAGCAAGGGTAGACCTTGGACCCCTCCTCCATCTGGTTTTGTCAAATTCAATTGTGACGGGGCTTTCTTTTCAGATTCAGGGGAGGCAGCTATAGGGGTGGTATGTAGAGACAGCTTTGGTAATTTTAGTTGGGGTAACGTGGATAAATTGAAATCAATATCTGCTTTTATGACTGAGACATTAGCTTTGAAACGTGCTTTGATGTTGGCAGTGGACTTGGGCCATGACAAGGTCATATTTGAAACTGATTTCCTCTTCCTTAAGTCCTGTGTTGATGCAAGGGTCCCAGATTTATATGACTGGAAATGCAGGAACATTATTTATGATATCATTTGTCTCCTTTTCACCAAGGTTGGGTTTTCTGTTTTATTCGCCCCTAGACAGGGTAATCGTGTGGCTGATTGTCTTGCAGCCGAAACTTATAAAGAGGTGTACCCTTTGGGGTGGGTCTATCAATCATCACCTACTTTGCTTTCGTTTCTAACCTTGGACACTCGGGAGATGGAGTGTATCAGGAATGATGTTGCTGCCCTTGGTCCTATTTTGCAAGGGGTCTGAATTTACTTCCTGACTTTTGTTTAGCTTTGCTGGGATCTTCATTTTGTATTCCTGGCTTTGTATTGCCTTATGTTCTTCCTATTGATTTATTATAGTACCTCGGTGAGGACCCTCTGATGTAATCCTTTCTCTATCAATATATACATCACTTTGACCAAAAAAAAAAAAAAAAAAAAAAAAAAAAAAAAAAAAAAAAAAAAAACTCTCATACCTAAGAAAAATAAATACTTAGTTCAATATCACAACATCTGAGTTTTTTCCAATAAAAAGTAAAAACAAGACCACTCATATTATTTTAATCCTAGTTAACTAATGACTTATATAAAACAATTTATGTTTTTTTTTTTCAAATAAACCTCTTAATTTAAATCCCTAGTTAGTTAAGTTATTTTTTTAAAAAAAAATAAGAGGTTTATTTAAAAATAAATAAATCATAAATTGTTTCAAATAAATCAACAGTTAACTAGAATTAAAATAATTTCATTTGTGTTTTCATTGAAAAAAATTGAAATGATGTGTTACATTGTTATGGTTCTCTCAGATTCTATTTACTCTTTTTTGTATGAAAATATTATTGCTTCTGTGCTTCACCCACACAAGCTATACATAAATAAGGAAACATTGCTCAGACCCACTGACACGTCCTCTTGACCCGCAAATTAGGGTTTCACCATTGGAGGAAGCTATTATTGTTGCTGTTGTACACAGCTACAACGCATGGAACAAAGATGAAAAAGCAAAAAAAAAAAAAAAAATCAATATTTGAATCTGCTGATTATTAGTAGTATTATTTATATTGATGTGAGTGAAACAAAGAGAGCAAGAGATCATAGGGAACGTACAGTTTTTTTGGGGGGGGGGGGTCAAAGGATACTTATATTAATACTCCAAAAAAAGATTACAAACCAACATCGAGAAGGGAAACAACAAGAAGAAAAACATCCGCCTTCTGGGAGTTCAAGGCTAAGAATTACAAACAAAACAGAATACACACAGAAAACAAACTACAAGCAATCACCACTCAATAAGTGATTGGGGAGAGGGGCATCATGATGAACAACATCCGCCTTCTGGGAGTCCAAGGCTAGAAGTGACAACAAAGAAGGTGTTGGTTGTAAGACCCACCCAATCGGGCACACCCCTTTATAAGCATCTACTGCAATAAGATAAGTGGCACAACTACCCCCTTGGGGTAAAAGACAAAAAGAACCTAACCTTGGTTACCAACAGACGAATAATATCAAAAATAATGCTCCTACTCCTCCAATCAATCATATCCGGAGATTTAGCATCAACACATTCAAAAAGAGAAAGACAGTCGGTTTCAAAAACAACATTATCATGACCAAGATCAACATTGAGCATCAATGCCCTGTTCAGAGCTAAAGCTTCAGTCATAAATGCCGAGATGGATCTCACCTTATCCACAAAACCCTATTTGAAGTCACCAAAATGATCCCTACAGATAACTCCAATAGCAGCGCTAGTCTTATTGGCCGAAAAGGCCCCATCACAGTTATGTTTGAGCTTGCCCATAGATGGAGGGGGCCAGAAAGGTAGATGAGTACAAACAACCCTTTGGACCTCCAGATTTCTGTGCTTTTTACCGCAATTCACCCAGAAGTCAAAATTGTTTTTCCTCACACATTTAATGAAATCAATAGGGTTAGGATCTTTATGATTAAAAACCAAATTATTCCTTTGTTTCCAAATAAACCATAAGATCCAACAAATTAATGAGAAATTTTGCTTACTTAAGAAAGACATACCTGAGAGTTGAATCCACCAAGCATTAAAGTTTGATATACTAGTAACATCAAGCTTTGCACCAAGAGAACACCCGAACCAGATACACCTAGTCCAAGGACAATGGAAAACAAGTGCTCTACCGTCTCCACAACATCAGAACAAACTGGGCAAATGTTACTCTGTGATCTCTTTCTTCGATAAAGGGCCCCATTGGTAGCAACAGAATTATTTAAGATCCGCCAGACGAATTGCTGAACTCTCGAGATAACCTGAATCTTCCAAATCGATTTCCAGCAGGATGAGGTGAAAACTATTGAGGACCCAGCCTTGTTGCCCTCAGAAAGCATATTCTCTGTACTATTATGATACCCACCTTTCACTGAATACACACTGTTCTTAGCACTAGTCCACACTAACTTATCAACCAAACCATTAGATGGGATGTCAATCTCTTATATAGCACTCTTGACTTCTGGTGGTACATACTGGTCAAGGAGATTAAGATCCCACTTTCCATTGACAATAAGATCACAAACTTTGCTCTTTGCTATAATAGGATTTAGATTACTGGGCTTCTTCGGGAAATCGACATGTGGGATCCATTTATCATCCCAGATTCTAATAGCAGCACCATCTCCAACATCCTAACGCAAATCTTACCGAGAAACTCTCTACTATCCAATATGCTAGACCAGCACCACGATGCTTTATGACCTTTTCCTGCCTTCATGAAATCTCCTTTGGGAAAATACACACTCTTTAAGACCCTAGCCCACAGGTCATTAAGGCTCGTCAGCAATCTCTAGGCAGTTTTAGCCAGAAGAGCATCATTCATGATAGATAAATCTCAAAAACTCATTCCACCAGTACTTTTCGCTGTAGTTAAGGACCCCCAGGCTTTCCAATGTGTAGTTCCACCAGAAACAGTACCACTCCACCAGGATGTTGATCTCTTTGCAATTCTTGACCGGAAACTTGAAAACGTTCATAGGATAGATAGGGATAGCCTGAAGAACCGCTTTAATCATTACATCTCGCCCAGCAAAGGAAAGAAGAGAATGACTCCATCCTTGAATTTTATTAGCAATGCGTTCTCGAACATAAGCCAATGCCTGATGCTTTGTCTTTCCCCATATACTGGGGATACCAAGGTATCTACCCGGGTCCTCTGTCACTGGAATACCTAGAATTCTTCCCACTATATTTGTAACATCATCAGGGGTATTAGAAGAGAACAAGATACTCGATTTATCAAGATTGATGACCTAACCAGAGGCAGTACAATACATCTTCAAGATATCAGCCAAATGGTTGCAGTTTCGTTGAGTTGCACGCATGTACAGAAGAGCATCATCAGCAAAGAAGCTATGAGTAAGTTCGGGGCAACTGTGGCTCAATTTGACTCCTTTAATAAAATGATCCATCTGACTCTGTCTAATCATAAGAGAGAACTTCAACAATAATAATGAAAAGATATGGAGAGAGAGGATCTCCCTGACGAATGCCCCGGCTCGGAGTAAAGGAACTCACTTTTTCACCTGATAAACAAATATTCAAACTAACAGAGCAAACATATTTCATCTAAAGAGACACCCACTCTGTGCAAAAACCAAATCTTAACAACACATTTTCCAGAAAATTCCACTCCACCCTATCATATGCTTTGCTCATATCCATTTTAAGAGTGAATTCATACTTACCTGTAGATTTCTTTCGACGAAGATAATGGTATACCTCATTGGCTATAATAATATTATCATGAATACACCGACCTGGAACAAAGGCACTTTGGTTCTATGAAACACAAGTATCAAGTAAAGGCCGCATTCTTTTGGCCATGATTTTAGAAATGATCTTATAAGAGAAATTACACAAACCAATAGGGCGAAAATGGGAAACATGCTCGAAGCTTTTTGCGGTTTAGGAATAAGAGTGATGTTAGTTGAATTTAAATCATTAAGCACCAAATGACCTGTAAAAAACTCTTTAACCAACTACAAACAGACTCACCAATTTCAGACCAAGAGGAATGATAAAATTTACTCGAAAAACCATCAGGTCCAGGTGCTTTTGTGCTCCCAAGACTAAAGGCTGATACTTTAATCTCCTCCGTAGAAATTGGTAACAAGAGACTGCGATTCATATCAGGTGAGATAGTAGGCTCAATGAAACCCAAGATTGTATCTATTGATCGTGCACCAGAAGTGGTAAACAGCTCCTGAAAAAAGCTAGCAATATTATCTGAGATAGCATCCTTCTTATACAACAATTGCCCTCATCATTTCGAATACACGAGATTTTGTTCTGCTGCCTCCTCTTGATAGTAGAGATGTGAAAGGAACGTGAATTCCTATCACCAGTGCCTAACCAATTAAATCTAGATCGTTGCCACCAATATTGCTCTTCCCACTCCAACAATCTATCCAAATCTCCTTTTGCCTCCTCGATCCCTCTAGAAATATCTGGAGTTCGAACTTCTTGAGTCAGCTTAGCCAGATGGTTCTTCGTAACTCAATAATCTTACTGCTATTAGGGAACTCCTTCTTACTCCAAACAATAAGCCTTTGCGTACACCTCTGCAAATTGCTCACAAAATTTTCTAGTACTGAGTGATCTTGAGCACTATAATTCCGCCAACACCCCTTGATTACCTTAAGAAAATTCCCATGAGACGCCCAAGCAGGTTTGAAACGAAAGGTCCATATTTGCTGACGGCTTTCATACTGACATCGGATGAACAGAAAGTGATGATCAGATCCGACCGGGTCAACATTAAAAACCTGGAGACACAGAAATTTCTCTCTCAACTGCAAATTACCCAAGGCCCTATCGATGTGCTCACGAATTGTATATGGGTATTCACAATTATTGTACCAGGTAAAAATGGGACTATTGTAACCCAAATCTTCAAGTTCACAATCAGCCACAAAACACTTGAAATTGAGGATCTTCCTCCAGGCTCTAGGGCGACCCCCACTCTTCTCATGCTGAGAAAGGATATCATTAAAATCCCCAATACACATCCAAGAGTCCCTGATAGTGTTGGTAATTCTTCGAACCTCTTGCCAACATAACATTCTTTCCGCTTCATCAGTAGGGCCATAGATAAAAGTAATATAAGTTGGAGTCATTAATGTCTCAGACACCACACTGGTATGAATAATATTAGACGACGAGTATAGGATATTAACTGTAAGCACATCAGACCACCATAAAGCCAAACCGCCACTTCTCCCCACAGGATTCACAATCCATTCCTCACCAAAACCACATCTCCACCCCACTTTCCTCACTACACTTGCCTTCTGCTTAGTCTCCATCATAAAGACTAAGTGGGGTTTTTTTCCGGGAACATTCTTCCCTCAAATTTCTGACTGTCAAGGCAACCCCCAAACCTTGACAGTTCCATGCTAATAGATTCATGGCTCACCGGTGGCTGGTCTCATCTAACCACCGGAGTTAAATGACAAGGGAGAAGACTCCAAGTCCATCTCAGTCTTACTATCAGCTACCAATCAACTGACCGAAAAGTCTATCTCACCAGGAAAGGGCCTACTAATAGAAGCACACAAACCCGCTACATTTCCAGACTGTCGGAGAAATTTTTTTAACTGACTTAAAGTTTCTCCTACGCTCCTTCTTTTATTTAACCGAAGCTGCTCTAGCGATGGTCATGTCCTCTACCGCATTAAAGTCCAACTTTCTACACTTACTAGATTTTTCCATTTCAAGATCCTCATCATATTGACGCTTAATCCTAATTCCTTTCAAACCAGCGGATACAACCGAGATAGGAGACAACCCATTAAAAGGGATAATAGAATTTAATTTAAGCTCATCATCGCTCTAAAAATCAACACTGTAAGGTTGAGAGGAAAGTGTGGAATGATTAACCTCTGGAGAAATAGAGTAGGATCCACGGTCTGAGAAGCAGCAGCCCACTCCACTGGAATTAATGAGATATCCCGTAGGGCCTGCTTGGATAGGTGGCTACGAGGCCCACCCAAACATGCCAAATCCACTTCCTTCGGTCCTTCCTTACCAAAATCGTAGGACAAATTAAGGGCACACCCCAGGTCCACTTCTTTAAGCCCAAACTCAATAGGGCCCAATCTACTTCCTTTGTTGCATATTGACATCCTAACAAAAAGACCCTGTACCAAGCACCTGCCATGCTTAGCCAAGTCTAGGTCAATGTCGTCTTTCCCTACGTCCACCTCAGCGCCTCCTCCCTGTCTTCCCACATCAATAGATGATCAACCCAAAGCCTCACTCCCTTCTCTTTACACATGTCGATCAAAACCAACCTTTTGACCTTGAATCACGTGACCTACCTCCTGTCTACACACATCATCCATAGTCTCACCCATCACTTTCCCCTGTGGCAGCTTTCGGGCGAGGACGACTAAGTCATCTCCAATAGCTCCAAATGGGGTTCCGGCGAAGATCCGGTTGCTCTACCTTGTTGCCGTCGGCCGAACATTCAAGGGCCCACCTGGATAAAATTGTCCCTGACGAGCCATCCTCCTTCGCTGGCATCCTAGACCCCTCTTCACAAGATGACTTTGCACCAGCCTTCACTAACGGTCTCAGCATCCAACTCCGGTGAGTGTCCTGAAAACTCTGATCGTGGCCATCATTTCTTGAGAATTTCTCAGAGAAACCAACTTCACACGCTCTTTCCTACAAACTACCAAAGCCTCATCAAGCGTTCGAGATACAATAACACTGAGCCAACTTCCGAAATCAAGTGGAACACCTTCCTTGTTCCCCTGAACAGTAGCGTCTTTGCATCCCCGGCCTTCATGACCAATATGCCCACAGAGATAGCAAAAATTTTGTAATCTTTCATATTTCATAGTAACCCAAGCCAGATGCGTCTCCCCACGTGGCACCCAGAATCCCAGAATCAGAGGGTCACTCAACTGTATAAGAGACCTTACTCTAATGAAGCCACGCCCTAGTCTGCCATCAATCTTAAGTTTTTTGAACATCACAGTTTCGCCAACCACATCGCCAAGGATTTTCGCATTGGAATCATCAAAGGCTTCCAAGGGGAGGCCATGAAATTGAACCCAGAAAGGCTCCACTCCAAAGATCACATCTTTTAATACCATGTAGTCCTCCCAAATTTGCAAACTTAAGAGGCAGCCCTGAATAGACCATGGTCGGCCCTTAAGAATACGACCAAACTCCTTTGTTTCATGGAAGCGAAGAGAAATATAAGTTGGCCGCGATCGAGTTCATGAATCTCCAATCCGTTATTCAGATTCCACCCCTTTCTGATCATAGAGATGACAGCAGGCACATTCAATGACAAGAGGATATTCGGGCTCAGGAAGGTATAACCGACACAATGCCCTCTGGAGGCAAGAGGAAAAACAAAGGCTACAGCAACTATTGAATGAGCACACCGAGAACCTAGAACTTAGCATGAGCCGAGATATCATTGGCCCTAATCAAGGGTTCGTCCTCGTCTGAGATAAGGGCAAGAGTGTGGCCAGACCAAGCCGGGCGAACGGAGCAACATCGGCTCACAATAATGACGAGGAACCTCAGTTAGACCGCACAGAAGGAGATTTAGCGAAATCTCGAAGGATACACCTGTTAAGGGAGCGCCTTAAGCAGCTTGAAGGTTCTTCGTGGCATGCTGGCAGAGATGCGAGTAACCCTAGTCGCATCAGTATCACCACCACTACACAGGTAGACAATGATAATCAAGACCGGGATCAACAGGTTCAGTTAACAGACTCGGCGCGGGCAAAGGGGAAGCAGCAGGTGAAGCACCAAGAAAGTGGCGGGAAGGTAATCGAAGTGACAGGGGTATTACCCCTGGCTCAGGACGCGATAGAAGTACCCGCTAAAAAGGGTGGTGGAGTTAGAATCCCAAGCATATTCTCGGAAGAGATAATGGCGGCAGCTTATCCAAAGGGTTTGGATTCAAAGGATTTGCCGAGGTATGATGGGAGTTAGGATCTATAAGACCATGTCACTAATTACAAAATGCAGGTTATGGTGAAAGGATTTGAAGGGCTTGTGGTGCCGTGATTGTTTGCAGGGACACTTAGGGGACTTGCCCAAGTTTGGTTTAATTCTTTACCACTGAATTCCATTCATGATATGGAAAGTTTCGAGATGAAATTCCTTTTGAATTTCGCCACCAGCCGAAAGCAGCCAATGACGGAATTCCAGCTCGGCCAAGTCAAACAGGCGCCCAACGAAACTCTGCAGAAATATTTGGAGTGCTTTAAGGACAAGGCATTGCAAGTGCCGGGTTTAAAAGAAGATGTGCATTTATATTGTGCTATTGCAGGCTTGGACAGTTCGTCTCGTTTGAAGAAGTCCGTCATGAAACGACGTCCTCATACGTTGACCAACTTCGCAGATCGAACTACACAGTATCTCGACCTAGAGAAAATGGAGTTGTCAAGTATTACGGCAAGGTACGGACAAAAGAGTCCACCTGTGAAGGAAAGAGAAAAAGGGGGAAGGTCCGCAAGGGGAAAAGAGGAGCACAATAGTCACAGGCGGGAGTACCACGGGAGAATTCCAGACAATAGAGGTCGGGTTGAAAAAGGAGGTCTAAGAGGACGATATGAAAGCTATACCCCACTTAATGTTTCCCGAGCACGAGTCTGGAAGGAGGTAGCTCAGACGGAGATGAAGAAAGTAGAGCGTCCTCGGCCGTCTTATAGTAAAGTTGGAGTAGACCAATCTCGTTATTGTGAATTCCATAATGGTCCGGGGCACACCACAGATGAGTGCTATCACCTCGGGGATGTGATAAAAAAATTTGTGCAGGGGGGAAAGCTACGACAATACGTGGTAGAAGCGCTGGGACATAAGGGCAAGCGCAAGGAGCTAAGTGGGAGGAGGAGTCCCCTTCAGGAGAAAAGGAAAACGGGAGAGAAATCGAGGAAGTCAGGAAAAGATGATGAGGAGTACTCGGAAGCAGACTTCGAGTGCAATTAAGTAGTGGGTATATGGCGTTAATGTCGGGCTTTTTGATATTTTGTTTTTTCAAAAGTTTGTAAGCAGGGCAAGTGTCTAACTTCAATTAATGAAATTTTATGATTTCCTCGAAATTGTGGCCCCCGGGTGAAGATTCTCCAAAATCGTGCATTCTCCAAAATTGTGCTGAAATCAAAATGTAGTCCTCCGGGATTGATAATTCCCCTTAACTGGTTAAAACGTGCTTTTAAGAAAACAGACGTGTTTCCTTGAGACGCGATAACACCAAAAGAATGCGAGCAAGATATCGGCTAAAACGTACTCCTCTGGGAGACGATAACGCCTTTATAATAGTTAGTGCGTGGTTTTATGAAACATGGTGTAACTACTGAAGCCCACTGTGGCTATGATACATCTAAGCTAAGGTAGCAACAAGTTAGTTGTCACAATGACTCTGATCAAGTCGGACCGTTTTGAGTTTGTTTATAATACTAAACCTAGACGTGTGATAATGGCTTCTTACTCCTGATTGATTTCTGGTAAGTCACTTAGTCGGGTAGTTGTTGCCCATGAGTAACCCCAGACCCACATTGTGCACAACGAATTGGTGGCCTCGACCAAGTCCTCGAATTTAAACTCGCTAGATGAGGCGACAATAATCCAAAGTCGAACTTAAAAGAGATTTTGAGAGGAACCACAGGCAGATCACGTAAGTTTTCGACGGAAGGCAAAGGGAGTTCCTCGGAATTAACAAGTACCCATTAAACAATTTGTATTTCCTCATAATTTCGTTACAAAAAGTCATCACGGTTTAAAAACTAAGAAGCAAAATATTAAATCAAGGGCCTTGAGAGTCCCGAGTATCTTGAGGGTGAGGAGGAATCTCCGCGTCTTCTGCAATTCTCGAGTGACTTCCAGTAGCGGTCTCGAAAGAGGGAAAAAGAGGAATAAGCTTCTGTTGGAAATTATGCCCTAGGGGCAATTCATTGTACTTTGGATATTTAAGTTATTTAAAGTATTCTCTTTAGTTATCATTTTCGTTTGCATGTTCGTATTAATAATCGCATCCCCGGGATACATCTTATAGATTATCCTACATGTCCTCGTCGGTCATCTACGCGGAGCGAAGATGAGTTAAGACCGATATGACTTTGATGAGGTATGGAGATACGAATCAAAGTCATGGGCACTTGTAAGAGTACAAGGTCTTTGGACCGACCCACTATGAGAAAGCTTGCATGGATCTAGTCATAAGCTTATCTCATGTATAACCGCGTCACGACGCCCTATGACTGAGATAATCATGGATTCCTACATGATGAATCACCGGTTTTTGACCTAGTCAAAAGTCACCTTTGACCGGGTGATGATAAAGGCCGGATCGGGATCGGTGATTTTCATGCGGAGGGATGTGAATGGTCAAGATGGAATTTGTCCCTCACATTTGTAGAGAGATAATATTGGGCCACTCGATGAGTGAGTCTGAGAAATGTATGGCCATTCTATGATGGAAAGGAGTTTCCACTTCAATTATTAGACTACTCGAGAATCGAAAATCTTGTCAAGAAAAGGAAGTTGACATTATCCATGCCTCATCCTTGACCAAATTATCGCGTGACAAAAGGGACGTGACATGGTTGTACGATAGGTTGTATCGTGTCATCGATCCCCATGTGAATTGGGCAGTCGCAATGTCTTGCTAGAGGCCGCTTGCGACTTATGGACTGGAATAGTATTGGCCCGCTGCCAATCTCATATGGGCCTGCAGGGTCGCACACAAGAATAACCCAACACGAGCAAAAGTGTCCAGGTTCATTGAATCTTAGATTAATGCGGGATTTAATGAACACTTAATTTAATCTAGGGTGAATATATATATATATATATATATATATTATATATATTAATATTAATATATATTAATATTATTAATGGAGATTATAATATTATTATATAATATTTGTTTTATATTTAATTTATTTGATAAATTAAATATCTAAAACAAATAGAGATATTGTATCTCATTTAATTTTCGAATAAAGATATCATATATCCATTTAATTTAAATTGAGATATAGTATCTCACATTTAATTAAATAGACAGATATCATTTTTTGGATTTAATTTATAGAGATAAATTAAATCGGAGAAGGCTGATTCGGATTAAATAAATATATTGCATTAGATCTATTAGATAGATTTAATTAATGTATTTATTAATCAAGATTCAAAATTTGAATTTCAGATCTGGCTTTTAATTCGAATTAAATAAATGTATTAGATTAGATCTATTAGATAGATTTAATTAATATATTTTAATCAGATTTAAAATTCAAATTTCAAAATTAATGAGGATTAATTTTATATAATACGCCGATCCGGTTTAGAAAAACCTATGGGACTTTTTGTCGAGCATATTAGAAAGCCGCGAGAAAACCCTAGAGCTAGAGAGATAGACGCACAACTTAGAAGGCGCTAGCACGCTGCCGCAATCGTGTTCAGGATTATTCGTGTGGATACCGGTAGAGGAGGACGATTCATAGAGTCGGCTTCTACCGATCGAGAAGGTAGCCCACCAGTTTAAAGAGAACGAGATGTGGACGAGTTCATTATAGGTAATATTCAGTTCTCAAACCTTGATTTTGACGATGGTTTAGCGATCCTCCGGATGGGATTCGTAGAATATTTTAATCCGCTGCGTGTGCGGATCCCAACACTAATTCCCAATTTGTGAGAGATAGAGTTCGGATATCTCGGTATTGATTGAAATGATTTTGGTAGTGATTGAGCCGAAGTTCTACCAAACTCAATTTTAGAATGCAAAAGCAAAACTCTTAGACTCTTCATCCCTTCAAAGAATGTCTTTGGAACTTCCAAAGAATATTGATTTGTGTTTATCCATATTAGGAGAATCTCGAGCTTGCTTTCATCAAAACAATTTGAAAAGTCATCTATGATCCAAGATGAATCTTTCACACTCTCCTTCAATTTTGTCTTAGAATCCTTGATCACCAGACTGCTCATTATCTATCATCTCTAATGCCATTTCGTGGATCACATCATACATCTTTACATATTCTTCACCAACCTTTAACAATAAAGAAGAATTTAGGAGTTTGCTTTGAATTTCATGCACATAACTTCTTGTTATGTAGTTTGGAACACCTTCTCCAAAAAGCCCCAAACCTATGGTAATTCTACTTAAAAGCTCTATGGGTATTTCATAAGCTTTTGGAAAGATAGAACACAATAGGAAGAGAACTTGGGCATCTTTATCTTTTAGATAGTCATAGCTCAAGGAGTTATAAATCTTTCTTTTTTGTTCATCAACAATGGCATGTCTTAATGGCATGGGATTTTTCAATACTATCAAAACTTCCTGCCATCGTTGTGGAGGCCAACTTCTGAAGGCTTTTGCCACTGCTACAATCATAACTGGCAATCCTCCACAGTAATTCACAATATCTCGTGCAAATTTTTTCAAATTGTCGGGGCAATCATTCACACTTGCTATGGTATGAGATACAAAAAGATTCAATGCATCTTCCATAGGCAAGACATCTAATTGAAGAGTTTTTTTGACATCTCATGCTCACACAAACATCCAAAGAACGTGTGGTTAGCAAAACACAACAGCGACCCTTATTATGAATACCATGTTGAATCCCTATATTGTTAAGATTGAGCTCTTCCCAAACATCATCAAGTATTATGAGCACCTTTCCCGCATGAGCAATCCTGATCCATATTTGTTGTGCATGAGTCAATAGCTTTTCTTCCTCTCATTGCAATTGCAATTCCAATTGCCTTGCAATGTCATCTCGAATCCCTTTTTCATCACAGGGGTAGAAACACTAATGAACATGACTCTATCAAAGGGATTTGATTTTCAACATGTTTCCCAACTTCTATCGCTATTGTGGATTTCCCTATTCCTCCTAGCCGTTGCAACCCTATCCTATTGTTGTTGTCATCTTCTAATTCCTCCTTGAGTTTATCAAAAGTTGCCTTTCTACTCTCGAAGTGCATGAACTCTTGTGAATAATATTCCATGCCTGGCACTCCAGCTGCACGTGCAAATGTATCGCAAATGCATCAAATTCATGAACTTCAGCGATCAATTCTGGGATTAGCTCTTTTGTCAAACTGTCCAACTCCTTGGTTGTGTAATTTGTGAGAAGCAATTTGTACACAAGCCAAAGCATTTGGTTGGTTTAGTTTGTTGTCGTAAAAGTTTATTAGCTCTCGACGCCAATCCTCAACTCTAGGGTCAACTTCGGTCTCATTTCTTTTCTTGGCTTCATCTATACGTAAATTTACACTTTCTAGTGTAGCAGACAACTTTCCTTGTTCATTTTCAAAGTCTTTAACATAACTCTTGTACTTGCGTAGGTACCAAAGCTCCATCCATGCTTTACATAGTATGTCTTGGATGAGGGTTGTTGCAACGCCAATACAAATGTCCAACACGGCCGCCATCTAACATAAATGGGATTATGGTTACAAAATCAACTATATCGGCATATCAAGGTACTTGCCACCTATGATTTAAGATTACAATATACTAATCAAAACTGTATTCATGGTTCGATTATCACTATAAAAAAAACCTCGGATTACCCACGGAATTACCGACGAAAGAAATTCCGTCGGAAATGGGTATTTTCCGTTGGTAATAATTACTAACGGAAAATACCCACGAATTCCACAGCTAATTTTCGACGGAATTTTTTTCGGTAATTCCATGGGTAATCCGAGGTTTTTTTTGTAGAGTATTGAAAATTCATAATGAGTGATTAATTATTGGATTTCTCTTCAATAATAGGGAAAGTTCATACAAGAATGACTTCTCTCTTTACTTCAACCAAGTAAATAAGTGTGTGTGTATATAATATTTAAATGGATGCATATTCATCCTAAAATCAATAATTAGAAATGATCTGATCAAAATCATATAGGTAACAATTTATATATAAGCATATATGTAGGTATATATAAAGACTCACAATACTATTCAAAAGTTATAACAAATCATATGGATTCGAATTACGTGAGAATATTGATAACAAGGTTCAAAAACTTGGACCTGCCGGTTCAGACTGGAAAACTAGTCAGAGTTAAGGGGAAACCCCAAGTTTCGAGTTAACCCAGTCAACTCGGCCAACTCGGCTTGATCTAGCCAAGTTGATCGAGTCATAAAGTCAAAAATATTGACTCCCTTAAAAAAATTTGATTGAATAAGAAGGAGGGGAGAGTGTCGGCAATGGCTGGATGTGAGTTTCATACTTTCCAATGGTGAGAAATTAAAAGAGTGAGTGAAGCAATGAGTGATGGAGAAAGAAGAAGGTGAAGGTTTGAGGGGAAGAAGTCGTGTTTTAATTAAATTATATTTTTTGATTAATGCCTATCGAATCTAATCGACTCACTAACCCTTGACCTCGTACTTCTACCGGTTCGTTAGCAATGCGGTCCGGTTTTCAAAACCTTGCCGATAACTCTCCAATTTTTATAGATTTAGGTTGATTTTAATATCTAATTAGGGAGTATATATTCTATTTGTTGAATTATTATTTAGTTACTATTATTTGTAAATAATTTACTTTTTCTTTAATTAGTGACATTTAAATATTAGAGAACCCTGACAAAGTATGAAATGATTTGGAGAAAGAAAACGAAAGATGTAAAAAGAAAACAAAAATTAGACAGTTAGTCACAACCTTCAACATATTGGGGCCGTACTTTGCGAGAGACATTAGGGAGCACATTTCTTTATATAGTGACTATTGTTTGTTTAATTATTTTTTGAAAACTAAAAAAAATTAAACAACCAACTTATTCGTTCATTTTTCAGTAGCTATTATAAATAAGTTCTTTTTTTTTTTTAATGATCAATGTGTTCTAATTATTTTGAGAAGCACTTTAAAATAAATAGTACTTTTTATGTTCGTAATAAATTTGAAATAACTTCTATTTTTTATAAATATGATTAAATTTAAGTTATAGAAAGTTTGAGAGAAACACACACAAGAAGATGTTGGTTCTCTAAAAGATTTTGATGATTGCCAACAATTGTGAACATAGAATGAGGATTTGCTCTCGAAGTTGGAAAATCCTGAGTGAGAGCAAACCTCGAGGTTTTCCCGAAACCTCGAGGTTTGGCCTTACAAAGGAAGCATCGAGGTTCTATGTTTTAACTTGCAAAAAACCGGGTTTCACAAATTTATGTGAAACCTCGAGGTTTATTAAGAAACCTCGAGGTTTTAAACTTCCGTGAGAAAACTCGGTTTCACACCAAGTTATGAAACCTCGAGGTTTACAACAAAACCTCGAGGTTATGCCTTGGCGCCAAACTGAAAATTTGAAATTAAATGTGAAACCTCGAGTATTGACAAACCTCCGTTTTCGGCTTCCCGAGAGCTAATGGTTTTCGGTATGATTGAAAACCTCGAGGTTTCCATAGAAACCTCCCAGGTTTGTGTTTTGGTTCAAAACAAAGAACTTTGAAGTTTGGGCAAAACCTCGAGTATTGCTACAAACCTTGAGGTTTGTGAGTTCCAGAGCAAATGAACTTTCACTCATTCTAAAACCTCGAGGTTCCTTGAGAAACCTCCGGTTTGCTTCCATCATGTTTCTGGGGTTTCACTTACAATGTGAAACCTCGAGGTTTCGATAAAACCTCAAGGTTTGGAGTAAGCGTGAGAAACCTTTGTGTATTACATCATGAGAAACCTCCAGGTTTTATTATAAACCTCCGGGTTTGAGGTTTTGGCCTCAAATCGTTTTCAACCTTAAATGACCAAACCTCGAGGTTTGTGAACAAACCTCCGGGTTTACGGACGTTACGAAAATCGAATGTGTCGATTTTGCTATGCCTTCGTGTTTGATCTCAATGCTTTCCATGATTAATCTCTATTGGTTCTAGATATGTTTAACCATCTTTTTAGTGAGTTTCGAGACAGTTAAGGAAAGTTTACGAAGGTTTAAAGCAAAAGCAAAAGTGATGTCGAACATTAAATGCTCAACCCGTAAACTTGCATCCTTTTGGTTAATCCATCTCGCACACGGTAGCAAAGCATTAAAGAATGATTTCTACAACAAGCAACATCTTCTCCAATGGATTGATTTGCGGAGAGTCAATCGTGACCATCCGGCCAAACAGCCAGGATTAAGTGTGTTTTAGAAAGAGAAGAAGACCTAAGCGACTCACAACTTGGCGATCATCTTCAACGGTCTTATTATCAATGCAATGGTCTATTAATGCTATCTGGCTATAAATAGAGTTACATTCATTTCTTCTCAACAACCACCACATCTGAAAACGAACAAGCATTCAAGTTCTTCAACTACCTTTCTGTTTTCACTTGTATTATGTCTTTTGACATTATAAACTTTAGTGTTTATTATTATCCACTCTTAGAGAGAGCTTTTATCGTAAATCATTTATTGAAAAGAATCACAAGTCAAGGGGACTTGGTGATTTGGGAGTTCATTGATTACAACTTGTAAGGAGGAGTGAGTTCTAGAGAGAACTACTCTTTAAGTACGAGTGTGTAATCTTTGTGATAGAGAAAATCCCGCAGAGTCCGGGACTGGATGTAGGTCAAGTTGTTAAGACCGAACCGGATAAATCTCTCGTGTTCACTGTTCTTCCCTTTACTCTGTTCATCTCTGTTTTTGTTGTCTAAAAACAGAGCAATTTACAAAAGTTTTTAAAATACCCAATTCACCCCCTCTTGGGTATATAGCTCCACTTTCATTTGGTATCAGAGCAAAGTCTTCTCTAAAGAGCTTAACATCTCGAGGAGGATCCAATGGAAGGCATTCTACCCGATGGAGCTTCAATCAACACCTCCAGGTTTCGAGAGAACATTACTCATTCTCGAAAGCCAAATTCAAGGTGTTTGTAATGGCTACAAAGTATGGTCTCTGGAGGTTTTTGAACGAGGAGACTACACTCCAACCGTCCCGGAAAATGGTCTCGGGGTTCCAAAGGAAGAAGAAGATTATGATGAAAATGACGAAGAAATGTCACACTCAACAAAGCAAGAAGGCGGTTCTCCTTCTCGCAAAGTACTCTTAATCAACAAGAATATTTCCGCGTTTGCAACTTAACCTCTGCTAAAGCCATGTGGGACGCTCGGAAATTGCTCATGAATGAACCGTTGGAGTAAAGCAAAATAGAGTCAACACTCTAATGACAGAATATGATCTCCTTCGTATGAAGTCTGGAGAATCTATTGGTGATTTCCAGCTGAGATTCACTCATTTGATCACTCAACTTGCTGCATTGGGCAAAGAGTATGAGCAACCCGTCCAACCGAGGAAAATTCTCAACATCCTCAATAAGGAATGGGAAGCCAAAGTCACGCCATTGAAGAAGCTCGTGGAGATTCTATGGCATCTCGTGGCAGCCCTTTTCGGGAGCCTTTCCGAATATGAAGCCAAGCTCAAGTTCAAAAAGGGACTTGATGAAGTCCATGGCAAAAATAAGGGAATTGCCCTTAAAGTCATCAAAGAAACTAAGGAATCGATGATGATGAAGATCCAGACGAAGATGAGGAGATTGGGATGATGGTCTAGAGATTCAAGAAATTCTACAAGAAGGACCAAGGTTTCAAGAAGTTTCACAAGGGTAGCTCCGGCTATGAGGCAAAGAAGCCAATCATTTGTTACGAGTGTGAGAAGCCTGGCCACATCAAATCGAATGCCCCAATCAAGAACAAAGACAAAGAAAAGAAGAGATTCAACGATTCAAAAAGAATGCATATGTCTCTAGTATTTGGGGAGATAGTTCATCTGATGAAGATGATGAGGATGAGGAAGAAAAAGCAAATGTATGCTTAGTTGCTGAAGAAGAAGAACAACGTATCAATTTCGAAGAGGTATATGATTGCAAACCACCTTATGATGAGTTATTTGCTGAATATATGGTCGTGCAATTTGAGTTTGAAAAACTTGCTGAAAAATATTTCAAGTTGAAATACAGAAATCTTACTCTTGAATTTCAAGTTGAAAAGTTTTCCTCTTCAGAACATATTGCTTGTGAAGATTGTCCTGATATGAAGAAAAAGAATTCATATCTTACAAAGGCACTTGAGAAATTCACTAGAGGAAGTGAAATGCTCAATGTCATTTTGAAACAACAAAGATTTATAAATGACAGATCGAGTTGGTTACAAACCTAACTTTGATAAAAAGAAAGGAAGAAAGAAGTCTCGGTGAAAAATCCTATATGAACTATTTTACAAAATCAGTCCATTCTTCAAACCCGTTTGCACACCTTTGTAATTCTTTTCGTGAAAGGGTCATACTACTTCTTCCCGCTTTCATAAGAAGGAAAGAAAGAGTAAACCCATAGGAAATTATCAATGGGTGCCAAAGGGATCTTACAAGATTCCTAAGACACAAACTAACCCCAAAGAACCCAAGAAAAGATGGGTACCTAAGGCCCGATTTGTTGTGTCTTGCGGGTTTGCCTAAGAGCATCAAAATCCAACAAATGGTACATTGACAAAGTGGATGCTCTAGGCACATGACTGAGGACCAATCCAAATTTGCCTCAATCAAGCCCAAGGATGGTGGCAAGGTGACCTTTGGTGGAGATCAATCTGGAAAGATTCTTTTGGAGTTGGTGAAATTGGCAACAAGAAGGACCACTAATCAAAGATGTCTACCTAGTCGAAGGACTTTGCCACAATCTCGCTTAGTGTAAGCCAAAGCACCGATAAAGGTAACTTAGTTATCTTCGATTCTGAGGAGTGCTTGATTGTGAGTAAGGATATTATCCCTTTAGAAAACATAAAATCAAAAGCTTTATTTAGAGCCCCTAGAGATGACAATTCTTATATACTTAGTCTCTCTAGTAAAGGTTAATTTACGAAAAATGTTTTGTCGGTAACTTGGATGAGAGTTGGCTTTGGCACAAGCGATTAGCTCATGTCAATATGATTCAACTTGACAGTTGCTTAAAAAGGATCTGGTGATTGGTGTTCCTAAACTACATTTTAAAAATAACATGCTTTGTGATGCTTGTCAAAAAGGGAAACAAACCAAATCATCATTCAAATCTAAAAACGAGATTTCAACTAATAGACCTCTTCAATTGCTTCATATGGATCTAGTTAGACCGACTAGAGTGAAAAGCCTTGGAGGCAATCTTTATACTTTGGTCATAGTTGATGATTTCCCAAGATTTGCATGGACTATATTTTTATCCTCTAAAGATGAAACATTTGATCAATTTGTTGTTTTTGCCAAGAAGGTCCAAAACGAGAAAGGCTTCTCTATTTCGGAATCGGGCGATCATGGAGGAGAATTCGAAAACAATGCATTTGCTTTGAGTTTTGTGACAAAGACATGGGGATAGACCACAACTTCTCGGCCCCCAAGAACTCCCCAACAAAATGGTGTTATGGAAAGAAAGAATCAAGTTCTCACCGAGATGGCCAGAGCCATGCTGAATGAGAACAACACTTCTCAAGTGTTTTGGATGATGCAATGAGCACCGCGTGCTACATCTCAAATCGGGCATACCTCCGAAAGAAGTTGGACAAGACTCCCTATGAGCTGTACAAAGGAAGAAAACCAAATCTAGCTCATCTGCATGTGTTTGGATGTAAGTGCTTCATCCATAACAATGGTAAGGATAACTTGGGAAAGTTTGATCCCAAAGCAGATGAAGGTATATTTTTGGGTTATTCTAATATGAGTAAAGCTTATAGAATCTTTAATACTCGTACTCGTATTGTTGAAGAGTCTATGCATGTTGTTTTCTCGTGAATCCAAGTCGATAAAACTATGGATGATGATGAAGGAAGCATCTTCAAAAATCAATTCTTTTCGAAAACTACTCCTCGCTTCTATTGAAAATCCTAAAAATGTTTTTGAGGCTGATCCTCAAAACAATGCGAAATCCCGATCAAACTCAACCTAGAGCTTGGAAATTTATTAGAAATCATCCTTTGGACCAAGTTATAGGTGATGTTAATCAAGGAGTAAGAACCGAAAAAAAACATTACTTTAAATGAAGTAACTTTTACAGCTTTTATATCACACATTGAACCCTCTAAGATTGATGAAGCCCTTTCGAGCGGTGATTGGGTGATAGCAATGCAAGAGGAGTTACATCAATTTGATAGAAATCAAGTTTGGGACTTGGTACTTAGGCTTAAGGACCATCCGGTCATTGGCACTAAATGGGTATTCAAAAACAAATGAGATGAGTCGGCAATCATTGTCCGTAACAAGGCAAGATTGGTTGCCAAAGGCTATAATCAAGAAGAATGAATTGATTACGAAGAAACTTATGCTCCGGTGGCAAGATTGGAAGCCATAAGAGTTCTTCTTGCCTTTGCTGTGTGAAAAATTTTAAACTCTATCAAATGGATGTGAAAAGTGCTTTTAAATGGTTTTATTCAAGAAGAAGTTTATGTAGAACAACCTCCTGGTTTTGAAAATGTCCATCATCCAGATCATGTGTATCGGCTCAAGAAGGCTCTATATGGTCTTAAACAAGCTCCTAGAGCTTGGTAGGAGCGATTAAGCAAATTCCTTCTTGATCAAGGTTTTATTAGAGGAAAAGCAGATACAACTCTCTTCATAAAGAGTAATAAGCTTAATGAAATTTTAATTGTTCAAATATATGTTGATGATATTATATTTGGTGCCTCTAATGATGCCTTGTGTGAAGAGTTTGCTAAGAATATGCAGGGAGAATTTGAGATGTCTATGATGGGAGAGCTCAATTACTTTGTTGGCCTGTAAATTAAGCAAAAGAAGGATGGAATCTTCATATCTCAGACCAAATATCTCAATGATCTGCTGAAGAAGTTTGGGATGGATCACTGTAATGGAGCTGATACTCCTATGAGTTCAACTGCTTCATTAGATGCTGATGAAGAAGGCACGGACTTCAACATCACAAAATATAGAGGAATGATTGGATCATTACTCTATCTGACCGTAAGTCGCCTAGACATCAAATTCAGTGTTGGAATGTGTTCAAGATTTCAATCTGCTCCTAAGGAGTCACATGCTGAGCAAGTAAAGAGAATATTCAGATATCTTGCTTGACACAAAGACACTTGGATTGTGGTTTCCTAAAGGTCAACCTGAACATTTAGTAGTATACTCGATTCAGACCATGCTTTGGTACAAGACCCATAGGAAGAGTACAAGTGGCCAATGTGAGTTTCTTGGAGGTTCACTTGTGTCTTGGTTCAGCAAGAAGCAAACCAAACCATGTGGCTGTATCATCAACCGAAGCCGAGTATGTGGCTGCCTCAAGTTCTTTGTGCTCAAGTCTTATAGCTCAAACAACAACTATCTGATCTAGGAATCAACTTTGAAGGAGATCCCTATATTATGTGACAACACAAGCACAATAAGCTTAGCCAAGAATCGATTCTGCAACATACTCGGACTAAGCATATTGATGTGAGGCATCATTTCATAAGGGATCATGTTCAGAAGAGAGATGTCAAAGTCATGTTCATCCCAACTCATCTTCAACTTGCTGATATCTTCACCAAACCTTTGGCCAAGGAGTCATTCAACTTTATTATAAGAGAATTAGGAATGGTAAATCCCAACGAGTTGTAAGTAATTCTTACTCAAATTAGTGATAAATTGTGGTTTTGATGATTAAAAGTCACTGACTTAAGCATCGGAGTGTCTAGATATGTTTTATGCAGGACATTAAGTAACGTGGTTTTGCTGTCAAGGAGCAAAACCTCGAGGTTTTGTAGAAAACCTCGAGGTTTGGTCCAAAACCTCGAGGTTTGGTAGAACATGGTCAATCGTGTCTTGCTGCCAAAAAGCAAAACCTCGAGGTTTTGATGAAAACCTTGAGGTTTAGTGGTCCATAGCCAAGGACAAAAGCTTCGAGAAATGAAACCTCGAGTATTCGGAAACCTCGAGGTTTGGATGAGACAAAAGATGATTAATCGAAAGACAGTAAAACCTCGAGGTTTAGAAACAAACCTCGAGGTTTGCGTGCTGATAAGTCAAAGGTTCACAGAACACCTATGATGTCCAGGTTGGTATTTTTCAAACCTCGAGGTTTGCTATCACCTATATATATGCATACACTGTTCATGTTCTTCAAACCTCGACCTAAACATCTAGGTTTTTGCTCTTTCTCTCGTCACCCACTCTCTGAATCTCCCATTTTCGACCAAATCCTTCCTTCAAAACCCTCAAATGGCCTCGAAATCAAAATCCCAAGCTATTTCTGCTTCTGATTCCAGTGAGGAAGAAACGAAATCATGGTCTCCTCCTCCTCCTCCTCCTCATCCACCAGCACAAACACCTCCTTCTTCTGGTCGCCCAGTACGGGTCAAGACTCGCTCCACTCGCCTCCATTATGGTATAGACAAATCTATTAGAGTTGTTCCGGGTGAGATTGCTGACGAACAATCACCATCGAAGGGAAGAAAGGAAACCAAGGGTCCAAGGAAAGAAGTCTCTTTCAAGGAACCTACCAAAGAACCTGCCGAGGGTCCTTTAAAGAAGAGGAAAGAGCTCGAACCCAAAGGAAAAGGGAAAGGGAAAGCACGCCTCTCGGAACAGAGCCTACTTGGAAAGGATCAATCGAAGAAAACAGGAACTTCCAAATCCACTAAGTCTCCGACTAAGGCAAGAACAAAGAGGGCCTCATTTGCTAAGTCTCAACAATCATCAAGGGGTCAGTCATCCTCTCATAATCTTCACCCTCAACAAGTAGAGGAAGAAGATGTGCCTCCTGCCATGGAAAATGCGATATCAGACATGTACAAGAATATCTCTCCACTAAATGGATTTGTCACTACCCCTGCTACTCTTCCCAAAGACGACAATGAAAAATTCAGGGAAGCATATCTTCATCGTCTCTTTTGTCCTGTGGTTGTTATTGATTTGAAGGATTTTCAGAAAGAATGTCACTTTGACTTATCACCTTGGTTGAAACAATACGAGTCCTTTATTTCAATATCTGCTCCCTATACTCCAAACATAGTTCCATTGTTTTACTACAAGATGGAGTATAACAATGAATTGGGCGATTCCGGCGAAGTGATTGAGGAGAGGGTCACCACCACTGTTAGGAATGTCACATTTACACTGTCAGCTGCCATCTTGAACAAAATTCTAAGAATTGACAATCCTCCGCTGTTCCTGAGTTTTCTTACAGCAACCAGGAAGTTTTTGAAACACTTAGGCCCGGTGTGCCTTTCCTCCCGGATCAGCAACTCGGACTCACATTCGGACCAAGCTCCATGCCTCGCGAGAATCGTGTCCTATGGTATGTATACTCTAGGAACTTCATTCCTAAAGGCGGCAACTGGACTCACTTCACTCAGAATGACTACAGACCATTTACTGCTTTTGTGAGGAAAGTTCCCTTTAACATTGGTCACTGGCTCCTCAAAGGGATGACTGAATTCAGCTTTGCCAAGAGGCAGTTATCTCATATTCCATATCCCTCATTAGTGTCTGTCATTCTCTTCTACCATAAGATCTGGTATGTGGGTGCTCCTGACACACTTTAGTATCCCCCCTTCTTTGGGAAAACACAGATGAATTTGATGAAGATCAAATTTGGGGAAGAAGGCTCTGCTCAATCTTAGGCTCCTTCAAGATCACATCCGCGCTCACAAGCTCAAGAGGCCCAGTCAGCACCTCCACCTCCTCAGACATCACTGTCTTCTGACCTTGCTTCTCAGATTAAGCAAATTGTGGATGCTGCTCTCGCCACCATGACTATGCGCATGGAGTTTGAATTGGGAAAGTTACGTCTTTGAGATGACTCGTGGGCATACTTGGTCTAATTGAGATTCAAGATGCCATAAAGGAGCATCTTGAAGTCATTTTTCCGGGTAATCACCCGAGGTTAAGGAAAAGGCCGACGAGATTGAGCTCAAGATGTCCACTCGGCTCATTTCTCATATGGACCTCACTGATAAGGTGGACAAGATCATGAAGCATCTTCACATTGATTCCTCCTCCACTCCTGGCTCTAGTTCTGGCCCAAGTCCTTCTGGCCCTGCCTCTAGTTCTCCCTCACCATCCTTCACTTTCACTTCCCCTCCTATCCCTTCATTCTCTCAAGCTCCCTCAACTCCCATTTTCCCTTCTCCAGTCACTGAGGCTTCCACTCCTACCACAGTAATCCTTCCTTCACCATCTACCCCCACCACTGAGATATTTCCCTCTTCATCCATCACAACTCCTGCTACTGAAGTTCTTCATCTTTCTCCTCCCTCTACACCCTTAGTCAACCCTCCTTTTGAAGATGACAAAGGGGGAGAGAAAAGCAAGGAGTAGCCTTCGTAGTGTAGAGAGCTTTGAGGATCATGTGCATTTTGTATTTTGCTTTGTATTACATTATCATGTATTGCTCTTTTTAATTGAACTGAAATACAACTTATGTTTTCATGCTTCTGCTCATGACTGCTTGATGTCTTGTATTTACATTATGCAAATGGCTAAGTTCTTGAAATCTCTGCTAATCTCAAAGTCTAATTACAACATGGAAAATTTCTTGACCTTTCCAAAGATGTTTGCTTACAAGTGTTGTCATCATCAAAAAGGGGGAGAATGTTGGTTCTCTAAAAGATTTTGATGATTGCCAACAATTGTAAACATAGAATGAGGATTTGCTCTCGAAAGTTGGAAAATCCCGAGTGAGAGCAAACCTCGAGGTTTTCACGAAACCTCGAGGTTTGGCCTTACAAAGGAAGCATCGAGGTTCTATGTTTTAACTTGCAAAAACTGGGTTTCACAAATTTATGTGAAACCTCGAGGTTTATTAAGAAACCTCGAGGTTTTAAACTTCCGGAAAACTCGGTTTCACACCAAGTTATGAAACCTCGAGGTTTACAACAAAACCTCGAGGTTATGCCTTGGCGCCAAACCGAAAATTTGAAATTAAATGTGAAACCTCGAGTATTGACGAAACCTCCAGGTTTCTGGCTTCCAGAGAGCTAATGGTTTTCAGTATGATTGAAAACCTCGAGGTTTCCATAGAAACCTCCAGGTTTGTGTTTTGGTTCAAAACAAAGAACTTTGAAGTTTGGGCAAAACCTCGAGTATTGCTACAAACCTCGAGGTTTGTGAGTTCGAGAGAGCAAATGAACTTTCACTCATTCTAAAACCTCGAGGTTCCTTGAGAAACCTCCGGGTTTGCTTCCATCATGTTTCGCCGGGTTTCACTTACAATGTGAAACCTCGAGGTTTTCGATAAAACCTCGAGGTTTGGAGTAAGCCCGAGAAACCTTTGTGTATTGCATCATGAGAAACCTCCGGTTTTATTATAAACCTCCGGTTTGAGGTTTTGGTCTTAAATCGTTTTCAAACTTAAATGACCAAACCTCGAGGTTTGTGAACAAACCTCCAGGTTTCTGGACGTTGCCTGAAAATTGAATGTGTCGATTTTGCTATGCCTTCGTGTTTGATCTCAATGCTTTCCACTAATTAGTTAACTAGAGTAGTATTAATTATCTTATCTCCACGTGACATCGAATAGAAGATTATAATTAGTGCTAATAATACTCAATTTCAAAAGAGCACATTTCTCAAGGCTCATTATTTTAATTTTATATTGAGAACGGATCACCATCAGCCTTGGCTATACCAAAAAAAAGGTAGTCACTATGATAGAAAATGGGATAGGAACGAAATAAAATATTAAGCAATTTATTATGATAGCCTTTGGGTCAATGGAAAGTTTATTATGACATAAGTATAGTCTGCATCAGAATTTGGTAGAGTTAAAAAATTTAAACTCATCTGAAAAATAGTAAAAATAATAATAATAACAGTAATTATCGTATTTATAATTTAATTAATGTTAAGGTGTATCCAAGATACTATAAAGTATTTTCTCAAGTACATCCAATACTCTAGAGTATTATGTGGTATAGCCAAGAAGAGGCAGAGTGTGTTTTTTTTATTCATTCGCTTTATTTATTTAACCTTGTTCACGAGAATAGGATTCTTATCGGAGACAATAAGATTCTTGATCAAAACAATTCTTAATTAAATGGCAATAAATAAAATTATTATTATTATTTTTTAGAGTTAGTTTTATTTAACTATTTCTAAGAGTTTTCTTCCATAATATACTCTCCCTTCAGTTTTCCCCCTACTTTCCCTGGCACATCATACATAGCTCGCAAACACGTGAACATATAATTAGTTATTAGTTATATGAGTTTACTTAATTATTTAGAAATTTTTTTAATTAGTTGTGGACACTAGGTGGGAAAAAATAAAATTAAAAATTGTTTTTAAATTTAATAAAATAATTTTTAAAAGGAGAGGAAAGGAGCTATTAAAAAATTAAATTAAAATTTATAAAACAAAAAAGGGACAATGGATGGTGTGGGGCGCAGTGAGAGGGGCAGCAAGTGAAAAAGAGTTCTAAATTTTCTTCTCTGAATGACATTTCTCTCTAGTTCACCCAAGTAAGTGTGCATGTAATATTTTGAATGATTCACACAAACATCCTAAAATCAACTATAGCAATAAGCATGACCATTAGGATTAAAACATAATTTTTTGAAGCATTAAAAACTACTACCACCGGTCCTAATTATAGGAACACTTTTGTAGTACAATTTGCAATATAAAAGTGTTCCTATAATTAGGACTGGAGAGAAAGTAAAATATAACTTTTGCCCAATAAATGGGAGGAATGGAAGCATTCAAAAATTCATAAGATGTCATTTTGGAAGCATTAAATATTAAAATAGAATTTTTGCCAAAAATCTCCATTTTTCGGCCTAAGGAAACGGTGAAGGGAGGATTATGATTTTATTAAATTAGAGTTTCTAGGTTGGGAAGGGAAAAAAAAAACAAAGAATTCTAGGTAACATCTCAGGTTTCAAAGCTTTGGTTAAAAGCCTATTTTTGGGAGAGATTTTCAAGAAATAAAAGAGAAAATAATTATTAAAATTATCTATGGGCCATAAAAACTGAGGAATCATTATGGAATATTATTTTATAGATTTTTTAAAATTATAAAGAGGTTTTATTCCTAAAAATTCGATAGCAAAATCTGCAAGAAACAACAACAAAAACACAATATTTACAACAAAGTCAACTAAATAATTTTAGATCTAAATTATTAGAATTTAACCCGAAATTATTTCAGAAAAATAGTTACAAGCTATCGTTTGGTTTGAAACTTTGATGGAAATTATTTCACAAGATAGCAAAAGTAATTAAGAAAGAAAAAAATCCTTATAAAGTATTAATAATTAATTGTTTAAATTACGGTAAATTGGATAATTCACTACTCCAAGTCCAAAAATAATTTGGGCCAAGCCTAGGCCCAAAGTATTCAGTGAGACGTGCATCCGGATCCAAGAGCATTATATTGAGTTTCAGATTTGGGCAAGTTTGGGTCATGGAATTATTATTATTATTATTATTATTTTTGGGGTTAAAAGGATGCTTTACCCACGAGGTTGGATCTAGTAGAAATGACTAGTCCCTCACAAAATAGCGAACGATTTTTTTTTTTTTTTTTTTTTTTTTTTTTTTTTTTTTTTTTTTTTTTTGTGGGGTAAAAGAGAGGCATTCGCCTTATATATTAAGTAAAACTAAAAGTAAACTTATCCGGACAAACATTAAGCATAGAAGTAGAAGAAATTCCCTCCTTTGCTAAAAGATCCGCCAACCCATTTTGTTCCTGGGTATATGAATCACATCCACGAATGTTCAAATCATTTATGTAATATTTCAGTAATGCTTATGATAAAAATATTACGAGAAATAAAAATATTATTATTATTCAAATATTTTATTAGAAAATAAATTTAAAATAAAAATCATTATAATTATAAAATATGCTATTATAATTTTAAAGAAAAATATGATTGTAAATAAAGATGTATTACGATTAAATTAATTTAAATAAATTTTTTTAATAATTTTAAAAAATAATTTAAAGACAAAAAATATTACTATAAAATTTAATTTTAAATAAAAATATTTATAATTTAAATTATGTTATTATGAAATTAATTTAAAATAAAAATAAGTTATTATAAATAAAAAAATTATTATAGTTAAAGAATATATTATTATAAAATTTTTGAAACAAAAGTAAATTATTATAAATGAAAAATATTAGCCTATGTTTAAAATATATTATTATATTGATTATAAATAGAAAGATCATTATATTAATTAGATAAAGTGTAAATTAATTCATATAACACATAAATAAAAAAATATAAGCTAATATGTTCGGGTAGAATGGTAAATTTCTATCGTTTCTCACTTCCCTCCCTCTTAAACCAAACAAATAATAATCAAAAACCTCTCATTACCTCCCATCCCTACTAACCGGACCAAACAAAATAACATCTTATGTGCGAAAATTAAAATACAGAAAATTAAATACTTGTCAAACCTTCTGCACAAAACAGGAAATAAAATACTTGTCTATTTTTTTCTTTTTGAACTATTCACGTTTGATTTCGATGCTCTCTAGGTTAAATTTAAATACTTTAATGAGCTAAAATACATAGTGTTCTGGTATAGAACACAGATGTCCACCAGCAGGTAAATTGATCTTGGATGTATAGGCTAGCCTGGATATCTATGAAGGAGATAACCGGAGAGCGGGATCACTTGTACACGACAAAGGGTTGGTGTGTGTGCACGGTGAGACTGTATGTAAATAGTCTAGGTTTAGAGTGTGTGCACCTTGTTACCTGCCCTCTGTATTTATAGAGGCGTCTGGTGCGATATCCGGGGCATGCCATTAATGGCGGGCCATTAATGGGGCGGATATTGGATGATACCCCATTAATGGGACGTGTCATTAATGGGGCGGATACCCGGGATATGCCATTAGTGGGACGTATCATTAATGGGGCGTGTATATCGGGAGGCCGATATGATAGGGGCGGATTTTGCCTAGTCGAGATTTCCGGATCTCCTGCCATGATTAGCGGATTACGCCTCCCGTTCTCGCCCGGGCCTCGCCCTAGGCTTGGAGGCTTTGGGCCGGTCATGTAATTTGCCCCCCTGGCTCGGCACATTCGGGCTTTTGGACGGCCGAGATGCATGATTCTCTTGGTCCGGTTTGTGACCGGGGCCTATGCTTCAGCCAGTCCGGCTTCTTGTGCCGCGGCTTACCTCTATGATGTCGTTCTGGGTGGTGCCCTGGGTCATGCCTGACCGAGGCGTACTGGGCGGCCTCAGATTTATGTGGTAAGTCCCCTGTTCGTGGGTAAACCGTTTGGTCTTCTTTCTGTAGGCACCATCATTGCGTCTTTACACCTGGCGTGTCCTGAGTGGAAAGGGTCTGCAGCGTCGTGCCGCTCCGAGTGCCGATTTGTGTGCACATTTAATGCGCCTACGTCATATCGTGCATTTCCCATCGTGTCAATGTTTAAAGACCGAACTGCCCCCGGCGTTTCCTCTCCTTCTTCTTATATGAAGTGTTCGCTTCCTACAACTTTGTAGTGAACTTGCTCCAAGTTTTTTCCGTGAAAACTCCATTGTCCTCCATTTCGCCTGTTCAAGTTATCTTCTTCGTATTCACGCAGGTATTTTTCGTCCTTGTCTTTACTCTTTTACGGCATATTCCATACCGTTTAGATATCCTCCGGTTTCTCATTTGCTTTTCCCATTCCTCTGGTCTTTTGAGTTTCCCTTTAAGATCGGTTTACGGTTTTGCTCTATACGCTCCTCCCTTTTGACGTAAGGCCTGTAGCTCTTAGGTTCTAGTTCCTCTTCTGATGGATAGACGTAGGCCTTTCCTTAGATCCAGACCGACGCTCACCCCTGAGGAAGAGGAGTTTCTCCGCATTCGTTACCCGAGAGCCTCTTATTGGGTTCTTGGAATTGAGCTCCCGGAAACAGAAAGGTCAGCGCCTCTACTTCGAGATGGGAATGGTTCTTCTCGATGAATTGGGCCCCAATCCATACCAGCTAGAGCTCTGTCACCTTCCTTGGTTCGAATTCCGGCATACAACGTTCCTTCTTTATCACCTTTTCGATCACCTTTTCGGGCCGGAGTTGGTTCTTCTGCTGGTTCCCGGGCTCTTGCCTCGATGGCCCAACCGCTCAACCTCGCGAGGGTCCATCCCCCGGGAACTTGGACCTTTATCCCGATGATTATCTCGGTCCCCGCTTTGGGGCTTGGCCGAGAGTTCATTCCACATTGCGCGTGGCGAGGACTCTAGAGCTACCTCGGTTCTTGGATCTTCTTAGGCATCTGCGCCCTTCGGGCCCCACTTCGCGTGCCCTTTCGTCCGAGTCGCCATCTGTTTTGCCTTCTAACCTTGTTTTACCGGTATTTCCAACTCTGCTAATTTCCTTTTATGTTGCATATAGGTTAATGGCTCCGAAATCTTTGCCTTCAAAGAAAAAGGCCGAGGCCGAGACATCGGATTCTTCTAGTCCACCCGAGGCCCCGTGTCGTAGGTATCCACAGGTGTCCCACGAGGTCTTGAAGACCCGGTCCATTATGTCGGATACGGACATTGCCCGGTTGGACCTACCCGTCATGGAGGGGTGCATCCTACGCGCCCGTGGCCGATGAGCTGTTTGTCTTTGAACGGGAAGTAAGCGAGTCCCAATTTCTTTCATTTTTACGGATTATCTTACTCGAGTTGGTGTCCGCTTTCCTTTCACCCATTTTCAAATGCTTGCCCCGATGCACACGAGACTCGCCCCGTCTCAACTTCATCCGAACGGTGGGCTTATCTTGTAGCGTTCGAGCAATTGTGTCGTTCCTACCCGGTTCCAATCCCCGCTTGACCAATCTTTTCTTCTACTACTTCGGCCCCTTTACCCCGGCTCTCCTAAGGAAAGTGACAAGTTAAAAGGGCTGGTGTCTCTCCGCATTAATCCCGACCGGAAGCTTATGAAGCCCATCTCCGATTCTTTTAAGCGGTTTAAGAATGCGTTTTTCAAGGTTGTCGCCGTGCACAGCGGGCGGCTTGGTTTCTAAAGGGGGTCGAGGCTGCCGACGTAGTGTGGCGCTTCCCTTTATATTGGGTGGAGAATCATCACAAGGCCAGCCCCTCGTCCTTCCGGATCTCGTAAGATGACCTCCTACCCGAGATGGCCCTCACGTCCCAAGATTGGACGCCTTCGTGGAGCAAAGATGGCATCCCGAGTGCGGCCTTTTTCATATCCGGGAGGGATCTAGGCCAATCCCCTCGACTTGTAGGAGTCCCTTATTTGCCATGTTCCTTATTCTTTTGGTCATGTTCGTATATTGGTGGCATACTTTGTGCTTATTGCTGATTTCCCTTTACTGTTCTTTTCACTCAAGACATGAAGGCTCTTCCTGGTTACTTGAAAAAAGTGAATCCGGCCGCGGCATCTTCGAGTAGTCGGTCTCAGAAACGGGCCGCCCCTGTCAAGACTACCATGCCCGAGGCTGATGCCCCTATTGTGGCTAAGAAGGCCAAGGTCTCCGGGGTCGAGGATTCGGCTCCATCCGCGCCCTCCGGATCCCCTCGGGCGAGCGTTCCCTGAAACTTCCAAAGGGAAACGGGTTGTCGTCTCGGCGGGTGAAGCTGCACCCTGCGGGGCCGTGACCATTCCTTCGGCATCGGTTCTTCCGGTGCCTTCGACCATTCCGCCTCCTCCTCCTCCTTCAATCGGGCCCTTACGTCCTTCTTCCTTGCTACCTCAGAGTTTCGTATGGAACAAGGGGGTGACCAAGGAGCTGGATGTAGCGTTCCTCCCCCCCGGGAATTTATGGAAAGCTGGGCCTTGTCCCCTCCTAGTGCTGAGGAGGTGCTTGCCGCAGAGCGGTACCTGTGTAAATCTATTGGTTTGCTGCAAGCCTATGTGATCGTGAGGAAAAATACGCTTTGGCCGATCACGAGAAAACGACGATCAAGCGTCGGGCCGAGGTTGAGGCCAACAAAAAGGCTCGGGCGAGGCGGCGTTCGTAAAAAAGGCTCTAGCCGATGCTGAGACCAAGCTGCACCTTATGGAGGAGGAGCGAGACGCTGCCCGTCTTGAACGGGATTTTGCCAAGGATGCGTTTGTGAAGGTGGAAAAAGATTTGCAACAGGCGCGAGAAGGGGCGGAGAAGTCAGCCTCTAAATGTGTCCGGGCCCAGAAGGCGCTGGGCGATAGTATGGAAGTGGTGAGAACCCTTCAGAAACAGCGTGATACGTTGTTTGATAAGGTTAAAGCCGTCGAGGAGGCTCTGGCCGTATCGCAGCGGGAGCGCTTAGAGTCTGACGAACTTTTAAAGCGGTACCGCCGATTGCTTTGAGAATGCCCTAGAGCAGATCCGACTTTTGAATCCAAAGACGAGCTTAACTTGACGGCTACGACTTTCGCGCCTTTGTGGAAGACGGAGTGTTAGTTTCGTATCAACCTCCTTCCGCCAACGCGTCCAGATCAGGAGGGGGAGATTCGGATGCGGAGAGTGAGGCGACCAAGGATTCTCGTGAGGCCGGTCCTTCTAGTTTAGCTTAATCTTTGGTGTTGGTGGGCGTCTGTGCCTTTGTACTTTGTTGATTCCCGGCTTTTGTGCCGTAACTTTGTATGACTTATGGAGGAATTTATTTATTCGCCCTTCTGCCATTTTCTTATATTCCATTGTTGAAATTTATTGACTGCATTAAATACAAGTCGTGTACTCGACCAACACTGCGGTGTGGGAGAGTGGGACAGGGTTGTATGTCTTACCCTCTGGGGGTGTTAACTTAACCGCACTGCCTCATCCCGGCTTAAAAAACGCATGAAACAGAAAGCAATGAATGAAAACGTGCGGGAGTGAAGCTGTGGAAAAAGGGGAAAACGCTGAAATCAATAAGCATTAAAGGTGGATCGAATCTCCAACGTAGAAGCAAGTAAGTGACATTTTCATGTCCTAGGCAAAGCTTAGACCGTGAAGGCTCATATTTTCGTTGAATAATCCTTCCCCTTCATTGTATGTTCTTTGCATTCACTTGTTCCCTGTACATTTCCTTGAAGTCCATAATATCCGCATGAAGATCCTCCAGCTAGGTGCATACATTCAACTACTTTTAGATATACAGCACCCATTTGATGTGATGATGGAACATTGAATAAAAAGTTCTAGGGTTTCATGTTATTGGGTAGGGTTAATTACATTTTGCTCTGTTTTTGGGAAAGAAACAAAGGGACTACTCTATTTTCACCGGTTTGTGGTTGATGTGATGATGGAACATTCAATAAAAAGTTCGATAGGATTCAAAAAAGTTGTTGTTAATATGTGAATTTATTGTTGTAAATGGTGGCTTTTTCAGTTGTTAATACAATCAATAAAAAGTTCTGATAGGATTAAATAAAGTTGTTGTTAATACGTGAATTTATTGTTGTAAATGGTGGCTTTTTCAGTTGTTAATACAATCTTGTTGTTGCAGATTGTCTGAAATATGGCGAGGTTGTTCTAGAAAAAATTTATTCTGTTTCTTTCATTTAGGGGGAAGTTTTTAAATGGTGGGGGAGATGAAAGTCAATATGTTGGAGGTTTGGTAAGAACAAAATTTATAAAGGAAGGCACAACCTATGATGAATTGCGAAGAATCATATCATCTCGATTGGAGAAGAAAGCAATGACATTTGTGTGAAATTCAAAGTTAGCTTTGATCCATCAACATATGTAGATCTTGTAGATGATGAAGGGGTGGATCAATTAATAAAGTTTAATGAAGAATCTGGGCATGTTTATATTGAAGACAAAGGGAGTAATGACAATATACAACCACCATTGAATCTTTGAAATGCAAGAGGAAGAAGAAGTGTAGGTTTAATTGTTATAAGAAAGCTAATTTGTTTTTGTATAAGTGTTGAATGAGGGCTCATACATTGTCACTACTAATACGGTAACTTGTTGTTTATTGTAGGGATGAGGACTTGTTTAGATTTCTAAATGACGTGTCTATGTCTCCACCTCGTTCGTTAAATGAAAGTGAAGACCGGCCACCTTTGACATGGTGTACTCAAATTGTGCCAACACCAAGACCGGAGATGAATCATACCAAATGGAGGGATTTGATTGTTGGAAAAGGACAGATTTTTGCCAATGCTTTGACCCTTCGTCAAACGTTATACAAATACAGCATTGCACACAAGTTTTCGTACCATTTTGTGAAGAACAAACAATCAACAAAAGGTAATTGCAAAGTGCAAAGTTGATGGTTGTCCTTGGTACATTGGTGCATATTCATCGGGAGAGCATCAAGATACAGAGTTCCTAACAATCAGAACATACCGAAGTGCACACATCCACCAAGTGCAAGACAACCTAATTTTTTCTCATCCACCCCTTTCCACCTTGACATCCTCAATTGTAATGGATGGTTTAAGGTGCAATATCGACAAGACTGCCCCTGAAATTTGCTCAGACATGTATAGAGAGTATGGGTGCGACTGAACTATTCCCAAGCATATAGGGCCAAAGAAAAAGCATTGATGGAAATACATGGTCGAGTGCAAGATTCTTACCTGGTTATCCCTTGGATATGTGAAAGACTTGTGGAAAGTGATCCTAGCACGGTTGCTAAATGGGAAGCCTCAGCAAACAATAGTTTTCAGAGGCTATTTATTGCTTATGGTTGCTCCATTAAAGGCTTTTTAGATGGATGCCGGCCCATAGTTTATATTGATGGATGTCACCTGAGTGGGCCATACAGGGGGACAATGTTGTCAGCTTGTGCATATGATGCAGACAATGAAATGTTTCCCTTAGCATATGCCATTGTAAGGGGTGAGACATATGATGACTGGGCTTGGTTTCTATGGAGTGTGAAAGAAATAATTGGATCAATACAAATAACAATCGTCTCTGATCGCAGTAATGCCATTATTGGTGCGGTAGAAGATATATTTGGTAGCGAGAGACATGCTTTTTCACCGGCATTTGAAGGAAAATTATAGTGCCGAGTTCTTGAAATTAAGTAAAGGTGTGAGACGAACATTGGGATATAGCAAAGACACTCGCACTTAAGCTCCTTGATGGCATCGCGTACGCAAGGCTCCAGGAGGACTTCACTGATGCGATGGGAAAATTAACAATGTTCAATCCACAATTGGCACAATGGGTGGAGACAGATGGGGATGTAGACCGATGGGCTCTTAGTAAGTTCCCTTTCAAGAGGTGGGATAACATAACCACTAATCTTGCCGAGTCCTTCCATGCATGGATGCTGAAAGAGAGGAAGCACACCATCACTGTTTTAATACAAGAGCATAGAGAGAAATTGGCACGGAAATTGGTTGCAAGCAAGATGGGTTTGGTGAATTGGAAAAATGGCGTTGGACCCAATATTGAAAAAAATTGTTCCTTCAAGTTCAATATGCTGAAAATATGCATGTGCAATATTATGGAGAGCATCGGTTTTCGTGCAAATTACATGTGGTGATGGTCCAAGATATGTTAACGTAGATCTTCGTGAAAAAAATGCACGTGTTTAGCATGGGAAATGAGTGGCCTTCCTTGTGCACATGCATGTGCAGCCATAAAACACTTTAATGGTAATGTGTACACATTTGTTGATGAGTGCTTTAAAGTTTCTACCCAAGAGAAAATATATGCGAATAGCATGAGGCCAATTCCAACACATGATTATCCACGTTCTGATGCTCCGACTGTGACACATATGCTGACACAAACTTTCTTGGAGCCTCCCATTACTACAAGGCCAGAGGGAGACCAAAAAGAAAATGAATTGAATCTCAATTTCAAAACATCAAGGTTTATCATTGTGGGAGATGCCATGAGGCTGGACACACGGTGAAGACATGCAAAAATCCAAATCCACGCTGAGAACACCATGTACATGCTTTTGATTGTTAATTGCTTAGTCATTTTGTCTATACACACCTTGTATTAGTGACTTCTTGTAACACCTTTTAGTATTTTTTGTGGGTGGACAAGAACTTGTAATTACAACTTACACATGGATGTGAAACTATATGTGATATTAAGTTCAATGAGTAGGTGTAAATACCAACTTACTCATACAACTTAATATTTTGAAATAATATTTACTTTTTCAACTAGCCTTAGTCAGCTGTCAAAATTCGCAGAAGTTGTTGTTAAAACAAGTATTGTGTGTTGTAAATATATAATGTTTTGTTGTGAATCGCCTCTGCAACTTAGATTTGAAAAATTCCATGTTGAAAAAACTTGTTGTTAAAACAAGTATTGTGTGTTGTAAATATATAATGTTTTGTTGTGAATCGCCTGCGAACTCAGATTTGAAAAATTCCGTGTTGAAAAAACTTGTTGTTAAAACAAGTATTGTGTGTTGTAAATATATAATGTTTTGTTGTGAATCGCCTCTGGAACTCAGATTTGAAAAAATCCATGTTGAAAAAACTTGTTGTTAAAACAAGTATTGTGTGTTGTAAATATAAAATGTTTTGTTGTGAATCGCCTCGGAACTCAGATTTGAAAAAAATCCATGTTGAAAAAACTTGTTGTTAAAACAAGTATTGTGTGTTGTAAATATAAAATGTTTTGTTGTGAATCGCCTACGGAACTCGAGATTTGAAAAAATCCATGTTGAAAAAACTTGTTGTTAAAACAAGTATTGTGTGTTGTAAATATAAAATGTTTTGTTGTGAATCGCCTCGGAACTCAGATTTGAAAAATTCCATGTTGAAAAAAACTTGTTGTTAAAACAAGTATTGTGTGTTGTAAATATATAATGTTTTGTTGCGATTCGCCTCGGAACTCGATTTGAAAAATTCCATGTTGAAAAAACTTGTTGTTAAAACAAGTATTGTGTGTTGTAAATATATAATGTTTTGTTGTGAATCGCCTCGCAACTCAGATTTGAAAATTCCATGTTGAAAAAACTTGTTGTTAAAACAAGTATTGTGTGTTGTAAATATATAATGTTTTGTTGTGAATCGCCTCTGCAACTCAGATTTGAAAATTTCCATGTTGAAAAAACTTGTTAAAACAAGTATTGTGTGTTGTAAATATATAATGTTTTGTTGTGAATCGCCTCGAACTCAGATTTGAAAAATTCTATGTTGAAAAAACTTGTTGTTAAAACAAGTATAGTGTGTTGTAAATATATAATTGTTTGTTGTGAATTGCCTCTGCAACTCAGATTTGAAAAATTCCATGTTGAAAAAACTTGTTGTTAAAACAAGTATTGTGTGTTGTAAATATAAAATGTTTTGTTGTGAATCGCCTCTGGAACTCAGATTTGAAAAAATCCATGTTGAAAAAACTTGTTAAAACAAGTATTGTGTGTTGTAAATATAAAATGTTTTGTTGTGAATCGCCTGCGGAACTCGATTTGAAAAAATCCATGTTGAAAAAACTTGTTGTTAAAACAAGTATTGTGTGTTGTAAATATAAAATGTTTTGTTGTGAATCGCCTCTTTGGAACTCGATTTGAAAAATTCCATGTTGAAAAAACTTGTTGTTAAAACAAGTATTGTGTGTTGTAAATATAAAATGTTTTGTTGTGATTGGCCTCTGGAACTCAGATTTGAAAAAATTCCATGTTGAAAAAACTTGTTGTTAAAACAAGTATTGTGTGTTGTAAATATATAATGTTTTGTTGTGAATCGCCTCTGCAACTTAGATTTGAAAAATTCCATGTTGAAAAAACTTGTTGTTAAAGCAAGTATTGTGTGTTGTAAATATATAATGTTTTGTTGTAAATCGCCTCTGCAACTCAGATTTGAAAAATTCCATGTTGAAAAAACTTGTTGTTAAAACAAGTATAGTGTGTTGTAAATATTTAATTTTTTGTTGTAAATCACCTCTATAACTTATAAATCACAAAATCCAGGTTGTAAAACTTGATGAATTCACCAAGGTCAAAATAATGAACAACCACCAACAAAGACTCAAATTTAGAATCAAAGAATTAAATTTCTTGCACAAAGTGACAAGTAAGTCAAACAAATGTAACACCATTCCTGCATAAACCATTTCTTGTTGCTATATTCAACATTTGGCTCTAAGGCTAGTCAAAAATTAGTATTTGCTCTAAGCCGAGCAAAGTTTGTCCATTCACTTCCAATTATATACATTGCCAAAATAAGGTCATATGTTAGCCAATTCATTCAACTAATTTACTATAAAACTACATCTATTTCTTCTTCTTCTTCGGCTGCTGGTTGTCTGACATTTGGGACAGCACCTTCTGCTTATGTATGTTTTTCTCATGCGTGACAAGCCACCATAAGCATTCAACCTTTATCTGCCGTAGTTGGTCAGGAGACAAATTAGTCATAGTGTAGCCTTCTTTGTCTTGTAGAGATCCATCCCATCCCCGTAACCATGATAAAACATGGATACCACAAGAATTCCTGCAATGCAAAATCCACCAAAAATGTCACGTACAATGAAACTATTGAAAAAAACATATTCTCAACAATGAACGAAAAATGCTTACGTATCACTTTGCAAGTGGACTTTGGCCCAGTTAACTTGGTCAGGGATTTCTCTTCCTTTGCCAAATAGTGTTGGTTTAACTTTTCGAAGAATTTTAAGGAAGCAATCCCTCTGCAGGACCAAACAAGTTGTTTCACACCAGCATAATTGGATTAACTTTACACATTGCATATAGTTTAGGAGGGATACTTACACATCGGCTGGCCATCCACTCCTTTTGATTGAATTGTTGTTGTTGCGTTTTAGTCATTCTTTTTGGTTTTTTTGTCTGTTCACACCCTTTCATTGCTTCTTCTGCCTCATTTTGTAACCTTAGATATGTTATGTTGTCCACATATGAGTCGAGGTGTAGAAGCGCATTGTCTTTGTCTCTAAAACGTAACAAAACCAATGCTTCGGGTGGAGTGTAGGACCAAAGATGAAGTCACACTCGCCGATGTTATATCCAATATGTTCTGGGAGGATCTCTTTCTCATGTTTTTCCCATGACCACCTCTGCGGATTGTCAGACATCTTTTCCATTAACTCCGCAGAAAAAATGTGTCTTTTCACATGGCCAGCCCTCTGCAATTCATCCCCCACCAATGTCTTGGCAACCATTGACATCGTCTGTGCACATTTAGGAAAATGTTACGAATCAGCAAAATAAAGGTAAAAAGTGAACTATGAAATGTTACATGCAACTGACCCGGTTGTTTATCCATGCGTTTTCCCGTAGACAATGAAGTTCTTTACGGGTGAGGAAATAGTGATACATTTCTACAAATTCTCGATACACAAACAATGGACCAAGTTAGTTGTCATGGTTAAATTGAATATAAAACAATTGTGTGTTGCTCACTTACTCCATCTCCTCCTCTTTAGTACATATAGCGGTGCAGAATTGATACAAAGCTTCCTTTTCGCCGTCAATCTTTGCTCTTTTTTTACCTATACTTGTGACCACCCATGGGGACCCAATAGCAGGTTTCTTTAGCCTTGAAGATTTCCTCAAGTTATGAAATTCTTCCTCGACATTCACTTGATCTTCATTTGAGTAATTGGTGTCCTCACATTCCTCTCCTTTTTGTGAGCTACCACCTTCACTTTTATACCCTTCATCGTCATTAGTTGACCGAATGTCGTCATCTTCTTTTTCTGTGTCTCCCCTCTCGTCTTCTTCTCGTGTCCCCCATCCTCTTCATCTTTTGAACAAGGCTCTTCATCTTCACTTTCACCTTCATGTTGGCCCTCATTATTGCCATCATCTTCATCAATTTCCCGCCCCCTGAGGAGCCTTGCTTGAAGGGAACCCAGCTCTTCTTGCAATATGGACCTCACCCTAGACATCACTCGATCATATGTTCTCTTTATTTCCTAAAAAGTATGAAGAATTTGTAAATTAATGATATATTTGTACCCATTTTGGACGTAACCGAGATCGCACACTTACCGGTGATCAAGATTGGTTAAGGCGTACTTGCGTAGATGACTGGCCAACTCCATCACCGTAAGGTAGGAGCAGCCCTTTGTTGCTTTCCCTCTCTGTCTGCACTCTGGTCTTCACCTTATTGTCATCCCAAAATATGATGGCATCCTCGATTGTGGGGGCTTGTACGGGGCCCAATGGAAAATGTTGCAAGCAATAAATCTGCATAGCAAGTCAATAAGAACATATTACCAAACTAATGACAACTTGTACTACAACAATTTACAATGCATAATACAATGACTAGTTAAGTAACATGAGAATGATGAAAAAACAGCTGCACTTACCATGAGAAAATACATACAACCTCCTATATTTATTGGAGCAGCCACTGTCCCTTTCCTTAATTTTTTCTTATACACTCCAATTGAATTACAAAGTTCATCAAGAACGAAGGTGCACCAATCATACTCCGTAAAAGCTGCTTTTGTTGCCACAATCACCTTTAAAACTGTGTCACTGACTTTAATGGCCGCACTAGGACACAAGAGCGTTCCCAAAGCATAAATCACAAAAAGGGTTTCAAAATCCATACCCTTCTTCCCCGTCAACTAGCTACCGCTTTGCCTATCGTCTTGTATGGGATTAAGCCATACATTCTCTTTAGTTCCTTAAATGATTTATCTTGGTTGTTCGTATTTGTTTCAATCTTCCTACCATGACATGGTAATCCCATAATTTGTTTCACATCCTCAGGGCCTACATGGAGTGACTTCCCTCGAATGGAGACATTCTTGGTTGGAGGGTCAAAAGAGTCCATAAACCGACCACATAAATGCCGAGGGATTTGTGCACAACTTATATCAGCCAACTTATGGAATCCTATCTTCTCTAACCTCTCCATCATATCAGGTGTATCTTTTATAAATTGGCACAGTTTCATGAATTGATTTGGGGCACAACGGGTCATGAAAGGAACAACATATTTTTTCCCTTGCCTCATACTTAATTTCTGGGCTCTTTTTCTATATCTTTCCTTTTCATCTTCCCTTAATGCATTCCATGCTTGTTTTACGGACTGAGCCTCCTCTCCCAACGGCACCATCTCTTCATTCTTCTTCTTCTTTTGCTTGTAATATGCTTTCATGAACAATTTGTACCTGGACACCTTTGGCTTGACCTCTTGATCTGTTGCCATATTCTTGTTTCCTTTCCACGACAATGAAACACCACGAATGCGAAAACGAGAGGAAGAAGAGCAGATAAAGGAAGTGGAAGCTAAAACCATAGATAAATCAAGCAAACATGCCAAGATTATTCTTCCAAAAGAATCGAGAATTAGAGGAAGTGAAAGAGAATAAGAATTCAAACAAGTTACGTGACACCACTGTGGAAAAATCAGAATAAACAGAGAAAGAAGAGGAGAAAAAGGAGTTAGAGCAGCAAATGAAAATTTTAATTCCTCACTGGCCTCAGAATTAATATCCTATATCGACTAATCTAACAAAGATGTTAAACTCCCAAGAGTCCAAAATCAAATGATAAAATTCATATAGACAGCATACAAGCGTGACATTTCAAGTATATAATGTTTTGGAGATGGAATGTCCGAGAGAAGATCAAATTGTTCATGGGGCTTTTTACTCATGGATCGAAAGTGTTCATAAAGCTGAGCTTTGGGAGCACCAAGGGCTAAACAATGCAGCTACTTGCCCCTTTGTGCCCATCCTTTTTCTCCTTACATGGTGTGCTGATTGGGTGAAGTGAAATTTAAGACATGAAGTAGGCAACCCTCATACTAGGAAAATTGTTTGGTCAACATTGTTTGGTTATATCTGCTCCTGCTAGGATATTTGGGCGAACCGCTATAGTAAATTGTTTAGTTCTTCAGAAGGTGGGAACATTGTAAAGGCAAATCATAGTCAATTTGGGCATATTTAATTTAGATAAGGACTTGTAAGATAATTGAGCTTTCTTTACAGGTACTTATTCAAATAGGCATGGAACATATAAGACTACGAGTAACTATGTTAAATTGAGAGCGATGGCTGTCTTTTTAGATGGTACAAGTGGATATGGCGGCACCATTGGAGACGGGGAGAATATATGAATCTGTGGCTTTAGTTACAAACTTACCAATGTCCCTTCCACTATTACGGAACTTCTTTAAATCACTCATGGGCTACACTTATGTCGGAATAGGAACCACTGAAAAATAGCCCTATACACATACTCATTAGGGGCTATTAACTTGATTACAAGGGGGTGAAAAGTGTAGTGATTCTCATCCTTTCAGGGAAATAGCTGAGGGTGCTAGACTAATTTTACATAGGAATTGGCAAGTTATTGTGAAGCATGTCTTTAGGGAAAGCATTTTGTTAGCGATTATTTAGCAAAGTTGTCACATAGTCTAGAAACTACCTTTTGTATCATTGATCAACCACCGACCCACCACCTTATCTAGATGAGTTGGAATTTGATGAAGGAAACTAGGATTGCTTGTTTGTAAGTTTTTGACATGTGAATGAAGGTATTCAATATTTTTTTTAAAAAAAAAGTTGAAATCCAGGTGTTTTGTAGATTTTTGGTGCTCATCCCGAAAACCTTATCTGCATATTTGGCTATTTTTCAGAGTTTTTTGACAGGAATATGCAAAAGCAACAAACATAAAAATTCCATGGCAAAACTGAATTCTTCTCTTGCAACGCAGGGAGAACTAACAATCAATACAAATAAGTTCCAGAGAAACTAGAAACCTGGAAATTTTAGTGAAGCAGAGCAAAGGAAAAAATCGGCTTAAACACATAAGCATCAGTGAATTTCGTGAGCCTTTCTCCGAACAGCGTCCGCCGTTGCTGGGAAAAACAAGAGATAAAGCAAAGTTGAGCAAAGGCCAGAGGAGAAGTAAATAGAAAAGGATAGTCCAATACTCCAATCGTGGCGGAGACGAATGCTCCACATAAACTGAAAATAAAGAAATGAAGAAGAGCGCACACGGGACGGGTACAGACGGGATGGGCGACGACATTCGGAAAAAATAAAAAACCCTAAAATTTCACACCTGCATTTGCGGTCATTGGACCCACTTGTGGCTCCGCCATTGACAATGATGACATGCGGGGAGCCTCGAACAAGGAATGACGGTCTCTCGGTGGAACGCCGGTGAAGAGCTCGCTCGAAGGTTGAAGGGCTCGGTCGAATGAGAGATAGAGTCGAATGGGAGATGACTTTTTTGCTCGAGAATTGAATGGGAGATGACTGATTCGGTGCTTTAGGCATTTTTTATGCTGAATGGGCAAAAAGTAATTTGATGTTTACAAAAAATTACACAGAAGTCCCTAGGGACTTTTGTGTAATTATGTCATTTCATGAGACCTAACGTAAATATGTGTCTTCCTTGGGACCTGTGAGTAATTTTCCCTAGTTTAAATGAAGGGTCAAAATGTAATTTTATCCACTGTCATCAGCTTACCATAACAAATAAAAAGGCCATTTTGCAGGATCCACCCCTAATAATCCCAAATCCAAAATGGCATGTATCCTTAAATAGTCAGCTTGCTCATTGTCTTCTTTCACCAACAAAAAAATAAATAAATAAATAATTTTGTCTACTTTAGGCTCAATATAGAGTTCTCTTTCGAAAAATCCAAGTTAGCAATAACACTTAAAATTCTAGGTTTTACCAGAGGCACTTTCGGCATGTTATAGAGAACACATTTGTTAAGAATGGCTGCCAAGAAAGAAAAAAATCATTTGTTAAGGAATTTCAGCAAGTGGTATTGTAGTTCAACCTCTGTTCTTAGTTCTATTTGCTGACGGTATTTCGCTATTTTCTTTTTTGCCCGCTTTTACTGTTGAGGATTGGGACTTTAAGAGATATTATAAATCACTTTTTCACATCAAACTTACAAATGGCTTTTTTTTTTTTGGAACAGTTAACTACAAAAAATTGTTTAAATTCAGCTTCATTGTTTCATTGAATTGATTGAGAAGATTTTAGAATTTTGAAAATTCAAATTCCTAATATAATTTGCAATATAGTAGCTGAGATGTAAAAAAGATTAAGTTAGATGAGATCAGAGAAATAAAATTTCATTGATAATAAATTTTTTAAAAAATAGAAATAAAATGTCTCATCCCTCCCTCTTTCACACCCATTCTCTTACGATGCTACAACTCTAACGAGACAAAAAACACACACACACACACACACACACACACACACAGAGAGAGAGAGGGAGAGGGAGAGGGAGAGGGAGAGGGAGAGGGAGAGAGAGAGAGAGAGAATTTACTATATATTTTTTATTTGTTCAAGATGATTCCTATATTTGTTTGGGACGCAAGAGAAATATATTGGCAATATCACTAATGGAGTTTTCACACCACCATTATATCCATGCAAATTGAGAAAGATCAATATTGAAGATATGTCTAACTTCAAGTCATTGTTTTCTGTAACCATTGCCTCATCAATGTCACAATTAGAAGAATTGGTAGTCTTGCATTGTGATGACATGGAGCATATAGTAATAGAAGAGGTTGATGGTCATGATCATATGAATGCTAATTCTATCTTTCCCAAACTACGCACCATTGAAATCAAGGCATGTAACAAGTTGGAATATGTATTTCCAGCTTCTTGCTCTAGAAACCTTGTGCACTTGGAATCTGTGCTTATCTCAGGAGCTAGTTAGTTGAAATATGTGTTTGGAAAATCTTGTGGTGATGACAACTCAACTAACCAAAACCATGATACTGATCAGATTGATCTCTCGGCTCTCAACGAACTATGGCTTGAAGAAGTTTCAAATATAGTTAGTATATTCCCTGAAAACTATGTCGTGAAAGCATTGTCTTTACAAGATATCAATTTGAACGGATGTCCACAACTTCCTATAAACTCTTTTATAAATTTATCAGTGGAGGTGCATAGAGGACAAGAGCAACTCTCAAGAAAAAAGGTGATTAATTATTTTACTAATGGTTAGTTTATGATTGATTGATATGCGTGTGTGTATTGCTTCGATCTTTGATACTAACACACACACATATATCCCATATGATACAGGTAATGGGAATGCAGTTATGCAACTTGAAGCATCCTACTTTAAAATCCTTGGAGATGGAAACAATGTATCATCTTGAAAGACTTCAAATAGCAAGTTCTGTGGATTCAAGTTTGGAAAGCCTGTGGTTGGTAGACTTGAATATCTTAAGAAACATATGTGTGGGACCAAGAAATCTTCATCTGAGCTTTCAAAACCTTTCCAAGCTAATAATCTATAGATGCCATCAAATGAAATTTATCTTGTCCGTACCTATCTCAAGAAACCTAGCTACCATGTTTGAGACATCTATGGGTAGTTGAATGTGAAGCGCTAGAGCGCATCAATCAGGATGATGATGAAGCATGTTGTTTCCCAAATCTCCGTGTTATTTTTGTGGATCACTACAAGAGTTTGAAATGTCTATTCTCTATCTCCACATGTGGTAGCCTTTCCCAGCTCTCGGCATTGTATATAGGAAGTGCGCCAAAGCTGGAGCAAGTATTTGAAAGGAAGCAGGGCACTGATGAGGACCTTTTTGTCTTTAGTCATGGGGTCCACAATCAAAAATAAACCAAGGATTCCGTATAGCAAACCTAGGATCGTTCTCTCTCTCGAGGAGCCTTTTATTGAATCCTAAGTAATCTAAATATCATTCAAATGCAATTTAATTAAATGCTAAACTATTATTTTTGGTATTTTTATAAAATTGGTGAATGAGAGAATTAAATGAAATTAAAATGAAAATATGGATGATGGCGCTCTTGGTGATTAAGAAATGACTATCCTTGTTCAAGAAATTATGGGAGTTAAAATTCATCAAGTCTTTAAGAAAAACCCTAAGATACCACTTGAGTCCAATATTCTCAATAAATAGTGGCTCCTACAAACATAGCTAACCACTACCTCTTGAGAAATTGTTAAAAACCACTTGATGTGAAATTAAAATTGGAATAATGTAACATGAGTCTTCTTAAAATTGAGTACATAACAGCCCCTCAAAGGGGCACAAATCAACCACATTAACTAGACAATAACACGCTAATTAAAATAATCTCATTGCAACCACAAGAAATTAAAAAAAATATAATCATCACATTACAAAATCCAAAATCAATCACAATTATCAATCTAACAGAGACAATAAACATTAATCTCAGTTCCAGAGTTTATACACAATAATCCCTAAAACTAGGCAATCTGAATGTATAAATCTAGACTAATAGAATGAACAAATTAACTCCCCTTTGAAGCTTTGGAACTCAAGTCAATATCCACCACCAAGAAGGAAGAGAATCAGCCACACATGAAGCTCCTTTATTCATCATCCCTTTACCAACCATTCGGAAAATTCCAACAATCAAGAAGACAAATCAATAATGAACAGTGAGAGATTGGTGGTTGATAATGACGTTAAAAACAAAACAGAACAGCCACAGCCGTTGAAGGAAACTTCGGCCTTTATGGAAGAAAATGGGAGGGTGAAGAAAGGAAGAAGATGATGATTATGGTGGAGTGGAGTTGTGAAAACGAGGGGTGTCATGTGGTGTTCGGTTGTGAAGGTTGAAGGAAGATGGTGGGCAAGGTGTGTGGTCTATGGTGGAGGTAGAGAAAGGAAGAGGATGAAGGTGGTTGGTTGTGAGTGCGTCTTAGGTCTTTGAAAACCAGCTCCCACTCACGGTGTAGGACAGTCGCCGGAAATTCTGGAGGAGTTGTGGTCGCCGGCGACAATGAAGACGACGGTGAACATCGCTAGCAACGATGGAGAAAGGGAAGGAAGGAAGAAGGTCTGGAGGTGTTGATGATCTGGTTCAGTGATGAAGGTCCCCCCTCAACACGGCACTGGTTCCTCCTTTCATCTTAAATCTGTCGGGTCCTCTTTCATGTGTCGGGTTCCATCTTTTTTTGCCATTAATTCCCCTAAGCTCATGTGTGTTTAATTTATTGGGCCTCCATTATTGCGTCTCTGGTCTGCATCTTTTTTTATTAGTTTTTAATCCAAACTGCTGACCTGATTCCTAAATGCCAAAACGCATAGTTTAGATGTAGGGACTTAAGTGCAAAATTATAAAGGTTTTGTAAAGGGACTAAACTGAAACTTTTAAACTTGAGCTTAAATTTCCATTTTCAAATTTAGTCCAATTTTTTTCAAGTACCTACAATTTAAACCAATTAATCTAACATCAAATGTTCTCATAAAAATCAATAATTAAGAGTAATTACATTTTTTTGACAATTTTGCCCTTTTTAGCCATAATTTAATATATGTACTCTTAATCTCAATTTATCACAAGAAAGGCTTTTTAAAGCTCAATAACTATGATAAAATGCATTAAAAATCCCAATTTAATGATGAAAAACCCTGTAAAAATATAGTTTAATCAATTCCCCCACACTTAGACCTTTGTACTCCTGAACAAAGGCAATTGAGTACAAAATTCTAAGTCCAAATCACTAATGCATTTGAAAAATGAGCAATTTCATAATTAGAAAGCAATGAATTAATTAATCAAATTCCTCAAGCCAACACCAGTGATAATCAAGCAATGTAAAGAAATTAGCTGACTATACAATCCAAAATATTAAAATGAAGCACAAGAGAACTCTCAAGGTATTGGTGTTTAACTCATCTCACCTCATTGATTGGGATCATTTCACTCTGGCCCACTTAATCAACACCTTACCATAGGTTTGTAACAACTCTAAAATCTCCACTACTAATAGCAATTAATGTAATGAATCAAGAGGACTTAAAGGCTTGTAATGATGGATGAAGGCTAAATGGAATGAATTAATTAAAAAAAGAATAGTTGATATGCAAGTCAAAGTTAATGACCAAGTTCATAGTATCTAAATAATTTTACAAACTTTTGCCAATTCTTTTGAAAATTCATGAACAAATGCCTTCTTGATATTTTTTTGTTTTTTTTTTTTTTTTTTTTTTTTTTTTTTTACAAATACCTTTTTTTTCAAACTATTTTTTTTTTTTTTTTTTTTTTTTTTTATAAACATGGCATTTCAATATATACATTGTTCATTTTTTTCCCTTCTTTATTGGCAATTCACTTTTGATTTTTTTTTTAGAAACTATGAACACTATGATAATGACATGCATACAACATATGAATGGCTCAAAGGGGGTAAGCAAAGGGTAGATGAATGTAGGTTTGTGTTTGGGTGAAAATGGTTTAGAATGGAATGCCTCTTTCATTTCAATAACACTAATGCAAGTATTGTTTTGAAAAAGAGTTGAAACAAGTTCTAAAAGGCGAAACCAAGTGAACATGCACACATGAAGAGAATATAAGGCTCAAATATCCTTCCAACAAGGTTTTTCTCCAATGCTCACTCTAACAAAATCAATTGCATAGTAAGCTAACCACAAAACATCTACTTAACTATTCCAAGTGCTAACCTTACAAAACACAACCAATCAAAACATTGCAATCAATTAAAATAATGCTCAACTCCTAAATGTACAAATGATATATAAACTCTCTTTTTTTTAAAATGAGGAGTAAGCAAAAATCCAATTGTGGGTTCATTTCTCTTCCCATTCACTTAAAAAACAAAACATGGTTTTAAAAAGTTGCCAAAACATTAGATCTCATGAAAACTCAAAGAATTTCTCACAAATTACACTTCCAAAATGGCAAATGCGACCCTTTACCACTTAGGACATGCATTAGAGTAAGTCATTCTTGAAAATTTTTCTAGTTTTAGGCATTTTCTCATTTAAAAACAACCAATTAATTGGGATTCAAAATGTATTCCCCTCCCCCACACTTAATCAACACATTGTCCTCAATGTGAAAAAGCACTCTAAAGAGAATGATAAACGAGTTGAAATGGTAATTAAATAGGGTAGTGGCCAAAAAGATGCAAAGCATATATAGGGGGTTCTTATTCTGCTTACTAAACTAAATTACTTCTACTTTTTCTACTGGATTGTGTCCCTCCCCCACACTTATCTTCCTCACACAACAATTAAGCCCAAAAAAATCATTTGAATTAGGAAGAAAATAAGTGAGGAAAGAGACAACCTTGGTTAGAGGATCTTAAGTCGCTTGAAGGAGAAGTTCTCATCCACAATGAGAATCATGTATTTGTCTTTGAAAACATTTTCTCCCGTATTGATTTTCCTTGGTGGAGGTGGTTCAGGATCAATTGGAAGAGGTCCAAGAATGTACGGTGGATGATGGTTCCATCGACGACCTTTCCAAGAATGTGCTTGCAAAGAAGACAAGCAAATAGCGATCCCATCCAAAAATAGAAACATGGAGAGATTTCAAGTGAATTAAAGACATTTTAAATCAAACTCTCCAAGTAACTATCACATCCAAGGAAATCAATACTACTCCCATCAAGAGGAGTCAAACAAAGCAATTCTATTTTGAAAATTCTCTTGTGTTTGCAAAAGGGAAGGTGCGGAATCCAACTTAGTGTTGGGGCACACCACATCATCATTGCAATCACAAGAGATGGAAGGCAAAAGAGTGGAAGAAGAAAGAAAATTTTTCAAATTGTTCCCACCCAAAACTTTTGAATTTTCAAAAGAATCATTTTCTTTGTCTATATCGGGTGGCAAATCACAAGAAAGAATCATATGGAAAGATCCATTTTCATTTGTAATATCATCAATCAAAACAATTGAATCTTCCCTTATTAAACTATCATGCAATTCATTGGAATCAAGATAAAGATCTTTTTCAAAGCTATGGTCTTTCTCACTCAAATCAACCACATTATCATCCATGCAAGATTCAACCTTTTCACAATTGACATGCTTACTATCATCAATAGTACTAGAGGGTGCATTATGATCAATGGTAGAATCAACCACTTCATTAAATGCTTTCTTTTGAAACTCAACAAGTAAGTGGCTTTTTTCATGATAACAGTCTACACATATTTGATATTCCGACAAGAACATGAAAATATTTCATTCAATGTATCACAATCATCCCTAGTACTATGAAGAGAAGCATTTTCAACAGTTGAAGCATCACACAAAGAAGTAAGAGCACAATCATCAACAAGTACAATCGAATCACTACTACTAGAGCTAATGGTTTGAGCAATTACATTTTCAAACATTTGAGGGGATTCAACAATAATTTCCTCATCCACCTCATCATCACTCAAATCATGAATTGCTTCATTAGTTAAAGTAGTAGAAGAGTCTACTTCTATTAGGATAGGATCATTACCAAATGGTAGAGAAGACTCTTCAATGTTCTTTTGTACTTGCTTCACTTCTTGTGCTTGTGTGGGAAGAGGTACCGAAGGATTGGAAATTTCCACTTGTGAAGTGGCATTTAGGTGTTGCTCTTCGGTTTTCCCATCATCATTGGAGGTACATGACCATGGAGCTCCTTCTTCTCCTTTGGTTTTTATCCATAGCACATGATGAACAAAATCCTTGATGAATTTTTCAATGCCCTCCATTCTCTTCCATTTCCTCGAAAAAGCCACGAGGCGAGCCTCTTTGAGATTGAATAAAAATTGATGCCGGACCTTTAGTTGGTCATACATTCTTCTTAAGGTAAGGGTTTGAGCATCCATGTATGGCAAGGTGAGGAAGGCATCAAGTCCGGAAGGTTGAGGAGTAGAGGGTTGGGATTGATGTTCGGGGCATGGTGGAGTGGCTCGCTCATATGAAAGTGTATGTGGTGGGCAAGTCTCTTGTGGAGTATGGCACATAGAAGACTCTTGTGTAGGCCACTCCATTGCTTTCTCCAACTTTTCATTGCTTTCTTCTAGTTGCTCCACTTCTTTTGTATGTGTGAACATGGGAAGAGGATTTTCTTGGAAATTAGTCTTCAACACTTGTGATTGCTGAGTGAGACGCTCAATTTCCTTTTCCATTCTCTCATTCTCTTTCTCTTGATGTTCCATTCGTCTCATTATAGAGTCCATTTGATGGTCAAAGTTGGCCTTTTGTGACCGCTTCTCATCTACAAATCGATTCACTTGATTTTGCAATTTTGCAAGGACTTCACAAATGGTAGGTTTTCTGTTTGGCACACATGGTTGAGAATGAGGTCCAGAAGGTGGCTCAAATGGGTTTATGAATTCATGAGATGGATTACATGGTCGAGAAGTGGGATGGAATGAAGGAGGGGTTCATGGTATGGCATGCGGTTGTATGGTGGAGGATTAGAAGATGACTCATAATATAGGTTGTATGGTGGTGGAGACGGCTCATGGTATGATCTATAGGGTGGGTGGTGAGGTTGGAATGGAGGTTGGTGGTAAGGTTCATGATATGGGTGGTGGAATGGACCATGACATTCTTGACCAATTGGATTCTTATCTTGAATTCCCAAGTTAGCTTGAAGAGCCCGTATTGTTTGTTGAATGGAATCGATGCTTTGAGAGATAGACTCTTCCCTTCCGGTCGAATCTCCTACAAAAGAGTGGGATTGAAATGGTGAATCTTGATTACCATTAAACCAAGCCATGAAAGTTCAAAAAAAAATTTGATTCCCAATGAATCACAAGATCACTATATCTAACTATAAACTATAAAAACTAAGAAAATGAATCAAAGAAAATGCAAATGCAAATGCAAAAGAAAAAAAAATTTCAAAAATAAAATAAAATAAAAAAAAATGCAAGTATGCTATGAATTAACTTGGAGACATGGTGAATTCAAACAAATAAGCTCAAAATCATATCAAATTTAATGCAAAACACCACACATAAAGCTACCAAGTCAAAACAATGCAATAATGCAATGAATGCTATGCAAATTACCTAAATGCAAAAATCCAAAAATATGTGCAATGGAATTTTTTTTGAAAAAAAAAATGCAAAATGCAAAACTATCAAGCTTCACACGAGAAACCCCTTGTCAAAAGTGAATTTGACAATTAGATTACCTAGGGAGCCAATTACTTAGCTCCCGGCAACGGCGCCATTTGATGAGGGCCTTTTTGTCTTTAGCCTTGGGGTCCACAATCAAAAATAAACCAAGGATTGCGTATAGACAAACCTAGGATCGTTCTCTCTCTCGAGGAGCCTTTTATTGAGTCCTGAGTAATCTAAATGACATGCAAATGCAATTAAAACAAGGGGTAATTGATTTTGGATTTTCAAATTAATAAACTAAAATAAGATTGCAATTTAATTAAATGCTAAACTATTATTTTTGGTATTTTTGTTAAATTGGTGAATGAGAGAATTAAATGAAATTGAAATGAAAATATGGATGATGGTGCTTTGGTGATGAAGAAATGACTATCCTTGCTCAAAAAATTATGGGAGTTAAAATTCATCAAGTCTTTAAGAAAAACCCCAAGATACCACTTGAGTCCAATATTCTCAATTAATAGTAGCTCCTACAAACATAGCTAACCACTACCTCTTGAGAAATTGTTAAAAACCACTTGATGTGCAATTAAAATTGGAATAATGCAACATGAGTCTTCTTAAAATTGAGTACATAACAATCTCAAAGGGCACAAATCAACCACATTAACTAGACAATAACACGCTAATTAATATAATCTCATTGCAACCACAAGAAATTAAAACAAATATAATCACACATTGCAAAATCCAAAATCAATCACAATTATCAATCTAACAGAGACAATAAACATTAATCTCAATTCCAGAATTTATACACAATAATCTCTAAAACTAGGCAATCTAAATGTATAAATCTAGACTAATAGAATGAACAAATTAACTCCCCTTTGAAGCTTTGGAACTCAAGTCAATCTCCACCACCAAGAAGGAAGAGAATCAGCCACACATGAATGAAGAAAATGATGATTATGGTGGAGTGGAGTTGTGAAAACAGAGGGTGTCGTGTGGTGTTCAGTTGTGAAGGTTGAAGGAAGATGGTGGCTGGGTGTGTGGTCTATGGTGGAGGTAGAGAAAGGAAGAGGATGAAGGTGGTTGGTTGTGAGTGCGTCTCAGGTCTTTGAAAACCAGCCCCCACTCACGGTGTAGGACAGTCGCCGGAAATTCTGGAGGAGTTGTGGTCGCCGGCGACAATGAAGACGACGGTGAACATCGCTGGAGAACGATGGAGAAAGGGAAGGAAGGAAGAAGGTCTGGAGGTGTTGATGATCTGGTTCAGTGATGAAGGTCCCCCCCTCAACACGGCGCTGGTTCAATTTCATCTTCAATTAATGTCGGGTCCTCTTTCATGAGTCGGGTTCCATCTTTTTTTGCCATTAATTCCCCTAAGCTCATGTGTGTTTAATTTATTGGGCCTCCATTATTTCGTCTCTGGTCTGCATCTTTTTTTATTAGGTCTGATCTGCCTCCTTTATGTTTTTTTTTAATCCAGCTGCTGACCTGATTCCTAAATGCCAAAACGCATAGTTTAGATGTAGGGACTTAAGTGCAAAATTATAAAAGTTTTGCAAAGGGACTAAACTGAAACTTTTAAAACTTGAGCTTAAATTTCCATTTTCAAATTTAGTCCAATTTTGTCAAGTACCTACAATTTAAACCAATTAATCTAACATCAAATGTTCTCATAAAAATCAATAATTAAGAGTAATTACATTTTTTTGACAATTTTGCCCTTTTTAGCCATAATTTAATATATGTACTCTTGATCTCAATTTATCACAAGAAAGGCTTTTTGAGCTCAATAACTATGATAAAAATGCATTATTAATCCCAATTTAATGATGAAAAACCCTGTAAAAATATGGTTCAATCAGGCACCACACAAGAGTTGGACATCAAGCATGTCTTCCCAAAGCTATTTCTAATATCCCTTGAATATCTACCAAAACTTCATACTATCTGCTCTGCAATTGATTTCCAGACCGTTATGATCCGTCAAGTATGGAGTTATCTCAACCTCTCCTTAACATCAATTCATACCGAGTTCCTTAAAGTAAGCATTCAGGTGACATAACAAACGATAAATCATATATATATCTGTGTATGTGTGTGTGTAAATCTTTTTCTATTTTAAAGAGTCATTTTTCAATTATCAAATTCAAATAAGTTGTTATATTGCTAAAGCAGTACGTTATGTTTAATTGTTTATCCTAACAATTATTTCAATTATTACGCACTTGGCTTATCAGGTAACAAAGAAATACAAATGACAAAGCAGAGGAAGCATTACACATCTTAGCAGCATAGAAGTAACTGAGACTCACACGAAGGAACATCATTTGATGCGTCGATTTTCTTGTGACAGAAAGACATCAGGATATTCCAGCTAGGTTCTTAAAGATGTACCAATGAATGTAAATTTTAACCCTTCATTTATTATTGTGTTGAGTTTGTTTTCATTTGGTATTTAGTATATATATATATTAAATAGAAGTAGAGTTGGAAAGTTGTTGAACTTTATTTGGTATCTTTTCTATAATTTGTGTGAAAAATGTTGGAAATGCCTATAAATAAGACTAAAGGAGTATTTCTCAAAATAAATAAGTAAATATTAAATAAAGGGCACTAGAGCATAAGAGACTGAGAAACCGAGGAAGCAGTACACATCTTAGCATACTACTTCAGTATTTGTGCACCAGCTAGATTTGAGGAGCTGGACAAATTCTTATCCAATACTACCTCTACTCCCAAAATTAAGAGCTAATTATGGATTAGTTTGATCCTAATTCATTTTATCTTTCATATTTATCATTTTTTCCTAAATTAATTTACTTAACTAATAAACTAATATATAATCTAATGCTAGATACTTCAAGTTGCCTCTTAAGTGGGAGTATACTTGCAGGATTGCAGGCAATGGAAAACAGAGTTATATTGCATCAAGTAATTCTCAACAAGTTCTGTCCTAGAAGATACTGTAGTAATACAGTTACACGAAAGTTTCAAAAGTCAAGGATCTATCAAACCATGTATGAAGTTGTATCTCTAAAGAAATGTAAAATTATGTCATGATAAATTTCAAAAAACTGTAGGGATAATTAATCTACAATTTTAACTAATTTTCAATCAGGCCCCTAAAATTTTTGTCTTTTTATTAGATATCGGAAATATTGAAATTCTGCATATGAAAACTCAAGTTTAAAGAAATATTTAATAGTAAGTTTTACAGGATAGGATATTGTTACTACCATTTTTTGTTACTACCAATGTTACTACCACTTTTCCACCAATCGTTAGATCAAATTTTAATAGGAGAGATAAATTATAACGGTAGATGAGATTATGATCTAACGATGAAAGAGTGGTAGTAACATTAGTAGTAACAAAAAATAGTAGTAACAATATCCTATCCCAAGTTTTAAATGTTAACTAGTACTACCTCTGGCTTAATATAAGAGATACTTGGAGGTTGTGTTCGATTTGAAATATAAGACCTCAATTCGCTATGTCTCCCAAAGTTACGATATTTTTGTCTATAGTATCCATATTGATAGCACACATTAAAGAGTTTCTATCTAAGGGTAATTATTGTCAAGCCCTAAAAATTTCAAGGTGATCGTCACAGAATATGAATGAACTCATACTCATACTCCTTAAGCTTTAAACTTATAAATGAATATTAAATAATACTCATAATACCATTAATGCCAAATCCAAAAGAATAAAACTCCAACAGCGATGGAAGGAGGATGATGGTGGCTGTTATTTGGTGAGAAGTGTCGATGCTAGGGCTGAAGAAGGTAACAAAACAAATGGTGGATGGCGAGGTGGAGGCTCTAGTCCAATCCGTAGCTCAAGAAATTCTCGATCAGTTCAAAAAGTTCCAGACCAGATGTGAGCACTGATGACAGCTTCCAACAATGATGGAAAAAAATGGCGATGGACAATTGAAGAGATGAAGACGAAGGTGAGATGGATGACAGCGAAGGAAAGGTCTGAAATTTCGCGGCCTCCTTTCCTGGGTTCAGAGCTCCACCGGCGATAATGGAGGAGTTGTGGTCACCGGCAACGGTGAAGAAACGATGATGGAAGGAAGAAGATGAAATTGATGGGGGTTTAGGTTCTCTAGTGTCTTCCACGGCGATGAAAAGTTCGACTTAAATCAAGTTTCAAAACACTGCAGTTTCGTTGTGGATCAAACTGTCATTTTTTAAATTCGTGGGATTAAATTGTAATTTCTAAAATTTGAACCCAAACTGCGAAATATCACTACAGACGAAAAGAAAGAAGGATTGAAGCTCCTTAACCGAACACACACAACGACGATACAAAAATTCTGAATCTTTGTCTTCACTTACATTCTAAAATTTTTTTGTCTCATTATTTATGTATTTCATTTTTTTTGGAACCTTCTAAATTCTTTTTTTCCAATTAAACTCCTTGGTTATTACAATTATGATGGAATATAATATTTTACAAAAATCAGCCCATATTTATTAAAATAACTAATTTAACTAATTTTATTAATATACTTAAATTAGTTATCTAATCTTATATTAAAGACTCAATATAATAGTAAAACATAAGGAGAGACAGTTATACATGAACACAGTGGAACAAAAGCCTTGGAAAAATGTTAGCATATATTTGTGAAGGCAGTAGCGAGCCGAATTTGAAGTTTGTGTCCACACAATTAGTGGGGAAGAGTCGGAAACTTCAACTTAACATAGAAGCATCATCGGAATATTTCATTTACTTTCACTATTAAATAGGAATAATTCATTTACACAATCTCGTAAGAGTTTATTATCACTATTAAATAAGTATTAATAGTATATAATAAATAATTAAATTATAAAAAAAATAACAACAATTTGATTTAAGTATATTTTAAATCTAAATAATTGAAATTAAATACATCAATATTCAAAATTTACCATATTTAAAAAATAAATTTCTATATTCAAAATTTATTATCTTCATTTTTAATTCATTTTTTACCATTTTATATTCTTATTATGTGTGTGTGTATGAAACAATTTATAATTTTTCTAATTTTTCAACTCCAAAAATTTTGATTTTGTAAACAAAAAAAAAAAAAAAAAAAAAAAAAAATCAATCTCCTTTCTCTTTCCTTTGCTTCAAATGTCTCTCTTTCCTCTGCTTCAAATGTTCTCCCACACGCAAGCATATGCCCCACCTGCAACAATAATACTATATCCTCCTCTCTCTCTCATTCTTCCCCATCCCTCACCCACCACTTGTCGCCTCCGTCCTCCGCCATGGGCCTACTGCCTCATCACCGTCTTCTCCACCGCAATGCCCACCACCAGTAGCAACACAGCCACCGCCTACCAACCTTCATCACGGCCTTCACTTTTCTCGTATTCTCTTTTGCTTCAGCCATGACCCTCTCTCCACTCCCACTCCCAAGTAAAAAAAAAAAAAAAAGGGGGGGGGACACAAGTTTGTGTCTGCACTTGCAGGCAATTGCCCCAACGTGGCTCCGCCACGGTTGAAGGGATCATTCAAATTGCGGCTAACTGATTCATGGGGAAATTAAATTTGCAAAAGACTTTATTAAAATAAATCACTTGACACATAAAAAATTCATAATAATATATATTTGATTCCCTGACCAATCATCCCCATTAATGTTCTCTATTAATTCTACTGTTGTGGTTCATGGCTTACTGAATGAGGAGAATAAACAGTTTCTCTTTTATTTAATTTACAGAGCACTATTACAAAATCGTTAATATATAACGACCAATATTTTACGGTTTAAAAGGAAACTATAGAATATCAAGAGGCGGAGATTGTGTGAAGCGATGCTTCACAGTTGTTAAGATAACCCGTGAAGTATCGCTACAAATATTTACCCGAGTATTATGAATATTAATTATGTGGATGTCCATAACTCAATAAGCTTCCTCTCTAAGCCAACAAGTTGCTTGCTCTCCAAGCCAACAAACTTGTTTCCCAAGTTTACTTTCTCTCCAAGTAAATACATTCACCAAGTTTTCCTATAAATAGAAGTATTGTACAAGCATTGTAGACACACAAATGAATAAGAATTACTCTCATCTTTCTCTCTTGAATCTCTCTTCTTTATCTCTTGCTCTTTTATCCCAGATTTATCTTTATTTTCATAACACGTTATCAGTACGATAGCTTCAAAATATATGTTTCCATATGTGAGATCAGAGAAGGAACCATGTTTAGTTCATGTTAACATGTTACAAACTTTACTTTTTCTCTTTGGATATGTGATTTTTCTTGTTTCTTTCTGGGATGATTTCGAGCCTTTTGATAGGAAAGTAATGGTCATCTTTGAAAGGCTGTCATCGCTTTACCGTCGAAACCCATGGCCGAAATCGAAGATTGATTTATTTCTCTCTTCTCTTCATTTTGCAAGAGCGTTGTTTTTTATATAATTTTTGACCTGCATGGGACCCACGTTTTTGAATCAAAACGTCTTGGTCACCCTAAATAAATTATTCAACTTATATGGTAAGATCAAAGTTTGTGTTATTGAAATTTATAATTTCGATTTCACCTACCTTTATTTTATTTGTCTAGGATAATCTGAACTATATATTACATAGAATTAAAGTGATACTTTACCGATTGTTTTTAACATTAAGTTCCATAGTTAAGATTTGAGATTATTTACTTGTTCTTACTATACATCACTATTCATTTTTATTCATGTACAGTATTTTAATGATTGCACAATATATTATATATTGTTGCTAACTTTAACATTTATTTTTATTGCTAACATTTTATTATTGTTTTAATTTGAAATTTTATTATTATTGCTAATTTGACTCCTACATGGAAGGTTCTACCTCCTACATGGAAGTCCGATTTAATCTTTCCTTATTATTGTTTTAATTTAATTTGAGATTCTATTATTGTTACTAACTTTAACATAACATTTTTAATGTTATTGTTGCTAACTTTTAATGTTATGTTATTTTATGTTTAATTCTATACAAACTCTTTTATGTTATTAATATTATTATGGCCGGAAGCTATACAACTCTGTTTTCCTATTCTAAAATTATATGACTAGAAGTCATATCATTTTGATTTCTTATTTTGATATAATATGACCAGGAAGTCATATATAACTTTTGTTTATCCCGAAGATAAACGACCGGAAGTCATAAGGAGACACAAATTGGCCTGAAGTCATGAAAGCCTGATCCATGATTTTTATGTCACCATTTGTATGGAGGCTTCAAAATTTAATAATTGGCTCTAAAAGATCCCTCTGTTCTTTAGAGCAAATTAAGGGGATTGTATGACCACCCGAAAGATGGTCGTTCTTCTAAGAGTCCATTATAAATGAACGTATTCAATTTTCTCTTGCGGTAGCAATATTGTAAAAGAGGTTTTAAGAAATATACTGAATTAATTTCTTGACCTCATGTGGAACAAAATAATGAGTTTTTGTGATAAGAATTATGAATCTTATCCCATGACTTCATTCCCAGAAGTGAATAAAGTAATGAGTGAAACTAATTGTGGCAATGGACATAAGTGTAAACATGTCTTGGGCATGAACATGATGATGATGGTTCAAATTATCTCCTGAAGTGGAGAAAGATAATAAATAAGAACCATAAAAGGGAAATTATTTGGTATCATGAATATAATGAAAATTCATGTTATGACTATGATATCTCGCTCCCTATTATGTACATATTTTATATTTATTTTAATAAATTATGATATGATTTTATATGATTATGAAAAATATTTTATGGTTTATAAGGTTTTGACATTTGATATAGGATCTTCAAATCTATTAGAAATTTATTTCACTCAATGTTACTAATTGCATAGTAATTTACTATTTGCATGGTAACAGTAACGTGTGCTTGTACATAGAAATTTATTTCACTCAATGTTACTAATCACATGTTTGCACAGTAGTGGTAAACATGTGATTACATAGAGATACATAACTATTTACATAGTATTACAATTTATGAGATATTTAGTCCTTTAGCCTTCTATACCCACAAAAGAGGTATAGGAGCCTGTTCACATCAAGAGATGAAGGGTGGACAAATGAGTGGCATTGGGTTGTTACACATAATAATGCAAGGGATTGTAAACACAAACTAGAAGTTTTCTAATGAAAATCAAATGTTTGTCAATGCTACCAACGAGACATTAAAAAGGCAAAGAGTTGCAGAAAAATATGTCCAGATTTACTTTGAAGCCAAGAGAAATACAAAATAAGCCCAAAAGGTAATATGATTTCAATTTATTGTTATTTACCTTTATTATGATCACATCTCATAAATCTGTTACCTATGAGAATTTTTTGCTGAATCATTTTCTTGTATTTTTAAGTTATTTGGATCATGAATATCTTCATATGTGGTAGACCACTACCAAAAAAAAAATCATCATTTGTCGCGGTTACTCTGTAGCGGTCAAATAAAAACGCCACAAAGTCTTCAAATTGTAGCGGTTTTTGACAAAACCGCAACAAGTTAGTAGCGGAAGCATTGGCGCCAAAAGGCAGGCATCTTTGCTGCAATATTTGTAGTGATTATCCTAACTAAACCACTACAAATTTGGCGCCAGCTTGGCGCGTAATGGCATGAATGTTTGTGGCGCGAACTTTATTGCGGTTTATTGATAATAACCGCTACAAATATGGCGCAAACATTGTCTCGGTTAATTTGTAGCGGTTTGATGAAAAAAACCACTACAAACAAGCGAAACGACATAGTTTAGTTGTGGTCAAAGTAAAGCGACATTTAAACCAGGTCAAATTCTATCATTTTGTCGCGGTTTCTAATTAAACCGCTAAAAATATTTACGCTATATATACCACCCCGGTCAGTACATCAATTATAAATATTCAAAAAATTACTAAATCGCATTGTCACTAAATGAACATTCTCGGCTTGGTAGTCGAAGAGGTGCAAATATCTCTGCGCACCGATCTCGAGAGATTAGCGCGTAGATATTTGCCTCCTTCTTATCGGCGGCGAGGATATTCCTTCAGTGACAATCCAGATTTAATAATTCCTTTGACTTGAAGACTTCTACTTTTCTGAATTTGTCAAACATGCGACCGAAGATTGGGTCCATTATAGCCACCGTTCTCTCTGGAAAATATCCCTGATCAAAATGAGTCAGTGAATTTTTCCTGGGAGATCGGTGGCTATACTAAATCCGAATCTTCACGGGCATGTTGGACTATTTTTAGTAAACTTATTATTCCTAATTTATTCTTCTCGACTAATTTGGGGGAATTAAAGAAAATAATTAAATTAATTGAGAGTTATTTTCTAATTATTTTGGGAAAAATTTAAATTAGTCGCTTTTTTATTGAGTAACCGCTACAGAATATCAAAGGACAAACAATTTGTAGCAGTTCTAGCCTAAAACCGCTACAGAATGGCAAAGGTCTGTCATTTTGTAGCGCTTATATAACCACTACAAATGTTCACGAAGAACGAGGCATATTAGTCGTGGTTTTTGTAGCGGTTAATTGAAAACCGCTACAAAGTTATTAACTATGTAGCGGTTATATAGGAAAACCGCTACAAAATATAGAGGTTTTTTAATGGCACACGTCATTTTAACAATAACACGCGCAAGGTTTTGACTTTTCACCTTTTAAAAAAACTTGTACCTTTGAACATCATGGTTTCTAAGGACAAGGGAAAAGGGAAAGCTGTTGAACAGGAGATTAGGCCTATAAGGGGCAGTGATAGTAGAGGCTGGGGCTGTACGAGAGGGCGTGGGGCTTTGTCTATCCCTCCGCCTAGTTAGGAGCGGAACGAGTTTGATGAACTCTTCGCCGATGAGCCAATCCCAGGCGTAGAGATCGTAGGGGGAGAAGGAGGCGCAAGCCTGTCGTTGACCGACATCGACGAAATGAGCAGATCGATATTGACTTTCCCATACCTGATGCGGAGTGCTTTTTGGACAAGGAGAACGAGAGGGACCAAGGGAACCCCCGACCATCATCTTCGCGTTCTACCGGATTTGAGGTGGAGGTACAAGGTAAATGTAATTTGTTTTATGAAAGAAGTTAAATTTAAATTCGTTATGTTTAATTAAATTTTGTTTAAACGCAACACAAACATGTTTTTATAATTGTGCAGATTCACATGGGAACATCAGCAGGAGGACGCTAGATGTTTCCGGGGTCGCTTATCTGGAGGGGTATTGCGTCGTAGTCCCCTTTAATGAGGACACGGACCAGCCGATCGGCAGCGGTGGTCACCTAATGAACTGGTTCCTGTCGGAATTTGGAGGTAATTGGGCATGGTTCCCGATCTTCTTCCACGATTGGAAGAAGGTTCCAAAGGATAACAAGGACAAAGCGTTCGCTAACGTTGTGCAGGTAAGTAATGGTGCTTAATTAAATTGTACATGTTAATAGTTGTGATTTGTGGTTTATTTATTTATTATTAATTAATTAATTACTAATTAAATTATGATACATAAAAAGTTTAACGTGTGCGTCGCCGTGATGAAAACATCTTGCCTCTCGATGTGTCAATTCTTTTGGTCGAGTTGTATTCTTTCTTCCCGTTGTGTTCCAAAGTTTTGATCGTGGAAGAGCTCGACCCAAATTGCCTTGAATGAAACTCATTCTTATCTTTGTGTCATTTGGAGATGATCTTTCCTCCATCATTTTTCACGGTCATGGTTCACACGAGAGTACACCTTGTTCACAAAGCAAAGCTTGCTGGCCCAATTCACTACTGATGGATGTATCCTATTGAGAGGTACTCATTTAAAATTAATTACTTTACGATTACTTCCTAGTCACACATTTCAGCATTAATGTATCAACATTTTTCCTTCATTACTTTATAGGTTTCTTGGGAAACTGAAGTCTTACGTGAGGAATAAGGTGTGGCACGAAGGTTCAATCGCGAAGGTTATATTGGAGATGAGGTCTTGTATTTTTGTTCCAGGTACTTTGATAACATTGAGATGTCATTCAACCGACCGCCTCGTGTAGACGATTGTCCTGAGCCAGAGCCAGAGCCAGAGTCATCAGCAACAGAGTTGATAATCCCTCGTGTTGGTAAACCAGTTGGCGGAACTACGACCTTCAAACTGACGGCACTTAAGAAGTTTCAAGCACATAGACATGTCTTGATTAATTGCACTAAAGGTGAAATGTACCTTCTGTAAGGATTGCACATAGATATATGTTATCCTATATATTTCCTTACATGTTATACTCACATTTCTTGGTCGTCTTCGCATGTTTAATTGCAAGGAATTCAGGAGTCATGTCAAGCGTCAGCTGAGGATCCGTACACAGACATCATCCAAAATTGATAGAAAGGTCCACAGAGAATTCCAAGGTTGGTTTAGGAGGAGAATAATGAATGACCACAACCCGCAATCACCAAAATTCAGAGCTCTCACACTCGGCCCCCTTGATCATGCCCAATGTCAATGGTTTCAAGTTTTGCACCGTTTCATGAGATCAGGGATTGTTGACCCAAAACTCGGGTGTATATGGTACGTTTGAGACGAGGAGTTATGCGAGCAGTAGTGACGGGAACATGCAGTTCGGTGACGTCTCGTATTATGGAAAGCTGCTTGATATGGTCAGGATAACTTACCAAGGCCTTTTCTCTGTGACGCTGTTCAACTGTTTGTGGGCGAATACGACAACGTCTCGGGGACTCACGACTGGCGACTTAGGCATCACAACAGTGAATTTCTCCCGGCCTATTCACACTGGTCAGTCTGAAGATGACGAGCCATATATTCTTGCCTCAGAGGTGCATTAGGTTTATTATGTCCCCGATGAGAGGCACAAGGATTGGAATATGGTGGTTCACCTAAAGCCTTGGGACCTTTACGACATGGGCGATGGTGATAACATCGCCTATGAAAGTGAGCCGTTCCAGCCCGCCAGTTTCGAAAACTTCTTCCTAGACGGCGAAGACAATTTACCTATAGTTCAGTATGTTTTTTAATATACACTATGGAATAATAAAACTTTAAGTAAAGTTTTATTTGTGTTCAAATATATTCCACTCACACGTAACATTTTATACAATTTTTCTTTGTAGGGATGGTGACGAAGATTGAGAGGAAAAATTATGCCTACGATGTAATCTTCTTATTATTTTTTTCAAAAAAAAAAAAAAAACTTTGTAGCGGTTAAGAACCGCTACAAAAATTAAAGAACCGCTACAAATACGAATCAACTGCTACAATAAGCGAACACTCAACCGCTACAAATGTATGCGCAGATATCAAAATAAATACCCCCACCAAACCTCATTTAATATGCTTCAGTTTCCTTTTCAACGCACGCTTTCTCTCCGTGTTCTCTCATATTTTTATGTTTTCTTAAAGAGGTTAAGTGTTTTAAGGGGTAAGTGCCATTCAACCGGATGACATCTAATGATTATCAAAATATTTCTTTTTTCTTCTACCCTTCGATACTAACTTTTGTTATTTTACAATTGGATTACATCTATTATTCAATTTTCTTTCTACTTTCACATACATTATTGGATCCACTTCCACACACTTTTTTAAGAATTAATTTTATTTTATTAACTCATAATTAGTTGTTATTATACTTATATATTCTCATTGTTTTAACCTAGATAATAACCTTATATAATCAAATATCATATTTTAATATCATTTATTTTCACTAAAAATATAAATTATTAATAATCCAATATTTACTTAATCACTATAATAATTAAATTTTTTTTTTTCATTCCATACATTTGTAGCGGTTAAAAAACCGCTACAAATACAAACAAAGATACAAAACACGCCAAAGTTAAAAAAATGATGGGAGTATTTTGTAGCGGTTGTTAACTGCTACAAATATAAACTAATGAAAAAATAGCACAAAATTTTTTTCCTCAAAAATATAGTGGGATATATTTGTAGCGGTTAACAACTGCTACAAATATTCTAAAGAATTCAAACTGTTGGCGGCAAAATGTTTTCCCAAAATTTGGCGGGAAATTTGTAGCGGTTATCGCCCGCTACAAAATATTTTCAAACGTTTGGCGCTACTTTTTCATATAAGTAGTAGCGGTTATGTAAACGCTACAAATCTGCTCAAATTCAAATTTGTAGCGGCTTTGTGACCGCGACTAATGTTCAAACAAGGAGTCGAGCAGACCTCATATAGTGGCGGTCATTGAAACCGCTACAGATATAGTAGCGGTTGATGTTTATGGAGTAGCGGGTTTTTTTAACCGCGACAAATAGCTTTGCCACCGTAGATTTTGTGGCGGTTTGTGTAACCACGACAAATGGCCTTAGTAATGCCAAAAACCGCTACAAATATGCCATTTTAACCGCGACTAATGACCTTTTATTGTAGTAGTAGACTAGATACTTTGCATATATAAGAAAATTGAAGTATATAATTAAGTAATGAGATTATATAGTAATATAATACTATATGGTAGTTCCTGAAGAAATATATAAATGAAGCATGATTATATGACTCACACTTGAGGGGGAGATTGCTAGAATACAAGTGTGAGTTAATTTTTGAACAATCATACTCATATACTTATTGTACAAAGCATAATAGATCTCCAAAAAATGGATGTCAGATTATGATTGAAAAGTTTATGATTGGTTGATACATATGTTACAGTAAACTAGAAGTTTATTGATTTAAACAAATTTGTTGTTGGCATGACTTGTTTGATCATCCGAGTCACACACACACACATATAATGCAAATAAGATCATGAATTGACATCCATTGAAGATCCATTTATGAATCATGTGCTGCTTGTTCTTATTGATCATGATTAAGTAATGGATCTTAGTATTTCTGGAAATATATCAAACGTTATTATATGGGCCCATTGAAATTGCATGTAAACCATACAAATTTTGAAAGATGCATCTATAAGATGGTTACATATAAGATTATTAGCTTACAACCAGAAGTTTGTAAGAATGCAACTTGAAGTTTGCAATAATGTTTGAACAAATTATGCACGCTATTTCTAGATTATATGATTCAAGAATCATATATTAAAGCCTCCATAAATAAGCTGGATGAAAGCTTATGAGAACAAAATTTTATGTTTACATATTTGATGTTATATAGCAGCATTTATATAAGCACACAAAATTCTCCTGATATAATTGGCTTTAGGCCAGGAGCCAGATAAATTCCATCTTATAAATTTTGAATGTGAAATGATTATTAATCCACCACAATGCACATAGATGGATATGGAAGGAAAGTTGAGATTATTGTTGTATTAGGACCTTCTTCTTCCTGTTTGTCTCTATATAAAACAAAATGATGTTTCTAAAGGAAGCAAATGGATTAAGGAGACTTATACTATATGATTAGTCAATTGATATTTGACATTATTTTCTCAACATGAGGGGGAGAAATTGAATAGCTAGAAAAGAGAATACATGGAATGCATTATAGCAAAGTATATATCCTCGAATAAAGAAGTATGAACCAGAAGTTCATCGGGTTATACATTCATGATATATTTGTCGGATAAATTATTGACCTCAATGAGATTTATAAAATCTCATATTCCAGCTAAAAATGCTCCAATTAGTAACATGCACGAAGCATGAGTAACTATTCGGTTCCAAATATAAACGTTATGGATAAATTGGAGCAATAATTAAGATAATCATATTAACGAGGTAGGTACTCCGAGAAGAGTATCGAGACATAACTTATTACAAAACCTGAAGAGAGGTTTAGCTACCTGAGTAATATTGATATTGTTATGTCGAATTGGAAAAATAGAACCGAAAAGATAAAGTTGTCGACAACAATTTTGATGATGATATCACGTGATCATATGAGGATATTATATAAAGATTATGGGCCAAGAGGATAAGTGAAATTGAGAATGATGCAAATATAATCATTTTAAGGACCTAAAGTCAAAATTGGGATATATGATTTTGTGGTGGATACGAAAAATCTGCAGTTTATGAATGATAAATTATGCGTCTATTAGATATTGTTATATAACATATCCATGTAGCTTACTAATTTACGAAGATTGCATAAGAATCTTCAAAGGAACCAAGAGTGCTAGTAGCACATGTCTCTGAAGGACTCAAGATGCCAGAAGCATCTAATTCAAAGTTCTTGAGAACAATACATAATAAGTTTTGTATGACTTAAAGCTATCAGAGCATATATGATATAATTGTTTTAATGAATATCTGTTGATATACATCTAGATATATCTTATAAGAATGCTTAGAAATCATGTTAGTATTATTATGATTTTGTTGGAAATATTTAATTCTTGCAGGTACACAATAGAATGTTTAATGATCAAAAAGAAAATATGCTCAAAAGAATTGAAAGTAATGTAGTTATGAGGGGGAGAAAATCTGATGTAATTAAGAGGGGGAAACGATACATGTTGTACTCTTTTCCCTTATCTAGGTTTTGTCCTATTGGGTTTTCCTATAAAGGTTTTTAATGAGGTAGCGACTGGGCGATGTATCAATGAATGTTGTACTTTTTTCTTTAGCTAGGGTGTTTCCCATTGGGTTTTTCCTAGTTAAAGTTTTTAACGAGACAAATTCATAATAGACATCCAAGAGGAGTGTTATGAATATTAATTATGTGGATGTCCATGACTCAAGAAGCTTCCTCTCTAAGCCAACAAGTTGCTTGCTCTTCAAGCCAATAGATAAGTTGTTTGCTCTCCAAGCCAACAAACTTGTTTCCCAAATTTGTTTTACTTGTTCCCCCAATTTACTTTCTCCCCAAGTAAATACATTCACCAAGTTTTCCTATAAATAGAAGTATTGTACAAGTATTGTAGACACCGAGGAAATTAAATTTAACTTTCTATTTTTTAAAATATTCTCATTTACTTTATGGTTTAGTTTGAAAAACCATGAAGTAAATTATATTAATATTTCATGGTTAATTTTAAATAACTGTGAACCTTATATATTTCACGGCTATTCAAAATTGAATTGTGAACTATTACGAATTTAAAATCCTATCTAGTGTCGAATAATTTACAGTTAAACATTTGAACCGTAAAGTGTTCTATCAATATATTTCACAGTTTTTTTTTTTTTTTAATAACCATATCAAATGATGTTCTATATTTTACAGTAAATGCCTAAGAACTGTGAAGTTTGCATCAAATACCTTTTGGGTTTTAATGAACAACTATAAAATATTGAGCCCTATATTTTAAGGTTCGTAATCATAAAATATTAATTGATAGAAGCATTTTACATCATGGTAATATATAACTTTTCTAATAAATTTTTTTCTCTCCCCTCATCTTCTCTTAAATCAAACACTATGTAAAGCTTTTTGTCTTTTCCTTTCACAGTTCCTGCCTCTGGTTGTTTTAGCGATATTTTTTAAAAAAAATAAAAATAAAACCTCAGACCTATGTTTTCCAACATAAATGGCGTCACTACATTTTTTTTTTGATGGCGTCACTACATTGAGTGGAGAGAAATACAAGACGCTGATGGTTGAGGGACAGAAATCAGCATCATTTAATACTCTTCTAATTCAAGAAAAAAATTAAAAATTAAAAATTTAAAAATAAAACTGAAACCTTGTATAAAATTTAAGAGAAAAAAATGCACTTATTTGTTTTAAATTATGATTGCCTACCAATAAACTTTGATCCTAATAAAAAAGGGTTTTGACTATTTAAGCACAAGATTTTAAGTTTAAATATATATAAGAACAAAAATTACCATTGAGAGAGTACACTCATCTTGCGGGAAAAGCACTAAAATAACAACTTTTACTAAAAATTGTACCCCATTAAAACAAATGAAAATATTTTACCAAAATAAGACAATTAGTGTCATCGCTGGCTTAGGGATGCTTGACACCATTTAGCAAAACATACTAATTTTTGTTGAGTGGCGTCATGTATCATGAGGCCAGGCACCACTACTTTGGTGACTCAAGCGTCATGCTACATGACGCAACTCACCAAAATTTATTTATTTTTTATTTATTTATTTTTTGTTAAAGCCATACAATGAATGGATGTGAACCTAACCCCGTGGGAGATGTAAACAATGAGACAGAGCCTCGGGCAAGATAAAAGGAACAACAGACGTACAGTGCCATTATAGAGATGTAGGTGTTGCAATTATAGAGATTTATTTATTAAGAATATAATTATAGAGACGTAAAGTTTATTTTTATTTTTATTTTTTTTGCTAAAGCCACTCAACAAAAATAATGAGAACAATGGTGTATTATGTAGGGCCTGGTCAAACTGTTGTGGAAGAAGGTGAGTCATTGTGATTATAATTTGCGATAAAAATTGTTTATTTATATAAATTTATCTCCACATATCCTAAATTATGATTTAAAAATTATTTTTTAATGTTCTAATATATGTCAAATTAGCACAATGTTGTGGGTAGTGGGACTTTCACTCCAAATGTGAAACGTCCTTTGGCCATTAACTTGTTCCCAATGTCTTTCTTTTTTTCAATTAAGGTGGACAAATTCAACGAAAAAATAAATCTTGAAAATATATTATTAAGATCCAACAAGTAAATATATTCTTAATTAATACATCTCTATAATTACAACACCTACATCTCTATAATTGCACTGTAGTTTGTACCTGTTGTTCCTTTTATCTTGCTCAAGGCTCTGTCTCATTGTTTACATCTCCTACGGGGTTAGGTTCATATCCATTCATTGTGTGGCTTTAGCCAAAAAAAGAAAAAGAATTAAATTAACTTTGGTGCATGACGCCACTCACCAAAGAAGTAGCGCCATGCATCATGGTACATGACGCCACTCAGGAAAAATCAGTACGTTTTGCTGAGTGGCGTCACACAACTTTACGCCACTAGTGGTATCGCTTGAAACAATGTCACTAATTGCCTTATTTTAGTAAAATGTTTTCTATCTGCTTTAATTAGATACAATTTATTAGTAAAATATTATATTTTGGTGTTTTTCCCAATATGCCCCTCATCTTGCCCTACAACGTTGCATAAATAACAGTATCAAAAATTTTGAATTCACCTAAAATAAAATATAATGTGGCACATGTCACGAGGAGCTAAAATAATAAATAAAGGCCCCACCTGTTGAAGAATAGACCAGATAAGGTAAGAGATAGAATAATAATTGAGGGTTGCTAAATTTTTTTCAAAAAACATTGAAAGCCTGACGGTAATTTCACTTATTTCTCACCAAGCTGCCTACGGTTTCAATTATTGAATCCCAACAAAACAAAGTCACCGCGTGCCCTCTCCACTTTTCACTTTCGTACCAAATTTCATATACTAAAGTAAAATATATTTAACTTAATAATTATGGGGTAAATTTTTAAATTTATCTTTATTTATGATTTTGAGTATTTTTCAACTATTTTTTCTTTCTCTATCTTCATAAGTACAATTAATAATGGTAAAACTATCATAATCTCATTTATTATATGAAACTAAACTTATAAATACGATCAATTTTTTTAAGTAAAAGTGAACTTATAAATAAAATCAAAATGATATATGAGAAGCTACGATTTCAAAGCACTTTTCCCTACAAACTTAATTGGTAAAAAGTTGTCCAAATTAAAATGCATACTAAAAACCAAAACCTCCCAAAAGTCTAATTAATAATTTCAATTGAGAAAATCGTACTTAATTAACTATAGAGAAATTCATTAAACCATATTTTTATATAGTCCTTTTAATGAGGAGATAAAATAATAAATAAGGGCCGTTCCGGAAAAGATCAACTATTGAATACGAAAAAAGCAAAGTCTACAACACCTGCCCTTACGCTCGCCCTTTCTTCTACACAAGCAGTGACTCCCCACACGATGCGTGGTTGCCTTATTTCACAACGTAAAAGTACAATTTTACCTTACACTCATCCAAATTAGTAAGGGATTGAATAAAACATAAAGAAATATAAAGAACATAAAATTGGATTTTAAATTAACCAACAAAAAATTGTCACTACCCAAAAACACAATTTGAGCCACAACCACATCAGTAGTTATATTCTTATATATTTAACAGCTTCTACCTTAGCTAAAAAAAAAAAAAAAAAAAAAAAAAAAAAAAAGCCTGATAAAAAAACAAGTAAAAAAAGAATAGTAGCGCTTAAGATCTTACAAAATTATGGAAGACTTGTGGTTTTATGGACTAGGTTCTATGGTTTTTGTTTCTTAAATTGACATAGTCTTCCACATTAAAAAAAGTGTGTCTTCTTCTATTTCTTTACTTAGCTTGATGTGATTTTTCAATATCTTTATAATGTATTTATACTTTAAAAATGTGACCATCATAATACATCTATGCAAACCCTTTTCTATTTATAAAGTAATTTTTCACCTATTAAATTCGTATCATTAAACGGTGTGTTACATATGTATCCTAGCAATTATTACAAACTCACTCACAGGTGGGCCTGCTTGCTTTAACTTTCTTTCTTAATAATTGAAGCGGGAATATAATTTTGGTGCTCATCATAGCCAGGTACATCAATGAGACTTGGACTTTTTTGCAGCTTTGGATTTAAAATTTTTAAGTTACCATTACTTTCACCCGCGAAGGGTAAATTCCTTATGTTTCTTTTGAAAAAACTGTTAATTAAAAAATAATTTATATTTTAGATTCTACATATATTTAAATAATTTTCTAAGAGAAAAAAACAAAGCAATTAAGTTTGGACCATTCCGAATTTTAGTGCTTATTATCTTTGTAGAGAGTCTAGTAAGTTTATTGGCTTTTTTTTTTAGCCACATGTACCTTCTTGTTAGAAACACTTTTTCTTGAGGTATCAATCTTGTTGCACTACAAAAATAAATAAATAAAATAAAAAATTAAATTACTAACATAATTTTTTTCACTAGTAGTTCCATCGAAAATTTTATTTACTGACAATAAAAATGAAGAGAGGAGATGAGAGAGAAAGAGAGTGGTGGGAAGAGGAAGGGAGAGAGAGAGGAAAGAGAGAGAAGAGTGGCCGGGAAGAGATGAAGGGTATTTTAGTGAAAAAACTTAAATTTCAAAATTCCAAATTCCTCCCTAACGCTTCTGTGTCCTTTTAATTTTTTAATAGACATTTTGGGGTTTTGGAATTTTATTAGTTATTTAAATGGCATTTTCCCTAAAATGTAATGACATAATGGATTTCATCGCTATTCTGACAGTAAGTTCGTTTCGAGTCCACATTTTGTGCTTAGAATTATATGTTTATTAGGTGCTTATACATCTAATTAGAAGTATAAGCATTTTTTTTAATTTTTTTAATTTTTTTTTTATATATTTTATTTATTTAGATTTAAATTATATGCTACTTTTCGAGATGCATGTTTTTTGCACCCAATATCTCAAATTAATTAATTTCCACTTACGCATTTGTCTGTAACACCGGTATTATGAAAATTAATTAATTTGAGATATTGGGTGTAAAAAACATCTCATAAAGCAGCATATAATTTAAATCTAAATAAATACAATATATAAAAAAATTAAAAAAAATATGCTCATACCTTTAATTAGAGGTATAAGTACCTAATAAGCATATAATTCTAAGCATATAATGTGGACCCCTTCGTTTCTATCATTATTTTACTGTTTTTTTTTTTTAGTGTTGGTAAAATTGATTGGCTTTTAATTAAGACTTGGTTTAAATGGACACTTTCGTCTTTTGATTGTCATCTAATTGAGATGGTGATTTTTCTTAAATGAAATCAGATGTGATGCAATAGTTTATATATAGAGTTAATTTGATGAACACAAAGCTTGCTGAGTTTATTGTGGCAACGGAAGGAATTGTTTCCCCTTAAAAGAGTGCTCGGTTTTATTTTTTATTTTTTTGGTAAAAAAAAGTTTAGGTGGGGGTAGATACCGGTACCCCACCAAGATTAGGGCATGCCTCCAGGCTCAAAGAACGCTTACAGAGGTACTTACAAATCGCCCACCAATAAAGCCTTCACATCGACCAGCGGTATCGAACCTCCTCCCTTTTGGAGTGAAGGCCGACACCTTATCCAACTGTGCCAATCCTCATTGGCACAAGTGCTCGGTTTTTTGTGGATTCAAAGTAAGCGAGTTGGGAATTATGAATGGTCTGGCCTTAAAGGGTTAGCCCTTGAAGGGCCGCCCTTTTAAACCTAGATAAAAAAAAGTCTACTTTTTAAGGCCCGACCTGAAAGTATAAGGGCCAGGACCGGAAGACATTTTTATGGTTTAAAATTATTTTCATGCGTTTTTTTTTTTTCAAATAAATATAATTAGTAAAATACAGCAATTAAAGCTCTAATTTATCAAATAAATGTTATGAACATTAATGTCTACATAGCACGCTTAAAGCAATAAACAAATGCACGTCACTAATTTATAATTAAGAGTAAACTATTGTCTACAAATAACTCACACAAAGCTTAACAAGCTTACCACTAAGCAATATGAGTACAATGAGTCAATGACTATCATTTTCATCTTCTTTACCACCATCAATTTTAAAGACATTTGATTGTCTTCACTTCGAGTAGTAGGCTACGCTTCATGAGTAAAAATGTCAAGAACATCTTCTCCCACATCATGAATAGTTGAATACATTCATAATCTTTATTTGTAGCAAATAATAAATCAAATCATAAAATGAAAGTATAATTATGTATTTGTAATTAAATGGATAAATAACTCTATAACAAATACAAAATACATATAAATTGATAAATTAAATAGTTAAGTCAAGTTAACGAAATAAAAAAAAAATAAAAAAATTAAAGGGCCTAATGAGCTGGCTTTTTTAAGCTATCGGCCCTACAGGGCCAATTTCATTTAGAACTCCAATTTACAAGTCCATTTTTTTAAGATGTAGGGTTTAAACGGATCGTCCGATTGAGAGAAAAGGCGCGCGCGGGGACACATACATAAAAGGCACTTGGGAGTTGGGGTAAGGTATTATTAGATGTCCCATGGAGATAAAGTAACAGTTAAAGGCACAGCCTGTCAAAAGGTGGTTAAAAGAAAGATCAATTATTGAATCCCAACAAAAAGAAAAAGAAAACGTAGGCCCTTTTTTTTTTTTTTTTTTTTTTTTTTTTTTTTTCTAACAATGCTTTCCCAACTTTCTAAAGGATGCTCAGTTATCAGTTGCACTGAGTCTATATGTATCTGGCTTCCTCTGGCTTCCTCTCTCCGACTCACCACACTAGCTGGTTTCTGCTTCTTCTCTCTGCAATTTCTGCGTTCTTCCTCGGTTCGTGCTTGCGTTTCTCCCTTCAATCAAAAAAATCTTTTGATGTTCTTGTTGTTCCAAAAAAAAAAAAAAAAAAAAACATTTAGAGTTTTGATTTCTGTTTGGGAGTTTGTCTATTGAAGGAACCTTTTTTCCAAGCTTTGTTCTCTTTTTTTTTTTTTTTTTTTTTTTGAATTATTTCTTTTACTCTCGTCTCTGTTGATCATTGCAGTTATTGTTCTCCTCATTGTTTAGAGAAAACCCAAAAAAAAAAAGTTGTGTTCAAATCTTCTTCCTTCCTAGTACTTTGTACGTTTTTTCTTTGTATTTAAATTCCTTTTATCCACCATCGTTGTTCTCATAGTTCCTTTCCTTAAAAACAAATCCAAAAAAGGAAAAAAAAAAGAAAAAGAAAAAGTGGCTTTAATATCGGAGGCTTTGTGAGGCATTGCAAATTGTAGCCGTAGCGCATAGAAATCTGAGGTATATGGTTTTGTGCTCCATCACACCTATGAATTATGTCTGCATCTTCTTTACTCACACCTATGTTGCCTCTGAAACTTTTTTAACTTATTTTTATTTCTAATTATTTAGATATTTGTTGGTCACATGAAGCATACTTAAATAATTCGACTCCAGTTTCCAGTTTAGTTCATGCATGGCTCTAACTCACAAAATCGTGTCAACATACTCTTGAGCTCGTGTTAGGAACAAACTTAGTTGAACGTTCACATATCAAGTTTGCCTTTCTTTGTATCTAACTTAGAAAATCACATTAAATAGCTTTTAATAAACTTGCTAACTTTTTAGATTTGATCATATTTAATGGCTTCATATATGAATTTCATAAAAGATTCTTTATTTAATATGATAAATTATGAGTGTTGATAGATTTAATTTGAATTACTTATATTTAAATCAAATTGTTATCACTTTTTATATTTTAATTATTTAATCATATATTTTTAATAGTTATTTATTGATGAAAATAAATTTTTATGAGTTTATAATTGGAGTTTATATCCCTATCTCTAGAATTTGTTTAAGCCCATGAGTTTAACAGCCTAAGTCTTAATCGTAATTTTTTTTTTTTAACAGATTTCTTAAATTGTGAACTAGGATGGGTTATGTATATTTACTTGGAGTATCAAATTTACTGTATTTTGTACAATTTGAGAACATTATTGTTCTTTATATATGTTCTATATTTCATATAATGTTGATATTGATATAGTTTAGCTTCCTACATTTTGAAAGTTTCTGGTTAATTTATGTCACTTTTTTTTTGGCCAAAAATTTATGTCACTATGAAAACAAGAATTATTCACATCTTTTTAGGTTTTTATCAATGTTTTAATTAAGGCCGTAAAATAAAATCAAAATATCTATCAACAAACTCAATTTGTTTTTTTAATCATCCAGATTTTATTTAAATTGAATAATTAGAGGTCAAGTTTCTTTGAGTTTATATATGCAATTTTTAGACGGTATAAAAAGTGATACTATGAATTATGAACATCTTCTTTTATATATACATACGCATGCACATACATATATACGCGTGCATAATGATCTCTTAAACTTTATTTAACTTATTTTTGCTTTTTAGATCTTGATTGGTTACGTGAAGCATACTTGAAGATTTCAATTCTTGTTTCCTACAGGTTAGTATACGCGTAGTTTTAATTCAAAATTTCATTTATTTATAGAAATTCTTACAGCTTTCTTAAATTATAAGGTGGGTTATGTATATTTGCATGGAATATAAAATTAACTGTACTTTCAATAATTTGTGAGCAACGTGGCTGTATATAACTTTTATATTTCATATGAATGTTCATATGATATAGTCTAGCTTCCTATATCTAGAAAGTTACTTTCTTTTTAATTTATGTCACTGTGGACATAAGAATTACCGGCATTTTTTTAGGTTTTCTTACCAATGGTTTAGGTAAGGCTGTTAAATCGCATTTAAGAAAAAAAATATAAAAAAACCCAGATTGTTTTTTATAATCATTAGAGTTTATTTAAATTGAATAATTAATGTGCATGTTTCTCTGAGTTTATAAAAGTAATTTTTACACGGTCTAAAAATTTATTTATTATACTTATAACAATTAGAAGTATAAATTTATTATTTAAAAATTTATCAATTATATGCTTTTTTTTTGAGATGTTTTTGGTACCCAAGATATCTCAAATTAATTAGTTTCCATAATACCGGTGTTACAAACAAATGCATAATCGGAAATTAATTAATTTGATATATTGTGTGCAAAAAAACATATCGAAAACAACATATAATTTAAATATAAATAAATACAATATATAAAAAATAAACAGAAAAATAAAATGCTCATACCTCTAATAGAGGTATGAGTAAAAAAGCACATAATTATGTGTACATAATATAGGGCCTATTTGGGATCCCATCTGATGGACTTATTATCCCATGAGATGGGAAAAAAAGTCCATCAATAAGAAAAAGGGTGTTTAGATCACTTAATTATTTGATGGGCTTTACACCTTGAAGCTTTTTTTATTTGTTTGTTTGTTGAAGCCAGATTTACTAGCTTCTCATCCCATCACCTTTGGACCATTGCCCCCCCCCCCCCCCCAAAAAAAAGCATGCTTCTATCATTTACACGTGATACTCTCCTCTCCTCTATATTTGATGAATTGATGAAATATATATCACATTCAAGCAAAATAATGAAATATATCATTTTCGATTTTTTTCCATATTTTATTCCGATGAATCTGGGATTAGTTGGGATTGCGAAATATATCCCGTTCAAGTAAAATATAGTATTTGATTATTATTCTTTTATGCACATTTAAGTGGATGAATAAAAGTAATGAAATGATTTTTATTCTATGTATATATTTTGCGTATTAAAATATTTGGGATTTACGTTGATGAATCTAATGAAATATATCACGTTTAAGTAAAATATAATATATATATATATATGCATATTTACGTTAATGAATACAAATAATGAAATGATTTTTATTCTACGTATATATTTTGCATATTTTTAAAATTGTGCGATATATTTTTTTAATGGTAATTTTATTATTTAAGAACTTCATTGTGTTGTAATTTTTCTAATGGCAATTTTATTATTTTATTTAGTAAATTTATATTTAATTTTAATTTTTATCCAAAATTATCATATTTTATATGTGTGTGAATTTGATTCATGTCATTTTCAAATCATTTTCCATATCATCTATATTTCGAAAACTATGTCAAACAAGTGCCCATCAGAAACAAAAGCCACTTCTTCCATCGCTATCTCAAACACAAATCACATCGGGAAAATCCATAAAAAAAAAAAAAAAAAAGTCTACTAATAAAAGTCCATCGAAATAAAAGTCACTTCTCCCACCGTTATCCCAAACGGACCCATAGACTCATTATTAGATGTGCCATGGAGATAAAGTAACAGTTAAAGGCACAGCCTGTCAAAAGGTGGTTAAAAGAAAGATCAATTATTGAATCCTGTTGCTTGGCTTGTATTGGTGTCTCAGGCTGGGAATTGAGTTGGCTGATTGTATAGTGATCTTAAAAAGTGTAATGTTTTAATTTCTTAATTTGAATGAATATATAATTTGATGATCAAAACACTTGTGATTGTTATATAAGCAGTACGCATGAAAATATTGTTTTTCAGTAACACTTTCCAGTACGCATTATTTGTGTCAACTTGAATTCTTGCTTTAATTTTTTTCTTTACTTTCTTGATATTCATTTCTCGATCTCCTTTCACTTATAGTTTCTATATATTGTTCTTTTTCTTGTAACAAAAATTCCGAAGGTAAGAAAAGAAAAATATTGACTTATTTATTGAAGGAAATTTTTTGAAGCTTTATTTTCTTGTATTCGAACTATTTTTTTACTCTTATCTTTGTTAATTATTTAATTGTTTTTCGCCTTCTGTTTAGAGGTAAAAAAATTGTGTTCGAATCTTGTTTCTGCCAAGTACTTTGTACTTTTTTGGGGGTATTGAAATTCTTCATTTGATTTTTCTCTCTTCTGCCCTGGTTGTTCTCATAGTTCCTTTTCTTAAAAACACACACACACACACACACACAAACAAGGAGGAGGAAAAAAGGGCTTTTATATCAAAGGCATTGCTGCATCGAAAAATCTTAAGAGATATGGATTTGTACTCCACCATACTTATGAATTATATATGTTTGCATCTTCTTTTACACACACATGTAACATGTTGTCTTTTAAACTTTTTTAACTTGTACTTTTTTCCCTTAGATCTTGGTTGGTCACGTGAAGCACACTTGAAGACTTTGATTACTGTTCTCAGGTTAGTATAAATCTCATTTATTCATATAAACTTTTACGGCTTTCTTAAATTATAAACTAAGGCGGGTTATGTATATTTATATGGAGTACAAAAATTTACCGTACTTCTACATTTACATTTTTTTTTTCCGTTTTTTATCAATGGTTTATGTAAGGCTGTAAAAATCACATTTAAACAAATTATCAACTAACCCAGATTGATTTTTCTTAACATTGAGATTTTATATATTTCAAATTAATAATTAAAGAGCATGTTTCTTTGAGTTTATAAAAGTAATTTTTTGTTTAATCAAAAAAAGATAAAAGTAATTTTTGAACTGTGTAAAAAGTTATTTATTTTATTTATAAAAAGTAATTTACATTTATTACAATCATTAAAAAAAAAATACTTTTCCATTTGAAAATGCTTCTCAAAATATTTAGAACTTATTGATTATTAAAAAAGAACTTATTTGAAACAACATAGGTTTAATTGTGTAAAATCTCGCTAGATCCTTTTATGTCTTGAGTTCGAGCTATGGAAAAGACATTTATGTTAGGAGGGGGGCCACAAACCCTATACTAGATACTCCTTCCAAATCCTAATTATAGAACATATTTAACCGATTTTGAGAAGATTAAAGAGAGAGTTAAATTAGTTAATTTTACTCATTTTCCTAAAATGTCCTTGTATAAATTTAAAATGATATAAGTAAATAATGGTCTTGCTATATATACACATATGTGTATGTTTGTGTGTATATAGATACACACATACATATATAGATACACACATATATATGCACGCGTGCGCGTACACACATATATGTATATTTGTGTTTATATATGTATACACGCATATATATTGTCAGACACACACACACACACACATGTATGTATGTATGTATGTATGTATGTATGTACACATACACACACACACACACATGTGCGTGTGTGCGCGTGCACGCCTATATATATGTAGACACACACATATATATACATGCATATATACACAGGCACATATATATAATGTGTGTGTGTGTGTGTCTGACAATATATATGCGTGTGGGGTTCTTTTTGAGCAATTTGGATAGCTGGATAGCATGTATACACATATCCAGGATGAAGTCATGTAGATAATTGATGATGCCAAGAAATTGTTGTATTTGCTTTACCGACAAACTATGAAGCATCGATATCGACACGACATTTCCGATATGTTCTTGATACGGGACGTCGATATGTTATTTCAAAAATACTAATATTTTGATTCATTTTGATATGTCTTAGTATTAAATAATATTTTTAATATAAAGAGTGTATTTTACATTAAAAAAAATATAATAAAAGGAAAATCATTAGCATAAATATATTACATCTCCACTAATAACACTTGCCTCCATAGTATCTCCACTAATGTCCCAATGCTGACTTTCTCTAATCAATATATTGTTTGAGATCAGTAAGATGTTGTGCTTGGAAAGATAATCGAAGATGTAACTTCTTGATTTCTTCTGTAATAGTATCAACCTGATTTGTCAAGTCCTCAGTTTTGCTATTGAGACTGTCTAGCTCAGAGTCAATCCTGTGAAGGAATTTATTTTGGCGTACATCATTTTCTGTATGCTAATTAAGAACTTCTTCTGCATGAGAGAATGACTTATATCCTTGAGGAGTAACTTATGTGGCTGTAACATATGGTTTCCTAGTTACTTTGGTATTTTTATTAGTTTGAACAAGAGCTGGAAATTCTTCTTCGCATGTGCCAGAGCTCATCATAGCAATACAAGGCAAAGGCTGTAGTTGAGCATACAACGGAACCAAAGGTTCAGGAGGAACCATAGGTTTTGGATTTTGGGGTTGTTTTTTAGGAAAAAAATACCAGCGACAAGATCATCATGTCCTAAATCCTTAAGGAGATCCCAGGTGGAGAGATCTTTAGGAGCATGATCATTATCATCCTTATGTCTTCTTGGGTATGGAGAACAAGAGAACTGAGGTTTATTCTTTTTCTGTGAGCTGAAGTCAACAAGATCATCATCAGAATTGTACCATAAGTCATGGTATAGATAGTCACAATCAGGTTCTCACATACTAGGATCAAGATCCCAAATAAAATGACCATTAACATGTGATACGAGGGTAGGCTGGGCTTCCTTGGTAAAATGGTGAACTGGGGGTTTCTCCTTCTTGTGTAAGCAGGAGATATGGTTGCAATTCTTCTGACAGATGCCAAACCTTCAATGCCTGGTCTTTAAAAGATAGTTCTTAAAATCCCATCAAGCATTCTTGAGACAATAGGCAGACCGTTGGTGTGAACAGCACTACAGCAGCGGGGGAAGAGTTGAATTCCCTCTCGTAATTAGTGATCTAGTCTAATGAAATTATCTGGGCAATCTCTTCATTGGGAATCTACTCGGGGATGTTAACAATAGCAGGGCCATAATCTCTACCAGTGAACGTGAAGAGGGCATCTCTGGTAGAGTTTCGAAAATGGAGATCCAGAGAATGATTTTGAACTTTGTAGATGAGTTGATGATGAAGGGTAGCCATGATAGCTTTTGTGTCTTATTCAGCAGCAAAAATTTGAACTTGGGACTTTTATCCTCTGAGAAAGTATCTTATTAGAAAGTTTTATGTTGAAGTCTGGGGCAATGGTTAGAACAACACTCCCATTACTTAGGGTAGTAATCAAGGCTTCAATCAAGGCATACTGATAAGCTTTGAACGAGGTATTTAATAAAGCTACTTTGGAAGAAAGAGGAAGACCTTTTTGACCATTTAGAGTGAGTACAAGGTGAATAGCTCTAAGATGGAAATGAGTATAACCTTCATTGATGTAGGAATTAATAAGGTCTTGTGGGATTTCAAAGGTGACGTATTTTTCGGATGAGTTCAAATTTTTATTTTTTTATTGGATGAGTATAATTAATTTTTTAATGCTTTTTTTGGGATGAGTTTAAATTTTTTAACTCTACCAAATCAGAAGCAGACTATACTTATAATACATTTTTCATTGACCAAAAGGCTATCATAAATAATTGCTTAACATTTTATTTTTCTCCTATCACATTTTCTATCATAGTGACTACGTTTTTTTAGTGTACCCAAGGCCTGATGGTGGCCCGTTCTCAATATAAAATGTATAATAACGAGCCTTTAGAAATGTGCTTTTTTGAAATTGAGTATTATTATCACTAATTAAGTATAATCTGGCACTCAATGTCACGTGGAGATAAGATAATTAATACTACCTTTAGGCCTTAATATAAGACCTAGTTAACTAATTAGTGGATATTAACGAAATTAGTTAAGCGAGTTATTCTTATTTGTAACAAATGTATGTTGATTATCTTAAAATATCCCTTTTAATCATATGCATTGGAATTATCCTTCATGAAAACTACCTTTATAAGTGTAATAAATATTTCACTTCGAACGAAAGAACGAGAAAAGGTCTTGGCAGGTGATGGTATGGGATCAGACAGATACTTTGGGAAAATTTTAAATTTAGAAAATAAAGTGGATTGAAGACTTATATTTTGGGCTAAAGTGAACCATTTCTCTAGTTCTTAACTTCCTATCTCAAGCAGCAACAAAGGTACATCCTCCCAACAAAAGATTAATAATAAAGACAGCCTGTCATGGGGTTGTTACAGAGAAAATATAAATAATCAAATTATGCCAATACCCCTCCACTATCACCACACTAGCTAGCTAGTTACTGCTTGTTCTCTCTGCAATTTCTGTGTTGCTTTCATTTCATGTGTGTGTTTCTCTTAAGTTTCTATAACTTATTTTTATTTCTTAGATATTGGGTTGGTCAAGCGAAGCATACTTGAAGATTTTGATTCCCTTTTCAGGTTAGTATTTGCATAGTTTTAATTGTCAATATTAGTTATTAATGGAAACTTTTACAGCTTTCTTGAGTTATGGTGCATATTAGCCAACCAAGTATTACGCTAGGAGTACCTGTCACAAAAATGTTTTTAAGGGAGCAAAAATACCAATGACAATTGAAAATGAACAAAAATAACGATGAAGAATTTAAAAATGATATACATAACACAATTCCGTTAACTTCAACTTTTGACCTATTTGCCTCATTTTAAAATTCTTTATTGGTATTTTTGCCCATTTTCAATTGTTCATTGGTAATTTTGCTCCCTTAAAAACATTTTTATGCCGGGTGCCTCTTGGTGTCGATGTGTCATCTCTGGCAAGCTGCTGAGCAAGATCAGTCTATGATTCGAGACAAACTTGTTTAAGTGATACATTATAGTTAAAGGATGCAAACGGTTCCATTCGATATTAGTGAATGCCCAGTCTATCTTTTCTTTCAGCAAGTCACGCTCCCAAATGTTCTTTGCTCCAACAACATCAGTTTCAGTCAAGTGAGATTGAGAAATACACTTTTCAAACTGCCTCATAGATATGAAATTTGGTCGGGATCCACCTTTTTTTTATCTTCCACATAAAGATATACTTTAAAATCACCCATAACAACCCATGGACTATTAACCATCTGACTAATGCCAACGAGCTCACTCCACATATTACGTCTAAGAATAACGCTGGATAAGAGAAAGCCCTACACAAAATTCACAGGTACCACTTTAAGATGAGTAGCTTGGGTGGAGGAAGAGACATATTGAATGGATATTTCTTCAATATTCCAAAGAACCCAAATGCCTCTCGCATAGGCCGTAGCTTCCAATCTTAACCAAGTGTTAAAACCCAACTTCTGAATAATTCTATTTGCCATGTTGCCATTGATTCGAATATCACTTAAGATAAGAATTTTGATATTTCTTCCATGAATCACATCCCTCACTCTACTAGGAAAAGATTTTGAGGCAGCACCCCTGCAATACCAAGATAAGATGTTCATAATTAAATAAAAAGAAAAAGCAAGTGGAAAACTGAACCTGGGAATTATTGTCCCGAATCAGAAAGACTTCGTCATCCCCTTGTAAATCTTCCTTAACGTCATCCTGATTTTAGGAACCCATATAATTTTGATCAGTTGTCTCACTATTTATCTACATTTCATTACATTATGCCCTACCGTAAGGTCTAGTGGTTTAGGAGGGTCGAACATTGGATTCTTTAAGACCTGTAGTTGTTCTTGAGTATCTCGTGGTGTTATGTGGTCTGATGCGCCTCCTCCCATCTGAGTAGACTGAGAAGTATCACTCTGTTCAGCCTGCTCCAATGCTTGGTCAAGAATCAGCGACCCACCTTTTATAATTAAGCCAAAAATGAGATTATGAGCTCGGCCCACTTGTTTCCTTTTCAATATGGGGGCCAATATTTTTGGTCTTGAAATTGTTCCTCTTTTTTGGTCCACATTCTTTCTTTTCTCTTGACTTATAATTCTGCTTGGATCTGGCCTATTTTGACCATAGCCCAAAATATCCTCATTAACAGCTGGAGTCTTCGTCGCTTTTTCGATCGGTGCCTTTAAGGAAGCTTGTGCATTTTTCCCGGACTCAACTTGAGCTGCATATCGTTCTTTGAAATGGTAGATTCGGGTACCTCTTTCTTTCTCCACAGAGCAGCATGAGCCTTTTTCATGTTGGGGTTGAACTTTTCCTTTGATGAAACATCCGGATTCAGCTCCCTCAGAATGTCGTAGCGAGACGCAATGGTTTTCCTTCTTGTTTTCCTATTGAACATTTAAAATGTTCTATATACTACACAGGCAGACCTACCTGTGAATATTGTGACTCTTTATACCTATACATGCTTGTATATAAATTGCTATTGATGTGGTTTTGATCAGGATGATGGCTATAGTTGATTTTATTAGGATACATATGCATCTTTTAAAATATTTTATACAAACACACTGACATATTGGTTGAGAGAGAAAGATGTCATTCTTGTATAATCTTCCCAATCTTCAATGAAGCCTAATTCTAAGTTGCTTAACCATTGGTCTATAAGACTATAACTAAGCAATTCCCTTCTTTCAAATCACTATGATGGTACAAATAATTTCATATTAATTAGCACAAAGATCGTTGTTGAACAACTAACAATAAATCACGCATGAAGCTTCAAATGACTTCCCAATCTTCAATTGCGCCTCCAGTGTTCCCTAATGTCTCTGCAGTACAGTCCCGCCATTGAAAGTTCTGGCTAATCTATCTAATTTTTTGTTTTCCTTTTACATCTTCCTTTTTCTTTTCCAAATCTTTTGCTACTTTGTCCGGGTTGTCTAAATTTAAATCTTACTAATTAAAGAAAAAATAAACTATTTACAAACAATAGTAAGTAAACAATAATTCAACAAATGGAGTACTTGACTCCCTAATTAGATATTGAAATCAACCTAAATCTATAAAAAGAGGAGAGTTATCAGTATTCTCATAGAATTCAAATTTGTATGATTTATTATAACTTTTGAATAGTATCGTGATTCTTTATATATACCCTCATATATGCTTATATATGAAATGTTACCAATATGATTATGATCAACTATTGCTACAATTGATTTTAGGATGAATATGCATCCATTTAAATATTTTATACACACACGTATTTACTTGGTTGAAGTAAAGGGAGATGTCATTCTTTTATGAACTTTCCCTACTATTGAAGAGAAATCCAATAATTAATCACTCATTATGAATTTTAAGAATCGAACATTGAATACGGTTTTGATTAGTACATTGTAATCTTAAATCATAGGTGGCAATTACCTTGATATGCCGATATAGTTCATTTTGTAACTGTTATCCCATTTATGTTAGATGGCGGCCGTGTTGGAGATTTGTACCAGCGTTGCAACAACACTCATCGAATACACAATACTTAAAGCATGGATGGAGATTCGATACCTACGCAAGTACAAGAGTCATGTTAAAGACTTCGAAAACGAACAAGGAAAGTTATCTGCTACACTAGAAAGTGTAAATTTACATATAGATGAAGCCAAGAAAAGAAATGAGACTCTAGTTGACCCTAGAGTTGAAGATTGGCGTGTAAGAGCTAATAAACTTTTACAAGAAGACACTAAACCAACCAAATTCTTTGGCTTGTGTACAAATTGCTTCTCAAAAATTACGCGAGCCAAGGAGTTGGACAGTTTGACGAAAGAGCGAATCCCAAAATTGATCGCTGAAGTTCATGAATTTGATGCATTTGCACGATCAGCTGGAGTACCAGGCATGGAGTATTATTCACAAGAGTTCATGCCCTTTGAGAGTAGAAAGGAAAATGTTGATAAACTCAAGGAGGAATTAGAAGATGTCAACAACTATAGGATAGGGTTGCAAGGGCTAGGAGGAACGGGGAAATCCACAATGGCGATAGAAGTTGGGAAACATGTTGAAAAATCAAATCCCTTTGATAAAGTCATCTTCATTAGTGTTTCTACCCCTGTTGATGAAAGAGGGATTCGAGATGACATTGCAAAACAATTGGAATTGCAGCTAAAGGAAGAAAAGCTATTGACTCATTCGCAACAAATATGGATCAGGATTGCTCACGCGAAAGGTGCTCATAATACTTGATGATGTCTGGGAAGAGCTCAATCTTAATACTATAGGCATTCAACATGGTATCCATAACAAGGGTCGTTGTTGTGTTTTGCTAACCACACGTTCTTTGGATGTTTGTATGAGCATGAGATGTCAAAAGACTCTTCAATTAGATGTCTTGCCTATGGAAGATGCATTGAATCTTTTCTTATCTCATACCACTGCAAGTGAGAATGATTGTCTTGATGATTTGAAAAAAGTTGCACGAGGTATTATGAACGAGTGTGGAGGATTGCCGATTATGATTGTAGCGGTGGCAAAAGCCTTAAAAGGTTGGCCTCCACAACGATGGCCAGAAGCTTTGATAGTATTGAAAAACCCCATGCCATCAAGACATGGCATTGTTGATGAACATAAAAGAAAGATTTATAACTCCTTGAGATTTAGCTATGACTATCTAAAAGATAAAGAAGCCCAAGTTCTCTTCCTATTGTGTTCTATCTTTCCAAAAGCTTATGAAATACCCATAGAGCTTTTAAGTAGAATTGCCATAGGTCTGGGGCTTTTGGAGAAGGTGATCGATACTACATAACAAGAAGTTATGTGCTTGAAATTCAAAACCAACTCCTAAATTCTTCTTTATTGTTAAAGGTTGGAGAAGAAAATGTAAAGATGCATGATGTGATCCGCGAAATGGCACTAGAGAAGATAGATAATGAAAAGATACAAGTGATCATGGATTCTAAGACAAAATTGAAGGAGAGTGTGAAATATTCATCTTGGATCACAGATGGCTTTTCAAATTGTTTTGATGAAAGCGAGCTTGAGATTCTCTTTATATGGATAAATGCAAATGAATATTCTTTGGAAGTTCCAAAGACAGTATTTGAAGGGATGAAGAGTCTAAGAGTTTTGCTTTTGCATTCTAAAATTGAGTTTGGTAGAACTTCGGCTCTATCACTACCAAAATCAATTCAATCACTACAAAATATCCGAACTCTATCTCTCACAAATTGGGAATTAGGTAATATATCTGTATTGATGAGAAACATGAAAAAGCTTGAGTCTCTTGAATTGACTAATTGTTCAATTCTTGAATTGCCAAATGAAACTATTGAGCTAAATAAATTGAGATTTTTGTGCCTGATACGTTGTTCACTTGAAGAGAACAATCCATTTGATGTGATTGTAAGATGCTCACAACTAGAAGAAGTCTATTATGTCTCAAATGATGTTGATAATATCCCTATTGATGCAAAAGTTCCTCAAATTACATTCCTTCCTAAATATCAAATATACCATATAGATGGCAGCAACTTCTCTGCCTTCGATTCTTTTCATTTGGAAACCTCAATAAAAAGAAGTTTCAAGCCAGCCAAGTTACAAAGAATCTTCTCCAAAGAGATAATTAAATCCTTGGCGACAAGAGCAGAGATTCTGATGTTAGAAGGAGATAATGAAACAGGGTGGAACAATCTCATTCCTGGCATGGTTTCAATTGAAGAAGGAGCTATGGAAGACTTGATCAATCTTTCTTTGACTTCTTGGTCTGAGATGAAGTGTTTGATCCATACTGAGCATCTTCAACTTAAATCTGGAGTAACTATCTTCTCCAAGTTAGCTGAATTGCACCTTGTTAAGGTGGGAGTAAGAGAATTATGTTGTGGTCCTTACCCTGATGGTTTTCTCAGGCAACTAGAGAAGCTAGAGTTAAGGGATTGTGTCATGTTGGATAGCACATTATTAAAGGCAAAGCTAGATTTAGGCAATCTCAAGTCCATAGAAATAGTGGATTGTTCAATGACGTGCCTTTTTCATCCATCTACTGTTCAAACTCTAAGACAACTAGAAACGTTGATGATTGCTGAATGTTCTAAGCTAAAATCCATAATAAGGGATTTGAGATCATCAGTAGAAGAAAAAGTGGATGATAAAGATCCCAATCAACTAAGTAATGATTCAGTGTTTCCAAAATTGAAACTCCTTGGCGTTAAAAAGTGTGGAGATTTGGAATTTATATTGCCAATTTGTTTTTGTGAAGACCTCCCACTACTAGAGAGTGTGGAGATTTTGGAATGTGATCATCTAAGGTATATGTTTGGGCAATATCCAAAAGAGGGACGTTTCCATCTAATGCAAAAAGAAATTGCACTCCCTTCATTGAAAGTAATGTCTATTAAAAATGTTCCATTGTTTGTCAACATATATCCAGAATGTTATCTCCCACAAAAATCAACAACAAATATAAGTGTGGGGTCAAAGGAAAAAGACGAGAGTGCAAGTCGCAATGTCTCTTGGGGTCCTTTATGTTGTTTTCTGCCGAAGTCAAAAACTACAAATAAAAATGAGCCATCTACATCCAAGACTGCTCAACAAAACCACACTATCTCACAGGTACATGTATGTATGTGTGTGTTTTATACTCCTTCGTACTTTTTATTAATGCAGCATATATATGTTTGTTTTAATATCAAATTTACAAACGGCTTTTTTGAACGGTTAACTATAAAAAATATATATTTAAATTTGTCTTCATTGTTTCATTGAATTAATTGTGAAGATTTTAGAATTTTGAAAATTCAAATTCCTAATATAATTTGCAATATAGTAGCTGAGAAGTAATAAAGATTAAGTTAGATGAGATCATAGAAATAAAATTTCATTCATAATAATATTTTAAAAAATAGAAATAAAATGTCTCCTCCCTTCCTCTTTCACACCCATTCTCCTATAGTGCAACGACTCTAACGAGACCCCAAAAAAAAAAAAGATACAATTCACTAATACATTTTTAATTTGTTCAAGATGATTCATACATTTGTTTGGGATGCAGGAGAAATATATTGGCAATATCACTCATGGAGTTTTCACACCACCATTATACCCATGCAATTTGAGAAAGATGAATATTGAAGATATGTCAAACTTCAGGTCATTGTTTTCTGTAACCATTGCCTTAGCAATGTCACTATTAGAAGAATTGGTAGTCTCGGATTGTGATAAGCTGCAGCATATAGTAATAGAAGAGACAGATGGTCATGATCATATGAATGCTAATTCTATTTTTCACAACTTACGCACCATTGATATCAAGAAATGTGAAAACTTGGAATATGTATTTCCAGCTTCTTGTTCTAGAAACCTTGGGCACTTGGAATCTGTGCTTATCTCAGGAGCTAGTCAGTTGAAATATGTGTTTGGAAAATCTTGTGGCGATGATAACTCACCTAACCAGAATCATAATACTGATCAGATTGATCTCTCGGCTCTCAACAAACTATGCCTTAAAAAAGTACCAAATATAGTTAGTATGTGCCCTGAAAACTATTATGTGAAAGCATCGTCTCTACAACATATCAATTTGAATGGATGTCCACAACTTCCTATAAACTCTTTTATAGATTTATCAGTGGAGGAGGTGCATAAAGGACGAGAGCAACTCTCAAGAAAAAAGGTGATTAATTATTTTTCTAATTGTTAGTGTAGGACTGATTGATATGCATGTGTGTATTGCTTCGATCTTTGATACTAACACACAAAAACATATATCCCCTACGATACAGGTAATGGGAATGCAGTTATGCAATTTGAAGCATCTTACTTTAAAATCCTTGGAGATGGAAACAATGTATGATCTTGAAAGACTTCAAATAGCAAGTCCTGTGGATTCCAGTTTGGAAACCTTGAAATTGGGAGGCTTAGATAAGTTAAGAAACATGTGTGTGGGACCAAAACATCTTCATCTGAGCTTTCAAAATATTTTCAAGATAATAATCAATAATTGCTCTAAACTGAAATTTATCCTGTCTGCATCTATCTCGAGAAGCCTGCCATATTTGGGACATCTAAGGGTATCAAATTGTGAGGAGCTAGAGCGCATCATTGAGGAAGATGATAAAGAATGTTGTTTCCCAAATCTCTATTTTATTTCTGTGGGAGACTGCGAGAGTTTGAAATATCTATTCTCTATCTCCACGAATAGTAGCCTTCCACAGCTCTCAGCATTGTCTATAGGAAGTGCCCCAGAGCTTGAGCAAGTATTTGAAAGGAAGCAGGGCACCACACAAGAGTTGGATATCAAGCATGTCTTCCCAAAGCTATTTATGATATTCCTTATTGATCTACCAAAAATTCATACTATTTGCTCAGCAATTGATTTCCAGACCGTCATGATTCGTGAAGCACAGAATTGTCCCAATATCTCTTTCACTTCAAATTATAATGAGTTCCTCGCCAGTAAGCATCCAAATGGTTAATTAATTATTTACAATTGCTACATATGTACTTGATATGATTTTTCTCATTACCATATATATTTGGAATTGTTTTGTTTTCTTAGGTTATTGGGACTGTTTGGAAGATTCTGAGAGGAACAAAGGCAACATGGATGAACCTGATTATTTTGAACACATTATCAATGTAAGTACCAAGATAAAATATTCCAATCAAATGAAAGCAAAAGCAAAAGGACCCAGTACTTTCTTTTTGTTTTTTGCCTTCAAAAGGACACTACTATTCATGATTCATATACCAAACTTGAAATTTTCAAGTTCACTAAAAATTTTCCCCTAGCAATTTAATTCGCTACAAATTAATTCATTTAATCAACAAATTTTTTTAACTTGGTCTTCTACAATTTAATATGTTCATTAATGAATGACTTCTACTCATTCCACTTTCTTTAATATATTTTATTATTGTTCAGCGGTTAAGAGAAATGGCAGAGAAGACTGTAAGAAAGAGAGATCCGCCAACAGCCAAACAAAACAATGGCTCATCAAATGTATGTATAGCATACATTCTTATAATTATCACACTAAAGCAGCCAATAGATATATTTCTCTTTTACTTATTTGATTGTTTCCAAATTTTGGAGCAATATCAATAAATTAAAGCCACAGCTTTTTTAATTTTTTTGTGGTCTCCTATATGTTACAGATTAAGGAAATAGAAGAGGCAAGTGATGAAGAAAGTCCAGAATCAGAAGCTGATGAAGGAAAGGATTCAGAACAAACCAACAAACCCGTGCCATTTGTTGCTCCTTCACAAATTGAATCTCCTCGAGTATGATTATCATACTTTACCATTCAGGCCATCATCTAATTCAGATATTTTAAGAGCAAATCCCCGAGAAACACCTTCTTGGTTATACATTGAAAAATTAAATTAGCTAGTAAAGATAACTCTTACTGAAGAGAGGGAGCTAGAACTAACTGCAAGCTGAATGACTTATTTGTGCTATGTAACACATTATAAAGGAAACAATGAAGCCAACTTCTCAAGAAGGTTCAAAATTAGATGAAGTAGCTCCCACAACAAATCAAATCATGGAACCAGAATCAAGCAAGTCGTCACCAACACCATTTGCTGTTTCTTCAGAATATGATGAGTGTCCACATGTAAGAATATAGTCTTTCTTGATAAGGGTGGAATTTATGGTAAATAACCTAATTTCATGATGTTTTTTTGTATATTCAGGATAATTTGGTTGGCATTGGGGACGAGGGCAAGAGAATCACACTTGACCACCAAGTGCTCCCCAAAACCGAACATGATATGCATCTTCATGATTCACAAAAGGTTCATTAACAATCTACGGAAGACTATATTCTAATGCTTTACTGTCACAGAAACAAGAAACTGATGTCGTTCAATGCTCTGTGCAGGATATTAAAACATCTGCTGGAGAAAGATCAGATAAAATGGCAATGGGAAGTCGATCAACTACTACTGAAAAGAGCCCTCCATTGGTAAATAATTACTCTTTCCATTTACCCTCCTTCAATTTTTACACTTTTGATAATTTAATGACTTTCATTGACATTAATTTCTCTATTTTTCGGGTCTTAGATCCCTTCAATCTCTACTTCTGAGAAGCCTCAAATAGCAACATCAAGTACTGATGAAACAAAATTGAAGAGCACACAATCAGATCTTTTAGACGCAAAAGTATGTCTCAAGTTTATTGCTTTTTTTTTTTTTTTAATATAATGTTTTTTCTTTGAAAAAATTTATAATAATTTTTATGTTGATTACCATTTTATAACTTTGTTTGTAGAGTTCTCTAATTTTTCTTTATCACTTTTTCTTACTAGATTATATTAGTAAGAATAATATTTGTCTATTCTTATTCACTTCAGGCTGAACCTAAGGTCACTCAGGCAGAGACTTGCATGCCTTGTATGTCAAAACAACTTGAGAATGATGACCTAATGATACTCTTCAAAATAATAGAAGAAGGTGCTGACATGGAAGTTCACATACCTTATGCATCTAAAATTCCTCCTCATGAATATGATAACGAGGTGACTAAGGCTCTTGCTGACTTGGAATCCTCTTTGAAGATGGATTTGAATGAAATAGCTAGCTCTAAAGAAAGCAGAATTTGCCTTGAGAATGCTCTCAACATGTTGTACTCTCATTGTTCTGATGATGGTCTCAAAGGTACAATACATTCTTTGCAACAAGAAATCCAAATTGTTTTATCTTCCTTCAAGCAAGCCTGTACTACTAGTGACACAATGGCCAAGCTTGAACAGAAAGAGAAGCTAATGATTGGACAAAGCTTGCATCGAAAAGGAGTAGCCATGACTTTTTTATCAGAAATTCACAAGACTCAAGCAAGGGAAGCAGAATTGAAGGAGCACATCTATAAGTTACGGGCTGAATTGCATAGCAAAGAAAAAGAAATTAAGGAGTGTGAGGTCAAACTGTTGTCTCTTGAAGAGCAAAAGAAGAAGAGTGTTTCTGATACCATTGGATTCATAAAGGAGTTGGAAGCAGTGAAGAAAGAGAGGTCTCAACTAGAGAATGTGAATTCTAATTGGTCTTCTTGTCTAGTGAATTTGAAGAAAACATCATTGCTGTTAGGAGTTCATCTTAAACAAAAGCTTTGATCGCTTGAGGTTGTCATTTTAATTTCCTTAATTTAAAAAGAGTTCTAGATCGTAGTCAAACTTGGGTTATGTATGTAGTTTGCATTTTCTGTATTATCATTGTGGTGATTTTCACAAACTTGACAGTGATTAGTGGTTGAGCTATCCCAAAAAAAAAAAAACCAAAAAATAGCTTGGCTTGAGTCAAGAATTGAGGAAGACTCGTTGTTGTAAATATTAATCATATTGAAGGTTTTCTGGACTAGGTCCCGTGGTTTTTATCTCTCACATTGAGGAGTTTTCCACGTTAAAAAATTGTGCCTTTAATTTATTTACTCAATCTAATTGTGTGTGTGCATATATCTGTGTAAATCCTTTTCTATTTTAAAGAGTCATTTTTCAATTATCAGATTGAAATAAGTTATTATATTCCTAGAGCAGTACGTTAAGTTTAGTTATTTATCCTAACAATTATTTCAATTATTATGCATGTGGCTTGTGAGCAATGATGGACCTAGGAATTTTAATGACGGGGCGAAAAAAAAAAATACTATATCATAAATAAAAGTACTTGAAATACAATCGGACCTAATATACAAAAAAAAAAAAAAATGAAAGAAATCTATTACAAAATTAAGATCACTTCACTTGACTCTTACTCTACACGTTTTTATATTGTTAAATTCTTCTATAATTGAATGCGCACTAAAATTCAAAAACAATTTCTATTTCAATGTATGTAATCAAAGAATCATTAAGAAATTGACCTTCATTCTATTTCGAAGTCTCATTATTACTACAAAAAACCCAAAAAAATGTCCTAAATAAGACCTAATTAACGTCCCTTTTCGGAAGGACGTCTCGGTGGGGGTAGTTAAAAATTTAGACTTTTTGTGTCCCGAATTTGTATTCGGGACTGAATATAAATTCAGGACGCCTTAGTTAAAGAGTCCTGAATATAAATTCAGGACGCCACAAATCACATTGTTGGTGTCCTAAAATATTCAGGACACCTTACATTTTATTCCATGTAAGACGCTCGCATAGAAAGCCATTGATGATCCATCAACTTGAATGTTATGCAATAAAGAAGATCGAAAGCTGATTCATTTTCTATCAAGCAAAGATGAATGATTAGTTACTTCAAATGTTATTTAATTAGATATATCATTTGAACAATAAGACAAGCAATTCTTAATTAAAAATCCACATTAACACATACTTTTTGTGATTCCCCCACATTGTTGAAATTGTTAACCTCAGAAGATTCATAGAATCCTAATTTCCTTCCAAAAGGAGAAACAAAATAGAATTAGAGACTAAGAATACCTTCAAGAAACTTCAAGAACGTGGCTCCCACAATTGTCCTTGGCTTGACTGCAAAAGGCAATGCAAATAGTTTAGGGGTAACATGATGATTGAATTCAATTCATAGAAGTACCATCAATTTAATTTCACTCAAACAAACAAAACTAAAATTGAAAATTCTATTTTCGATAAGCAACAGTTTCAAAGATCATAGCCACCCAGGCTAACTCAAGTGGGAAGAGTGGAGTAGGATGCGGATAGTGGTGGGGCCAAAGCTTCAAACTCTCCAGATGTAACCCAAAAAAAAGGGCTCACCAGTTATATATATGATTATTGTGTGTTTGGATAACAATAAAAAAGAACTTTTGAGTCAAAACCATGGTTTGGAAAAAAAATTACCAAAACACTTGAGAAAAAGGCGAAGTACTTTTTTCTCTAAAACCATGGTTTGGGTTAAGTTACCCAAACACTGTCGGTTCTGCAGATCCATGGTTTTGACAAATGCTTTTTGTACTATTGTCGAAACTTCTCCCCTGATCCAAGCCAAAAAAATTATATGGAAAAAAACAAAAGCATCTTATTCTATAAATTTTTGAGGGTACTAATGAAAGCTAAGGATTTGAATCTTGCACGAGTAATTTAAGGTTGATGTACTCGGAAATTCACCCACAATTATCCATAAATCAGGGAAGTAAAGAGGGTGAAAAGGCACACCCAAGGCACTGGAGGAAAGGGACAAAAATTTTCTTGCCTCTTGATGTTTTCTTAAAGAGGCAAAAAGGAATTCCTAAGATGATGACCGAGGTGACTTAATCACACATCTTTTCTTGACAGTTGGTTTAAATCATTATAAAGTATTGAACTTTTTATGCAAATATTATGCTTCAGTAGCTAATTTACATGAGATATCATGTTATTAGTTAAATCATAATCACACACACACACACACACATCATAATATATATCATATTGGCAGCAACACCACTTTCTTCAGAACTGAAGTAAAGAAACTAGAAACTACAATAACAAAAGTAAAAACCTGCTTCAAGATCAAGCATGAGCATGAATGTGATATTCACACCAGCAACAGCAAATGGGTATTCCCAAACAGAACGATCTCCTTCCTGCTTCCTCAAAAGGTCCTGAAAAGATTTCTATGAAATGAGAAGTTTAAGTTATATGATGAAGACAAAAGTGGCAAAATAATTAGGAAAAATAGAATAGGGAAAAGTTTAAGTTATATGCAATGAAACCAAGGGTTAATTCGAAAAGAACATTTCATATGGTCTAATTAAGGGAAATAGATTAAATATTTAAAGAGATGTTTATCACACCAAGTGCATGCAGACAAAACCAAATGAGTTTATTTTTCTTTTTGAAATCACATGGACCAACAAAACCCAATACTTTGAATATTCAGTAAAACAGTAATCTAATACATAAATTATCCTTTCAAACACAACAAAAAAAACATGCAATTTGACATATCATTTGAGAAAACAAGATCGTGAGATCATAAAATTAAAATCATACTCTTGTACAAGTTACTCATAAAATGCTGGAACATCTTTCCTCAAGATAAAGAAAACTTATGGAAAAGGAACAAATTACAGATATATTCATATGGAAAAAAATATCAAAGTAAAACAGTCTAAATGAGAAAAGACTTCTTAAGGTCAGTAAAATAAAAGTCTGGATCCATTGACTATTGGTTTTCTTTATATATCGCAAGCAGCAAATATATTTGTTCAAATTAGCAATCTCTTAATCCCAATAGGGTACATAAACTAAGGGGGCAAGGGAGAAATGAAAGGAAAATCATCCTTCAAGTTAAAGCAAATAGACACCTGATAAGTGATAACACCAGTATCATTATTTGATCAAACTAATCAAAGCTTCTGTAATTCAGATAAGTTGATGTTCAAAACGGTAAGCTTTGCATTTGAAACATTAATTTTTATCAACCAAATCCAAGCCACAAGAGTTTTCATTCAAAGATCAGAAAGGAATAAATAAAATGAAGGAAGAGATCATACTGCATACAATTTCGGCAAAGAACAAAGAAATTCTCCAATGAAATAAAACCACAGCCCTTGCCAAATAATTTCACATTAATTATGTTAGGAAATAATCAAAGTAAATATATTGTAATTTATGAGTATCGCTACTGATTAGGGATTATAAGGATTACGGTGTTAATTAGGTAATCAATACTCTTAATGAGTCATTACCCCCTTGTTCCCCCATATGTGTATATATATACCCATTCCTGTATATGACAAAACATGAATTCAAGAATATACTTTTCCTATTCTTCTCTTTCTCTCTCTGGCGTCTTCATGGTATCAGAGCATCCAGGTTCGACGGCCTGATTTTTTTTCCGACGAGTTTGCTGTTCGTTTCCTAGAATAAAGAGAGAGAGGTAGAGTTAGGATTCTGTGTTCCACTGCTCTTTCCCGTCCACGAGCCGCCCCATCGTGCTTTAGAGGTCCCGATCGGCGCAACCCCACCGGCTGCTCTCCGTTTCGCCTGCGCGTGACCTCCCTCACGCCACCTAGAGCTCCACCGTCCGACTGCACACGCCGGCGCGTGACGCCATTTTCTGGTGAGTTTTTCGTCGCTGTTTACTTCTCCAGGATCAACTCACTGTACCCGACTCAACCCAGGTGGTTTCGTTCTCATATCTGGTGATTTCACTCTATGGTCTATTGTTTTTTAGCGTCTGTGTGCTCAGTTTTGGAGGACCTTAGTTGTTTTTGGTCCTTGTTTTGTGTGTAGTATTGTTGTTGGTCCTTGTGTGGCCTCTTGTTTCTGTTTGGCAGTTGGTGTGGCTGCTGTTTGCTGTTTTTTTGTGGGCTCTTCCAACATTGGTTTGCTGTCTTCGTTTACTATCACCTTTGATATTGTTTCCCTTGTGTGTCTCTGGTTATCTCTTATGGCTGAGACTAAACCAAGTGCGACGACTGAGATGGTCCCTGTTTCCAACAAAATTACTGATCATAAGTTGAATTAGACCAATTATTCGGACTAGATCAAAACCATCCATATGCATTTACTTAGTATTGAGAAAGAGGGCCATTTAACTGCGACTCCTCCAGTTGATGATCCGAAGATGACATGGGCTCGTATGGATACCCGGCTATTCTTACAAATTCAAAATTCCATTGACAGCGATATTCTTCCTTCGGTTAGTCATTGTAATACTGTTAAGGAACTTATTGACTACCTGGAGTTCCTGTATTCTGGGAAAGGGAACATTACTCGCATACATGAGGTTTGTAAAGGTTTCTATCGGGCTGACCAGCAAGGTCGCCCCGTGAAGAATTTTTACATGGAGTTTAACAAATGTATGAGGAGATGTGGTGGTTAATGCCACCAACGACTGATCTTTAAGCTCAGGTGGATAATATGGAGAAGCTGGCAATTATGAGTTTCCTTACTGCTCTTGGCCCTTCGTATGAGACTATTCGGTCTCAGATATTATCCAGCTCTGAGATTCCCTCCCTTCAGGATGTGTACTCTCGAGTGTTGCGTGCCGACAGTACGGCCAACACAGCTCCTAATTCTAATGCTAGTGCTTTAGCTGGTCGGAGTGCGACTGATGGTAGGAACCCAGGTTTCTCACGAACAAGTTCTTGAGTAGGAGATACACCGAATCCTGTTTCTGCAGCTCCTAAGTCCCTAGGCCCCCCACGACACAGTTACAATTCTCCCAATTCTGGTGCTGGTGGAATTGTCTGCTATTATTGCAAGGAACCTGGTCATACGAAACGCTACTACCGAAAATTGCAATAGAGGCAGCCACGCAGTGGGTCTGCTCATATGGTCCAATCATATGATGTTCCTGATCATGCTTCCTCAGCACCGACTGCGCTTGCTATAGGTAACTCTGATTCGTGCCTTGCTACTTCTTCCTCGAAGTGGATTATCGATTCCGGGGCTACTGATCATATGACAGGTAACCATCATTTGTTCTCTTCATATGCACCATATGCCAACCCCTCCTCGATCACAATTGCTAATGGTTCTTACTCCCGTTTCTTGGATCTGGCACTGTTCAACCTACCCCGTCTATTTCCTTATCATCTGTTCTTAATGTTCCTGACCTTGCATTTAACCTTTTGTCTCCTAGCAAGCTTACTCGTCACTTAAATTGTTTCATCTCACTTTTCCCTAACCATTGTTTGATTCAGGATCCTACGACGAAGCAGATTATTGGTAGGGGGTATGAATCTGGCGGTCATTACTTCCTGACAATTGAGTACCGCGTTCAGTTGCTTGCTCTGGTGGTTCCTCTCCTTTTAATATCCATTGTCGGCTGGGTCATGTGTCTTTGTCATCATTAAAGAGGTTGTATCCTCAATTTCATCATGTGTCTTCTTTAGAGTGTGAGTCGTGTCAGTTTGCGAAAAATCACCATGTTCATCTGGCACCTCGCGTCAATAAACGGGCTGCGTCCCCTTTTGATTTAGTCCATTCCGATATTTGGGGTCCGTGACATGTTGAGTCCAAGTCTGGTTTTCAGTACTTTGCTACTTTTGTTGATGACTTTTCTCGAACCACCTGGCTTTATTAATGAAAAATCATTCTGAGTTGTTTTCTCACTTTTCCAATTTTTGTGCTGAAATCAAGACTCAATTTGATGTCTCTGAAAATCTTATGGAGTGACAATGCTAAAGAATATTATTCTGCCCAATTTCAAAACTATTTGCTCCAAAATGGTATGATTCATCGGTCCTCATGTGCAGATACACCAGCTCAAAATGGTGTTGCTAAACAAAAGAACCGGCACCTATTAGAAGTAGCTCGAGCTCTAATGTTTCAAATGTAAGTACCCAAACCTTTCTGGGCTGATGCTGTGTCTACTGCTTGTTTCCTTATTAATCATATGCCCTCTCCTATTCTTCGTGGAGCCACTCCATACACCACCTTATTCCCTTCCAACCCCGTGTTTCCTATTGACCCAAAAATCTATGGGTGTGTTTGTTTTGTTCGTGATGTTCGCTCCACTGTTACCAAACTTGATCCCAAGTCTCTTAAATGTGTCTTCCTTGGGTATTCTAGGGTTCAGAAGGGTTATCGGTGCTATTCGCCTACTCTTCAGCGTTATCTTGTGTTTGTTGATGTCACTTTCCAAGAGTCGACCCCATTCTTTCCTATCTCTTCTCAGTCTCCATCCCCCGACACTGCCGACAGTCTTGATGATATCTTCGTCTATAAGGTTCCGCTACCACCAGTACAGGCATCTGACCCGGCACCTGCTAAACCACATATTTATCATGTTTATCGGAAGCATCCCAAGGCGAGTAATGACATTGATCAGGTTCATGACCCACCAATCCCCGCTTCGGCGTCTGATCCGGCGTTAGCTGCTCTTGTTGCTCTTGTTCCTGGTTCTGAACCAGATACAGTGCCTGATTCCCCTGCTTCTCTTGACTTGCCCATTGCCCTCTGCAAAGGTCAGCGTTCTTGTACTCACCCTATTTCTTCTTTTGTTTCTTATAACCATCTTTCCCCTCCATCATGTTCCTTCATAGCCTCCTTAGATTCTATCACTGTTCCCACTAATCTCCACCAAGCCCTGGCCCACCCTAGTTGGTGTGCTACTATGAAAGAGGAAATGATGGCCCTTGATAAGGCTGGTACCTGGACTCTCGTTGATTTGCCTCTTGGAAAGAAGGCTATCAGATGCAAGTGGGTATTCACGGTAAAAACAAAAGATGATGGCACCTTGGAACTGTTAGTTCTCTACAGGTTTTGATGATAACTGACATTTGTAAACACAAGATATGGTTTTGTCTTTGGTAAGTTGAAAAACTTACTGTCAAGACAAAACTCGAGTATTGGTCTCAATACTCGAGTATTGACTTGACAGAGAGTTGCTCAAATCAATTACACAAAGCAATACTCAAGTATTGGACACAAGACTCGAGTATTGGACTTACAGAGAGCACTCCAAGTTTTTCACCCTGAGCCAAACTCGAGTATTGATATGAATACTCGAGTATGGATCACACAGAGACAATTTCAACATTAAATTAAGCTCTCAATACTCAAGTATTCAATTGCATACTCGAGTATTGGTCATACAGAGAGTCATCAAGTTTCTCATCTTATGAAAACTCGAGTATCGGTTTTGCATACTCGAGTATTGGATTTCCACAAAGTTTTCATACTTAGCACTTGTTTATGAATACTCAAGTATCCATTTGAAAACTCAAGTATTGACTTGACATCAATTTATCAAAGTTTTCAAACTCCGTGAATACTCGAGTATTGGTTTGCACACTCGAGTATTGAACTAACAGAAAGATTACAAGATTTATGCATATGTTGAATACTCAAGTATTCATTTCAATACTCAAGTATTGACTTGGGAAAGACTTCACAATGTTTTTCAAGATGAATGCATACTCGAGTATTCAGTTGGAAACTCGAGTATTGGGCATACAGAGCTTTGCTCTTTGTCAATAATTTGAATACTCAAGTATTGAGATTAATACTCAAGTATTGAGGTTTTTGAACTTAAACTTATTTTCATATCAAAAGTTCAAAACTCGAGTATTGATTTGGATACTCGAGTATTGACCTTATTTCAATGTTAAGGTCCAAAGTCAAATCTCGATGATTCCTCTCTGGAAGAAGAATACTCAAGTATTGACTTAAGTGCACAGTGACAAACTCGAGTATTGATACACATACTCGAGTATTGAACGCTCAATTTGAAAATCAAATCTGACGAATTTGTGAAACCTTCTTGTTTGATCTTAATACTTCTTTTGATTAATCTCTAATGTTCCTAAACATGTTTACGACTTTATTGCTGAGTTTCGATGATTAGAGAAGGTACATCGAAGGTTTAAAGCAAAAGCAAAGGTGTTGTCAGAACATTAAATGCAAGCCCAGAAACTTGCATACTTTTGGATAATCCTTCTGCACACGGTTGCAAAGCATTAAAGAATGATTTCTACAACAAGCAACTGCCTCTCCAACGGACTAATTTGAAGAGAGTCAACTCTGATATTCTACCTAGCTGGATTAAGTGCAGATTAGAGAGAAAGAAGACCTTACCTTGCCCAACTTTGGTTAATCAAGGCAATGGTAATAATGAAGATTACAACAGTCAATTAATGCTCTCTTAGTATAAATAGAGATGCATTCAAGTCTTCTCAACAACTACAACAACTGAAAACAAAATACATTCAAGTCTAGCATTTATTCTTTCAGTTTTCAACTATATTGTATCTTTTGATACTTTGTACTTCAGTGATTATTCTTATCTACTCTTAGAGAGAGTTTCTACTTGAAAAACATTTATTGTAAAGAATCACAAGTCGGGGGACTTGGTGATTTGGGAGTTCATTGATTACAATTTGTAAGGGGGAGTGAGTTCGGAGAGAGAACTACTCTTTGAGTACGAGTGTGTAATCTTTGTGATAGTGGAAAATCCCGCAGAGTCCGGGGACTGGATGTAGGTCAAGTTGTTAGGACCGAACCAAGATAAATCTCGTGTCCACTGCTCTTCCCTTTACTCGTCCATCTCTCGTTTTTGGCTTTGTCTAAAAACAAAAGCGATTACAAAAGTTTTTAAAATACCCAATTCACCCCCTCTTGGGTATATAGCTCCACTTTCAGGAACGTTTGAAAGCTCGACTAGTTGCCAAGGGTTATGCTCAAACCTATGGTGTTGACTATTCGGAAACCTTCTCACCTATGGCAAAACTGTCCTCTGTTCGTCTTTTTATTTCTCTGGCAGCTACTTATGGTTGGGACCTTCATCAGTTGGATGTTAAAAATGCTTTCTTAAATGGTGACCTTCTTGAGGAAGTTTACATGGAGCAACCACCTGGTTTTGTTGCTCAGGGGGAGTGTGGGAAGGTATGTCATTTACAAAAGTCATTATATGGTTTGAAGTAGAGTCCTCGTGCTTGGTTTGACAGGTTTAGCACGGTGGTTAAGAAGTTTGGTCTGAATCAAAGCAAGTGTGATCATTCAGTGTTTTATCAGGGAATGAATGCTGGCATGATTCTCCTCGTGGTGTATGTTGATGACATTGTTATTACAGGGAGCAATACTTCAGGAATCTCATCACTAAAGACCTTCCTTAATTCTCACTTCCAAACAAAGCATTTGGGCCCATTAAAATACTTTCTTGGGATCGAGGTTATGAGAAGCAAGAAAGGGATTTTCTTGACACAAAGGAAATACGTTCTTGATCTTCTCAAAGAAGCTGGCAAACTCGGGGCAGCACCAAGCAGTTTTCCCATGATTCCAAATCCTTTCCTAGACATCGATGAGAGCATACCATTTGATGAACTACCTGAGGATCTAAAGAAAAAGGTTGACCCGGAAAAGATCAAGCCGTTTGCCTACCCTGAGAGATACCGCAGATTAATTGGAAAATTGAATTATCTCATGGTGACTCGTCCCGATGTGACCTTCCTGGTTAGTGTACTTAGACAATTCATGACAGCACCAACAATTGCTTAGTGGGAAGCGTTGGAACATGTCTTACACTACTTGAAGGGTTCACCTGGTTGCGGCATGCTCTATATGAATCATGGTCATACCAAGATTGATGTTTTTGTGATGCAGATTATGCGGGGTCGAAAGCTACCAGGAGATCCACCACAGGATACTGTGTGCTTGTGGGTGGAAATTTAGTGTCCTAGAGGAGCAAGAAGCAAGATGTTGTTTCAAGATCCAGTACCGAAGCTGAGTATAGGGCTATGGCTCGATCGGTACAGGAAATTATGTGGATTCACCAGTTAATGAAGGAGATTGGCCTCACCACATCATTACCTGTAAAACTGTGGTGTGATAACAAAGCTGCTTTACACATAGCCTCCAACTCTATGTTTCATGAATGCACAAAGCACATTGAAATCGATTGTCACTTTGTGCGTGATAAAATCAAGGAGAACTTCATTTCTACCGGACATGTGAGCTCTAGCGACCAATTGGGTGATCTGTTGACTAAAGCCCTAAATGGAACTTGAGTTAATTATCTTTGTAACAAATTGGGCATGATTAACATCTATGCTCCAACTTGAGGGGGAATGTTAGGAAATAATCAAAGTAAATATATTGTAATTTATGAGTATCGCTACTGATTAGGGATTATAGGGATTACAGTGTTAATTAGGTAATCAATACTCTTAATGAGTCATTACCCCCTTGTTCCCCCATATGTGTATATATATACCCATTCTTGTATATGACAAAATATGAATTCAAGAATATACTTTTCCTATTCTTCTCTCTCTCTCTGGCGTCTTCAAATTAAAACCAAGAGCAACATGGATTTAGGACATAAAGAGATCAGTCATATAGTAGGAATTAACCAGGACATCATCTACCTAAAATCAGTTGATGGGTCTTTTCCTTGCCACCCAATTTCCTTCCACTTTGTTCAGATTTCGATCACGGAGTTCTTCCTCGGAAAGGCAGCATTCCATAAAGCCCTTAAAGCATCCTAAAATACAAAGAACTATGTGAATTACAACCATAAATCAAAGAAAAAAAAAATGTGTGTTTGTGTATATAGTCTAAGCAAGAATGAAATCCTCAATGAGATTAATGTTTGCCAAAAATATTAAGAGAAAAGATACATGGTACTCAGGTATCAAGCCATCATAGGGAATTTATATATGGTTCTCGTAGCCTCTGCAGCACTCCTACCGAGAGTCCAAGATTCAAAATCATGAATATAGGTTGTAGCATATTTATAACTAAAAATATTTTATAAAATGAAACAAGAGGAAGTGAACACATTATGAAAATCCAAACAAGAATACAGCAACAAAGCAAACATTTGAATGAATTAAATTATTAAAGAAATTGTTAGGTTAAACCTAGGTTTCATGATACTTGTTACAATAGATAAATGCAAATATTCATGACGACGAGAACGAACTCAGAGAAGCAGGTGGAGAGAACGAACTCAGACACTCACTTGAATGAAGGACCGAATCTGCAAAATGCTAATCACAGCTAGAGAGAACAAACTTAGGGACGACGAGAACGAACGAGACTATGGGAGAGAAGACGGCGAATATCGATTAGAATGGAGGAGGAGGCAGCGAGGGATAGAGTGTGTGGAGAAGCGGCTGAAGGGGACAAAAACTGAAGTGCGAGGGACAGAACGTGTGGAGAGAATCGGCTGAAGGGGTGAGCTGGGGTTCTAGATCGATAGAGTGTGTGAGCCTGATGAATAATACGGGTATATTAGGGCATTTTGGCGTCCTGAAACATGTGTAAGGATGACAAAAAATTCTATTAAGGCATCCTTAAGGATATTCAGGACACCAAAAAGGTAATTAAAAAAAAAAGTAGATAGTGCCAAAAAAGTTACATTTTAGGCGTCCTGAAACTTCTTTAGGATGCCACAAAATTATATTTAGGCGTCCTTAATCATATTTACCTTATTGACTTCAAAATACTATAAAGATACGTATGTAATTGAGCCTTTTTCTATTAGAACATTTCATCAAACAGCTTGTGTGCACTCAAGTTTAACACATAAAGCAACACCACAATTCATAGTCTATCAACAATACACTTCCAAGCATGAATACGCGTACACACACATACCTATTACAATTCCCAAGATTCCATCTTTATAGAGAATCAATTTAAAATTTAAGAAAAGCATAACTTAAACTCATCTTCTTCCTCTTACAGCAACAAAAGCCATTAAAGTGAATTTACCTACCTTTAGTGAGCTACTTAAACTTGATTTTCAACTTGTTTGAGTTCAATATTCTCTATTCTTACTCACAGTTACTGAAATAGAGGAATAGGAATAAAGTTTAACACAAACTACACATCAACGCAAGGGGGAAAAAAGAACAGAGAGGAAGGAATTTGCTCAAAAACCATAAAATTGAACCAATAGCAAGGAAAGCAAATTTCATGATTACTACACATACAATTGATGCCGCAGAAAAGGAAAGAGAAGAGCCAAAGCTCTGCACCCAGAACAACACACGGCGATTCCTTAAAAATAGAGGAGTAAGAAGTTCGGTTGAGGAAAGTGATAAATGAACCAGTAAAGAGGATGATGCTTTTCTCACACACACCCCAACAATGTTGAATGGAGAAGAAGGTTGGGAATGTTCAAGAGAAGCCCAGAATTTTTTTCACTAGTGCAAAAAAAGGCTTTAAGACCGCCTCATTTAGACCGGAGATTCGGCGCGCCGGTCTTAAAGGAATGACCGGTGGCAGTTCTGTAAATATAAAGAACTCTTTGGACCAGATCATATTTTCATCGGTCTTAAATATATTATTCAGACCGGACATAAAAACAACCGGTCTTAACAATGTTATGAAAAAAAAATTCAAAATTCAATTACTTTATAGAGAAATCTCATACAGCCGGATTTATATTTTCTGTGGTAAAACATAATAAGGAAAAATTTAAATATAAAAGTCTCAAGGTTTTAAGACCGCACATATATAATAGGCGGTCTTACAAGTTAAACTTTTAAGACCGGAGATATAATAAGGCCGGTCACAAAAATTTAATTAATTTTAAGACCGGACGTTTATAAGGACAGGTCTTAAAGGTTAACTTTTAAGACCGTCTTATAATTTGTCCGTTCGTAAAGTTAAATATTTTAATCCGGACTTAAATTGTGGCGGCCAGTACCTCGATATTGAAGAAAATTAAACAATTAATTAATTTCTTTTAAGACCGGCCTTAAATATGAATGGTCTTGATTTTAATATTAAGACCGGCCTTTACATTGTGTTCAGTCTTCAAAATGAGGCGCCAACATAACATTTCTTCGCGTGAAATCTTTTGTTACTCTCACTGAAGAACCTCTGTTCCCGTTGCGAAACCCTTCCTGTTGTATTACCTCTCTTCCTCGCCCACGTACGATAGCCTCTGTTAGTCTCTCTTTTGTTCAGGCAATCCTCTCTTCTTGTCTCAAAAATGAGCGGTGAAAACGATTCCATTTGTGTTCCGGGAACGCCAGTTACTGGTGTGAGTCAGAATGAACCCTCTTCATCTGACAATGTGCCTCGTAACCGCCCTGCACGCCGTGGGAGAAGAGGCACAAGAATGATGGATATAACCCTAAGTCGGACTTCTGGGTCAAGGTTGGAGATTTAGTTTGATGAAAAGTTGCAACCTTTCGGTCCTAATAAATCAAATATACTAGTTTTGTCAGCTATCTTACACGCAGCAAGGTTAGCATCTTGACTGATGAGTGGAAAAATGTGGACTTCGACAATGTAAAGCAACCTATTTGGGACACTATCCAGCTTACATACACTGTCCCTGACTCTGAGAAGTTGAAAGACAAGACATTGTCTTATTGTGCTCATTGGTGGAGGAAGTTTAAGACCTTTCTCGCTAAGAAGTATATTTTTGCCGAGGTTCAGCCTGACCAAAAGCCTTGGGACAATTACACATTTATTGATGAACAAACTTGGCAACAATTTGTTCAAAAGGACCACGCCTGAAGCTCGTGAGTTTATATTTAGTTTTTTTGCCCTTTTGTTTGCTTATTAACTGTGTTGATATGTGAATGTTATTGTGTTCATCTAATCTGTTAGTTAAATTGTTTGGTGTGTGAATAGAAGTATACATTTCCTGCCTTTGTCTATGCAAGTCTGATATGTAAACCCTGAAAAGGTAAAATACTAAGGTAATTAGGGAAATAAAAATGGCATAAGAGTCAAGCCATTATTATTATAGTCTTAGTTCTATTATAGTAGGTAGTGGTTAGACATTGCTGTTAGTTCTGTTACTATCTAATGAGGACTACTGATCCCACTGGATGCCTTAAAAAGGATCAAGTTTGTATTATTCTGTAAGCATAATTCTCTTTTGTTTCTTAACCTATCTATCTAGCAAAGTACAAAACCTAGCTCCAATTTCTTCTACAATTCTACATCTTCCTTACATAAAATGTTGAAACTTGATGAAGTGAATATGACTAGTGTTTGAGGTTCATATCAAGCGAAGTTCTCTAATTTCGTTAGTGAGATGGTCGGAATTCATAATTAATAGTTGTTTTCAATTCTGATTCATAGGAAAGAAGGGAACGAGCACAGGAGATAGGGAGAATGAATGATTGCCCGCATAGGGCTTCTCGTGGCGGATATGAAAAGGTTGAAAAAGAATTGATGGCGGCCAAGCGGAAGAGATTGGAAGATGAAGCAGAATCCAATCCTTCGGCGGTACATGATCCGCCATCTCCAATACGTCGCGAGGAGTTGTGGATGCACATTCAGAAAAAGCCAAGCGGCGCCTACACGAGTAAACAAACTCGTGTAGTTGCTGAAAGAATTGTAAGTATCGTTATTGTTATTTTTAGTAACTAAACATGTTTCATTACTAAGCTTCTTATTATCTGTATCTTATAGGAAGATCTTAAAAAGAAAGAAGCGAGGATCTTTTGTGTCGGACGGGAGGAGTGATGTTCGACGATTTGCAACCAAAAACCGGATCATGGTGGGCGTGTAAGGGGGATTGGAGGACGGGTATGCCTGAAGGAATACTTTGGTAAATCCAAACGCCATATACAAAGTATGGTTACCCGGGAGGAGATGGAACAGACGGTGGCCAAACTAAGTGAGGATGCAGCGGCTAAAGAAGCAACCCATCAATCCGAGATGAGCCAGATAAGGGAGGAATTGAATCAGATGAGCCAGATGAGGGAGGAATTGAATCAGATGAGGCTGCTTTTGAGCAATCGTCCAGAGACCAGTGTTCCCTTCACACATTCACCTGCACCTGTGCAGCAGAGCACTAGAAGGAGCTGCATTATTGGACAGTCAGAGCAACCTTTTGACCTATATGTGGAGGATTGTGATAGTCCTGCACGATTAGTTGCAAAAGGGACTGTCCACAACTTATTGGGATCAACTGTACACCACCAACAATTGGCTAATGATGAAGTCAGAGTGTCAGTTGAAAAGGTGATCATTGATGCACCTCTCCCTCTCCCAACTGATCAGCTGAACCTTGTGAGTGATGTCAAGGGAACCTTCATCTCTTGGCCAGTGAAGCTTGTACATGTCTCTACTCCTCCTCAAGTTCCACCCCCTCCTCCTCAAGTTCCACCCCCTCGTCAAGCTCTATCCCCTCCTCAAGCTCTTCCCCTATTACTAAGTTGACTGCCACGGAAAAAATATCCGATCTAGTGAAGAGTGGATATTTTAAAGATAAATCATGGCCTATCAATGAAGTAGTAAGTGTCCCTCATCCTCTACCTATTCAAGTTGACACCGTTGATGTTGAGTCCCTGCTGCTTCCTGGAAGTGAGCTTACTGATGCAATTGTTCAAATTTTTATGAAGTAAGTATCTTCTTCTATGAGTACATAATTTAAATGCATCGTTTAGACACACATACATATATATTAATTCCTTGATCGATGTCATTATTGTAGGTTCTTGCATCGAGAATTGGTTTAAAAGGGCAGGAGAAACGATTTTGGATTCTTGTGCCCTGTCTATGCAAGTGCAACATCCATGGAGGAGAGACAGGAGTACATATCAAAGAGGTTGTGTGAAGTGAAAAGAAAGGTGTACATGTTTCCATTCTTCCACAGGTACATATCACAATGTCTGCAATTCACTTAATTCTGCTACATATATCACTGAGTACTTTACTGCTGTGAATTTTCAGCCGCCACTGGCAGTTGGTCCTCATGTGCATGGAGGAGCATAAAGTTATCTTCTTATGCTCCACTCATAGCGATCCAGTGCCTACGTTGACGCAGACCATCAACGAGTAAGCATGTCATTTTGATTCTCTTGTCTGAAATCTCTGCTGTGAATTTTCAGTGAACATTATTGATAAATTTGTGATTTTGATGATAGTGCCATGAAGACCTTCCAAATCGAGGTAAAGAAAAGGCGTGGGTATCAGGCCAAAGAGCCTAAATGGCTCACACCAGAGGTTGGTACAATATTTGTACACTGGCACACTGCCTTGTGAACTTGGTCAGTAAGCTATATATGCTCTCTTATATATTTCTTGTTCTTTTTAGACCCGTCGGCAACCACCGGCGTCCAACTTATGTGGCCCGTACGTCATGAAACACATGTATAATATTATCAAGAAAGGAAGGACTAAATTAACTGAAAAGGTAAATGTATTTGATGTTACATATTAAGCACGCATGTTAATTCAGTTTCTGGGCTTAATGTTACATATGAAATTTGCACGCAAGTTAATTTAGTTTTTATCTTTGATGTTACAGATGTTTGACTGCCCTGATCCCTTTTCTGATGATGAAGTACAGCACATACGCAATGTATTTTGTGAATATCTGTATGACCTGATCTTAAAGTCAGGACAATAATTAATGTCCTAAATTCATTTGTAAATATATCCTATAGCAACAATAATATTTTGTAAATTTGTTTATTTTTTCGAACAATATTCATTTGTAAATACATAGGCAATGCAAAATCCAATAAATAAATTTGTTTAATTTTTCGAACAATTTTCTTGTGCCCATTTTAGGTTTCTGAATGTATTGGATGGTGGATAAAGCTATTTAGTGTTTGAAAGTTGAGAAAAAACTCGACTTTTAGGACCGTATATTAATTAAAAGTTCGGTCTTAAAAGTCCTAATAAACATCCGGTCCTAAAAGTCTTCAAAAATATGAGACTTTTAGGATCGTATAGATAGACTTTTAGGACCATATATTGTAAACATGCGGTCCTAAAAGTCTTCGGTTTAAAAAATAAGTTAGGATAAATAGACTTTTAGGAAGGACCGTATATTGTAAACATGCGGTCCTAAAAGTCTTCAGTTTAAAAAATAAGTTAGGATAAATAGACTTTTAGGACCGTATATTGTAAACATGCGGTCCTAAAAGTCTTATGATACCGTATATTATTTTGTTGTCTGCTCCTAAAAGTCCTCTTATTTTTTAAAAAAGTATGGCTTAACTTTTAGGACCATGTAATTGTTAAATGTCCGGTCTTAATAGTCTTCCTTTAAATAGAAATGTTCACTCGCTTTTCAGACAAATCATTAGGGTTCAAGAAAACCGAGGTTCTGGCATTCTGCTCAAGCTAGGTCCTTCATTATAGTCGATCTTACCTCTCCTGATTTTTAGCAGCATTATCGGTTTCCCTTTTCTTTGTCTCTTTTCTTTTTGTTGGAAAAAGAAGGAAGATATTGAAAAGGACACCTTGTTTCAAATCAGGGTGAGGTAAAACCGACGACAACGACGGTCCAACCTTGAGAAGAATTATCACTGTGTTTGTTTTTATTCGAATAAGGTAAAAGATGTTCTTTGTTTTGTATGGTCAATCTTAATTGTATTCTGCGTATTTTTTAATGTTGATCACACACGAGGACAATGTTTTGTTTATTTCCTTTTTGTCAAAAAATGAAAGAAGATAATGAAAACGAAAGGCGATCAAAATGGAAAGCAAAAATATTTATTTTTATTTTTTTGCTGCCCCGTGGGGGGCAGCAGAGCAAGACAAAAAAAACATAAAAACAATAGGATATAGGTGATCATACACCGGCAGACGAACGTACCGACATCACCAAACGAAGGTACGGATGCGTACTGTAACACTGACTCTGATGCTTATTGTATGCTTATATGTGATGAATGATTTCATAGACTAAGACTCGGTCTTAGATCACTGTTTATACATTCAACTTTACACGGATTATAGTCTTGATAACGCCGTAGGATTGTTTTCCTAGCGCTGAGGACACGAGTGTACATCGTGGCAATGGTTAGTGCAAACGTGGGTGACTTTACATGTGCTGTGTGCTATGTCTTGTTGATATGTTAATCTTGCATCTGCTGTGTGCTTATGCATTGATTACTGTTGTAATGTCATGAATATCTATCATACATATACTGTATTACTTAAGCATGAGGTTAACCGTTACCTGAGGTCCGATGTGCATTGGACCTCAGCTCTTACTGTAGCATCAGGGTCTGGAGGACCAAAGGTCGTTGACAAGGGTAAGCAGCCCGCTTGAGGACCCGGCCGAAGTTTCTTTCTGTTTTTTTATTGTAAAATATTTTGGAATTATTGGGATGAATGTACCATTACTATAACAAACCATGGATGATATTTTGTGATTTACTCATCAGTACTCGCTCTTTTGAATTGCTCCGATGCGCCACTCTGATCAAATTATTTTGAAAACGCTTTACAAAAATGGGGTGTTATATTTTTGGTATCAGAGCAATTCATTCTGGCACGAATTCAACGAAGTTATTTCAAACAGTCAGTGTCTAGAAAGGATTTTGTGGTTGTCAATCGAGTCATTAACCTCGCGAGGCTTCCACAAATACACCTACCGGCCAAATTGTTTGAGTAACGGAGGTTCGGAGTTTTTCAACTAATAGCATTTTACCTGGCAAGAACCTGGCTCAGTTATAGTAAACCATTGGTGCCGAAGTCAGGGCTAGTCTATGTGGGTCGTCATTCAGTCGCCGTCAAGTCGGTGAGACCCCATGATAGACACCTACCTGGCCAATCGGTTTGATTAACTAAGTTGGGCTCTAAGCCATTATCTTAAAACTTATTTTGAAATGAGTACTGATATAACTCTGGTGTATTGTTGTAGTAATGGACAGGGATCCAAACCCGTATATGAATTATCATGGGAAGATGAGGCATACAGCCCGTAAAACCGTAGTTCCGGAGTTGGTGGGACAAAGACTGAACCCCGACCCTGTATACCCTCCGCCTGAACCCGAATACCAGCCCTCACAAGAATATGACCTCGAACCCAGCTACTATCCCTCACCAGAATATGACCCCAGCTACTATCCAGATTATGACCCTGACCCCGAATATCACCCTGGGCCAGACTACCCCGAGGAACCCAACTATGACCCAGAACCAATTCATGTTGTACCCCTAAATGTAGTATATCCTGAACCCGTAGGACCCGGTGAACCAACCCAGTCTTCAGTGGGAGACAATTTCGACTACCCTCAAATTCAAAGTCCTGAAAGCAATGAAGAACACGAGTCCCCATGCCTATGCCTACACTATACCTTAGATGATAACACCATGTTGATCCAAGCCCTGAGAGTAGACTTTATGCAAGCAGGAATAGAAACCGCGACCATCCAGGAAAAATACCTTCGTTACCTAGACTTAGTCAAAGAATTCCATGAGATGTACTCACAGGTTCATTTCCCCTACCCTCCCGGGGATTGGATTAGATCCACTCTCTACTACTTTCCCCGCACCAGCTACTGGATAATGAAAACAAACGAACTTTTAGACGAAGGACCCATCCAAAATGTTTATACCTACCTGTTCCGTCTCAAAAGCTTTGTGTACCTGAATATGTAGTAGAAGGACGGAAGGAAGACCAGTGCCAGAAAGCTGTGGAAGGAAGAAGTAGGAGTTATGTTATGGTAGTATAGGTTATGGTGTGTAAAAAGCATTTCCCTAAAAACCCTGAAAGGTTGAAAGAATACCTAAAGTACTAATGGGTCTGTAATGTAAGCTAGTTTGATAAATGTGTTAGTAAGTACTTATGACTATGACTTATTAATGATATGATGAATATGAATGTGTTTATGTTTTCTCTGACTACTTCTCTCTAAGCATTTATACCTATTGTTTCTAAATAAATAAGGAAGTTAAGAAATGGCAAATATACGTGGAGCCGGAGTCCCCCGCGGTAGAGGTAGAGGCCGTGGAAGAGGTAGAGGAAGAGGTCGACAACCTCGAGAAATACCAATCCCAGTAGCGGATCAACCAGAGCAGAACGAGTTGCAAGAGATGAGGAGAATGCTGGAAGAACAAAGGACCCTGAATGATGCACTTCTTGAAGAGAGACAAGAAAGACAAATTGAACGACAACAAGCAGAAGTGAACCAGCAGGAAGATACTGAGCAGGAAAACTCTGAAGAAGAAGACGAACGAGACGAGGAGAACTCAGAGGAAGCTGAAGGGTCAGACAGATCTGTATCACATCCTCCACCTAATAGAGAGATGGCGGTACTGCCCCAGCCCAATAGAGTGGCTGAGACTACGCAGTACTGGGTCGCTCAATTCTGTAAACTAAAGCCACCAGCTTTTTGTGGCAAACCCGATTCAGCTGAGGATTGGCTAATGAGATTAGACAAAATCTTTGAAGTCATGGAGTGTCCCGAAAATCGAAAGGCTCAGCTTGCAATCTACAAACTTGAAGGAGATGCGGATAGATGGTGGAGAAACATTGCTATGACCTTACGAGCACGGTACTGTCCCATCACTTGGGAGAAATTCCTAGAGAAGTTCAACAAATAATACTTTCCTCCCTCGGTGCAAGTGATCAAGGAGTCGGAATTCCTTCACATCCGACAAGGTCACGAGGAGTCATTCGATGACTACTATGCCCGATTTACCAACCTGTCACGGTATTCATCATACATAAAGCATGATGATGGTGGAAGCCGTATGGCAAACATATTGATATATGGGCTTAAGCACGAGATAAGGAAAAGGCTTGTTTCGCAGCAGTTTAAAGAGCTAATCCAAGCGGTAAAGTCATGCCAGCTCATCGAATGAAACCTGAAGGAACTATGCACCCCCAGGAACTTTAACAGCAGCAGTGTGAGTCGTGGCTGTTTTAGCCATGGAAATTCCTCACTGAAGAGGAAGGCCCCTTGGAACAACTCCCGAGGTGGCGGTAAGAAACCATTCCAGTCTGGATCGCGGAGCTATGCTAGAGTACCAGATTCCCGACCATGTATGAGATGCGGAAAGTACCATCCAGGTACTAACTGTGAAGGGAGGCAAGTCTGCTTCAAATGTCAGAAGCCAGGGCACATTAGCGTGAACTGTCCTCAAAGGGTTCCAGAGATAAGGCCACAGAACCCAGGTCGGGTTTTTGCATTGACGAATGAGGAAGCCAGAAAGTCTCCAGAGATGATCCAAGGTACTATCTCTCTTAATGAAATCTACTTCAGGCATTATATGATTCGGGTGCTAGTCATTCGTTCATTTCCTATGATTGTGCAAATCGCTTAGGTATGCATGCCTATAGATTACCTTATGACTTGATAGTAGCTACACCCTTGGTGTGAAATCTTTAGCTTCTAATGCATGTCTTAATTGTAATGCGAGTGTAAATGGGCGAGAGTCCAATATAGACCTTATCCAATTACCACTTCGTGACATCGACGTCATTCTTGGTCTTGATTGGTTAACGGCAAACAATGCAATGATCGACTGTGGTAATAAGAAGATATTATTCTCACACTCCCAGAGCAGAGATGAGATTGATGTGAGCCTAAATTTTCTCTCTGTTACGGAAGCTGAAAGATGCATGAAACACGGATGCCAAGCGTATATGGTTTTCTTCTCAATCAAGGCGAAACTGAACCTTCACTCGAAGACATCCCAGTTGCGAACGAATACCTTGACGTATTTCTAGAGGATCTCACGAAGTTGCCGCCAGAAAGGGAAGCCGAATTCACCATTGAATTGATGCCTGGAACGAGATCAATATCCAAAACGCCATATCGAATGGCACCGAACGAGATGCAGGAATTGAAGAAGCAACTTGAAGAACTGCTAGAGAACGGGTTTATCCGACCCAGTGTGTCACCATGGGGAGCCCCTGTGTTGTTCGTGAAGAAGAAAGACAGGAGCTTACGACTTTGTATCGACTACGGAGTTGAATAAGGTGACCGTCAAGAACAAATATCCACTTCCCAGATCGATGATCTACTCGACCAACTATCTGGTTCTTGTGTCTTCTCAAAAATTGATTTACGCTCGGGATATCATCAGATGTGAGTAAAGGCTAGTGATGTTTCGAAGACGGCTTTTAGAACCAGATATGGGCATTACGAATTTTTGGTGATGCCTTTTGGTCTGACAAATGCACTTGCCGTGTTCATGGATTACATGAACAGAATATTCCGTCAACACCTAGACAAATTTGTGGTGGTGTTTGTTGATGACATTCTTATCTACTCAAAGAGTAGGGAAGAGCACGAAGAACATCTGCGTATAGTACTGAGTGTACTAAGGGAAAAGCGACTCTTTGCTAAGTTAAGCAAATGTGAGTTTTGGCTACCGAAGTGAGATTTCGGGCCATGTCATATCACGCGACGGAGTTGCCGTTGATCCCAAAGAAAGTGGAAGCGCTTCCGGACTGGAAAAGGCCAGAGACGGTGACAGAGATACGTAGTTTTCTGGGTCTGGCGGGCTATTACCGCAGATTCATACAGAATTTCTCGTGTCTTGCCTTACCATTGACAAAGCTCATGAGGAAAAATCAATCGTTTGTATGTGATGAAGACTGTGAGAAGAGCTTCTTGGAACTGAGGGAAAGGTTGACCACAGCACTAGTGTTGATAATCCCAGATCCGAGTGAGACTTATATGGTCTATAGTGATGCCAGTGGGCATGGATTGGGATGTGTCCTGATGCAACAGGGCAGAGTGGTGGCTTACGCCTCTCGTCAATTGAAGCCTCACGAGTCGAACTATCCTACGCATGATTTAGAGCTTGCGGCTATCGTGTTTGCTTTGAAAATATGGAGGCATTACTTATACGGTGTGACCGTAGAACTATACTGCGACCACAAGAGTTTGAAATATTTGTTTGATTAGAAAGAACTCAACATGAGGCAACGTCACTGGATGGAGTTGTTAAAAGATTACGACCTAGAGATCAAGTACCATTCGGGTAAAGCGAACGTTGTTGCAGATGCCCTCAGCAGAAAATCAGTGCACGTGGCATACATGATGATTCAGGAACGGAGGCTGCTTGAAGATTTCAGAGACCTGAACTTGTCAAATCAAGTTTGCACGAATTACAATGTGCCCGGTGAAGCCTACCTTGCGAGTCTTCTTGTTAGTCAAGGAGAATACGACTTGAGAGATGAAGTCGAGGAAGCTCAAAGGCATGATGAGTGGGCCATTGCAGCACGAGAGATGATCTCACGGGGCGAGACTCAAGACCACGACCTATCGCCTAGTGGTTTGGTCAGGTACAAGAAGCGGATCTACGTACCGAAGGATGATGTACTACGACGGAAGATACTGGATGAGGCTCATAAGAGTAAATACACTCTACATCCAGGCATGGTCAAGATGTACCAGAACTTGAAATCTGAGTTTTGGTGGCCCAGGTTGAAGAAAGATGTAACCCAATACGTGGCCAGATGCTTGACTTGCCAAAAAGTAAAGATCGAACATCAACGACCCCCTGGTCTTCTTCAAGGGTTAGAAATTCCAGAATGGAAGTGGGAGAACATAACTATGGATCTGGTGGTGGGATTGCCCAAGATTTGGAACCAAGATGCGATCTGGGTAATTGTTGACCGACTAACTAAGTCATCACATTTTCTTCCCATCAGCGTCAACTATTCCCCAGAACAGTTGGCAAAAATCTATATCAAGGAGATCGTGAGACTCCATGGTGTAGCCAAGAGCATTGTCTCTGACCGAGATCTGCGATTCACATCCTGATTTTGGCAAGCATTGCATAGAGAGTTGGGCACATTGCTGAGACACAGTACGGCTTATCACCCTCAGACCGATGGCCAGTCAGAAAGAACGATACAAACGCTTGAAGATATGCTGAGAGCGTGTGTATTGAACTTTAAAGGGAGTTGGGACCAACATCTCCCATTAGTAGAATTTGCATACAACAACAGCTATCATGCAAGCATACAAATGGCTCCATTTGAAGCATTGTACGGGTGAAAGTTGAAGGTGGAGCTAAATCACCAAGAGGGGGGTGAATTGGGGATTTTGAAACTTTTTCAATTTGTTCTGTTTTTGTACAACAGAAACAGGGGTGAATAGATGATGCAGAGAAGAATAGCTAGACACAAAGATTTATACTGGTTCAGTCTAACTCCTTGACCTACGTCCAGTTCCTAGACACTCTGGGATTTCCACTATGTCAATTGATTATACACTCTGTACTCAAGAGAAATTCTCTCTCTAGAACTTACTCCCCCTTATAAGCTGTAATCAATGAACCCAATCACCAAGTCCCCTTGACTTGTGATTCTTTACAATAAATGATTTGCAGATAAAAACTCTCTCTAAGAGTGGGTGATGATAAACACTGAAGTTTATAATGTCAAAAGATAGAATATAAGTGAAAACAGAAAGGAAGTTTAATGCTTGTGCGTTTTCGATGTTCGTTGTTTAAGAGACTTGAATGCAACTCCTATTTATACTCGTGAGATCATTAAATGACCGTTGCTATCCCAATAAATCCGTTGAGAAGTTCAGCCAAGATTAGCAGATGGTTTAGGCATCTTCTCTCTAATCTTCACTTAACCCACCGGCTAGATGATCGAGTTGACTCTCTACAAATTTGTCCGTTGGAATAGCAGTTGCTTGTTGAAGAAATTATTCTTTAATGCTTTGCAACCGTGTTTAGGTGGATTAAGCAAAAGTATGCAAGTTTCGGGTTCAACATTTAATGTTCCGACATCACCTTTTGCTTTTGCTTTTAACCTTCAATAATCATTCTTTAAGCAATCAAACTCACTAAAACAGATGGTTAAACATAGCAGGAATGGTAGAGAATAATCCTGGAAGATATTATGATCAAAGATTAAGGATTTACAAATTCGCGATTTGATTTTCAAACTTAGCGTTCAATACTCGAGTATGTTCATCAATACTCGAGTGTGTCATCTTGTGCACTTAAGTCAATACTTGAGTATTCATTCGATACTTGAGTATTGTCCTTCCAGAGAGGAATCATCGAGTTTTGACTTTGGACCTTATCATTGAAATAAGGTCAATACTCGAGTGTCCAAATCAATGCTCGATTTTTGAACTTTTGATATGAAAATAAGTTTAAGTTCAAAACCTCAATACTTGAGTATTGACTTCAATACTTAAGTGTTCAAATCATTGATAAAGAGCAAAGCTCTCTGTATGCCCAATACTCGAGTTTCCAACTCAATACTCGAGTATTCATTCATTTTGAAAAACTTTGTGAAGTCTTTCCCAAGTCAATACTTGAGTATTGAAATGAATACTTGAGTGTTCAAATTGTTGTCAAAGATGAAAGCTCTCTCGTAAGTCCAATACTCGAGTTTCCAACTCAATACTCGAGTGTGCATTTGTTTTAGAAAAACTTTGTGAAATCTTTGCCAAGTCAACACTTGAGTATTGAAGTGAATACTTGAGTATTCAATATATGTATAAAACTTGTAGTCTTTCCGTCAAATCCAATACTGAGTGTGGATACCAATACTCGAGTATTCTAGGTGCTTGAAAACTTTGATAAATTGATGACAATACAATACTTGAGTTTTCAAAAGAATACTTGAGTATTCGTAAACACATGTTAAATATGAAAGCTTTGTGAAAGTCCAATACTCGAGTATGCAAAACCAAAACTCGAGTGTCCATAAGATGAACAACTTGATATCTCTCTGTATGGCCAATACTTGAGTATTGAAAGCTAAAGTCATCATTGAAATTGTCTCTGTATGTTCAATACTTGAGTATGCATATCAATACTCGAGTTTTGCTCAGGGTTGAAAAACTTGGAGTGCTCTCTATAAGTCCAATACTCGAGTGTTTTGTCCAATACTTGAGTATTGCTTTGTGTAATGGTTTTTGAGCAACTCTCTGTCAAGTCAATACTCGAGTTTCAAAACCAACACTCGAGTGTGGCTTTGACAGTAAGTTTTCCAACTTGCCAAAGACCAACTTCAATGAATGTTTACAATTGTTAATTATCATCAAAACACATAGAAAACTAACAAAAGTGTCAATCACCTATATGCTGGACGGAGTTATCTGAGAGAGAACTTCTTGGAACAGATATAGTTGATAAGATCTCCGAACAAATTGCGTTAATCAAGAAGAGACTCCTAGCAGCGCAAAGCAAACAGAAAAGCTATGTGGACCAAAGGAGGAGACCTCTAGAATTCAAAGTCAGAGATCACGTGTTCCTAAAGGTGTCCCTAGTAACCGGTGTCGGTAGAACATTGAAAAGGCGAAAATTAAGTCCTCGTTACATAGGGCCGTTCGAAATCCTGGCAAAGCGTGACCGCCGCGTACCATATGGCTTTACCCCCAAACCCGAGCAAACTTCATGACGTCTTCCATGTTTCTCAGTTGAAGAAATACCAACCAGACAGTGATCATGTTATTGAATATGAGGATGTCGAGGTGCGACATGACAATACCTTCGTAGTCGAGCCGGAGAAAATTCTCGATCACCGTGAGAAACCGCTAAGAAATAGAACTATTCTAATTGTGAAGGTGCTCTGGAAGGGTTTATCACCTAACGAAGCAACTTGGGAAATAGAAGAAGAAATGTGGGAGAAATATCCGGAGTTTATGGCCCGGAGTATGGGTAGAATAGAGTAAATTTCGAGGGCGAAATTTTATTTAACGGGGGACAAATGTAAAATCCTAAAATCCCTACTTATAGTGGAAGCCATATTTTGACAAATACTACATGTTTAATAGAGGAGAGTATGTTGTCTCTAAATTTTCAAAATTTGTTAACTATATTCTAGGCAATTTTCTCTTGGAAATTTAAAACAACCAAAGGCAAATATTTAGGCCACATTTAAGGATCCTAAAATACAAATGATTATTATATTAGACCATGGTTCTTGAATAATCAAAAAGAGCAAGATAATGTGATGAAAATACTTAAGAAATTTTTAAGGATTGATAAGCAATTAAGTCTCCACTTAATAATGGTGTAAACCTTCAAGATGAATTATGGTGCATAAAGCTTGAGTAAATTAAACACTAAGTCTCCATGGTTAGCTAATAAATATAATTAGGAGTTAATTAAGCTTTGCTAATGAAACTTAAGCCTTTATGATGTCATCAAAGTGACATCACAAGGATGACATCACAAGAGCTCATTCTTAATGGTGTAGGGCCAAGATTTAATGTAATCAACACAAAATCCAATCTAATGGATAGGGTTCAAGATAAGAGGATAATATATTATTTAACAAAATTAAATAATAGCATAATTAAATATAGCACATGGGCTCATAAATGCAAAAATAGAGGAGGATAAATAGGAGAATTTAGTATAAAACTAAAAATAGGATAAAAACACTTGCACATGGGACCACTTGCGCAAAAATGCAAGGAGACAAGAGAGAGGGAGAGGGAGCACGGATGGGAGGGGGAAAGGAGAGGAAGAAAAAGAGAGAGAAAGAGAGAGAAAGGAAAAGGAGAGGGAGAAAAAGATAGAAAAAGAGAGAGAAAGGGAAAGGAAGAAAGAGAAAGAGAGAGAGAGAGAGAGAGAGAGAGTGATTAAAATATAATATTTTTTTCCACACATGTTGAATTTAATTTTGGAAATTAAGGTAATTAGCTAAATCCAATGTAATTCTTTTTAACCAATGGGAAGCATTTGCTCACAAATTGTATCACCATAGAAGCACAAATTAATATTAGCCCTTGATAAGAAAAGTTGATCCAAGGGATAAAATTCATAAGCTTTTGCTATAAATAGAGGCCTTGCCTCTCCTCATTCTTCACACCAAATCAACCACCAAGTGGTGATTTCTAAGAAGGAGGAAGGAGTTCAAGAGCTTCAAGAGGTAAGCTTGTCTTTAGTTTTTAGTTTTTAGTCTTTAGTTCTTATAGTTCTTAGTAGTTCTTAGTAGCTTTAGTAGAATTGTTAGTTTTAATCTAGGAAATAGGTAAAGTAATTTTCCATAATTGTTTTCAAGCCTTATTGCATTGAAAGATGCCTGACAAGGTGGAAACATGTTGGGGAGTGACTTCTAGGATTAATAAAACAAGTTAGAGTAAGAAGGGAATTGTAGGGTGTTGCTGGGCAATGGGAGTCATGCAGTTAGATAGTGATATTATATATGCAAAATCATCTTCATAAATTCTGAAATAATTCATGAGTGTATTAGACATGTATAGCTTTCCATTGATATAAAATATGCATCAATTAGAGGTCTGTATAGGGAGATAAAAATTCTGGAAATAAGGCTACGTTTTTCTGGAAAATTCTGGGCAGAGGATGAACATCATCAAACTGGGAATGGATCACAAATTCTGGGTGTAAACCAATATTGTTTCTCACAAATAGACATGCTGAGGTTTCCAGGAAATTTTACGAATCCTCGTTTCGATTTTTCTAGAATTAATTATGAGTTTTCAAAGTTAGACGAAAAATCTGCCCAGAAACACTGTACCAATGTTTTTCTACGAAATTTTGGAAATAAGTTGAAAAATAATCCCACCAAGAGTAAAAAGGTCATTAGGGACTAAGATGTCTACTAGAATATTATTTGTGAATTAATAAATACGATATTACCATTATAGGATATACATGATCATACACCGGCAGACGAACGTACCGACATCACCAAACGAAGGTACGGACGCGTACTGTAACACTGACTCTGATGCTTATTGTATGCTTATATGTGATGAATGATTTCATAGACTAAGACTCGGTCTTAGATCACTGTTTATACATTCAGCTTTACACGGGTTATAGTCTTGATAACGCCATAGGATTGTTTTCCTAGCGCTGAGGACACGAGTGTACATCGTGGCACTGGTTAGTGCAAACGTGGGTGACTTTACATGTGTTGTGCGCTATGTATTGTTGATATGTTAATCTTGCATCTGCTGTGTGCTTATGTATTGATTACTGCTGTAATGTCATGAATATCTGTCATACATATACTGTATTACTTAAGCATGAGGTTAACCGTTACCTGAGGTCCGATATGCATTGGACCTCGCTCTTCTCAGTAGCATCGTGGTCCGGAGGACCAAAGGTCGTTGACAAGGGTAAGCAGCCCGCTTGAGGACCCGACCAAGTTTCTTTCTGTTTTTTTTTTTTTTTTTTTTTTTTTTTTTTGGATTGTAAAATATTTTGGAATTATTGGGATGAATGTACCACTGCTATAACAAACCATGGATGATATTTTGTAATTTACTCATCAGTACTCGCTCTTTTGAATTGCTCCGATGCGCCAACTGATCAAATTATTTTGAAAACGCTTTACAAAAATGGGGTGTTACAGTCTATATGAAAATCATTTTAGCGGTTAATTTTTAAATATGGTCATAATGCTACTTTAACTCAATTTGTTAACTTCTAGGGAGCACCCGGGGAAAACTTATAAAATAATACGTTTATTTCATTGTTTAGCTCTGTTTTTCGAATCCAAAAAGCAGAGTATATTTTAATAATGAATCCCATAGAAAAAATACTAATCAATGAGCCAATCAGCACAGAGAGTAAAGGGATTAAAGAATCATCTCAACGTATTTTGGGCTTATAAATAAACTCCAAAAAACGTAAAGGGTTAACAAAGTGGATACCAATTTGCTTTTATATATGAATTCTTATAATATGATCTATATTTCAATGTTTAAAATAAAATATTCGCACATTATTTTGTGCTTAATTTTATGCTCTTCTATGTCTTCTACTAATTAACCGTTTTTTAATAATCAATCCACTCCAACATAGCCACATTTTAACAGATAAAATTTACAGGGTACACAAAAAAGGGAATCACCTAGTGACCCCAAAAAAAGTGTGGTCTTTAACTTCTTCATTCCCTTCATTAATTATTTCATTCAATTGAATGGGGTGTGTTTCTCTTTAAAAAAGTGAGAAGTCTTCTTTCGAAAATAGAAGCAATGGATAAATAAAAACATAAAGTTTAATATGGACTTTTGTCACTTTAAATAAAAATTGACTCATCTAAATAAAATAGGCAAATTAAAAAGGTGTCAACGTTTATTATAATGATACATCTAATTAATTTTGGTTGAAACTGAACAAAAAAGAAGTACCATCATCACATGAACCCACAAAGCACGTTAGTGATCAATAGATGGAATGCTTGGCTTGAGAGTAGACCTCAAAGTCACACTCCATTTCACATGACACAGTTCCCCCCCCTATCTCTCTCTCTCTCTATATATATTGGTAATAGTCCCTCTGGTCCTAATATAAGACCCAATTGTGGAGTTGATTTTGGCCTAAATTGATGACCTGTTTTCCATATTTGTCCATCTTTTCCTAATATACTCTTGTTGATGTTCCTTTAACCATAAGTAAATAAAAGAGAAATGGAATGAATTAAGGAAGATGATTAAGTATTTTAGAAAAAGCACGCCTTATTAATTACCTTAACTAATTTTTTTTTTTAATTTAATCAAATCAGGTAAATACATCTTACACTAAAGAACTAGGGAGTACCATGAAAATAGCACAACTTTCATTTTTTAACAGATTTTATATATAGTTTAATTTGTGTGAAAAAGGGTAAGTACTTTCGGATGTACGTTTCAGAAGCCACAATAGTCAGTCTAATAATCCACCTTTCACGCCGGAGAGTTGAAGAGATCATTACGTGCAATTTTTAAATTTAAAGCATTATGAAAAATTATATTAGAGGATAACACATCATGATGAAATTAATGTTAGTTTATTTTATACGAATATAGGTTACATTATTTTATCTAATGGAATTTTCATTATTATTTTAAAGCAAAACCTGAATGAAATATTAGAGATTATCTATTTTTTCATGAATAATCTGAAATATAAAATAGTCAATATAAAAATTAGCCGGTCAAGTATGAAATCATTTCTCAGAAGATTTTAAGACTCTTGTAATATCTTGAATTTTGGGACTAAAAATTTGAGGATAAACTTATATTAGGCAGATGACTAAGCCCATTTTAGGAAGTTTGATATTAAATCTTAGAAATATTATATGGGATTTTATTATGAAGAATTGGAGCTAAATAGATTTAAAACTATCATATGGAATTTAAGGCCTAATTTTTCAGATGGTCAAGGGGAAATAATTAGAAAATAAATATTGGCCTATAATTTTGGAGTCAACATTTTATGGATTATAGAATTTAATTGGGAAAAAAAAAAAATGGGGCCCACTGTAATACCCAAAATTTTCATGTATCTTAAATACAATATTTTGATAATTAAAGCCTATTTAAAATAGGTGAATATGTGGTCTCAAATTTTGAGACATGTTTATTTTATTCTTTAGGCAATTTTTCCCTAGAATTAGAGTAACCAATAATTTAAGGAATTTTATTAGGCATCATAAAATACCATAAATGCAACAAACACCATATTTAAATTATGGTTCATATGGAGATGAAAATACTTAAGCATATTTAAGAGAAATTAATGACAATTAAAGACCAACCAAACCTTCACTAAATTAAATAAGTTGTGCAAATCTTCATAATTAATCAAAGGGTCTTAAACACCCATGTTCATAATTTATTAGGAGACTAAATTTTCTAATACCTTATAATTAATATTTAGATCATATTTAAGTCACAAAAGGCCATAAAAAATTATCAAAACACTTGAAACAATTAAGGGACAATTACCAACAATTAATGAGCAATTAAAATTACACTAATGGAATATTTAGGTAATTCTTTGGAATTAATACTAATTGTCATCAATTAGAGGTGAATTAGACTAATTAAAAGTCAAGAAACCAATAAGGGATTAGGATTAGCACTAAATGAATGGTTAACAACCATAAGTCACTCCATGAACCAATGATACAACAACCAAGAGATAATTAAGCTTGTGATTAAGATGTTAATCAAATGTTAATCAAGAGTTGAAAAGTCAACCATTTCAACTATAATCTAAAGGCTAAGAATTAATCTCATAAAGCTTATCCAAAGGCCCTAATCAATTCTAATAAAGCCTAATCCATGTGAATAAGTGGATAGCCAATGAGATAGTCCCCACATGCAATTAATTAAATGCATCAAAACTCAAAAAAGATGAAGCAAGGGGGTGCGGTTGTGGCAAGAGAAAAAGGAAGAATGAATTGTTTAAATTATCAAATACACACATGCAAGTTGAGTCATAAAGCAAACATTAATAACATGAAGACTTTTGGGGCATTTGGAAGAGGATATAAAGTGAAGTGGAAGAGGATAAGCCAATGGGAGAATAAAGCATAAAGTGATTAGCTTAATCCATGGAATTAATTTAAGACATAAGCAAATGGAAACCTATACAAACTAAATTGTATCTTGAAATCCCTTAACCATAACTTAAATCTAAGAAGAGATTATTAACAAGCATAATTCAAGCTTGAAGTTGACTATAGCCAAAGCTATTTCCTCAACTTTTGAGGATTTTGCCCAATTGAGAAAATATGTGATTATGGTCTCTAATTAAAGCTAAAAATTCCAAGAGTTCAAAACCAAAAGAAAATTTGAATCAAACTTCATTTAGACCCTCAAATGAATTTTTATCTAGTGAAGTGCAACACAAAAATTAGAAGAAGCAACTTGTGGCTTGGAAAGAAAGCAAGAGCACATGGGATAGTTGCAAAAAGTAAAAATAGAAGAGGATAGGGAGAGAGAAAGGGGGAGCACGGTTTTGGGGTCTAAAAGGTGAGGATTTGAGCTTCCAAAATGACTTAGATCCAAGGGCTAATATTCAAGATGAATTAAGTTTGAATTAATTGCCACCCCAAACTACTATAAATAGGGGTCCTTGGGCTTCATAATTCTTCACCAATTCACAAAGCAACAACATCTGAAATCTAGAGAGAAAGTGAGAGTGAGAGCCCTAAAGAAAGAAGGAGCAAAGTTCTTGGTAAGTTTTCTAGTTCTAGCTTTAAGTTCTTTAAGTTTTAGTTCTTAAATTCTTAGATAGAAGTAGCTTAAATCTTAAATATGCTAGGATAATTTTATTTAGATGTTTTTATGATTAAAATTGGCTTTATTTCGAAAAATTGATAAAGAGGAAGTTATAGCAAAATTTCTGGAAGAAAATCATCAAAGTAACGAAGTTCGCGAAATTTCATCGGTTTCGGAAATTCTGGAGTCAGCCATGAAAACGCCAGAATTTCATATTGAAAACATGATCAAAACATTCTGGGAAAATTCATGGATAAATTAGACATATAGGGCTTTTTAAATATGTCAAGAACATGTCAAAATGATTTTTGTACAGTGAGATAAAAATCCTCAAACTTTAGGCTACGAATTTCTGGAAAATTCTGGGCAGATACTCAAAAATTTAAATCTGGGAATGATACGTAAAATCTGGGCAAGGGTGGTTATTTTTACTTGAAAATAGACATCCTAAGGATTCCAAGAAATTTTACGGATCCTCGTTTCGATGTTACTAGAATTAATTATGAATTTTCAAAGATCGATTAAAATCTGGTCAGAATGGCTGGACCAGCGTTTTTGAGAAAATTGAAGGGGATAAGTTGATAAATCAACCTACCAAGGGTAAAAGGGTCTCTAGTGACTAGGATACCCTCTAGAATATTATTATTGAGTTAATAAATACGATATTACCATTATAGGACAAACGTGATCACATTACAGACGTCAACGTACCGACATCAACGACTAAGGTACGGACGCATACTGTAACACTAATTCTGATGTTTACTGTATACCTATATGTGATAGATATGTTCATAGACTGTGACTCTGTTTTTAAAAGAATTGTTCATACAGATACTGACTTTATACGGGTTATAGTCATGATAACGCCGTTGAGTTTTCCTAGCGCCGAGGACACGATAGGCCATCGTGGCACCGTGAATAGTGCGGTATGTAATAACATTCATATGCGATGCATTTGTGTTGTTATTACTTTTTATATGTGAATATAGCCGTGATGTCATGAGATAACTGTCATACATAACTGTACATGAACATGAGGTTAACCGTTACGAGGTTCAATGGGTATTGAACCTCGGCTCTCACCTTAGCTTCAGGTTCCGGAGTGAACAGGACTGAGGACAGAGGTAAGCAGCCGATGTAGGAGACGGCCGGAGGAAGCCTTTTTTATTTGTGCTGAACAATGATAACATTTGAAAAATTTTGTACCGCTGTTAACAGCCAACCCTTACACTACAGTGGATGTTTATCAGTTACTTTTCTAAATACTATTTACTTCCGATGCTCTACTCTGATCAAAAAATTCTGAAAACGCTTCCGAAAATTGGGATGTTACACCCACTGGAGAATTCCTATTGATGGATTGCAAGTGTAAATAAGTATAGCAAAATTGTCAAATTGTCATCATCTATTTTCCTTGCCTCTTCTTGACGCCAAATGCACCTTTGCCAACAAGAAGAAAATTCCAAATGGTCATATGGTAATACTCTATTGGTCAAGAAGTGGGAAATTTCAAAGCTTCACATTCACACTTTATTTTCGGTCAACAAGGGGGAAAATGTGGAAATTGTTTTAATCACATGAATTGTGCCAAGTGTAAGGCAAGGAAAATGACAAGTTCTTAGAAGCAAATAAGAGGCCCTAAATGGATGAAGTGTTCCGCCAAGGGAGGAGAGGAGGGAAGGGAATTAATGAAGTTTTGACAGTTAGTTAGGTACAAAAGGAAGGGTCAGAATAATTAAATCCCTCTTGACATTTGTCTTGTTACGGAAGTAAGTTGAGATAAAAGAGGATACTTAAGCATGGATAATTAAGGCTAAAATGATAACTCATGTGTAACATCCCACTTTTCGAAAGCGTTTTCAAAATAGTTTGATTAGAGTAGAGCATCGAAAGTATTTAAATTGAAGAGTAACTAATAAACATCCACTGTAATGTATATGTTTGCTTCCACAGCGATACAAAAATTTTGAATGACTACAACGTTAAGTACATATCAAAAGAACTTCTCTCCAGCCAGTCCCTATGCCTGCTGCTCACCCTTGTCTTCGATCCTGTTCATACCGGATCCTGAAGCTAAAGTAAGAGCTGAGGTTCAATGCCCATTGAACCTCAGGTAACGGTTAAGCTCATGCTTATATAACAGTTTATGTATGACAGATATTCATGACATTGCAGCAAAATCACATATGAAGGATAATAACAGAACACAGCCACTGCATATGAACGTTATTATGGTCTGCACTATTCACCAGTGCCACGATGGCCTATCGTGTCCTCAGCGCTAGGAAAACTCAACGGCATTATCAAAACCATAACCCGTGTATAGCTGAATGTATAAACATGTGAACTAAGCCCCATAACTTAGCCATGGTGCATGACCCAAGACCAAGTCTTGTCCATGAGTTTATGAATTAATCTATCACATATATGCATACAATAAGCATTAGAGTTAGTGTTACAGCACGCGAACGTACCTTTCACCGTGTAATGGCCACATGTCTGACCTTTGAACCCAGCCCCGGACTTTCCGGATATCCTAATATATCACCATAATACTTAGAATAATATCCTAAGGGATATTTTCAGCTCTATTTACCTCTCTACCCTTGGTGGATTTGTTATTTACAATTTTGCCCTTACATTTATTTAAAAACGCAATACTGAATTTTCTGGGCAGATTTTGCATCAAATTTGAAAAATCATAATTAATTCTAGAAAAATCGAAACGAGGATTCGTAAAATTTCTTGGAATCCTTAGGCTTTCTATTTTCAAATAAAAATAATAAAATTTTCCCAGATTACACGAATCACTCCCAGTTTTAAAGTTTTGAGCCTCAGCCCAGAATTTTCCAGAAATTCGTAGCCCAACTTTGAGAATTTTTATCTCACTGTACAGAGCTCATTTTAACATGTTTTTGGCATATTTAAAAATTCCTATATGTCTACTTTAACCATGAATTTTCTCATAATTTTGTGACTATATTTGCAATGTAAAATTTTGGCATGTTCATCACTGATTCCAAAATTTTCAAAACCGATGAAATTTCGCTAACTTCGTTACTTTGATGTTCAACTTCCAAGAATTTTGCTCCACAATATTTTCCACCATATTTTCTAAAAATACATTTTTAATCATAAAAACATGAAATCAAAACTTCTTGGAAGATTTAAAGATCAAACTAACCTTTATACTAAGAATTGCTAAGAACAACTAAGAACTATAAAACTAAAGACTAGAAACTAAAAACAAGCTTACCTCTTGAATACTCTTGCTACTCCCTCCTCCTTCTTGCTTCACTCCACTCTTGCTTAGAATGGTTTTTGGTGTGAAAAGAATGAAGAGGGAAGCCCTCTATTTATAGTGAAATGTCATGGCATTCTTGCAATTATTTTGAACTTCCTCTTCCTCAATTTCCACCATAGGATCTAAACTTAGTTAAGAAGTTTTAATCTTAACCATTGGACCCATAATTAATAAAGAAGTTTTTTCCAACTGAGTCTTCGATTTTACTTTAACGAAATTCATTTTTGGTTGCCTGATCAATCACTAATACTTTAAAATTCTGAGTATGCTTTTTGATTAGTAGTCGGATATCCAGATCTATGGTTTAATGAGATTCCCCTGGTTGTACTAAGCTTATTCTTCAACGTTTGCAAAAATAGCCTTTACTAGGCTTACTTTCGAGGTTAAATTATGTGGGTTCAAGATAAGTCCTTATATTTTCTCCGGGGTTCCTACTTCTTCACAACTATTTAAATTTGTATAAATTCTCACTTTATTTGTTGTTTTGAGTTTTTATTGTGTACATCAGATATTTATTGGATTTCAAACCATTATCCAATTTACTCTAGGATTTCAAACTTTATCAAATTTGCTTTAAATTTTTTTTCTCTCTCTCTCATTGGTCAAAACCTTTTCTCATGTATTAAACTTTATGTAGTTAATTTAGACCATTAGATTTTAGCTTTATTAAATCTAATCTTAGCCCTCCATACCTAATCTTAATTAGCATCCATAATAAAGTAGTTAATTGTAATTGTCAAAATATGATTGGTTCTAAGATTAATTATGATCATTAGAAACTACTTATATGCTAATCTTAGTCCTTTATTAGCCATTGGTTCCTAATTAAGGTCATATATCCCTAATTATGCCTTCAACACATGTTATCAAATTAATTATGAAAGTTTATGAAATTAATTCAATTAATGTAGATTTAATTATCTACTAATTGTTGGCAATTTTCTTTAATTGAATTAATTATTTTCTCACAACTTTTGGGTTTACTCTGGTCATTTATGCACCATGCATTATTTTAATAATCATAGGGCAACTTATGGTCCCTAAAATAACATTGGATTTTTGCCTCTTTAAATTCCAAGGAAAATAAACAAATAAATTACTAAAATTAGAGATAACATACTTTCCTATTTTAAATAGGTATTATTCGGCCAAATTATAATATTCAAGAGACATATGAGTTTTGGGGTATTATACCATTATTTTAATTAGTGCAAATTTAATTGCCTCCTAATTGTGGTTAATTCCCTTTAATTAATTCAAGTGGTTTCATAACACCCCCTTGATTATTTTGGTTACATAAGAACCATGTTTTAACATGATAATTTTATCATACTCTTAAAATTGGCCCTTCAACTTTAATTAATCTCTCTTAATAAATTTTAGTATCCCCATAGCATTTTATTGCTCTTATGATTATATAAGGCTAGGCTTTAATATGGTAATTTTGTGGTATTTTATGATCCCAAAATAAAATTAGAGAATTTGGTTTTTGATTACCTTAATTCTTAGAGAAAATTCCCTATATTAACATAAATATGTTACTCAATTTTTGAGACCACATATTCACCTATTTTTAATAGGTACTTTTTATCAAAATATAATATTTATGATAAACATGAATTTTAGGGTATTACAATATGCTTCCCCCATAAGCCATGGATTTCGGTTAAAGAAAAGAAAAATTGGATCCGAATGCATGTCTCACACAGTCTAACTGAATACTTTGGGCCTAGGCTTGACCCAAATTATTTTTGGACTTGGGGTATTGAATTATCCAATTTATGTTAATTTAAACAATTAATTATCAATACATTATAAGGATTTTTTTTTCTTCATTACTTTTGCCATCTTATGAAATAATTTCCATCAAAGTTTCAAACCAAACGATAGCTTCTAACGAATTTTCTGAAATAATTTCGGGTTAAATTCTAATAATTTAGATCTAAAATTATTTAGTTGACTTTTGTTGTAAATATTGTGTTTTTGTGTTGTTTCTTGCAGATTTTGCTATCGATTTTTTAGGAATAAAACTTCTTTATAATTTTTCAAAATCTATAAAATAATACTCCATAATGATTCCTCCTCCCTTCACCGTTTTGTTAGGCCGAAAAATGGAGATTTTTGGTAAAAATTCTATTTTAATATTTAATGCTTCCAAAACGTCATCTTATGAATTTTTTAATGCTTCCATTTCTCCCATTTATTGGGCAAAAGTTCTATTTTAGTTTTTAATGCTTCCAAAAATTATATTTTAATCCTAATAGTTGATTTTAGGATGTGTGTGAATCCTTCAAAATGTTATATGCACACTTACCTATTCAAAGGACTGTGAATGTTAATATTATCGTTCATTACATTGATAAATAAATATATGATATTTTTTTCCTGGATTCTTTGCCATCATTTTGTTCATTACGTTGATAAACTGGCGGGAAATCTTTTTTTTTTTTTTTTTTTTTTTTTTTTTTTTTTTTGACCTTTTCTTTCATGGGCTGGCGGATTCTTATTAGTTGCTGTTTCGGATCATCTTATTCACAGGACAGTTAATCTCTGTTGAAATTGGGCATTCTTACATGCATAAATTAACTTTCAAGGACATTTTCAACTATTACTTCTTTGTTTATTCACATATCAAATTGGTGGAAAGTCCCTGTCTTTCCCTGCTGGGTAGCAGCTAGCAGGATTCTGTTTCTATTTCTCCTTTCTATAGGATTGTTATTTATTGATCCTATGCTTGTTTTCAGAATCTGAAGTTACCATTTGAAGATTCTTTTTTTTTTTTTTTTTTTTTTTTTGCACTTATGGAAGCATGAGGATTTTAAAGTTATATAAAATTCATTATTTGGTTTGGCTTTCCAATCTAATTTGATTTTTTTTTTTTTTTTTCATTTATTTCAAGGTAAGTGACCAGGACATGGGGAGGAAAGGGAGTTGGTTTTCTTCAATGAGGAAAGTTTTCTGGTTTGGTTTGGCTTATTCTCTGGCTCTTGCCAATGCTCAGGCTGCTGCAGTAGTTGTTCGTCTTACTAGTGTGTGCCGTTTCCGTGGAAAGTCGAAGGAAGACATGGCAGCTACCAAAACGCAGACAGCATTTCGAGGATATTTGGTATGAACTTGTTTTGCTATATAAGTTTGTTATACCCGCAAAGATGTGCTTTTCTTGTCACTGTGTGTATGTTAAACTCTGTTAGCAGATTTATATCATGGATACCCTTTTTAAAGGGAAAGTTTATAGGATAATGAAATATGTTTTGTATGACTTTTAACAAGAAGCAGCTTGCTGTATCAATGTTGGTAAGCTATTGAATTTCCTGTAGTAATTCTTATTAATTTAATAGGACCATGAACGATGTTGTAAGCATTTCGAAAGGCTTTCTTCCTTATATGATGAAGTGAACTAATTAATGAATTGTAGTAATAATGCAATGGCTTTGAGTCATTGTGCTTATAACAGTTCTTGTTTTATGGCTTTTAGGCAGAGCATTGCGTGCACTGAAAGGTTTAGTGAGGTTGAAGAGATTGATTCAAGGGAAATCTGTTAAACTGTGGTGATTAGGACTCCACCCAAGATTATAATATCAAAATTGAACATATTTATGGGATTATCCATCAGTAGCATCGGTACATAATTGCGAAGGGATTAACCCAACTCCCAAGAATTAGCAAGATGCTATCAATTAGAGAACTATTATCATCATATGATATACTTTGCACTCTAACAGACCCATAGATGGCCAAGTGGCGAGAGCGATGATGAACAGGAACATATTTAGGTTCATAATTTTACACTCTAGAAACATCAGCGATTAAAATACAAAGTTATAAACCAATGGTAGATTCTCGTGTGGAACGCATTGGCACTTTTCTGATATAATTGACTTAATCCATGATGTTCTTTTCTTTAGGGACTCATAAGTACCAGGTTTCAACCAAAATGATGGATTAAAAAACGGGTTAAAGTGCAAATTGGCCAATAAAGTATTACGCTAGGAGTACCAAGCACAAAAATGTTTTGAAGGGAGCAAAAATACCAATAAACAATTGTAAGAGAGTGAAAATACCAATGAAGAATTTAAAACCTATGAAAGTAGTACAATCCCTATTTTGGTCTATTCACTGAAATTTTAAATTTTTCATTGGTATTTTTACTCCCTTCAAAATATTTTTGTGCTCGGTGCATCTAGTATAACATTTCGTTAGCCAATTTATATCTTAACCCTTAAAAAATGATAAAGATAATGCCAGATCCATATATAGAGACCAAATTTTGGCTCAACAGTACAGAAGAAGCAAAGAACATGTTGTGAAAATTTCGAGTTCTCAGAAATCAACTTACTATAGCCTTCTTTACTGATTTTCTGACGGTATTGAGGCCTCTAATTAATTTCCTATCTTAGATTCTTACATAGCGCGTAAACAATATTATTTTGTCTCCAATTTTTAATTTTGTTTTGTTTTTTTACATTGCACCTTTTATTGAAAATGGTTTCTTGAAATATAAAATATGCCTTACTTTAATGCAGAAAGAAGGCAAGCATATCCGTTAAGCCATGTAAAGAGCAATACTTTTACGCTACAATTCAATGTCCAAAGTAAGGCACTGTACTCATATCATCCTATATCCAATTTTTAAAAATAATTAATCCATATATATCTTTCTGTCAAAGTTAACGAGTATATAAATTTAATTATAAAATCATTACCATTTGATTTTTTTATGGAATTTAAAAATATGAATTAAGCTAAATATATCTAATTTATAATATTTCGTACACCGACTCTATATTCGTCAACTATTAAAAATAAATTATTAGACCAAAATTTGGTAATTAAGAAGACAAAACCCAAGAAAACAGCTAGCGAGAGGACAAGGAATAAATCCCAGAATCATAATACGGGCGTTTCATTTTTGTGCCTTTCCAGGCATGAATTCTAAATTTCTACACATTAAGAAGAAAAAAATAGCTTTAACTAATAAACTTAACATATTTTAATATTCTCAAGATCATGAATAGAGCACTCATATATATCTTGCGACTTTTATGCACATACACAAGGTCCGATTTACTAAATTAAAAAGAAAAATGTATAATTAAAGGAGTTAAATATGCATCATGTACTTCCTCGACAAATTAAGTAGAATATATTGTCTTAGAAGATAATACCTTACTTCAGAGTTTCAAAAAACTCAAGCATCCATTAAACCATCTTTGAAGTAATACCTTTGAACAAAAGAGTAAAATGGTGTCCTCAAAAAATAATGTCGTGCTTCACATTTTTCAAAGTCAAGCTTCCATTAGAATAAACCATATAGCAAGTCATCAACAGATTCCACACACTCATGCGTATATATAAATCAATATGAACAGTTACACGTCACAATTCAAAGTACAGAGTTCGCCACCTATCACATTCAATCATTACAGTTTTTGCTTCTGCAAATCACTTAGCGCGCTCCATTTCGATCCTTCCTTTGATTTTTCAGTCCATTAAAATTTGATTTGTTATTCTTCTTCTTCTACTTTATTTTTAAAAAAAACACAAAAAAAGTTGCTTCTCTGTTGAAGGAAACTCTTTTGCAAGACTGATTTCCATGTCTTTGGTTTCTTCATTTATTCTTATCTCAGTTATTGGGCATTGTTCAATAGTTACTCTTCGCCTTATTTATTTATTTATTCATTTTTTTTAAAAAAAAAAACCTTCTGCTTCCAAATATTTCAATTTCTGCGTGTGCTTAATACTTTTCGATCGTGCTCTATTTCTTTATATTTAAAATATTCCTTTGATTTTTATCTCCATTATTCATTGTTGGTTTCGTTCTTCTTTAATAATTTTTTTTTTTTTTTAAAAAAAACAACAACAACAACCAAAAAAGAGAGAGGAGGCTTTCATATCAAAGGAATTGTTGCAGAAAGGCATAGAAATCTCTGGAAAAGAGGTAATTTTTGTATTCCATCGTACTTTTTGCAATTCTGTTAGCGTGTGTGTGTTTTTGAAATTGATCTATATATTATCTTGTTATATTTATTTTTTTGATAAAAAATATATTGCCATGTATTTTAGCTCATTAAAGTATTTAAATTTAACCTAGAGAGTATCGAAATCAAATGCGAATAGTTTAAAAAGAAAAAATAAAGTAGACAAGTAGATCCCCTTTATCCCACTTAACCTCTTTTGTGCAGAAGGCTTGACAAGTGTTTAATTTCCTGTTTTTTTCGTAGCTCACAAATAAAAATACATTCCATTTTCACTTCAAATGCTTCCAATTAGCATGCACTAGAGAACTAATCTTACCCAAAAATTTGTTCTAAATTCATTGGAAGCCTTAAATATTACCAAAACTCATCTCCTTCATGTTCAAACAAGATTGATCGAATAGGAGAATAGGGAATAATTGTTGAAACTTAATTCGATTGCTTCCAAACATCACATAGGGTTAGGATGTGTTTGGTTAAAAGGGAGGGAAAGGAAGGAATAAGAGGGTTTTAATGATTCTTTGTTTTGTTTAAGAGGGAGGAGATGTGAGAAATGATAGCAATTTACCATTAAACCCTAACATATTAGCTTGTATTTTTTATTTATATGTTATATGAATTAATTTACACTTTGTCTAATGATATTTTTATTTATAATCAATATAATAAAATATTTTAAACATGGGCTAATATTTTTCATTTATATTAATATATTTTTGCTTCAAATTAATTTTGTAATAATATATTCTTTTAACTATAAGAATACTTTTAAAATTATGATAACCTGTTTTTTATTTTAATTAATTTCATAATAACATAATTTAAATTATAAAAATATTTTTTATTTAAAACTAAATTTTATAATAATATTTTTTGTTCTCTAATTATATTTTTGTTCAAAATTATATTTTTAAATTATAAAAAAATATTTAAATTAATTTAATAATAATACATCTTTATTTAAAATAAAATTTTTATTTCAAATTATACTAGAATATGTTATAATTATAATAATTTTTATTTTAAATTTATTTTCTATTAAAATATTTGAATAATAATAATATTTTTATTTATCATAATGTTTTTATCATGATCATTATTGAAATATCATATAAATGATGAAGACAAAATGGTCCAAATTTTTTGCTCCCCTCTTAAAAACACCCTCAATTTGGAGGGCACCAAAATAGGGTATAGGAGGGGAAGGGATGGAAGGTGTGGGTCTTTTTGAGTCAATATACATAAATCACTATCTATTAGCTCCTCCTATTCTAAACATGTTTCCTCCCACGTATGTCTCATGTTCTTCAAGTTTCAACCTTCTAGAATCATCTATTATTCCCAAAATACTCAATCCATGGATAAAGTAGTAAATGTAAGTATTGCTATAGGAACATACCTTTACCTACTTTGATGATAAAGTAAGGGTAAAAGCTTCCTCCTCCTCCTCTTCTCCTCTTCCTCACTCTCACTCAAGGCATCTCTCTCTTTCTCTCCTCTAATTCAGCTACGCTAAATGCAGAATTGGGAGGGTGAGAGAGTGGCGTGTATTCTTTTTAATGGTCGAAAACAATTTTTTTTAACCATTGCAAGTCCCACAACTCAAACACCTTTTTTTTTTTCTTTTTGGCTAAGCATGGATATTCTTTTATTAGAGGAACTTATATTTAAGATAATATCGGGCACTAAACGCACCCCTCGCTCAATAGGGATTAGTGATTTGACAAAAACCTTAGTCACCTCAGGGTCAAATCACAATTTACTACAAATTAAAATGCAATATAGTTCAAATAACTCGGAATCGTTCTCTTATCAAGGAGCCTTTTATTTTGAATTCCTTAGGTTAAACTAAGTGCGAAAAAGATGAGGAGAAGATCCTCTCCCCCAAATACCTTCCCAAGTCCTCCGTTCTCCTAAATTTAGAGTAAGCATAGATCTCATTTTGTCTCCTCCTATCCACTATCCACATTTCTTGAAAAGTATATGCTAGTTTTCTTTATGTTCACTTTCTGCGCAGAAATATTACCAAAATCCTCAAATTCCCATCACAGTACATACATGATCCATATCACCCTCACATATAAGCAACAAATCATCTGAAAATAGTAGATGTGAAACATCAGCTCTATTTCTACCCATTCTCATCGGTTCCACTTCCCATTGTTCACATAATCAACAATTAATGTTAACTCTTCAATTCCTAAAACAAATAGGTATGGAGAAAGTGGGTCTCCTTGCCTCAAACCCCTATAAGGCACAAACACTTCTCTTTCTTTCCATTCCACATTATAGACATTTTCGCCAAACTAACACATCCCATAATTACCTTCCTGAGATGATCATCAAAACTAGTTTCCTCTAACACATTACCAATGAATCTCCAATCCATCCTATCATATGCTTTCTCAAGGTCTATCTTAATAACCATATAACCTTTTTTTCCTTGTAATATACTTATAGAGTGAACTATTTCCTTGGCAATTATTATATTATCATGTATGCTCCTCCTAACACTACTACAAAAAACACTTTAAACATATGTTTTTAGGCCCTTTTTACGTCCCTTTTCAGGGAGAAGACTATGTGAGCGACGTAGTAAAGTCTGGGAACAACGTCCTTAAAAAAGGGGACGATGTAAGAGACTTACGGCATCCCTATTAAAAAGGGACACCATAAGTCTTTTTTTAAAAAACAAAAAAACAAAAACCCTAAATTGTAATGTTCAGGAGGAGAGACAAGTGACCACAACCATTGAAGATGGAGGAGTCACAGTGAGTAATCACAGAAAAAACGGAGTAGTGCAAAACTTGAAAACATTCCAAGCCATCGTAACTCCAGATTTTTTGAAAGAAACTCATTAACGATTTGCTTGAAACAAACATATTAAAGTTAGTAATGCGCCGAGATGAAGAAATAAGCCAAGGGAACAATTTACGGTAACAATGGCCTTCATAAATCCGGGGTAGGTCGTGGAGGTCATACGCGTTGTCGTTGTGGGATCTAAGGAAAGTGTACCGAGACAAGTTCAGCAACGTCGACTCACCTCCTTCACCAGTCTTCCGAACGTGTTCTCGCCTCCTTCAGCGCAACATCACGTGTCGTCGTTGTCGAATATGAGGATAGTTCTTTTGCGTCTTCATTGTCGAATCCAAACGCATTTTCGTGTCCTTCAGTGAGTTCCACATAGTCAATGTCCCGTGTACCATTATTGGCCACTTCTCCCTCCTTCCGCACTGTCGATGAAGGTAGATATGGGAAATAAAGCAGACCAAAAACCAGTTTAATTCCAGAGCTAAGCACGGTCAAAATTACGAAAGGAAGAAAGTTAGAGAGCTCATGAGCAAGGTCACCAAGCCGGCGTAGGACATTGATAAGGCTAGCCACAAGAGGGAGAGAGCTCCGTTGTAGGATCTTCCTACGATCGATCACTTGGTTCCCTCATGGGGGAGAGAGAGCGAGCATTAGGAATTTGGGGGAAATGAGAACGAATGAAGAAGAGCGGGTGTGGAAGTAAGAGATGAAACGCAGTGAGTTTTTGTGAAAAAAGTGGGCTGCTCTTTAGGCATCCCAATTTTAAATTTGAGAAGCCTAAAGATCACTTTTTGCATCCCAATTTTAAAAGGGACGCTACAAGTCAAGCAAAAGTTCCAATTTTGGTGTCCATTTTATAAATTGGGATGCCAAAAGTACTTTTAGCATCCATTTTAGAATTAGGACGCCAAAATCCCCTTCTTTTGACTTCCCTTTTTCCAATTAGGACATTAAAAACATACTTTTGGAGTCTGTTTTTGTTAAAGGGACACCCAATAGCTCAAAATTTCTCCGCAGAATTACGAAAATGCCACCACCTTTATTTTTTAATTCCATTTTTGAAAAACATATGTTTTTTGGGAAAGTAAAATCTATATTTTGTAGTAGTGTAGGAACAAAAATCGTTTGGTATGAAGACACCAAACTATCCATAATCAGCTTTAACATGTTCACTATCAATTTAGAGAGCCCTTTATAAAGTACATTACATAATGCAAAAGGCCAAAATTGACTTATCACTTCCGATTGATCCACATTTGGAATGAGCACCAAGTAATTTATCATTAATATCTCCTATTCCTCTGGGTTCCTCCATAACTCCTTAATAAACCGTATCACCGAATTCCCACGACCCTCCAAATTCACTGGTAAAAGACAACATGAAACCCATCACATCCAGGAGCCTTAAACCCCCCATTTGGAAAGAAGCTCTTCTAATCTCCTCACCACTAATTTCCATACCAACTTTCCTTAACTTAGCTTCATTCACCTCCCCCCACCTTTGCCTTGTTAAAGTTCATTCCTTATCACTTATGTCCTCCTTAAACAGATTTTTGTAAACTCTTGAAACAAGTTAAGAATTTCCTCTTCCTCCTCAATCTATTCACCATCCCCTGTTCTTAAGCATTTTTATCCTATTCCTCCTTCTCCTAATTAAATTCTTGGTATGATAATATCTCGTGTTTTGGTCCCCTTCTTCCAGCAATCTTCCCTTTGATTTCTGAAACCAAATAACTTCTTCTTGTCTTAGTGTATGCATTAGTTCCTCCTCTAATTCATTCTCCAATTTGATCAGAAAAGGATCACTTTTTCTTTCAATGCTTTCTTGAATCCCATTCAACCTATTTAGCAATCTTCTCTTCCGGTTTTCAATCTTACCAGACACTTCTTTATTCCAAATATTAGATCCCGTCGCAAAATTGACACTTCACATGTACATCTCCTCCTCCCTCTTCCAGCTGTTTTTCATGATCTTTTCAAACTGTTCATGCATCTACCACACAGCCTTATACCTAAAAATTTCTTACCTTACATCCTTTGTTTTCCACATTCAAACTCGTAAGAATAGGATGATGATCAGAACAAACTCTCAAAATATCTCTTATCTCAACATTCTCAAATTTTTCATGCCAATTCACATTACATAAAAATCTATCCAAATGCTTATAGACCCTATCTAATCCCTCACATTTAGGACTCTTCCACATAAAAAATAGACCATTAGCCCCAATACCAATGAGGTTACAGTTAGCAATCCAATCATTAAACTATCTACATCGCGTCTCATTTATTCTTCCACCCCCTTTCTATTCCAAAGGTGTTTTGATCTCATTGAAATAACCATCCGTAGCCATGGTTCAGCAATCTCACTAGCCATTTTGTGCAACAATTCCCAACTCCTTTGCCTCTTTTGTTCATCAGGATTTGCATAAATTGATGTAAATAATATTTCCTTCCCTCCAAAACACAATTTACAGTGTATGAATTGCATATCCTTCAGTATAACATCCACTACTATCTCATCTATCTCCCAATGAAACCCCAATTCTTGATAACCTTACTTGCTAGGTTACCACTTATCCTTGGTTCCAAAATCACTACTATATTCAACTTATATCTATATTTCATATCTAGTAGCATAGCTGCAAACCCCTTGCTTGCTACACCCCTCTATTCCATACTAAAAACTTTATCATAATGACAAACATTGAAAAAGAAATTAGATCAAAATACCTCTAATCATCAAGCACATGTGTAACACATCCCTCCTTCATGCTCATGCCCAAGCTCTTAATCAGGTCATCATCTTCTTGAACAGTTTGCAAATCCCCCGTGTCCATTTCTTCCTTTCCTCCTACCTGTCCCTTTTGTTCACCTGGATGCAAGTTCTCCTTTCATTCGTATCCACTTCCTTCCACTTATACATATCCAAGTTAGTTTTTGGCATAGCCTCATAACTATTATACACGTGCTGGTTCTCATCTAATGTTTCCTCTTACTCTTATTATTATTCAATGCTAACACATTCCTCATCTTTCCTTCCTTCCCTCCTAAACTGACCTCCCCATATTCTTAACTCTTGTCATCTTTAGCCCCCTACTTGGTTCCCCCATACTTCCAATCTTCCCAAATTTTCTCTATGGATTATGAACTCCCTCCCGTTGCCCCTTTACTGGAACTCTTCAATAGTAACTATTTACTTTCCACTATCCTCACGCAACCTCCTTTCCTCATCCACATTATCCACATGCAGCACGAAAAATCTTGACCTTGTTTGTTGATGTGGGACAGGCATTACATTCCTTCTTTGTCTTCTGGTCCTTTAAATAGTCTTCCATAACTCTTTCTCGCCAGCATTAAAGATTCATTTTTCTTATTTTCACCTAGCTCCTCCACTTCCTTTCTCCCCTCAATGTTTTTTATGTGAAAAGCATCACAACCATCCTTATTATGCCCGAACCATCCACAATTATTACACAGCTAGACTTTTATAAACCATACTCAGCACCTGACCTTCAACATTAAATTCAGGCATTAGTGGCTTAGTAAGATCCAATTCTACAGACATACGCGCAAACTTACCCCTAGCCCTTTACGCCATATGGACATCCAAACGAATTGCTTTTCAATGGAATAACCCAAATTTAAAAGGAATTTTTTATCAAACAGAGGAGCAGGAAAAAATGGAAATCTAACCCAAGCCACTACATAATCAATATTTTCTTTTTTGGACTAAACTCAAGTCGCCATCTTGCCACACTCAAGTAAGCATCAATTATTACCCAATGGCCACCAGTCAGTGCCTCCATATAATCATCCATATGTTGAAAATTAACCAAATCTGTCTCATCTTCTTCACCATGAAACCATACGAGGGTTGCCTTCCCATTAGCTTCAGCACCAGCATTCTTTGAAATGGCCTCATAAGCCATTCCCTTTCCTTTTCCTCAAACATGAACTTTGGACACAACGGATTAGAAAAATCCACACTGATTATGTCGCTAGGATTTAGTTCTTTTGCAAAATTCATATCTACGCCATAGTCCTCTGTCTTGTCTTCCTTATCATTCTTTGTCCATTCTCACCAGCATACCTTCGAATTCACATTCTGTAATAGAGATTCCCTGTACGATTTTGGCGATTGTTCTTTCTCCTCAGGTTGCATCAGCATTTCTCCACATGAGAATTCCTCAGTCTCAAACCTAACCTTCCTCTTCCTTCAATTTTGTTCCTCACATCCTTCCCATCATTTCCTCACTTTCCCCTCCTAATTCTAAGCTGCTTAACCTAGGGAAAAAAGACCATATGCAGATAATGAAGAACCATTAGACTAAATTACCTGAGATGGTCTATAAGACTATAACTATAAGCAATTCCCTTCCTTCAAATCACTACAATGATACAAATAATTTCATATTAATTAGCACAAAACTTGTCGTTGAAAAACTAAAAATAAATCACGGATGAAGCTTCAATGACTTTCCAATCTTCAATTATACCTCCAAACCCTTGAAAAATGCTCCCTAATGTATCTGCAGTACAGTCCCGCCAAGCTGAAGGTTGTGGTTAATCTGTCTAATTTTTGTTTTTCTTTTACATCTTCCTTTTCTTTCTCCAAATCTTTTCATACTTTGTAAGGATTCTCTAAAATTTAAATGTCACAAATTAAAGCAAAAACAAATTATTTACAAACAATAGTAACTAAATAATAATTCAACAAATAGAGTACATGACTCCCTAATTAGATATTAAAATCAACCTAAATCTATAAAAAGTGGAGAGTTATCAGTATTCTCACAGAATTCAAATCCATATGATTTATTATAACTAGTGAATAGTATCGTGACTCTATATATATACCCACATATATGCTTATATATAAGCTGAACCTATATGATTTTGCTCAAATCATTGCTACAATTGATTTTAGGATGAATATGCATCCATTTAAATATTTTATATACACACTTATTTACTTGATTGAAGTAAAGATATATGTCATTCTTGTATAAACTTTCCCTACTATTAAAGATAAATCCAATAATTAATCACTCATTATGAACTTTAATAATCGAACCATGAGTACGGTTTTGATTAGTATATTGTAATCTTAAATCATAGGTGGCAAGTACCTTGATATGCCGATATAGTTGATTTTATAACTGTAATCCCATTTATGTTAGATGGCGGTCGTGTTGGACATTTGTACTGACATTGCAACAACCCTCATCCAAGACATAGTACTCAAAGCATGGAAGGAGCTTGGGTACCTACGCAAGTACAAGAGTTATGTTCAAGACTTCGAAAAGGAACAAGGAAAGTTATCTGCTACACTAGAAAGTGTAAATTTTGATATAGATGAAGCCAAGAAAAGAAATGAAACTCTAGTTGAACCTAGAGTTAAAAATTGGTGTGAAAGAGCTAATGAGCTTTTACAACAAGACACTAAACCAGAAAAATTCTTTGGCTTGTGTAAAAATTGCTTCTCACAAATTACGCGAGCCAAGCAGTTGGACAGTTTGACGAAAGAGCTAATCCCAAATTTGATTGCTGAAGTTCATGAATTTGATGGAATTGCACGAGCAGGTGGAGTGCCTGGCTTGGAGTATTATTCACAAGAGTTCATGCACTTCGAGGATAGAAAGGATAATTTCGATAAACTCAAGAAGGAATTAGTAGATGATAGCAACTATATGATAGGGTTGCAAGGGCTAGGAGGAACAGGGAAATCCACAATGGCGATAGAAGTTGGAAAAAATGTTGAAAAATCAAATCCCTTTGATAGAGTCATCTTCATTCATGTTTCTACCCGTGTTGATGAAAAAAAGATCCGAGATGACGTTGCAAAACAATTGGAATTGCAATTGGAGGAAGAAAAGCTATTGACTCATGCACAACAAATATGGATCAGGATTGCTCACGCGGGTAAGGTGCTCGTAATATTTGACGATGTCTGGGAAGAGCTCAATCTTAACAATATAGGGATTCAACATGGTATCCATAACAAGGGTCGTTGCTGTGTTCTGCTAACCACACGTTCTTTGGATGTTTGTGTGAGCATGGGTTGTCAAGAGATTCTTAAATTAGATGTCTTGCCTATGGAAGATGCATTGAATCTTTTCTTATCTCGTACTACTACAAGTGTGAATGATTGTCCTGATGATTTGAAAAAAGTTACACGAGATATTGTGAACGAGTGTGGAGGATTGCCGGTTATGATTGTGGCAGTGGCAAAAGCCTTCAAAAGTTGGCCTCAACAACGATGGCATGAAGCTTTGATTGTATTGAGAAACCCCATGCCATTAAGACATGGCATTGTTAATGAACATAAAAGAAAGATTTATAACTCCTTGAGATTTAGCTATGACTATCTAACAGATAAAGATGCCCAAGTTCTCTTCCTATTGTGTTCTATCTTTCCAAAAGCTTATGAAATACCCATAGAGCTTTTATGTAGAATTACCATAGGTTTAGGGCTTTTTGGAGAAGATGATCGATACTACATAACAAGGAGTCATGTGCATGACATTAAAAACAAACTTCTAAATTCTTCTTTATTGTTGAAGGCTAGTGAAGAATATGTAAAGATGCATGATGTGATCCGCGAAATGGCATTAGAGAAGATAGATAATGAAAAGATACAAGTGATCATGGATTCTAAGACAAAAGTGAAGGAGAGTGTGAAATATTCATCTTGGATCATAGATGGCTTTTCAGATTGTTTTGATGAAAGCAAGCTTGAGATTCTCTTAATATGGATAAATGCAAATGAATATTCTTTGGAAGTTCCAAAGACAGTCTTTGAAGGGATGAAGAGTCTAAGAGTTTTGCTTTTGCATTCTAAAATTGAGTTTGGTAGAACTTCAGCTCTATCACTACCAAAATCAATTCAATCACTACAAGATATCCGAACTTTGTCTCTCACAAATTGGGAGTTAGGTAATATATCTGTGTTGATGAGAAACTTACAAAAGCTTGAGTCTCTTGAATTGACAAATTGTTCAATTTTTGAATTGCCAAATGAAATTGCTGCGCTAAATAAATTGCGATTTTTGTGCATGATACGTTGTTCACTTGAAGAGAACAATCCATTTGATGTGATTGCAAGATGCACGAAACTAGAAGAAGTCTATTTTGTCTCAAACGATGTTCATAATATATTTGTTGCAGAGGTTCCTCAAATTACTTCCCCCTTCCCCGAATACCAAATATACCATATAGATGGCAGCGACTTCTCTGCCTTCGATTCTTCTCATTTGGAAACTTCAATAAAAAGAAGTTTTAAGCCAGCCAATTTACAAAGAATCTTCTCCAAAGAGATAATTAGATCCTTGGCAACAAGAGCAGAGATTCTCATGTTAGAAGGAGATAATGAAACAGGGTGGAACAATCTCATTCCTGGCATGGTTTCAATTGAAGATGGAGCTCTAGAAGACTTAATCAATCTTTCTTTGATTTCTTGGTCTGAGATGAAGTGTTTGATCCATACTGAGCATCTTCAACTTAAATCTGGAGTGACTATCTTCTCCAAGTTAGCTGAAATGCACCTTGTTAAGGTGGGAGTAAGAGAATTATGTTGTGGTCCTTATCCTAATGGTTTTCTCAAGCAACTACAGAAGCTAGAGTTAAGGCATTGTGATATGTTGGATAGGACATTATTAAAGGGAAAGCTAGATTTAGGCAACATCAGGTCCATAGAAATAGAGGAATGTTCAATGATGTGTCTTTTTCATCCATTTACTGCTCAAACTCTAAGACAGCTAGAAATATTGAGGATTGCTAAATGTTCTAATCTAGAATACATAATAATGGATGAGAGATCATCAGTAGAAGAGATAGTGGATGATAAAGATCCTAATCCAATGAGTAATGACTCAATGTTTCCAAAATTGAAAGTCCTCAGCGTTAAAGAGTGTGGAGGTTTGGAATTCATATTGCCAATTTGTTTTTGCGAAGACCTCCCTCTACTTGAGTCTCTGGAGATTTTTGAATGTAATCAACTAAGATATATGTTTGGGCAATATCCCAAAGAGGGACGTTTGGATCAAATGCAAAAAGAAACCACACTCCCTTCATTGAAAGTAATGTCTATTAAAACTGTTCCATTGTTTGTCAACATATACCCAGAATGTTGTCTCCCACAAAAATCAGCAACAAATATAAGTGTGGGGTCAAAGGAAAAAGACAAGAGTGCAAGTTGCAATATCTCTTGGGGTCATTTGTGTTGTTCTCTGCCAAAAGCAAAAGCTACAAATAAAAATGAGCCATCTACATCCAAGACTGCTCAATCGGATCACACTGCTTCACAGGTACATGCTTGTGTGTGTATTGATATATAATACTCCTTTGTACTTTTTATTAATGCTACATATATATGTTTCTTTACATAGAAAAATACTATAATAGAGTTCATTTTTTTTTGGAAAAAAATAAGAATTGAGCAAGTAATCACCCATTACTTTTAAAAATTCTGTTCATCAAATTGGTAATAATAATGTTTAGGCTAAAATATATTTTAATAAAAACCGCAACATATGAGTCATTTATGCATTACCCCCATAGCATTTCAATAATTGAAATTAACATCCCTGCACAATCTTTTTACATAGTTTAAATGAAGGGTCAAAATGAAATTTTGTCCACCACCATCAGCTTACCATAACAAATTAAAAAGCCATTTTGCAAGATCCACCCTAATAATCCCAAATCCAAAATGGCACGTATCCTTAAATAGTCAGCTTGCTCATTGTCTTCTTTCAAAAAAAAAAAAAAAAAAACACCATTTTGTCTACTTTAGGCTCAACATAGAGTTCTCTTTCGAAAAATCCAAGTTAGCAGTAACACTTAAAATTTTAGGTTTTACCAGAGGCACTTTCGGCATGCTATAGAAAAAATCATTTGATGACGGTATTTCGCTGTTTTCTTTTTTGCTTGCTTTTACTGTTGAAGATTGGGCCTTTAAGACATATTTATAAATCACATTTTCACATCAAATTTAGAAATGGCTTTTTTAACAGTTAACTATATAAAAAAAAAATATTTAAATTCGGCTTCATTTTTTCATTGAATTGATTGGGAAGATTTTAGAATTTTGAAAGTTCAAATTCGTAATATAATTTGCAATATAGTAGCTGAGATGTAAAAAAGATTAAGTTGGATGAGATCAGAGAAATAAAATTTCATTGATAATAATTTTTGGAAAAAGAAAAAAAAGTCTCCTCCCTCCCTCTTTCACACTGATTCTCGTATGGTGCTACGAATCTAACGAGATTAAAAAAAAAAAAAAAAAAAAAAAAACAGATACAATATACCTTACCTTTTTAATTTGTTCAAGATGATTCATATATTTGTTTGGAATGCAGGAGAAATATATTGGCAATATCACTAATGGAGTTTTGACACCACCTTTATACCCATGCAATTTGAGAAAGATGAATATTGAACATATGTCAAACTTCAGGTCATTGTTTTCTGTATCCATTGCCTCATCAATGTCACTATTAGAAGAATTGGTAGTCTCGTATTGTGATAAGCTGCAACATATAGTAATAGAAGAGGTAGATGGTCATGATCATATGAATGCTAATTCTATCTTTCCCAACTTATGCACCATTGAAATCAAGGAATGTGACAACTTGGAATATGTATTTCCTGCTTCTTGTTCTAGAAATCTTGTGCACTTGGAATCTGTGCTTATCTCAAGAGCTAGTCAGTTGAAATATGTGTTTGGAAAATCTCGTGGTGATGATAACTCACCCAACAAGAACCATAATACTGATCAAATTGACCTCTCGGCTCTCAACAAACTATGCCTTAAGAAAGTACCAAATATAGTTAGTATGTGCCCTGAAAACTATTACGTGAAAGCATTGTCTCTACAAGATATCAATTTGAATGAATGTCCACAACTTCCTATAAACTCTTTTATAGATTTATCAGTGGAGATGCATAAACCACGAGAGCAACTCTCAAGAAAAAAGGTAATTAATTTTTTTTTCTAATTGTTAGTGTATGACTGATTGATATGCGTGTGTATTTCTCTGATCTTTGATACCAACACACACACACATATCCCCTATGATACAGGTAATGGGAATGCAGTTATGCAATTTGAAGCATCTTACTTTAAAGTCCTTGAAGATAGAAACAATGTATGATCTTAAAAGACTTCAAACAGCAAGTCCTGTGGATTCAAGTTTGGAAACCTTGTGCTTGAAAGGTTTGAATAAGTTAAGAAAAATATGTGTGGGACCAGAACATCATCTGAGCTTTCAAAATCTTTCCAAGCTAAGAATCTGCAGATGCCATCAAATGAAATTTATCTTGTCCGCACCTATCTCCAGAAGCCTGCCATATTTGAGACATCTATGGGTATCAGAATGTGAAGAGCTAGAGCGCATCATTGAGGATGATGGTGAAGAATGTTGTTTCCCATATCTCCGTATTATTATTGTGTACTGCTGCGAGAGTTTGAAATGTCTATTCTCTATCTCCGCATGTGGTAGCCTTCCACAGCTCTCGGCATTCGATATAAGAAGTGCGCCAGAGCTTGAGCAAGTATTTGAAAGAAAGCAGGGCACCACACAAGAGTTGGACATTAAGCATGTCTTCCCAAAGCTATTTGTGATATACCTTGAAGATCTACCAAAACTTCATACTATCTGCCCTGCAATTGCTTTCCCGACCGTCATGATCCGTGAAGTAGAGAATTGTCCCAATATCTCTTTAACTTCAAATGATCATGAGTTCCTTACCAGTAAGCATCCAAATGGTTAATTAATTATTTACAATTGCTACATATGTACTTGATATGATTTTTCTCATTACCATATATATTTGGAATTGTTTTCTTTTGTTAGGTTATGGGAACTATTGCTTTAACAAATTTGAGATGAACAAAGGCAACATGGTTGAACTTGATATTCTTGAACAGACTCTCAATGTAAGTACCAAAACAAAATGTTCCAATCAAGTTAAAGACCATAAATTAATTCATTTGATCCATAATTGTCTTCTACCACTGCTCATTTAATGAATGACTTCAACTCTTTAATATATTCTGTTATTGTTCAGAGGGTCATACAGTTAGCTAAGAAGACTATGAAGAGGGATCCGCCAACAGCCAAACAAAACAATGGTTCAACAAATGTATGTATATTATACTTTCCTATAATCCACCACACGTAAGATGCCAACAATTATATTTCTCTCGTTTTACTTATTGCCTTCTTGATTGCTTCCAAATTATGGTGCATTATCTATAATATAAATCTAGAACTTTTTAACTTCTCTGTGGTCCCCCATATGTTGCAGATTAAGGAAATAGCAGAGGCAAGTGATGAAGAAAGTCCAGAATCAGAAGCTGATGAAGGCAAGGATTCAGAACAGACCAACAAACCTGTGCCATTTGTTGCTCCTTCACATATTGAATCTCCTCAAGTAAGATTATCATACTTTACCATTCAAACGATCATCTAATTCAGATATTTTAAGAGCAAATCCCCGACAAACACCTTCTTGGTTATATATTGAAAAATTAAATTAGCTAGCAAAGATTACTCCTGCTGTAGAGATGGAGCTAGAACTAACTGCAAGCTGAATGATTTATTTGTGCTATGTAACACATTATAAAGGAAACAATGGAGCCAACTTCTCAAGAAGGTTCAAAATTAGATGAAGTAGCTCTCACAACAAATCAAATCATGGAACCAGAATCAAGCAGGTCATCACCAACAGCATTTGTTGTTCCTTCAGAAAATGAGTGTCCGCATGTAAGAATACAGTATTTCTTGATAAGGGTGGAATTTATGGCAAATGACATAATTTCATGGTGCTTTTTTGTCTATTTAGGATAACTTGGTTGTCATTGAGGGCAAGGGCAAGGGAATCACACTTGATCACCAAGTGCTCCTCAAAATAGAACATGATATGCATCCTCATGATTCACAAAAGGTTAATAAACAATCTACAGAAGACTATAGTCTAATGCTTTACCGTCACAGAAACAAGAAAATGATGTCGTTCAATGCTGTGCAGGACATTGAAACGTCTGTTGGAGAAAAATCAGATAAAATGGCAATGGGAAGTGCATCAACTACTACTGAAAAGAGCACTCCATTGGTAAATAATTACTCGTTCAATGCTGTGCAGGATATTGAAACATCTTTACTTTATTGGTACTTTACTGACTTTCGGTGAAATTAATTTTTCTATTTTTCTGATCTTAGATCTCTTCAATCTCTACTCCCAAGAAACCTCAAATAGCAACTTCAAGCACTGATGAAACAGAACCAGAAAGCTCACGATCAGACCTTTTAGATGTTTACATTACAGAATCTTCCCAAGTATGTTTATCGGTTGTTGCATTGATTTATGGGCATAGTATTTTTCTTACTTTGAAACAATTAATTAGTAATAAACTTTATGTTGATTGACCATTTATAAGCCTGCTCTTATTGCTTATAGCCCTACGTGTTACAAAGAAAAAAATATATCATATTTTCTTACTAGATTCTATTGGTAAGAATGTTTGTTTGTTGTTATTCACTATAGGATGAAGAAGTTAAGGTCACTCAGGAAGAGACTTGGATGTCTTATGTGTCTGAAAAATTTGAGGATGATGATCTAATGAAACTGTTCCAAATAATGGAGGAAGGTGATCGTCAAGATGATAGCGAGGTGACTAATGCTCTTGCTGCTTTGGAAGCCTCATTGAAGATGGGTCTGAATGAAATAGCTAGCTCGGAAGAAAGCGAACTTTGCCTTGAGAATGCTCTTAAGACCTTGTCCTCTCACTGTTTTGATGATGGTCTTAAAACTACAATACACTCTTTGCAACAAGAAATCCAAAGTATTATATCTTCCTTCACGCAAGCATGTGCTACCTCTGATACAGTGACCAAGCTTGAACAAAAAGAGAAGCTAATGATGGGACAACGTTCACAACAAAAAGAAGCAGCCATGACTCTTTTATCTGAAATTCACAAGACTCAGAATTCTAGGGTTGAGGCTCAAACAAGGGTAGCAGAGTTGAAGGAACAAATCTCTAAGTTGCAGGCTGAACTTTATAGCAAAGAAAATGAAATAAAAGAGTGTGATATCAAATTGTTGTCTCTTGAAGAGCAAAAGAAGAAGAGTGTTTCTGACACTATTGGATTTATGAAGGAGTTGGAAGCAGTGAAGAAAGAGAGGTCTCACAGGGTGGTAGACCAAATAAAAGCAAGGCTTCTACTAGAGGATATGGATTCTAGGTGGTCTTCTTGTCTATCCAATTTGAAAAAAATCTCATTACAGATAGGAGTTCATCTTAAGCACAAGTTTTAACTGTTGGAGACTGTCATTTAAATTTCCTGAAGATTAAATAAAAAAATTGAAGACTGTAATCAAAGATGGGTTGTTATGTAAGTACTTTGTCATTTTTGTATTATCGTTGTGGTGGTGGAACACTTAGTATTTTAAATATTAATTATGGTGAAGTTTTTCTGATTTAAGCCCCATAATCTTTATCTCTCATCTTAAGGGAGTTTTTCATGTTGAAAAATATGTGTTCTGTTTGTTTACTTGATGCATTTTGTTTCTATTTTTAGTATGTTATCCTAACTCTTATTTTGTGGTTTAAAACGTTTTGGACTTTTTTTTTTTTTTTTTTTTTTTTTTTTTTTTTTTTTTTTTTTTTTTTTTTTTGGGGGGGGGGGGGGGGTAGGGGGATGTGTTTTACAAATGGAACTGATCACCACAGATCAGCTATAGCTGAAGCAAAGTCTTGCTCTTCCATCACCCTCAGCATCTTCACGAAGTAGGCATAGCAGGCCATCCGGTAGCTCATGTTTTTTTTTTTATTTTTTTATGACTATTTATTACATCTGTGTAAGTCCTTTTCTATTTATATTAGTACCAATCAGTATCCTTTTAGTACCAGTCGGTACCAAAATATTTTTTAAGATCCTCAAATAATTTTTCAAGATCATGAAGAATTTTATTAGTACCATTCGGTATCCCGAATTATCTTTTTATTACACTGAAAGTGCCCGATATTTTTTTTTTAAGGATCGGGTGTGTGTGTTTTGGGGTAAAAACGTCACCGTCTGGAGCACCGGACAGCAGCGGACGTAGAGGGGCAAAGGACCTAAGCCAGGTCCCTTTTAATTACTCATTGTGTCTCTTCTACACACACCTCTTTTCCTAATAAACATTAATTTATTTATTCTCGATCTTACCCTCTCTCTTTGCATAAATAAGGGTATTTTTTGGGGAAAAAAAATCTATTTTTACACACTCACATTTATTATATCTAACTAATGTTTTATCAAAGTGATTTGGTTAAGTCCAATAAATAGAAACGAAAGGAGTATCGTCTTTTATCTGTTGATGAAATGGAAGACTCGTTTATTACTAGTACGATAATAGTCATGCATTTGTCAGTAGTTCCGCTCCTGCGATGCCCCATATATATATATATATAGATTGTCATTGTTGTTTACTATTATGAGTTGCCATCGGGGAGGGAACGGATCCAGAAATTTATGGAAGGGGGCACTATTGGTGGGGTTGGGGGCGGGGTTCAGGGCCCATCGCCCCCGAATTTTTTTTTTCACTTGTCATCAAAAGCACAAAAAATTAATACATGATTCAGAAAGTTTTCACTTGTTATCAATTGTAAGTTTTATTATCATCAATAAGAAAAAGAGCAAGTGTTAGCCATAAAATGCTCATGACAGAAAATTAGCAACCTACATCCTCCAAACAATTTTTTGTGCTGGGAATATCCATCTAAAATATAGAGAAAAGGCAACAAAATGCTAAGAAAGTATCTCAAAAAAGGAAGCAGATCTTTCCCAGTTGAGGTCACAATGCTAAAATATGTCCGCAAGTATTTTTATAGGGGAAAGAAGAGCAAGGAGCAAAGTGAGCCGGTGTTGAGGAAGACATAAAAGAGGGGAAAAATTAAATTAAATTAATTTTTTTTTTAAAAAAGGAAAATCAAGGGGGGGGGGGGCACGTGCCCCCCTTATAGGATAGGATACGTGGATCCGCCCTTGGTTGCCATAAGATATAACACTGAAAGCAATGGAAAAGCTAAGTGCTTGTTTGAAATGTCGATTGGAGTTTTCAGAGCTAGCTTTTTGATTATGATTTATATTATTTAAAATAAGAATGTGAAAGGAGTTTTATATCGATTTACATAAATAAGCACTTTTAAATATGATTGAAGGTTCACAATAGGCGCTTCTCCTAATGTGCTTCTTACATGCTTGTCCCTCTAATTAGAGGGACAAGCACATTTTATTTTATTTTTTTAAATTTTTTTATATTTTTTATTTATCTAGATTAAATTATATGTTTTTTTCTGAAATTTTTTTAACACTCGGTATCTCAAATTAATTAGTTTCCGGATGCGGTTGTTACGGACCGGCCCAAAAGCCTCCAAGTCCATGGCAAGGCCCAAGCCGAGCCGGAGGCGTAATCCGCTAATCATAGCGGGAGATCCGGAAATCTCGGCTAGGCGTAATCCGCCCCATCATATCGGCCTGCCGAGATACACGCCCCATTAATGACACGTCCTATTAATGGCACGTCCCGGATATCCGCCCCATTAATGACACGTCATTAATGGCGTGTCCCGGATATCCGCCCCATTAATGACACGTCCCATTAATGGGGTATCATCCAATATCCGCCCCATTAATGGCCCACCATTAATGGCGTGTCCCGGATATCGCACCGTACGCCTCATAAATATAGAAGGCGGGGCAAGGTGCACACTCTCTAAACCTAGACTATTTACATACGGTCTCACCGTGCACACACACCACCCTTTTGTCGTGTACGGTGATCCCACGCTCTCCCGGTTATCTCCTTCATAGATATCCAGGCCGGCCCATACATCCAAGATCAATCTATCGGCCCTCGGTGAACATCCGTTCTATACGTAACATTGGCGCCGACCGTGGGGACGTTAAACTTCTATCCCCGTGACCACTAATGGCTAACACCGAAGCCACGGGCAAAGCCGCGATCGGGCCGCCGAATGAGGAAAGTATTGTACCTCCAAATCAACCTCGGGCGGACCGAGCGGGCCGCCGGCTCACGAGCGACCCCGAGGAAAGACGCCGAGGGACACGTTACGGACGCGGAGAGCACTTCTCCTTCCCCCAACGAGTCTTTGCACGAGGGCCCCCAAAAGTCCAGCCCGAGACGGTCCCGGCTCCGGACGCTCAGGTATTAGACACCGACGTCCGCATCCTAAGGAGAACCCAAGAGTCGATGATTTAGAGGTTCGAAAACAAGGAAAAGCTAGATCACCTCCAAAGGCAGGAGGATTTTCATGCTCTGGAGTTAATGATAGAGGAAAAGCTTGAAAACCTTTTTCAACGCGGAACCCCGAGAAGCCCCCATAAGGGGAAGGAGATTGTACGCCTGGATAGCAATAGTCCGCGTACCAGCCCAGAACCGAATCAAAGCTCCCGTGGCAGGAATGAGGGGAACGCCAGAATGGATCGAGATCGCCAACCGACCCCCAGGAGGCACAAGGAGGGACCTTTGTGGATCCGGGACAGGGAAGACCGAAGGCGAGCAGACCGCCATGATCACGATAGGGATCAGGAAAACCGAGACCGTGATCAGGCGATCACTATGCCTCGGACACGAGGATCACCGCGGCAGTATAGGATGAAATACTTGGCCGGCGCGGGTGGGACCCCATTCTCGCGAGCAACGGCCACGGCACCTTACCCGAAGAATTTCGACCTAGCCGATCTCCCCAAGTATGATGGGACCCAGGATCCACGTCATCACCTGGAAATATTCGAAAAGTTAATGTGGGTAAGGTCAATAGAAGGTCTGGTCATACTAAGACTCTTCTCGGCCACGTTAACCGGGCCGGCCCACAAATGGTTGAGTTCATTACCCAATAATTCCATTCGAAACTTTGAAGACCTTGGGCGCAAGTTTGAATTGCACTTTGCCACTAGCAAGAAACAACCAAAATCTCAATTCACGTTGAGTAAAGTAAAGCAAAAGAAGGGCGAAACATTGCAGAAGTACCTGGATCGATTCAGAGATACGGCAATACAGGTACGATCCTTATCCGAAGAGGTCCATGTACACTGCCTCGTCAACGGACTGGACCCGATGACCCGCCTAGCCCGACATCTATGTAAGAATTGAGTATATTCACTGACGGAATTCTATACCGAAGCTAAGAAGTACCTAGACGTCGAGCAAATGGAAATCGCCAATGCAGATGAGCCTAAGAAGGTAAGGAATTCATCGCCTGAAAGAAGGGATCTCGACAAGCATAAGGTAGAACCCCACAGACGGGGCAGAGAGAGCCGGCCCAGACCGGAGCGAACGGACAATAAGGGGAAGTACGGCAACTACACCCCCTTGAATGTCCCGCGTTCCCAACTGTGGAAGGAGGTAGCCCAGACTGAGATGAAGAGGGTGACCAAGCCGAGGCCTCTCGAAACCGTCCAATACGGGCCAGGGAAAGTTCTGCACTTTCCACGATTGCTCCGGCCATACCACGATGAATGTTATGAACTCGGAGATCTATCGAAAAGTTTGTAAGAGAAGGAAACTGCGCCAATACGTATTTAAAACTCAAGGGAAAACAGGCAGACAGAATACTAGTCGCCGAAGCAGTAGTCCGGCCACAAACGCTCCGGAACCTGAGAAGAAACGGAGAACCGGCCCTCCCGAAGGATACCCAGATGCTGACCTCCAATGCAATGGGATCAGTGGCGGCTTCGGAGGAGGTGGAGATACTATAAGCCAGCGCAAGAAGTACCTACGGGAGGTGTTGACGGTAAAAGAAGTACCAAAATTTAAGGGCGCGTCATCGAAACCGAAACCACCCCCGTTGGTCTTCACGGACGAGGAGCTCAAGGAGGTTATTCCCGGCCACCAGGACGGATTGGTCATCACCGGGATCGTCGTGAACTGCCGTGTCAAACGGATATTCATCGACGCTGGAAGTTCGGCGGATATCATAAGCTGGGACGCATATCAGAGGATGTACCTCGATGTTGAAGACTTAAAGCCATGCAAATCTACCCTAATCGGGTTTAATGGAGAGCGTTCCTTCCCAAAAGGATATATCGACCTCAGATTAACCTTGGGAACCAAGGAAGCCTTCAAGTCAGAACGGGTAAGATTCGTAGTGGCCGAATTCCGCTCTCCTTACAACATTATACTGGGCCGACCTACTATACACAGTTGGGATATGCTGGCGTCCACTAAGCACCAGAAATTGAAAATGATCAATGATAGGAATCAGGTGGTTGAAGTGTCCTAAGTGACCGTAAAGCGTCGCGGCAATGTTACTTCGAAACTCTCCGTGTCGAGGAAGATAAACCGTCATCCCCGCTGCGGCTCCGAACCAACGAGGTGATGACCGATGTCAGAAAAGAAGGGCGGCCTCGGCAATCGGTCAACATGGTAGAGATGGACCTCTGTGAACCAGAAAACCCACGCCCGAGCCGGAAGGGGAGTTGGAGGAACTAATCCTCGGACGGATCCCTCCAAGACAACTAAAATCGGCGGGGACATGGACGCGAGATATAAAAGCAAGATCGACCAAATTCTTAAGACAAACCAGGGCGTCTTCGCCCGGACGTCGCCCGAGATACTGGATCGACCCACACTTCTTGTCACAAGCCGGCCATATGGCGGGGTCCAAACCCGGTGGCACGAAGAGGAGGAATATCTCGACGACGTGCAAAAAGCACTTGAAAGTCATATTGAAGAGCTCCTTGCTGCCGGATTCATCGAGAAGTACAATACACCACTTGGCTCTCTAACGTGGTCATGGTCTTAAAACCGACCGGTAAATGGAGGGTGTGTACCGACTACACCAATTTGAACAAAGCGTGCCCAAAAGACTCCTATCCTATGCCCAGCATTGACCAGTTAGTGGATAACTCGGCCGGGTACCAGCTGCTCTCTTTTATGGATGCCTACTCTGGCTACAATCAGATCGCCATGCACCCCGACGATCAAGAGAGAACCGCATTCATGACAGATAAGGCAAACTATTGCTACAACGTCATGCCATTTGGATTGAAGAATGCCGGAGCTACATACTAGTGAATGATGAATCGAGTCTTTGAGGATCAAATCGGTCGTAATGTGGAGGTATATATAGACGACATGATCGTGAAGTCAAAACAACCGGAGGAGCATATCCGGGATCTAGAGCAGACGTTTGAGAAACTAAGACGATACCGAATCAGGTTGAACCCGGCCAAATGTGCATTTGGGGTGCCAAGGGAAAATTCTTGGGTTTTATGTTGACCAACCGAGGGATTGAGGCCAATCCGCATAAAGGCAAGGCCGTGCTAGATATGCAAGTCCCCAACTCCAAGAAGGAAGTGCAGCAATTAACAGTGTCGCATGGTAAAACAGCCGACAAGATTCCTACCAAGGTCACCTAAGAAAGCTTTACCTTTCTTTAAACTATTGAAGAAAGAAACCCGGGGAGGATGGAATACTGACCGCGAGACGGCCTTTGAAAAAATTAAGAAATGCTTGGCAACCCCGCCGCACTAACGGCCGAGCGGGGGAGATCTTGTTCTTATACCTCTCGGTAGGGATGAAGCGGTAAGCGCCGCCTTGGTAAGAGAAACCGAGGCCGGACAGACACCCATCTACCTTGTGAGCAAGGCGTTACAAAACGCCGAGCTCAGATATTAGAAGCTGGAGAAAATGGCATTCGCATTACTAACAACGGCAAGGCTGCTTCGCCCATACTTCCAGGGACATCGGATTGTAGTCCGGACCAATCAGCCAATCCGGCAGATTCTGCACAAGCCGGATTTGGCAGGACGAATGACAAGCTGAGCGATTGAATTATCCAAATTCGACATCACTTTTGAGGCTCGGCAGGCGATCAAATCACAGGCATTGGCGGACTTCATCAGGGAATTGACTCCGGTTATGACTAACGAGGAATTCTGGAGGGTATTTGTTGACGGGTCTTCCAATCCAAAAGGCAGTGGAGCAGGAGTCATTGTTGAAAGCCCCGAGGGAGTCGCCACTGAGCATTCCCTCCAACTGGAATTCCCGACCTCCAACAATCAAGCCGAATACGAGGCACTCTTAGCCGGATTGGCTCAAGCTAAAGAAAGCGGAGCCAGGAGGGTTAAGGTGTTCACTGACTCACAACTCGTGGCCGCACAAATCGATGGCAGCTATCAAGTAAAAGGCCCCTTGTTGGCCAAGTACTTGAATAGAGCAAAAGAGGTAATGACGGAATTCGAAGAAGTCATTGTCTCTCATATCCCGAGAGAAGAGAATGCCCGTGCCGACATCCTCTCCAAACTCGCAAGTACCAAAGGTCCTGGAGTCATAGAACAATCATCCAACAGAATTTGGCCGAGCCCATATGCATCATGACTATCTCGTCTTCCTCGGACTGGAGAAAACCAATTAAAGATTACCTGGAAAGAGGGATCATCCCCACAAACTCTACCGAAGCAAAGAAGCTGATGAGAGAAGCCGCCATCTACACTATGGTCGATGATCAGCTATACCGGAAAGGAGTACACTACCCGATGATGCGATGCCTAGGCGAGTCCGAAGCAAGGTATGTGCTGACCGAAATACATGAAGAATGTAACGGCCAACACATGGGGGGCAAGGCCCTGGCAAGGAAGGCATTACGCGCCGGCTATTATTGGCCCACCATGAAGCATGACGCCATGGAAGCCGCCAAAAGGTGTGACAGCTTGCCGTAAACACGCCGGAATCCTATGGCCGCCGCCACGGAGTTAAAGGAATGCCGCCCCGGCCCTTCTATAAATGGGGAATGGATATTCGGGACCTTTCAAACCGGCACCGGGCAGCTCAAATGGCTCATTGTCGCCGTAGACTACTTCACCAAATGGATTGAAGCGGAAGCATTAACTACGATCACGTCGTCCAGATTATGAAATTCGTTCGTCACAATATCTTTGCTCGATTCGGATACCGCCGAGGTCGTCACGACAATGGAACCCGGTTCACGGACCACGTATTCCGTGCCTTAATGTCCAACTTGGACATCCAACAACATTTCTCCTCCGTCGAATATCCGCAATCTAATGGCCAGCCTGAGTCCGCCAATAAGATCATTCTCGACGGATTGAAGAAACGCATGTTAAAGGCCGACTCTTGCTGGACCGAACAACTCCACAAAACGTTGTTCTATGGGGCTACGGGACGAGTGTGCAGGTCCTCGACCCAGAAACCCTTTTCCGACGACATATGGATGTGAAGCAATGATCCCGGTGGAAATCGGGCAGCCATCATGGAGGAAGATCAGAGCCGGACAGGAAGAACCGGCGTCAAACGATGACACCTTGAAGACAGACCTGGACCTCATAGACGAGATTCGAGTCACCGCCCATTGCCGGGAATTGGCCGCCAAGCAGTTACTCGCGGCAAAATATAATCGTAAGGTTCGACCACGATCCTTCAACCGGGCAACTTGGTACTTCGGCGGGCCGACATAGGTAACAAGAATTCCGGACGGAAAACGGCAAGAAATTGGGAAGGACCATATCGGGTAAAAGAGAAGCTCGACGTTAGGGGCATATGTTCTTGAAACCTTGGCAAGGAAGCCGGTTAGAAGGACATGGAATGCCGATAAACTAAAGATCTATTACAGCTAGGCCGAGGCTACCGCTCGATCATTTCTTACTTTCGTTTATGTTTTCGCGTAATTGCTTTCCAACTGTTCTTTGCTTTGCATTTGAATAATTTATGACCTTTTGTACGCTTTTTAGAGCTGCTTTATTTAATGAAGGAATCCCTCAAGGAAAGGCGTCAATGTGCACAATTATTTTCTTAAGCGCGAAGCCGAGGCCACTAAGCCCGGCAAAAACCTGACTCTAAGGTACTTATACCCGGTCAAAAACACAAAAACATCTAGATGTATGACACCGGCCGTTGTACTCCGACGTGCATTGGTAAGAGCTCGGCGAAAAACGCCATACGTGGCCTTCACGAAATTGACGTGTCAACGCCGCCCGAGCTAAGAAAGCAAGGCCGCCATTCCGACCTTGATCAAGTCAAAATGTCGATTTGAGGTAATAGACACCTCGGTCGACATGTGTCGCCTCGCCCTTAACTCGGTTCCTATCACCATTTCCGGCCATTTAAGCCGGACGAGGCAAACGGTTAAGTTAACACCCCCGGAGGGTAAGACGTAAAACCCTCGTCCCATACTCCCACACCCGGTGTTGGTCGAGTAAACGACTCGTATATGATACAGTCAATAAGTTTCAAATATGGAATTTATAAAATGGCAGAAGAATGAAGCAATAATTCATTCATAAGTCATAAAAAACATGTACAAATGGTTACACAACGGCGGGATGCCTAAACCTTCAAAAGAAAAAGAGGCACGACGCCCACTAGAGACCGAAGACAAACTTAACTAGACGGGCCGGCCTCTTGAGAACCTTTGGGTGCCTCGCTCCGCACCCGAATCTCCTCCTTCTTCTTCGGAGCGGGACGGATTGGCGGAAGGGGTTTGATATGGAACTAAGACTCCTTCCTCAACAAAGGCGCGAAAGTCATAGCCGTCCAAATTCAGCTTCGCCGTCGGATTCAAAGACTGGATCTCGCTCCAAGGCATTGTCAAAGCACCCACACCGTTTGCTTTAGGAGTTCGTCGGACTCCAAGCGCGCCGCTCCGCTACGGCAAGGGCAGCCTCGGCCGTTGAAACCTTAGAAGACAAAGATCTCACGCTGTTTCTGAAGGGTTCTCACCGCTTCCATACTCTCGCCGAGCGCCTTCTGGGCCCGGACACATTCAGAGGCTGACTTATCCGCCCCATCTCACGCCTGGTGCAGATCTTTTTCCAGGTTCACAAACGCGGCCTTGGAAGCATCCCGTTCAAGCCGGCCGTATCCCGCTCCTCCTCCATAAGGCGCAGCCTTGGCCTCGGCAAGACGGCCGAGCCTTTTCGCGGACGCCGCCTCCTCCGCAGCCTTTCGCAGGCTACAACCTCCCCCTAAGATGCTTTCAATCGCCTATTCTCCGCATCGAGCAGAGCATACTTTTCCCTCACAATAACATAGGCTTGCAAAAAACCAATAGATTTACAAAGGTACCGCTCCGTCGCAAGCACCTATTGAGCACTAAAGCGGGGACAAGGCCCGACTTTCCATAAATTCTCTGGGGGAGGAAAGCGACATCCAGCTCTTTGGTCACCCCTTGTCCCATATGAAACTACGAGGAAGCAATGATGAAGGACGTAAGGGCCCGGTTGAAGGAGGAGGAGGAGGTGGATTGATCGAAGACACCGGCTGAACCAATGCCGCAGGAGCGGTCGCGGCCTCCGTCGATACAGCTCCACCTACCGAGACAGCAACCTGTTTCCCTTTGGAAGTGTCAGGAACACCTGCCTGAGGGGATCCGGAGGGTATGGATGGAGCCGACTCCTCGACACTTAAGACCTTAGCCTTCTTAGCAGCAATAGAGGCATCAGCCTCGGGCACAGCAGTCTTGACTGGGGCGGCCCGTTTCTGAGACCGACTACTCGAAGACGCCTCGGCCGGATTCACCTTTTTTAAGTACCTAGGAAGGGCCTTCATGTCTTGAGCTGAAAAGGGCAGGTAAAGGGAAATCAGTAATAAGCACAAAGTATGCTAACAATATACAAAACATGACCAAAAGAATAAGGAACATGGCATATCGTGGACTCCTACAAGTAGAGGGGATTGGCCTAGATCCCTCCCCGATATGAAGAAGGCCGCACTCGATGCCATACTTCTCCACGAAGGCGTCCAACCTTGGACGCGAGGGGCCATCTCGGTAGGAGATCATCTTGCGAGATCCGGAAAGACGAGGGGCTGGCTTTATGATGACTCTCCATCCAATATAAAGGGAAGCGCCACACTACGTCGGCAACCTCGACCCCTTTAGAAACCAAGTCGGCTTACTGTGTACGGCGACAACCTTGAAAAAGGCGTTCTTAAACCTCTTAAAAGAATCGGAAAAGGGCTTCATGAGCTTCCGGTCGGGATTAACGTGGAGAGACACCAACCCTTTTAACTTGTCACCTTCCTTAGGAGAGCCAGGGGTAAAGGGGCCGAAGTAGTAGAAGAAAAGGTTGGTCGAGCATGGGATTGGAACCGGGTAGGAGCGACACAATTGCTCGAACGCTACAAGATATGCCCACCCGTTCGGATGAAGTTGAGACGGGGCGACTCTCGTGTGCATCGGGGCAAGCATTTGAAAATGGGTGAAAGGAAAAATGCATACACCAACCCGTGTAAGATAATCCCGGTAAAAATGAAAGAAATTGGGATTGCCTACGTCCCGTTCAGCTCAAAGACAAACAGCTCGTTGGCCAAGGGCAGCGTAGGACGCACCCCTCCATGGCGGGTAGGTCCAACCGGGCAATGTCCGTATCCGACATAATGGACCGGGTCTTCAAGACCTCGTGAGACACCCAGGGATACCTACGACACAGGGCCTCGGGTGGACTAGAAGAATCCGATGCCTCAGCCTCGGCCTTTTTCTTTGAAGGCAAAGATTTCGGAGCCATTAACCTATATGCAACATAAAATGAAATTAGCGAGTTGGAAATACCGGTAAAACAAGGTTAGAAGGCAAAACAGATGGCGGACTCGGACGAAAGGGTATGCCGGGGTGGGGCCCGAAGGGTGCCGATGCCGGCAAGATCCAAGAACCGAGGTAGCCCCGGAGTCTTCACCGCGCGCAATGTGGAATGAACTCTCGCCCAAGCAATCCCAATAGGGGGCCGAGATAATCATCGATACGGGTCCAAACTCGCAGGGGGTGGACCCTCGCGTGTTGAGCGGTTGGGCCATCAAGGCAGGAGCCCGAGAGCCGGCAAAAGAACCAACCCCGGCCGGAAAAGGCGATAAGGAGGGAACGTTGTACGCCGGAATTCGAACCAAGGAAGGTGACAGAGCTCTGGCACGTATGGGTTGGGGCCCAATTCGCCCAGAAGAACCATTCCCACCTCGAAGTAGAGGCGCCGACCTTCGTTTCCGGAGCTCGGTTCCAAGAACCCAATAAGAGGCTCTCGGGTAACGAGTGCGAAGGAACTCCTCTTCCTCGGAGTAAGCGTCGGCTCCGGCTCTAAGGAAAGACCTATTTCTATCCATCGAAGAGAAACTAGAACCTAAGGGCTACAGCCTTACGTCAAAAGGGAGGAGCACATAGAGCAAAACCCAGAAACTGATCTTAAAGGAAAACTCAGAAGACCAGAGGAATGGGAAAAGCAGATGAGAAACCAGAGGATATCTAAACTGTACGAAATATGCCGTAAAAAAGTAGAGACAAGGACGAAAAATACCTGCGTGAGTACGAAGAAGATGACTTGAACAAACGAAATGGAGGACAATGGAGTTTTCACGGAAGAAACTCGGAGCAAGTTCACTACAAAAGTGTAGGCGGGAAATAATGAAAAACGCAAATATGAAGCAAACACTTCATATAAGAAGAAGGAGAGGGAACGCCGGGGCGCGCTTCGGTCTTTGAACATTGACACGATGGGAAATGCACGTAATGACGTAGGAGCATTAAATGTGCACGCAAATCGGCACTCAGAGCGGTGCGACGGCTGCAGACCCTTTCCAATCAGGACATGCTAGGTGTAAAGACGCAATGATGGCGCCTACGGAAAGAAGACCAAACGGTTTACCCACGAACAGGGGACTTACCACATAAATCCGAGGTCACCCAATACGCCCCGGTCAGGCATGGCCCAGGGCACCATCCAGAACGACATCATGGAGATAAGCCACGGCACAAGAAGCCGGGCTGAAGCACTGGCCCCGGTCACGCACCGGACCAGGAGGATCATACACCTCGGCCGCCCGTAAGCCCGAATGCCCCGAGCCGGGGGCATCTGTTACGACCGGCCCAAAAGCCTCCAAGTCCATGGCAAGGCCCAAGCCGAGCCGGAGGCGTAATCCGCTAATCATAGCGGAGATCCGGAAATCTCGGCTAGGCGTAATCCGCCCTATCATATCGGCCTCGCGAGATACACGCCCCATTAATGACACGTCCTATTAATGGCACGTCCCGATATCCGCCCCATTAATGACACGTCATTAATGGCGTGTCCCGATATCCGCCCCATTAATGACACGTCCCATTAATGGGGTATCATCCATTATCCGCCCCATTAATGGCCCACCATTAATGGCGTGTCCCGGATATCGCACCAGACGCCTCTATAAATATAGAAGGCAGGCAACAAGGTGCACACTCTCTAAACCTAGACTATTTACATACAGTCTCACTGTGCACACACACCACCCCTTTGTCGTGTACGGTGATTCCACGCTCTCCTCGTTATCTCCTTCATAGATATCCAGGCCAGCCCATACATCCAAGATCAATCTATCAGCCCTCGGCTGAACATCTGTGTTCTATACCAGAACACTGGTGTTATAGGACAAATATTTCTGTATGCAGAACTAAAAATAAATTAATTTAAGATACTGAGTGCAAAAAAAAAGTTTTCAGAAAGCAGCATATAATTTAATCACAATATATAACATATATAAGAAAATAAAATAAAAATCGTTTGCCTCTCTATTAAAGCGACAAGCATATAAAAAAACACATAAAGACAAGCGCTTCGCTTCATATAATAGAAAAGAAACATTAATTGGGGAAGCGAGCAGAGGCAGATTAATTCAGATGTAAAGAGATGAGTTTCTTTTTTAAGTCAGTAGTGCGAAGGAGACAAGTCGAAAAAGGTCAAAATGTAGAGAATAGTACGTATGCTATGTTTAAAAATAAGGAAAAATTGCGTGCAGGTCCCAAAAACAGAAATAAATACAGTAATATCCCTTGAAATCACCAAATTATACGGAAGTTCTTAGGGACTTTTTTGATATTATTTATATTAACAACAGGAAATGTCATATTTACAACATGAAAAGTACTATATTTACAAAAAAATTTAAAAACCTAACCATTTACAATGAAAAAGTCATATTTACAATGACATTTAGACACTGATTTTGTTTCAAACTCAAGTTCCTAAACGCAAGTGCAGATCATTTACAAATGTAAAAACAAATAGATTTACAACAACGGGGAATGCTATATTTATAACAAAATTTAAAATTTGACCATTTACAACGAAAAAATCATATTTACAATAGGAAATGTCATATTTACAACAAAATTTCTATTGAGACTTTTTTATTATGTTTTATGGTTTTTGGGACCTGCTTGTAATTTTTTCTAAAAATAACGATAGAAAGTGGCCGCATTCATGTATTTTATTTATTTATTTATTTATTTGCTATAAAAGATGACATAAGAGGCTACATTACAAAAACCGTCGACATAGTCAAACCTTATCTACTGTTCTGTACTACTGTGTCTTCTCTCACATGCTAAGTACTGTACGTTGGTCTTCCACGTCTCTCGTCTCTTTTCCGTTTTCTGCGCATACACGATACACCATCATTATTGTAGACCTATCTCATTTAATTGGGTTAAAGCTAGGTGGATCTGTATGTGTCTTTTTCTTTTTTGGGGAATTATTCTAAGGTTCCAATGAAATGATTAAACCACCTAAAAGTTCAATAAAAACTTATAAACATACAATAACAAAATTCAGGTAGGAATGGAAAAGACTTTGTTGAGCGAGGTAAAACCTACTTCAGTTATTTTTACATTTTGGGCAGATTAGTCTCTAGTTATCGGTTCGGTTGTTGACAAAAAAAAAAAAAAAAAAAAAAAAAAGAGTTGCCGGTTCGAAAATTCAGCCTCAATTCTACCCAAAAAACATTTCGGGTAGGAATAACAATGAAGATTGGAAATAAGCTAGGCCTTTTACGGGGACCTACAACTTCATCTGATTACAGCCTGGGTACTTGTTTAATAAAGAGGTGAGGCTTAAGATTGTTTATATTGACAATGAGATTCTTCAAAGTTTTTATATTATGTATTGTTTTATTAAGTGCATTTTCTCATGGATTTTATTATTATCATGTACATGTTTAAATCACAAGAATTATATGCAGAGTCCTAAGAGATTGTCACCGTTTGGGAATACTACTACTCCGTATTTGTTTTCTAACTATAGTGTATTAGAAAAATTTTCAACAATCACCAAAAAAACAGAGAGAGAATATTTTTAACGTACAGCCCACAAATCATTTTTACAGACTTACGATCACTTGGTTTTGAGCTATTTATAATTCTTTTAGTATAATTTTTCCCTAAGAAAATTATTTATTTCAATTTTCTATTTACGCATTAATTCCATGACAACAGCATTTCTAAGTCTTAAAATTTTAATTTAGGTTACTTTATGTGTGTTTAATTAAATAATAGATCACTTTTTTGTTAACAAAGATGAATGGGTTGCATTTCGTAGCCTTTGCATAGTGAAAGTCTAAATAATTTTAAGTAGGGTCGGGCAGGGCAAGGCTATCTGCCCAAGTGGTGAGGATAAAAATAAGAAGCATATCCACCAACAACAAAAATAATCTCCCTCAAGTATTGAGGATAAAAATACAATACTTTTTGACCCTACAAGCAACAACTAGAGTTGCACATAGGTGGGGTAGAACCTCTACTTGATGTCCAGCTTAAAAGATGAATGTGTTACATTTTATAAGCCCCTACCAACTAGAGCTAAATAGGGTTGGGCTATACAGGCTTCCCTACCCAAGTGGTGACACTCTATTCATGATATGTAAATATATCCACCAACCTAGCTTGATGAACAATATTTTGAACTTCAAGTATATTCCATAATTTTGCAGTTTTAAATATTCCAAGAGAAAAAATATAAATACTACACTACATGTTGAAATATCTTTCTATCATTCCATAACTCCACATAATTACATAACCAAACACAACATAGTAGGTCTTATATATGCATGATGAAACAAGTCAACAAACAACTGGGGTCTTGAAATATTTAATACTACTATAGGTCTGAACACAATATCCATACTTTACAAGAAAATAAATAACATCTATAATTGATAATCCGTTAAAAATAAGGCCACAAAATTATTATAACTAAAGCCTTAAGGTTTAAATAGTTTGCATCAATCTCCCTAAAATTAAGAAAATGATGATGGGCATAGAATAATTAATAAAGGCACAGCCAGTAATGGGGGTGGTTACAAACAAAACAAAAAGTAACCTAAGAATTAATTGTTTCCAATAATTCATGCCAATACCCATCAACTATCTACCACATTTCTCTCTTCAATTTCTTTGAGTTCTTCCTCCATAATCCATATGCTCCTCCTCTTCCATAAACTCTTCCTCCTTCATCATGATATTCTCTCTGGTTGTTGCAGTCAATGGAATTTGTGAAACTTTTCATTTGAGAATGATACAATTTCAATAAAACACCACTTCGTTTTGGTTCTATAGACAAAGAGTTTGACGTAAAGCATCAATTGATAAAAACCTTTTTTCTTACTAAATTAGGGACAACAGCCGGCTAATAAAATAAATTAATGCGTTTCCTAGTCGGCGTGCTTAGCAATCACACGAAGAATCACGTCACAGACTAAAAAATTAAATAATTCAGCATTTTCTGATGATATTAACAATGCAAATTTGTGCGCTTGAGAAATTATTCAACAAAACGGTGCATAGAATCGAATAAGGAAAATGAAAACAGATGAAGTAAATGAAACCTGCGAGCTTCCACACTTCAAAAAGGCGCTAAACAGAGACGCTGGGGTGGAGGGAAAAAAAGGCAGGAGACATTTTTTTTTTTAATAAATCAAACGCTGTTGTTTTATTTACTCCTCTACTCCTGTTTATAACCAACTTTTTTTTCCTAATTGTATAAAATGAACATGTGGTTAAGATTAATTAAAAAATAATAAATCTATTAAAAATGTCATATTTCTTCTAAATATGCCCTGTTTATGAAATGAGCATAGGAGAGAGAATGAGTAAAAAAATATATGAAAGAGTATGAATATAAAATATGAGAGAGAATCAGTATAATGATTCAATTAAAGAGAGTTAGTTACTTAGTCCAGGATTAATTAATATAAAGATATGTATTTAATAGGGTAGACAAGAAAAAAATACTTTAAATTTCGATTAGAAAAAAGTTTCTTTTATTATGGATAAGCTCTAAGAAAGAAAAAGTTATATATAAAATCGCCCGAGGAGTACAATGGAGAGGAACCCATTGAAGCCATTAATTTATAAGGCTAAAAAAAAAAAAACAAGGATTAAATAATATAGAATATTCCTTTTGGTATGGTATTAATTAGAAGCGTGGAAGAGTAAAGATTTTGTTTGATATAGGCGGTAATTATATGATACAATTAGATTATTTATCTCTACCAAATGTTGATGGAGATTTATACTTAAATTATAATAAAAATTTTTAATACTCCCTCTGTACTTTATTATAATATCCAAACAATTAAATTGCGCGATGGAAAAAATGTTAAAAATGTTATCATTTTGTGTTCTGTTATAGAACACAGATGTCCAGCCGAGGGCTGGTGAGTTGATCTTGGATGTAGAGGCTAGCCTGGATATCTATGAAGGAGATAACCAGAAAGCGCGGATCACCGTACACGACAAAAGGGTGCCGTGTGTGCACAAAGTGAGACCGTATGTAAATAGTCTAGGTTTAGAGTGAGTGCACCTTGTTACCCGCCCTCCGTATTTATAGAGGCGTCAGTGCGATATCCGGGCACGTCATTAATGGTGAGCCATTAATGGGGCGGATATTGGATGATACCCCATTAATGGGACGTGTCATTAATGGGGCGGGTATCTCGGAAAGCCGATATGATAGGGGCGGATTCTCCCTAGCCGAGATTTCCGGATCTCCTGTCATGATTGGCAGATTACGCCCTCCGGCTCTGCTTGGGCCTCGCCCTGGGCTTGGAGGCTTTGGGCCTGGTCCGTAACATTTTGTTTTTTTAAAATATTAGTTAAAAGTAATAAACATGTAAGAAATATATTTTTAAAATATGTCCTTATTTATAAGTGGGTAGGTGAGAGCATGGTTGAAAAACTAGTGTAAAAACGTAATTTTTACGTGTTTACTAGGGTCATACATGTTAAAACGCAAGTAAAAATTGTCATGAGCAGAAACCGGTAGAAATGCCGTTCAAAAATGTAAAAACTGTAAAACTTACATTTTTACAATTGTTACCGTTTTTACCTTAAGAAAAAAAAAAAAGATGAAAAGTTTTTTTTTTTCCCGAAAAAAGAATGAAAAGTTGAAAGCCCTATCTCTATCGTATCTTGGACTCGGGATTACTAGAAAGTGGAGATTGGATAGTTATATATCATTTTTAATGTATTTATATAGTTATAAAAGTCATTTTTTTTAATGTTTTATATAGTTATATGACTTATATCTTTTAAATATGAAGTCGCTCATTAAATTTTGAGTAGTGATTTATAATTTTTTTCCATGCATATTTATATATAATTTTAAACTCTAACATTAAATAGTAGAAAGTAGAAATTTTACGTTTCGTGTTATTTCTACGATTTATATTTCTACCACCCCTTTTTGTGTCTACGTAAAAACTCGATTTTGATAACATTGGGTAAGAGTTAAAAAAGATAGAGAATAGATGAAAAAAAGATCAAGAGAAAGAAAGAGAGAGAAAATATTAATGAAGATAAAATAAGTAAAAACAATTATAAAAGAGGTTAAATTAATTCACAAATTTAGATCGACAGAGTACAAATTCACCTCTGCACTCCTCTTTGCCAAACGGACCCGGTTGGGAATTGGATGTTCATCAAGAGTGATGAGCACCCCAAACTTATCAGATCCGAACCCTTTAAATTTAAAATTTTTAAATGATGATTTTTAAATAAAAAGATTTAAAAAAAAAATTAAGGGTTAAAAAGTTACCCTTATTTTAAATTTATATCCATAAAATTAATTTTTTGAAAAAAAAATAGACCGTCCAGTAACTAGTTCATTTTCCATCCTGTTCTGTTCTAAGAACATAAGTGTCTAGCCCTAGGTGGACTAGTAGGTTTATCTTGGATCAAATAGCTCCCTCTTAGGTCTCTATGGATGAGATACCTTTGAGAATAGTAGATCACTATACACAACCAAAGGGGGTGGGGTGTGTGCACAGTGTGGGCGAATAGTAAAGAGGGAGAGTTCAGAATCTGTGTACCTTTAGGGTTTACCATCTATTTATAGAGGGTACCTTAGGGTTAGGGTTTGGACTGCTGGGCCTCTTGTGCCTCTAAGCCCAAACATTCTGCCATCACATCTGTGCAATCGTGGTTGTCTCTTGTTGGGCCACACCTTGGGTGGGCCTAATATTTATATCCATAACAGTTGCCCCCCAGCCCGATAGTTCAGGTCTCTGAGCTGCCGGGATGTATTGACTGTTTGATGCGCAACACGGACTTGGCCGAGATATATCCAACTTATCCGAGTTGTTTGAGAAGAAATATGATCCTTGCTTGCTTTCCCGGGATGAATATCCGGTTTACATTTCTGCATTTAATAATGTGTAAGCAAATCACATAAATGGAAAATACTTACTGTTTGCGCAAATCATTTAGCTTGCTTCTTTCTTGTTGAACTCGAATGCTTGTCCGAGCTTAACTTCTTGATTTTCGTTCCAGTTATTAATAATATGCATTTCCACTAACAACTCATTGCCCCCCAGCACGGTGGTTCAGGTCTCGGAGCTGCCGGGATGCATTGATAGTCTAACTTGGCTCTCCATACAGAACTCAAATTTTAACTTTACACTGAGCCCGGATTTTAACTAGATTCAGTTTAAACCGAGCCTTCCTTCAAAACTTTACACGGATCCCTGATTTAAACTAGATTCAGTTTAAATCGGGTCTGCCTTCTTAAATTTAGGCATTGCTATCACAAATAATCCAATAAAGGATTTTAAATACACGGAGCTTGGATTTTAACCAGATTCGGTTTAAATCGGGTCCGGCTTCAAAAATTATCGCGGATCCCGGAGATTAACTAGATTTAGTTAACCGGGACCGCCTTCAAACATTACCACGGATCCCGGATTTAAACCAGATTCAGTTTAAATCGGGTCCGCCCTCTTAATTTTACATGGATTCTGGATTTAAACTAGATTCAGTTTAAATCGGGTCCAAGATTTCAACCGTAATCAGTTAACTGGTTGCTTGACCATGAATTCTGCATCGGCATGTATATCCATTTCTGAACTTGCCCCCTAATCTGGGTTGTCATTAAAATGAATCACCCTCCAATCCGGGTTGACATTAAAATGAATGGCCCTCCAATCCGGGTTATCATTAAAATGAATTGCCCCCAAATCCGGGTTAAAATGAATCGCCCTCCAATCCGGGTTATCATTAAAATGAATCAGCCCCAAATCCGGGTTGACATTAAAATGAATCGCCCTCCAATACGGTTATTATTAAAATGAATCGCCCCCCAATCCGGGTTAGAATTTAAAATGAATCGCCCCCAAATCCGGGTTGACATTAAAATGAATCGCCCTCCAATCCGGGTTATCATTAAAATGAATTGCCCTCCAATCCGGGTTAGAATTTAAAATGAATCGCCCCCGAATCCGGGTTAGAAGTTACACTTGACATGATTCATGAAAACGGGTTTGGTACCTTGGATTCATGCATGTATTGTCCCTGTCGTAAGGGTTCATTTCATACGGAACTCGATTTTTCTGTAGTCGCATAATCAGGTTCCGCCTTTGAAACTCGTTCGAGTTTTATTTGATAACCGGCCGTAGTCGAAAATTTGCTGCGCGAGAAGATGGGTCCGGGACCACCCATGGGCTATCAACCCGCCCGAGTGACTTGCCGAAAATCATCGGCTTTTTACCGTGTTCCGAAGGAAGCACGTTTTAACCTTTACATGATTAGTTCAGAGCGTCTTTGTTGAAAACTGGTTTATTGACCATGAATTCATGCATGCTACGATAACTAGGTGTGTATGCCTAATAATTCGTTCATGCTTACACGATTTTCGAAAGGTTGGTGCTTACACCATAAATTTCTACGTGTTTGTTTCGTACGTGGTTCTGAAAGCCGGTGTGCACATCCTGAGTTCGAGACCTTTATATTTTAGACATGATTGTCGAAACCGGCTTTTTGGCCATGAATTCATACAAGTTCCGTCTTACAAATGGTTTTCAAAAACTGGTTGTTGGACCGTAAATCCCACATGTTTAACATGATTTTCGGAAACGGGTTTTGCGTACCTCGGATTCCTACATGTTTAATTTGAACATGGTTTTCTAAACGGGTTTATGTACCTCGGATTCCTACATGTTTAGTTTTGACATGATTTTCGGAACGGGTTTATGTACCTCGATTCCTACATGTTTAACTTGAACATGATTTTCTGAAACGGGTTTATGTACCTCTGATTCCTACATGTTTAGCTTTGACATGATTTTCGGAACGGGTTTATGTGCCTCAGATTCCTACATGTTTTCCTTCGACATGATTTTCGGAATTGGGTTTATTTACCTCGGATTCCTACATGTTATAATTTGAACATGATTTTTGGAAACGGGTTTATGTACCTCGGATTCGTACATGTTTAGCCTTGACATGATTTTCGGAACGGGTTTATGTACCTCGGATTCCTACATGTTTAGCTTTGACATGATTTTCGGAACGGGTTTATGTACTTCTGATTCCTACATGTTTAACTTGAACATGATTTTCGGAAACGGGTTTATGTACCTCTGATTCCTACATGTTTAGCTTTGGCGGCATTGCCGTTGCACACGGATCAACCAAGTCCGGCTTTAAAAATTTACATGAAGCCCAGGTTATAACCAGATTCAGTTTTAACCGAGGTCTTCCTTCCCAAAGCATGTACATTCCAAGTCTTGAAATACCCAATGAAAACAACCTAGTTTCGGACATATGAACCCTAGCAATAATTTGCCTAGATTTGTTTTGTCTCTACTAGTGTAGCAGTTATCATTGAGCACAATCAAAAGGCCACTATGCATTTATTATCCAACATTAAGCAGATTATGAGACAAAGTAGGAGCATGCATTACATCATGTACAATTTTAGCATTATCCTGACTTATAACAATGCTAACCGTACCTTTACTTTCAACTTGGAGATGCTTGTTGTCACCAAGAGTTAAATCTGATTTTTGGGACTCATCAAGCTCCTTAGATAAAGAGTTTGTTCTTCCAGCATCTTTGTCACTGAGAAAATGCCTCAAAGTCATAGGCTTTAATCTAGCCATTGAAATTGAAGCCTTGCAACACCAAAACATTGAATACCTCAATGTGCTAGCCTCGCCTTGGGAGTGATTGTAGCAAGCTCCTCCCCAAACTTCCTCAAAAAATGATCAGGAATAGAGTTTTCCTCATCAGTGAGTATAGCACAGCAAGACAAGATTAATGAATTTGCCATCCCCTTTGGGAGAGCAAACGCGAATCTAAAAGAATGCAAAGGAATAATTCAACATGAATTATTCTCTTGAAATTTGCACATGTTTGCTCCTTTCCCACAATTTCGCAGGCACCTCCATGAGAAATTAGCTTTCTTTTGCACTGTCGAGATCCACTTCCATAACCACATGCATTGCTATCGAACTATCTTCTAAGATTGAAATAAACCTTTTCTTGGCTTTCTTCTTTTTTTTTTCTCTTCCTTGATAGATCAGCATGTTGAATAAAATTGTGCACTTTATGGACACATTCCCAACCTCATCATGTTGAAGATCAGCAATAAAATCAGCATGTTGGTTGTCAAGGTAGTTTTTCTCTTCCTTGAGCATGAAAGGGAACAGACAATACCATTGCAGAATTTTCCCCTCATCATCGAATTTGTGCGTGCTTCCATACTTAAATCGGCAATAAATGAGCACGTTGGGCCTCAGACAATCATCTTTGACTATGTGCTTTGCAAGCTGATTCTAAAGTTATAACTCAAGGGCTGAACACTCATGGCTACCTCATCTATAAGCCCATTGTGATAGTGAATATTCTGATCATATGGCAATAGCATGTGAAGAGAATAAATCTTCCCCATTAATTGAACCCTGGTCCAACGCTTTTCGAGGTTTGAAAACCTGATGGCTTGGTAATAACCCTTGTGTCCACGCCGTTCCCTGAGAAAACACCTCCTCCAACTCCACCATGCAATTTAATTGAACTTTGCATTCATAAATGCCAAAAAGCTTTAATGAATTGGAACTTTGCATTTACAATTTAATTTCGAGAATGGAGCCGAAGGTATATGTGGTAACTTCTCTTCTATTTAATTGGAACTTTACATTCACAATTTAATTCCAATCTAGTTTTGTTATATTCTCTTCAATATGCAGCAACAAAAGAAGAGAGATACACATGGATTCTGATGCAACTTTGATGGTGGGTTTTCCCCTGGAAGCAGGCATTCCTGATTGACCTTGAAAAGGGGTGCTGAGTCCATGTATCAGCACAAAACTAGAATCTGGTATGAGCCCACAAGAGCTCGGTCAATAATAAAAATCTTCATAACAAAGATCAGCATTTTTTGAAATTCCAAAGAAATCAATTATCAGCCTTTGCTTTTACATTAGTGCCTTGTCCCAAGAAAAAGGAAATGATTGACATCATTAATAACATTTCATGCTTTAATGATTGCCATCCTTGATAACATCCCATGCAACTTGGGCTTAGAGTTATACAGATGCTAAATTGCTCAACCAATATAACAGCCATAGAAGTAGCTGCAATCATTTGACCTCCTTGCATTCATCAGTAAAGGAAGTAAATGGTTAGCTTGTCGACATATTTATATTGAAAAATGCTCTCTTGCAACAAGCATTTGTCAATTATAATATCAAGAGATATTTCAAACTTTGACCCCTGCGACATTAAAGATATATGCTGATATATTCCATGCCACAGAATTTTTAATTTGCACTTCATCCATAATATGACGGGCATGATCAACTGAACCCAAACAACTTGCATACATGGGCATCATCATCAATTGAACCCAAACAACTTGCACACGTGGGCATCTGCATATGAGATAGAAACATGTTTGATACACATCATGATTTGGAAATTAACCCACAAATCTGCCTTCCAAGTAAAAGCCTACTTGGGCCACACTTTTGGCAAGCTCGAAAAACACTACTCCGTGGCATTACAAGCATAAGGCGAGAGAATAATAGAACCTTCCTCCTCTCTCGCATCCCTCCAACAATAAGAATTTTCATGTAAATGACAAATACTTATCGGAAGTTGAACTTTCGCAGATTCGCCTGACAAGATCGCGCCTTGGCATGGCAGATAAGGAATAATCTGTGCTTTCATGGTGATATAAATCCCTCCATGGAGTGCCCTCAAAAAGAAGCTTCTGCACGTTAAGTCTCTTGCTTTTGCGTTCTACATAGATAAAGTCTCTCGACTGGGAATCTCGGCTCTTTTGCATGCCGGCTGCAAGAAAGTGGACCCTCACCAAAACGAAAGAGTCATCTTTGCTTTGACCGTGGACCATCTTTTCCTTATGAAACACAACCCCGTGAGAACGCCTGCAAAGACATAACAGAGGCTTGTTCCCCTCAAATTTCCAGCACTCTTCATGTGGGCGTTGTTCCCCGGACATGCATACACACAGAGCATCCCCCATCATCTCGGCATCTCATAATTCCAGACCCCGGTGTTATATCTCGGCCAATGCACTTGCCCTCACTGTCGTGTAATCCCAGCATTCCGACCTTGCATCTCGGCCTTTAACCAAAACTTCAAATGCTATCTCGGATTACAAATTGTAATCCTGGCAATTTGACATTTCATATCGTCCTTTAACCAGGACAACTTCAAGTTTATCAACTCGGATTTCAAACTCCAATCCCGGACTTCAAATGTTAATCCCGAATTTCAAACAAGACGTCTTCAACTTACTATCTCGGACTTCCAGTGATGACGTCTTCAAATTATGATCTCGGCTTTGGAGACAAAGGCATTCCGGCCTTGTATTTATCTCGGACGGATTCATGTAAATTTTCCTTTACACCTCGGCCATGACCAAGCACCCCGGCTTCGTATTTATCCCGGTTTCCTTGTGGTTCTGTTCTTTGTTTGCTTTGACCGCATGACACCACACAGAACTTCTCGTATCTATCTCGGCATGACGAAGCACCCCAGCTTTGTATCAATAGCTGGACGTATCTCGAATGGCTTCACACTCGCAACTCGGAGGGAACTAATAGCAACCATGGTTCTCATTTTCTCATAGCCGAGATTGATTCTCTTGGGACCGTGGTCGCTTCTCCTTTGCGAATTTCTGTTTTTTCTGAGAAACTGAGACAACATATATTCACAGGACCTCACTCCGTTGCTTGATAGCATATATTCATAGGACCTCACTCCATTGCTATGCCGGGTTGATCAATCTCGGACGCAAGCTACAGTTGTTTAAAATACACTGGAAGGCTCGGTTTATGATCTCGTCTCGAATGGCACTCTGGCACCATTCACACCCGGACAATATATCTCAGCCATTCCATGAAATCCAACCACAATCTCGGGTGCATTGCTATGTTGGGTTATACTATCTCTGTTCCATCGTTGTGCCGACCTCGTTTATCTCAGCTTCATTACCTCAGTTTTAGTTATCTCGTGCCCGTCATTAAGCCGAAGTCGGCTTCAGTTAAGGAACACTTCCAGAGCATTTTCAAGACCGAGTCTTCGTCGAACTAAAAATCTGGCTTCGATTTTCATTGCCCAGGCCATAACCTCTCGTTCTTTCTCCCCGCTTTGATCCCCAAGACTTCGGGGCTTGTGAAGCATTTGGAACCCACCGCCAGGTTGCTGGATGACATCTATCTTATGCTTGAAGCGGCACAGAACCTTTCACAAAAATGGGTCTATCAGAGATCACAAGTGTAATCTGGGATTTGAGCTGTGGTTGCATCAGAATTTGGGTTTAAGCTTCTGTACAAAGCTTCCCCTTCGCTTGCATCTTGAGCTCTTTATCTTTGCTTTTTAATAAAACCTCGAATGCTTCTTCGTGAGTGAATCTTGCGTCCAGGATCTTCAATATAATCTCTCTCAAAGATCATGGTTTGATTTCGTGCCTTCCTTGCATCTATCGTTGAGCTCTTGCTTTGACCATTTTTGGTCGCGGGAGTCGAATTTTATCGATCCCCAGGTCGGCGCCAATGTTCTGTTCTAAGAACATAAGTGTTCTGTCATAAGAACATAGATAGATCGGACTTGACCTAGGAACAATTCCTAGGGCCTACGTACCCTTGAGAGGGATCAAAGTCCACGTAGTTCGATATACATATATAAGGGGTGGGGTGTGTGCTCTGTGTGGCAGAATTGTAAAGAGTAGAGAGAATGTTTCTGTGTACCGTTCACCCTCTTTGGGAATGTTTCCTTATGTATATTTATAACAGCATCATACTGGTCCGAGTGCTGTGGGAGCGTGTTTCCACTACTCCATGTTCTAAGCCCCCACTACTAGCACCATTGCAAACGTGGGTATGACCGTGGGATAGCTCTCCTTCAATTGGGCCTGACCTCTGTAAGCCCATTTCCGAGGTCCATAACAGTTGCCCCCCAGCCCGGTAGTTCAGGTCTCTGAGCTGTCGGGATGCATTAATTGTTTGATTGTGAAACACAGATTTGGCCGAGACGTATCCAAACTTATCCGGGTTATGTGAGAAGAAATAAGATCCCTTGCTTTCTTTCGTAGCAATTTTTCTCGGTCTATATTCCTGCATTTAATAATATGTAAGCAAATCACAATAAATGGAAAATACTTACTGTTTACGCAAATCGTTCAATTTGCTCATTTTGAATGCTTGTTCGAGTTTGATTTCCGTTCGGTTTCCATTAACCCCAACTATTGATAATTTGCATTTCGCTAACAACTCATTGCCCCCAAAGACGGTGGTTCGGTCTCCGAGCCGGGATGCATTGATAGTTTAACCTGGCTCTCCACATGGAACTCGGGTTTTAATTATACACAGAAGCTCGGATTTTGCCTATAGTCGGGCTTCAAAAATTTACACGGATCCCAAATTCTAACTAGATTCAGTTAAAATGGGTCCGCCTTCATAACTGTATGTGGATCCCGAACGTTAACTAGATTCAGTTAACCGAGTCCGACTTAAAAATGTTATGCGGATTACAAATGTTAACTAGATTCAGTTAACGAAGGTTGAAAGATTATTATGGATCCCGGACTACAACTAGATTCAGTTATCCGGTCCGCCTTCAAAACTTAACACGATGCTTGGATTTAAACCGATTCGTTTACACGGATCCGCCTTCTATTTTTTTATTTTCTCAAACATGTACCAGAGCCCATTTAAACCGATTCGGTTTAAATCGGGTCCGGCTTTAAAACTATTACGAATCCCGGATCTTAACTAGATTCGAAGTTAGCGGATCCACTTTCAAGAATTTGCATGGATCCCCGATTCCTTTTGCTCTTCTCTTCCCTTCTCAATGTCGAACCTGAGACCATGTGGTGAAAAATCAATGTTTTTTAACTCACCAATATGGCCCTCACACGTTGACGATGGGGTATTCATCCCCGCTCTGGATGCAACCGCTTCAAACCCGGCCCCGAGGAGACTCCGGATCTAGGCGGTGGAGACCAACACGCACAATTTTAATCATCCGTTGCTGACTCCGCTTTATTAGCTGTAATTGTACATTTAATGTACCGAGTTGTAGTGCCCGTGTTGGGCTCTTGTTATGACAAACTTTTAATTTATAAAATCAAAAGTGTGCCGATTTATGCTTGCTCCCTTTTGTCTTTGCCTTTCGCGAGAAGAGAATGTAAGAGCCAACTTGATCAAGATCGGCTAGTACACTCGAACCCTTTTTTTCTTTTCTTTTCTTTACGTGGCAACTATGTTGCTATTTACATGATTTACGAAAACATGCGTTTGCAATATTTTTCGTACATGTTCTTTTTTGGCCATTATTGCGATAAAGCAAACACGAATTGCTAACCCGAGTTTCCGTTCGCGCATTTTTGGCGGCTTTGCCGCTATATGATCTATAGCGTGTTTTCACTATAGATTCATATTGGGCGGATTGTTCCGCTGGTGATTTTATCGCTACATGATTTATGAATTAATTCAAAATCCATACATGTTTCGTCGCACCTCGTTATCTTTGCTGCAATATGTTGAAATACGGGTTCTACAATCCCGTAGTCTTCATTAATCAAATGTTTTTCTTCAACATAATTTTCGGACACGGGTTTGTGTACCTCGGATTCCTACATGTTTGGCCTTGGTGGCATTGTCGACGCACATGGAGTCCGGATTTTAACCAGATTCAGTTTAACCGGGTTCCATCTTCGTTCCCTTTCGTAGGGACAGACTCCACACGGAACTCGAATTTTAACCAGATTCGGTTTAACCGGGTCCGCCCTTTGTCATTCAGGAATTTCGTGGCACACCTTGGCTCTTTAATATGAAAATTTCATTTGCTCCTTTATGGAGTCATATTCCATCCGCATTGAGATATATTCATCAACCTCCAAATGCTTTTCTTGATTAAAAGGGACCTCGTTTGGTAAATGTCCTTGGATCCTTGCAATCAATTTTTCCGATCCTTCCTCTATCGATACAAATTAAAATAAATCAACAAACTGGGTGTAGATTCCCATACAGATTCCTCCCGCCTCCTCCTCAATTTGGACAAGAAGAAATTGTATCCTCTCGTGTTCTTGTAGATTCAGATTTTAATGATGAAACAGGCAATTGGCCTTCACTGCTTTTTAACCCGCTGGATACTGGCAACCAACTTGTCGGTAATTGATGCTCTCCAAATCTTTGATATGCAAGACATTTTCATGTGATGGTATTTCACTATTACCTCTCCCTCCTATAATGGCTTTTTTTCGGAAGAAATTTTGAGATTTGTAGTAAAGGTAACTCGCTTCCCTTTACTTTAAGGGAGGGTTGTAGATTATCTCCAAGCCTCTCACCACATTGCAGAAGAGATAAAATTTAATGGGTTCTATTTGCCGAGATCAATGTGAAGTTCGGTTCTTAGGTTGATCAACGCCCACCATATGTTAATTATGACATTGATAATTCATAAAGGGAGGCCCTTGGGCTTGATTGTTATAGTATGCGATTGGTCAACGTAATGGGCATCATCTCTAAATGAGGAATTGCCACATTAAATTCTTTCCTTCACACATGCTTTTCTAAGAATTGTATTGAATCCTCGCACATCAAAATTCACGCCAACCGATCTCATATGACCCAAAAGACTCAAGGCTTCATTGAAATTCTCATCTTCCAATAGAACCTTAATGAGAGCTGTATATTTTGGAGTGCTTAGATAGCATCCTTCACGTGTCATAATTAAATCCAGCAAAGAAGTAGATTTGAAAATCCCTAGTATGCTGCAGATTTGAAAATTATTATATTATATGCTGAAGGAGGAAGCTGGAAGCCACATAGCTTCATTATCTTGAAAATTTTAATAGCCACGTGTCTTTCGCTAGCTGCTGATATTGCAAGATTATGTTGTATATAGCATTTTCCAAAGTAGGGTCTCTATGAATGAAGAGATTTTCTACCACATGTAAGTTTTGCATCATCTCTCTTGATTTAAATGTAAATTTCTTCCACTGGTGAAAGTTTCTGCAAATCATGTAGCAAAAAGAATACAACTTCTTCTTCTAATATTTGCCTCATATTCAATGTTCTCTGGTCTCGAACTTTGAAGGATAAAAATCCTTCATTGAAGCTAGCGCCAATTTAGCAGGATCCACTGATGCTTAAAGAGTATTTGATACCTCAAGGCACACCAACTCATAATTTTTCAGGAGCTTGTTAAAGAAGTTGACACAATTTCTCCAAACAAGACAAGAGTGTTTGCATCATGAATACTCAAAAGATTAGCCAAGCGCACTGTAGAAACAGCAATTACACAGAACTCCTACATACAATTTACTAACTCTCCTATCTTCATCTTCTCACCCATATTAGCATCAAAATCCATGCAAGATTTCTCTGCTTCGCACAAGCATAATATAACAATGACACAGATGGTTGAATATGTATTTGACTGATGCATTTTTTGCTGAGAGCCTAGGCTGCTAAATGACTGTTTGGAGAGAGATGAAGTCCCTCTTTACTCCATTATAAAAAACAAGTCACCCTAGTTTTTTCCCGAGGCTCAAATTTATAGAAGCCAAGCACGAATTAGATGGGTCACCTCCATCGGTCACATCCAATGTCATTTAATACTCATACAAACACGAATAGCATGAATCATTATAGAGAAATCAGAACATATAAAATGACAAGATGTTATGATTTTTAGTTCTGACAAATAGTCGCAAAATCTTTCAACAATTTATTCAATCCAGCAATCTAGGAAAGAATGAACCTGGTTGATTGATTTAGATGGACGCTACCCCTCTAGAACCAAATGGACGCTTCCAAATCAGCAGATATCGTTTACTGATGGAGCAGTCATGCTTTGATGCTTTATCCCGCTCCTTCGATGTTGTTCATATAATGCATTGGAAGCTAATCAATCAAGTTTGGTTTGATTTTGCCCCTTTTCCTGAAGTCATGGGTTTTTTAACCCCACTTTCCCGATCATCAACTGAATCAATGGTGTCGTAACCAGAGACTCATTTTCCATCCATGTGTCGTAACACCCCCCCCCTTTTTTTTATCCGAGATAGATATTTGTTGCCGCGCGTATTTGTTCTTCACAACGAAAAATTAATTTCTAGCGCCCTTGTGCACTTACAAGAACTGGTACTAAAGTTATCCGAAGCATCATCATGGCAATTGTGAGAGACTGGTTCATGCGCATCTAAAAGGCTGGATGAAGCAAGAGAAGCATAAATTGACTACCGAGATCCACGTCGGTGAAAACTTGGTGAATATTGGCAGAAACCAGATGAATATGAATCCCACCGGTGAAAAATGTATCCCAAGATCAATCATTTAAATAGACGGATCTTCCCAAAAGTCAAAGTGACCGAACTCGGCATTCGAGATCACTGTGAGGAGGCACGCAAGCACTGTTGATCAACCTCGGCTCTCACCATACTAAGAAAATTTCCATCTCGGCATCTCAGCAATTCGGGAGGCAATCTCGGTATTGATGCTCTGCATGCCGAGCTCGTCTTTCTTGGCTCCGATGGTATCTCGGCCATTCCATTATTGAATAATTTGATCATTCTGAGGCCTCCTGGCAGTCCGGCACTATACCTCGGTTCAGATATCCGGATCCTCTCGGCACAGACTCAGACGGCTCCAAATATTTGACATAAACTGTAAGGTATCTCGGCATTAGAATCTTGGCTCTCCCATAATAGCCGACACTCCTAAGATTGAAAAAGGAGATTGAAGTTGCGCATGGTTCACTGGAAAATGCGGGTCGCCTCTTTGACGAGTCTGAGTGTTGGAAACTCTGTTGGAAATCACGGCTTGGATCATCGGGTGCCATACTCGCTCTTCAATCCAATTCCAACAGTAACACCACCCATAATCAGTAACTGGGTGGCGATAAGAGATTAACTTCGCAAATCTACAGTAGGTTTAATGCTCAAGTCCGAGCTTTTTAGGGTGATCTCGGCATAACATCCCGGTTCAAATATCTCGGACCCTCGGCATTCTCAGAATCAACAAAAATTGGTCTGCTTCTCACCCATGATGTGGGTTGCTATCTCGGTATTCAACCTTTTCTTTGAAATCTCCATCTCGGCCTCACCCTTCTTCGAATCAACGTCACAGCATATCAGGATAATGATCTCGGACTCTCAGGATGGGATGAATCTCGGCATATGCACCTCGAAGTTGGCGAATCCATGCACATCTCGCCAGGAATCTCGGCCTGCACCTCAAAAACTCAACACCATGTATATCTAAGACGTGAATGGCCAGCGTTTATATTTATGATGACCATTGGTGTTACAAGGGTCGAACCAACGGTTTGAGGAATCTCGGCATTGAAACCTGAGGTATCCCGGCCTGATTAAAACTCGGATCCTGAGGTTGCATCCAATACAATAGTGCCCCGATGTGAATCCGTTCATAGCCCTGGTTTGAGGAATTTCGGCATGCTCTGAAGAGAATCAACTCTCCATCTACTACTATCTCAGGATTCACCCTCCCAGAAATCTCTACCTCGGGTTTGAAAGCACCTCGGGCAGCTGTAATGCTACATCAAACATGGGTATATTTCACTGGTTTAACATCATAAATAATCACGGATTCCATTCAGTTAACTCACTCCGTCACCATGCCGACTTTAATCATCTCGGCTTCAATGAATGGTTCCAAAACATCAAAAACTAGAACGACTGGGGAACTGAGAGAGGTGTCTCGGCAACACTCATCTCCACCACAGCAATATTCGGAAAGAGAATGAGAGAGGCACCGATGGGATCAAAAGTGATTTAGCACATTTATTCTCCGCAAAAACAAAGATCGAGTCTCGCTTTCTCACTTTCGGTCTAGGGCTCCCGATTCTTTTCCATTTAGAGAATTACCCTCGCTTTGCGAGTTCATTGAGCCACGCTGTTTGTGACCTTACGACGGTCTTTCTCTTTCACCCGATGCTTGGAAGGTCGATGCTCCCATCTCTCTGTTGGGAAAATTGCTTTGTTCCCACTAATTAGGACAACTTGGATATTTCTGAAATTAATCTCGGCATTTCGGCAACAGGGATATTAACCTCGGCATCTCCTTCATAAGAAAACCAGGGCTCGCAAAGAGCCAAAACTTCTTCCATGGACACGGTAGGGCTCAACCTCAGTCATCGTAGATATTGCTGGAATTGTTGATTTTGACGACTATGACTTTCTCGGAGGAATCGAAAGCACCTTCGGCTGTTTATTGTTTATAATCCACTAACCTTGGTTATTCATGCTTGGGACTGCTTCATATTGCATCCAGGTTGAGAACGACATCCTCTGGCTCGCCCTCTGTGAAGATCAATGGAGGCTCCCACTCATCGGGAGTCGTCGTGGTGGGTTCCGTATGAGCCGTCAGAGAGGATTCTTCTGTCAATGGAGGGATCTTTTAAATTGAATTTGAGGATTCTCTTTTTCGATTTCTTTAACTCGTCGGTTCAGGAGTACGTATTGCTTCTGGTTTTTACCATAGATGGTCATGGGAATCAAATAAAAATTTACCGAGATCCCCACAGACGGCGCCAATGTTCTGTCATAAGAACATAGATAGATCGGACTTGACCTAGGAACAATTCCTAGGGCCTACGTACCCTTGAGAGGGATCAAAGTCCACGTAGTTCGATATACATATATAAGGGGTGGGGTGTGTGCTGTGTGGCGGGAATTGTAAAGAGTAGAGAGAATGTTTCTGTGTACCGTTCACCCTCTTTGGGAATGTTTCCTTATATATATTTATAACAGCACCATACTGGTCCGAGTGCCGTGGGAGCGTGTTTCCACTACTCCATGTTCTAAGCCCCCACTACTAGCACCATTGCAAACGTGGGTATGACCGTGGGATAGCTCTCCTTCAATTGGGCCTGACCTCTGTAAGCCCATTTCCGAGGTCCATAACAATAAGTGTCTAGCCCTAGGTGGCCTAGTAGGTTTATTTTGGATCAAATAGCTCCCTCTTAGGTCTCTATGGATGAGATACCTTTGAGAATAGTAGATCACTGTACACAATCAAAGGGGGTGGGGTGTGTGCACAGTGTGGCTGAATAGTAAAGAGGGAGAGTTCAGAATCTGTGTACCTTTAGGGTTTACCATCTATTTATAGAGGGTATCTTAGGGTTAGGGTTTGGACTGCTGGGCCTCTTGTACCTCTAAGCCCAAACGTTCTGCCATCACATCTGTGCAATAGTGGTTGCCTCTTGTTGGGCCACACCTTAGGTGGGCCTAATATTTATATCCATAACACATCCCACCATCACATTTCACATGTTCTATTTTTCAATCATTTTCCTGCCACTTGCATTTTTTAGTATGAGAAAGACCTAATGGTTATCGTTTCGCAATATAAAATGTAAAATGATGAACTTTGTGATGTGAGATGCGCTATTTTCAACTATCATTAGCTTACGAAAGATGAATAGTATTTAAATTTATTTTTTTAGCTTTCAAAATAGTATTTAAATTTCACGAGAAGAGAGCACCAAAATCAAGTTTTGCGCGCGCATATATAATTAGTTGCTTATTTTATTTAATAAACTTTCCCATTTTTATTTCTCAGATTTTGATTGGCAATCTCAAGTTTGAATATCGAAGATCCTCACTGCATTATTGCATTTGCCTGCATCCAAGTTAGAGTGAACTTTGTGTATTTCCATGGAATTAAGAAAACGACCCTAATATAATGCAGCATATATTGCCATTGATATGGTTTATAATCCTATATATAGAAAATTTTCCCCAAATTATGTCAATATTAATATTTCAAGGTTAGCTAAGATAAAAATTTTTTTTGTGGAAATATTAAGAAAATAATGAAATAAAAGAAATAAAATAAAATAATGAAAAAGAGAGAAAAACTTGTGTAGGTTTATTGAGCTTTTTTAAAATAAAATAATAACAAAATTGCAAAGTATGAGTTTAATGTTGGATTATTGTTTAACTATGATTTTGTTTTTTCGACTTATGTTGCGTGCACATCGTCTTCTCCCTTGGCTTCTTCTAACGGAGATGAGGTTATTGCTTATGTAATTGGGAATATTTACGTGTATTTTTACAGCCATGTAAATCTAATGGTGCTACATACCCATAGCAAAAAGCCTAATTGTTCACATTGCTCCTTACTCGCCTTTTTAAATGCTACAGTACCTTATAAACTGTGTGTGTGTGTGTGTGTGTGGGGTGTTGGGTAAAATTGAGTTTCTAACACTCTCTATGTATTTTTTAATGAACATTCATAAATTTCTATTTTTCATTAAACGATATTTTCCGATCAAAATATTTTGGGATATTCCGTATTGAATGATCATGAATTCTTATATAGTGTGCCATGGTTAGATTTTCAATCTTACCTATTGCTATACTTTCATTGTGTAGAATAAGTTTGATTACGATCCGCTTGTAGGATACTCTCATTTTTCCCTTTCTCATTTTCTTCTCAAAATCCCTTCTCTACCATTAGGTCAAGAAATAGATGGTTTAGGTTTACTATTTTATGAAATTATTACTATGAAATTTTATTAATTAAAATTTATTTATTTTTCTGTATAGTAATTATGAATTGTATACATGAGATTTTAAGAGTTTAAATTATTTTATTTATATTTCTTGTAATAAGTTTATAAGAGATTGAATCTAAACCATTTATTTTTTAACCAAAAAAAAAAAAAAAAAAATTCTAAAACATGTATTCTTTTAATCTAACAGTGGATATGAAAGTATAAGAAGAAAGTTAGAAAGAGAAAAAATGAGAGAAACCCAACCTCCCCCCCCCCCCAAAAAAAAAAAGACAATTTGTAAAAAAATAAAAAATAATCAAAACATCATGTTACAACTATGATATCATTGGGAAAAAATCACAGTATTAAACCCCGACCGGAAACTAAATCGGTCGAGGTATTGGATCAAGGGTTAATGGGTTAGATCGGAGTTAAACTAGGGTCAAATTAGTGAAGAAGTAAAGATTTCAAGTTATTAATATGAAATTTTAAAGAAAATAAAAATAGAATTACATTTTTAAAAATAAAATAGTGAACCAGTTTAGTTGTTCACCTGGACCAGTCTTATCTGGTTGGTTCGTTGGTTTTTAGGTCGGACTTGTTCGGTCTAGTCCGAGTTTAATAATCCTAAAAAATACATCTAGTGTTTGAATAATACTAATAATATTTTCGTTTTTCTTAACCCACACTATTAACTCTATCAATTAATGTTGATGCAAAACTATATTATCTGGTAAATAAATTGTTTAATATTCTTTTCATTTTTCCCTATTGGAAATCAAATAATATAACTTGGATGAGAGAGAGAGAGAGAGAGAGAAAGACCCCATTTTCTTTGAGTACACTTTTTTTTTTTTGACAAATGAGTACATTTTTTTAGTGACTACAAAGAGTTTGACGTAAAACATGAATTGATGAAAAACTTTTTGGGAAAATTACACACATGTCCCAAGGAAGACACATATTTACAGCTTAGGTCCCATGAAATGTCAAAATTACCGAAGTCCCTAGGGACTTCGTAATTATTTCAGATTAGTAAATGACCCTTTTGTCCAATCGGCATAAAAATTAAAAAACGCATGAAACAAAAGCAATGAATGAAAACGCGGGAGTGAAGCCGTGGAAAAAGGGAAAACGTCGAAATCAATAAGCATTAAAGGTGGATCGAATCTCCAACATAGAAGCAAGTAAGTGACATTTTCATGTCTTAGGCAAAGCTTAGACGTGAAGCTGTCATATTTTCGTTGAATAATCCTTCCCCTTCATTGTATGTTCTTTGCATTCACTTGTTCCCCGTAAATTTCCTTCAAGTCCACAATATCCGCATGAAGTTCCTCCAAACTAGGTGCATACATTCAACTAATTTTAGATCTATAGCATCCATTTGATGTGATGATGGAACATTGAATAAAAAGTTCTAGGGTTTCATCTTATTGGGTAGGGTTAATTACATTTTGCTCTTTTTTTTTGGGAAAGAAACAGAGGGACTACTCTGTTTTCACTGGTTTGTGGTTGATGTGATGATGGAACATTCAATAAAAAGTTCGATAGGATTCAAAAAATTTGTTGTTAATACGTGAATTTATTGTTGTAAATGGTGGCTTTTTCAAGTTGTTAATACAATCAATAAAAAGTTCGATAGGATTCAATAAAGTTGTTGTTAATGCGTGAATTTATTGTTGTAAATGGTGGCTTTTTCAGTTGTTAATACAATCTTGTTGTTGCAGATTTTCCCAAATATGGCGGGTTGTTCTAGAAAAAATCTATTCAACTTGTTACTACAAGGCCGGTAGGGAGACCAAAAAGAAAAAACGAATTGAATCTCAATTTCAAAACAACAAGGTTTATCATTATGGGAGATGCCATGAGGCTGACACACGGTGAAGACATGCAAAAATCCAAATCCACACCGAGAACACCATGTACATGCTTTTGATTGTTAATTGCTTTGTCATTTTGTCTATACACACCTTGTATTAGTGACTTCTTGTAACACCTTTTTGTATTTTTGTGGGTGGACAAGAACTTGTAATTACAACTTACACATGGATGTGAAACGATATGTGATATTAAGTTCAATGAGTAGGTGTAAATACCCACTTACTCATACAACTTAATATTTTGAAATGATATTTACTTCTTCAACTAGCCTCAGTGAGCTGTCAAAATTGAAAAAACTTGTTGTTAAAACAGAAATTGTGTGTTGTAAATATATAATTTGTTGTTGTAAATCGCCTACGGAACTCGAGTTGAAAAAATCCAAGTTTTAAAAACTTCTTGTTAAAACAAGAAATTGTGTGTTGTAAATATATAATTTATTATTGTAAATCGCCTCTAGAACTCAAGATTTGAAAAAATCCATGTTGAAAAAACTTGTTGTTAAAACAGAAATTGTGTGTTGTAAATATATAATTTGTTGTTGTAAATCGCCTCTGGAACTCAGAGTTGAAAAAATCCAAATTTTAAAAACTTGTTGTTAAAACAGCAATTGTGTGTTGTAAATATATAATTTATTGTTGTAAATCGCCTCTGGAACTCAAGATTTGAAAAAATCCAAGTTGAAAAAACTTGTTGTTAAAACAGCAATTGTGTGTTGTAAATATATAATTAGTTGTTGTAAATCGCCTCGGAACTCGAGTTGAAAAGATCAAAGTTTTAAAAACTTGTTGTTAAAAACAAAGAATTGTGTGTTGTAAATATATAATTTATTGTTGTAAATCTCTGTGGAACTCAAGATTTGAAAAAATCCATGTTGAAAAGACTTGTTGTTAAAACAGTAATTGGGTGTTGTAAATATATAATTTGTTGTTGTAAATCGCCTGCGGAACTCGAGTTGAAAAAAAATCCAAGTTTTAAAAACTTGTTGTTAAAACAGCAATTGTGTGTTGTAAATATATAATTTATTGTTGTAAATCTCCTCTGGAACTCAAGATTTGAAAAAATCCATGTTGAAAAGACTTGTTGTTAAAACAGTAATTGTGTGTTGTAAATATATAATTTGTTGTTGTAAATCGCCTCTGGAACTCAGAGTTGAAAAGATCCAAGTTTTAAAAACTTCTTGTTAAAACAAAGACAATTGTGTGTTGTAAATATATAATTTATTATTGTGAATCGCCTCGAATTCAAGATTTGAAAAAATCCAAGTTGAAAAAACTTGTTGTTAAAACAGCAATTGTGTGTTGTAAATATATAATTTATTGTTGTGAATCGCCTCTGGAACTAAAGATTTGAAAAAATCCATGTTGAAAAAACTTGTTGTTAAAACAGCAATTGTGTGTTGTAAATATATAATTTATTGTTGTGAATCGTCTCTGCAACTCAGATTTGAAAAAATCCATGTTTAAATGATGATTTTTAAATAAAAAAATATTTTTCAAAAATTAACGGTTAAGAAATTATCTTTATTTTAAATATTAAATCCATCAAATTAATTTTTTTTAATAAAAATAGACCGTCCAGTAACTAATTCATTTGCCAATTAACCCACCGTCACATTTCACATGTTCTATTTTTTAATCATTTTCCTGCCACTTGCATTTTTTAGTATGAGAAAGGCCTAATGGTTATCGTTTCGCAATATAAAATGTAAAATGATGAGCTTTGAGATATGAAATGCACTATTTTGAAACTGATCGTCAGTATCATTAGCTTACGAAAGATGAATAGTATTTAAATTTCGTTTTTTTTTTTGCCATCAAAATAGTATTTAAATTTCAAATGTTGCGTGCGCATATATAATTAGTTGCTTATTTTATTTCATAAACTTTCTCATCATTTTTATTTCTCAGATTTTGATTGGCAATCTCAAGTTTGAATATTGAAGATCCTCACCGCATTATTGCATTTGCCTGCATCCAAGTTAGAGTGAACTTTGTGTATTTGCATGGAATAACGGGTGGAAAAAAGGCTTTTAAGATCGGACAAAAGAGGTACTGTGAGACCGGACCAGACACCGGTCATGTTCCACCGGTATTAAAAATCCGTAATTTTTAAGACCAGATTCGAATCGGTCTAAAAGAAACTTTTTCAGACCAGACATTTTAAAAGTTAGGCCTTAAAAGTCGTACTATATAGACCTGATATTTATTTTGTTCGATCCTAAAACTCAAATTTTAAGACCGGACCAAACCATAGACCGGTCTAAAAATATCACAATTTTAAGACCGGATAAATAAACTCGTGTCTAAAAAATATCGACTTCTAAGACCAGGCGAATAACTAATCCGGTTCTAAAATTAATTAAATTTAAGACCGGCCACTTAATACATCCGGTCTTAAAATTCAACTTTTAAGACCGGTCTTAATAAACAGCGGTCTTAGAAGACCAACTGTTAAGATCGGCATAGACCTTTATGACCAGTGTTATAAATTCATTCGGTCTTAACATTTGAACTTTTAAGACTGGTGTTATTATTTCCAGGTTTAAATTTTCCAGAATTTTTTCCTGTTCTGTTCTTCCTGATCATATATATATACACAAATCCACCACCCAATCCAGCACAAAAAAGTCAATACTTTAATCTACAAGCTATGAACAATCCATTATGAATAAATTGAATTGGGAAAAGAATACAAATATTATTCACCATAATGAGTTATGTGGCCTCTTAATTTATACTATGGTACAACACCTTAATGAATATATACAATAAGATAACTTATAACAAATACATTGATGAGTTACAAATACAAAGACCACGCCTTCATCTGATCCCACCCAACAACGTAACATGATATCCCCTTTTATAACATGTATATCGGATCCTGCCACAAAAATAAAACAAGAACAAAAGCTTCACAGTCAGTGACATTATTGTTTAAGAACATAGAAGGAATATATATAGTTAAAACCTTAAAGTTTTCAAATAATTCTGCATATGAATATTACCTTATGAATTGATTCTTCTATAAAGGGATATCCTCCTATATCCCTTCTTGATGATCATTGTTAGTTCTCTAAGGGTTTTGATGATTACTAACAATTGCAAACAAAGCATGAAGTTTTTCTTTGAAAAGTTGAAAAACTTGCTATCAAAAAAAAACTCGAGTTTTGCTTACAAAACTCGAGTTTTGCCCTTACGAGAAGAACTCAAATTCTCCGATCTAAGCAAAACCTCCTGTTTCCAGAGAAAACTCAAGTTTCCATCATACAGAGATTTCTCAGCATTTTCTGAAAAATGCAAAACTCGAGCTTTTAGTTGAAAACTCGAGTTTTGGCCTTACAGAGAGTCTCCTAAGTTTTGAACTTTTAAAAACCTCTAGTTTTGCCTAAAACCTCCAGTTTTCGCTTAACTTGAAACTTTCCAAGTTTTCACAAAATTTGTCAAAACTCGAGTTTTGATAGAAAACTCGAGTTTTGAATTGGCGAGAGGATTCAAGTTTTAGCCGGTTTCCAAAACCTCTAGTCTTTGCGAAAACCTCCAGTTTTGAGCTTGCCGCAAAATCTCAAAGCTTTCATTACAAAATGAAAACTAGAGTTTTGATTACAAAACTTGAGTTTTTGTTAGTTTTGATTAGTTTTGAAGATGTCTTATATAGATGCCATTATCCAGAGCAAAAAGCTTGCATACTACATTTATCTTCCAATTTGACTAATTCTTATATTTAATGTAGATATGTGAAGTTTAATACAATGAACAATGATCAAGAATGGAGTTTCAAGAAGGAAAAACTTGTTAAATATCATGAGAATATCAATATTCAAGTCTCTGTGATCAAATAGGAGTTGGAACGGTTCAATTCAGAGTTAAAATAGCATTCCCGAAGTGATTCTCGAGTATGGCCATTTAATTCTCGAGAATGGTACTGTTCATGTGAAATATTGAAGCAATTCTCGAGTATCGAGTCTTCAATTCTCGAGTTCAATTCTCGAGAATCGAGTGTTTCAGCATGAATTCTTGAGAATCAGACATCAATTCTCGAGAATGCTTCTGTGATTCTCGAGAATGGTCATGTTTCAGCACACTCTGTTCAGCTCTGTTTCTGGTGACCTCCGGTAATTTGATTATATAGCCCAAAACAAGAATGAGATCGATGTGAAACTTGTGGCATATGAAACTAGACTTCCAATGCGTCATTTTGAAATAAAATTCAAGCCATAAGGAGGTCAGATGAATTATCTATGAATTTTACAAGTTGACACAAAAATCAACGTCACTGTCAGGACCAAGCTTCGGTGTTTTGGGTGTATCTCACAAACGGAAAATCCAAATGCAATGAAACCAGTGCCATTGGAACCTAGACTCAAATACCTTTCCAGAAACATCAAGAACACAAAATATAAAGATCAAATGAAGGATTTATGATGTTTTGAAGTTGACGGTCTGTTCTGGATGCTGCAGAAAACGCTGATAAGATCAACCTCCATTCTTCTGATGTTAATGGATGAAATACAACCAGTTTGGAGTTTATTCCTCTTGCATGGAAAGAAGACTTTAAAGATCTTAAGCATTTGAATCAGAATTAACTCACTTGAGAATGAGACTTCAACTCTCGAGAGTTCGTGATTCTCCAGTACGTGATGGTTCACTTTCAATATTCATCTCCCGAGCAATTCTCGAAAATGGGTAAGTAATTATCGAGAATGGTATGTGACAAAATCAACATCACAGAATACTCCCTGATATGATTCTCGAGAATGCGTAAATTGATTCTCGAGAATGTGCGGTAATAATTCTTTGGTCTTGTATTCGGCTTTGTTAATTCTCGAGAATAGAAACATGATTCTCGAGAATACACGGTCCATCTTTGATCTGAAGACATGATTCTCGAGAATGCTTGCTCTCTAACACATTTGATCAAACTATTCCAATGTGCTGATTCTCGAGTATTAGTAATACAATTCTCGAGAATGCTTACATGATTACAAGCTCCAGCAATATAACATATACTCGAGTATGATCGTTCTCTCAGTGAATCTAATGAAGAACCGAGACGATACTTGAACACATCGAAGAGCATACTCAAGTATGAGAATTTGGCTACTCAAGTAACATCAAGGATATGAGCTTACAAGTGCTTGTGCAAAGAATAGTCGAGTATGAGCAAGAACAAAGCTTTTGCAATATCTGAACTACATAGAATCATCTGCAAAGTTACTAAACTGCTGGATACTCAAATATTGGAGATTGGCATCTCGAGTATTGATCTGAATCAAGTATCTTGAAAATATAAACAACATAAATACTCGAGTATTGAGTGATGGATTCTCGAGTATTGATGAGGAGCTGCATTTACAAAAGGATTCCAGTTTAAGGAATTCTCGAGAATAACTCAAGCAATTCTCGAGAATATGTTCCTCTCATTTCCATCATCTTCCAAAAGATCGCCGATCATCTCGCTCGAAATCAACTCGGGTCATTTTCTATTATGTGTTAATCATACTCAAACTCATTTATATCATATTTAACCATCTTTTTGATTAAGTTACAGTTGATTAAGCTTGTTTGAATTGAGATTAGCCAAAATGCAATCCGACGTTGCAGAAGCATTTTGATTTTCACATAACAGAGCCGACACGATGCAGGATGGCCCATAACGTCAAAAGCGCCGAATCAATGTTTGAAGTTATTCCCCATCCAAGACCACGTGGAATAACAACGGTAAAGAATCCCAATTAAACGGACACTCTATCGTGACTAAGCAGAAGGCGCAGATGTTTGAAGACTTTCAACGGACATATTCAAATATTCAAACGGATAGATTCAAACCCTTCAACGGTCCTCAATCTTCAAGAAGTATAAATACTCGAAGGTTTGAATTCTTCAAAAAAAAAAAGAACCAACGGATACACAGACAAAGCATTAAAAGCATTCAATCTACATTCTGTATATATCTTAGGATATCATTGAGCTTCAGTGTTTAACTTTCATCTACTCTGTAAGAGAGTTTTATCAATTGTTTTATAATTCGTTCAAATCTCAACGTAGAGGTATCTTGAGTGTGGGTGTATCAATTACAACTTGTAAGGGGGATTGAGTCTGAGAGTGAAAGGATCATCCTTTGTTTACAGAGTGTGTAATTGTGTCCACAGTCATTTGGTTACAACTTGTAAAGAGAAGTAAGTCCTAGTGAGAGGATTACTCGAGAGTTTAGAGTCTGTAATCAAGTTTGGAGATAGTGAAATCCCAGAGTGTTTCTGGGGACTGGACGTAGGTCAAGAGTTGGACCGAACCAATATAATCTCTTGTGTTCATTGCTCTTCTCTCTGTCTCTCCTTTACTTGTTCTTGAGGAATTAGCGAAAGAATTTCGTAATCACCTATTCACCCCCCTCTAGGTGATATTCCACCTTCAATTTTGTTCAGGCAGAGAGCCTTCATGTTTTCTCAGATTTTGAAAACTGCAAGTTTCCAGGAAAACCTCCAGTTTTGGATTTGGCGCAAAATCTTCAAGTTTTCATATTTAAATGAAAACTCAAGTTTTGATTTTAAAACTCGAGTTTTGGCCAACCCGAGGGGATTGCATTTGTTGATGCTTTGAAAACCTCCAATTTTGGAAAAGAACCTCCAGTTTTTTGTTTTGGACTTAAATCGAGTTTTCATACCAAAGTCCAAAACTTGAGTTTTGAGAAACAAAACTCAAGTTTTCATCGCTGGATCTGAAATTCAAATTTGACGAATTTGTAAAACCTTCTTGTTTGATCTTAATACTTCATATCAACATTCTTATATATACCTAGCTATGTTTAACCACTTTGTTAGTGAGTTTCTGATTATTTAGAGAAGGTTTATTGAAGGTTTAAAGCAAAAGCAAAAAGTGACGTCGGCACATTAAATGCAAAACCCGAGAAAGTTGCATACTTTTGGGTAATCCCTCCGCACACGTCTACAAAGAATTAAAGAATTTTTTCCACATCCAAGCTCTTGTTCCAACGGATTAATTTGCAAGAAGTCAACTCTGAACTTCTGCACAGCTGGATTAAGTGAAGATTAGTGAGAGAAGAAGACCAAAGCTTAACCAAAACCTTGTCTAATGAAGGCAATGGTTACATTGAAGATTACAATGGTCATTTAATGCTCTCTTAGTATAAATAGAGCTGCATTCAATTATTCTCAACCAACATATCTGTTGAAAAGGAATTGCATTCAAAGTTCTTCAACTACTTTCAGTTTTCACTTGTAAAGTATCTTCTGATACAAAAAGCTTCAGTGTTTATCATTATCTACTCTTAAAGAGAGTTCTTATTTGTAGTTCTTATTTGTAAATCATTTATTGTAAAGAATCACAAGTCAGGGGACTTGGTGATTAGTTTCATTGATTGCAACTTGTAAGGGGGAGCAAGTTCTAGTGAGAGAAGTACTCTTGAGTACAGAGTGTGTAATCAATTGAGATAGTGGAAATCCCATAGAGTTTGGGGACTGGACATAGGTCAAGGAGTTGGACCGAACCAATATAAATCTCTGTGTCTTGCTCTTCTTCTCTACACTCTTATTCACCTTTGTTTTAGTGTTCAAAAATAGAGGAGTTTAAAAAAGTTTTTGAAATCCCCAATTCACCCCCTTGGTGATTTAGCTCCACTTTCAATCATTTCTTATTCCGGGTTCATTATCCGCTTCATCTTCTTCGTTCATGTCCGGTTGACCCCTTGAAAAAGGAGTACTCTAAGGAAGACCGTAATTTGAATGAATTTCATCATCAATATCAATGACCCTTTTTCCTTGGAGAGCTATAGACCACATTTTATTTTCCTGATCGGTGATATAGAACACTTGTTTCGCCTGGTCTGCCATAATAAAAAGGTTCATCTCCAAAACTTCTACCATTGATATCGACTAATTAAATCCTAGCCGATCGATCCAAACACCATTATTGACATTAACCCACTTGCATTTGAAAATGGGAAATCTAATTTGAACATAGTCCACCTCCCAAATCTCTTCAATAACCCCATAATAAGGCATGACTGCCCAATTTAGGCCTCTTGTCTTTGAACTGGAGAAGTGCATAGATTCAACCTCTAACATAACACCACTGTTATAGACAGTGCTCCTATCATCTAGGGACTTCGTGTAAAATGTATAACAATTGATCACATACGAATTCCAACTTATGACATCAACCTCCGGACCACGTGCTAACCATTTGATTGTATCAGAAACACATTCCTCTCCCTCGACCTTTTGTTTGAACCAGTTTGCAAAAGTTCTGTTATGCTCCCTAATCAACCTTTGTTCAGTTATTATATGATTTTCTTTCCTCACAGCTTCTTTATGTGCTTCTATCTTTGTCTTGAACTTCATCAACATTATTCAAGATGTATAAGTGGACTTGTGACAATTCATCGGGATCCACACTCTTTACTCGAAGCCCTCGCCTACCCCCTTCAAGACATGCGATGTTTAGGAAGGCCAATATGTCTTACTTTGGCCAAATAATTTTGACAAAATTCCATGGCTTCTTCAAAACATATTTTTGAACAATTGATGCTTCTGGTCGGTATGCGTTTTTCATGTACCCTTTTAGGAATTTCATAGATCTTTCAATTGGGTACATCCACCGTAAATGGATAGGGCCGCACAACTTTATCTCCCTCACTAGATGAACAATTAGATGAACCATGATGTCAAAAAATGTAAGAACAAAAAGCTTCTCAAGGTGGCACAAGAGAAGATATCCTTCATTCTCCAATTCATCTAACTTTTCAATCTCGAAAACTTTACTACAAACCGCATTGAAGAAGAAACAAAGTCTAGTCAAAACGACCCGAAGATCATATTCGGCGATGCCTCGAATAGCTATTGGGAGTAGCCGTTGCATCAAGACATGACAATCATGAGACTTTTGGCCTACTAATTTCAAGTCCTTCATTAATATAAGCCTCTTAAAATTTGAAGAATACCCAGAGGGAACTTTTGTGCCATGTAAACACTCACAAAAACTTCGTTTCTCATACTTAGACAAAGTATGAGAAGCCAAGGGACAATAAGTTCTGTTACCATGTGGCCTTGGATGTAATTCTTCGCGTATTCTCATTACTATCAGATCCAATCTTGCCTTCACACTATCCTTGGAACTACCTTGTATGTTGAGAAGCGTGCCAATAATACTATCACATATGTTTTTCTCCACATGCATGAAATCAATACAATGTCTCACATCAAGATTGCCCCAATATGGAAGATCGAAGAATATAGATCTCTTTTTTCCGTATATTTGTTTCTTTTCTACTCTTGGCTCTTCTTACATCGAAGATGACACTGATATTTTTCACATTCTCATAAACTTGCTCCCTAGGTCAATGCTACCGAGCATCTTCATACTCTTGGCCACCAAAAAAGCTTTCTTTAGTCGACGATATGGGTGGCCCCATCTAAGAAATCTCCTACGTCCAAGATAAACCGTCTTTCTTCCATGTTGGAGTTGATGGTAGCATGTGCCTTCTTCACAAACCGGACATGCTTTATGGCCCTTTACACTATACCCTGACAAGTTAACATATGCTAGGAAGTCGTTTATAGTACAGAATATCATGGCTCGCAATTTAAAGACCTCCTTCTTGAAAGAGTCAAAAGCATCAACACCTTCTTCCCATAACTCCTTCAAGTCTTTGATTAAGGGCTCAAGGTAAAGATCAATGTCATTTTCGGGTTGTTTCGGTCTCGAAAACAACATAGACAACATGATGTACTTTCCTTTCATGCATAACATAGGAGATAAGTTGTAAATAATGCGGAGTACATGCCATGAACTATGTATCTTGCTAAGGCTTCCATAGGGATTCATGCCATCTCGTGCTAAGGGCAAGCCTAAGGTTCCTAGGTTCTTCGCCGAAGTTCGGAAATAATTGATCGATTTTCTTCCATTGAGAAGAATCGGCCGGATGTCGAAGCTTTCCATCGAAATCCTCTCATCAACATGTCACCTCAAATTTTTTGCATCATTTTCATTAGGGGTGAGCAACAGGCGGGCAGGGCTGCCCCGAGAGGTAACCCGTGGCCCACCCGTTTAAATTGCACAGGTACGGGTACGGGGCACAACGGGTACGAGTTAAATGGGTACGCCTAAACGGGTCCAGGGAACCCGTTTAGGCATTCTGGTTTTTTTTCCAACATGTTTTTGGGCCCAGGTTTGTTTCTTTTTTTGGCCCGTAACTGAACAAATTTTTGGGCCCAAAACATCTTCTTTTTGGTGCGTTTTTTGGGCCCGAACGGTCCCCTTTGTTTCTTTTCTTTTTTTTTTCCCTTTTTGCGTTTTTTTTGTTATTTTTTCAGAAACGAAACTTATATTACCAAAGACTAGGAAAGATACAAACAAATACAAAAGAGCTTAAACAAAGCAAACGAAAGATACAAATCATACAATAAAGCAATAACGAGAGATAGGCCAAATAGGGAAAAAAACAAAAAGGGTCCAAATACAAATAAAAAAGATCAAAATAACAATTAAACTTGAATGCATTAATCACAGATTCACAATACTCTTCAATCATTTCAAGCTTTCATCCAAGACTCGACATTAAAAAATACCTACATGCCACATCAATGAATATGACAAATTGACAATAGTAATTAAATACCCACAGATTCCCCCTTTTTTGGTTGTGTTTTTAACTCCGCTTCAATAATCACAAATTCACAATAATTCAAACTTCAATCATGACATCACAACTTCACAATTCTCGGGTATTTTTCATCAATTCAAACTTCAATCATCACAACTTTACAACTCAAACATAAAAAAGAACAATATTAATAATTGAAGTTCACACTTGATGACTTCAAACATCAAAAATTCATCATCGGAACAATAATAATATCCACTGCTCAGATTCGCCTCCTCCTGCTGCATCTACCTCTACAAAATGAAAGAAGGTAAATCCTAATTAATATGTATTAACTAATACGAAAATGAAATGAAACATTAATAACCGAAAAATAGAAAATGCAAATTAATATACCGATAACAATAGATTCAGTCTCATTAAAATTATCATAATCAAAGTCATTGCAGTTGGGTGGTTTCACTGATAACCAATTTTATGCACATATGAGTGCCTCAGCCATCTTTGAGGATAAAGAGCTCCTGAATGCATCTAATACTCGACCCCCAGTGCTAAAAGCTGCTTCTGAAGAGATAGTAGAGACTGGAACAGCCAATATATCATGTGCCATCAAGCTTAACACTTTATACTTACAAGCATTGCCCTTCCACCATGCCAAGAGGTCGAATTTTGAATCACGATAACCAACCAATTTAGCTCGAAGGTATTCATCCACTTCTGAAATTTTCTCAACATTACTCTCTGCATCTGCCTGGGCCAAAAACTTTTGGAATGTAGCATCACCGGATGCCAAGGGCACTTCAAGTTCTAACTCAACATGATCCCTTGCTTTGATGTTGGTTGAGAAGAAGACTCACCAACATGAACGAGCTGCATAGTGGTTATATAAACGATACAATAAACTTGTAATCTTCCTCAACATAGCTTCGCACTTGGTTGGTTCATGAAAAAGGTCAATGAAAGCAACCTTGACATATGTCAACTTATATCTGGGGTCTAGTATCACAGCCATAACCAATAAATGATTCATTTTCTCAGCTGCCCCCAGTATTTGTTAAACTTTGGTAGCATTCTTTGACATGTGACCCAACAGAGAGTAGGAGCTACTTGCATTTGATTCCAGGCTTGTCTGAATTGAAACAATGTGTTGGAAACAAGTGTTACTTGTAACATAGTTTGATCCAGAAAAATTCAATGTCATGTTGTAAAACAATCTTAAACAGCCAAGAAACACATTTACAGTGCTCCAATCATATGTACTAGGAGGCAAAATTGAATCATCGACTACATCGTCAACACCTTCACAGCATCAATCAAGATAAAAGTGTCTCGATTGGAATCTACATTCTTCTTCTTGAAGTATTGTTTGTATTCTTCATCATCCTCCTCCATCCGAGTAAAGACTTCGACAAACTTAACAGCGCTCTCAAGCATAAGGTATGTTGAGTTCTATCTAATGACATGATAGAAATGAAAAACAATTAAACGTCAATACATAATCATATCAAAGCTCAATCAAACAAATTATTAAAAAAATTACCTCGTGGACAATTCAAGGTAAGAAGGCTCTTTGATTCAACTCGTTCTCGTTCAGCCAACATTATGAACTTACGCTTCCTTGATGGAGAAGATTTAACATATTTTACCGCATGTCGGATGAGCTCAATAGACTTTTTTATTTCTTTTAGACCTTCAGAAACAACCAAGTTCAATATGTGAGCAGCACACCGCATTTGCAAAAATTCCCCATCACATACCATTGCAAAACCATCCCAACTCTTGAAACGCTTTTTTAGGATTGCAATTGCAGAATCATTAGCAGTAGCATTGTCAACTATGATCGTATACACTTTGTCAATGCCCCATTGAAATAAGAAATCCTCAATTTGTTTGGCAATTGACTCACCTCTATGATCTTTAATCTCACAAAAATTCGAATGCGTTTACGCAAAATCCAATCATCATCAATCCAATGTCCAGTCAAACACATGTAGTTGTTATTTTGCATAGATGTCCAACAATCGGTTGTGAAAGACACACGGACTTTAGAAGTCTTGAAATATTTTGTCAAGATATTTGCTTGTTCTTTATATATGCTATAACAATATCTAGCAAATTGTCCATCTCGATGGCATTTGAAATTTAGGTTGAAACTCTTGCAAAAGTTCTCATTAACCCTCCTTTTCCACGCACGGAAAGGCGCCTCATCTTTTATGATGTACTTAGCAATAGCCTTTCTACCTCACTCTTGATTGAATAAGTGATGAGTCATTGTTTGATTTGTCGTAGTTGCGAACAAGCTTTGACCCTTGCTTGCATTTGAAATTGTTTAGTGCCATCTTGTGAAGGATGACTCACATAAGTTGCTACACAATAGTTGTACTTTGACCTATGTTTTCCTTTAGTTTCAACAAGTGGCAACCTTGTAAAATGATTCCATATATCAGATGACTCTTTCCTTTTTTTTCTAGGTTGGGAGTCATTATCTTGTCCCTCATTCATCTTCTCATTCCAATATGGGCAGCAATACGTTGTATTGTTGGGACTACATCTTCGTTAGTAGCTTCTCCTATAACACTTGGAGCTGGTACATGAGCCATGCTAATTCCAAGATAAAAACACATAATTTTATCATTAGCTGGTCCCACATAATTTTATCATTAGCTGGTCCCACATAAATAGTATACTTAAAGAGAAGCATGAAACATAAAAAAAATAGCTAAGATGGGACCGTGGGAGTTGGGACTATAGTTGCATCAGCTCAGTTTAATTAATATAACAATTTTGTGTAGTTAAAAAACTCCCTGTAGAACTGTAGAAGCACTAATAGCAATTTTGTGCAGGTAAAAAACTCACTGATATATGGTGGGATCGTGGGAGTTGGCATTAACTGTGGGACCGTGGGAGTGGGACTAGCTCTTTAAAAAACTCTGTTTCACATTAACTGTGGCTTGTGGGAGTGGGACCGTGGGACTAGCTATGAAAAGGCACACATCACACACACCATTAAAATACTCTGTTCGGCAATCTGCAGTTGGCACTTGGCAGACCACCATTAAATAATACACACATAGGCAGTCAGGCACAACTATTCACAAACACATACAAGTGACAAACACATACAAGTGACTAAGTGAGGGTGGGGCCGAGAGTGAGCTAAGACCTGAGAGCCAGACATTCTCATACTGACACACAATCAATCTCTATAAAGTTACAATCATGAAATTTCATTCAGCTACAGACAAGAAGGAAGCAAGAAGACTTACTGGGTGAGGCCGAGAGTGAGGAGTCAGTGACGGTGAGGGCAAGAGGGAGAGGGAGAGGGAGAGGGAGACGTCGACACTCGACGGTAAGAGGGAGAGGGAGACGACATCCAGTCATCCAGATGTGGCCTCTACGAGACTGCAACAGTGGTGAGGGCGTCGAATGACTCCAGGTCCAGTGATGAAGGCGTTGATGATCCAGCGATGGTGTGTGTGTGGTCGATGGTGGAGGAATGGAGGTGAAGGCGTGAAAGTCCCCAGCTCTTCCTCTGCTCACGGGGTTGCTCTTTCTGGTCCAGGTGTGTAGGTCGATGGTCTCTGTTTCATGGTGACAGAGGGTGAAGATGGAGGAAGACGGTGGTTGGGTTTGAATCGTGAATAGTGATTAGGTCTGAAGGCTGTGAAGATGTGAAGGTGATTCAGTGATTAGGGCTGAGGGCGACGGCGCGATGGACACCTGACCTGTGAAGGTGATTCAGTGAATAGTGATTAGGGCTGAGGAGCAAGGGCTGAGGGCGCGATGGACACTGACCTGCCCCGCTCGGCTAATGGAAACGGGTATGGGGTAGGCCCGTACCCGTAACGGGCCTAATCTGGGCGGGTTTAATCCGGGGAAATATCTACGGGGTGCGGGCGGTTGGGCGGGTAACGGGTAACTTGCTCAGCCCTAATTTTCATTAGCAAAAAACCGCTTAAACCTTGGTATGATTGGAAGATACCACAACACTTTTGCAAGCCCCTTATTTGACTTGTACCTTGGGGTTTCACATATCGGACAATTCTGCTTCTCTTCAAACTCTTTTCTATACAATAGCAATCATTTGGGCATGCATGAATCTTTTTGTACTGCATCCCTAGTGGACAAAGTATTTTCTTAGCATCATAGTATCGATGCGGCAACACATTATCATCTGGAAGCATGTCCTTAAAAGCCTCAAGCATTTCAGAGAAACTCTTGTCGCTCCATCCATGACGTGCCTTCAAGCTTACCAATTTCAATACAACATTCAACAATTGGTATTTTTTACACCTAGAGTATAGTGGGTTCTCTGCATCACTGCACATATTACCATATGCATGTGATTCCTCAAAAGTCTCTTCTCCTACATCACGAATAATGTCCTCTATGCGATCATCCATATCCGTGTCATTATCATCAAATGCCACTTCCCCATGTTGAGACCCACTTGGCATTTTTTCACCATGCCATGACCATACCGTATAAGTCTTACAAAATCCTTCACAAATTAAATGTGTGTGTATAACTTCGGGACTTAGTCGCCTCTCATTCAAACATTTTACACAAGGGCAATAAAACTTCCCACTATCATCATGGGCATTTCGTTTAGCAAATTCTATAAAGTCCCTCACCCCATTTTGATATTCAACACTCGTCCGTAAAACATTTATCCAACTGTGATCCATAGTAGAATTCCTATATATAGATGGAAAGATTTAACATACATAATCTGAAAAAATTGAAACTTGCATATAAAATAAGACAACTTCAAATGCATATATATGCTCAAATGTCGGTTGTGTCTTTTTTTTCCTTTTTGTTTTTTTACAGATAAACTTGCCCATTAAATGCAGAATGAAGAATCAATGTTGGTCATAAATGTATCACAGTGAATCCAAGAAGCAAAATAAATGCATGACGAGGAATTAAATGCATCGCATGAAGGTCTTGTGGACTCACTTTGTAGCATATAAATTCAAATGCGTTTCTTGAGTCTTTCTTCTCCGCCCAAAACATTGATGTTGCGAGGCATGACAAGAGTAACCTAAAAACACTAGTTGGTCAGTTCGGTAGGTCTAAAGTACAAGTATAATCTTCAAAATACAATATTCATTAACAACAGAGAAACCCACAATAACATTTCATCGATTTCGTTCAATGCATGAAAAACCCAGAACCATAAGCAGGAAAATCATTAAGTTATATAACCGAAATACCTCGTACAGCTTGGTTTATAGACGTTTAGCTAAGGAACAAGAAAGTGATTGTCGAGAGAGGAACATGAAGCAGCGACGACGCAACACACAAACACTGGAGACAGAACCTGAGTAATCACTTTCGGCGCGACAAGAGAAGTTCTGAGTGGGAAATTTAATTTTCCCCGTGACAGAGACATGTTTTAGTATTTTGGATTTTATTAACACAGGTTAATTATAAAGTATCCGGTCCTAAAGATATAATTTTATTAATTAATTTTTAAGACCGGCGGTTAACAATACTACGGTTCTAAATTTTACTATTCATTAAATTTTAAGACCGAAGTTTTATAAAACATACGGTCCTAAAAGTCAAATATTTATTAATTAATTTTTAAGACCGGCGGTTAACAATACTACGGTCCTAAATTTTACTATTCATTAAATTTTAAGACCGGAATTTTATAAAACATACGGTCCTAAAAGTCAAATATTTATTAATCAATTTTTAAGACCAGCCGTTAAGAATCCGGTCCTAGAAGTATATTACTTTTACCCTTGTACACCTCTTCGTTTATTAATTAACCAAACTAAAAAAAGAGATTTGCCTTTGGCGAGCGCAAAGAAAAAACTGAATTAATAAAATAAATTAAAGGAAAACTGGAGAATATGAATATTAGAAAGACAGAGGCTTAGTTCTTAATGCTTCATACGTTACAGGAGAATATGCACGTACACAAGAAAAAATACAAAAGAAACACAAGCAGAAAATTATTAAAGACAAGAATCTAACTAAACATCCTAAATCTTATTATCCTCCAAAGTCTTGGCGATATCAGCGTGAGCAGCATTAACTTCCCACCGGAGATCAGCAAGTTCCTGTCTTATTCGCATCAGCGCATCATTAGAGGAAAGAGGAGAGGGGTCAGAGGTAGGCGCGCTAGGGCCAACTGGTTGGAGAGGGGGAGCAGGAACCTTTTCATGGTCTGAAGGTTGGAGGGGGCTGGCAATCTCTTCACCATCAAGAATATGGAGGAACTCAGCATAGACAGGGTTGGTAGAAGGATGGAGGAGGGGTGCTGCAACATCTTCATCATCCAAAATAACAATGGGTACAACGACCCGAGACTCTTCTGTGACAATAGAACGCACTCTCGCTGGAGGAGGCGCACCGTATAACAATCTACGGAAGGCACGAGCATCACGAGTAAGAGTACCCCTACGAGCGGTTCTCTTGTATCTAACCATGGTTTGAGTAGTTGGGGTAGAGAGGAGTTATGAGGTAGTGAGGAGGAGTTACGAGGTAGTGATGAGTTAGTAAAGACGGGGGGGGGAGAGAGAGAGAGAGAGATACGCAATCAATATGATGTTTGTGTTTCTACTTTAAGACTGTTCGTTTATCATATGTCCGGTCCTAAAAGTATATTATTTATTTTTTTCAATTAAATTACTTTTAAGACCGTCATTTTATTATATATCCGATCCTAAATGTCTACTATTTATTTTTTCAAACAATATTCAGTTACTTTTAATACCGACCTTTTATCTAATATCCGGTCCTAAAAGTCAATTATTTTTTTTATCAATTATTTATTTTTGTAAAGTAAGAATTTTTCCTTAAAAAATATTACTTTTAAGAACTGATCCTGGATATTAAATGTTCAGTCATTTCAAAATTACTCAGATAGGATAGCATAGTCGTATCCTTACACTCTTCGGCTTCTGAGGAACTATGCGTCTCCATGTAAACTGCCCAACTATGCGTCTCCTCCTATTCTGAGGAACTATGTGGCTCACCGTAAAAAATTTTCGGTGTTCATATTCTTCAGGATGTGTTCTCTCTTTAAACCCGTTGTTACTTTAGTTTCTTCACATTCTTCTCTATCACTTCTACACGGCCTCCTCCACCGCCTAGCCTCCACTGTAGTGGCTGCTCCACCAGGTCCTCCTTTTCCTCCTCCTCCTCTTTAACCTCAGCCCCCTCCGCCATTGCCTCCTCCAAATCCGATTGTCAAGCAGTTGGTGCAGAACGTGGTGGCCCGCATCGATCACATTGACTGACGCTTGGGCCAATTATTTCAGCTTGTTCATACCGTCAACAACAAGCTGAACATGGTACTTCACACAAATGACGTGGAGTACGATCTGTGAAGACGACGCCTCGACAATGGGGAGGATTAGTTGTTTTTTAGTTTTTTTTTTTTTTTTGCTTTTTGTTTTGTTTTTTTTTGTCATCGCTGCCCTATTATTAAATAATATTTTTAAATTTTGTTATCGTAGGAGTTTAGTACTTTAATTAGTTAGTTTATGCATTATCGAACCTAGAAAGCAATAAACAAGGCAATTATGAAATATGGATAATGGCATACTCAAAAAACTAAAATTAAAAAATAAATAAATAAATAAAAGCAAGACAATTATGAAATATGGATAATGGGATGATATAGTTACACAGTATTTTGTAAATTAATAAAAACAAATAAGACTTTGAGGACCGGACATTTAGTATATTTAGGGTCCTAAAAACACGGGCATTTTTCAAATTAAACGAAGACTTTTAGGACCGGCGATTTAGTAAATCTGCGGTCCTAAAGATCGTAACTTTCGAGACCGAACATTTAGTAAATCTACGGTCCTAAAAGACCGACATATATTTCCGATGATAAACAAAGACTTTTAGGACCGACGATTTATTAAATCTGCAGTCCTAAAAGACTGGCATATTTTTCGAATGAGACTTTTAGAATCGGACATTTAGTAAATCTACGGTCCTAAAAGATTGGCAAGATAAACGAAGACTTTTAGGATCGGCGATTTAGTAAATCTGTGGTCCAAAAAGACTGGCATATTTTCCAATGACTTTTAGGAATGGACATTTATAAAATCTGTGGTCCTAAAACACTAACATATTTTTCAAATGATTCGAGGATGATTGTTGATACAGCATATATTTACGAATGAATTCACAAATCAATTATTTTTCCGACTTTCCGAGATCATCAGATCATACAGATATTCACAAAACAAATTGCGTGTGCGCTCAATATCACCATCACGAAAGGGGTCAGCGCAGTCAAACGTCTGTAGCTACATCAAAGAAAGAAATATATATATTAGTTGTCTTTCCTTGCATCAAAGGGGTCAGCGCATAGGCAAAGTTATGTAACATGCATTTACCGTTTCAGTGATGGTAGTCACTAGTTGCATGACAATATTATACATATGTCTCAAGACGTAATGCCCACATAAGTTGGACTCTTTTGGTTGCCGCGTCTAAAAACGAACAAGAAATATATAAGATCATATATTGCTCGACCAAGTTCACAAGCCAGTATGCCAGTCCAAATATATATGTACTAACCTTTGGTATGATCCATGTAGGCTCTTTGACCTCAGCCCTAAACCTTTTCTTGACCTTTTGTTGGAATGATTTCAATGGCCTATTGTCAAAATCACAAATTTACTCAATAATGGTCACTTTGAAAATTTACAAAGAAGATTTCGGACTAGACAATCAAGATGACATATGCTTACTTGTTCACCATCTGCTGCAATGTAGGCGGTGGATCATAGTGAAGAGAGCATAAAAAGACCACTTTATTCTCATTCGGGCATATCAGGACCAACTACCAATGGCGACTGAAAATTCACAACAGACAAGTACTCAGTAATATGTAGCAGTATTAAGGGAATTGCAGAAAAGAATTATGATATGTACCTATTGTAGTATGGTGCCAAGTACCACTTTCTCCCATTGGTGGACAACCTTGATGTTATGTATGATTGTCTCTCCGCTAAGGGTGGTTGACTTATGTCTTGTGGGCACAAGAATCCAATATCTTGGCTTACGCCTGTTGTTCCAATTCATGATGCATGAACCTACAATAATGACATCAGGGAATTAGTATATACGTATGTGAGCATCTCACATTTATGTTATGTACTCATAGAAGAAGATACTTACTTTATAAACATGAGAATAATTGCATCAGTAAGCTCCTGTTTATCAAACAGCAGGGAAATTATATCATCTTGGTCAACCAAAACCGGGTGCTTGTTTTTAAGACCTACTTATGTATTGAGAGGCCACTGATTAAGTCCAACTTGTTTATTGGATACCAAAAGGACAAGCTTGTCCTTGGCACTCAACTTAGCCGTGCCAACCAATTCAGGAGGGGCTGGAGCTTCAGGAGGAGTAGAAACATGTACAAGCTTCACTGGCCACGAGATGAAGGTTCCAATGACATCACTCACAACCTTCACATCACCGGTTGGGAGAGGGACAGTGCATCAACGATGACCTCTTCAAGCGACACTCGAGTTCATCACCGACCATTTGTTGGTGGTGTACAGTTGATCCCAAGTTGTGAACAGTCCCTTTTGCAACCAATCGTCTATCATGATGATCAGGATCCTCCACATAAAGGTCACAAGGTTGCTCTAACTGTCCAACAATATAGCTCCCTCTAGTGCTCTGTTGCATAGTTGTAGATGAGTGTGGCAAGGGAACACTGGTCTCTAGACGAGAGCTCAAAAGCAGCCTCATCTGATTCAATTCCTCATTCATCTGGCTCATCTCGGATTGCCACTTTGCTTCTTTAGCCGCTGCTTCCTCACTCATTTTAGCCATCGTCTGTACCATCTCCTCCCGGGTAAACATACTTTGTTTATGGCGTTTGGATTTACCAAAGTATTCCTTCAGGCCTACCCGTCCTCCAATCCCCCTTACATGCCCCGAGTGATCTGGTTTTCCGGTTGCAACGGTCAGAACATCATTCCTCCCGTCCGACACAAAAGATCCCTCTGCTTCTTTCTTTTTTAGATCTTCCTGTAAGATACCGATAATGAGAAGCTTAGTAATGAAAAATGTTTAGTAACTAAAAATTAACGATAACGATACTTACAATTCTTTCAGCAACTAAACGAGTCTGTTCACTCGTGTAGGCGCCGCTTGGCTTTTGCCGAATATACAACCACAACTCCTCGCGATGTATTGGAGATGATGGATCATGTATCGCAGAAGGATTGGATTATGCTTCATCTTCCAATCTCTTCCGCTTGGCCGCCATCAATTCTTTTTCAGCCTTTTCATATTCGCTGTGAGAAGCCCTATGCGGGCAATCATTCTTTCTCCCTATCTCCTGTGCTTGTTCCCCTTTTTTTTCGTGAATCGAGAATTGAAAACAACTATTAATTATGAATTCCAGACCATCTCACTACTTGAGAAATTAGATAACTTACGCTTGATATGAACCTCAAACACTAGTAAAATTCACTTCATCAAGTTTCAACATTTTATTTAAGGAAGATGTAGAATTGTAGAAGAAATTGGAGCTATGTTTTGTACTTTGCTAGATAGATAGGTTAAGAAACAAAAGAGAATTATGCTTACGAATAATACAAACTTGATCCTTTTTAAGGCATCCAAGGGATCGAGTCCCCGTTAGATAGTAACAATTGGGTATATAAAGTTTCCCCTTTTAAGACACTCATTTCCTCCTTTACACAATTAACATACTAACTAACTAATAGCAATATCTAACCACTACCTACTATAAAAGAACTAGCTAAGACTATAATAATGGTTTGACTCTTATGCCATTATTATTTCCCTAATTACCTATTTAGTATTTTACCTTTGCACAGTTTACATATCAAACTTGCATACAACTAAGACATGCGCCTCTTATGCAGGACAAAGGAGGGAAATATATACTTCTATTCACACACCAAACCATCTAACTAACAGGATTAGATGAACACGTACAATAACATTGACATATCTGCACAAGTTAATAAGCAAACAAAAAAGGGCTAACAAAACTAAATATAAACTCACCAAAGCTCCAGGAGTGGTCCGCAGCTGAAAAAATTGTTGCCAAGTTTGTTCATCAATAAATGTGTACTTGTCCCAAGGATTATGGTCAAACCTAACCTCGGCAAAAATATATGTGTTAGCTAGAAAGGTCTTAAACTTCCTCCACCGATCAGCACAATAAGACAATGTCTTGTCTTTCAACTTTGGGCAGTTAGGGACAGTGTATGTAAGCCGGATAGTGTCCCAAATAGGTTCCTTTACATTGCGAAGGTCCACATTTCTCCACTCATCTGTCAAGATGCTAGCCTGGTTGCGTGCTAGATAGCCGACAAAACTATTATTATTTGCCTTTATTAGGACCGAAAGGAGCCAACTTTTCATCAAACTGAATCTCGAGCTTTGACCCAGAGGTTCGACTTACGATACGTCTTTCATTCGTATGCCACTTCTACCACGGCATGCACGAGAGGTTACGAGGCTCATTGTGAGATGAAAAGGGTTCGTTCGACTCACACCGATCACACCGATGGCGGCGTTGAACGAACAGGAGAAGAACCGTTTTCTCCGTTCATTTTTGAGAAAGGAAGAGAGGTTGAGAGTGGTGGTGCGAAAGAGGAACGCCTGAGAGAGTGAGAAAGTAACAGAGGATGGTGGTAGTGGGTGAGGAAGAGAGGTAATGCAACAGGAAGAGGGGTTTCGCAACAACAACAGGGGTTTCAGAGTTCAAAGAGAACAACGTTAAAGTCGTAAGGTAAGGTTTCGCGTGAAGAAGAGTATTTTTGGCGCTTTAGTTTTGAGACCGGATGAAGTAAATGACGGTCTTAAAGGTTACCATTTAAGGCCGTCGTTTATTAATGTCCGGTCTTAACTTTTTTTTCAATATTTAGTACCGGGCACCATTTATTCCGGTCTTAAAAGTATAACCTTTAAGACCGTCTTTTTATATATATCCGATTTTAAAAGTTATACTTAAATTTTTCCTTATTTTTTTGGACCACAGAAAATATAAGTCGGGCTGTATGAGATTTCTCTAATAATGTAATTGATATTTCAATTTTTTTTAATAACATTTTTAAGACTGAATGAAGTAAACGACGGTCTTAAAGGTTACCATTTAAGACCGTTGTTTATTAATGTCCGGTCTTAAAAAAATTTCAATATTTGATACCGGGCACCATTTATTCCGGTCTTAAAAGTATAACCTTTAAGACCGTCTTTTTATATATATTCGGTTTTAAAAGTTATACTTAAATTTTTCCTTATCTTTTTGGACCACAAAAAATATAAGTCGGGCTGTACGAGATTTCTCTAATAATGTAATTGATATTTCAATTTTTTTAATAACATTTTTAAGACCGGTTGTTTTTTATGCCGGTCTGAATAATATATTTTGTTGGTTATGATTAGTTTTGATGATGTCTTATATGGATGTCATTATTGAAAGCAAAAAGATTGAGTAATATAGTTATCTCCTACATTGACTAACTACGTACTTAATGTAGATTAATCCAAGATGAATTATAAAGAATGATCAAGAGAAGAGAAGAAAGAAAGAGTTAGAGTTATGGAGAATGATCAAGAGAAGAAGAAAGAAAGAAGAACTTGTTGAATGAAGTGAAGATATCGTTATTCAAGTTCTAAGATTGATGCTAGAAGTCTCCAAGGTCATATGGAAGTTGGAATGGGTCAATTTGAAGTTAAAGTCAGCAAAAATCAACTTCGGGATGAGAAAACTCGAGTTTGGAACACAAAACTCGAGTTTGAGACTCAAAACTTCAGTATACAACTCAAAACTCGAGTTTGTAGTGTCTTGACACTTACGGCGTCTGGACAAGTGAAAACTCGAGTTTGGAACACAAAACTCGAGTTTGGGACTCAAAACTTCAGTATGCAAGTGCTAAACTCGAGTAAGGAAGAGCTAAACTCGAGTATGCAAGTGTAAACTCGAGTTTGCGGCGTGATCGGCTCTTGGCAACTCTTTTCACGTTTCAGCACAAAGGCGAGGTGCAGTAATGCGATGATATCTCTCAAACCAGGAATCGGATTGACGTGAAACCAGTGGCATTTGAAACTAGACATCCAAAGCGTAATTTTGATATATAAATCAAGTCCAAAGGTGTCAAGATCAAGGAGCTATGATTTTTACAAGTTGTCATAAGAATCAACGTCACAGTCCAGACCCACCTTCAGTATTTTAAGTGTAACTCTCAATATACAAATCGTATTGAGCTGAAATCAGTATGAAAATAGACTCAAAGAGCTTTCCATCAAGAGTTGAACGGACCAAAAAGGAGTTCAGACCAGGGAGATATGGCCCTCGAAAGTTGACAGATAATTTCAAGAAAGCAATCAAACTTGTTGAACTTAAGTGCAAGCTGAGTATAGGTTTGCATACCGCAGTTTTGGACATCCGAGAAGCGAACCAAGTTTTTTAAATGAAGTCAATACTGCAGTTTTCCTAGCCAAACTCGAGTATTGAACTTCCCGAGAGCTAAAGAATTTTTCAAACTAAGTCAATCTGCGGTTTGCGTAGCCAAACTCGAGTATTGGACTTCCGAAAAAAACAACCAAGTTTTTCAAGCTAAGTCAATACTTCCACCTTTACTACAGTATGTAAGTGAAAGTATGCTATACTCCGATAAGCAAGATCTATACCGCAGTATTGGACTTCCGAGAAAAAGGATATTTTAAATTAAACCAATGCTGCGATAACTTGAGTGCAAACTCGAGTATAGGATTTGTCTTTCGAACATAAGACACGATGGTTTGCCTCGAAAAGTGCATACTCGAGTTTCCCATTGGAAACTGCGGTATGGTCACTTATGTACGATCAAAACTGCGGTAAGCATGAACAAACTGCAGTTTACAACGGTAAAAATTGATTTTTGAATTACACGAATTTGCAAATCACTCTTGTTTGATCCTATTGCTTTCATAAATCATTCACTTATGTTCCCGAGATAAGTTTAACAAGTTTATTGAGTGAATTTCAGTTAGCACGAGATGAAGATTAATGAAGATCAAGGCAAAAAGCAAAAAGGTGCTCAGTGCATTTAATGCACCTCTGCAAATCAACCTACTTTCAGCTAATCCATCTGAGCACGCCTTCTAAACGTTAAAGAATGCTTACTACAACAAGCAAACTCTTCTCCAACGGGCAAATTTCGAGAGAGCCACCTCGGATCAATTAATCGACCTGGAATAAGCAAAAACTAGAGAGAGAAGAAGACCAAAGCTCAACCCAAACCTTGTGCGAGATAGGCAACGGCTATAAACGGTCATATGAAGTTCCCTACCTATAAAAGAGGACATACTCAAGTAGAAAAACGTGGAGAAACAAGCTTACACTTCCAACATGCTTGATACTCTGCTCTCATATCATTTGCACTCTGTTTTTCATGTTTAGATAACTTAGAGAGTGAAGTGATTTGTATTTGATCCTCAGTGTTTATCTATTCACTTCTAAGAGAGAAGATTTATTGTAATCATTCTATTCTTCTGAGAGTTACTCAAGATTGGGTGATCTTGAGAGAGAAACACATTGTAACCTTACATTGTGTAAGGGGGAGTATCTCGGTGAGAGATTTGGCTTCACAAGTGCCTGGGTGAACTTGTGGTTTGTAAAGGCTTCTCTTGTGCCGGATTAAACAAGAGGATAGTGGATTGAAAATCTCAAGTGGAGCTTGAGAATTTGGACGTAGGCCAAGATTGGACCGAACCGGATAAATCTCGGTTTGCATATTCTCTTCCCTTATCTCTTATATTTCCGGCATATATGTTTGAATGACTATCTATTGTTTTATAACTCTTTACTATCATACAAACTCATTGCAAAAAGATTTTCAAAGTTCCTAAATTTTTATACTTCACCCAATTCACCCCCCCTCTTGGGTTCAGCCGGTTCTTACATATTTAAGACCTGTGAAAAAATGATCCGGTTCAAGAAGTTCTTTATATTTACAAAATTGCCACGGTCATACCTTTAATACCGGCGTATCGATACTCCGGTCTAAATGAAGCGATCTTAAAACGCGTTTTTTGCACTAGTGTAATTAAAAAAATGACCCTAATATAATGCAGCATATATTGCCATTGATATGGTTTGCAATCCTATACATAGAATTCCTTTTTTCCTATTTGGGTTATCACAAGTACCAAATTTACTGTATTTTCTACAATTTGTTAACAATATGGTTATATATATATATATATATATATATATTCTCTATTTCATTTGAATGTTGATATTGATATAGTTGAGCTTCCAATATCTTGAAAGTTTCTTGTTAATTTATGTCACTATCTAAAATCGTTGTTCTCGTAGTTCCTTTCCTTAAAAAAAAAAAAAAAAAAAAAGAAAGAAAGAAAGAAAGAAAAATCCAAAAAAAAAAAGAAAAAGTGGTTTTAATATCGGAGGCTTTGGGAGGCATTGCAATTTGCAGCCGGAGCGCATAGAAATATGAGGTATGGTTTTGTGCTCCATCATACCTATGAATTATGTCGGCATCATCTTTACTCACACACATATTGCCTCTGAAACTTTTTTAACTTATTTTTATTTCTAATTCTTTAGATATTTGTTTGTCACATGAAGCATACTTAAATAATTCGACTCTGGTTTCCAGTTTAGTTCATGCATAGTTTTAATCATTGTTGTTAAATTAGTGATTTGACTTTTCAAATTTATTGTTTTTACATTTCTAATTCAAAAATTCGTGTCAACTTACTCTTGAATTCGTGTTAGGTACAAACTCAGTTGAACTCACAAGTTCACATAGCAAGTTTGCCTTTATGAGTTTCTAACTTGCAAAAATCACATTAATTAGCTTTTAATAAACATGCTGACTTCCTAGATTTGATCATCTTTAGTGGCTTCAAATATAAACTTCATACAAGATTCTTCATTGAATATGATAAATTATGAATGTTGATGGATTTAATTTGGATTATTTATATTTAAAATATATTTAAATCAAATTGTTATCATGTTTTATATTTTGATTTTTTTAATAATATATTTTAATAGTTATTTGTTGATGAAATTAAATTCTTACGAGTTTATAATTGGAGTTTATATCCCTATCTCAAGGGTTTGTTTCAGCTCGTGAGTTTTGTAAGAACCGGCTGAACCCAAGAGGGGGGTGAATTGGGTGAAGTATAAAAATTTAGAAACTTTGAAAATCTTTTTGCAACTCAGTAAAACTAGTTTGTATGATAGTAAAGAGTTATAAAGCAATAGATAGTCATTCAAACATATATCTTTGGAAACATAAGAGATAAGGGAAGAGAATATGCAAAGCTGAGATTTATCCTGGTTGGTCCAATCCTTGACCTACATCCAGTCCTCAAGCTCCACTTGAGATTGTCAATCCACTATCTTCTTTCAACTTGATTACACGTTCTGTACTTGGAGTAATCCTTTCACTAGGATTCACTCCCCCTTACAAACTGTAATCAATACACCCACTTGATTACACACTCTGTACTTGAAGTAATTCTCTCACTAGAACTTACTCCCCTTACAAGTTGTAATCAATACAATAGGTTTCCCACTCAAGATCACCCAAACTTGAGTAACTCTCAGAAGGATAGAAGATTACAATAAATCTTCTCTCTTAGAAGTAAATGAATAAACACTGAAGAGCAATACAAATCACTTCACTCTCTAAGCTGTCTAAACATGAAAAATAGAGAGTAAATGATGTGAAAAACAGAGTATTAACATGTTGAAGATGTAAGCTTGTGTCTCTACGTTTTTCTGCTTGAATCTGTCCTCTTTTATAGGTAGAGATCAATATATGACCGTTGTAATCTTCAATATAACCGTTGCCTTCATTAGACAAGGTTTTGGTTAAGCTTTGGTCCTATTCTCTCTCTAATCTTCACTTAATCCAGCTGTGCAGAAGTTCAGAGTTGACTTCTTGAAAATAAATCCGTTGGAATAGCAGCTGCTGGATGAGGAAATCATTCTTTTTTTGGTATAAAACGGGGCTAATGCCCAACTAGATCAACCCTGTAACAGAATGTCTCGTGGGTAAGCAATCCCCACATTATCCCTATACAAACAGCTAGCAACACATGAAGGAGGCCTATCAAAAACTACTTTCACCTCCTTTTGCACAAAACTGTAGTTAGTAAGTGCATCTGCACACGAGTTACCTTCCCTGTACACATGAGTAACCCTTATCTTATTAAACCAGCCCATCACCCAACGAATCTTAGTGAGCAAACTACTCTCAGACTCCTCACCATCCCACAGCTTATTCAGTATCTCCACCACAGCAGTGGAATCACTTTCTACTATTACTGTACAGATCTTGAGCCATTTAGCTAGCTCCAACCCAGAAAGGACTGCCCATAATTCAGCTTTAATTGCTGAGCACATCCCCAACTTCCTAGCAAACCCGCTGATCCATCTCCCAGAGCTATCCCTGATCAGACCTCCACAGCCAGCTAAGCGTCTTTCCCCCTTAGAAGCTCCATCCGTGTTAAGTTTCATCCACCCTTCACAAGGCGTCTGCCACTTAACATTTTGCACTACTCGTTGCCCAGTTAATCTACCAAAGTCCACCCTCGCTGATTTAATTTCTCCAACATACCAGAACACCACACGTTCCATACTTTCTGGTATGCAGAATCCCTCCTCGAACAGGCTTCTGTTTCTCCAGCCCCACAGCAGCCAACAGGCTACCCCAAAAATAAGTCCCCAATCTGCAGGATCAGTCCCCAAATTCCACGCAAACCAGTCCCTGCCTTGGAGCCTCAGGAACTGATCAGCCCATCCTCCTTTTATCAGTACATTCCACAATTTCCTAGCCATCGAGCAGTCCCTTAGGACATGCAGTAGCGTCTCAGCTTGGTTACCACACTTCACGCAGCTAGGACAACCCTTTGTAGGCATGTGCAGATGGATTACCTAAAAGAATGCAACTTTCTGGGTTCTGCATTTATTGTTCTGACATCACTTTTGCTTTTGCTTTTAACCTTCAATAAACATTCTCTAATTCATCTGAAACTCACTCAAAAAGAGGTTAAACATATCTAGGAACATTAGAGAATAATCATGGGAAGTATTAAGATCAAACAAGAAGGTATAGCAAAATCGTCATATTTGAATTTCTGAAGAGGCTGAGAAACCTGGAGGTTTGTTCTTCAAACCTTGATGTTTTGGATGTAGCAAGTGAAAGAGGTTTAAGTCCAAAATGCCAAACCTGAAGGTTTCTCCAAAACTGGAGGTTTTCAAAGTAGCAGAAAAGTGTCATTGTCTCTGAGTGTCAAAACCTCGAGGTTTTCTCGAAACCCCCGAGGTTTCACTTTGAAAGTGAAACATTGCAAAATGGTGCCAGAGCAAACCTGGAGGTTTTCAAAGTCGGTGAAAAGTGTTTGCTCTCACGGATGCCGAAACCTAGAGGTTTTAAAACCTGGAGGTTTTCAAAATCGGTGAAAAATCGTTTGCTCTGGATGCCGAAAACCTGGAGGTTTTCACCAAAACCCGGAGGTTTTACTTTAACATTGAAATTCGAGTTTTGAGCCAAAACAAACCTGGGAGGTTTAGGGAAAAAACTGGAGGTTTTGAACACTTGAAAAAAATACAGATCCTCTCTGTCTTGACAAACCTCGAGGTTTGTCCAGAAACCTCGAGGTTTCTCATCATTTTGAGAAACTTGAGAAAACACTATTTGAGCTCAAACCTGGAGGTTTCCCATAAACCCGGAGGTTTTGCTTTGTTCAAGAAACTTGGAAAATTCTTGGCCAATTTCAGACTCAAGTTTACATGTCCAAGCTCGAGGTGAGAATCCAATGCAAGAAGAATCAGCTCCAAACTCATTGTATTATGCCCGTTATGATCCGATGAATGAAGGCTGTTCTTGACCAGCGTTTTTGCAACATCCTAAACTGACTGTCAATTTTCAAAGGCCATATCTCTCTAGTCTGAACTCTGTTTTGGTCCATTCAAATCTTGATGGAAAGCCTTTTGAGTCTACTTCATATGCCACTGATTTCAGCTCAATCCGATTTGTATTTTGTGAGTTACACTCAAAACATTGAAGCTTAGTTTGCTGTGTGGCGTGGATTTCACTGTCAACTTCCACAATTCATATCTCCTTGATCTGAACTCCTTTGGGCTTGAATTTTATATCAAAATGACGCATTGGGAGTTTATTTTCATATGCAAGTCGTTTCACCTCAATCCGATCTCTGGTTTGGGAGATATCATCGCATTACCAAACCTCGCCCGAGCTGAACGTAAAAACGTAGTTCTTGAAGACCATTGAAACCTCGAGGTTTCACTTCAAACCTCGAGTTTTCACTTGCAACCTCGATTTTTCACTTGAAACCTCGAGGTTTGCTAGTCCAGAGACACCAGAGATGCTGAAGACACTCAAACCTCGAGGTTTGTACTCAAACCTCGAGGTTTGTACTCAAACCTCGAGTTTTCTCGTCCTAAACCTTATATTTGCTTGTTTTAACACAGAATTAAGTCATTCCAACTTCCATATGATCTTGGAGACTTCTAGCATCAATATAAGAACTTGAATAATGATATCTTCATTCCATTCAACAAGTTTTTCTTTCTTCCATCTCCCAACTTGATTATTCTTCATCATTTAACTTGAGCTCATCATTCTCTGCTGAGCTTCTTCCTTCTTCAATATCCATAAAGTGATGAAACTTCATTCCAACTTCGCTTATCATAGAGGCTTCCGGTCACAAGAACTTGAATGTTGATATTCCTATTATATTGTGCAAGTTCTTTTGATAACATCTTTCTCTAGTCTCTTCTCTTCTTCTTGGTTATCCTCCAAAATCCATTGATAGCATCTTGCTTTCTTGACAACCTCTCGGATACTTTTTTCTTTCATCTCTTATCTCCTTCTTGATCATTCTCCTTCATTTAACTTGGACTAATCTACATTAAACATAGTAGTTAGTCAATGATTCAATATATTACTCAATCTTTTTGCTTTTAATAATGGCATCTATATAAGACATCATCAAAACTAATCATAACTAACAAGTTTAACAACCTTAATCTTAATCGTAAATTTTATTTGTTCAAAACTTTTTCACAGATTTCTTAAATTATAGATTAGGTTGGGTTATGTATATTTACTTGGAGTACCAAATTTACTGTATTTTGTACAATTTGTGAACATTACGGTTCTTTATATATGTTCTATATTTCATATAATGTTGATATTGATATAGTTTAGCTTCCTACATTTTGAAAGTTTCTGGTTAATTTATGTCACTATGAAAACAAGAATTACTCACATCTTTTTAGGTTTTTATCAATGTTAGTTTTAGTTAAGGCTAAAAATCAAAATCAAAATATCGATCAACAAACCAATTTTTTTTATAAAAAAATCATTGAGATTTTATTTAAATTGAATAATTCGGGGTCATGTTTCTTTGAGTTTATATATGCAATTTTTAGACGGTATAAAAAGTGATTTATTATAATTATAAAAATTGATACTATGAACTATGAACATCTCTTATATATACATACATATATACGCGTGCATAATGATCTCTTAAATTTTATATAACTTATTTTTGCTTTTTTGATCTTGATTGGTCACGTGAAGCATACTTGAAGATTTCAATTCTTGCTTCCTGCAGGTTAGTATATGCGTAGTTTTAATTCTAAATTTCATTTATTTATAGAAATTCTTACAGCTTCCTTAAATTATAAACAAAGATCGGTTATGTCTATTTGCATGGAATATAAAATTAACTTTATTTTCTATAATTTGTTAGCAACGTGGCTGTATATAATTTTTATATTTCATATGAATTTTTATATGATATAGTCTAGCTTACTATATCTAGAAAGTTACTTTCTTATTAATTTGTCACTGTGGACATAAGAATTACTTGCAATTTTTTAGGTTTTTTACTTAGGTAAGGCTTTTAAATCACATTTAAAAATATCATAAAAACTAGATTGTTTTTTATTATCACTAGAGTTTATAAAAGTAATTTTTACACAATCTAAAAATTTATTTATTATATTTATAAACATTAGAAGTATAAATTTATTATTTAAAAATTTATCAATTGAAAAAAATATAAATTTAGACAGTTCCACTTGAACGGTACTGTATACATCTCATCTCAATAATGAGCCAGAACTAGTTCTATACAATTGGGTCGTGTTCTAGTTTTGATGATGATAAAAAAACAAAACAAAAATAAATACGAGAAAGAAAAGAAAAAAGAGTAGGGGGAAAGCTGAAGGGAGAGTATATCATATTTTGCCTAAAATATTGATTTTTTTCCCACCTAGTATCCACAACTAATTAAAAAACTTTCTAAATAATTAAGTAGACTCACAATATAACTAATAACTGATTATATGTTCACGTAATCACGTGTTTGCGAGCTACGTATGATGTGCCATGGAAAGCAGGGGGAAAACTGAAGGGAGAGTATATTGTGGAAGAAAACTCTCAGAAATAGTTAAATATAAAAATTTGTAAAAAAATTTATTTATTGCCATTTAATTCAGACTTGTTTTGATCAAGAATCTTATTGTCTCCAATAAGAATCTTATTCTCTCGAACAAAATTAAATAAATAAAGCGAACGAATAAAATCACACTCTGGCTTTTCTTGGCTATCACTAGGTTAGTGCTAACGACATATTACACATGCTCATAATAATATATATTAATATATATAGTATGACATTAATCAGAAGCGTGTTTTGATTAAATAAAACGAAATATTTTGTGATGCATTTAACACCCTGAAATATTTTTCAGTTGCTCCAGCACCTGAAAATATTTTTTGATGCTAGAGTTATTAGATGCACTTGAGAAAACACTTTATCGTGCTGGATAATTACTTTTTTTTTTTCCGGATTAGTTTAAATCTTTTAACTCTACCAAATGCTGATGCAGACTGTACTTATATCATAATAAATTTTTCATTGACCAAAAGGCTATCATAATAAATTGCTTAACATTTTATTTTGCTCCTATCACATTTTCTATCATAGTAATTACGTTTTTTAGTGTAGCCAAGGCCTGATGGTGACCCGATCTCAATATAAAATGTATTATTGAGTATTATTAGCACTAATTAAGTATAATCTGCCATTGGACGTCATGTGAGGATAAGATAAATACTACCTCTAGGTCTTAATATAAGATCTAGTTAACTAATTAGTGGATATTAACCAAAATTAATTAAATTAGTTATTCTTATTTGTAACAAATATATGTTGATTACTGTAAAATACCTCTTTAATCATGTGCATTGGAATTATCCTTATGGAAACTTCCTTTATATGTGTAATCAATAGGGATACTTTAAGGAAAATTATAAATTTAGAAAATAAAGTGGATTAAGGATTTACATTTTGAACCAAAGTGAACTACTTCTCTAGTTCTTAACTTCTTATATCAAGCACAGGAGGTAGTAACGAATGTACATCCTGCCAATAAAAGATTAATAATAAAGGCACAGACTGTCATGCGGTTGTTACAGAGAAAATATTAATTAATAATCAAATTAATTTTTGCTAATTTTGCCAATACCCCCTCCACTATCACCACACTAGCTAGCTTGTTACTGCTTCTTCTCTCTGCAATTTCTGTGCTCCTCTTGGGTTCTTGCTTTCATTTCTCTCTTCATTCACAAAAAGCTTTTGATGTCCTTCTTCTTCCATTAAAAAAAAAAAAAAGAAAAAAAGAAAGAATAGATTTAGGGCCAGTTTGTTCCTGTTTTCTGTTTTTTTTTCCTTCCAAATTTTTTTTATAAAATTGTTTTTAAAAAGAAGGCTTGAAAATATATATATATATAAAAAAAAATCTATTTTTAAAGAGATGTGGCAATGGTCGTCACAGGTAGTGTGGTGTCAATAATAGATAGGTTGTGGCCTCAAAAAATAAAAGCAAGAAAACAACTTTTTTTTTTTTTTAGTTTTAGAAAACAATGTTTGTTTTTTGTTTTTACAAGCAACTTTTTTAATATAGTTTTCCAAACAAGTTTTTTAGTTTTTAAAAGAAAAAAAAAAATGTTTTTAAAAACAAAATCAAACAAGCACTCGTGTTTAGGCTTCTGTTCCAGAGTTTGTTTATTGAAGGACAGAACTGTTTTTTCTTGTCTCTGAATTATTTTTATTCTCATTTTTTGTATATCATTGTTGTTCTTCTCTCTCTTCCTCTCCTTGTCGTCACTCTCTTCTCTCTCTGCCATGTGATAGGGGCAACATGGATTCATGCCATTTTCATAGGCGCTGAAAAATGGCTTCCCAACATTTTGGGTGGGAACCTATTTTCATTTCAACGTGGGAAAATGGCGCCGGCCGGAAAATTTGATCCAAACATCCACCGCCACCGGATAATTCCAATTTTCCTTTCCCCTGATTTTCTTCAACCCAAACGAGGCCTAAGTTGTTTGTTTAAATTTTTTTTTTTTTTTTTCAAAAGTTTAAACAAACATCCAACGAGTTCTTACGGGTATTTTGTTTTGGGAAAAATAGCCACTTCTCGTAAAACAATTAAATGGGAAGTCCTAGCTGTATCTTCTTTAATTTCTTCTACTATTGGTATTCTTACTTCTTCAATTAGCTGCCTTCTACACCAATTTGCTTTAGCCATGATTGGCCTTTTCTATATATTTATATTTAATCACCTAAACATTTTCATTTAAAATGTTTTATAGACAACACAAACACACCTACTTGTGAAAATTGTAACTCTTTATACCTATACATGCTTATATATAAATTGCTATTGGTGTGTGGTTTTGGTCAGGATGATGGCTATAGTTGATTTTATTAGGATAAATATGTATCTTGTAAAATATTTTATACACACACACACTGACTTACTTGGTTGAGAGAGAGAGAGAGTCATTCTTGTATAATCTTCCCAATCTTCAATTGAGCCTAATTCTAAGTTGCTTAACCATTGGTCTATATGACTATAACTATAAGCAATTCCCTTCTTTCAAAGCACTACAATGATACAAAAAATTTCATACTAATTAGCACAAAAATCGTTGTTGAACAACTAACAATTAGATATGAGCAAAAACCCCGGTGGTTTGGGGAGTGTGACCCGACTCGACCTAGCTCGGCCCGGTTTGTTTTTTTTTTTTTTTTTTTTTTTTTTTTTTAAAATGGTCTCGAGACAAGATATTGGGCAGACCAAACCTGACTAGTCTGCTCGTGCCGGACTGGGCTCAGACCTGTTGTTCTAGTCCAGTCTGGCCCAAACAATTTGTTTTTTAAATTGCCACTTAGGCACTCCACACACACACTCTCACTCATCTTACCATCAAAACCCACATTGACCTACCTAATCCACTTATTGAACTCAGTAGGCTCTAGCTTCGCACTAATGATGGTGAGCATATGTTGAAGTTTGGAGACGAAGACAAAGCCGGTGGGTTCCTTGTTGAGAACCTTGAAAGCGTCACGAAGTTGGCAATCGGAGGGTTTAGGCTTCATGTTCTTGGCCATGAGATTGAGAAAGCGAGGAAAGTCGAAGGGGGAGGTGAGATTCTCTTGGGTGATGATGGCTTTGAGTTAGGCTTGGGTGGGGTTGCACCCCAGGGAATGCATAAGAATTCCGAGCTCGAAAGGAGTGATCTGACCGTCATTGTTAGTGTCGAATAGAATGAAAGCTTCCTTCATGAAAGAAACTTGGTCGCTATTCAAATCCTTTACCATTTTTTCTAATTCTTCTTTGTTTTCGACCTTTCTCCTTGTAAAACGGCCTCCCCAATCCAGTTTCTAATCCATCCTCTCAAAGAAGGCAAAAAACCATCCAAATAGGTCCTGAATTGCCTGCACTGGTTCAGGCAGTCCACTTGACTGGTCAGGTATAGCCCAAGATCGGGCTGGTTTTGGACCAGACTAGACCTCAGGCTATCTTGTCCTGCCCGAGGTCCTATCCAGACTAGACCTCAAGTTGAGGGAAAATCCAGTCCGAGATGAGCCATGATCAACCGTACTAACAACAAATCACTCATGAAGCTTCAAATGACTTCCTAATCTTCAATTGCGCTTACAAACCCTTGAGAAATGCTCCATAATGTCTCTGCAGTGTAGTCCCGCCATGTTGAAGGTTGTTTTTACATCTTCCTTTTTCTTTCTCCAAATCTTTTCTTACTTTGTTAGGAGGGTTCTCTAAAATTTAAATGTCACTAATTAAAGAAAAAATAAATTATTTACAAAGAATAGTAACTAAATAATAATTCAACAAATAGAGTACATGACTCCCTAATTAGATATCAAAATCAACCTAAATCTATAAGAAGTGGAGAGTTATCAGTATTCTCACAGAATTCAAATCTGTGTGATTTATTATAACTTTTAAATATAGTATCGTGACTCTTTATATATACCCATGTATATGCTTATATATAAATTGTTACCTATATGATTTTGATCAGATCATTATTGCTACAATTGATTTTAGGATGAATATGCATTCATTTAAATATTTTATACACACACTTATTTACTTGGTTGAAGTAAAGAGAGATGTCATTCTTGTATGAACTTTTCCTACTATTGAAGAGAAATCCAATAATTAATCACTCAATATGAATTTTAATAATCGAAACCATGAATACGGTTTTAATTAGTATATTGCAATCTTAAAACATAGGTGGCAAGTACCTTGATATGCCGATATAGTTGATTTTGTAACCGTAATCCCATTTATGTTAGATGCCGACCATGTTGGACAGTTGTACCGACGTTGCAAAAACACTCATCCAAGACATAGTACTTAAAGCATGGATGGAGCTTGGGTACCTACGCAAGTACAAGAGTTATGTTAAAGACTTTGAAAACGAACAAGGAAAGTTATCTGCTACGCTAGAAAGTGTAAATTTACATATAGATGAAGCCAAGAAAAGAAATGAGACTCTAGTTGACCCTAGAGTTGAAGATTGGCATGAGAGAGCTAATGAACTTTTACAACAAGACACTAAACCAATCAAATTCTTTGGCTTGTGTACAAATTGTTTCTCACAAATTACGCGAGCCAAGGAGTTGGACAGTTTGACGAAATAGCTAATCCCAAAATTGATCTCTGAAGTTCATGAATTTGATGCATTTGCACGAGCAGCTGGAGTGCCAGGGATGGAGTATTATTCACAAGAGTTCATGCCCTTTGAGAGTAGAAAGGCAAATTTCGATAAGCTTAAGGAGGAATTAGAAGATGACAACAACTATATGATAGGGTTGCAAGGGCTAGAAGGAATGGGGAAATCCACAATGGCAATAGAAGTTTGGAAACATGTTGAAAAATCAAATCCCTTTGATAGAGTCATCTTCATTACCGTTTCTACCCCTATTGATGAAAAAGGGATTCGAGATGACATTGCAAGACAATTGGAATTGCGATTCGGGAAGAAAAGCTATTGACTCACGCGCAACAATTATGGATCAAGATTGCTCACACGGGAAAGGTGCTCATAATACTTGACGATGTCCGGGAAGAGCTCAATCTTAACAATATAGGGATTCAACATGGTATGCATAACAAGGGTCGCTGTTGTGTTCTGCTAACCAAACATTCTTTGGATGTTTGTGTAAGCATGAGATGTCAAAAAACTCTCCAATTAGATGTCTTGCCTATGGAAGATGCATTGAATCTTTTCTTATCTCATGCCACTGCAAGTGTGAATGATTGTCCTGATGATTTGAAAAAAGTTGCACGAGATATTGTGAATGAGTGTGGAGGATTGCCGGTTATGATTGTAGCGATGGCAAAAGCCTTAAAAAGTTGGCCTCAACAACGATGGCAGGAAGCTTTGGTTGTATTGAAAAACCCCATGCCATTAAGACATGGCATTGTTGATGAACATAAAAGAAAGATTTATAACTCGTTGACATTTAGCTATGACCATCTAGAAGATAAAGATGCCCAAGTTCTCTTCCTATTGTGTTCTATCTTTCCAAAAGCTTATGAAATACCCATAGAGCTTTTAAGTAGAATTACCATAGGTTTGGGGCTTTTTGGAGAAGGTAATCGATACTACATAACAAGGAGTCATGTGCATGAAATTAAAAAAAAACTCCTAAATTCTTCTTTATTGTTGAAGGCTGGTGAAGAATATGTAAATATTCATGATGTGATCCGGGAAATGGCATTAGAGAAGATAGATAATGAAAAGATACAAGTGATCATGGATTCTAAGACAAAATTGAAGAAGAGTGTGAGATATTCATCTTGGATCATAGATGGCTTTTCAAATTGTTTTGATGAAAGCAAGCTTGAGATTCTCTTAATATGGATAAATGCAAATGAATATTCTTTGGAAGTTCCAAAGACATTCTTTGAAGGGATGAAAAGTCTAAGAGTTTTGTTTTTGCATTCTAAAATTGAGTTTGGTAGAACTTCAGCTTTATCACTACCAAAATCAATTCAATCACTACAAGATATCCAAACACTATCTCTCACAAATTGGGAGTTAGGTAATATATCTGTGTTGATAAAAAAACTTACGAAAGCTTGAGTCTCTTGAATTGACTAATTGTTCAATTTTTGAATTGCCAAATGAAATTAGTGAGCTAAATGAATTGAGATTTTTGTGCCTGATATGTTGTTTACTTGAAGTGAACAATCCATTTGATGTGATTGCAAGAAGCTCGCAACTAGAAGAAGTCTATTATGTCTCAAATGATGTTCATAATATGCTTATCGATGCAAAGATTCCTCAAATTACATCCCTTCCTAAATATAAGATATACCATATAGATGGCAGAGACTTCTCTGCCTTCAATTCTTTTCATTTGGAAACTTCCATAAAAAGAATTTTCAAGCCAGCCAAGTTACAAAGAATCTTCTCCAAAGAGATAATTAAATCCTTTGCGACAAGAGCAGAGATTCGATGTTAGAAGGAGATAATGAAACAGGGTGGAACAATCTCATTCCTGGCATGGTTTCAATTGAAGATGGAGCTATGGAATGCTTAATCAATCTTTCTTTGATTTCTTACTCTGAGATGAAGTGTTTGATCCATACTGAGCATCTTCAACTTAAATATGGAGTGACTATCTTCCACAAGTTAGTTGAACTGCACCTTGTTGAGGTGGGAGTAAGAGAATTATGTTGTGGTCCTTATCCTGATGGTTTTCTCAAGCAACTAGAGAAGCTAGAGTTAAGGCATTGTGTCATGTTGGATAGCACATTATTAAAGGGAAAGCTAGATTTAGGCAACCTCAAGTCCATAGAAATAGTGGATTGTTCAATGACGTGTCTTTTTCATCCATCTACTGCTGAAACTCTAAGACAGCTAGAAACGTTGAGGATTGCTGAATGTTCGTGTGACACCCGCCTTAAATAGACCCTTTAATTGCGTACATGGAAGCGTTCTTAAAAAAAATAATACGTGATGTTACTATTCACTATTCACGTATACGGTACTATTCATGTATACGGTTTACAATTAAAAAGTAGATGTCTGACGGAAATAAAATCTTTTCACATCTTGTTCTACGCGTCCATGACCACCTTCTCCATTCTTGAGTTTTACCCGAGCTGCAAATTTGTTAATTTCAAAAATATTCTGGGATTCAAGTGAATCCCAGGAGTAACGTCAATAATCGCTCACATACAAAGCATACACATAACATGCAAGTCAACCATCATTTATACACACAAATCATTCAACACATTCAGCATTCAAAACATTCATACATCATATAAATTTACATACAATGGTAAATACAAGCATATTATGGCACACAAAGTATGTGAGAGAGAAGTTACTACCTGACGGTCTTTCCAATTCTTGAACTGGTTCTAAATCATTTGGTCGTCCCGGATACATATCGGCTCCTATATTTAAATATTCATGGACGGCCGAGTTATTATTTATCCAAATTCTCTTTCTTGTTCTTGAATAAACTTTATAAACTGGCAGAATTTTTGATTAACTTAGAAAATTCATATTTAATTGTACAAAACTCCAAATGACGTGGTTCCAAAATTCACGTGTTCCTTATTAAGTCTATTTTCAGGGAAAAGTAGATTCAACTGTCAGATATACGCACACTGTTCCCAGAATTTCCGTTCATCTTAATTGTTCCAGAAAAATGTCCAGATTTAACACTTAAACTTAAAAATGTGTATCTGGAGTTCAGGTGTCCAAATCAGGTAGTTCAAAAATCTATGAACTCCTTATTAAGTCTAGTTCCTAGGAAAATTGGTTCCAGAATTTAACCATATTCCAATCATTCCCAGATTTCAAAAATGTAAACACTGTTCAGAAGACATTTCAGAAAACGTTCCAGATTTCATACTTAACTTTAAAAATTCATATTTCCCTGAATACAAATCCAAATGAGGCTTGTGACCTATCAAATTAAATCTTGATAAGTCGACTTTCATTCTGGAAAATTTCATAGAAAAACTCAAATGTTTACTATTTCAAAAGTGAATCCGAAAATCACTGTTCATTTCTGGAAACTGACGTTTTCCAGTTTTCAACTTCCAACTTTGAAAATTCATAATTAATTCTATAGAACTCCGATTGAGGTGTTTCAAATTTCTATTCGAATTTCTATAATTCTAGTTTCAGGAGAAAATAATCAACAAACCAATAAATGGCTGTATAATTCCCAGAAATTCAAAAAGTTAACGTCACTTAAATCTGAAAGCAGGATTTTCCAGTTTTTCTGACCAAACTTAGAAAAATCATAACTAGAGTTCTAGACATCAGATTAATACGTTCTAGTACTCCTTTTAAAGATTAGGAAGTGTACTCTATTCTTACCAAGTTTCGCAGTCAGATGAAGTCATTTGACCGATCAAAATATTGCATGAACACGACTAACTTCCCAGAATCCTCCAAAATTCAGCTTACATGCAAGTTTCAAACACCCTTCTTTCTTTTCTCCAGCTCTCTCTCTCTTTTCCTCAACCATGCACCAAATGAATAAATGAAAAGGTACATGTGTGCAGATGTTTAGCGTGAGAGAGAGAGGAGTGTTTCACCCGTGAATATACAAGAATGTGTGAATGAGACTTGCATTCATCACTCGTGAATGCATAAGGAAAAAGTGGATGATTATTTGAGAAAGTGGAAGGAAATTTCGTCTGTCAATGTATGTATGTCGGCCTTGCTCATTCACAAGAGGAAGAATGGTTGAGAAAAATGGGAGAAAGTTTTGGATGCATATGTGAGTCATTCCATCACCTTTTTATCATTGAAATAGTGTGTTTGCATATGAGAAAATAGGTGTTGTCCGGATGGAGAAATGAAGATTGAGTGTGATTAACTTTTGTCCTCTTGTGTGGGTTTGGAACAAAATGAGAGACATGGTGGTCTATCCTTTGTAGTGGATTGAATAATTAAGAAGGAAAGTTGAAGATAATTGGAAGAGTTATACGTGTATCATTCATGCTTCTCATGCTATCAAGGTAGTGTGAATTGGAATGATTTACTATGACTTTTGCTTCTTGGACAATATCCAACGACTTTTCTTCTTCTTCTTTAAAGTCACATGATGAAACCAATTTCCATGCTTTCACACTTATGATAACCGATGAATATGAGCACACCACTTATATTAAGTTTTTCTCCCAAAACTTCTAAGGAAATAGGCCTTAAATTCCAATATTTATTTCTATAACTCTTTAGACCAAATTTCCATAATAAATTCCCATATGATTTATCAATTTAAATCTTGTCATTGTCATAAACTGGGCTTAGTCGTCCTCCTAATATAAACTAATTCTCAAGTCTTTAGGCCTAAAATTTTGGGATATTACAGTTCGAAGCTAAAATACATAATAAGGGATAAGATATCATCAGTAGAAGAGAAAGTGAATGATAAAGATCCTAATCCAATGAGTAATGACTCAATGTTTCCAAAATTGAAACTCCTCAGCGTTAAAAAGTGTGGAGATTTGGAATTTATATTGCCAATTTGTTTTTGCAAAGACCTCCCTCTACTAGAGGGTGTGGAAATTTGTGAATGTGATCATCTAAGATATATATTTGGGCAATATCCAAAAGAGGGACGTTTGCATCAAATGCAAAAAGAAACCATACTCCCTTCATTGAAAGTAATGTCTATTAAAAATGTTCCATTGTTTGTCAACATATACCCACAATGTTATCTCCCACAAAAATCAGCGACAAATACAAGTATGGGCTCAAAGGAAAAAGACAACAGTGCAAGTCGCAATGTCTCTTGGAGTCCATTGTGTTGTTTTCTACCAAAATAAAAAACAACAAATAAAAATGAGCTATCTACATCCAAGACTGTTCAACCGAACCACACTACCTCACAGGTACATGTATATGTTTATATGTGCGTGTTATACTCCTTCGTGCTTTTTATTAATTCTACATATACATGTTTCTTTGCATAGAGAAATACTATAATGGAGTTCAATTTAAAAACTAAAAAATTGAGTAATTTTTCCCGTTACTTTTCAAAATTATGTTCATCAAATTGGTAATAATCATGTTTAGGCTAAAATATATTTTAATAAAAACCGCAACATATGATTTATTTATGGATTACCTCCCCTAGAATTTCAAATTTTGAAATTAACATACTAGTTAGCAGTAACGCTTAAAATTCTAGGTTTTACCATGCTATAGCCTATAGGAAACACAGGCAAAATCCAAGTTATAATTAACAATTTTTTACTTGTATATTATGTGATTTTTATATGCCACAATTCTAGCTTTTATTAACTGACAAATAAATCTATATAATATAAGGAGGGTTTAAATCTTAAGGTATTTTTCTTCAAGAACACTTTTTCAGGTTTAATTTCACTTGTTTATAATGGCCACACCCCCAAAAATAAAAAAATAAAAAAATAAAATCATTTGTTAAGGAATTTCAGCAAGTGGTATTATAATTCAACCTCTGTTCTTAGTTCTATTTGCTGACGGTATTTCGCTGTTTTCTTTTATTCTCACTTTTACTGTTGAAGATTGGGCCTTTAAGAGATTATAAATCAATTTTTCACATCAAATTTACAAATGGCTTTTTTGAATAGTTAACTATAAAAAAATATTTAAATTCGGCTTAATTGTTTCATTGAATTGATTGAGAAGATTTTTGAATTTTGAAAATTCAAATTTCTAATATAATTTGCTTTATAGTAGCTGAGATGTAATAAAGATTAAGTTAGATGAGATCAGAGAAATAAAATTTCATTGATAATAATTTCTTAAAAAATACAAATAAAATGTCTCCTCCCTCCCTCTTTCACATTCATTCTCCTATGGCGATACGATTCTAATGAGACCAAAAAAAAAAAAAAAAAACATACAATTTACGTTACATTTTTAATTTTTTCAAGATGATTCATATATTTGTTTGGGATGCAGGAGAAATATATTGGCAATGTCACTAATGGAGTTTTCACACCACCATTATCCCCATGCAATTTGAGAAAGATGAATATTGAAGATATGTCAAACTTCAGGTCATTGTTTTCTGTATCCATTGCCTCATCAATGTCACTATTAGAAGAATTGGTAGTCTCGGATTGTGATCAGCTGGAGCATATAGTAATAGAAGAGGTAGATGGTCATGATCATATGAATGTTTATTCTATCTTTTCCAACTTACGCACCATTGAAATCAAGGCATGTGACAACTTGGAATATGTATTTCCAGCTTCTTGTTCTGGAAACTTTGTGCACTTGGAATCTGTGCTTATCTCGGGAGCTAGTCAGTTGAAATATGTGTTAGGAAAATTTTGTGGTGATGATAACTCACCTAACCAGAACCATAATACTGATCAGATTGATCTCTCGGCTCTCAACAAACTATGCCTTAAAGAAGTACCAAATATGGTTACTATGACCAACGGGGGTTGGTACAAGTGGTAAGCAGCTTGTGTCGCTTAAGCAAGGTCTCGGGTTCGAGCCTTGTGAATACAAAAAATCCCCGCTGGGAGACTCACCCACCACAGCTAGGTGCGCGACACGGGTCGGATCCGGATTAGTCGGGGCAAAGCCCCGGTGAACCGGGTGGGCAACCAAAAAAATATGGTTACTATGTGCCCTGAAAACTATTACCTGAAAGCATTGTCTCTACAAGATATCAGTTTGGATGGATGCCCACAACTTCCTATAAACTCTTTTATAGATTTATCAGTGGAGGTGCATAGAGGACAAGAGGAACTCTCAAGAAAAAAGGTGATTAATTATTTTTCTAAAAGTTTACGACTGATTGATATGCGTTTGTGTATTGCTTCAATCTTTGACACTAACACACACACATATATATCCCCTATGATACAGGTAATGGGAATGCAGTTATGCAATTTGAAGCGTCTTACTTTAAAATCCTTGGAGATGGAAACAATATACGATCTTGAAAGACTTCAAATAGCAAGTCCTGTGGATTCAAGTTTGGAAAGCCTGCGGTTGAAAGGCTTGAATATGTCAAGAAACATATGTGTGGGACCAAAACATCTTCATCTGAGCTTTGAAAATCTTTTCAAAATAATAATCCAAGATTGCCCTAAACCGAAATTTATCTTGTCAGCATCTGTCTCGAGAAGCTTCCCATATTTGAAACATCTATGGGTGTCAAATTGTGAAGACCTAGAGCGCATCATTGAGGACGATGATAAAGAATGTTGTTTCCCAAATCTTCATGTAATTTATGTGGAAGACTACAAGAGTTTGAAATGTCTATTCTCTATCTCTACATGTGGCAGCCTTCCATAGCTCTTGGCATTGTATATAGAAAGTGCGTCAGAGCTAGAGCAAGTATTTGAAAGGAAGCAGGGCACCACACAAGAGTTGGACATTAAAAATGTCTTCCCGAAGCTATTTCTGATATGCCTTGAAGATCTACCAAAACTTCATACTATCTTCTCTGCAATTGATTTCCAGACCGTCATGATCCGTGAAGTAGAAAATTGTCCCAATATCTCTTTAACTTCAGCTTATAATGAGTTCCTTGAAAGTAAGCATTCAAAATAGTAATTCATTATGTACAAGTGCTACATATATCCTTGCTATAATTTTTCTCACTATAATATATATTTGGAATTGTTTTGTTTGGTTAGGTTATTGGTACTGGTTGGAAAAATCTGAGATGAGAAAAGGCAACATGGATGAATTTGATCTAGTTGAACAGTTTGTCAATGTGAGTACCAAAATAAAATGTTCCAATCAAGTGAAAGAAAAAGCAAAAGGAACCAGTACTTTCTTCTTCTTCTTCTTTTTTCCTCTCTTTTTTTGCCTTCAAAAGCACACTACTATTCACGATACATATACCAAACCTAAAATTTTCAAGTTCAATAAAAATTTTCCCCCTTAACAATTTAATTTGCTACCTATTAATTCATTTAATCCACATTGTACAATTTAATATGTTCATGAATGAATGACTTCTACTCATTCCAATTTCTTTAATATATTCTATTATTGTTCAGAGGACAAGAGAACTAGCAAAGAAGACTGTAAAGAGAGATCCGCCAACGACTAAACAAAACAATGGCCCATCAAATGTATGTATAGCATACATTCTTATAATCTATTGCACTCAAGCAGCCAATAGACATTTTTCTCTCTTACTTATGTTGATTGCTTCCAAATTTTGGAGCAATATCAAAAAATTAAACCCACAACTTTTTTAATTTCTTTGTGGTCTCCTATATGTTACAGATTAAAGAAATAGAAGAGGCAAGTGATGAAGAAAGTTCAGAATCAGAAGCTGATGAAGGCAAGGATTCAGAACAAGCCAACAAACCTGTGCCATTTGTTGCTCCTTCACAAATTGAATCTCCTCAAGTAAGATTATCATACTTTACCATTCAAATCATCATCTAATTCAGATATTTTAAGAGCAAATCCCCGACAAACACCTTCTTGGTGAAGAGATGGAGCTAGAACTAATTATCTAGTAAAGATTACTCCTGCTGAAGAGATGGAGCTAGAACTAACTGCAAGCTCAATGACTTATTTGTGCTATGTAACACATTATAAAGGAAACAATGGAGCCAACTTCTCAAGAAGGTTCAAAATTAGATGAAGTAGCTCTCACAACAAATCAAAACATGGAACCAGAATCAAGCAAGTCATCACCAACAGCATTTGTTGTTCCTTCAGAAAATGAGTGTCCACATGTAAGAATACACTCTTTCTTGATAAGGGTGGAATTTATGGTAAATGACATAATTTCATGGTGCTTTTATGTATATTTAGGATAATTTGGTTGGCATTGAGGCAAAGTAAATGACATAATTTCATGATCACCAAGTGCTTCCCAAAACAAAATATATGCATCCTCATGATTCACAAAAGGTTAATTAACAATCTACGGAAGACTATATTCTAATGCTTTACTTTCAAAGAAATCAGAAACTGATGTGTTCAATGCTGTGCAGGATATTGAAACATCTGTTAGAGAAAGATCAGATAAAATGGCAATGGGATGTCCATCAACTACTACTGCAAAGAGCCCTCCATTGGTAAATAATTACTCTTCCCGTTTACCGTCCTTCAATTTTTACACTACTGATAATTTGTGGACTTTCATTTGTTGTTTTTGGCAAGTTCTTAGGTCCCACATCGCTCAAGTCATAGCAAGGGGGGTATTGTTTTGTTATAAATAGGGAACCCCCACCCTTTGTTATTTATCCCTCAAAATTGGTCTTTCCATAAGGCATTAGTATTTTCTTCTTCTCATGTATTATTTCACATGAAGATTATTAGAGTGAAATTAGATTCAGGTATTTCTCTTATTGTTGTCTTGTTCCTTTTATTGTAGTCCTCCTTTATTTATTAGCTGCAATTAGATATAGTAGTTGTGATTTATTATATTATTAAATTACGTCTAGAAGCTTTAATTTCTAGTATTGGGATTTTTAGTATAATCGATTGCGCTCTATATATTTCGCCTCGCAACAATTGGTATCGAGCCGAGGTTCTCATGAGTATGCTCGTGGTTGCAAATAGTCTCGAACTTCCACATCGAAAAGAATTACTTGGGCTTTTGTATTGGCAGCTATTAAATAATATTTGGCGCGAAATGGTGGACAAAAAGGTTGGAGAATCCACATCAAATTCGTCGTTTGCATCTTCGCTTTTGACAAGAGTAGTGTCCAATGCGAAGTTTGCAGTTGAAATTTTTGACGGATCTGGACATTTTGGGATGTGGCAGAGCGAGGTTCTAGATGTCCTTTTACAACAAGGACTAGACTTTGCTATTGAAGAAAGGAAACCAGATAGTGTGGAGGAGGAAGATTGGAGGGTCATCAATCGTGTTGCTTGTGGTACTATTCGATCATACCTTTCTAGAGAGCAGAAGTATCCATACACAAAGGAAACTTCTGCATGTAGACTGTGGAAGGCACTGGAGGACAAGTTCTTGAAGAAAAGCAATCAGAATAAACTCCATATGAAGAAAAGACTCAAGCTTCGCTTCACTTATGTTCCTGGTAGCACAATAAATGAACATATCACTAGCTTTAATAAGTTGGTGACAGATTTGCGAGAATATGGACGTGACCATTGAAGATGAAGATCTGGCCCTGATGATGTTGGGATCACTTCCCGATAAGTACGAGCACCTGGAGACTACGCTACTTCACGGCAAGGAGGAGGTTTCTCTCAGAGAAGTTTGTTCTACTTTATACAGCTATGAACAAAGAAAGAAAGAGAAACAAAAGGGTGGAGAAGCAGAAGCTCTAATCGTTAGAGGACGTGCAGAAGACCGGACGAAGTCAAAGAAAGGGCGATCTAAATCGAGGTCCAGACCCAGCAAAGATGAACGTGCCTTTTGTCAAGAAAAAGGCCACGGAAGAAGGACTGTCCGAAGCCGAAAAACAAGGCCGACCTAACAATGGGAAGGCATTATGAACTCAAATGTAGCTGATTGTGATGATGAGAATTCAGATTTCTCACTAGTTACAACGACGTCACCAAGACCGTCGGACGTATGGTTGTTGGACTCGACTGCTAGCCATCATATGTGTCCTAACAAAGACCGGTTCAACGACCTTGAAGAAGCGAGTGTGGAATTGTCCACACAAAGATAACTCTTCTCTTACCGTATATGGCATTGGTTCAATCAAATTAAGGAACCATGATGGATTGATCGGGACATTGAAAGATGTTCGGTATGTACGGATTTGAAGAAGAATATCATTTCTGTGGGAACTCTAGATTCAAAAGGGTTCAAGATCACTGCAGAAAATGGAGTGATGAAGATATTCTCCGGTGCACTTGTGGTAATGAAGGGTATTCGGAAGAACAATAACACGTACCACTATCATGGTAGTACAAATTATTGGTACAAAGAAGTGACATCCAAGAGTGAGAAGGATGCGAGGAAGCAACCAGGTTGTGGCATATGCGTTTGGGACATGCTGGAGGAAAATCCTTGAAGGCTCTATCAGATCAAGGATTGTTAAAAGGATTGAAGCATTGCATCATGGACTTTTGTGAGCATTGCATAAAGGGGAAACAGACAAGGGTTAAGTTCGGTACAAACTATCCATAATACGGAAGGTATTTTGGATTATGTACACTCTGATGTTTGGGGTCCTTCCAAAACCCCCTCATTGGGTGGAAAACATTATTTTGTAACCTTTGCTGATGATTTCTCCCGAAGACTTTGGGTGTATACGATGAAGACCAAAGACGAAGTGTTGGGAATCTTTCTCAAATGGAAGGCAATGATAGAAACACAAACAGGTAGGAGGATCAAATGTCTTCATTCAGATAATGGTGGAGAATACAAGAGTGATCCTTTCCAAAAGGTTTGTGAAGATGATGGCATTGTCAGACACTTCACCGTCAGAAATACACCACAACAGAATGGGGTGGCAGAACGCATGAACCGGACTTTGCTGGAGAAGGTTCGGTGTATGTTGTCCAATGCTGGCTTGGGCAAGGAATTTTGGGCTGAGGCAATAACATATGCGAGTCATCTCATTAATCGTCTACCATCTACTGCTATTGGTGGTAAGACACCGTTGGAACAATGGTATGGAAAGCTCACATCGATTATGATTCTTTACATGTGTTTGGTTCAATTGCATACTATCATGTGAAAGAATCAAAATTGGATCCCAGAGTAAAGAAAGCTATTTTCTTAGGGATTACTTCTGGAGTCAAAGGATACCGTTTATGGTGTCCAGAGACGAAGAAGATTATTTTCAGCAGGGATGTTACTTTTGATGAATATGCTATGGTAAAAAAGGTAGCATCTGGAGATATCAGACAGACAGATAGTGTTCCAAAGCAGGTCGAGTTTGAAGGAAAGCTGATTTTCCCAGTACAGGGAACGAACGGGGAAACAAAGGAAGACTTTCCTGTAGAAGAAGAGCCAGTTGAGAGGGAGGTTTCATCACATGAACCTCAGTAGCAACATGAATCAATCGCAACCAAAGAAAGCCAAAACGAACAATTAGAAAGCCTACTCGCTTCATGGATATGGTGGCTTGTGCAACTTCGGTTGAATCGATGACATTCCTTCAACTTATAAATGGGCTGTCCGGGAGCTCGAGAAAATGATAAGTGGAGGAATGCCATGAATGAAGAAATGCAGTCCCTTCATCAGAATGGTACGTGGAGATTAGCCAAACTCCCGAAGGGTAAGAAGGCAATTGGTTGCAAATGGGTGTATGCGAAGAAAGAAGGATTTCCTAACCAAGGTGATGTGCGCTACAAAGCAAGATTGGTAGCTAAGGGCTATGCTCAGAAGGAGGGAATTGATTATAATGAGGTATTTTCTCCAGTTGTAAAACATTCCTCCATTAGAATTTTGTTGGCTTTGGTAGCACAGTTGGATTTGGAACTAGTTCAGATGGATGTAAAAACTGCATTTTTAAATGGAGACTTGGAAGAGGAAATCTATATGACTCAGCCAGAAGGATATAAAGTTGCTAGAAAGGAGAACATGGTGTGTAAACTTGAAAAATCGTTATACGGATTGAAGCAGTCTTCGAGACAATAGTATAAACGATTTGACAAGTTTATGTTTCGATAAGTATAGGAGAAGCAAATACGATCATTGTGTGTATTTGCGAAAGCTTGAAGATGGATCCTTTATATATCTTCTTTTGTATGTTGATGATATGTTGATTGCTTCAAGGAATCAAGCAGAGATTGAGAAGCTAAAGGGTCAACTAAAAAAGGAGTTTGAGATGAAGGATTTAGGTGAGGCAAATAAGATACTTGGCATGGAGATAACAAGAGATAGACAATCAAAGAAGCTCTTTTTATCTCAGAAGGAATATTTGAAGAAGGTGCTAAATCGTTTTGGTATGAATGAAGAAACGAAGTCGGTTAGCATTCCACTTGCCCCGCATTTTAAGCTCGGTGCGATATGTCGCCGAGGATGAAGAAGAACGAGAATATATGTCAAGAGTACCATACGTAAATGCTGTTGGTAGCTTGATGTATGCTATGGTTTGTACAAGACCGATATTTCACAGTCGTTGGAGTTGTGAGTAGGTATATACATGATCCTGGAAAGGAACATTGGCAAGTCAGAAATGGATCCTACGGTATATTTGTAATACTATAGATGTAGGATTGGTCTTTGAGCGGATGTTGATCAATGTCTAGTTGGGTATTGCGACTCAGATTTTGCGGTGATTTGGACAAACGAAGATCAACTACTCGGTTATGTGTTTACTCTTGCAAATGCACCAACAGTTGGAAGTCTACTTTACAATCAACGGTTGCTTTGTCTACAACGAGAGGCGAGTACATGGCGATTACGTAGGCCGAATGAGGCGATTTGGCTTCAAGGTTTGCTTGGAGAGCTTGGTATTGGTCAAGAAAGCATCACGATTTTGTGATAGCCAAGTGCTATTCAGCTTAGCAAAGAACCAAGTCTATCACACAAGGACGAAGCACATTGACGTCCGTTATCACTTTATAAGAGAGATTTTGGAAGAAGGTGGAGTCGCAATACGGAAGATATGGACAGATGATAATCCGGCTGATATGTTAACGAAGGTAGTGACTCCTATTAAATTTCAACATTGTTTGGATCTGATCAACATTTGTTGAACATTGTATTTTGAATAGAAGTTATAATTAGAATTTGTAATTAGGAGAACTTGAGAATATGAGGATCTTGCCAAGGTGGAGATTTGTTGTTTTTGGCAAGTTCTTAGGTCCCACACCGCTCAAGTCATAGCAAGGGGGGTATTGTTTCGTTATAAATAGGGAACCCCCCACCCTTTGTTATTTATCCCTCAAAATTGGTCTTTCCATAAGGCATTAGTATTTCTTCTTCTCATGTATTATTTCACATGAAGATTATTAGAGTGAAATTAGATTCAGATATTTCTCTTATTGTTGTCTTGTTCCTTTTATTGTAGTCCTGCCTGTTATTTATTAGCTGCAATTAGATATAGTAGTTGTGATTTATTATATTATTAAATTACGTCTAGAAGCTTTATTTTCTAGTATTGTGATTTTTTAGTATAATCGATTGCGCTCTATATATTTCGCTTCCGCAACATCATTGACATTAATTTCTCTATTTTCGGGTCTTAGATCCCTTCAATTTCTACTTCCGAGAAGCCTCGGATAGCAACTTCAAGTACTGATGAAACAAAATTGAAGAGCTTACAATCAAACCAGTGCTGATATGTCGCCAGAGGATGAAGAAGAACGAGAATATATGTCAAGAGTACCATACGCAAATGCTTGTTGGTAGCTTGATGTATGCTATGGTTTGTACAAGACCGGATATTTCACAGTACATTGGAGTTGTGAGTAGGTATATACATGATCCTGGAAAGGAACATTGGCAAGTCAGTGAAATGGATCCTACGGTATATTTGTAATACTATAGATGTAGGATTGGTCTTTGAGCGGGATGTTGATCAATGTCTAGTTGGGTATTGCGACTCAGATTTTGCAGTGATTTGGACAAACGAAGATCAACTACGGTTATGTGTTTACTCTTACAAATGCACCAAGAGTTGGAAGTCTACTTTACGATCAACGGTTGCTTTGTCTACAACAGGGCACGGTACATGGCGATTACGGAGGCTGTGAAGGAGGCGATTTGGCTTCAAGGTTTGCTTGGAGAGCTTGGTATTGGTCAAGAAAGCATCACAGTATTTTGTGATAGCCAAGTGCTATTCAGTTAGCAAAGAACCAAGTCTATCACACAAGGACGAAGCACATTGACGTCCGTTATCACTTTATAAGAGAGATTTTGGAAGAAGGTGGAGTCGCAATATGGAAGATACGGACAGATGATAATCCGGCTGATATGTTAACGAAGGTAGTGGCTCCTATTAAATTTCAACATTGTTTGGATCTGATCAACATTTGTTGAACATTGTATTTTGAATAGAAGTTATAATTAGAATTTGTAATTAGGAGAACTTGAGAATATGAGGATCTTGCCAAGGTGGAGATTTGTTGTTTTTGGCAAGTTCTTAGGTCCCACATCGCTCAAGTCATAGCAAGGGGGGTATTGTTTTGTTATAAATAGGGAACCCCGGCCCTTTGTTATTTATCCCTCAAAATTGGTCTTTCCATAAGGCATTAGTATTTCTTGTTCTCATGTATTATTTCACATGAAGATTATTAGAGTGAAATTAGATTCAGGTATTTCTATTATTGTTGTCTTGTTCCTTTTATTGTAGTCCTGCCTGTTATTTATTAGCTGCAATTAGATATAGTAGTTGTGATTTATTATATTATTAAATTACGTCTAGAAGCTTTATTTTCTAGTATTGTGATTTTTTAGTATAATCGATTGCGCTCTATATATTTCGCTTCCGCAACATCATTGACATTAATTTCTCTATTTTCGGGTCTTAGATCCCTTCAATTTCTACTTCCGAGAAGCCTCAGATAGCAACTTCAAGTACTGATGAAACAAAATTGAAGAGCTTACAATCAGACCATTTGGATGCACAAGTATGTTTCTAGTTTATTGCTTTGTTTTTTTTTTTTTTTTAAATATAATGTCTTTTCTTTGAAAAATTAATATACTAATTTTTATGTTGATTACCATTTTATAACTTTGTTTAATATCACATTTTCTTACTAGATTATATTAGTAAGAATAATATTTGTCTATTCTTATTCACTTCAGGATGAAACTAAGGTCACTCAAGCAGAGACTTGCATGCCCTGTACATCTAAAATTCCTGCTCATGAATGATGACCTAGTGATACTATTCAAAATAATAGAAGAAGGTGCTGACATGGAAGTTCACATGCCCTGTACATCTAAAATTCCTGCTCATGAATATGATAGCGAGGTGACTAAGGCTCTTGCTGACTTGGAATCCTCTTTGAAGATGGATTTGCATGAAATAGGTAGCTCTAAAGAAAGCAGACTTTGCCTTGAGAATGCTCTCAACACATTGTCCACTCATTGTTCTGATGATGGTCTCAAAGCTACAATACATTCTTTGCAACAAGAAATCCAAATTGTTTTATATTCCTTCAAGCAAGCCTATACTACTAGTGACACAGTGACCAAGCTCGAACAGAAAGAGAAGCTAATGATTGGACAAAGTTCGCATCGAAAAGGAGCAGCCATGACTCTTTTATCAGAAATTCACAAGACTCAAACAATTAAGGGAAGCAGAATTCAAAGAGCAAATCTCTAAGTTACAGGCTGAATTGCATAGCAAAGAAAAAGAAATTAAAGAGTGTGAGGTCAAACTGCTGTCTCTTGAAGAGCAAAAGAAGAAGAGTGTTTCTGATACCATTGGATTCATAAAGGAGTTGGAAGCAGTGAAGAAAGAGAGGTCTCAACTAGAGAATGTGAATTCTAAGTGGTCTTCTTGTCTAGCCAATTTGAAGAAAACATCATTGCTATTAGGAGTTCTTCTTAAACAAAAGCTTTGACCGTTTGTGGTTGTCATTTTAATTTCCTTAATTAAAAAAAGTTCTAGATCATAGTCAAACTTGGGTTATGCATGTAGTTTGCGTTGTCTGTATTATTATTGTGGTGAATTTCACAAAGTTGACAGTGATTAGTGGTTGAGTTGTCCCAAAAAAAAAAAAAAAAAAAAAAAAAAAGAGCATGGCTTGAGTCAAGAATTGTGCAAGACTTGTACATATTAACTATAATGAAGTTTTTCTGAACTAGGTCCTGTGGTTTTTATCTCTCATATTGAGGGATTTTTCCATGTTTAAAAAAATTGTGTTCTTTGATTTATTTACTCAATCTAATTTTTTTAATATCTTTAATGCATTTTTCTAACTTATATTTTATATTCTATAAAATGTGCCTATTATATATATGGGTATGTGTTTGTAAATCCTTTTCTATTTTAAAGAGTTATTTTTCAATTATCATATTCAAATAATTTATTATATTGCTAGAGCAGTATGTTATGTTTTGTTGTTTATCCTAACAATTATTTCAATTATTCCCTTTTGTCCTAAATATAAGACAAAGTTGATTTTTTCGGAGAGATTAAGGAAACTAATTAAATTACTTTAGAGTATTTTTATTTTTATTTTTTCTCCAATCTAATTAGTTTGACTAATAAACTGATATATAATCTAAAGATACATAATATATAATATGATTAAATAACTTATTTAAGTTTCTTAATTTCTCCAAAAAAAAACCAACTTTATTTTGTATTAAGAACCGGAAGGAGTAACAAAGAAATACAAATGACAAAACAGAGGAAGCCTTACACATCTTGGCATAGAAGTAACACCATTAGATGCATTGATTTTCTTGTGAGAGAAAGACACCAGGATATTCCAGCTGGGTGCTTAGAGATGCACCTATAATTTTGAGGTGAATATACAATTTAACCCTTCATTTATTATTGTGTTGATTTGTGTTTTCATTTGGTGTTTTGAACATTAAACAGGGGTAGAGTTGGAAAGTTAAATTTATGATAGAGTTAATGAGATTTAATGTTTTCCTTGGTCGGTGTGAAAAATGTTGCAAGTGCCCCATAAATAAAACTAGAGTAGTATTTCTCAAAATAAATAATAAATAAATAAAGGGCACTAGAGCATAGCAGACTCAGAAGCAGAGGAAGCAGTACACATCTTAGCATATTGCAGTAGTTGTGCACCAGCTAGATTTGAGGAGCTGGACAAATTCTTATCTACTTCCACTCCCAAAATCAAGAGCTAATATGGATTGATTTGATCCTAAAAATAATATCATAATTCATTTTATCTTTCATGCATATTGATCATTTTTCTAGATTAATTTACCTAATTTATAAACTAATATATAATCTAATACTATACATAAAAAACTTCAAGTTGCCTCTTAAGTGGGGACCATGTTTGCGGGATTGCCCCATGGAAAACAGAGTTATATGCATAGTAATTCTTAAAAAATTATGTCTTAGAAGATGCTGTAGCAATATAGTTACATGAAAGTTTCAAAACTCAAGGATCTATTAAACCATGTATGAAATTGTGTCGCTAAATAAAAGGAAAATTATGTCATGATAAATTTCAAAAATTGTAGGGATAATTAACCTACAGGCCCCTAAAGTTTTTTTTTTTTTTCGTTTTTATTAGATATGTGAAATATATAAATTATGCATATGAAAACTCAAGTTTAAATAAATTTTCAAGAGTAAGTTTTATATATTAACTAGTACTACCTCCGGCTTAATATAAGAGATAATTGGGGCTTGTGTTCGATTTGAAATATAAGACTTCAGTCCACTATGTCTCCCAAATTTCACTACTAGAAAAAGCCAAAATAGCGACGGAATTTGCGACGGAAAAAAATCCGTCGCAAATTGTGACGGATTTTGCGACGGAAAACAATCCGTCGCAAATTTTGCGACGGAAAATAAATTCCGTCGCTATTTGCGACGGATTTTAAATTCCGTCGCAAAATTTTGCGACAGAAAAGGAATTCCGTCGCAAATTGCGATGGATTTTTTCGTCGCAAAAGTAAAAAAAAAAAAAAAAAAAAAAGGTTTTCTCGATGGGAAAAAGTCCGTCATTTTGCGACGAAAAACAAATCCGTCGCAAAATTTTGCGACGGAAAATTAATTCCGTCGCAAATTGTGACGGATTTTTCTCCATCGCAAAACTCTAAAAAAAAAATTTGGTTTTTTGTGGGAAAAAGTCTGCCATTTTGCGACGGAAAACAAATCCATCGCAAAATTTTGCGACGGAAAAGGAATTCCGTCACAAATTGCGACGGATTTTTTTCCGTCGCAAAACTCTAAAAAAAAAAAAATTGGTTTTTTGGTGGGAAAAAGTCCGCCATTTTGCGACGGAAAACAAATCCGTCGCAAAACTCTAAAATAAAATTTGGTTTTTTGGTGGGAAAAAGTCCGCCATTTGGATCCGTGGATCGCTAAATTTTGCGACGGACCCGTGATCCGTCTCAAAAAGTGATTTTGCGACGGATCTCTCGATCCGTCGCAAAATTCATTAAAAATCCATCTCCCCCTTCCTCGTCTTTATTTCCGTGATTTCTTTAGCTTCCTCCCCGTGCTCTTCCTCCCATCCGTCCTTCTTCACCTTTCCGGCGCCCCTGGTGCTCGTCCCTCTGCCTCCTTCACCGTCCAACATCCTCCCCCTGCCAGTCACGCCGTGTGCTCGGCCTTCCACCGTCCGACCTTGTTTTCCAGGTTGGTTTGTTATTTTTTTACTTTTTTGGTTACCCATCGCTACGAAGAATCGAAATAAATTCAACCATAATACTTTCTGGTTATAAGCCTTTTCTTGTTATTCTGATTCTTCCTTTTCTCTTTGGCGTTTGGCTGCTGAAACCCAGAAGCAGGAAACAGAGAAAGATGAAAGATTTCAATCCTGTAAGCTCTCTGATCATTCTCTCTTTGTGGCTCTTTGTATGATCATATTTGTTAATTCTTTGTATTAATAATTAATCCAAGTTTTATCTTTCTTTATTTCCTCTGAATTTTGGATGTGGTTTCAATCTTGCCGCCTTAAGAAACTGAATTTTCTTGTGTTTTCTCGATCCTCTCTCGTTTCATCCGTATTTCTATTGAGCAAAACTAGAATGAAATTCAATCTTCTCTTGTGAATTTTGATTGATGCTTCATTCTTTCTCCGGCTCTTCTTGCGGTTTGCTCGAGCTCAATCTCTCTATGGTTCTTGCGTTGATTTTTTAATTGATTAATCATTTTATTTTATTATAATATTATTTCATAAAACTGAATTTTTGTGTGTTTACGTTACGTTATTTTTTTCACCGAAATGTTGATGTTCTAATTGTAAAAGTTCTTATCCATTTTTCTTTGCTCCGCATGTGAATTCTCTTGAAAAAGACTATAATGGTGACAAACTTTATTTATTATTAGAAGAGAGAAAATTATAATAACTATTTTTTATTATATTATATTTGCTTATATGCCTCGGATATTAAATTTACGTATGATGTATAATCTTGATAGTTAGAGATATTTTTGGATCTAATCGGATTATGGAATTTGAATTTTGTCATTACTTTTCTGTTTTATAATTCCTAGATATTAGGATCGGCCTAAACCGATCAGTACATTATAGAATTTGAATTTTGTAATTGGTTTTCTGTTTTATAATCCTAGATATTATATAATTTGAATTTTGTAATTGCTTTTCTGTTTTATAATTCCTAGATATTAGGATCGGCCTAAACCGATTGGTGGAGTATAATCCGAAGGCATATGAAAATTCATGATAGGAATAAAAAAATTAATTTTTTTTAAAAAAAATATTTTTTAAAAATTTAAAATTAGTCGCTAATCTTAAAAAAAATTAAAAAAATTATTTTTCAAGAAAATCAAAATTAAAAAAAAAAATTAGAATCGTAAATAAAATTAAAAATAAATATTTTTTTGAAAAAATCGAAATTTAAAAAATAAAATAAAAAATTTTTAAAAAAAAATCCGAAATTTGTGACGGATTTGAATCCGAATAGAAATCCATTGCAAACCCCTGGGATTTGCGACGGATTTCCATTCCGTCGCAAATTTGCGACGAAATTTTGATTCCGTCGCAAAATTCAAATTTGCGACGGATTTTTAATTTCAGTCGCAATTGTGACAAGATGTTTTGCGACGGACCAAATCCGTTTAGCAAATTCCGGCGCAAAACGTGTTTTGCGACGGAAAACCCCTTTTTTGCGACGGAATTTTTTGATTTTTTTGTAGTGTTTATAAATATTTTTCCTATAATATCCTTATTGATTGTACACATGAAAGGGTTTCTATCTAAGAGTAATTATGATGAAAGATAATATTTTGGAAAAACCAACTCATATTTATTAAAATTACTAACATAACTAATTTTATTAATATACCTAAATTAGTTATCTAAATCTTATATTAATGACTTAGTATAATAGTAAAACATACGGAGAGACAATTATACATGAACACAGTGGAATAAAATCCTTGCAAAAATGTTAGCATATATTTGTGAAGGGACTGTTCAAATTGCGGCTAACTGATTCATGGGGAAATTAAATTTACATAGCATACTGAATGAGAAGAAAAAACAGTTTCTCTTTTATTTAATTTACATAGCACTATTACAAGAGGCAGATATCGTGTAAAGCAATACTTTACGGATGTTAAGATAACCCGTGAAGTATGGCGCAAATATTTACGGTTGTATTAAACGACTGTGGAATTTAAATTTAACTTTCTATTTTGTAAATATTCTCATTTTCGTCATGGTTTAGTTTGAAAAACCATGAAGTAAATTATATTAATATATCACGGTTAATTTTAAATAACTGTGAAACTTATATATTTCACGGCTGTTTGGAATTGAATTGTGAAGTATTTGGGATTTTAAAACCCTATCTAGTGTCAAATACTTTACGGTTAAATATTTGAACTGTAAAGTGGTCTATCAATATATTTCACAGTTTTTTCGTTTAAACATCGAATGATACATAATATATTTTATAGTGAATGCGTAAGAATCTTTAAGTTTGCATCAAATACCTATCGGGTTTTAATGAACAATCGAAAAATTGAGCCCTATATTTTACCTTCTTCCTCATATTCCCTTTTCATTCAGAGATCAAACTGGCTGGTAGCTAGATACACCAGTAATGCCTCATTTGAGCTGGACACAAACAATGATGTTGTAAGGTTCTCTTTGGTCAAGAAGCCTGATAATAGTAATTCCATAACAAAGGACAAGAAGAAAAGGGTTAAAATGTCTAGAAAGGCGAAAATGACGGAGCTCAGATTTTATCGATTGAAGGTTAAAAAGAAGATGAATTCCCCAAATCCAGAAGTGAGGATCAGATATAAGCTTGAGAAGGTTGGATGATTTTACTGCATATGTTAACATACTTTTATGATGACTTTGGCATCTTCATCTTTCCAAGACATTCTCCAGTTTTCAGGTGAAAATTTATGTAATGCTGTGATCAATGGCGGATCTTTATGTAAACAATGGGGGACTATGCACCCCCCACACACACAAAAAAAATATATATATATATATATATATATATATATATTATCCCAAATATTTAATGTAAATTGGATTTTTTTTTAAATACATTTGACCTCCCCAAATAGGTTTTTTTTTTTCTAAATTAATTAATGAGTATACATTTAACTCCTCAAATATTTATCTCAAGGTCCACCACTAGCTATGATGATCCTTATTTGACGCTATTGCTACTAAAAAATAAAAATTTCCAAAATAACATGTCCACTCGTATTTCCATGGGAATTGAAGATCACAGGATTTTTATTACAATTGGACTTTACTTTTATTTGAAAAAAGTCTTTATTAAGTTCTTGTTTTTCACTGAGCTCACTACTAGAAAATACCAAAAGGGCGATAGAATTTGTGAGCTAAAAAAAAAACGTCAACATGTTACTTGACGCTATCGCTACTTAAAAACAAAATGTCCAAAATAACATGTCCACTCGTTTTTGCGTGGGAATTGAAGATCACATGATTTCTATTACAATTGGATTTTATCCCAAATATTTATCCCAAGGTCCACCACTGGATATGATGATCCTTATTTGACGCTATCGCTACTCAAAAATAAAAATGTCCACTCGTATTTCCATGGGAATTGAAGATCATAGCATTTTTATTACAATTGGACTTTACTTTTATTTGGAAAAAAGTCTTTATTAAGTTCTTGTTTTTCACTGAGCTCACTACTAGAAAATACCAAAAGGGGATAGAATTTGCGAGCTAAAAAAAATCCGTCGACATGTTACTTGACGCTACCGCTATTTAAACATAACATCTCCACTCATTTTTCCATGGGAATTGAAGATCACATGATTTTTATTACAATTGAACTTTACTTTTATTTGAAAAACTTGTTTATGAAGTTCTTGTTTTTCACTAAGCTCACCACTAGAAAATACCAAAAGGGTGACAGAATTTACGAGCAAAAAAAAAACGTCACCATTTGCATCGTCATTTCCGAAAGAAAAAAAAAATCTGTCACCATTTGCAACAGATGAAAAACTACAATGGAAAAAAGGGTAGACTTGTGACGGAAAAAAATCCATCGTAAAAACGGATCATTTGGGCCTTCGAGATGTGTTTTTTGCAACAGAAATTTGCAGTAGAATCAATCGGCAACGGAATTAAATTCCGTCACAAATGATAAGACGAATAAATTCTTCAACATATATATTATAATTGTATTAGTAAAATAAGAAAATTAGTGATATAATTATAAATGATTATTTGGAAAAAATATAATTTTTTCTATAATATAAAATTCAAAAGAATCCTATAGTAATTAATGTTTATCAAGATATAATATGTTTATTATACAAAAGTCACCGCTGATACATGTTTTAGTGAAGACAAAAGTCATCTCTGATACCCCTTTTTCAGTGGCAACAAAATGTCACCGCTGCTTGTTTACTTTTACCAGCGATAGTCGTATCAACGGTGACATATTGTCGCCGCCGAAAACCCTTCAACAGTAACATTTAGACTTTTAGCGGGCGACTTCACCAAAAGTTTTTTTTTTTTTTTTTTTTTTTTTTTTTTTTTTTTTTTTTTTTTGTGGTGCAAGTCGTGAGGATAAAAATAAGAAGCATATCCACCGACCAAAAAAAAATAATCTTCCTTAAGTATTGAGGATGAAAATGCAATAATTTTTTGACGCTGCAAACAACAACTAGAGCTGCACATGGGTGAGGTAGAACCTCTACTTGATGTCCAGCTTAAAAGATGAACCGGTTACATTTTATAAGCTCCTACCAATTACAGTTGGGTAGGGTTTGGCTGGACAGGCTTCCCTGCCCTAGTGGTGACACCCTACTCATAATATGTAAAGATATCCTGATGAACAATATTTTGAACTTTAAGTATATTCCATAATTTCACAATTTGGAATATTCCAAGAGAAGAAATATAAATACTACATACATTGCAAGTTTAAATATCTTTCTATCATTCCATAACTCCACATAATTACATAACCAAACACAACATACAAGTCGACAAACAACTGGGGTCTTGAAATATTTAATACTACTATAGGTCTTAACACAATATCCATACTTTACAAGAAAATAAATAACATCTATAATTGATAATCCGTTAAAAATAAGGCCAAAAAATTATTATAACTACAGCCTTAAGGTTTAAATAGTTTGCATCAATCTCCCTAAAATTGAGAAAACGATGTTCAAACAAAATCTTTGTAGTTGTCCTTTCTGGATTTTAAAATTTATATTCATTTCATGAGCCGATAAAATAAATTAATTCAATAGGGATATTTCTCTTCAGATGAGTGCGGGTATATATATATATATATAGAAAAGGACAGGTACTGATTTATTGACAAGAGATAGAACTAACGAGTGTATTTTGCTTGCTGGTGTAAAATGTAATTGTTATTACGTTGTTGTATGGCTAAATAAAAGGATGATATATTGTTCTGGGTGTTTCTTACAAGTTTGCTTGAATTTTCTTCTCTTTTGAGTTGTACTGTCATTCATAGCTGCAAATGAGCGCTTTGGATTTGATTAGATGAATAGTAAGTAAATATTTGTTGAATTCAGCCAAATGATAAATATATATGCGCGTATTAAATACATTTACATATATTGCTATAAAAAAAATAAAATTATATATATATATATATATATATACACTTTCACATAACTTGCTCACTATCTAGCCTTGCCCAAACATTTTTTTTGGTAGGCCTAGGGTATCAACTGTCGAAAGTAGTGACTAATCCCCTCACACTGTAGATTTTCTGAAGGGGCTGTAATACTAACCACGAGACCCTCTCTATACATACTGCCAATGATCAAACCCCTTACTACATGCTTAAGGAACCCAGCTAAGTGCCAACTATACTAGGCCTTGTGGTTTTTGCATGTGGCATTTGAATTAACCCGAAAAAGCCCCAATTGAATTTCTATCTCTTTTTCAAGATGGGTTGGCTGTATTTTTACTAGGTTACTTGAGACTCATGAAATCATGAACACCCCCTTACGACAACTATTCTTAATAAGTCATCAAGGGCTTTTGTAGATGCATAACACCAAAAAGTTTTTTCACTTAAATTTTTAGGCCCAGGTGTAACGCCCCTAATTCCTACGTCCATTATGATGTTCATTTATGTCCTAAATTCCTTATTAGACTAATTGGTGTGAAGTTATCGGAGTGAAGGCGTTAACAGATCCGAGTAAGTCACAACAGAGAGCATGCTCAACGCTTGGACGAATGACTAACTGATAACATATGCCCAGACATATGCTGGTTAATTAAAATTCCCAGAGGAATGTAAGCGTGATACAACTTAAATTCTTTGCGGTGTATCCGGTTGGCACGTTAGTGGTACAATTATCCTACTATTAAAAAATGATACATAATACTATCCCAAAATAAAGCTCCGGCTGAGTCCTCACACGTACCGCTTACCCTTGTCTCTGGCTCCTGATCCTGAAGCTAGGGTAAATTCTGAGATTCAATACCCATTGAATCTCAAGTAACAGTTAACCTCATGCTCAAGTATAAACAATATATGTATGACAGATATTCATTACATTTCAGCATTAACCATACATAGCACACAACCAATGTAAAGTTCACAACGTACACAACAATACATAGCACACAGCAAATGTAATGTTCACAACGTTTGCACTCACCAGTGCCACACCCCCACGTGTCCTCAGCGCTAGGAAAACATACATACGACATTATCATGACTATAAATCTACACAAAGCTGAATGTATGTAAACAGGTGACCTAAGACCGAGTCTTAGCCACAGTACATGACCCAAGACTTAGTCTTGCTCATGACTCTATGAATCATCTAATCACATATAAGCATACAAGACAACAGAAGAGTTAGAGTTACAGTATGCGTCCGTACCTTAATCTGCGTAGCTAGTTGTACTTTCACCTTTTGGTACTGATTCCTGACTTTCCCAGATATCCTATAATAGTATCACCGCATTATTTCCCTTATAAATAATATCCTAAGGGATGTCATTGCCACTATTGACCTTTCTACACCTAGTGGATTTGTCATTCCATTTATTCCCTTTTCACTAATAATAATAACAATATTTATTTATTTTATTATTATTATTTTCTATTTATTACTTATTTATTTGATTATTTTTTCTATAATTATTTAAACTCTCAAAGGCTATCCTAACTCTTTAAATTAGGATTTTATAAATATCATTCCTCATATAAAATATGATTTAATGTTTCTCATAGTTTCCCAAAGCATTATGTTTCTTCATATATATTTATAAAAATAGAAATCCGAGTTTAATAAAACACTAGCACCACATGTAATACCCCAAAATTCATATGTCTCTTAAATATTATAGTTTGGCCAAATAATACCTATTTAAAATAGGAAAGTATGTTGTCTCTAATTTTAGTAATTTATTTGTTTATTTTCCTTGGAATTTAAAGAGGCAAAAATCCAATTTTATTTTAGGGCTCATAAATTGCCCTATAATTATTAAATTAATACATGGTGCATAAATGGCCATGAAAAGCTAAAAAGTTGTGAGGAAATAATTAAACCAATTAGAGAAAATTGCCAACAATTAGTGGATAATTCAATCTATGTTAATTGAATTATTTTCATAAACATTCACAATTAATTTAGTGGCATATGTTAAAGGCATAATTAAGGATGTATTACCTTAATTAAGAAACAAGGGCTAGTGAAGGGCTAGGGTTAGCATAGAAGTGGTTTCTAATTAATCTTAGAACTAATCATATTTTGACAATTACACTTAACTACTTTATTAGGGATGCTAATTGAGATTAGTTATGGAAGGCTAGGATTAAACCTCATAAAGCTAAATCTAAAGGGTTTAAATTTAATTTCATAAAGTGAAATCCTTGTGAAATTGAATTGGCCAATGATAAATCAAGAAAATATTCTTAATCCTCATGAAATTGATTGGACCAATGAGAGATTAGCATAAATGGAAGGTCAAGATTAGATTTAATAAAGCTAAAATCTAATGGTCTAAATTAACTACATAAAGCTTAATCCATGAGAAAAGGTTTTGACCAATGAGAGAGAGAGAAAAAAAAATTAAAGCAAATTTGATAAAGTTTGAAATCCTAGTGTAAATTGGATAATGGTTTGAAATCCAATGAAATATCCGATATACACAAAAAAAACTCAAAACAACAAATAAAGTGAGAATTTATACAAATTTAAATCGTTGTGAAGAAGTAGGAACCCGGAGAAAATATAAGGACTTATCTTGAACCCACATAATTTAACCTCGAAAGTAAGCCTAGTAAAGGCTATTTTTGAAAACGTTGAAGAATAAGCTTAGTACAACCAGGGGAATCTCATTAGACCATAAATCTAGATATCCAACTACTAATCAAAAAGCATACTCAAATTTAAAAGTATTAGTGATTGATCAGTGCAACCAAAAATGAATTTCGCTGCGGTAAAAACCGAAGACTCAGTTGGAAGAAACTTCTTCATTAAGTATGGGTCAAGATTAAAACTTCTTAACTAAGTTTAGATCCTATGGTGGAAATTGAGGAAGAGGAAGTTCAAAATAATTGCAAGAATGCCATGACATTTCACTATAAATAGAGGCCTTTGCTCTCCATTCTCTTCACACCAAAAACCATTCTAAACAAGAGTGGAGTGAAGCAAGAAGGAGGAGGGAGTAGCAAAAGTCTTCAAGAGGTAAGTTTGCTTTTAGTTTTCTAGTCTTTAGTTTTGTAGTTCTTAGTAGTTTTTAGTATAAAGGTTAGTTTGATCTTTAAATCTTCCAAGAAGTTTTGATTTCATGTTTTTATGATTAAAAATGTATTTTTTGAAAATATGGTGGAAAATATTGTGGAGCAAAAATTCTTGGAAGTTGAAGATCAAAGTAGCGAAATTCCGGTAAAGTTTACGGTTGGGAGTTTTCTGGAGTCAGCCATGTTGAGGCTATCATTTTATGTAGAAAATGAAATTATTAAATCATGAAGTTTTACATGAACAAAGTAGACATGTAGGGCTTTCCAAATATATAAAATATGTACCGTTTTGATCTCCGATCAAGGAGATATGAATTTTTGAAGTTAAGCTATTTTTCTGGACAAAAATCTGGGCAGCGTTTAGAAACGTTAAAACTGGGAATGATTCACTAATTCTGGGTGAACACCAGTATTTTTCCTCAAAAATATACATGCTAAGGATTCCAAGGAATTTTACGGAACCTCATTTCGATTTTTGTGGAATTAATTATGATTTTTCAAAGTTACCAAAAAATCTGCCCAGAAAGTACTGCACTGCGTTTTTAAATAATGTAAGGGCAAAATTGTAAATAACAAATCCACCAAGGGTAGAGAGGTAAATAGAGGAGGAAATATCTCTTAGGATATTATTCTAAGTGATATGGTGATATGTTAGGATATCCGGGAAGTCCGGGACCAGATTCAAAGGTCGGACGGTTGACAATTACCCGGTGAAAGGTACGTTCGCGTACTAGTAACTATAATTATCTATAACTTGTATGATTGTATATGATTGACTGATTCATGAAGTGATGGACAAGACTAGGTCTTGGGTCATACACTATGACTAAGTTTATGGGGCTTAGATCACCTGATTATACATTTAGCTTTATACAGGTTATAATCTTGATAATACCGTTGAGTTTTCCTAGCACTGAGGACACGAGGAGCTGTCGTGGCACTGGTTAGTGCAAACGTTGCAAACTTTACATGTGCTGTGTGCTATGTACCGTTGTGCTATTGACATTACATCTGCTGTGTGCTTATGTATTGTTGTAACCTTACATCTGCTGTGTGCTATGTATGGTTGATGCTGATATGTAATGAATATCTGTCATATATTGTTATATCTGCTATAGAGGTTAATTGTTACCTGAGATTCAATCCGATTGAATCTCAGCATTGACTAAAGGTTCAGGAAAGGAACCTGGATTAGAGATGGCACCGGTAGACGGAGGCAACAGTAGACGGAGCCGTGAAGAGGCACCAATGGATGGAAAAGAGGCACCGGTCAAAGCAAATGCCGGAAGAAGTTTAACAGAGCCTACCTTCCGGCATGAATCTAATAAGGTTACTTTAAACCATTTGGTGTCTAGAAAGGGTTCGTCTATGTGGTTGATCGGTGAGTCACCATGAATTCGGGAGACTTCCACTAGACACCGGCCAGCCAAATCGTTTGATTAACCGAGTTAGGTTCATTGCCCCAAGTCTAGCTATGGCTTCGTTGAAGATTGTATAAAGATTTGTAATTATACAAAGCTCGTATTGTTGTATCACATGAATATTCCTTTGGGAAATTTTTAATATATCAACTTATGTCGAGACATCGCATATGTCCGGGCATTTTATATCGATACTCATTGTCCAATTGTTAGTACATGCTCTCCGTTTCCGCAATACTGCGAGTTGTAGCACCTCAAACTCTGTCGATTTTCTAAAACTAAGTGTCAACATACACGATTTCAAGTATGGAATTTGGGGTGTTACACCACATAAAATACCCTGTGAGCACCAATGAGCTTTAAAGTGATACATAAAATCTGCACATATGTAAATAAATTTTCCCTTATTATTTCCATGTACAGTGACATAAAAGAATTTCTATAATAAAAATGTAAGATCCTGGACAAGTTTATTACAATACTTCCAATGAAAATGACGGGACCCTCTTCCATGTGACTACAATTACTAATGATTTGTGTCAAAATTCCTTTCATTTCTCCCAGGTGCTTTAACGTTTTCTTAGTTATGCATGTATGTCTATGTAGCTTCCTAGTGTTAAATATATACTCTGACAGCCACAATATATATGTATACCCATGATAACATTGTATAATTAAAGTAGTTTCCATATTCCTTGATGAGGGCCTTTTTGTCTTTAGCCTTGAGGTCCACAATAAAAAATAAACCAAGGATTGCGTATAGGCAAACCTAGGATCGTTCTCTCTCTCGAGGAGCCTTTTATTGAGTCCTAAGTAATCTAAATGACATGTAAATGCAATTAAAACAAGGGGAAATTGGTTTTGGATTTTTCAATTGATAAATTAAAATAAAATTGTAATTAAATTAAATGCTAAACTAATTGTTTTTGGTATTTTTTATAAAATAGGTGAATGAGAGAACTAAATAAAATCGAATTGAAAATATAAAAGATGGCGCTCTCGGTGATGAATGAATGACTATCCTTACTCAAAAAGATTATGGGAGTTAAAATTCATCAAGTCTTTAAGAAAAACCCTAAGATACCACTTGAGTCCAATATTCTCAATTAATAGTAGCTCCTACAAACATAGCTAACCACTACCTTTTGAGAAATTGTTAAAAACCATTTGATGTGCAATTAAAATTGGAATAATGCAACATGAGCCTTCTTAAAATTGAGTACATAACAGTCCCTCAAAGGGCACAAATCAACCACATTAACTAGACAATAACACGCTAGTTAATATAATCTCATTACAACCGCAAGAAATTAAAACACATATATTTTTTACACTACAAAATCCAATCTCAACTACAATTATCAAACTAACAGACAATAAACATTAATCTCAGTTCCATAATTTATACACAATAATTCCTAAAACTAGGCAACCTAAATATATAAATCTAGACTAATAGAATGATAGAATAACTCCCCTTTGAAGCTCTGAACTCAAGCCAATCTCCTCCACCAAGAAGCAAATAAATCAGCTACACATGTTCATTGGAATAACCACACTAACTGCATAATCTGGAAAAATAAGCTTGCTGGAAATGAGAATTATTTCCCTGTAAAATCACCAAGAAGAGGGAATGGTGGTGAATGGAGGATGATGAAGGTGAAGGAAGAAGGATGAATGATCAAGGATGAAGTTGTTGATGGAGAATGAATGACAAGCTCGCGGCGCTCGTTCTCTTTATTCTTCAATCCATGTTTTTCGCGGCGCTCCCCTCCCAATTGATTCTCGTATCTGATATATCCCTGCTGAATGAATCAAAATCCCTAATTTTTCAATGGCCCAAAACGCACAGCTTAACCACAGGGACCTAATCGAAAATTATAAAAGTTCTGAAATAGGGACCAAACTGAAACTTTTAAAACTTAAACTTAAATTTCCCTTTTCAAATTTTAGTCCAATTTCTTCAAGTACCTACAATTTAAACTAATTAATCTAACATCAAATATTCTCATAAAAATCAATAATTAAGAGTAATTACATTTTTTTGACAATTTTACCCTTTTTAGCCCTAATTTAATGTATTTACTCTTAATCTTAATTTATCACAAGAAAGACATTTTAGGCTCAATAACTATGATAAAGTCCATTAAAAATCCCAATTTAATTATCAAAAATCATGTAAAAATATGGTTCAATCATTCCTATTTATGTGTATGCAGCAATTATTTGACAGAGCCCCACTTTCTTATTATTGTTTATTATTATTATTATTATTATTATTTTCAAAAGCAATGTGTGTGTATATATATATAGCTAGTACACATACACACACTCTTTTCTTTTTGATAAGCTAAGTGAATATATAAACACTTATTAATTAGCCAAACTTTTCCTTTCATGTATCCAGCAACGCATTTTTTATTCTTCCCATATACCTTCCCAAATGCAAAACTAATACAAGATAGCCATGTATTTCCAGTGGTATATGACCATAATAGTTCTCCTACCCTTTCTTTTCAAATGCAACGTGATACACTTTGACAGCAAAAATTTAAGGTTTATCCTTTTCATTCCTCATGCGCGCGCGCACACACATATACCTTCAAATGCAACGTGATTTATGTTAAATGGTTTATTGAGGTGTTGCAAATTGAACCAAAAGATAATATAGGAGGTAAGTGTTGTGTTGTTGTGGGTCCTATCCCACCCTTTATCTTGTGCAATTATTTTTCCATCATTTTATTATTACTTATTATAAGAAAATAAATTCCTAATTTTTCAAACAATTAACTTAATTATTTAGCCAATTTCCAACGTTTAATTTTCTAAAATTTCTCGGCGTAATTAATTCCTTATTTGAATTGTTCCTTCCCAAATAAATTAGGGGAAAATACACCTAAATTGATACTTTAATTATTCAAACCAAATCTCAAAGATAATATATATATATATATTATTCGAACTTAAGAATCCCAAAATTTGGGATGTTACATCGAGTGAAATTTAAGAATTTTTTTTGGGATTGAAGTGTAAATAAATTTTTACTCAATTAAAGCCTTAGATTGATGAGATTCTTCCTTATGTAGACCTTACATAATGTGACTAGCTTACATTTTAAAAAAACACATTTTAATTAATATAAAATTTATAATAAATAATTAGTAATGGTTAGAAGTAAAAGAGATCCTTTGATGCATTTGTTTGTTATCTTGTAACTTCCTCTTGTAGATAGACTTTCCGGATTTGTTTTTGGTTCGTTTGGTCATTATTATCTTTCGTTGTCTGCCATTTGTTCATTACTCGGTAACTTAGCGAAGCCCCCTTTGTTCTCATCTTATAATTATAGGAGGAGGTTTCTTTGCATTTTCTATTTGTATTCATTCATGATGAAATCAGCCATTCATTGCACTGATAAATTTAGTTATAGGACTTCTATATTTTCAAGGCTTTCTATTCTCGTTTGTCCATTAAATTGATAAATTGGCGGGAAGCCTCATATGACTTCTTTTCAATCGCGGTTCTTGTTGGTTTCGTTTTGGTCGGTCCTAGTCGACGATTGTTAATGTTGATATTATCGTTCATTACATTGATAAATTAATATATGAGATTTTTTTTTGCCTGGATTCTTTGCCATCATTTTGTTCATGACGCGGAAATCTTGTTTTTTGACCTTGTCTTTCATGGGCTCATGATTCTTATAAGGCGCCGTTTCAGATCATCTTATTCACGGGAAGTTAATCTCGTTGAAATTGGGCATTCTTACATGCATAAATTTACTTTCAAGGACATATTCCACTATTAATTCTTTGTTTATTCACATATCAAATTGGTGGAAAGTCCCTGTCTTTCTCTATTGGTAGCGAGGATTACATTTCTAGTTCTCCTTTCTATAGGATTGTTATTTATTGATCCTATGCTTGTTTTAAGGATCTTGTAATGAAAAGAATCGAGAAAGTTGTGTATATTCATGAGAAACGTATGTGGATTTATACAAGAGAGAGGAGCCTTAGTATTGATGGCTCTTAATGATAATTTATGATGATTTCCTCTAATCCCGATTGTTAGGGATACTTGATTGACTATGTACTAATTACAATTGACTATGTACTAATTACAATATATTTCCTAATAATGTATTTCCTAACACTCCCCCTCAAGTTGGAGCATATATGTTTATCATGCCCAACTTGTTACAAAGGTACTCAACCCGTGTCCCATTTAAGGCTTTCGTTAAAAGATCTCGCTTTAGCTGGTCATTTGATCGCACATGCCCTGTAGATACAACATTTTCTTTTATCTTGTCACGAATAAAGTGACAATCAATTTCAATATGCTTCGTACGTTCATGGAACATAGAGTTTGATGCTATATGGAGCGCTGCTTTGTTGTCACACCATAGTTTTGCAGGTAATACTGTGGTAATGCCGATTTCCTTCATGAGCTGAAATACCCACACAATTTCTTGCACCGATTGTGACATGGCTCGTATTCTGTTTCTCGCACTTGATTTTGACACAACGCCTTGCTTCTTACTTCTCCAAGATATCAAGTTACCACCAACAAATACACAAGTAACACCGTAGTGGACCGTCTTGTGGCCTTAGATCCTGCATGATCAAGATCACGAAGCATTCGACTTTAGTGTGCCCATAATCTGTATAGAGAGGCCACGGCCAGGGGACCCTTTCAAATAGTGCAAGATATGCTCCAAGGCTTCCCACTGTGCCACTGTGGGAGATGCCATGAATTGGCTAAGTACATTGACCGAAAAGGTTATATCAGGGCGAGTTACTGTCAGATAATTCATATTCCCAATGAGTCTCCTATATCTCTTAGGAGATGCAAATGGCTTCAGTTTCTGATCTAGATCAATCTTCTTCTTTAGGTCATCAGGAAGTTCATCCCACATGGTATCATTTAGATCTAGGAACGGATTTGGAATCATAGAAATGCTACTTGGTGCAGCTCCAAGCTTTCCGGTCTCCTTTAACAGATCAAGAACATACTTCCTACGAGTCAAAAGGATTCCCTTCTTGCTTCTCAAGACTTCAATACCAAGGAAGTACTTCAACGGTCCTAAGTCTTTTGTTTGAAAGTGGGAGTTAAGGAAGACTTTAAGCTCCGAGATGCCGCAATGTTACTCCCAAGAATCACAATATCATCGACATACACTACTAGAAGAATCATTCCTGCATTGGACTGTTGGTAGAACACAGAATGATCACTCTTACTTTGGTTTAAACCAAACTTCTTGACCACACCACAAAACCTATCGAACCAAGCACGAGGACTTTGCTTTAAACCATACAATGACTTTCGAAGATAACATACTTTCCGATGCTCCCCTTGAGCAACAAATCCAGGTGGTTGCTCCATATACACTTCCTCAAGAAGATCACCATTCAAAAATGCATTCTTAACATCCAACTGATGCAAATCCCGTGATATGTGGCAGCCAAAGAGACAAGGAGACGGATCAAGTAAGCTTAGCCACGGGGAGAAAGTCTCGAGTAATCAAGGCCATAAGTCGAGCGTACCCTTTAGCAACAAGACGAGCTTTCAACCGATCTAAGGAACCATCAGCTTTTGTCTTCACAACAAACACCCATTTACAACCAATGGCCTTCTTCCCGAAAGGTAGATCAACAAGGGTCCAAGTACCGGTAAGCGAGGGCCATCATTTCTTCCTCCATCGCGGCACGCCAACCGAGGTGAGTCAAGGCTTGGTGAAGGGTAGTAGGGGTAGAAATGGACTCAAGGGTGGTTACAAGGGAATAGGAAACCGGGGACAATCGCTGGTAGGACATAAACGAAGAGATAGGATAAGTACAATCAGCATAGCGCTTGGGAGGACAGGAAGGACGGGTACCTTTGCGGAGGGCTATAGGTAAGTCAACGGATTGGTCAATGACGAGTCAAGAACAAGGGGGTCGAGAACGGGGAGTGGCGGGCGGGGGTCGTAGGCTCGGGGACCACGGAGGCGGATGGAATCCGTCGGTGAAGCGATCGGGCGAAGGCGAAGGAATAGCAACATCAACATCATCGGGAAGATCGGGGCGGGCATTGGCTGGGCCTGGTGAGATAGGAACATGATAAACCGGAAGATCATCGGGGTCATCAACAACGAGTGGAGGACTCGGATAAGGTCGAAGACTTGAAGAAAGACGAAGACTCATGAAAGGTCATATCGGTGGACACAAGATAACGACGGAGGTCGGGGAGAGTAACATCGATAGCCTTTCGAACTCGAGAATAACCAAGGAAGACACATTTTAAGGACTTGGGGTCAAGCTTACTAACACAAGGACAGACATCCCGAACAAAGCGGAGACACAACCAAAAATTTTGGGATCAACCGGAACACCTTAGTAGTGGGAAACAGAATGGAATATGGCACGGAACCACTAAGGACAGCCGAAGGCATGCGATTTATGAGAAAACAAGCAGTAGACACGGCATCGGCCCAAAATGATTTAGGTACACAAGAGTGAAACATGAGTGCACGGGCAGTTTCTAAGAGATGACGGTTGTTTCTTTCAAAGAACACCATTTTGAGCGGTGTATCAACACATGATGATTGATGAAGGATGCCATGACCATGCATATAATCGGTAAAGGGGAAGAAAAATATTCCTTTGCATTATCACTTCGAAGAATTTTCACGGGAGTATTAAACCGTGTTTGAATTTCAGCACGAAATGACGAAAATGAGTGAACAATTCGGAGAGCGTTGTTTCATTAAGTAAAGCCAAGTAGTTCGGGAAAAATCATCAACAAAGGTGACAAAGTATCGATAACCCCGATCGAGACAAGCGAACAAGGACCCCAAATATCGAAATGAACTAAATCAAAAGGGGACGCAGCCGTTTATTGACTCGAGGTGCCAAATGAACACGATGGTGTTTGGCAAATTAACACGACTCACAATCCAAAGAAGAAACAGATAAAAACTGAGGGTACAACCGTTTTAGGGAAGAAAGGGACACATGACCGAGACGACAATGGACTTCAAAGGGAGATGACCCACCAGTACAAGCAACAGAACGCGGCACCTGATCATCAAGGATGTAATGTCCACCCAGTTCGTAGCCTCTACCAATAATCATTTCGTCGAAGGATCCTGAATTAAACAATGGTCGGGTATAGTGAGATACAACAATTTAAACAACGAGTCGGTTCTTGGGAGACAAAAGATTAAAGGTGAGATCGGGAACATTAAGAACGGAAGAGAGAGAAATGGATGGTGTTGGTAAAACAGTTCTGAACCAAGGACACGAACACAGGAACCATTGGCGACAAATATGGAAGATGGGTTGGCATAGGGGGCATACGAGGAAAATAAATGATGGTTGCTGTCATGTGGTCGGTGGCACCAGAATCAATGACCCACTTCGTGGAAGTGGTAGCAAGGCCAGAAGACAAGGTACCTGTAGCAAGGGCCTCTGCAGAGGGTGAACCAGAATCAGGTGTTTGAGCAATATGAGCAAAGCCACGCTGCTGATCACGTTGTTGTTTAGCCTGTAATTTTTGACAATTTTTCTTGACGTGCCCAGGTTCCTTGCAATAATAGCGAGGTAATGCTGCCGGAAGGTGGAACAATAGTGCCTTGTTTAGGCCCGAGTTCCTGTGTCAAAGGGGCCACGCCCGGCCCAAAGCACCGGCATTGGGATCAACGGATGGTCGAAGCATGCTATCGGCCACGAAGCACCCGTGAGAACACATCTTCAAGAGATGGAAGCTCCTGACTAGACATAATCGAGAACGGATGGTGTCGTAAGACGGATCAAGAGCTTCAAGAAAACTAAAGATAGCTTGAAATTCGAGATTCTTGATACGGTCCTGGAGATCTTCTGTGGAGACATAAGTACCTTCATTTCTTCATACAACCGTTTAAAATCTAAGTAGAAATCTTTTAAAGGTCGACCACCGTTTCTTGCCGAGAGCGATAAAAGCCTTTACACACTTCATGAATACGAGTAAAGTTCCCTTTACCGGAGAACGTAAATTCCGGATAAGCCATAATATCTTTTACCGTGTTTACAATGGCTAACGAAGTCAAAATTCGAGGTTCAATGGAATTACGAATGCGGAAGAAAATACGAGTGTCCGCCGAGACCACTCCAAACTTTTCTCATCATCACCGAGAAGGAGGATCCGAGTTAAATGAGCTTCCTTTGCAACCCCCATGAGGTAAGCTCGAACAGTTTTATTCCAATCATTATAATTGGTCCAGTTCAATTTTTTATCGGTAATTTTAGCAGACATGGGGAGTATATCGGAGGTCTTAGATTCAGCCATGGATAAATAATCAAACAACTCACAACAACCAGACGGTGAATGTGATCAAGAGAGAAACCAAAGAAGCGGCGAAACAACAAACCTTGCACAAGTCAAAGCAAATAGGTTGAAAATCAAAAATCCTACACCGGATGAACAAGACGGATGAACAAGTCTGATAAACGGTGCGAAAAAGACCCAAACAAGAACCAATAGTGCCAAACGGTGACAAAACAAGCACCCAAACAAAGAACCAACGGTGACCAAACAGCAACCAACGGTCACGATGAACAACAGACCAAACAAGACCAACGGTCGATGAACGATGCGAAAATGCGAAACGATGAACGATGCCACCCCAAAAAATAAAACAAAATAAACCCCTAGAGTTTGTAAGGCTCGTACCATGTAATGAAAAGAATCGAGAAAGTTGTGTATATTCATGAGAAACGTATGTGGATTTATACAAGAGAGAGGAGCCTTAGTATTGATGGCTCTTAATGATAATTTATGATGATTTCCTCTAATCCCTGATTGTTAGGGATACTGATTGACTATGTACTAATTACAATTGACTATGTACTAATTACAATATATTTCCTAATAATGTATTTCCTAACAGATCTGAAGTTACCATTTGAATATTCTATTTTTTGTACACTTATGGAAGCACGAGGATTTTAAAGTTATATAAAATTCATTATTTGGTTTTTTCCAATCTAAATTGATTTTTTCCCCCATTTATTTCAAGGTAAGCGACCAAGACATGGTGAGGAAAGCGGGTTGGTTTTCTTCATGGGAAAGTTCTCCGGTTTGGTTTGGTTTGGCTTATTCTCTTCTCTTGCCATCAGCAGCTAAGACAGAGGCTGCCATTCTTTGTACGCTTCATTTCAGCTGCTGCGATTGTTAAATTGTTACTGTATGTCCCGTTTCCATGGAAAGTCGAAGGAAGACATAGCGGCTACCAAAATTGGGACAAGATTTCGGATATTTGGTATGAACTTGTTTTGCTATTTAAGTTTGTTATACCCGCAAAGATGTGCTTTCCTTGTCATTGTGTGTATGTTAAACTCGTTAGCGATTTATATCATGGATACCCTTTTAAAAGGGAAAGTTTATAGGATAATGAAATATGTTTTATATGACTTTTAACAAGAAGCGACTTCTTTGTATCAATGTTGGTAAGCTATTGAATTTCTGTATTAATTCTTATTAATTTAATAGGACCATGTACGATGTTGTAAGCATTTCGAAAGCCTTTCTTCCTTATATGATGAAGCAGGGGCGGAGCTACACTTGTGCCAATGTGGGCAAGTGCACCCATAAAAAAAAAATATAAAACTTAAAAGAACTTAGTGACCATATAGGTAGTGTAGTTGGTTAAGACTCTAAGCTTCAGTCACAGGTCACCGGTTCGAGCCTCCCGTCTTTCTTTTATCCTTGTTTTTCCCATTTCCATCGTATCGATCTCTCCGTTCGCTCACTCTCCATCCTTTTTTCCCACCGATCGATCTCTCCGTTCTCTCCACTCTCTCTATTTCTAAATCAAGAACTCCCTAACACGGGCACTTTGCGAGCTAGACAGGAACGGTCGGGGAAGAGTGAAGCTAGGGTTTCGTTTCGCGATTGATTGATATCGATATTCGAAATGCAGAAGCTAGGACTCGCAAGCTCGAAGAATCTGGACAAATTCAAATCGCTGTATGGTCCCTTATCAGGAACTGCAAAAGCTTCGTCGTTCTCTTCTCGTCCTTCTACGGATTCCATCTCATTGGGAAGTTTTGCAAATCTGAAGCTCACCGCGGTTTTGATCGAAATTTAGCTTTATTGTCCAAAATGCTGATCTTCTCTGTTTTTTCTTGTGGATGAAGATTTTATCACGAGTTTCGATTGAAATTTGGTCATGTTTCATTCATTTTCTCTTGAAACGCAGAGAAACCGTGAAAGAGCAAGCTTCGGTGACTGAAGACTGATCGGAAATTGCGATATGATGTAATATTCCGCTTTGTGTGTATTCTATTGCGCGGGATGAAGTTCTTATTGGCAAAGATGGGAGGTCTCCGTTATAGAAGGAATCAAAAGAGAAGCTTCCACGAAAGCAAATACACCAAGATGATCATACACCACTAAATGCAAAGAGCACAAAAGCTGACAAAAGGGAAAGGTATGAACTATGAAGTGGGTTGCTTAGAATAATTATTTATAATCATGCAAGAGATCTCCATTTTCAAGCATGTATACTTGAGTTAAGGATTTGCTTATTATCTTCTGCATGTCATCTGAAATTGGGACAGGGTGTGGTGAGAATGCCGAAGTTAAAGAGGAAGGAACTTCTGAAAAACATGTTGAACCAAATGTAAGAACAGTCGACCTTATAATGGGTACTACAAATCGGTTCATAATGTACCCTTGGCTTCAATGCATGAATAATTTGAAGACATATGGATTTTCTATCTAACCTGGCATCCTGAGTTTTGCACTTTTGCTTGCTATTTGTGTTTTGCAGTCTCTTCGGGGTTGCCTTTGTTGCTTCTCGAGAAGGTTCAACGTACAAAGGTTTGACGGCACATTATGTTATAGCTCACCCTCTTCTCTGTATTCAGTTCTACAAGGGTCACATTCTATATTTTTTTAGTTTGCTGTTAAAAATAACTAAATATGCTTTCCTATGCGTTGCATAGAATTTGAGAAATGAATTATGCAATTATTGACTTGTGAATACTGTGGCTTGCTGTGTATTTTATGTTTGATATCGAGTTTTATATTTCATGATTCATATTATTAGGTTAATTAAATTATTAATAGAGATTCCACTGCTTATACAATACTGGTTATAATTAGGGATTGTAGTATTTGCTCTCCATTGATCCACCATGCGATGTATTTTAGCTTTTTCTTGGAACTTATGTTATGCTCCTTTGCTCCTTCGTTGATATTTGACTTTTTAATATCCTATCATATATGACAAACCATAATAATTTTTCCTTGTATGTTGCTTTGGAATTTGATTGTGTAACATCTGGGTATCTATGTGTCATGGGATTATAGTATATTGTTCTGTTTAAATTGATTTCCTCAAAAATACTTTTCAATTGAACCCCATTTCTGGTCCTAAACTTTACGAAGGAGTGAGTTGCCTTTTATCCTCCTTAAAAAAAATTTTCGGCACCCCCCGAATCCACTACTAATTGTGCACCCACAAATATTAAATCCTGGCTCCGCCATTGTGATGAAGTGAACTAATTAATGAATTGTAGTAATAATGCAATGGCTTTGAGTCATTGTGCTTATAACACTTCTTGTTTTATGGCTTTTAGGCAGAGCATTACGTGCACTGAAAGGTTTAGTGAGGTTGAAGAGATTGATTCAAGGAAAATCTGTTAAACTGTGGTGATTAGGACTCCACCCAGGATTATAATATCAAAACTGAACATATTTATGGGATTATCCATCAGTAGCATCGATACATAATTGCGAAGGGATTATCCCAACTCCCAAGAACTTAGCAAGATGCTACTATCAATTAGAGAACTAATATCACCATATGATATACTTTGCACTCTAACAGGCCCATAGATGGCCAAGTGGCAAGACCGATGATGAACAGGAACATATTTAGGGTCACAAACTCCTAATTCGTTGGGGATGTAACTTTACACTCTAGGAACATTAGCGATTAAAATACGCAGTTAATTCCCGTGTGGAACATATTGGCACTTTTCTGATACAACTGAATCAATCCATGGCGTTCTTTTCTTTAAGGACCGTAAGTGCTATAGGTTTCAACCAAAATGATGGATTAAAAAAAATAATAAAAATAATGCCAAATCCATATATAGTGACCAAATTTTGGCTCAACAGCGTAGAAGCAAAGTACACGCTGTGAACATTTTGAGTTGTCAGAAATCAACTTACCGTAGTCTTCTTTGCTGATTTTCTGACAGTGTCAAGGCCTCCAATGAATTTTCCGTCATTAGGGTTCTTACATAGCTCTTAAACAATATTATTTTAGTTGTCTCCAATTTTTCTTTTTTCTTTTCTTTTTTTATAACTAAGGGATATAGAGGTAGGTATCTTGATCCAAATTCTAAATCCCCAATTGTGTCATATAAACTAAATAATAATTTGTTAAATTTAGTAACCCAAATTAGAATTTGGATAATTCAACCGTCTTTATATAGGATTCGCCCTATTTCATACTCCCTATTTTTTTTGGACCTTTTATTGAAAATGATTTCTTCAAATATAAAATATGCCTTACTTTAATGCAAAAAAAAAAAAAAAAAAAAGAAGCCGAAAAGAAGCCAAGCATATCCGTTAAACCATGTATAGAGCAATACTTTTACGCTACAATTCAAAGTTCAAAGTAAGGCAGTACTCATATAATCCTATATCCAATTTTTAAAAATAATTAATCCATATATTTCTGTCAAAATTAACGAGTATATAATCATTACCAATTGAATATTTGTTGTGTAATTTAAAAATATGAATTAAGCTACATATATGTAATTTATAACTTTTCATAGATCAATCCCTATATCCGTTAACTATTAAAAATAAATTATTATAACAAAATTTGGTAATTAAGAAGACAAAAACCCAAAAAAGAGCTAGCAAGAGGACAAGGAATAAATCACAGAATCATATAAGAGCGTTTCATTTTTGTGCCTTTCCAGCCATAAATTCTAGATTTTTACACATTAAGAAGAAAAAATTAGCTTTAACTAATAAACTTAACATATTTTAATATTCACAAAATCATGAATAGAGCACTCATATATATCTTGCGACTTTTATGTACATACACAAGGTCCGATTTACTAAATTAAAAGAAAAATGTATAATTAAAGGACTTAAATTCACCATGTACTTCCTCAACAAATTAAGTATTCCCTCTGGTCCTAATTATAAGACATATTTAACCAATTTTGTGAAGATTAATGAAAGAAGTTAAATTAGTTATTTTTACTCATTTTCCTAAAATGTCCTTATCTAAATTTAAAATGACATAAGTAAAAGTGAATCAATAGCTCTTACTACATATCTCTTCAATATCATGTATCCTAACACACACATATATATCTACATATGTACACACACATACAAACGCACACACACATATATATATATAGATATATGCATACACAGATATGTCTGTGTGTGTGTGTTTATATATGTACATATGCACACACACACATATGTTGACAAACACACACACACAAATATACATATATGTCTACACACACACATATATATGTATATATATATTTGTATATAGATACACACACACATATACATACATACATATATGTACACACACACACATATCTGCGTGTGTGTCTATATATATTTGTGGGTAGATACACACATATATGCATACATATATATACAGACACACACACACACAAACACATACATACATACATACAGACACACACACACACACACATATATGTGCACGTGTGTGTGTCTATATATATATATATATTTGTGTGTAGACACACACATATATAGATACACACATATATATATCTAAAAGTTTCATTGATTGGAAGATTCTACACATCCACACATATATACTCATAAAAAACCAAACACATTTGAGAAAATAAAATAAGGGTGTTTTAAGAAGAAATTGACAAAAAGTAGAATGTTGTCTTATAATTAGGACCAAAATCAACTCCCAAATGTTGTCTTATAATTAGGACCGGAGGGAGTATAATATATTTCCCCCAGTCATAATTATAAGACAAAGTTGATTTTTTTTGAAGAAATTAAAGAAGCTAATTAAATTACTTTAGAGTATTTATATGTTTATTTTTCCTCTAAACTAATTAACTAGTTTAATTAATAAACTAATATATAATCTAAAGATACACAACATATGATATAATTAAGTAAATCTAAAAGTCAACTGGATCTTATAATTAGGAGATATATTGCCTTAGAAGATAATACCTTACTTCAGAGTTTCAAAAATTCAAGCATCCATTAAACCATGTACGAAGTAATACCTTTGAACAAAAGTATAAAATGGTGTCCTAAAAAAATAATGCCTTGCTTCACGATTTTCAAAGTCAAGCTTCCATTAAAATAAACCATATAGCAAGTCATCAACAGATTTCACACACTCATGCATATATATAAATCAATTTGAAGAGTTTTACGTCACAATTCAGAGTTCAGAGTTCGCCACCTCTCACTTTCAATCATTACAGTTTTTGCTTCTGCGAATCACTTTGCGCGCTCCATTTCGATCCTTCCTTTGATTTTTCAGTCCCTTAAAATTTGATTTGTTACTCTTCTTCTTTATTTTTTTTTTTAAAAAATACAAAAAAGTTTCTTAAAAAAGTTGCTTCTCTGTTGAAGGAAACTCTTTTGCAAGACTGATTTCCTTGTCTTTGATTTCTTCATTTATTCTTATTATTGGTTATTGTTCTATAGTTACTCTTCGCCTTATTTAAAAAAAAAAAAAAAAAAAAAAAAAAAAAATCTTCTGTTTCCAAATATTTCACTTTCTCCTTGTGCTTAATACTCTTCGATCGTGCTCTTTTTCTTGATATTTAAAATCTTCCTTCGATTTTTATCTCCATTATTCATTGTTGGTTTCGTTCTTCTTTAATTAAAAAAACCAAGAACCAAAAAAAAAAAAAAAAAAAAAAAAAAAAAAAAAAAAAAAAAAACAGAAGGAGGCTTTCATACAAAGGAATTGTTGCAGAAAGGCCTAGAAATCTCTGGGAAGAGGTAATTTTTGTATTCCATCATACTTTTTCCAATTCTGCAAGTGCGTGGTTGTGTTTGCACTTGATCTTATATATTATATTATTATATTTATTTTTTGGGAAAATTCCATTTAAATACCAAATGAATTTGCAAAACCCCCAAAAGTACCTCGAATTTGCAAAAAACTTAGAGGTGACAAGGACCTTTGGGGTTTTTGCAAATTAACAAATAAATGACCATTATGCCCTTAGGGTTAAATAATTAAAAAAAGAAAGAAAATACCCCCGCGGTGGGCCCCACCACCGGCCACCACCACCTCCACCGGCGGCGGCGGGCGGTGGGGCCCACCGTGGGGCATTTTTTTAATTATTTAACCCTAAGGGCATAATGGTCATTTGTCCCGAATTTGCAAAACCCCCAAAGGTCCTTGTCACCTCTAAGTCTTTTTGCAAATTCGAGATACTTCTGTGGTTTTACAAATTCATTTGGTATTTAAATGGAATTTTCCCTTATTTTTTTTTGCCAAAAATATATTGCTATGTATTTTAGCTCATTAAAGTATTTAAATTTAGGGTTCACCTACGAAACTTTTTTCGCAAAGATTCATATAAAAGTGAGTAGGTCTCATTGTAGAGAGATGAGAGAGAAGTGGGATCCACTTACTTTCATGTAAGTGCTTCTGAAAAAAAGTTTCTACAATGAACTACGAAACATTAAACCCTTAAATTTAATCTAGAAAGCTTCGCATTACTACGAAAAAGGGTTATGGCCTCTTATTTTTTGCACTTTTAACATTATTTTTCTCTGAGTCGCCTATCTAGGGGGCACCGTAAGTGAATCTTACGGCGTCCTTAAAAAAAGCCTTTCTATTGCCACATATTTCAATTTCTGCTTGTGCTTAATACTTTTCGATCGTGTTCTTTTTCCTTATATTTAAAATATTCCTTTGATTTTTATCTCCATTATTCATTGTTGGCTTCGTTCTTTAAAAAAAAAAAAAAAAAAACAGAGGAGGATTTCATATCAAAGGAATTGTTGCAGAAAGGCGTAGAAATCTCTGGAAAAGAGGTAATTTTTCATGTTCCATCATACTTCTTGCAATTCTGTCTGTGTGTTTGCACTTGATCTTATAGGTTATGTTGTTATTTTTATTTTTATGGCTAAAAATATATTGCTATGTATTTTAGCTCATTGAAGTATTTAAATATAACCTAGAAAGCTTAGCACTACAACAACAAAAAGTTACTACCTCCTATTTTTTGCACTTTTAACGTCATTTTTCCATGAGTCACCTATTTGGGGGCGCCGTAATTACGGCGTCCTAAAAAAAAACCTTCTATTTTCAAATATTTCAATTTCTGCTTGTGCTTAATACTTTTCGATCGTGTTCTTTTTCCTTATATTTAAAATATTCCTTCGATTTTTATCTCCATTATTCATTGTTGGCTTCGTTCTTCTTTAAAAAAAAAAAAAAAAAAACAAAACAAAACAGAGGAGGATTTCATATCAAAGGAATTGTTGCAGAAAGGTGTAGAAATCTCTGGAAAAGAGGTAATTTTTCGTGTTCCATCATACTTTTTGCAATTCTGTTAGTGTGTGTCTGTGTGTTTGCACTTGATCTTATATGTTATATTTTTATTTTTATTTTTATGGCTAAAAATATATTGCTATGTATTTTAGCTCATTGAAGCATTTAAATATAACCTAGAGAGCATCGAAATCAAATGTGAATAGTTCAAAAAGAAAAAATAAAGTAGACAAGTAGATCCTTTTTCTCCCACTTAACCTCTTTTATGCAGAAGGTTTGACAAGTATTTAACTTCCTGTTTTTCTATAGCTCGCACGTAAAAATATATTTTATTTTTGTTTAAAAATGTATTTTTAAATTATAAATAAATTATTTAAATTAATTTAATAATAATAAATATTTATTTACAATAATATTTTTATTTAAAATTATAATAGCATATTTTATAATAATAAAAATTTTTAATTTAAATTTATTTTATAATAAAATATTTGCATAATAATGATATTTTTATTTATCATAATGTTTTTATTATGAGCATTACTAAAATATCACATAAATGATTCAAACCTTCATTCGCTACATTGTGAAGGACGACCCTATTGGTAAAACACCCTTTCAATTATCACCCCTCCCAAAAAAAAAACAAAAACAAAAACAAATGGTCCAAACTTGCCCAAATCTGAACTCAATGCTCTTGGATCCGAATGCACGTCTCACACAGCTGCATACATTGGGCCTAGGCTCGGCTCAAATTGTTTTTGGGCTTGGGGGAGTGAATTATCCAATTTACCCTAATTTTAAAAATTAAAAATTAATACTTTATAAGGATTTTCTTTCTTAATTACTTTTTGCTGTCTTATGAAATAATTTCCATCAAAGTTTCAAGCCAAACGATAGCTTCTAACTATTTTTTTTGAAATAATTTCGGGTTAAATTCTAATAATTTAGCTCTAAAATTATTTAGTTGACTTTTGTTGTAAATATTGTGTTTTGTTGTTGTTTCTTGCAGATTTTGTTATAGAATTTTTAGGAGAAAAAACCTCTCTATAATATTTGAAAATCTCTAAAATAATATTTCATAATGATTCCTCAGTTTTTATGTCCCATAGATAATTTTAATAATTATTTTCTCTTTTTATTTCTCAAAAATCCCTCCCAAAAATAGGCTTTTAACCAAAGCTTCTTCTTTTTTTGCTGCCCGACCTTGAATTCTTTTTTAAACTCTAATTTAAGAAAATCATAATCCTCCCTTCACCGTTTGGAGGAAAAAAATGTATTTTAATATTTAATGCTTCCAAAACGTCATCTTATGAATTTTTGAATGCTTCCGTTTCTCCCATTTATTGGGAAAAAGTTCTATTTTAGTTTTTAATGCTTCCAAAAATTATATTTTAATCCTAATGGTCATGATCATTGCTATAGTTGATTTTAGGATGTGTTTGTGTGAATCCTTCAAAATATTACACCCACACTTACTTACTTAGATGAACTATAGAGAAATATCATTCTTTCTATGATATCTCTCTTCTATTTTAAGAACTCCAATAACAAATCACTAAAAGAAAATTTTAATAATTTAATATAGTTATGATTTGATAAGGGCTTCATGTTTTAAAATCTATCCCATACTTAGATTGCGAGAAAATGAGGAAAGAAAGAAAAATAGAGAGAAAAATGGCGAGCGAAATAGATTCTCCCATACTTGGATGAGGGAGGAGAAATGAGAAAATAAAGGGAGAAAATGGGTGCGAGGCATACCCCATTTTCTCCCTATTATTTCTCTCATATGTGGAGAGATTTGGAGAGAAAAACTTAAAATTAAAACACTTCTCATAGCTCCTTTCCTCTCCCTTTTTTAAAATTAAATTTTTTTAAATTTTTAAATTTGATTTTTTCCCACCTAGTATCCACAACTAATTAAAAAACTTTCTAAATAATTAAGTAAACTCATATAACTTGCGAGCTACGTATGATGTGCCAGGGAAAGTAGGGGTAAAACTGAAGGGAGAGTATATTATGGAAGAAACTCTCAGAAATAGTTAAATAAAAATAACTCTAAAAAATAGTAAAAAATTGTATTTATTGCCATTTAATTAAGACTTGTTTTGATCAAGAATCTTATTGTCTCCCATAAGAATCTTATTCTCTCGAACAAAGTTAAATTAATAAAGCGAATGAATAAAAACACACTCTGGCTCTTCTTGGCTATCATTAGGTTAGTGCTAACGACGTATTACACACACATAAGAAAAAGGGCTCGAATAATATACATATATATATATATATAGGGCTCGAATAATATACATATATATATATATATATATATATTATGACATTAATCAGAAGCGTAGATGTAGATTTTAATTAAATCAAAAGCATTAAGGTACATTTAGTATCTTAAAATATTTTATTTTGAATTTTAACACTCTAAAATATTTTTCCAATTACCACAAAGTATTTGTTTTGTGCCTCTAGCACCAAAAAGTATTTTTTTAGCTGCGTTAACACCTTGAATTTTTTTTTTTTTTTGTGCTAAAGCATCGAAACACAAAAAATACTTTAGAAGACTGAACAAGCTAAAAATATTTTAAGGTGTTCAATATACGGCAAAATACTTTAGGGTACTTCATAGTGTTAGATGTACCTTAACCCTAAATTAAATTATGTAAATACGATTTTTACTATATTTCGGATGAGTTTAAATTTTTTTAACTCTACCAAATGCTGATGCAGACTATATTTATATCATAATAAATTTTCCATTGACCAAAAGACTATCATAATAAATTGCATAATATTCCTATCACATTTTCTATCATAGTGACTACGTTTTTTTAGTGTAGTCAAGGCCTGATAGTGATCTGTTCTCAATATAAAATGTAAAATAATGAGCCTTGAGAAATGTGCTCTTTTGAAATTGAGTATTATTAGAACTAATTAGGTATAATCTGCCATTGGATGTCACGTGGAGATAAGATAATTAATACTACCTCTAAAGCTTAATATAAGACCCAGTTAATTAATTAGTGGATGTTAACGAAATTAATTAGGTTCATTATTCTTATCTATAACAAATATATGTAAGTTACTCTAAAATACCATCTTTAATCATGTGCATTAGAATTATCTTTCATAGAAACTCCCTTTATATGTGTAATCAATAGGGATACTTTGGGAAAAAAATTATAATTGAATTATTTTTTCTAGCATTATTTTATTTGAATTATTATTATTTTTATATCATTGTTTTTCTTCTCCTTCGTTAGTGTCCAAATCTTCTTTCCTGATCATTGTTCACATGGTTCCTATTCTTAAAAAACCAAAAGAGGGGAAAAGAGTTAAAAATAGGCTTATATACACATCAAACGCATGGCTGTTGCCTCTTCTTATGGGTGTGTCTCTCTCTCCCTAACTTTCTGTAACTTATTTTTATTTCTTAGATCTTGGGTTGGCCACGCGAAGCATTGTTGAAGATTTGTGACTCCCTTTTCAGGTTAGTATATGCATAGTTTTAATTGTAAATATTAGTTATTAATGGAAACTTTCACAGCTTTCTTGAATTATGAACCAAGGTGAGTTATGTATATTTATATGGAGTATAAAATAACTATAATTTCTATAATTTTTTAGCAATGTAGGGCTTCATTCTTTACACCTATACATGCTTTTTATAAATTGCTATTGATGTGGCTTTGGTCAAGATGATGGCTATAGTTGATTTTATTAGGATCAATATGCTTCTTTTGAAATATTTTACACTCACACTGACTTACTTGGTTGTGTGAGAGAGAGAGATGCCATTCTTGTATAATCTTCAATTGAGCCTAACTATAAGCAATTCCCTTCTTTCAAATCACTTCAATGATACAAATAATTTCATATTAATTAACAAGAAATCACGCATGAAGCTTCAAATGACTTCCAAATCTTCAATGGCGCCTACAAAGCCTTGAGAAATGCTCCCTAATGTCTCTACTGTACAGTCCCACCATGTTGAAGGTTGTGGGTAATTAATCTGTCTAATTTTTGTTCTCCTTTTACGTCTTCCTTTTTCTTTCTCCAAATCTTTTCATACTTTGTCAGGGTTCTCTAAAATTTAAATGTCACTAATTAAAGCAAAAATAAATTATTTACAAACAATAGTAACTAGATAATAATTCAACAAATAGAGTACATGACTCCCTAATGAGATATTAAAATCAACCTAAGTCTATAAAACTTCGAGAGTTATCAAGAAGGTTCGAAAATCGGATTGGCTACTGAACCGATAGGAGTATTGGGTCAAGAGTTAGTGGGTCGACTAGATTCGATTGTAGTCGACTAGTATTAATTAAAAAATATAATTTAATTAAAATAGGTAAAAATATTCATATTTAAATAATAAAAAATATTTGTGGTCAAAACATAAGGATGTGATGTGATGATGGAAAATATGAGAACATGTGCAATATTATATTGGTTTTTTTTTATTAAAAAAAAAAAAAAAAAAAAAAAATCACGATTGAGTGGTTGACATTTCACGGGTTCCCCTCTCACACCCTCCTTCAAACTTCAAATAGGCATGGGAGAGAAGATCGATCACATGTAACTCTTACTCCTTATGTTGTAATGCATGTTTTGCGCTTGCAAAGGCAGCAGACATTGGCATATATTGAAAGATCTCTCTCTCACACCCTCTTCACGAATTAGTTTAGATCTCTCTCTCCCCCTCCTTCTCTTTCTCATTCCCTCCACAGATAGTTGCTCCTCCTTCAGCCTCCACACACCATTGCTAGTATCTTCGGTACTAGTGGAGATCCTCGACATTGAGAAGCATAGAGGTATGAAACTTGCCGCCAGCCACTGCCGAAATCAACAGCATCTTCCCCTCGAACCTTCACTTTCTTCTTTCTCTATCACCCATTGCTCCACTCGCTCTTTTCTCACCGTCGGAAAGTATGAAACTCGCAATCGGCCACCGCCGACACTCTCCACTCCTTCTCGTTCAGTCAATGTTTTTTTAAAAAGAACCAATCTTTTTGACTTTGTGACTCGATCGACTCGGCCGGATCAGGTTGAGTTGGCCTGAGTCAACAGAAACCTAGGTTTTCCCCTTAACTAGGACTGGTTTTCTAGCCAGTTCGCTGATTTCTGGTCTGAACCGGTTAGTCCAGGATTTTGAACCTCGTCATCAATATTCTCACTGAATTCGAATCCGTATGATTTATTATAAATTTTGAATAGTATCGTGAGTCTTTATATACACACACATATATGCTTATATATAAATTGTTACCTATAAGATTTTGATCAGATCATTGCTACAATTGATTTTAGGATGAATATCCATTTAAATATTTTATATACACACTGATTTACTTGGTTGAAGTAAAAAGAGATGTCATTCTTGTATGAACTTTCCCTATTATTGAAGAGAAATCCAATAATTAATCACTCATTATGAATTTTAATAATCGAACCATGAATACGATTTTGATTAGTATATGGTAATCTTAAATCATAGGTGGCAAGTACCTTGGTATGCCGATATAGTTGATTTTGTAACCATAATCCCATTTATGTTAGATGACGGCTGTGTGGGACATTTGTACCGACGTTGCAAAAACCCTCATCCAAGACATAGTATGTAAAGCATGGATGGAGCTTCGGTACCTACGCAAGTACAAGAGTTATGTTAAAAAATTTGAAAATGAACACGGAAAGCTGTCCGCTACACTAGAAAGTGTAAATTTACATATAGATGAAGAAAAGAAAAGAAATAAGACTCTAGTTGACCCTAGAGTTGAGGATTGGCGTCAAAGAGCTAATAAACTTTTACAACAAGACACTAAACCAACCAAATGCTTTGGCTTGTGTACAAATTGCTTCTCTCAAATTACACAAGCCAAGGAGTTGGACAGTTTGACAAAAGAGCTAATCCCAAAATTGATTGCTGAAGTTCATGAATTTGATGCATTTGCACGTGCAGCTGGAGTGCCAGGCATGGAATATTATTCACAAGAGTTCATGCACTTTAAGAGTAGAAAGGAAACTTTTGATAAACTCAAGGAGGAATTAGAAGATGACAACAACTATAGGATAGGGTTGCATGGGCCAGGAGGAACGGGGAAATCCACAATGGCAATAGAAGTTGGGAAATGTGTTGGAAAATCAAATTCCTTTGATACAGTCATCTTCATTAATGTTTCTACCCCTGTTGATGAAAAAGGGATTCGAGATGACATTGCAAGACAATTGGAATTGCAGTTAGAGGAAGAAAAGCTATTGACTCATGCACAACAAATATGGAACAGGATTGCTCACGCAAGAAGGGTGCTCATAATACTTGATGATGTCTGGGAAGAGCTTAATCTTAACAATATAGGGATTCACATTGGCATCCATAACAATGGTCGTTGTTGTATTCTGCTAACCACACGTAAATGGGATGTTTGTGTGACCATGGGATGTCAAAAGATAATTGAATTAAATGTCTTGCCTATGGAAGATGCGTTGGATCTTTTCTTATCTCATGCCACTGCAAGTGTGAATGATTATCCTGATGATTTGACAAAAGTTGCACGAGATATTGTGAACGAGTGTGGAGGATTGCCGGTTATGATTGTAGCAGTGGCAAAAGCCTTAAGAATTCGGACTCCACAACAATGGAAGGAAGCTTTGATAGTATTGAAAAACCCCATGCCATCAAGACATGGCATTGTTGATGAACATAAAAGAAAGATTTATAACTCCTTGAGACTTAGCTATGACTATCTAAAAGATAAAAATGCCCAAGTTCTCTTCCTATTGTGTTCTATCTTTCCACAAGCTTATGAAATACCCATAGAGCTTTTAAGTAGAATTACCATAGGTTTAGGGATTTTTGGAGAAGGTGATCGATACCATATAACAAGAAGTCATGTGCATGAAATTAAAACCAAACTCTTAAATTCTTCTTTATTGTTAAATGTTGGTGAAGAATATGTAAAGATGCATGATGTGATCCGCGAAATGGCATTAGAGAAGATAGATAATGAAGAGATACAAGTGATCATGGATAATAAGACAAAATTGAAGGAGAGTGTGAAATATTCATCTTGGATCATAGATGGCTTTTCAAATTGTTTTGACGAAAGCAAGCTCGAGATTCTCTTAATATGGATAAATGCAAATCAATATTCTTTGAAAGTTCCAAAGAAAGTATTTGAAGGGATGAAGAGTCTAAGAGTTTTGCTTTTGCATTCTAAAATTGAGTTTGGTAGAACTTTAGCTCCATCACTACCAAAATCAATTCAATCACTACCAGACATCCGAACTCTATCTCTCACAAATTGGGAGTTAGGTAATATATCTGTGTTGATGAGAAACTTGCAAAAGCTTGAGTCTCTTAAATTGACTAATTGTTCAATTTTTGAATTGCCAAAGGAAATTATTGAGCTAAATAAATTGAGATTTTTGTGCTTGCTACGTTGTTCACTTGAAGAGAACAATCCATTTGATGTGATTGCAAGATGCTCGCAACTAGAAGAAGTCTATTATGTCTCAAATGTTGCTCATAATATCCCTATATATGCAAAGGTTCCTCAAAATATATCCCTTCCTAAATATCAAATATACCATATAGATGGTAGCGACTTCTCTGCCTTCGATTCTATTCATTTGGAAACTTCAATAAAAAGAAGTTTCAAGCCACTCAATTTACAAAGAATCTTCTCCAAAGAGACAATTAAATCCTTGGCGACAAGAGCAGAGATTCTGATGTTAGAAGGATATGATGAAACCAGGTGGAACAATCTCATTCCTGGCATGGTTTCAATTGAAGATGGAGCTATGGAAGACTTAATCAATCTTTCTTTGATTTTTTGGCCTGAGATGAAGTGTTTGATCCATACTGAGCATCTTGAACTTAAATCTGGAGTGACTATCTTCTCCAAGTTAGCTGAACTGCACCTTGTTCGGGTGGGAGTAAGAGAATTATGTTGTGGTCCTTATCCTGATGGTTTTCTCAAGCAACTAGAAAAGCTAGAGTTAAGGCATTGTGTCATGTTGGATAGCACATTATTAAAGGGAAATCTACATTTAGGCAAACTCGAGTCCATAGAAATAGTGAATTGTTCAATGACGTGTCTTTTTCATCCATCTACTGCTCAAACTCTAAGACAGCTAGAAACATTAAAGATTGCTAGATGTTCTGAGCTAAAATACGTGATAAGGGATGAGAGATCATTGGTAGAAGAGAAAGTCGGTGATGATCCTAATCCAACAAGTAATGACTCAGTGTTTCCAATATTGAAACTCCTCAGCGTTAAAGAGTGTGAAGATTTGGAATTCATATTTCCAATTTCTTTTTGCGAAGACCTCCCTCTACTAGAGAGTGTGGAGATTTTTACATGTGATCATCTAAGATATATGTTTGGGCAATATCCAAAAGAGGGACGTTTGCATCAAATGCAAAAAGAAACCACACTCCCTTCATTGAAAGTATTGTCTATTAAAAATGTTCCATTGTTTGTCAACATATACTCAGAATGTTATCTCCCACAAAAATCAGCAACAAATATAAGTGTGGGGTCAAAGGAAAAAGACAAGAGTGCAAGTCCCAATATCTCTTGGGGTCCTTTGAGTTGTTGTATGCCAAAATCAAAAACTACAAATAAAAATGAGCCATCTACATCCAAGACTGATCAATCGAACCACACTTCCTCACAGGTACACGTGTGTGTTGTACTCCTTCTTACTTTTTTTTTTAATCAATGCTACATATATATGTTTCTTTGCATAGAGATTTTTTTTAAAAAAAAAATTAATTAATTGAGTAAGTAATCACCCATTACTTTTAAAACTTCTGTTCATCAAATGGTAATAATAATGTTTATGCTAAAATATATTTTAATAAAAACCACAACATCTGAGTCATTTATGCGTTACCCCCCCCCCCCCGGGGGCCAGAATTTCAAATTTTGAGATTAACATCCCTGCACAATCTTTTTACATAGTTTAAATGAAGGATCAAAATATAATTTTATCCACTGTCATCAGCTTACCATAACAAATAAAAAAAGCCATTTTGCAGGATCCACCCCTAATAATCCCAAATCCAAAATGGCATGTATCCTTAAATAGTCAACTTGCTTATTGTCGTCTTCTTCTTCTTTTTTTTTTTTTTTTTTTTCTTCTTTAAACAAATCATTTTGTCTACTTTAGGCTCAATATAAAGCTCTCTTTCGAAAAATCCAAGTTAGCAGTAACTCTTAAAATTCTAGGTCTTATCATAGAGGCACTTTCGGCATGTTATAGAAAACAAATTTGTTAATGGCCGAAAAAAAAAAAAGATCATTTGTTAAGGAATTTCAGCAAGTGGTATTGTAATTCAACCTCTCTGTTCTTAGTTCTATTTGCTAACGGTATTTCGCTATTTTCTATTTTGCCCGCTTTTACTGTTGAGGATTGGGCCTTTAAGAGATATTATATAAATCACTTTTTCACATCAAACTTACAAATGGCTTCTTCTTCTTTTTGAACAGTTAACTACAAAAAAATATTTAAATTCAGCTTCACTGTTTCATTAAATTGATTGAGAAGATTTTAGAATTTTGAAAATTCAAATTCCTAATATAATTTGCAATATAGTAACTGAGATGTAAAAAAGATTAAGTTAGATGAGATCAGAGAAATAAAATTTCATTGATAATAATTTTTAAAAAAAATAGAAAAAAAAGTCTCCTCCCTCCCTCTTTCACACCAATTTTCTTATGATGCTACGACTCTAATGAGACCAAAAAAAATAAAAATAAAATTTAGTATACATTTTTAATTTGTTCAAGATGATTCATATAATGTATCAAAAAAAGATGATTCATATATTTGTTTGGGATGCAGGAGAAATATATCGGCAATATCACCAATGGAGTTTTCACAGCACCATTATACCCACGCAATTTGAGAAAGATAAATATTGAAGATATGTCAAACTTCAAGTCATTGTTTTCTGCATCCATTGCCTCATCAATGTCACTATTCGAAGAATTGGTAGTCTCCGATTGTGATAAGCTGGAGCATATAGTAATAGAAGAGGTAGATGGTCATGATCATATGAATGCTAATTCTGTCTTTCCCAACTTACGCAACATTGAAATCAAGGAATGTGACAACTTGGAATATGTATTTCCAGCTTCTTGTTCTAGCAACCTTGTGCACTTGGAATCTGTGCTTATCTCACAAGCTAGTCAGTTGAAATATGTGTTTGGAAAATCTTGTGGTGATGATAACTCACCTAACCAGAACCATCATACTGATCAGATTGATCTCTTGGCGCTCAACAAACTATGGCTTAAAGAAGTACCAAATATAGTTAGTATGTGCCCTGAAAACTACTACGTGAAAGCATTGTCTCTACGAGACATCAATTTGAATGGATGTCCACAACTTCCTATAAACTCTTTTATAGATTTATCAGTGGAGGTGCCTGAAGGACAAGAGCCACTCTCAAGAAAAAAGGTGATTAATTATTTTCTAATAGTTTATGACGGACTGTTATGTGCGTGTGTATTGCTTTGATCTTTGATACTGACATACACACATATATATATCCCCTATGATACAGGTAATGGGGATGCAGTTACACAATTTGAAACATCTTACTTTAAAGTCCTTGGAGGTGGAAACAATGTACGATCTTGAAAGACTTCAAATGGCAAGTCCTGTGGATTCAAGTTTGGTAACCCTGAGGTTGGAAGACTTGGAGAAGTTAAGAAACATATGTGTGGGAACAAAAAATCTTCATCTGAGCTTTCAAAATCTTTTCAAGATAATAATCAATGATTGCCCTCAACTGAAATTTATCTTGTCTGTATCTATCTCGAGAAGCTTGCCATATTTGAGACATCTACGGGTATCAGAATGTGAAGAGCTAGAGCGCATCATCGAGGATGATGATAAAGAATGTTGTTTCCCAAAGCTCCATTTTATTTATGTGGAAGACTGCGACAGTTTGAAATGTCTATTCTCTATCTCCACTATCCTTCCAGAGCTCTCAGCACTGTGTGTAGGGGGTGCGCCAGAGCTTGAGCAAGTATTTGAAAGGAAGCAAGACACCACACAAGAGTGGGACATCAAGCATGTCTTACCAAAGCTATTTCTGATATCCCTTGAAGATCTACCAAAACTTCATACTATCTGCTCTGCAATTGATTTCCAGACCGTTATGATCCGTGGCATAGGGAGGTGTCCCAATATCTCTTTAACTTCAGATCATAATGAGTTCCTTACAAGTAAGCATCCAAATGGTTAATTAATTATTTACAATTGCTACATATGTACTTGATATGATTTTTCTCATTACCATATATATTTGGAATGTTTTGTTTTGTTAGGTTATTTGGAGTACTGGTTGGAAAAATTTGAGATGAACAAAGCCGACATGGATGAAATTGATATTTTTGAACAGGGTGTCAATGTAAGTACCAAAATAAAATGTTCCAATCAAATGAAAGACTATAAATTAATTCATTTAATCCACAATTGTCTTCTACCACTGTTCATTAATGCATGACTTCAACTCTTTAATATATTCTGTTATTGTTCAGAGGGTCATACAATTAGCAGAGAAGACTATAAAGAGGGATCCGCCAACAGCCAAACAAAAAAATGGTTCAACAAATGTATGTATGTTATACTTTCCTATAATCCACCACACGTAAGAGGCCGACAATTATATTTCTCTCGTTTTACTTATTGCCTTCATGATTGCTTCCAAATTATGGTGCATTATCTATAATATGAATCTAGAACTTTTTAACTTCTTTGTCGTCCCCCATATGTTGCAAATTAAGGAAATAGCAGAGGCAAGTGATGAAGAAAGTCCAAAATCAGAAGCTGATGAAGGCAAGGATTCAAAACAAACCAACAAACCTGTGCCATTCGCTGCTCCTTCACAAATTGAATCTCCTCAAGTAAGATTGTCATACTTTACCATTCAAACCATCATCTAATTCAGATATTTTAAGAGCAATTCCCCGACAAACACCTTCTTGGTTATATATTGAAAAATTAAATTAGCTAGTAAAGATTACTCCTGCTGAAGAGATGGAGCTAGAACTAACAGCAAGCTTAATGACTTATTTGTGCTATGTGACGTATTATAAAGGAAACAATGGAGCCAACTTCTCAAGAAGGTTCAAAAATAGATGAAGTAGCTCTCACAACAAATCAAATCATGGAACCAGAATCAAGCAAGTCATCACCAACAGCATTTGTTGTTCCTTCAGAAAATGAGTGCCCCCATGTAAGAATACAGTATTTCTTGATAAGGGTGGAATTTATGGTAAATGACATAATTTCATGTTGCTTTTTTGTATATTTAGGATAACTTGGTTGGCATTGAGGGCAAGGGCAAGGGAATCACACTTGATCACCAAGTGCTCCCCAAAACAGAACATGATATGCATCCTCATGATTCACAAAAGGTTAATTAACAATCTACAGAAGACTATATTCTAATGCTTTACTGTCACAAAAACAAGAAATGACGTCGTTCAATGCTGTGCAGGATATTGAAACATCTGTTGGAGAAAGATCGGATAAAACGGCAATGGGATGTGCATCAACCACTACTGAAAAGAGCACTCCATTGGTAAATAATTACTCGTTCAATGCTGTGCAGGATATTGAAACATCTTTACATTATTGGTACTTTACTGACTTCCGATGACATTAATTTTTCTATTTTTCTGATCTTAGATCCCTTCAATACCCACTCCCAAGAAACCTCAAATAGCAACTTCAAGCACTGACGAAACAGAACCAGAAAGCTCACGATCAGACCTTTTAGATGTTTACATCACAGAATCTGCCCAAGTATGTTTATCGGTTGTTGCATTGATTTATGGGCATAGTATTTTTCTTACTTTGAAACAATTAATTAGTAATAAACTTTACGTTGATTGACCATTTATAAGCCTGCTCTTATTGCTTATAGTCCTACGCGTTACAAAGAAAAAAATACATCATATTTTCTTACTGGATTCTATTGGTAAGAATGTTTGTTTGTTGTTATTCACTATAGGATGAAGAAATTAAGGTCACTCAGGAAGAGACTTGGATGTCTTATGTGTCTGAAAAATTTGAGGACGATGATCTAATGAAACTGTTCCAAATAATGGAGGAAGGTGATCGTCAAAATGATAGCGAGGTGACTAAGGCTCTTGTTGCTTTGGAAGCCTCATTGAAGATGGGTCTGAATGAAATAGCTAGCTCAGAAGAAAGCGAACTTTGCCTCGAGAATGCTCTTAACACCTTGTCCTCTCACTGTTTTGATGATGGTCTTAAAGGTACAATACGTTCTTTGCAACAAGAAATCCAAACTATTATATCTTCCTTCAAGCAAGCATGTGCTACCATCGATACAGTGACCAAGCTTGAACAAAAAGAGAAGCTAATGATGGGACAACGTTCACAACAAAAAGAAGCAGCCATGACTCTTTTATCGGAAATTCACAAGACTCAGAATTCTAGGGTTGAGGCTCAAACAAGGGTAGCGGAGTTGAAGGAACAAATCTCTAAGTTGCAGGCTGAACTTTATAGCAAAGAAAATGAAATAAAAGAGTGTGATATCAAATTGTTGTCCCTCGAAGAGCAAAAGAAGAAGCGTGTTTCTGACACTATTGGATTTATGGAAGAGTTGGAAGCAGTGAAGAAAGAGAGGTCTCACAAGGTGGTAGACCAAATGAAAGCAAGGCTTCAACTAGAGAATATAGATTCTAGGTGGTCTTCTTGTCTATCCAATTTGAAGAAAATCTCATTACAGTTGAGAGTTCATCTTAAGCACAAGCTTTGACTATTGGAGACTGTCATTTAAATTTCTTGAAGATTAAATAAAAAAAATTAAAGACTGTAGTAGTCAAAGATGGGTTGTTGTGTATGTATTCTGTCTTTTTTGTATTATCGCAGTTGTGATGGTTTTCACCATGTAGAATACGAAAGACTTTCTTTGGTAAATATTAATTATGGTGAAGTTTTCTGATTTAGGTCCCGTAATTTTTATCTCTCATGTTAAGGGAGTTTTTCATGTCGAAAAATATGTGTTCTATTTGTTTATTTGATGAAGTTTGTTTCTATCTTTAATATGTTATCCTAACTCTTTTTTAATCAAAATCCTAACTCATACTTTATACTTTAAAAAGTTTATGACTATTTATTACATCTATGTAAGTCCTTTTCTATTTGTATATATAGAGTAATTTTTCACTTATCAAGTTCAGAAAAGTTTTAATATTAATACCACAGTAGTGTCAATATAAATTATAATATGAATATAAAATAAAAATTTTATAAAAACTTATTTACAAAGTATTCACCTTGTGACTTATTTTTATTCTCTAATTTGAAAATAGGGTGAAGGTGCGATTTTGCTAAACAACTATTAGTCCAGGAGCGTCCTAGCCAAATAACTTTTAAAGAGGCCAAAACTGCCAAAAAACAATTGAATTTGTAAAAAAAATACAACTCCGTCAGCCTAAGACTAACTTCCGTCTGAATGAGTGCCACGTGGGATTTAGAAGAAGGCCACGTGGGATTTTTAGGTCCAGGTCAGTCTTTGGTCAATGCGTAGGTGGCGTTTTTGGTTTTGTTTTATTTTGTTTTTTTTTATTATTTTCAGGTGAATCCCTTTTCTTTTTCGAGGAGCCAAAACGAGAACCCAGTATAAGAAGAACAAAAAGAACCACACCGAGACAGAGAACACGACCTTGACACAGAACTCAGTTCGACCCCAGAGCGTGCGTCCGAGAAGGTGAGAACGAAGAACCACAGCAGCGTCATCGAGAACCCAGCGGAGAAGGCGATCTGCAAACGTGATCGAGAACCCAGCGGAGAAGGCGATCTGTAAACATCACCGAGAACCCACGGAGAGTTGCGATCTGCAAAGGTAATCGAGAACCCAGTCGGACGGTTGAATGGCGACATCGTCTTCATCATCTACGGCAAGACGCGGGCGGAGAGTTGTGCTTCTCCGACAACCCGGTCGTGAGGTCGAATATGAACCTCCGATGAGGTATCATCCATCACAAAATGGTGGCGTCAAGATGGACGGCGTGGGTCGACGGCAACCCCGGTCGGAGGTTCTACGGCTGCCCATACTACAACCGGTAAGCAAGCTTAACCAAAGTGGAAATGATTTGGGTGGGTGGTTTGTGAAATTTCTTATCTAACGGAACCTTGGGATCACGGGATGGGGTGCGGATTCTTCGATTGGCATGATAACGAATTTGGTGAGAGGCCAAATTCGTGATTAAAGAGCTTTTAGATGACATTGACAGGTTATATGATGAAAATTGCTTTCTTCGAAGATTGGAGCATGGGCATAGATTCAATGGAGAGCTTGATTCCATACAAAGTGACCTGAGGAAAATTAGACGCAAACATGAGCTATATGATTTGGAACTTAGGAAGGCTGAAAAGAAGTTTAAAGTAACAATGTTATTGTTGGTTGTTGCTTGTGTTTGGTTATGTGTAGTCTATTTGAAGATGTAATAGCTATATATAATGTAAAATGGTTACTTTGTAGATGAAGCTATTTATTTTGCTGCTCAGCCTAGGATCAGTTATATAATGCAAGTGCTTCTGAACCGTCATGTTAAAGTGTATTTTGTTTGCAAATGAGGCAATTAAACTTGTTATTCTTCAATATTAAGTATCCCCTTCTTCTTCAATTAAACTTGTTCTTATTGAGCTGTTGATCGATTTAGTAATATTAATTGGCTTAAGGGGAATGTATTCGATTTTATTAGACAAAGTTGAAATTTTAAATTTTTTTAAATGAAGAAATACCTTTAAAGAGTGATAATCAATCGGTTCAATTATACTTATGGTTTAATAATATGGAACATCATGTTATATTGTATAAAAATGGGGGAAATCTGTTGTTGTTTAAAATTTGGTTGGGGGAGAAAGATATGAATTCAAGTGTTGGCCAAAGAAGGAAAAAAAAGATTGGTATTTTGTATATGTGAAACCAAGTAAAATAATAATAATAATAATAAGATCCAAGCCAAAACAGACCACCCGTAGAAACAAAACACTTGAATTGGAAGTGCATGATACATAGAAACAACAACAAAAGCGAAAAACGTATTGCCACACCCAAGCCAACAAACAAAGAACAAACAAAATAAAGTGAGCTCTAATGCCACACCCAAGCCTTTTCATTTAAATGTGCATGAATAGAGAACCTTTTCATTTCATTCAATAACCAAAGCCCCAACAAACCCCATAAAACCACCTCGTACAAACAACAACACTTGAATTGAAAGTGCATGATACATAGAAACAAAGATCAAAAGCCAAAAACGTAATGCCACACCCAAGCCAACAAACAACATGTGAATAATCATAAAAAAATCTGATATTCAGCCCCCATAAAACCACCTGTAGCATATATTCAGACCCAATTGAAGCAGACAAATAATACAATCATAAAGACTTTCTATTTCATTTACACCTGAGAAGTACATACACCAATTGGAAGTTGTTAGCATGTGTATAAATACAATAGGTCGCTCATTCCAAAGGGCAAAAAGTCGGGATCCCACAAGTTTCTTGCACACAAAATAGCAACAGTGTGGTCATAACCCCAAACACAAAAAATTGAGTGTGTCTAGCTTCCAGGTTACATAAAAGTTTGGTGATTCCACATATATCCCAAAAGAAATCACCCCAAAAAATAAAACTATCCTAGATAAGTCTACTTGCCGGACCTAGCCATTCTCCTAGTCCAAATTTTATCTCTTTGCTTTGTTCTAGTTGCGCTCTTCGTCTTGTCAAGATCTATTGGCTTTGCTTTTGGAGTTCTGAGCTGCTAACACTTGGCTGGCCCCTCCACTACAATCCAGGTGGTTGCACAGCCAATGGTGAATCAGTAGGAGGTGAGAAATCAATCTTCCTAGGAACCTTCCCCGGGAGGACGATGTCGCAACCAAGACCTTCTCATTTCTTTCTCATTTGGGATTGGAAAATTAATTTGAGAGGTGCCATCATGCATTAACTCAGTTGGTGTTCCTTGCTCAATGATCATTTCAGATCTCAGTCCAGGCTACCAAGACAGAAATATGCACCGAGTAAAACAACAACATAAAAAAAAGTAGTGGTGGTTTTTCAGGGGAAAAAAAACACTATAAAGCTCACATTGTAAACACTTCGACCAGTGTCCTCATCAACCATTATCCCAAAGCCATACATGCATGCGGGTTTTAAAAAAGGAGCCCTTCCCCCGGGTGTACATGCAAGACGGACGGTTGTGACATTGCTTGGGAAGCCGAATGTGAAGATCCTTGAGTGCTTGAACATGTAGAAGGTGTTCTTCTCTTCCGTCCAGGACGAGGATTGGAGGAAGGGGGAGCCTGAAACAAGAGACGGAGGACATGATTATGTAAATAATATTAGTAAATATTTATGAATATTCAAGTTTGAATTGTAAAAAGAAAGCAAGAATCAAACAGGCCAAACTACAAGGAAGAAGGATCAAAATAAAGTTGTTGAAGAATGCCATCAGTACAATAGAAACAGGAAAACAAGAAAAAAATTCGAAAATACAGATAACAAACTTTTAATTTACCTCTTTGCAAGTGCTTCATTTGTGTCCCTCATTTCTACAAAAGCCGCATCTCAACACCGAGCCTTTTTTGCTAAATCTTTCCACATGAGGTGGTGCTTAGAATCATTGTTACCGCTTGCTTGACTTGTCTCTCGCATTGGAAGTATTCATTCTTCTCTGTGCTTCTTCAGTTCTTTTTCTTCTCTTTGGAGGTCTGCCCGGTAACTTGCATAGGGGTAGGGGGTAGCATTGGGGAGAAGTTGTGTGTTTCCCAAAATTGTTGTCCCCTAACAGGCTGAAATTTGGTTCTATAGGATGCTAAAAATGTTTCCTTATGGTAATATCGGGAAATTTGAGTAATGGGGTCAACCTTCGCATGATACATCGCACATATGGCATGTTGGCATGGGATTCCAGTTAAATCCCATGCCCTACAAGTGCATTTTTTGTTAGCAAGCTGTACTGTGTGCCTATCCTTCCCCTCAATAATCTCATACCCATCGTCACCATTAAAAAAAGCCTACAACCGACAAACAAATATTTATTTGTCTCAAAAAATTCAAGACATTTTGGGCTCAGTAGTTGCCCTTCCAACTACTAACAATTTGTTCACTATTAGCCCATTTTTCCATTAACTTAAGCCTAATGCCATCAAACATCCTAATTACGGCAAATACCGACACTCACAAATCCATGCATTAAAACTCTCGGATACATTATTGTCTACAATCCAAGACAAGCATCTATTGGTAAAGAAGGCTCTTACCCATCCATTTACGCTATAACTCACTGCTCCAGAAGCTGCTGCCTTATTAATCTTCTCCATCGCCTTTATGTTGTCATTAAACTTTTCCTTGTAGGTGCTCCATGCACAAGAAAAAAATTTCTTCTTCAACTCCTGGCCCCTCCATTTTTTGCTCCAGTTGGCATAAATATGCCTTGCACAAAGCCTATGTTCAGCCAATGGTAGGACTTGACTGACAGCTTGTGCCAAGCCCTGCATGTATCAAACAGTAGGCGTGAGAAATCAATAGGAACAGGAGAATAACAATTAACAGACATAACACTCGATTCATTGTGCCTAAAATTTATTCAAATCGAATAAAAATTCCTTTCCATAACCAAAATAGGTACAATCACATAACGTCTAAATTAATGTCAACTAAATTACACAAAACAAGTGGCTGCAGATTTTTCAAAACTTATTTAACACTAGTAAAATTATTCCTTATCTAGCAACTTAGCGAAAAAATTTAGCAATAGACCAAAGTATCATGACACATAGAACATGCAAGAAGCATCTCGGCAAAGAACAATTAGGATGTATTAGGAGAAAGTTCACCAAAACTAATTTTTCAGGAGCATGTTAAATCAACAGAGCAAGAAGCGGGTATTTTGACTAAGGTTGTAACAAAACAAACAGACCAAACAGTTTTAGTTATTGGGCCAAGGCCTATTCGGTGTTGTGTGTGTCAATAGGGTCATTTTCTTGTTTGTGGAAATAATTTCATATTAATCAAACAGCCAAACTCTTGTTTTCATAAAACAAAAAAACAAAGTCTTCGGTTATACCTTTTGCATATCAGACATAATAGTGACTTTAACACCTTCGTCAAGCTCAAGGGACAATCTCAACCATTCTAGGAACCAAGTCCAATTAACACTCGTTTCCTTCTCGGTCAAGCCAAATGCTATGGGGTACATGCTGTCATTTGCATCTAAGCCCACCGATCAACAAAATCCCTCTAGCTTTCCCCTTCAAGAATGTGCCATCCAGGCCAATAAATGGCCTACAACCCAATTTCCAGCCAACCTAACACAATCAACATTCAAAGGTAAATTTCCATTAGCTGCGCATTAGTTGAACACAGAATATAACAACAGAAAATAACTCCTATTAGTTACACAGAATATACCTTGGATGAATTAAAGCAGACGTACATTCTTCTAAACACCCTGCTGCCTTGATCTAAAGCTTCCTGACTTATCTCAACACTTACATCGGATCCTGGATTAGACACTTTCAGCTCATTGCCATAAGCTTCTAACTTGTTAAATTCTTCTACAAAACCCCCTTCCATGTGCTTGCATTATTGTCCTTTTGGCCCTCTTGCACTTATATCTACTCACAAAGAGTTTGAACTCGCACTCAACATCCTTCTTCATCTCACTTACACTATATTGAGGATTTTGTTGGACTTTCTCCTTAAAGTGTTCAGCTAGCCACCTCACACTTGCTCTTGCATTCTTATAAACTCTTACACACATATGTTCATTAACTAGCGTTTTCAAAATGTACCCAACTCCAACTTTGTCTCTAGATGCATACAACCTAAATGGGCACCCCTCTTCGCAAGTTGCAATTACCATCCTCTTCTCACATTTAGATATTTTCACATTAACCCCACTCTCAATAGCGTACTTATCAATGGCCCTCCTCAAATCTCCTCTATCCAAGAATGTCATACCCAACGTGAAGTATGACCTTCTTTCAGACCCATCCAACTCCCTTAGAGTAGGCCTCTCTTGTAAAGGCCCACCATCACCTAAATTTCCCTCTTCCTCATCACCCCCACTATCCTCTCCCTCTTCACTATAAGAAGATTCTGACTCTGACTGTGACATATAGCTATCCTCGTCACTGTCAGAGTCATGGCAATCACCTTCCCCAAAATGTCTTCTAACTTTCTCATTGAACGAATGTCTTCCTCTGTCTCTCCAACATTCTTGTTCAATGGAATGTCTTCTAACCCACCTATAGCCTTCACCAAAGCTATGTCATCTAACTCACCTAATTCTTCTATATAATCATCGTTAGACACAGATTTCATCGCATCTTCTACACAAACTACACCTTTTCCTTTCTCTGTCATTACCGCTGCATATGAAGCATAAATACAATTACATGGGACAGCCATCACATAAGCGTTGATGAATAGAAAAAAGATAAACCAAACATGGCACCGCATGACTCGCTTAACAATTCGCTTAACAATTAAACAAAACCACGTTAAAGTTAAAAGAAAGCAGATAAAGCATGCAGAACGCCAGAACGTAATCCTAAATCTAAAATTGAAAGAACGTGTAGGTAATTAGGCAGTGCCAAAATGTCATGCCACAAGTAAATGATACAATCTGAAAATACCTGTCTCAGATGATGCACTAAGGATATCTTGGTTGATGATGCTCACTAATTCATCTAAAAAATAAAAAATATAAACTAGTAAAAAAGTTCAACTTAATATCTTGTTTTCGTGAGTGTGTTTTTTAGCATGTGCATGAGAGAGATAGAAACAGAGGAGGGATATTGTGGGATTTTGCTCCTCTTACATGACATCATGGTCATGTAAGAATGGAGATAAAAACAAGATTTAATTTCAGAAAGACACTTAAATCTAGCATATTATCTCTCTCCTCACATTAATCTAATGTCAAATCAAATATTATGACAAGATTGTGCAAGGATAGGATAAACATAAACTCGACGACGTCTAAGCTATGTAGACTTTACTCCAATCATGGCATAAAACCCAAATATTTTGTGTCATTGCTTAAAATAATGAAAATAATTTCATCACCAATCAAACCATTCCCTTTAAACTTGCAAACCCCAATTCACACCACACTCTCGACATACAGACCCATTGCAAAGGTGAAAATAAGGTACTGCAATGCACAAATGCAAACAAAGAACACAACAGATGTGGGACTCATTACATTGATGGAGAGGTTTCTCATCAATAACAATACCTGCAAAAAGAAACATGCCAGCTTCTCATATAGTCCAAAAAGAATAACATTGGGACTGCTTAAAGATTTAGGGTTTACGGGCAAAAAAGAACAGAAAAAAAAAAAGAGATCGATCCACTGATAAATCCTAGGGTTTGTATTTAATTAAAGTTTAGATGGCATTCATTTAACATGTACAACGGGAACACTTACATAAACCACAAAGAGGCCAAATTTTTGGGTAAAATCGACTGTTACCTTTGGAAAATTTCACCTATCGTAAACCCTAGCGCCACTGTCGATCGCCAAATACACTCGCGATTCTCGCCGAACATTCCTCAATCACACTTGTTTGAAACCCTTGTAGGAGAATCGGTCACAATAACTGCTTCCGTAACTTCGATTCAGCCTTCTCCGTCGGGTTTGGCTGGGTTCGTCTGGCTCTTCTCTTTCGGTTGCTCTAAGGTGTCGAAGGAGTCGAAGGATACCTCATTTTCCTGGGTCGCAAGTGGAACGGTATGGGTTATTTAGGGTTTAGTCGTGTTCTCCGTCGGTTTTGGCTGGGTTCGTCTGCCTCCTCTTTCGGTCGCTCTCAGGTGTCGAAGGAGCCGAACGATGGATCAGTTTTTCTGGGTCGCTCTCAGGTGTCGAGGGAGTCGAATGTTATTTAGGCTTTAGTCATTTTCTCCGTGTGAAGCCACTGGAAATTCTTCAAAAAAACAAAATACGCCACCTAGGACTCGACTGGACCTCAAAATCCCACGTGGCCTTCTTCTAAATCCCACGTGGCACTCATTCGACGGAAGTTAGTCTTAGGGTGACGGAGTTGTATTTTTTTTACAAATTCAATTGTTTTTTGGCAGTTTTGGCCTCTTTAAAAGTTATTTGGCTAGGACGCTCCTGGACTAATAGTTGTTTGGCAAAATTGCTCCTTGACCCTTGAAAATATGTGTGCGTGATTTCACATAAGGGAAAACAAGGCGGAAATCCATGTGCCATTACATAAAGATTATCAATTTTAAGAGATCCATCTCCAACTGCTCCCTTATTTTAATCTTGGGCTATAATGATGCAATGATAAAAGGAAAGGAGATGCTGCTCACAAGGAGAGATTTGATTGTGCCATGGGAAATGAACTTTTTTCTATAAGTCCCAAAATGTTTAAGTTTTCAATATGCTCTGGTATTTAATATAAGAATTCCTCTACAAACGAGATCTTATATTAGTAACCAAACGTAGTAGGTTCTTTAGATGTTGATCATTATCTTTTCTTTTCTTTTTTCTCTTTTTTTGCTCGAAGAGAACTGGATATATTACTAAAAAAAAGCCAACAATACAAAACATAACAACAACAGATGGAAAGGAGAAATCAACAGATACACACCTAAGGAAACATAGCAGATAAATATGAGAGGAAAAGTCTACAAATTAAAGAACAAATTACATCCCCTCCAAAACAGAACAAGAAAGAGGATCATTATCCAGAACAATATTAGCCTCATGAGCATCCAAGATTAGAAAAGACAACAAAAAAAGTGTTGATTGTAGAACCTACCCAATCGGGCACACCCTCCTTAAAAGCATTTGCTACAAGTAAATCAACAACTCTATTACCCCTCCTAAGGACAAAAGATAGAAAGAACCCAACCCTGTAAGAAAAGAGACAAATAATATCCTGAATAATACTCCTACTCCTCCATTCAATTAAATAGGGAGATTTAGCATCAATACAGGAGATCAAGGAAAGACAATCAAATTCGAAAACAGCTTTATCAAGGCCTAAATCAACCACTAATAACAAGGCCCTTTTTAGCACAAGTACCTCAGTCATGAAGGCAGAGATTGACTTCACCTAATCAATATAACCCCCACGGAAACAAACCATAATGATCGCGGCACAGTACAACACCGATCGCAGCAGGTACCCTCTCAGAAGAAAAAGCACCATCAGTATTAATCTTGACCAAACCAAATTCAGGAGGTGACCAATGAGCACAGGATGAATCAGTTCTGTTCGAAATAACCCTCTCAGCCCGCATACAAATCCATGTTCCCCCAAAAATCAGAGTTACTTCAATTAGCAAATTCCACAACAACAAATGGATTAGGCATTAGATGGTTAAAAACAAAAGCGTTCCTTTGCTTTCAAATAAACCAAACATTGTCTTCTACATGTCAGTCTCTTTCAAAATTGCTTTGCTTGCCAAAATTGCTTGGATATTGCTCCAGAATCCAAAGGACCCTGTGGGGTAAGTTATTAATAGGAAACAGTGAGAAAGGTCGAAATTGGCAGGAGAAGCAAATAAGCCAGATAGATATAAGCCAAGATGTAATATCCAAACAAATATGTATGAGAATGCTATTTCCTTATTTGTTGGAGCATTGTTTCTCCTATTCATCCTCGCTGACATAACATACTCTATATGGACAATATTTCTCTTTCTCACTCTCTTTGGAATTTGTGTCTCATTTCCATTTACTTTAGCTATTAACCCCACATATCTTCTTTGTAAAATAACTAATAACATTTAAAAAACAAACAAAAATAAAACATTGCAAGTAGTGACTTATAAAATTTTTTTATCTAAGTAAAGAAGACCTACTTTAGTCATGAACAAACCATGTTATTTACATTTTATATCATAATAATATTTTAATTAAATATTTTGATAGTCAATAAGTTATTCCGATTTTAATTAATGTGTGTCTTCTTTTTAATTAAATATTTTTTATTCTTACATTTTTATTTTTATTTAAATTATCTTTATTCAAAATTTAAAAATATACCGTCCGCTTACATTATCATAAATATCATTTTCAAGCTAACCTAAGTACGATTATTTCTGCTGTTTGTGGTAGATAATAAACAATTTTCTTTAAAAATACCACTTTATAGTCTATTGGGTTCAAAATAACTTGATTAAGAATAAAACATTTTAAATTTTTTCATAAAATATTAAATTTATTATTGATATTTATAGTTTCACTAGACCGATCATTACTTCAAAAGAAAAATTAATTTTGCTTTATTGTATTACATTTTGAAACTTTTTTTTTTTTTATATGAGTCACAAGAAATATATCCCACCAACTGTCAAGTGTAACCACTCCCAGAGTATTGAGTTTGAATTTAAATCTCTAACTCCTTGCTTTGAATGAGGAGAGTCCCTATCACTTGCAACAATCTAAATTAATTTTGATTTTCTATTTTAGTGAAAACATCTTTGTTCAAAATGTTTGCATTCAATTAGCCAATTATAGATAAATTAAATAGGGATCATAAACACACTAAAGTTAAAGTCTGATACATATATACAAAAGAGTACGTCAAATTTTGCATATGAAACTGTTGTTTGCAAAAAGTGAAACCCCATGCTCATACCCAATCTTAGAATTCAAATTACTGTTTGAGAAAAATATTTACATAGTTCATCAAGACCACTTATATTATTTTAACTCTAGTTAGCTAATGACTTATATAAAATAATTCATGTTTTATTTTTATTTTTTTAAAAAAAAAACCTCTTAATTTAAATCCTAGTTAGTTAAGTTTTTAAAAGATTAAGAGATTTATTTTTTAAAAAAATAAATCATAAACTGTTTCAAATGAGTTATCAACTAACTAGAATTAAAATAATGTGAGCTGTGTTTTTATATTGAAAAGAATTGAAATGATGTGGTATCTTATGATTCTCTCGAATTCTTTTTATTATTTTTTTAAATGAAAATATTATTGCTTCTGTACTTCACCGACACAAGGTACGCATAAATAAGGAAACATTGCTCGGGAAATTTAGCAAAATAATATTTTTTTTAAAAATTATTAAATTGGAGCATGTCGAAAGTAATTAGCGATCTAAGGCGATCAATGACGTCTTTTGACCGACGCCATTGATCAAGCGCGTCGGTGGCGACGCCACATGGCAGTGGCGTCTTTCCATAGACGCCACCCCACTGGGTGGCGTCCCTGCATGGACGCCAGTCAGGATTCCCTTGACTTGGCGTCAGACAACGTATCAAAGCATTAAGCATTGCCTCTAGCCATTATATATATATAAGCTCTGTTTTATATGGTTAAAAACAAGAGTATGGTGAGAATAGGCTTTGGATTGATATCAACCAATAATTTGTCAATTGCTTTGCGTTAAATATATACCTCAAAAGCTCTAGAAATTTTTATTTCTTTTTTTTTCTTTTTTATCAACAAAGCATTGTTAAAAACTAACTAACAAAGCATAGTCCGTAGAACAATATGAGCAATTGGGTGAATTACAGATACATAAAACAAAAATCTGAATTTAATGTTTTTAAGTATAGAAGCATGTTCCTTGGCGTTCATCTCCTTGGAATTTGTTACAGAAATTAGGAAGCCGAGGTAATTATTATCGTTGTTACAGAGATTAGGAAGCAAAGGTAATCGCCAGTTTTCTTCTTTCGTAGGAGCAAGCATATATAATGGCTGTAACAGTTAACCTCAGGTAACTGTTACACGGATGGAAATTGAACCTCAACTAACGGTTAACCTCATGCTTATGTAACAGTTATGTATGACAGATATTCATAACAAACAGCAATGTTCACATATGAAAAATAATAACAAAGCACAACCGTATATGAATGTTATTATAGCCTGCACTATTTACCAGTGCCACGGTGTACATCCATGTCCTCAGCGCTAGGAAAACTCAACGGCGTTATCAAGACCATAACCCGTGTACATCTGTATGAGACTTTAAAACAATGTCGGAGTCTATGAATACATCTATCACATATATGTTCACCATAAGCATCAGAGTTAGTATTACAGTACGCGTCCGTACCTTTGTCGTGATGTCGGTACATTGACTTCGGACTGTGATCGCGTTTGACCTATAATGGTAATGTCATATTTATTAATTCACAATGACTTTCTAGGAGATATCCTAGTCACTAATGACCTTTTTACCCTTGGTAGGATTATCTCTCAACTTATCACTTTTAATTCTTTAAAAACGCTGGTCCAGAACTCTGGACAGATTTTTATCTAACTTTGAAAAATCATAATTAATTCTAGAAAAATCGAAACGAGGATCCGTAAAATTCCTTGGAATCCTTAGGATGTCTATTTTTGAGAAAAAATATTGGTTTTCACCCAGAATTCTTGATTCATTCCCAGTTTAATGATCTTCAACCACTGCCCAGAATTTTTCCAGAAAAACGTAGCTTAACTTTGAAAATTTTTATCTCACTGTACAGAAATCATTTTAACATGTTCTTGACATATTTAAAAAGCCCTATATGTCTAATTTATCCATGAATGTTTCCAGAATTTCGTGACTGTATTTTCAATATGAAGTTTTGGCATGTTCATCACTGATTCCAGAATTTTTAAAACCGATGAAATTTCGCCAAAACTTCGTTACTTTGATGATTTTCTTCCAAAAATTTTGCTATATAACCTCTCTCATCATTTTTTCGAAAATAAGCCAATTTTGACCATAAAAACATGTAAATAAAATTTATTCTAGAATATTTAAGATCTACACTACTTCTATCTAAGAATTTAAAAGCTAAAGACTAGAAACTAAAAACTAAAGACTAGAAACTAAAAACTAAAGACAAGCTTACCTCTTGAAGTTCTTGAACTCCTTCCTCCTTCTTAGAAATCACCACTTGGTGGTTGATTTGGTGTGAAGAATGAGGAGAGGCAAGGCCTCTATTTATAGCAAAAGCTCATGAATTCTATCCCTTGGATCAATTTTTCTTATCAATGGCTAATATCACTTTGTGCTTCCGGATGATACAATTTGTGAGCAAATGATTCCTATTGGTTAGAAACAATTACATTGGATTTAGCTAATTATCTTAATTTCCAAAATTAAATCCCACATGTGCTCTATTAAAAAAATCATATTTTAATCCTTCTCTCTCTCTCTCTCTCTCTCTCTCTCTCTTTTTCTCTCTCCTTTTTTTTTTCTTTTTCTCTCTTTTCCCCTCCCCCCATCCGTGCTCCTCCTCTCTCTCACTTGTCTTCTTGTATTTTCTTTGCATGTGGTCCCATGCGCAAGTGCTTTTATCCTATTTCTAGTATTATCCTAAATTCTCCTATTTATCCTCTTCCACTTTTACATTTATGAGCCTATGTGCTATATTTAATTATGCCTTTATTTAATTTTGTTAAATAATATATTATCCTCTCATCTTGAACCCTATCCATTAGATTGGATTTTGTGGTGATTTCATTAAATCTTGACCCTACACCATTAAGCATGAGCTCTAGTGATGTCATCCTTGTGATGTCACTTTGATGACATCATAAAGGCTTAAGTGTCATTAGCAAAGCTTAATTAACTCCTAATTGTATTTATTAGCTAACCATAGAGACTTAGTGTTTAATTCACACAAGCTTTATGCACCATAATTCATCATGAAAGTTTACACCATTATTAAGTGGGGACTTAATTGCTTATCAATCCTTAAAAATTTCTTAAGTATTTTCATCACATTATCTTGCTCTTTTTGATTATTCAAGAACCATAATTTAATATAATAATTATTTGTATTTTAGGATCCTTAAATGTAGCCTAAAGATTTGCCTTCGGTTGTTATAAATTCCCAAGAAAAATTTGCCTAAAATATAGCTAACAAATTTACACAATTTAGAGACAACATACTCTCCTTTGTTAAACATGTGGTATTTGTCAAAATATGGCTTTCTTTATAAGTAGAGATTTTAGGGTTTTACATCCTGTGTATGTTCAGGTACATTTTCCCCTCTTTGAACAACCACAGGAATAAAAGCTGGAATCGCCTGAGGTTGTGGTGAAACTTGATCTGAGACTAGCTCATCAAGAATAACCGTACTTCTTGGCTTATAATTTGCCATATAGTCCTCCTCTAAGAAAGTCGCGTGAGTGCTCACTATGACCTTCTTTTCTTTTGGACTATAAAACAACCAACCTCTAGTTCCTTTAGGATAGCCTATAAACACGCATACTTCAGTACGCGAGTCCATCTTATCTAGTTTCTGTTTCAAGACATGTGCCGGAGCACCCCAAATCCGAATATGATTCATGGTGGGCTTACACCCTTTCCACAATTCTATTGGTGTCTTTGAAACCGACTTGGACGGAGCTAAGTTCAATAGATACATAGCTGTTTCTAGGGCATATCCCTAGAATGAATCAGAAAGAGATGAATAACTGAGCATAGATCTTGTCATTTCTAAAAGGGTTCTATTTCTCCTTTCAGCAACTCCATTCAATAATTGTGAAACTATCCCCTCTTTGGTCAGGAAAGACCTGAACTCTCCAAATAGGTATTCACCCCCTCGATCAGATCGAAGAATCTTGATTTAAACACCAAGATGTTTTTCTGCCTCAGCCTTGAACTCTTGGAATTTTCCAAAAGCTTCAGACTTGTGACGCATCAAGTACACATGTCCAAATCTAGAGTAATCATCGCAAATGTGATGAAATACGATACCCGCCTCGGTTTGGACATTTATCGGTCCACATACATCGGTATGTACCAGCCTCCAAATGAAGTGTGGCACGTTTTCCCTTAGCCTTGAAAGATCTCTTGGTCATTTTACCCTCTAAACAGGATTCACATACTGGTATTGGTTCGAAGTTTAGGGATTTTAAAATCGCACTTTTGACCAAACCTTGTATCCTGTTAGAGTTAATATGACCCAATCTCAAATGCCAAAGATAAGTTTCATTGGAAACTTTTCTTTTCTTTGATGAATTAATATGCTCAACATCTTTTAATTCAACATGATTAACTTCACAGGGAACAGGATTAAGGAAATAAAGACCATTAAACTTTACACCAGAACAAATAAAAGAAGATGAAGTTCTTATTGAAACCGAGGAATTAAATTGCACTTTGTCAAACCATGTTTATCCAAACAACTAACAAATTAAATTCCTCTTAAAATCTGGAATAAATAAACAGTCTTCTAAAACCAAAGTTCTGCAATTATCAAAAGATAAAATAACTTGTCCCACTTGCTAGTGCAAACACAAGCTCCCGAGTTCAAGCTTCAAATCTCTTTGTCCTTTACTTACAGGCAAGCTATGTTTGAACCACTGCAAAGAGTAACAAACATGGTTAGTGGCTCCTGAATTAACGATCCATTTATCATCATGATTCTCCACTAAACAAGCCTCAATCACATGTAAATTACCCATACCTGTTTTATTCATACGTGGGAAATTTTTCTTCCAATGCCCCTTTTGTCCGCACTTGAAGCACTTGCCTTTTGGCAGCTTCATTGCAACTGTTTTGGCAATTGGAGTACCGATTTCTTCTTTTTCTTGTTCTTGTTCTTTCCCTTGGGTTCCCCTTAGGTTTCACGAACTTTCACCAAAAAAAATGCACTTCCCTCGCTGACTAGAGACCGCTCAAGACTCTCAAGCTCGTGGATCGCTTGAGTGAGGTCAAGATTCATCTTGTTCAAGTATAATTCATCTTGAATTGATTGAAGTACTCGATGACAAGTGATTGTAAGAGAAGGTCAACTTTACTTCTTGTTCAAACTTGATACCATGGTCATCAGCCTTCTTGAAGTTCGCTATCATTGTTAGACAATGATCCCGCACATTTCCTCCAGACATCACTATCTTGGTGACTGAATTCAGCGCATTTTGCCTAGCAGAGCTGCTAGGCGTAGCAAACATGCCATCAAGAGTCTGGAGCATTGTTGCTCCACTCTCAATCATGCTCACTTGCTCCCCGAAGGTGATTAGCGAGATCGGCCAAAATGTAGCAAATAACCGACACATTCGCCTTCTCCCATCTTTCCTTCTCCCGCTGAAAATGAGTCCGAATTGCATCGATGCATCTCGCAAAGCAGTTACGCCGGCATAGGGGTAGTGAGAACAAAGTTGAGCTTTTCATATTGAAGAACAATATCCAAATTAGTTTTCCATTGTTTGTAATTTGTATCATCCATAGGTTTTTGTCTCAAGATTGTAGCTAAAGGATTGAATGAAGATATTTTTCTCGAAAATAAGGAAAACACACTAATTACATACTATAATTAACAACAAACAGATATAGCGCTAGTAGATTCTAATAACTACTATTCTATTGTTGTTTAACAATCCATTAGTTATCTTTTACAAGACTTACGATGGGCAAGATTCTTGTAAAACTAATATTGTTAATTTGGGCCGTCGTTCCATTGCCGAGCCTCGATGGGAGGGTTAGCAATTTTACCAAAGTTGAATGTATTTAACCATTGTTTACTTTCAAAATTATCTTTAGTGTCTAAGTGTTGCCGACGATGGGCCGTGCAAAACTTTACTTAAATTTTGAAAATATTAGGGTTTAATCTAGCGAAATCCAATTATCCTTATCCGATGGGGCTTCAAATGATAACCATTTCACTAATAAACCCACAATTAGGGCCCGTAGGTTTTTTAAAAATTAAATGCTTAATTTAAAACCTTCACCCATTCAATATTTTAAATTTAGAATTTTCAATTTCCAAGAACTTGTTCAATTTAGAGTATTCTTTGTCTGAGATCAACAACTATAATTGAAATCATAAGGTATCTAAAATCTAGTCATGATTGGCAGAGTGTGCGTCACATGACCATTTTAAATAACCCACAAATTACTCTCAAAAATACAATTCTCTTAGGAAATTTCTTGGATTATTTGTCTAGATTTTAATTCCACAATTAATTAATCCAATTATTATTCTAGATTTTAATTTAAAATCATAATAATTGATAATTAGTTTAGTGAATAATCTAAATAATCTCGCATAATAACTATTATACTAGTCGATTCAAGGCATAATAGCTACTATGCAATAATGACATGTGATTATGCAACAATGTGGCATCTTCCTATTCTATATGACATGTTATTTACTAACATCATGTTAATCGCAGATGTAATTCATACAATTCAATAAAAGCATCAAATAATTAAACAAATAACTTTAATCCATGGCTTTCCTATAAAATTTAAAAATAAAATTAACAACTTTGGAATTCCTCTTTCGTCCAGTCCATAGTATCTGTCTCAAGCCCCTTTAAGGTACTATGGGCCCAAAAGCCCAAAGACCCATACTTTGGCTAGAAACCCCAGGACATAAAAGAGGAACCATATTCATCACATCTGCCACACCGTCAGCCGAAGTCATCTCCGCACGAAACTCCAGGGGAAGGACCGCCACGGGGAGACGAGCACACGGCCACCGGAACCACCCAAAAAGGGTGTCCCATGCGCCTCACGCACGGCTCCTTGGCCGACGTGTGACGACCACTTGCGGCCGCTTGTGGCGGCGCGTGGAGGCGCGTGGCAAAAAAACTAAGGAGAATGAAAATCGTAAACGTAAATCGTAATATAAAACATTGATTTTACCTGCATAAATAATATTTGTCTTCTGGCCCATGCTTCAGATATATTTTGATATATTTGAGAAAACATTATTACTAATTATTGAGATTTTAAGAGAAATCAATCTGAATACAATTTAAAATAAGAGTTTGAGTTTAGGAAATAAATATATTATTATTATTATATAATATTGCTTTGACAGTCATATCCACTTCTTTCCTTGTTCAGTCACTCCCGTGATGGAATTCATTCATGTGAAAGTAATGTAAAAATAAAGGAGAAACCTTGCGTGGCATGCTTTTGTATTTATTTAATATTTTAAATTTAGATTGGAATGGAATAATAGAATAGTTTTGCGTGTAAATGAGATGTATCCCACTTCCATAGATAAGTGGACCCAGAGAAGTATTGAATACAATTTTCTTTTCTCCAGTTCCAACATCTCATTTACTTTTCTCTTTCTTTCTTCACTTCCGAGTTCCTTGTTTCTCGTCTTTTCTGATCAGGTTGTTTTGCATCGATTCACAGATCTGCAAAACTTCTCAGCCGCTGCAACCATCAAAGCAACCCAAATTCTCTTTCTCCCTATACTTTCTTGCCGTTTTCCTGCGACAAAACTCAGATCAACTATAACACAATGAAGCTAAGTGGCCTCCTCATGGCCTCTATTGCCGCCGCCTTCACCATTGTCATCAAGAAAAGAGGAGTAAGCACCCAATCTGTTCCTTCATTGCGCTTTTTTAAATACAATTGCCAAAATAGAATTTAAATCCTTCCCCACCATCAAAATACCGTAGACACATGTCAAAATAAGTCTTTTCCCTTTTGAACATTTTATCAAACACCTTAATCAAGATTTACTCATAAAACAACATGGCAGAGCTTCAATATAGAAACATGGCAGAGAAGGATCATAATCCTTTTCTTTCCACTCTTATGGACCGGAAAAATGTAAATTAGAAATACATACCCCTTATAAATTTCTTAGCCTTCAAATTCAATTATTCACCAACTCCAACTTTTTCCTTGCTCCTTACACACATACTGCTTCAAAGAAAAAGGGGAAAAATTTTCAGCCCGCCTACTGCACAATCATGCCACCCACATCCCACAAAACCAAACAGAGGAGGAAGATGAACTCAAAAGCACTCCCAAACTCACACTTATTTCAACGTCCAGCAATAGAGGAATGAAGAAATACCCCAATCTCATATATACGACGCCACACACAATTAGGATGAGGGATTGAATGTGCTACACTTCTGAATCTCCCTAAATATCACAATTTAAAACATTAATGATGATTTACTCACCCACCAGATTCGCCCAGCGGCATAAAGGGGGAAAAAACGAACTCAAATACTTCTCAAGCCACCTAGAATCACCAACCAGAAATGAAGGACAAAGAGGAATCAATAATATTTGTACCCAAAGTCTAATAGATTCGGTTTAGACTAGAAAGGGAAGATAAAAATGACCTGAATTGAGAGCAAATCGAAAAATCACATATGGAAGAAGAACTTCTGCGATTTGGAACATAGATAATGTGATATAATTATCTTAATTAATTGGGTAACTTCCGGAATTTAACAAAAAAATAATTCAACAAATCTATTTATTATCTGTTATTCATCCCATTTCTCTTTTATTCACATTTTATTCATATTTAAATGCTTAATTTATGAGGATTTTTAAAGGGAATTATTGGTACCAGTTATTAAACAAAAATCAAATCAAATAAAATATACAATTTTTCATTTGTTTCTATGATTCTATTTTATGTATTTAATATTTGAGATTATTATAATTTAAATATGTCAGCAGTAAAAAGAATTACATTTTCAAAATTTAAACGGATATATTTGAGATATGAAATCATTGTTTAAAATCTGGTTCCTCACTCGCAATGGTAGAATTGTTCATGTCGATATTTTAATTATATTATATCATATCATATATTCTTCTCACTCAATTTTTTTTTCATTTCTTTTATTAATTATCGTTGGAAAAAAATAAGAATTTAAAAATAATTTTAAAGGTTTTACAATATATAGGTTGTTTTGATTTATAGCTTTATTGAGAGTGTTTGAATATAAATTTTCCACTTATGATCTTACTTTCTGTGTGTTCTTATTGATAAGTTGGGGCTATTGAGCTTAATTAAATTATGTTTTATTTATTAGGGAAAAAGACAAAAAAGAGATTTGAAATTGTAAAATATCAAATCAAATATTCTACCAATAATTAAATTCTTCATCTCTCTCACACACACACACATATATATATTAGTACAAACATAATTATCATCTCTCTCAAATACACACATGTTCGCCATCACAAGTGCACGAGTCACGCCAAGTAATAAAGTGATAAGTAGAGATAGGGTTTCCATGAGGATTTGATTAGCAAATGATCAAATAAGAGACTTAGCGAATTCAATTGAGTCATGACAAATTTTGATATGGAAAGAGTGATAACTGCAAATCATTCTTTAACTTCAATGATTAAATAGAGCCTAAGATTATTTCTCTCATTTGCATTTCATAAAACTAGATCAATTTCCTCTCTACTAGTATTTCAATGAATATATGTGTTAGAAGTAGGTTTAAAAGCATTTGACAAAATTTTCTCAAGTCAAAATCATATTTATCTTTTCATCAAGATGTACAATCTCTTGCTACTATTAATGAAAATCAACTTTAAGCAACAACATTAATGTGACAATGAAATGTTAGTAAATATCACTCTCTTCCTCTCACTCTCAAATGCACAACACACACTATATCTCAAACTCTCTTTATCTCACAATGATCCAAGAAATTAATTTATTTATTTTCATAAGAAATGACATCAATAAACATATTTATTGTATAATTTTTTTTAAAAAAAAAAAGAAGACTTTATGTCACCGCTGAAACATACTTTTGGCGGCGACATATAAGAGTCGCCTCGAAAGTATTGACTTTCAACGACTTTCGCAACGACAACATAATGTCCCCGCAGAAAGTCATACTTTCAGCGGCGACTCTTATATGTCGCCGAAAGTTAGTCTTTCAAGAAGCGACAAAATTGTCGCCGCTGAAAGTCAATACTTTCAGCGGTAACTCTATTGTCGCCACGAAAGTCATACTTTTAGCGGCAACATTAAAAGTCGCTGCGAAAAGTCACCACTCGAAACTCTTTTTTTTTTTTTTTTTTTTTTGTATTGATGTGTGTGTATACATCTTTATATGTATATGTGTGTGTGTATACATATAAAGATGTACACACCCACATACACATATATATTGATACCAGATGTAAACATATATATATATATATATATATATATGCGCGTGTGTCTATAGTATGACATTAATCATCTTAGAGTGAAGATTTTCATTAAATTAAAAGAAATAAGGTGTATTTAGTATCTTAAAATATTTTGTGATTCATTTAATACCTTGAAATATTTTTTGTGTCCCTCTAGCACCCTGAAATAAATTTTAGTTGCATCATAGCACCTGAAAACATTTTTTTATGCTAGAGCACCAATGCACAAAAAATAATTGAGGGTATTGGACACATCTAAAAATAGTTTAAATTGTTCAATATATCATAAAATATTCTAGGGTATTAAATGCACTTGAGAAAACAATTAACCTTAACCCTAAATTAAATTATAAATACAATAATTACTACTTCTTCTTCTTCTTTTTTTATTACTTTTTTCGGATTGGTTTAAATCTTTTAACTCTACCAAATGCTGATGCAGACTATACTTATATCATAATAAATTTTTCATTGACCAAAAGGCTATCATAATAGATTGCTTAATACTTTATTTTGTTCCAATCACATTTTCTATCATAGTGACTACGTTTTTTCAGTTTAGCCAAGCCCTGATGGTGACCCGATCTTTTGAGCCAAAAAAAAAAAAGATGGTGACCCGATCTGAATATATGTAAAATAATGAGCCTCAAGAAATGTGCTCTTTTGAAATTGAGTATCATCAATCATCAAATATATATCACTAAACCTCTAAGCTCTTTAGCTATTGGTCCACGTAAACATCCCATATAGCGATTTCAGCAACAACTATTGGTCCACGAAAACATCCCAGTAATAAATGATTCTACACAATAGCTGGATTCCAATGACATAAAAGTCTTCTGTATGTGGTTTCTCATTGGTCTACAAATTCCACTTCCCCAAACTACAATTACTAGTCACTAATTCCTGCTCCCTCATCACTTTCCCAAAGATTCATCCACCCAATCTAGCAATTGGGAATTTAAATGAGTAACTGTCATTGGTTGTTGCAGTTGGATGTGAATAAATGACTCATAATAGTGGTCATTTTCATAGTAGCCTCCTTCTATCACTATTCCATTATATAAGCACATATAACCAATGTACAGATTCACAGTTATCTTCCCACCTTTTATCTTCACACATACATAAGAATTACGGTACAATGGCTTTAAGGAATGTATCCTCTTTCATGCAGGCCGATGAGAGTAACAACAACTGGGTAATCGTTGCAAAGGTGTTCGAGAAGTTTTGAGGCATTCCTTACGCAAGTAGTCATCATCTAATATCGTTCAATGGGACTCTAGCCGACGCTGAGGTTGATCTACAACTCTGCTTTTTCATTTTTTTTACCGAAAATAAGAAATTTTTAACACGTCTTCCTTAATCATCGAGATAAGGATAAATTTTTAAAACGTCTTTCCTAATCTTATTTAATGCAGTTCTAACTGACGCTAACGTGTCCCATATGCAAGGAGCCCTCACCAGATCACTTACAATGCCATTCTAGCCGATGCTAAGGTTGAAATATTTTGTTCGTTTTCATTATATGTTTTTCATTGTGTACATTATTACTACGTTGTGTCTCGAGTATAACCTCACCTTCTTTTGACTTCATATGTAGGGTTATTATGTTTTGTCCGTTGTCCGTTGCCATGATATGATTAAAAAGTTCTGTGGAGTGTGTTGTAGAGGAAGAAGGAGGGGTCCTTACAGAATAAGGATTGAGATGGAAGAAAGTAAAAGGAAGAGATCTAGAAAGAGAGGCTGGTCAAAAAAAAGGAAGAGAAAGAGAAGATTCTGGGATATTTTGGATTTACTGTTCAATGGTTGGTCTGATATACATCCGGATTCCAAAATGCTGTCAGAAGTTGTTAGGTTGATGGACCTATACTAAGAAGTGAAGTTGCATTGGTGTTGTCGGGAGGCGAACGAGATTGCATATAGCCTAGCAAGTGAAGCTCATTCAAATGATGCGGGTCTCGCAAGTTTTTAATACTGTTCCACATTTTTTGGCGGATCACTTGAGTTATGATATATGCACGTTGTAGTTCTGGGTTTTTATTTCATAAAAAAAAAAAAAAAAAAAAAAAACAACAACAACAACAACAAGAGAAGGTGCTGAGATGGGTATTACCGTAGAGAGTAGAGAATGGAATAGAGATATGGGGGGGTTTTTTTTTTCCGTAGAGGGAGTTGAATGGAAAGAATATTCAGTGTAGACTGTAGACACACCTTGCCAGAATTGAAAGGAAATGTCAGTAGGAATCCATTGGTAAACATTACTTTTTCGCATATTTTAGGACTATTTTGTATTTAATCATTTTAGTTGATAGGCCTCTAATTAAATCTCACATTATTAGGATAGTTTTAATTTGATTTATTCTCCATTATTCTAGGAAGATTATTTTAATTGATGAGCCGCAAATAAGGATAGTTTTAATTTAATTTGATTTATTCTCCATGATTTTAGGAATATTGGGGGCTATATCTATTAAATTGAATATATTTTTTAAAATTGTAAAATTTATCTAATCTAATACCCTTAATTTACTTAACTTTTCATATCACAATTTTTGACATGCACCATTTTGAGTGTTTACTTCCAAAGAATCTCTCACACTCCATGCTTTCCCTCTATATTCATTCTCTAGATTTTGATTTCAAATTCAAATCCTTTACATCTTTTATGGAATAGTTTGTTTGATTTGTGCTTGATTTAAATGAAATGGAACTCTTAATAAATTGGAAAGATCAGTCATGATTTTATTATTTTATGGAATATTATTTAACAATGATTGGTCCATCTCAAATGATGTGTATCGATCTTGATTAGTAGTATTTTCAAATTTCAAATGTGGTATTAATGAGGTTTTGTTTCCCAAGGTACTCTACAGACTTTTAAGATCTCAATTTCAAATTTTTAATTTCCAAATATTACATATAAAGAGTTGCTGATTGGGAAGACAATCTTAAATTTAATATTTTTAATTTACTAATTACTACTTAATTTACTTACTTTTCATATCACAACTTCCAACATACATCATCATAAGCTTGACTTTCCAAAAAAATTTCACTCCTCACGCTTTCCCTCCATTTATTCTCCATATTTTTATCTCAAATTCAAAATCAAATTTCAAATTCAAATCCCTCACATTTTTTTAATAGAATATATATATATATTTTGGCCTGGTATTACGAAAGTTTTTACGTTGCCTACAAAAATATATATAGAGATTGACCATGTTTTTTTGTAGAAACAAAGGTTAATAACAAAATGGGAATCTTAACAAACTAAGATACAAATTTAATGATAGAACTTAGAGAAGGGGGAAAATGCAACGACGTTGATGTTAAATTTTGATAGGGGTAACCCTTTTTACGGCTGGGAATGAATTGAAGTGCAGCCTCACTTATTAAATAGGAAGTTTTATATGATAGACGGATAGTCTAATATTATTTACTTCATGTGTATGCTTCACGACGATGAACAACGATATTTAAAGTTTTAGAGTGGATGAATTAATAAATGGATGATGACATGAGAAGATATTTAAACTCTATTTAAATATATTACTTTTTAGATAATATTTGTATCAATCAAATATATACTACTAAGTCTTCTAGCCAATCAATTATTAGTTCATGTAATTAAACATTCCAAATGACGATTTTATCAATAACTAATGGTGATTATATGTACTACGATAAATGGAATGTCAATCTTTCTCAACTATAAATGATCCTCACTTCATAGTCATTTATTAAGAGTAATGAAGGTCAAACGTTTTTAATACACTATTGGTTAAAAAAAAACTCAATCAACATTTCATCATTTAAAATTTATATATTTCCAAAGTTGTTAGTGTATTCCCCATGCATTTCTCCTTTTTTTCCAACAGTTTATATGCAGATAAAGGCCCTTATTGGCTGAACTATTAAAGCCACGTCTTTTTAAAAAGAACCTTTGAAGACATCTAGCCTTCTATTGCTGAAAGGCAAATGAGTACCACTTCTTTTCATATTCTACTATTAATTGCTTATGGAAATTTCCTGCGTTTTCAACATGTTCCCCATGCATATTCATTCAAATCTTTCGAGAAAAAAAAAAGCACACTTCTGACATGTGGTGTAGGAGCCAGCATTTTCTATTGATCATTAACGTAGACCCCATTTTATTCTTTAAGGATGAGGGAAACCCTAATTTCAGGCTTCATTTGCCATGTATCATGACAGTATTTTGTGCCCTCATATCTCGCTTAAGCATCATCTTATGAAAATCACTTCCAAAATTTCTAGACCATGCCTCCCTGGGATTTGACCACATTCACAGAAGTTAATGACAGCCACAACCTAGGGGTCATTTAAGCCAAGGTAATTGCTGATTTCTAGGATATCTAAATCAGGGAGCTACCACCCTATCACTTACATTGTTGTTTTTTCGTATGCAAATGTGATCATTCAAAACGAACATAGTTCTTGGAGTTACATTTATTCATTTGCAGTTGTTTATGTTTTATATGTCTAACTTAGTCCTCCTATTTTGTGTGAAGGGTTACATGGTGCAAGCAGTCATGAGACGCTGAGATATGATCAGGAGGTTTTGTGGTGTCTTGGTTCCTGGATTCAAGTTCGTCTTCCGGAGGTTCTTGGTCGAGCTTGGTACGAACATTATCAATCCGGACATGAAGATTGTTGTGGAACCGTTTTCACAACTTCAACTGGTTGCAGACTTGATCAGGGCTCCTTTAATACTCTTCCAACCCTTTCTTAACATTGCTGCCACAACCTACTCAGAGATCTTGCCTCATTAATATTATAACCAATCTCATAAACTCGCTGATATAACTTCATACCTGTTAAAAGTGATACTCTAACTTTTATCAATATTGGTTGCAGGTGTTTTCGGGTTGGTTATAAGAGTTTTTGGCAGGAGTGATATTCGTGTCAATAGGGAGACCATTTACGAGTATAATTAAGCGATTATGGATGAATGGTGTACTTCTTAATCTTATAAGAAAAATTTTATTTTAATGATGCGACTATAATGTATACACATATTACTAACTTTCACCGTCTATGGAAATGGAAATCCATTTCACTGTACTGTCAGAGGAACTCCTTTTGGGCTTGCATCAACTCCAGAAGGGTTATCCATAAAGATGATTTGGTCGTTTCACTTATATGGGTAAACATGGAGCAGATTCGTTGTGAGCAATTTGTTTTCTTAGCATATGTTGACAGTGAGCTTAATGCGGATGCATTAACACGTTCGTCATATGTGTTGCAGGTGGGAAGACTCTATTCATGAGCCACTGTGATCTTACTGAGGCCCTTTTTAACTATAGGCCCCGCGTTGTCGATGAATTTTGTGCCAAACTCTATCATCTCCGTATTGCTGAAATGGTTAGCACAGATGGGTCACCAGAAATTAAAGTGGAACAACTTCAAGCATGTTGAACGATTCTGAATGTCACTTCACTACCATGAACTCTTTTGGTCTTTGTTATGTCTATGTTTCTTATGAAGTCTCATGTTAGTCATCCGTTTTGGATTTGTACGTTCTTCTCATTTGAATGTCCTTGTCGAGTCATGTTCGAATGTTTCCATGAGTTTGTCGTAGTTATTTTGTATGTTTTGAAGTCTACTAACATGTCATTTTGAACTGGTATTTCTTCAAGTCAAGACGTTGGAAAACCATAATTATTAATGATTTTCTATAATTTCCTTTTCGTTTGTCTAGGGGATTTTGGTTTGCATTTATTGCATGATGACATTGAAACTTGTCAAATTTTGACGTCGCAACATTTTATAACATGTATTGGAATATTAATAATTTAGTAACTCTACAAAGTCATTTTAAAAGTGAATATTAAGGTGATGCAGGTTGTAAATAATACTAATGACGGTTTTATATCAGTGTTAGATTTGAAAAAAAAATAGCCACCTTTTTTTTGCAAATTTGAGAAATTACCAAAACATTGAAACTCTTCAAGGAGTTGTCATCCAATTTTATTTACTAATGTGAAAGCAAAATAACATATAATTAAAATGAATTTAATACCACAAGCATACCTATCCTCTTCATTTATTGCTTGGTTTACCACAAAACCGAACTTCTCTTAAACTGCTACTTTTGAAATATCTATTCAAGTAATAGCCAACTGGTTTTACCCACTGTAAAAGTTTATCGGACTTAAGGATACTGCTTTCTTTTCTGACTACAATGGAGGTCACACAAAATACCACCACGAACCAACTTCAACCAGGTCACTCAAAAGGAATTTAAATAACAAGGATGTATCATCAAGTGTTTGCACCCACTGTAGGGTTAGTTTGAATTGTCAATGGACTATATGTTGGGATTCGAACAAGTAACGGAAGAAATGTATCAAAATAAATTTCAATCCCGGATCTATCAATGGCGTTTAAATTAGAGTAGTCGAATTGTACCTTTCTTTGGAACGCTGCCGATCGATCACTAGGAGCCAACGAACGAACCGGCTCCCTTTACCGGTATCCACACGAACAGGACCCCAACACAGGCAACGTGTTAGCGCCTCCAACGTCTTTCTCTGTATCCTCTAGGGTTTTCTCTTGCGGCCAATCTAATATGACTTATTATCTTATGAGGTTTTTCAAACCCTAATGGGCCAGTATTAAATATTCAAAATTAATCTTAATTAATTTTGAAATTTGAATTGGATTAAAATAGTATTAATTAAATCATTCAACAAATCTAATCTAATCCATTTATGTAATCCGAATTAAAAGCTAGCCGATTTAATTTGTCTTCATAAATTAAATTGAGATATGATATTTATCTTCAAAAATTAAATCAAATACGATATCTCAATTCAAATTAAATCGAGATATGATATCTCTCTTCAAAAATTAAATCGAGATACGATTATCTATTAGTTTTAGTTATTTAATTTATCAAATAAACTAAATACATAACAAATACTACATAATAATATTATTATCTATATAAATAATATTATTATTATTTTCAAATTTATATTTTATATATATATATATATATATATATCCATCCTTCCTAAGATTAAACATTGTATTCATTAAATCTTAAACATATCTTAGATTCAATGAATTTGGTCTCTTACTTATGAATTTTTTTTTTTTTTTTTTTTTGGGCATTATTTTAACATGCTTAATCATGGTAAAATACACTATTATTTGGTTATTAAAAAGTTTAAATAACCTCTTAATAAAGTATGGGCATTTAAGGAATGCATTTAAGATGACAGTGGTAACGTTCAATCCAAACATTCTAGAGGCAACTACAATGAAGGAAAGGTAAGTCACACAGAGTTTATATGTTAGGGCACAATCCTATATTAAGACAAAAAATAACTGACAATGTAATAGGTTTTAAACTACGATTTTACACAAACTCAGTCAAGATTCCTTGGGCAGCCAGCTTTTTAGCCAAATCATTAATGCAGATTATCCTACTTACTCTAGCAAGTCACCCCTTTCTTTTTGAATGAGGATATCCGTAGCAGACATTGCTAAGATTGACAATGTTTATATTCCTACCCAAAACTTATATGTCATTTTCTCATTTCTTCAATAGCAGTTGTTTACATATAATCCCGTTGTGAGCATCCTTTGTTAACTATAAAACTTACAATCATAAACGGACAAGAGTGTGACGTGATGACAAGGGTTAAAATACAAAAGGTTGAAACACTATATGGTTGGGTTTATGACGCTTGCACACGCGACAAGAAGCCTGATTATCAATCAAACAGAACCCTAAGATACAACAAATGTAATAAAGATGTGCTTATGACTGTACCCAAGTTGGTGTATAATTTAGACTAATTTCACTTTAAGTAACTACAAAAATAATTAGCAAGCGCGTGTTAACATATTGTGTAATCAACTATAGGTATAAGCTACACTACAACGTTTATGATGTCTTTGGTAAATGCTCAGTCATCTTCTTTGACCGCTATGCTACTGAGTTGTTGGGAAAATCTGCCGCCAAGATTAGATTAAAGAGGACATGCAGATGGTACATATATATTTATTGTAAAAAACATGGTGCACTCCAAAGGTTCTTTCATGATCATCTCACACAGAGGCGGAGCCAGAAATTGCAGTTAGGAGGGGCGAATTTTATAGAATAGAATCCAAGTGTTTATGAAATTACATTTTAACCCCACAAACATTTCAAAATTTCTATTTTAGTCCTTTCACTATAGAAATAATAGGGACTAAATCGAAAACATTAAAATTTTAGGAGGCTGAAATATAATTTTACAAAAATCTGGGTCTTTATCTGCAATTTTAGGGGGGGCGGGGGCCACCCCTAGCACCCCCTGCCTCCGCCCCTGATCTCACAAGGGTATAACCTACATTTATACAGGAGGGAAGGCATTCTCCTTTCCCTGAAGAACTTGACAATCTTATTGGGACGGTTGTTGTAATCAAGCTCAAGATCGGAGTCACAACATAAAACATAAATCAAGTAGCATCGTTGTCACACAGCGTTGTGCTAAAAACCATTTGGTGGAACAATTCACTTATTCAAAATGAGGTTGTCAGTTCACTGACATATATGAAACTCTTACAAATATACTATTCATTCATTATTTTACACACTAATAACGAGTCTATTTTCATTGACAAGATTTGCAAGAGAATGTCATCGATCGAGGTACTCCTTTGTAAAGTAAATATTGGTTCACACATTTAGAATTATGACATGTAATATTCTTTTTTTTTTTTTTAATTCAAGAGTCATCGATTCAAGGGAAACAAGTGAACAACGTGCCCCATGTTGATGGAAAGATTGATGATGACCCAAAACTTCCGAGCTTAATAACCCCTCCGCGAATCTAGGATGTGCAGTGGATGAAGATTACCTCAAAAATAAGTCAATTCTTACCCCTACAACAGAAAATGTCGACATATTGAATGAGTACATTTGTTCTATGTTGCCAAGAGATGAGGTTGAGAACTTTAGTTCTGACTCTATAAGTCGTATAGATAAATGCTAATGGAAGCTTTGACGATTTGTATGACACAAAATATCTAAATGCAATTAAATGCTCAGGGATACCTTATCATAATTAATTGGTATTGAAAGTTGGTGCAACAATTATGTCAATAAAGAATATTGATCAAGCAGTACGGTTGTGTAACGATACAAGGCTACGAATTACACAACTTGGGAAGAACGTCATCAAGGCAAAAGCATTGAATGACATAAGCGTTGGTTAAGAGATTTTGATACACAAAAAGGATATGAACCCATATAAAGCTAAACGACTTTCAATATAACAAGAAGACAATTCTCCATCATAATTTCATTTGCAATGACGATAAACAAAAGCCATGGACAATAATGTCCAATGTAGGTCTCTATCTACCGAGACCAGTCTTCTAACATGGGCAACTATATGTTGCACTATCAAGGGTTAAGATTTTCAATGCGTTGAAATTACTTATATTGAATGAGTTCAATAAATGTTATAGAACTACAATAAATGTAGTTTATAGAGAAGTTTTTCAAAACCTTTTATTACATTAATAACATGAAGGTTTTCTTTTGACTATTAGACTATATTAATTGTAACATGATTTTGATGTAATGAAATCATTTATTATTAACATTATAGTATGTGTTGTTCGTTTTAAACCATTTACAAATTCAACATATCTGTGCAACGCACGGGTTGAAAGTCTTGTTATTAGCACTAATTAAGTATAATCTGCCATTGGATGTCACGTGGAGATAAGATAAATGCTACCTCTAGGCCTTAATATAAGACCTAGTTAAATAATTAGTGGATATTAACAAAATTAATTAAATTAGTTATTCTTATTTGTAATAAATATACGTTGATTACCTTAAAATACTTTTTTTAATCATGTGCATTGGAATCATCCTTCATGAAAACTCCTTTTATATGTGTAATCAATAGGAATACTTTGATGACTTCAAGCAAAAAAATAGGGATACTTTGAGGAAATTATAAATTTAGAAAATAAAATGGATTGAGAACTTATATTTTGAATCAGAACCACTTCTCTAATTCTTGATTTCTTATATCAAGCACAGGAGGTAGTAACAGATGTACATCCTGCCAATAAAAGATTAATATTAAAGGCACAGCCTGTCATGGGTTGTTACAGAGAAAATATTAATTACTAATCAAATTAACTGTTGCTAATTATGCCAATACCCCCTCCACTATCACCATACTAGCGAGCTAGTCACAGCTTGTTCTCTGCAATTTCTGTGCTTCTCTTGGGTTCTTGCTTTCATTTCTCTCTTCGCATATATTAAACGCTTGGCTGTTGCAGTAGGTATAGGAATCTGATATTTATGAATTGCATCATCTTGTGTCTTAAACTTTCTATAACTTATTTTTATTTCTTAGATCTTGGGTTGGTCACGCTAATTGAAGCATACTTGAAGATTTTGATTCCCTTTTCAGGTTAGTATATGCATAGTTTTAATTTTAAATATTACTTATTAATGGAAACTTTTACAGCTTTCTTGAATTATGAACCAAGGTGAGTTATGTATATTTATATGGAGTATAAAATTAACTATATTTTCTATAATTTTTTTAGCAATATAGCGCTTTATTTTTTCTGTAATAATATTGAAATTGATATGGGTCTGGCTTCCTACATTTCTTATTAATTTTTGTCATTGTGAAAACAATAATTACTTACATGTTTTTAGGTTTTTTATGGATGGTTTTGATAAGGCTGTAAAAATCACATTTACAAGAATTTATCAGCAAACCCAGTTGGTTTTTTTAATTATTGGGATTTCGTTTAAATTGAATAATTAAAGAGTATGTTTCTTTGAGCTTATAAAAGAAATTTATCGACTGTGTAAAAAGTGATTGATCATATTTATAAAAAGTAGAAGTTATTTCAGATTTATTACGAACATAAAAAGTACTATTACTATTTATTTTAAATTCGTCTCAAAATAATTAGAATATATTGATCATAAAAAAAAAAAAAGAACTTACTTTTAATAGCTACTGAAAAATGAACGAATAAGTTGTTTGTTTATTTTTATTTTTTTAGTTTTCAAAAGTTTAAACAAACATCCAACGAGTTTTTAAGGGTATTTTGTTTTGGGAAAAATAACCACTTCTCGTAAAATAATTAAAATGGGAAGTCCTAGATATATCTTCTTTAATTTCTTCTACTATTGGTATTCTTACTTCTTCAATTTTCTTGCCTCTTACACCAATTTTCTTCAGGCATTTTCTATATTTTTATATTTAATCACCTAAACATTTTCAAATAAAATGTTTTATATTCTACACAAACACGCCTACTTGTGAATATTGTGACTCTTTATACCTATACATGCTTATATATAAATTGCTATTGGTGTGGTTTTGGTCAGGATGGTGGCTATAGTTGATTTTATTAGGATAAACATGTATTAAAATATTTTATACACACACAGTGACTTACTTGGTTGAGAGAGAGAGATGTCATTCTTTATAATCTTCCCAATGGCCTATCGGTGCTAATATATCCGACTAAGGTTAGCTCGTCACTTCAGAATATTGTCCCCTCCCATGTCACTACTAATATACCGTAACAACGAAGTGTCCACTCAAAACATTCAACTCAAATTTCGGCTAGGAATGGGAGAGCACAATTTCACCCTCAATCTCTTCTACACAACCCAACATATCCCACAACAAAAAAATAATATAATACTAAAATTTTAAACAATATTTTATTAAGTTATTATTATATATACATCATCTCACAACAAACATTATAACCATCACAACAATAACAACCCCCAATAATAATATTAACTTAAATACACAAATTGGAAAATACACCACTTCACTAAAATAATTCTATATTCAAATATATACATAATTTTTCAAAACACATACAAGTAATATATATAAAAGTAAGTCTTAGAAAAACACCTTAAAGTCCAAAACAAACATATAAAATAAATTAACCCCAGTTACCTCAATTTCAAGCTTAACTTTAGCTTGAGAAGCACCACCCGCCAGTTACACACAAGAAGACTGTACATTATCACAATTATGACATATAGTTTCCTATAACTTAAAATGAAAATTCTAATAATAATATATATTATTATAACAAAAAACTGAAAATGACATTTTGGGATTTAAGTCTTGATAATGACCATCTAGTCCTTCAAATTTCAGAAATTACAGTTTTTGCCCCAAAAATCCCAGAAATTACAGTTTTGTCCTTCATATATAAAAACTAAATTGATTAAATTCCAATAATATCTCTCTATCCCAAATAAATTATTTTCATAACATTTAATTGGTAAAAATATTTCATAGGACATAAAATCCTAAATTTCTTAAATAGAAAAATTCATTTTAAATTCCTATAACAACCAAACAATAAATCTAAACCGATTAAAATTCTAATAATATTTTCCTTACCCAAATAAATTATTTTCATAACATTTAATTAGTAAAAATATTTTATAGACATAAAATCCTAAACTTCTTAAATAGAAAAATTCATTTTAAATTTCTATAACAACCAACCAATAAATCTAAACCGATTAACATTTACTATTAATTATCTACTAAATATATATAGTCTTCTATGGTCAAAACTCAAAAGTCTCCCAAAATCTTAACCTCAAAATTGTGACTAACCAACATGATATTAAACTCATTAAAAAGAGAAAAATACTTAGAATAACTTTCGTAAAGAAAGTTTATTGAAAAGAAGTTAGTTTAGGTACCTAAATAATCTTATAAGATAAATGACATACTTTAAAATACACTAAAAACCTCCAAACTGCTTTTTTTTCCCTTCCTTCCTCACTCTAACTTTTGCCTCTCCCCTACCATCGGACGTGTGTGTGTGTATTATGTGTGGATGTGTTGTGTGTGGGGTTGGGTTTAAATAAAAGGGGAGTAAGGGAGTAGTTAGGAGTGGTTAAAACCACTCCCCCACAATAATCAAAGAGGGGATGGCTTGATTGTCACCCCCTGACACGCCGCACACACACTTTTTTTTCTAGATTTCCTTTCTTTCTCTTTTTTTTTTTCAAAAATTATTTAATAAATATATTTATCATATATAATTATTTCATAATTATAATTATAATTATAATTAAATCCTAAAATTAAAAATTAGGATGTTACACACATTCCCACTCATCTTACCATCGGAACCCACATTGACCTCCCTGATCCACTCATCGAACTCAGTAGGCTCTAGCTTCTCGCTAATGCTGGTGAGGATATGTTGAAGTTCAGAGACGGAGACAAAGCCGATGGATTCCTTGTCGAGCACCTTAAAAGCGTCGCAAAGTTGGCGATTGAAGGGTTCAAGCTTCATGTGCTTGGCCATGAGATCAAGAAAGCAAGGGAAGTCGAAGGGGGAGATGAGATTCTCTTGGGCAACGATGGCTTTGAGTTGGGCATGGGTGGGGTTGCACATGAGGGAACTCATAAGGGTTTCGAGCTCGGAAGGAGCGATATGACTGTCACTGTCGGTGTTGAATAGAATGAAAGCTTCCTTCATGGAAGAAACTTAATTGGTTGCTGTTCAAATCCTTAACCATTTTTTCCGTTTGTTCTTCGCTTTCGACCTTACTCCCTGTAAAATGGCCTCCCAGTCCAGTTTCTAATCCATCCTCTCAAAAAAAAAAAAAAAAAAAAAAAAAAAAAATCAAACAGGTCCTGGATTGCCTGCACTGGTTCGGTAGTCAACTAGATTGGTCAAGTCCAGCTCGAGCTTGGGCTGGCCTTAAACAAGACCGGACCTTAGGTTGAGGCCAAACGCGGTCCAATCTGATCCATGTTCAACCCTACTAACAATAAATCACTCATGAAGCTTCAAATGGCTTCCCAATCTTCAATTGCGCTTCCAAACCCTTGAGAAATGCTCCATAATGTCTCTGTAGTGTAGTCCCGCCATGTTGAAGGTTGTGGCTAATCTGTCTAATTTTTGTTTTCCTTTTACATCTTCCTTTTTCTTTCTCCAAATCTTTTCTTACTTTGTTATGAGGGTTCTCTAAAATTTAAATGTCGCTAATTAAAGAAAAAATGAATTATTTACAAACAATAGTAACTAAATAATAATTCAACAAATAGAGTACATGACGCCCTAATTAGATATTAAAATCAACCTAAATCTATAAAAAGTGGAGAGTTTTCAGTATTCTCATGGAATTCAAATTCGTGTGATTTATTATAACTTTTGAATATAGTATCATGACTCTTTATATATACCCACATATATGCTTATATATAAACTGTTGCCTATATGATTTTGATCAGATCATTGCTACAATTGATTTTAGGTTGAATATGCATCCATTTAAATATTTTATACACAAACTTATTTCCTTGGTTGAAGTAAAGAGAGATGTCATTGTTGTATAAGTTTTCCCTACTATTGAAGAGAAATCCAATAATTAATGTACTCATTATGAATTTTAATAATCGAACCATGAATACGGTTTTGATTAGTATATTGCAATCTTAAATCATTAGTGGCAAGTACCTTGATATGCCGATATAGTTGATTTTGTAACCGTGATCCTATTTATGTTAGATGGCGGCCGCGTTGGACATTTGTGCCGACGTTGCAAAAACACTCATCCAAGACATAGTGCTTAAAGCATGGATGGAGCTTCGGTACCTACGCAAGTACAAGAGTTATGTTAAAGACTTTGAAAATGAACAAGGAAAGTTATTTGCTACAGTAGAATGTGTAAATTTATATGTAGATGAAGCCAAGAAAAGAAATGAGACTCTAGTTGACCCTAGAGTTAAAGCTTGGCTGAGAGAACTAATGAACTTTTACAACAAGACACTAAACCAACCAAATTCTTTGGCTTGTGTACAAATTGCTTCTTACAAATTACGCGAGCTAAGGAGTTGGACGGTTTGACGAAAGAGGTAATCCCAAAATTGATCTCTGAAGTTCATGAATTTGATACATTTGCACGAGCAGCTGGAGTGCCAGGCATGGAGTATTATTCACAAGAGTTCATGCCCTTTGAGAGTAGAAAGGAAAATTTTGATAAACTCAAGAAGGAATTAGAAGATGACAACAACTATAGGATAGGGTTGCAAGGGCTAGGAGGAATGGGGAAATCTACAATGGCGATAGAAGTTGGGAAACATGTTGAAAAATCAAATCCCTTTGATAGAGTCATCTTCATCACTGTTTCTACCCCTATTGATGAAAAAGGGATTCGAGATGACATTGCAAGACAATTGGAATTGCAGTTAGAGGAAGAAAAGCTATTAACTCACGCGCAACAATTATGGATCAGGATTGCTCATGCGGGAAAGGTGCTCATAATACTTGACGATATTTGGGAAGAGCTCAATCTTAACAATATAGGGATTCAACATGGTATCCATAACAAGGGTCGTTGTTGTATTCTGCTAACCACACGTAGATTGGATGTTTGTGTGACCATGGGATGTCAAAAGATAATTCAATTAGATGTCTTGCCTATGGAAGATGCATTGAATCTTTTCTTATCTCATTCTACTACAAGTGTGAATGATTGTCCTGATGATTTGAAAAAGGTTGCACGAGATATTGTGAATGAGTGTGGAGGATTGCCGGTTATGATTGTAGCAGTGGCTAAAGCCTTAAGAATTCGAAGTCCACAACAATGGCGGGAAGCTTTGATAGTATTGAAAAACCCCATGCCATCAAGTCATGGAATTGTTGATGAACATAAAAGAAAGATTTATAACTCCTTGAGATTTAGCTATGACTATCTAAATGATAAACATGCCCAAGTTCTATTCCTATTGTGTTCTATCTTTCCAAAAGCTTATGAAATACCGATAGAGCTTTTAAGTAGAATTGCTGTAGGTTTGGGGCTTTTCGGAGAAGGTGATCGATACTACATAACAAGAAGTTATGTGCTTGAAATTCTAAACAAACTCCTAAATTCTTCTTTATTGTTAAAGGCGGGTGAAGAATATGTAAATATGCATGATGTAATCCGTGAAATTGCATTAGAGGAGATAGATAATGAAAATATACAAGTGATCATGGATTCTAAGACAAAATTGAAGGAGAGTGTGAAATATTCATCTTGGATCATAGATGGCTTTTCAAATTGTTTTGATGAAAGCAAGCTGAAGATTCTTTTAATATGGATAAATGCAAATGAATATTCTTTGGAAGTTCCAAAGACAGTCTTTGAAGGGATGAAGAGTCTAAGAGTTTTGCTTTTACATTCTAAAATTGAGTTTGGTAGAACTTCAACTCTATCACTACCAAAATCAATTCAATCACTACAGGATATCCGAACACTGTCTCTCACAAATTGGGAGTTAGGTAATATATCTGTGTTGATGAGAAACTTACAAAAGCTTGAGTCTCTTGAATTGACTAATTGTTCAATGTTTAAATTGCCAAATGAAATTTGTGAGCTAAATAAATTGAGATTTTTGTGCCTGATACGTTGTTCACTTGAAGAGAACAATCCATTTGATGTGATTGCAAGATGCTCGCAACTAGAAGAAGTCTATTATGTCTCAAATGATGTTCATAGTATACCTATTGGTGCAAAGGTTCCTCAAATTACATCCCTTCCTGCACATCAAATATACCATATAGATGGCAGCGACATCTCTACCTTTGATTCTTTTCATTTGGAAACTTCAATAAAAAGAAGTTTCAAGCCAGCCAAGTTACAAAGAATCTTCTCCAGAGAGGTAATTAAATCCTTGGCGACAAGAGCAGAGATTTTGATGTTAGAAGGACATAATGAAACCGGGTGGAACAATCTCATTCCTGGCATGGTTTCAATTGAAGATGGAGCTATGGAAGACTTAATCAATCTTTCTTTGATTTCTTGGCATGAGATGAAGTGTTTGATCCATACTGAGCATCTTCAACTTAAATCTGGAGTGACTATCTTCTCCAAGTTAGCTGAAATGCACCTTGATAAGGTGGGAATAAGAGAATTATGTTGTGGTCCTTATCCTGATGGTTTTCTCAAGCAACTAGAAAAGCTAGAGCTAAGGCATTGTGTCATGTTGGATAGCACATTATTAAAGGGAAATCTACATTTAAGCAAACTCGAGTCCATAGAAATGGTGAATTGTTCAGTGACGTGTCTTTTTCATCCATCTACTGCTCAAACTCTAAGACAGCTACAAACATTGAGGATTGCTAGATGTTCTAAGCTGAAATACATAATATGGGATGAGAGATCATCAGTTGAAGAGAAAGTGGATGATAAGGATCCTAATCCAAAGAGTAATGACTCAATATTTCCAAAACTGAAACTCCTTAGAGTTAACAAGTGTGGAGATTTAGAATTCATATTGCCAATTTGTTTTTGTGAAGACCTCCCTCTACTAGAGAGTGTGGAGATTTTTGAATGTGATCATCTAAGATATATGTTTGGGCAATATACAAAAGAGGGACGTTTGCATCAAATGCAAAAAGAAACCACACTCCCTTCATTGAAAGTAATGTCTATTAAAAATGTTCCATTGTTTGTCAACATATACCCAGAATGTAATCTCCCACAAAAATCAACAACAAATATAAGTGTGGGGTCAAAGGAAAAAGACAAGAGTGCAAGTTGCAATGTCTCTTCGGGTCCTTTGTGTTGTTTTCTGCCAAAGTCAAAAACTACAAATAAAAATGGGCCATCTACATCCAAGACTGCTCAACCGAACCACACTATCTCACAGGTACATGTGTGTAGGTGTGTGTGTTATTATACTCCTTCGTACGTACTTTTTATTAATGCTACTTATATATGTTTCTTTGCATAAGAAATACTATACTGGAGTTCTTAAAAAAAATTAATTGAGTAAGCAATCACCCATTGCCTTTAAAAATTCTGTTCATCAAATTGGTAATAATGATGTTGAGGCTAAAATATATTTTAATAAAAAACGCAACATTTGAGTCATTTATGCATTACCCCCCATAGCATTTCAAATTTTGAAATTAACATCACCGCACAATCTTTTTACATAGTTTAAATGAAGGGTCAAAATGTAATTTTATCCACCGTCATCAGCTTGCTCATTGTCTTCTTCAAAAAAAAAAAAGACAAAGCATTTTGTCTACTTTAGTCTCAATATAGAGTTCTCTTTCGAAAAATCCAAGTTAGCACTAACACTTAAAATTCTAGGTTTTATCATAGAGGCACTTTCGGCATGCTATAGAAACACAGGCGAAATCCAAGTCATAATTACCAAGTTTTATCTTGTATATAATATGATTTTTATATGCCACAATTTTAGCTTTTATTAACTGACAAATAGATCTATATATAATATAAGGAGGGTTTTAAATTTCAAGGTACTTTTCTTCTCAAGGAAAGAACACTTTTGCAGGTTTAATTTCACTTGTTTAGAATGGCCACACAAAAATAAAAAAACAAAAAAACACACATTTGTTAAGGAATTTCTGCGAGTAATATTGTAATTCAACTTCTGTTCTTAGTTCTATTTGCTGATGGTATTTCGCTATTTTCTTTTTTTTTTCCCACTTCTGCTCTTGAAGATTGGGCATTTAAGAGATATTATAAATCACTTTTTCACATCAAATTAACAAATGGCTTTTTTGAACAGTTAACTATAAAAAATATTTAACATTGGCTCCATTGTTTCATTGAATTGATTGAGAAGATTTTAGAATTTTGAAAATTCAAATTCCTAATATAATTTGCAATATAGTAGCTGAGATGTAATAAAGATCAAGTTAGATGAGATCAGAGAAATAAAATTTCATTGATAATAAATTTTTAAAAATAGAAATAAAATGTCTCTTCCCTCCCTCTCTCACACCCGTTCTCCTATGGTGCTACGAATCTAACGAGACAAAAAAAAAAGATGCAATTTACTATTCATTTTTAATTTGTTCAAGATGATTCATATATTTGTTTGGGATGCAGGAGAAATATATTTGGCAATATCACTAATGGAGTTTTCACTCCACCATTATACCCATGCAATTTGAGAAAGATGAATATTGAAGATATTTCAATCTTAAGGTCATTGTTTTCTGTATCCATTGCCTCATCAATGTCACTACTAGAAGAATTGGTAGTCTCGGATTGTGATAAGCTGGAGCATATAGTAATAGAAGAGGTAGATGGTCATGGTTATATGAATGCTAATGCTATCTTTCCCAACTTACGCACCATTGTAATCAAGGCATGTGACGACTTGGAATATGTATTTCCAGCTTCTTGCTCTAGTAACCTTGTGCACTTGGAATCTGTGCTTATCTCGAGAGCTAGTCAGTTGAAATATGTGTTTGGAAAATCTTGCGGTAATGACAACTCACCTAACCAGAACCATAATACTAATCAGATTGATCTCTTAACTCTCAACAAACTATGCCTTGAAGAAGTTCCAAATATAGTTAGTATGTGCCCTAAAAACTATTACTTGAAAGCATTGTCTCTGCAAAATATCCATTTGGATGGATGTCCACAACTTCCTATAAACGATTTTATAGATTTATCGGTGGAGGTGCATAAAGGACAAGAGCAACTCTCAAGAAAAAAGGTGATTAACTATTTTTCTAGTAGTTAGTTTACGACTAATTGATATGCATGTGTATATTGCTTCGATCTTGGATACTAACACACACGTATATCCCCTATGATACAGGTAATGGGAATGCAATTATGCAATTTGAAGCATCTTATTTTAAAATCCATGGAGATGGAAACAATGTATGATCTTGAAAGATTTCAAATAACAAGTCCTGTGGATTCAAGTTTGGAAAGACTGGGGTTGCAAGGGTTGAATAAATTAAGAAATATATGTGTGGGACCAAAACATCTTCATTTGAGCTTTCAAAATCTTTCCAAACTTATAATCAATGGATGCCATCAAATGAAATTCATCTTGTCCGCACCTATCTCGAGAAACCTACCATATTTGAGATTTCTATGGGTAACAGAATGCAAAGAACTAGAGCGCATCATTGAGGATGATGATGAGGAATGTTGTTTCCCAAATCTCCGTATTATTTTGGTGGTAGGGTGCGAGAGGTTGAAATGTCTATTCTCTATCTCAACATGTGGTAGGCTTCCACAGCTCTCGACATTGCTCATATATAGTGCGCCAAAGCTAAAGCAAGTATTTGAAAGGAAGCAGGGCACCCCACAAGAGTTGGACATCAAGCATGTCTTCCCAAAGCTATTTCTGATATCCCTTGTAGATCTACCAGAACTTCATACTATTTGCTCTACAATTGATTTCCAGACCGTCATGATCTGTGAAGTAGAGAGTTGTCCCAAAATCTCTTTAACATCAATTGATAATGAGTTCGTTGAAGTAAGCATCCAAATGGTCAATTAATTATGTACAATTGCTACATATATCCTTGATATGATTTTTCTCACTATACCATATATATTTGGAATTGTTTTGTTTTGTTAGGTTATTGGGACTACTGGATGGAAAAATCTAAGAAGAGGAAAGGCGACATGGATAAATATGATCTTTTAGAACAGTTTAACAATGTGAGGACCAAAATAAAATGTTCCAATCAAATGAAAGAAAAAGCAAATAAAATGTTCTTTTTTTTTTGCAAAAGGACACAAATTCACGAATACACTAAACAATTTTGCATTCACTAAAAAATCCACAATTTAATTTGTCAAATTAATCCATTTAATCCACAAATTTTTTTTTTTTCATTTGGTCTTCACAATTTAATATGTTCATTAATGAATGACTTACTCATTTAATATATTCTATTATTTTTCAGAGGTTGAATTATACAAATGGCAGAAAGACTATAAAAAAGATCCTTCAACAGCCAAACAAAACAATGCTTCATCAAATGTATGTATATTCTTCTAATTATCCACCACTAAAGATGCCAATAATATATTTCTCTTTTACTTATGTCGATTGCATCCAAATTTTGGAGCAATATCGATAAATTAAATCCACGACTTTTTTAATTTCTTTGTGGCCTTCTATACGTTACATATGTTGATAGAAGATTGATGAAGAAAGTCCAGAAGAGGCAAGTGATGAAGAAAGTCCAGAATCAGAAGCTGATGAAGGCAGGGATTCAGAACAAACCAACAAACCTGTGCCATTTGTTGCTCCTTCACAAATTGAATCTGCTCAAGTAAGATTATCCTACTTTACCATTCAAGCCATCATCTAATGCATAGATTTTAAGAGCAAATCCCAACAAACACCTTCTTGGTTACATATTGAAAAATTAAATTAGCTTGTAAAGATTACTCCTACTGAAGAGATGGAGCTAGAACTAAGTGCAAGCTGAATGACTTATTTGTGCTATGTAACACATTATAAAGGAAACAATATTGGAGCCAACTTCTCAAGAAGGTTCAAAAATAGATGAAGTAGATCTCACGACAAATCAAATCATGGAACCAGAATCAAGCAAGTCATCACCAACAGCATTTGTTGTTCCTTCAGAAAATGAGTGTCCACATGTAAGAATAGAGTATTTCGTGAGGTGGAATTTATGGTAAATGACATAATTTCATGGTGCTTTTTTGTATATTTAGGATAACTTGGTTGGCATTGACGGCAAGGGCAAGGGAATCACACTTGATCACCAAGTGCTCCCAAAACAGAACATGATATGCATCCTCATGATTCAAAAGGTTAATTAACAATCTACAGAAGACTATATTCTAATGCTTTACTGTCACAGAAACAAGAAAATGATGTCGTTCAATGCTGTGTAGGATATTGAAACATCTGTTGGAGAAAGATCAGATAAAATGGCAATGGGAAGTGCATCAACTACTACCGAAAAGAGCACTCCATTGGTAAATAATTACTCGTTCAGGATGTTGAAACATCTTTACATTATTGGTACTTTACTGACTTTCGATGACATTACTTTTTCTATTTTTCTGTTCTTAGATCACTTCAATCTCTACCCCCAAGAAACCTCAAATAGCAACTTCAAGCACTGATGAAACAGAACCAGAAAGCTCACGATCAGACCTTTTAGATGTTTACATTGCAGAATCTGCCCAAGTATGTTTATCGGTTGTTGCATTGATTTGTGGGCATAGTATTTTTCTTACTTTAAAACAAGTAATTAGTCAACAAACTTTATGTTGATTGACCATTTATAAGCCTGCTCTTATTGCTTATGGTCCTACGTGTTACAAAGAAAAAAATATATCATATTTTCTTACTGGATTCTATTGGTAAGAATGTTTGTTTGTTGTTATTCACTATAGGATGAAGAAATTAAGGTCACTCAGGAAGAAACTTGGATGTCTTATGTGTCTGAAAAATTTGAGGATGATGATCTAATGAAACTGTTCCAAATAATGGAGGAAGGTGATCGTCAAGATGATAGCGAGGTGACTAAGGCTCTTGTTGCTTTGGAAGCCTCATTGAAGATGAGTCTGAATGAAATAGCTAGCTCAGAAGAAAGCGAACTTTGGCTTGAGAATGCTCTTAACACCTTGTCCTCTCACTGTTTTTATGATGGTCTTAAAGCTACAATAAACTCTTTGCAACAAGAAATCCAAAGTATCATATCTTCCTTCAAGCAAGAATGTGCTACCTTTGATACAGTGGCCAAGCTTGAACAAAAAGAGAAGCTAATGATGGGACAACGTTCACAACAAAAAGAAGCAGCCATGACTCTTTTATCTGAAATTCACAAGACTCAGAATTCTAGGGTTGAGGCTCAAACAAGGGTAGAGAGTTGAAGGAACAAATCTCTAAGTTGCAGGCTGAACTTTATAGCAAAGAAAATGAAATAAAAGGGTGTGATATCAAATTGTGTTCTCTTGAAGAGCAAAAGAAGAAGAGAGTTTCTGACATTATTGGATTTATGAAGGAGTTGGAAGCAGTGAAGAAAGAGAGGTCTCACAAGGTGGTAGACCAAAAAAAAGCAAGGCTTCAACTAGAGAATATGGATTCTAGATGGTCTTCTTGTCTATCCAATTTAAAGAAAATCTCATTACAGTTAGGAGTTCATCTTAAGCACAAGTTTTGACTGTTGGAGACTGTCATTTAAATTTCCTGAAGATTAAATAAAAAATTTAAAGACTGTAGTCAAAGATGGGTTGTTGTGTATGTATTTTGTCTTTTTTGTATTATCTTTGTGGTGGGTTTCACCATGTAGAATACGAAAGACTTATTATTGTAAATATTAATTATAGTGAAGTTTTACTGATTTATGTCCCGAAATTATTATCCCGCATGTTAAGAGTTTTTTATGTTGAAAAATACGTGTTCTATTTGTTTACTTGATGCAGTTTGACTCTATCTTTAATATGTCATGTTAACTCTTTTTTAATCAAAATCCTAACTCATATTTTATACTTTAAAAAGTTTATGACTATTTATAAGAGCCAGTTTGGGTTAGCAGTGGGAAAGTTATTTATTTTTTATTTGACTTTTACATAAGTAAGATAGGGAAAAAAATAGATTATAAATATGATTTTTTTTGATTAACGGTGGCGAGGTGATTTTTTTCTAAACAAACATACTTAGCTTAAAAGTCATTATTTAAAAAAAAAAAATGCATGAATCTTATTGAAGAATATATGTATATATTATATTGTGTGTATATATATATATATTAGTTATATTAAGATAAAAATATAAATTTTAAAAAAATAATTATTATTAAAAATTAATAAAAATGAAGTTTGAATTAGATGATTCTGGGTGTTAAATTATTATTAAAAACAATAAACATTAAAAAATTTATAAAATTTTGAATTAAAAATTAATTTTATAATTAAGATTTATAAAATTATTTTTCCTTCGCCTCTGTCACCAAAGTCGTCGCCAATATATAACTTCGGAAAAACCTGCAATAACAATGGCGCTTCCCTCAAATTCTTCACGATCTCCACCACAGAAACCGAAACAATAGAGAAGACGGCGCGGAAGATATCTCGGAGGAGAGTGTTAACTATGATGAAGAAGACGGCTCCAACGATCGGATTTTTCTTCTCCGTCAATGTTGAGACTGAGAGCCAGTATATCAAAAAGAAATTTTCAGATCAGACTCCCAACGCTCAAACTGATCTGCCGAGGTGTGAGAGATGATGAAAGCATCTTCTCAAGTTGAGGTCCACCTTTTTTTTCCCACCTGTAATAAATATTTTCTTATTGGGCAAAACACCCACTAAAATTTTTGTACGCGAACAGTCCCAGAAACGCCAGCCCAAACACAAGTCTTCTATTTATATAGTAATATTAGTCCTTTTTTGGTATTATTTTTGCTATTTATACAGAGTAATATTTCACTTATCAAGTTCAGAAGAGTTTCAATATTAATAGCACACTGTATCAAAAAAAAAATATTAATAGCACAGTGTCAATATAAATTATTATATGAATATAAAATAAAAAAAATTATTAGAAAAAAATAAAATAATTATAAAAACTTATTTACAAATTATTCTCCTTGTGACTTATTTTTTATTCCCTAATTTGAAAATATGCGTGAAATAGTGATTTCAAATAAGGGAAAACAAAGGGGAAATCCATGTGCAATTAGAAAGATTGTTAATTTTTAGAGATCCATCTCCAACTGCTCCCTTTATTTTAATCTTGGGCAATAATAAAAGGAAGGGAGATGCTACTATCAAGGAAGAATTTGATTTGTGAATGAGAAATAGTATAGTTGACTAAAACATCGACCTTCATCTCAAAAGAGAGGAGGTTCGATACTCGTTGGTCGATATGAGAGCCTTATTAGCAGACAATCTATAAGTACCTCTATAAATGCTCTTTGATCCTAGAGGCGTGCCACGACCCTAGTTACGGTAGAGTACCGATGTCTACCTTCACCTAAAATTTTTTGTACCCAAGAGAGAGAGAGAGAGAGAGATTTGATTTTGCCATGAGAAATGAACTTTTCTCACCTTAACTTTTGCCATGGGAAATGATCTTTTCTACCATAAGTCCTCAAATATTCAAGTTTTCAATATACTATGTCTAGTCCTTAATATAAGAATTGTAATACAAATAAGATCACCAAAAATATTGGGTTCTTTAGATGCTGATCATTATCTTTTACATGTTAATCAATGTCAAAATTGCTTGGAGATTGCTCTAGAATCCAAATGACGCTGTGGGCTAAGGTACTAAAAGGAAACAGTGAGAAAGGACAAAATTGGCAGGAGAGGCAAATAAGCCAGATAGTTATAAGCCAAGATGTAATATCCAAACAATTATGTATGAGTCTGCTGTTTCCTCATTTGTTGGAGCATTGTTTCTCCTATTCATCCCGCCGACGTAACATGCTCTATATGGATATGTTTCTCTTTCTTACTCTCTTTGGAATTTGTGTCTTATTTCCATTTACTTTAGATATTAACCTCAAATGTCATCTTTATAAAATAACTAATAACATTTAAAAAACAAACAAAAATAAAACATTACAAGTATTGACTTATAAAAAAGTTTTATCTAAATAAAGATGACCTACTTTAGTCATGAACAAACCATGTTATTTATATTTTATATCATAATAATATTTTAATTAAATATTTTGATAGTCAATAAGTTATTCCGATTTTAATTAACGAGTGTCTACTTTTTAATTAAATATTTATTATTCTTACACTTTTATTTTTATTTAAATTATTTTTACTCAAAATTAAGAAATAAACTGTCCGCTTACATTGTCATAAATATCATTTTCAAGCTAACCTAAGTACGATTTTTTCTGCTTTTTGTGGTAGATAATACACCATTTTCTTTAAAAAGATCATTTTATAGTTTATTGGGTTCAAAATAACTTGATTAAGAAAAAAATTAATTTTTTAAAGAAAATATTAAAGTTATTATTGATATTTATAGTTTCACTCAACCAATCATTACTTCAAAATTTGTTTTTTATTTTCCTTTATTGTATTACATTTTGAAACAATTTTTATTTTTATTTTTTGATGAGTCACAAGAAATATATCCCACTAACAGTCAAGTGTAACCACTCCCAGAGTATTGAGTTTGAATTTAAATCTTTAACTACTTGCTTTGAATGAGGAGAGTCCCTATCACTTGCAACAATCTAAATTAATTTTTATTTTCTATTTTAGTGAAAACATCTTTATTCAAAATGTTTGCCTTTTTTTTTTGGGTCAAAGGATACTTCTATTAATACTCCAAGAAACATTACAAGCAACATCACAAAAGGAAAAACCACAAAAGGAGAAACAACATCAACTGAAACACAAGTCCATGAATTACAAACAAAACATAAACACACAAATAAAAACAAACTACAAATAATCACCCCTCAATGGGTGATTGGGAAGAGGGGCATCATGAGGAACAACATTCATCTTCTGGGAATCCAAGGCTAGAAGTGACAGCAAAGAAGGTGTTGGTTGGAAAACTCACCCAATCGGGCACACCCCTTTATAAGCATCTGCTGCACCGTCAGTCGGTCGACACGATTACCCCACGGAGTAAAGGACAGAGTGAACCCAACCTTGGTACCCAATAGACAAATAATATCGAAAATAATGCTCCTACTCCTCCAATAAATCATATCCGGAGCTTTAGCATCAACATAATGAAGAAGAGAAAGATAATCGGTTTCAAAAATAACATTATCATGACCGAGATCAACAGCGAGCATTAGTGCCCTCTTAAGAGCTAAAGCTTCAGTCACGAAAGTAGAGATGGATTTTACCTTATCCACAAAACCTCATTTGAAATCACCAAAATGATCCCTACAAATAACTCCAATAGCTGCAGCAGTCTTATTAGCCGAAAAGGCCCCATCACAGTTATATTTGAGCTTGCCCACCGATGGAGGGGACCAGACAACTAGATGAGTAGGATTAACCCTTTGGACCTCCGGATTGCTGTGCTTTTTATCGCAATTCACCAAGAAGTCAAAATTGTTTTTCCTCGCACATTCAATGACATCAATAGGGTTAGGATCCTTATGATTAAAAACTAGATTATTCCTTTGTTTCCAAATAAACCATAAGATCAACAAATTAAAGAGAGATTTTGCTTGCTTAAGAAAGACATACCTGAAAGTTAAATCCACCAAGCATTGAAGTTCAAAATACTAGCAACATCAAGCTTCACACCAAGAGAACACCCAAACCAGACACACCTAGTCCAAGGGCAATGGAAAAACAAGTGCTCCACCGTCTCCACTGCATCAGAACAAACTGGGCAAATGCTACTCTGTGATCTCTATCTTCGATAAAGGGCCCCATTGGTAGTAACAACATTATTTAAGATCTGCCAGATGAATTGTTGAACCCTAAGGATAACCTTAATCCTCCAAATTGACTTCCAACAAGATGAGGCGACAACTATTGAAGACCCAGCCTTGTTACCGTCAGACAACATCTTCTCTTTACTATTATGGTACCCACCTTTCACAGAATATACACCATTCTTAGCACTAGTCCATACTAACTTATCAGGCAAACCATTAGATAGAATGTCAATCTCATAAATAGCACTCTTGACTTCCGGTGATACATACTGGTCAATGAGAGTAAGATCTCACTTCCCATTGACAATAAGATCACAAAACCTACCCTCAACTATGACTGGATTTAGATTACTGGGTTTCTTCGGAAACTCCACCTGTGGGACCCATATATCATCCCAGATGCTGATAGAAGCTCCATCTCCAATGTCCCAGTGCAAATCTTGCTTGAGAAACTCTCTACCATCCAGTATGCTAGACCAGCACCATGATGCTTTATGACCTTTCCCCGCCTTCATGAAACCACCTTTGGGAAAGTACATATTCTTCAATACCCTAGCCCACAGATCATTGGGCCTCATCAGCAATCTCCATGCAGTTTTAGCCAGGAGAGCATCATTCATGACAGATAAATCTCGGAAGCCCATTCCACCAGTATATTTTGCTATAGTTAAAGACCCCCAGGCTTTCCAATGTGTAGTTCCACTAGAAATAGTGCCGCTCCACCAAAAGTTAGTAATAAGACTGCTAATCTCTTTGCAAGTCTTAATCGGGAACTTGAAAACGTTCATAGGGTAGATGGGGATAGCCTGGAGAACCGCTTTAATCATAACATCTCGCCCAACAAAAGAAAGGAGAGAATGACCCCATCCTTAAATTTTATTAGCAATGCGTTCTCGAACATAAGCCAACACCTGATGCTTTGTCTTTCCCCATATACTCGGGATACCAAGATATCTACCCGAGTCCTCATCACGGGAATACCAAGAATTCTCCCCACCATATTTTTAACATCATCAGGGGTATTGGAAGAAAACAAGATACTCAATTTATCAAGATTGATGACCTGACCAGAGGCAGTACAATACATCTTCAGAATATCAGCCAGATGGTTGCAATTGCGTTGAGATGCACGCATATACAGAAGAGCATTGTCAGCAAAGAAACTATGTGTAAGTTCAGGGCAACTATGGCTCAATTTGACACCTTTAATAAAATAATCCCTTTGGCTCTGTCTAATCATAATGGAGAGAACTTCTGCAATAATGATGAAGAGATATGGAGAGAGGGGATCCCCCTGCCGAATACCCCAGCTCGGAGTAAAGGAACTCACTTTTTCACCTGATAAGCAATATTCAAACTAACAGAACAAACACATTTCATCACAAGAGACACTCACTCTGTACAGAAACCAAATCTCAACAGCACATTTTCAAGAAAATTCCACTCTACCCTATCATATGCTTTACTCATATCCATTTTAAGAGCGAATTCATACTTACCCGTATCTTTCTTGTGACGGAGATAATGGTATACCTCATTGGCTATAATAATATTATCATGAATACACCGACCTGGAACAAAGGCGCTCTGGTTCTGTGAAATACAAGTATCAAGCAAAGGCCGCATTCTATTGGCCAAGATTTTAGAAATGATCTTATAAGAGAAATTACACAAGCCAATAGGGCGGAAATGAGAAACATGTTCATGCTTTTGCACTTTAGGAATAAGAGTGATATTAGTTTCATTTAAATCATTAAGCAACAAATGACCAGCAAAAAACTATTTAACCATACTACAAACAGACTCACCAATTTCAGACCAAGAGGAATGATAAAATTTACCCAAATACCCATCAGGTCCAGACGCTTTGTTGCTTCCAAGACTAAAGGCGGCTGCTTTAATCTCCTCCGTAGAAATTGGTAACAAGAGACTGTGATTCATATCAGAAGAAATAGTAGGCTCCATTCTATTCAAAATGTTTGCATTCATCAATTAGTCAATTATACACAAATTAAATAGGCATGCATTGCAGATCATAAGCATACTAAAGTTAAAGTCTGATACATATATACAAAAGAGTACGTCAAATTTTGCAGATGAAACTGTCGTTTGCAGAAAGTGAAACCCCATGCTCATACCCAATCTTAGAATTCAAATTACTGTTTGAGAAAAATATTTACATAGTTCAAGACCACTTATATTATTTTAATTCTAGTTTACTGATGACTTATATAAAACAATTCATGTTTTATTTTATTTTTTAAAAAAAAGAAACCTCTTAATTTAAATCCTAGTTAGTTAAGTTTTTTAAAAATTAAGAGGTTTATTAAAAAACTTAATGAATCATAAAAATTTGTTTCAAATGAGTCATCGACAAACTAGAATTAAATCATGTGAGTTGTGTTTTTATATTGAAAAGAATTGAAATGATGTGGTACATTCAATGTTGTCATACTCGTAAGTTTAAATAAACTCATGACAATAACGTAAACTCATGTCGTGAACTCATATCGTAAAATCATAAGAGTTTACTTTTACTATTAAATATTTATTAATAGTGTGCAATAAATAATTAAGATATAAAAAAATGATAACAATTTAATTTAAATTTAAATAATTGAAATTAAATTCATCAACATTCAAAATTTACTATATTTAACAAATAAATTTCTAGAAATCTCATATATAAAGTCGTGAAGCATAATCAAATCAAAAATATTAACAAGAGTTCAACAGTGAGTTAACATGGTTTTGTAAGCTAAAAAGCGTAAAAAAGGTAAACTCGGTGTATAAACTCGTGAGTTCAACTGAGTTTACAATAGTCACGATTTTACGAGTGACTTGATTTGATTTGATAAGTTAGAAACATACAAATGTTAAAAACAGTCAGCTTGTGACTTTGACAACAATAGATACATTGTTATGGTCATCTCGGATTCTTTTTACTTTTTTTGAATGAAAATATTATTGCTTCTATACTTCACCGACACAAGCTAAGCATAAATAAGGAAACATTGCTCAGATCCACTGACACGTCCTCTTGACCCAGAAATTAGGGTTTCACCATTGGAGAAAGCTATTATTGTTGATGTTGTACCCAGCTGCAGCGCACGGAACAAAGACGGAAAAGAAAACAAAAAAACATTAATATTTGAATCTGCTGATTGTTAGTATTATTATGGGTAAAGGAGCAATTTTACACATGTAATTTGGCTTTCGAAGAAGGCCTTGTATGATCTCCGTAAAATTTTCTGGATCAAAAATACACATATAATTTCATTTTGGAGCGCCCTGACCCGGGGCCATTAGTTAATCGTTAGATATTTGTCAGTTGACCAATTAACTTGGATGGAATCTTGTGCCCGATTTGAAACCGACCTTCTGTTGCGTGGGCGATGATGTGGACGATGACATGGAATAAAAATTCGAAAAAAAATTTAAAAAATTAGGAAAAAAAAGTTAAAAATTAGAAAAAATTCAAATAATTAGGAAAAAATTCAAAAAATTAGAAAAAAATTTAAAAGATTCGAAAAATTAGGAAATTTTTTAAAAAATTAGAAAAAAATTCAAAAAATTATGAAAATAATTTAAAAATTCAAACAATTATAAAAAAATTAAAAAATTCAAAATAAATTCAAAAAATTAGAAATAATTAAAATAATTAGCAATAAATTCAAAAAATTAGGAAAAAATTAAAATACCCCGCTAGTGAACCCCACAACCCACGCTACGGCGCGGGCGGCCGCCGGTTAAGCGGCGGTTATCGATTCACCGGTGGTGGGGACGGACCACAAAATTTTAAAATTTATTAATTCTATCACAAAATTTAACAACTTTTTTAACTTTAAAGCTATTTAATTATACATTTTTTTCAAACCTTCGTGAGGTCTGCGGTCATCGAATTAATGCGGAAAAATCAAGAATGTTTTGCTCTACTAATGATAACTTTAACAGAGCCCTTGAGCTTAGCAGATTGCTTGGGATTGAGATCACTCCTGACTTGGGAAAGTATTTGGGGGTGCCGCTTATACATAAGAGAGTAACGAAACACACTTATCACCCCATTGTGCAGAAAGCACAGAAGAAATTGTCAATGTGGAAAAGTAAATACTTGACTATCGCGGGGCGCTCTATTCTTATAAAATATGTGCTATCTTCCCTACCCAGCTACTATATGCAGTCGACCCTCCTCCCCATTTGTATTATAAACGAAATTGACAAGATCTCCAGGACTTTTCTCTGGTCTTAGGATGTTGATATGAGGAAAATGCACCTTGTTGCATGGAATAAAATTATGCAGGCTAAGAGGGATGGGGGCCTGGAATTCAAGAATCTTCGAAACCAAAATAAAGCTTTCATCATGAAGCTCTGTTGGAGCCTCTTGACCAAAAGGCAAACCCTATGGGTCCAGTGCCTATGGTCTAAGGACAATTGCGGTAATTCCTATGTGCCTAAAGTCTCAAAAAAGCGAAACTCGTCCTCCGCATGGAAAGCGATTGTTGATGTTTGGGAGAAATTTCTGAACGGAGTGGGGAAAAAGGTCAACGATGGGACAGGAACTAAATTTTGGACTGACCTGTGGCTTCCATTTGAGTATCCCCTTGCCAACTTTGTGGTGGACCCCTCCTTGATTAATGAAGACGAGACCGTGCGAGATCATCTTCTGATAAATGGGCGATGGGATACTAACAGGTGGACGGGGATCCTTCCTCCTCACGTTATCAACAGTATCTCCAGAGTGCGCCCTCCTTCTGGCAGCTCCCCTAACAGTTTTACTTGGAGGAATGCGAAGGACGGGTGTTTTTAGGTTAAATCTGCTTATCTTTATATTTCTGATCGGAGACGTGTGAGCGGAAGCAGCTTCTGGTCCCTCATGTGGAAGTGGCAGCTCCCTTAAAAAATTAAATATTTCATGTGGAAGGTCGGTCATGAGCGACTTGTGACCAATTCTCTCAGGGTCAAAAGAGGTCTTCCAAATGAGAGCCGTTGCCCATTCCAATTTAACAGTGAGGAGAGCATGATCCATATTCTCAGGGACTGTGAGAGGGCAAGGAAGCTGTGGAAGGAAATCTTAAAATCTAACTATTTCTCTCAGTTTTTTGCAGGTAACTTGCACACATGGCTCAATTGGAATACCAGACACAACCCTGGAAAAGGAAGATTTCAAAACGTTTTATGGGCACAAGTCTTCAGTCTTGGGTGCTGGATTCTATGGACATTGAGATGTAGCTTCTTATTTCAAGGCGAAAATAAAGATACCAGGGAGTTGCTCCACCTTTGTAACTATCTCCTTATGGAAAGTAATGTCAATCACAATCTAACTCATCAAATTTTTCATCTTGGCAGGCATGATGAGAGATCTTGGACCCCACCTCCACCTGATGCAGTTCGAATTGATGTGGACGACATCAATTTCAAGCAGCTTGTAGGGGAGTCATCAGGAATGCTGAAGGCCGATGGCTGATGGGGTTTTGCAAGCCCCTTGGCCTCCATACCGTTATGGAGGTAGAGCTTCAGGCCATCTTGCTGGGATTGAAGTTGGGACGCCAGATGGGTTTCCAAAAAGTTCTCCTCTACTCCGATTCTCTTGAGGCTATGAATAGCCTCATGAGAGATCGCTGCCATGATGACCATCCGTTTAGAGACGTCATAATGGAGGTCCGAGATCTGCTCTTCCAAGACTGGGATGTGGCGCTTCACTATACCCCAAGAGAAAACATCTCATGTGCGAGACTACATGGCAAAGGAAGGCCACGATGCTCCTGGCGATGCGGAGACGTGGTATTAGTTCCCACGGTTCCTCAAGGATGTCGACATATGGTCCTTAATGATCGGTTGGTCTGTCATTCCTAGTTCTCATCCAGGTTGATGTATTTTAGTGCTAGACTCCTATAGTCTAGCATTTTTCATCTATCTTCAAGCGCTAGCTTGCCTGTAATTTCTATATATAAAAAATTAACAATTATGGGCAAGATTTGACATAAGAAAAAATAGCGGCCACATCTTTGACCAAATGGAGTATGTGCTAATATATGGGAGCACATAAGGTGCTTGTCACCTTATGTGTTTCTTCCAAGCACATTTTTTTTAATTTTTTTTTATATATTATATTTATTTAGATTTAAATTATATGATATTTTTTAGAATTTTTTTTGGACCCAATATCTCAAATTAATTAATTTTCATGATATTGGTATTACGGAGAGAAAATTTCTGAATACATGACTTGGAATTAATTAATTTGAGATATTGGGTGTAAAAAAATCCCAAAAAGCCACATATAATTTAAATCTAAATAAATATATTATATAAAAAATAAAAATGTGTTCATCCCTCTAATAGAGGGACAAGCACATAAGGTGTACATAAGGATGTGCATCTAATGTGAACCCGCTAATATATATATATACACACACACTGGCCACATAGCACCCTTTTAATTACTCATTCTGTCTCTTCTACACACACCTCTTTTCCTAGTAAACATTAATTTGTTTATTCTCGATCTTACCCTCTCTCTTTGCATAAATAAGGGTATTTTTTGGGGAAAAAAAAATCTATTTTTACACACTCACATTTATTATATCTAACTAATGTTTTATCAAAGTGATTTGGTTAAGTCCAATAAATAGAAACGAAAGGAGTATCGTCTTTTATCTGTTGATGAAATGGAAGACTCGTTTATTACTAGTACGATCATAATCATGCATTTGTCAGTAGTTCCGCTCCTGCGATGCCCCATATATATAGATATAGATTGTCATTGTTGTTTACTATTATGAGTTGCCATAAGATATAACACTGGAAAGCAATGGAAAAGCTAAGTGCTTGTAATGTCGATTGGAGTTTTCAGAACTAGCTTTTTAATTATGATTTATATTATTTAAAATAAGAATGTGAAAGGAGTTTTATATTGGTTTACATAAATAAGCACTTTTAAATATGATTCAAGGTTCACATTAAGTGCTTCTCCTAATGTGTTTCTTACATGCTTGTCCCTCTAATTAGAGGGACAAGCACATTTTATTTTATTTTTTAAAATTTTTTTATATATTTTATTTATCTAGATTAAATTATATGTTGCTTTCTGAAAAAAAAATTTTAACACTCGATTATCTCAAATTAATTAGTTTCCAGGATCTGGTATTATAGGACAAATATTTACGTATGCGGAACTAAAAATAAATTAGTTTAAGATCGAGTGCAAAAAAAAGTTTTGACATATAATTTAATCACAATATATAACATATATAAGAAAATAAAATAAAAATAATTTACTTGCCCCTCTATTAGAGGGATAAGTATATAATAAGCACATAAAGACAAACGCTTCCCTTCATATAATAGAAAAGAAACATTAATTGTGGAAGCGAGCAGAGGGCAGATCAATTCAGATGTAAAGAGATGAGTTTCTTTTTTAAGCTGTAGTGCGAAGAAGACAAGTCAGAAAAGGTGAAAATGTAGAGAATAGTACGTATGCTCTGTTTAAAAATAAGGAAAAATTACGTGCAGGTCCCAAGAACCAAAAACAAATACAATAATATTTCTTGAAACCACCAAATTACATGGAAGTTCTTAGGGACTTGTATTAATTAACAACAGGAAATCTTATATTTACAACGAAATTACTATATTTACAACAAAATTTAAAAACCTGACCATTTACAACAAAAAAAGTCATATTTACAACAACATTTAGACACCTAGATTTTATTTCAAATCAAGTTCCTAAACGTGTAGAGATCATTTACAACGAATAATACGGCTAGATTTACAACGGGGATCTTTATATTTACAACAAAATTTAAAATTTGACTATTTACAACAGAAAAATGTCATATTTGCAACAAAATTTCTATTAAGACTCTTTTTATATTTTTTATATTTTTGGGACCTGACTGTAGTTTTCTCTAAAAATAACGATAGAAAGTGGCCGCATTCATTCACGCATGCATGCATTGTTAAAACCGTCGACCTAGTCAAACCTTATCTACTGTTCTGTACTACTGTGTCTTCTCTCACATGTTAAGTACTGTACGTTGGTCTTCGACGTCTCTTTTCCGTTTTCTGCGCATACACGATACACCATCATTATTGTAGACGTATCTCATTTAATTTGGTCAAAGCTAGGTGGATCTGTATGTGTCTTTTTTTTGTTTTTGGGAATTACTCTAAGGTTCCAATGAAATGATTAAATCACCTAAAAGTTCAATAAAAACTTATAAACATACAATAACAAAATTCAAGTAGGAATGGAAAAGACTTTGTTGAGGGAGGTAAAACCTACTTCAGTTTTCTTTACATTTTGGGCAGATTAGTTTCTAGTTATCGATTGAGTTGTTGACCAAAAAAAAAAAGTTGCCGGTTCGAAAATTCCACCTCAATTCTGCCCAAAAAATGTTTTGGGTAGGAATCACAATTAAGAACGGAAATAAGCTAGGCCTTTTTATAGGGACCTACACCGAGGGCGAATCGGGATTTTATGGAGGGGTACCATTAGTGGAAGGTGCGGGGGTTCCGGGGCAGCGCCTCCGAAATTTTTTTTTTTAGATAAAGCTTTAAATGTATTAAAAAATAAAAGAATATAAAGGGAAAAGTAAGACTAAGTGTTGTTAAAAATAACAAAGCTGGACACCATATATTTTAATAACAAAAGTATATTACAATAAAAATAATTACAATGTCATCTTTCTAGGCCTTATTTTTTGGGATTCCATCATAATTGTCTCATTATCAATGTTATCAAATACATCTTTTTCAATATAAGACACTAAACAATCATTCAACTATTTATCAGAGGAAGAGCGAGTCTCACAGAGTCGTCAGAAATCTCTCTTTGAGGCTTTGAGGGAGTAAGAGATGAGGGGGAAATAGAGAGGTTCACCCAAAAAAACAAAACCAAATCCCCCCCCCCCCCAAAAAAAAAAAAAAATACAAATACAAAAACAAAAACACCCCCAAAAAAAAAAAAAAAGAAATTTAAGGGTGGGCACGTGCCCCCAATGCTATATGTGAATCCGCCTCTACAACTTCATCTGATTAGAGTCTGGGTACTTGTTTAACAAAGAGGTGAGGCTTAAGATTGTTTATATTGACAATGAGATTCTTCAAACTTTATATTATGTATTGATTTATTAAGTGAATTTTCTCATGGATTTTATTATTATCATGTACATGTTTAAATCACAAGAATTATATGCACAGTCCTAATAGATTGTCACCGTTTGGGAATACTACTACTCCGTATTTGTTTTCTAACTATAGTGTTAGTGTATTCGAAAAAGTTTCAACAATCACCAAAAAAACAGAGAGATAATATTTTTAACATATACAGCCCACAAATCATTTTTATAGACTTATGATCACTTGCTTTTGAGCTATTTATAATTTTCTTAGTATAATTTTTCCCTAAGAAAATTATAAATTTCAATTTTCTATTTACGCATTATTTCCATGACAATAGCATTTCTAAGTGTTAAAATTTTTATTTTAAATAGGTTACTTTATATAGGTTTAACTAAATAATAGATCTTTTTTTATTAACAAAGATGAATGTGTTGCATTTTGTAGCCCTTGCATAGCAAAAGTCTAAATAATTGTAAGTAAGGTTGGGCAGGGCAGGGCTATCTGCCCAAGTGGTGAGGATAAAAATAAGAAGCATATCCACCAACAACAAAAATAATCTCCCTCAAGTATTGAGGATAAAAATACAATACTTTTTTGATGCTGCAAACAACAACTAGAGTTGCACATGGATGAGGTAGAACCTACTTGATATCCAACTTAAAAAATGAACGGGTTACATTTTATAAGCTCCTACCAACTAAAGCTAAATAGGGTTGGTTTGGGTAGGTTTCCTACCTAAGTGGTGACACCCTACTCATGATATGTTAAATATATCCACCAACCTAGCTTGATGAACAATATTTTGAACTTCAAGTATATTCCATAATTCTGCAATTTTAAATATTCCAAGGGAAAAAATATAAATACTACACTACATGTTGAAATATCTTTCTATCATTCCATAACTCCATATAATTACATAACCAAACACAACATAGTAGGTCTTAACACTACATATATCCATGATCAAACAAGCCAACAAACAACTGGGGTCTTGAAATATTTAATACTACTATAGGTCTTAACACAATACTTTGCAAGAAAATAAATAACATCTATAATTAATAATCCGTTAAAATAAGGCCACAAAATTATTATAACTAAAGCCTTATGGTTTAAATAGTTTGCATCAATCTCCCTAGAATTAAGAAAATGATTATGTATCAAGAAAAATATATTCAAAACAAAAAACAATCACTACTACAAAAAAAATCAAAAACGTCCTAAATTTGACCCATATAACGTCCTTTTTTTTTTTTTTTTTTTTTTTTAGGGACGTCTCGGGAGGCGTAGTAAAAAATAATACTTTTGGCGACCTGAATTAAATTCAGGTCGTCTAATGTAAGACGACCTGAATTTAAATTCAGGTCGCCTTTACCTTTTTTTAAAAAAAAAAAAAAAAAAACCCACGGGGTTGGCCATGGAAGAACAAATCAAAAATCAAATTCCGTAAATACTTTCTTTTTTATGTTACAAGCAAGAAATTCCAAAACCAAGAAGAACAAGAAAAGAACACAAAGAGAGTAATCAAAACAAAGACAACAAGGAAGATACAATGAAAAAAAAAAAAAAGAAAAAAAACCTAACAAGTAACTAACGACTCACATTCTAATCCCCTAAAATGGAAGGAATAAGGAACAATAATGCAAAAGACGAGTAATTTCGGATCCGCAAGAGATTTGGTGTTCATAGTATCGTCTTGGAGCCACGAGGAGATTTTCGGATCTGCAAAATTGGTGCCCTCTCGGATCTAAAAAATGAACAAAAGTCGATCTAAAAAAACACTTACTAGCGGTAGCGTTTTGGATGAAATCGATGGTGACTCTTGTTCCGAAGTGTAGATTCTGGCGTCTCATTGCTCGATCTCCTCGCCCAAATGGATCGAAGAGTGTTGAAGGAGTATCGAAAGAGAAGATGGGGTGTAGAGGAGAGAAGAGGAAGGCGTATGTGCAGATCGAAAATGAGAAGAGGAAGGCGTACGTGGGGGAATTAAATGGTGTGCAGAGGAGAAGGGATAAATGAAATTAAAAAATTTCATTTTAGGCGACCTGAATTGGTATTTAGATAGTCTAAAGTCTCAAAAAAATTTTAGGCGACCTAAATCGGTATTTAGGTAGTCTAAAGTCTCAAAAATGATATCAATTTTTAAGAGTTTTTTAGAGCCAAAAAAATCCTAAATGGCGCCAAAAATTTCATTTTAGGCGACCTGAATTGGTATTTAGGTAGTCTAAAGTCTCAATATCAATTTTCAAGAGCTTTTTGGAGCCAAAAAATCCTAAATGGCGCCAAAAATTTCATTTAGCGACTGAATTGGTATTTAGGTAGTTTAAAGTCTCAATATCAATTTTCAAGAGTTTTTTAGGAGCCAAAAAAATCCTAAATGGTGCCAAAAATTTCATTTTAAAAGACTGAATTGGTATTTAGGTAGTCTAAAGTCTAAAAAATGATATCAATTTTCAAGAGTTTTTGGAGCCAAAAGAATCTAAATGGCGCCAAAAATTTCATTTTAGGCGACCTGAATTGGTATTTAGGTAGTCTAAAGTCTCAAAAATGATATCAATTTTCACGAGTTTTTTGGAGCAAAAAAATCTTCATTTTAGGCGACCTGAATGCAATTCAGTCGCCTAAAATCCAATATCAATTTTTAAGAGTTTTTTAGAGCAAAAAAAAATCCTAAATAGGGCCAAAATTTCATTTTAGGCGACTGAATTGGTATTTAGGTAGTTTAAAGTCTCAATATCAATTTTCAAGAGTTTTTCTGAGTCAAAAGAATGCTAAATGGTGCCAAAAATTTCATTTTAGGCGACTGAATTGGTATTTAGGTAGTCTAAAGTCTCAAAAATGATATCAATTTTCAAGAGTTTTTTGGAGCCAAAAAAATCCCGAATGGTGCCAAAAATTTCATTTTAGGCGACTGAATTGGTATTTAAGTAGTCTAAAGTCTCAAAAATGATATCAATTTTCAAGAGTTTTTAAAGCCAAAAAATCTTCATTTTAGGCGACTTGAATGCAATTCGATGTCGTCAAAATCCGAATTTAGGGCGACTTTTAATGAAATTGGTCGCTAAAAATCCAAAATTGGCGACTGAATTGAATTCGTCGCCAATATTAAAAACATTAAAAAAAACAAACCCACTTATAGCGCCAAACAAATAAATTTTATTCTAAAAAAAAAATTATTTTAATTTGGGCGACTAATACAATTCGGTCACCTAAATTCAAATATTGGCGACTTTAATTCAATTTAGGTCACCTAAATTCAAATATTGGCGACACGAATTCAATTCGTTCGCCTTTTAGGCTCTTTTTTCCTTCCATATATTTACAAGAATGTCACTACCTTCATTTTTTACTTCCTCTTTTTTAATAAGGACGTTTTTAGGGTAGTAATATCCAAATTTTGTAGTAGTGAATTATAGTTTAATATATCCCAAAAAAATTCCCTGTAGTTGTGGATTTTAAAATTTATATTTATTTCATGAGCCGATAAAATAAATTAATTCAATAGGGATATTTCTCTCCAGATAACTACGGGTATATATATATATATATATATATATAGATAAGGACGGGTACTGATTTATTGACAAGAGGTAGAATTAACGAGTGTATTTTGGTTGATGTAAATGTTATTATGTTGTTGTATGGCTAAATAAAAGGTTGATCTATTGTTCTGGGTGTTTCTTACAAGTTTGCTCGAATTAAATAAGAATTTATAAATAGGGAGGGGTGGAGTATAAATCAATGATAATGGTAATGCATGTTGGAAGCATGTTTGTTTACATTGTTTTACTTTTTTTATCTTCTAAGTGGTCAGGCCAAAAAAAAAAAACTTATTTTTGTTAATGAAGGATAAGATGGTTCATGGTTGTAATAATAAAATTGTTTTATCTTCTTTTAAGTGGTTTTACATTACACGAGATAAATGTATTAAAACATTTTTGTCTCCTAAAATGCAAAGTGATTTTTAGAAACCATCTCAAACACCCACTAAATTGTATTCAGTACTCACCCCAACCCACATTAAGAATTCTTTGATACATTATATAAGTTACTCTAAAAGTAAGTTATGCTTATTTCTCAATGTTACTCATATAATTAATGTTTGAACTTCACTCATCGAAATTTTCCCCCTTTCAAAACCTCGTTGATAGAGGTAAAAGTATAAAAAAAATTTCTAAATAAGTTTAGACAAAGTCAATACTTTTTTAGTCTTATAATTATGATGGTTATTATTGACCATAAATCATGACTTCGAACTGTCATATATGCGGCGCTATATATGCTCAGCGCATATATATAACAATTCCAAACCGTGATTTGTTCAATATATATTATAATGATTCTAACATAATACACATTATATATTGAAGCTTAGTAAGGCCATAATATGTAAAATATTGTGATAATCAATAACAAACACACATAAACAACCATCATATCATATGGTAATGCTTGCATAATACATAACGGTGTCATTTTAACAACCATTATAAATGTAGTGACTTAAATAATGGTTCTTTCAAAAATATAAATATATATTATTTATAGTAATTTTAACAAATTTATTTAAATTAACAACCGTTATATATAGATGACCTGTAAAAAGGATGGTTATTTGGTAACAACCTTAAGTTATTGAAGCTAAATTTTTTAATACATTTATACATAACGAATCCGAAGATATATTTACAGTTCATATACAAAACAATACAACAACTCACAAAATATTTACAACTAGTCATTCATGTACATGTATGTATACACTATTTAAATGAAAAGTTTAAAACAAACAAATTAGTATATATAAATTTACAGTCATTGATAGCAAGGTGGTTTCCCCCTCCAACTGAAGTTGTAGAGATGCCACCAAGTCTTAAGCCATTCTTCCATTATGACTGGGTAAACTTCATGTAGGAGGCATAAAAATACTATACGCAAAAAGGAAACATTAGATGGAGTTAGATATTATATATATATATATATATATATACACAATATATATATATAGATAACTGAATGTATATATGAACAAATTGAGTATATATTATACCTTAATAGGAGCAATATTTTCAAGATCATGCGTAATTATGTCCTTCATGAACTGCATCACATAATACCACAACGTTGCTGATGTTTGTTTGCGTGAGCACTATAAATAAATTAGAAGAAAATTTTGTCTATCAGTCATATATAAACTATAGGTGTGCTTCAATTTAATTAGTCATTGATGAATAACATATATACCTTGGGACTCGGTCATTGGAATGTGTATCTAAAGTGGCCATCGTTAAGGTTGAATGTGCTGCAGTCAAGACCATTTTGCAAGTGGTAGTTTCACAGCGCTCTGAGAATATACAATGAAAAATTATATTTTGCATTACAACTCACTTACAATGTTCCTCAAAGTGACATATTGTATAAGAAGACGATGATGTATTGTTGTGAACGCTAGAGGAAGTTTAAGATGGATCTAGCTAACAAATACGTGCATATTAAGGTGAAAGACTTCATCCTAATCCTTGCAGCAAGTATTCATATCTCGATGAAGAGACTTGGCAAGAATTTCATAGGATCCAAACTACTCCAGAAGCTTTGGTGAGTTGACTTATTTTGGATTTTATTTAGTTATCAATTGTCTTTATTGATTGTAATTTTTGTTTTGAATTCTTATTCACAGCAAAAAGGGGAACAACACATGAGAATGGTAGAAAGAATGTCTTGTGGTTGATGGCGGCCAAAAGAAAGAGATTGGAAGAAGAAGCTCAATCCCATCCTTATGTTCTTCTTTCTCCAACATCTCCAATACGTCGTGGAGAAAAATGATTGTATGCTCACAAAAAGAGGAGCGGTTCTTATACGAGTGAACAAATTTGTATATTTGTTGAAAAAATTGTAAGTATCGTTATTGTTATTTTTTAGTTAGTAAACAAGTTTTATTACTTATGTTTGTTATTTGCATCTTATAGGAGGAACTTTAAAAAAAAAAGACAAAAAAAAAAAGCAAAGGATCATTTGTGGCAAAAGGGAGGAATGATAGTTTGATTGTTGCTGTAGGAAAATACGAGCATCTGGGGCATGTCAGGGGAGTTGGAGGATGGGTAGGCATAAGGGATTACTTTGGATCAGCCAAACACCATTCCTCAAGTGTGGTGACTAGGAGGAGATGGAACATATGTTGGCCACTGTGAGGGTAAAAGCAAGCACGAAAGCAAGGGCAGAGACAGAAGCTTCATTTGATGTAACATTAGAAGCCCAGTTGAGCAAGATAAAGGAGGAAATGATGATGATTGTGAGCACACGTCAGGAAACCAGTGGTCCCAAGGCACATTCACTTGCACCTATTCAAAGCACTATATATAGGGAGTTGTTACATTATTGGGCAGTCATCAGAGGGTCCTAGAATTCAAATTGCTAAACCTTGTGACTTTTTTGTGGAGGATCCTCTTAGATGATTAGTTGCACCAAGAGTGTCCACAACTTAGGATCAATTGTACACCACTAATACATACAACATGAACAAGTCAGAGTGTCAGTTGAAGAGGTGATCATTGCAAATACACCTATCCCTATCTCTACTAGTGATGTAAAGATTGTCGAGTAATGTCAAGAGTACCTTCATCTTATGGCCAAAGAACCTTGTTTTTATTCGAGCTGAGGAAACCGCAATCAAAACCTCAATTGGAGCTCCATCCACTAGACAAGTTTCAGAGCCCAAGTTAAATGCTATGCAACAATTGATTCTAATGGTATATGATACATCTTTTACAACAAGATCGTGGCCTATGGATTTAATTACAATCAAGTCAACGATACAAGTTTTTCTTGAGAGGGATGATTTAATGTTCCTTATAACTCCTAAACAGGAGCTTATATTAGCAATTCCAAGTATTTTTAATGTAAGTATCTTCTTATAAGTGTAAATATTTTAACAATATAATTAAACCGTTATAATTTGTGTGCTTGCATTATTATAGGTACATGAATCATAGGTCATTAATTTTGGATTCATAGTTCAAATAAAAGAAAAAGGAACCATTGCTTCTATCAATCACACATACTTATTAAAGAGGCTCAATGAAACCAAACCTTAATGTTTCTTGGCACCATATGTGCATGGGTGGGAAGCAAATTTTTATTTCATAATATACATACTACTTGAAAAATTAGATTAATAGTCAATTCAGTTATTTTCAATGATCATTGGCAGTTGGTGCTTTTATGCAAGAAGAGTTACATTGTCGTCTTCTTATGCTCCCTTCATTACAAACCAGAATGAATTGAAGAAGACCATAAACTTGTAAAGTTTCTTATTACTTAATAAAGTAGTGAATTAGCAATGTCATTTAGTAAATAAGAGAAAATTGTCACTTTTCTTCCATTAAATCAGTTAAAAAACACACATATCATGGTTGAAAAGGTCGAACTTGGAGTCGAGAGATGGAGATTCTTGAGACGTTGAGCTCAAAGCGGCGGAATTTATGAAGCCAAATTGGTTGAAGGGGACTCCGAAAGGTTTGTCGCAAAACCTAGAGGCAGCATCACTTATAATCTAAATAAATAAAACACAAAATGAGAAATGAATAACTAGCGGTTAAAAATAATTAAATTTGCACAAACCTCGGAAAACTATATAAGATGCCCCAAACTAGGTACAATCTTAAACCTATCTATGGCAAGGTTGCGAAACGGGAAAAAATAGAAATCCATTAACTAAATGACACTTCAAGTAAATCCCTATTTACATTAAGCCAAGGTAATTGAGACTTGAGAACATACTACTCACCTACTAAATTACTTCAAAGTGTTCATTATAAAATCCACAGAGAAGTGTAATTATAGGGTCCATTAAACCACACAAAAAATAAAACTGAACCATGAAATACCATAGGATCACATTACACACATCGGTATCCAATATATAATAGGGCGGTATAAAGCCTACACCTAATCGGATTTAGACCAAAACATGTATATCTCATATCCTAGAAAAATAAACGAATGAGAATGTATGTGGTGGATTCAAGAAATGTCTGATAACTTTTGACTGAAAAGTCTTATCGATTGGAAAGCAAGAGTAATAATATGGCAGAAAGATCAAATTGTATACAAATAAAATGGTTAAATTCTAAGAAGACAAAATGATTATGCGTGTGTGAACATGGGTCTGATACATCATAGATGAATTTTAGGGATGTGAAAGATGATAATCACCAAAAACCCATAGGTGCACAATAATTAGGGTTTCAGCCTCTGAATCTGCTAGTTTTGGTGTAATCCAATATAGAATATTGAACCATGTAATTATAAGGTCCATTAATGCCTATCTATAGTAAATTTGCAAGCTAGCGGTTTTCCTAGATCCAAATGAAAAATCAAAAAATTCGAATAACACAAACACTTGAATTCCAAAATAACATTCAGCATTGCTAAATTAAATAGATCAAATCAAATACATATGGATACTCACACCAGGACACGCCGAGGGCACCAAAATCCGATTCAAGACCGTTGAATCCAAAGAATCCAGCATGAGAGACAAGGCTAAGCAAAGATGAGATGCAGATGAAGCCTCAAGAACTAAAGAGGAAGGAGGAGACTAAGAAGAGGCCGAGAAAAATCGCGCGAGAGACGAACAACGGTGGTGGGAGACGTAACGACTGCGACGAACGACGGACTACAAGAGGAGGAATGATGGGAATAGGGAGGGAGTAGGAGCTCAGCGACGGTGGACTGCGGGAAGCAAGGCAGAGGCGCGAAGGTGGGAGAGGGAGGGAGAAATGAAGAATTTCGCAGGAAAGTCGGAGTTGCGCGCTTGAGATGCTCGATTGACAATGAAGTATGAGAAAGGCAATATTAGGGCACGTTTTGCGTCCTAGAATTTTTATTAGATGCCAACAAGCCCAGCTATGGCATCTAAGAAATTAAGTAGACATAAAAAGCCCAGTTATGGCGTCTAAGAAATTAATTAGACGCTAAAAATCCTAGTTACGACGTCTAATAAATTAATTAGACGCCAAAAAGCCCATTTATGGCGTCTAAGAATTTAATTAAACACCAATAACACCAAAATTCCTCCCAACCTTTTCGTTTGCCTCCGGTTTTTGTCTACTTTAGGTAACTTTTGGCGTCCTAATATATTTTTTGACGTTTTAAGTACACTTTCGTGTCCTAATACATATTAGGACACCTAATATATCAAATTTTCTCTATATAATTACAAAATTACCTATGCGTTCACATTTTACTTTCTTTCTTTAAAAAAATGACATCCTATAGGGAAGTAATATCTATCTTTTATAGTAGTAAATTTTAAAAGATTGAATCGATTGTAATTGTTACACGACGGTTATTTCATAAGAACCGTTATTTTTATAACTAAATAAATAAATAACAGTTATTAACTATAACCATTATTTTTGTGTTTTTGCGAATTTCGCTTCGTAATACATCATGACAGTACACATAATTAACCATTACTTCTAAGCGTTATATATTCTTACGCAACCTCCTCCTCGACAAACATAATGTTTATTAAATGTAACCGTTATTTATTAAAGTTATATATATGCAAATCTATAGTAGAGATATATTATTCCTTAGAAAAACAAAGTCTAAACTATAATAAATGAATTGTCAAATTGTACATTTACAGGAAAAATTTAATGATGTGTCTCACAAATAAGATGAAAAAATTATTTCTCTCTCTACCTTATAATTACAAATCGGATCACAAGAGTGATAATAAATTAACCGGTCTTTATTAATTTCAAAGATGTGATTAAAAGCCACTTATACTTTAAAGCCAGCGAAGACAGTAGTAATCCATGAATGATGACAGATCTATGGGACACTACGGATGCTTAGTGAAGTTTCTAGAAAAGAGAGGCAAAGGATATGCGAGTTTTTAACAAATTCTTGCCATATAAGATGACTCCGAAATATCAAAGACTAAGTTATAAGTAAGTCAAAACTTTAAAGGCTATTAGATTAATTTTTCTCATTACAATAAATAAAAGTTAGTTAAATTTAATGTTTTTGCCTTAATTTAAAAATTTTATGGTACTTTTATTTTAAAAAATAATTTATGATTACCATTACTCTATGGAATAGGATATTGTCACTATCACTTTTTCACCGTTACATCATAATCTCATCTACCTTTATCATTTCCCTCTTCTATTGAGATTTTGATCTAACGGTGAAAAAGTGATAGTGACTTGGTAGTAATATAAAATTGGTAGTGACACTATCCTATCCTTTACTCTATTACTCTTTTGATTGATTCGATTCGGCGCTCTCTCTTAGGGTTTCATGCGGCGCTCTCTCTCTCTCTCTCTCTCTCTCTCTCTCTCTCTCTCTCTTCTCCACCAAGGCTCATGTCTTGCCGGCGGCAAGCCCCTCTCGCACTACATCTGCGCCAAAAGTGTATATCGGACCTCAAAGAGTCAGGAGCAACGAGTTTTAGCTCAGAACAGAGACACAAAGCGGCGACCTTCCTTCTTCTCCGGCGTCGGCTTTCGTCTGGTCTCTGTCCTCATCGTCTCTCCAGCTCCGGCGTCCCTCTGTCTTTTGGGTGCAACTGTGGTCCTCCCTCGTCTCTGGCGGTGGGAGTTTTTGTCTGGACGTCTCCCCCGATGGTGGTCTCCGGTGCGGCGGTGGTCTCTGGCGATGGGGTAGTCTCGTCATTTTCTTTTATTGTTATTTTTTATGTTTGTGTGTTTCTTCTGATGTTGTTGTGGATTTGGGCTTTTATAGTGGTGTTTTCTGTTGTGGTTTGGATTTGCGATTTTGGGGGAAGGGTTGTATTGATGGTTGTTACTGTTGTGTGCCTTACCTATGAGAGGACCATTGTGAGGTTTGTTCGATGGTAGCGAATCCTAAGCACTAGTATCAGCCAAAATTTATTCGTTGAGTGGTCGACGTCACCAAATTTGCTTCAATGGAGGAGCAAAAGTATTTTTAAGGAGTTCACTTGTCTTTTTTCTTTTGAGGTTGAGTTCTCTCTGTCCTGTGCCCCATGTCAGGGTGATTATGTAGCTGACCTATGTGCAACTTTTTCTTGTAAGGAGGTGTGCCTTATAGGGTGGGTTTTACAATCAATACCTTCTTTCATGTCACTCCTAACCTTAGATGTTCAGGAAGCCGATGGAGTCTTTGATATTACTTTTCTTCCCACATGTTTTGTGGTGATTAGTTTTCCTTATATTTGATTTGTTCTTGTTGTATTTGTTTGTCTTCCTGTTATAGTTTTTTTTCATTTAGTGGATGTTTGTTTTCACATTGTAATTGTCAAACTTTGTTATAATTTTTATTATTAGTATTAATATAGTTTCCTTTTTTACCCAAAAAAAAAACAATTACTCTTTTGATCAAAATTTAAGAGTATTTTAATACCAAAACCTGATAACAATGCACAGATAAAACTTTGATCGGTTCTTATCGTACTGTTTCAAAGAACCCAAAGGCAAAGTGATAAAATCGGTTTGCCGACTTGCCGTACGTGGCAGAGCGCAGAGAGGGGGAGAGTATTATTTTGGGAAGCGGCTTTGGTCCGATGCAAAGGAGGCTCCGCTGCAATCCTGTAGCTTAAATGGCGCCGTTTTGTGTTTAAAACAAAGAGCAAGTTTCATTTTCTTTTTTTGAAATTTTTTTTTGAGACTGGATGATACTAAAAAGATACTTGGATACTAATTCTTGAAAAAAAATTTCATGATTTTGAAAAAATTGTTTTAGGATCTTAAAAAATATGACTTGATGTAAAAAGATCTTACGATACTCTTAAAAATACTTTATGATCTTGAATAAAATACATCACGATCTTAAGAAATTAATTTAGGATCTTGAAAAAATATTCTAGGGTTTGAGTGATACTAAAAATATACTTCAAGAAATTTTTTCAAGATCTCAAAATAATTTTTCAAGATCATGAAGTATTTTTTCAGTATCATAAAGTCTTTTTTTAGTACCATTCAATACCCTAAAATATTTTTTCAAGACCCTAAAACAATTTTTTAAGATCATGAAAATTTTTTCCAAGAGCTAGTCAGATCTTTTTAATATCATCCAAGACCCTACAAAAAATTTCAAAAAAAAAAAAAAGGAACTTGCTCTTTGTTTTAAACACAAAACAGCACTGTTTAAGCCATGGGACTGCAGCGGAGCATCCTTTGCATCGGACCAAAGCCGCATCCATTATTTTGGGTATGCTCCTTCATTGTCTGAGCAGAGAAACAAGGGTGACGAAACCTGTGCTTCAAAAGACTGCACAAACAGCTAAACCCCTCTGCCTGCTCTCTCTCTCTCTCTCTCTCTATGATACAATCCTCTCACATTCCTTATGTATAGCCTATATCCCTCCCTCAGGAACCAACAATCCCTCAAAAAGTTTGAATCTTTTTTCACCCCTTTGGGCTAAATCTTTAATTCAGTGATGGGAGATGGCCTCGTGCTTCAGGGTCTCAATGATTCCAAAAACGAGACGAACAATAACAATAACAATAAGAAGAAGAAGAAGCGAGGTGGGGGTAAGAAGAAGAAGATGACCACTGAGCAGACTCTCGCTTTGAAGACTGTTAGTGAATGGGTTTTCTTGGATCACCCTTCTCCTTCTCATGATTCATTGTGCTTGGAGGATGATGGTTTTGGGATGCAGAAGAGTACAGTGGGAATAGGTCAGGAAGAGAAGAAACTGGTGTTTGAATTGCATTCGCATTCCAAGTTCAGCGACGGGTTCTTGTCTCCTTCCAAGTTGCTCGAGAGGGCTCACGGAAATGGGGTAACTTTCTTCTCGTTTGGTTTTATTTGTTGACATTTCTTAGTTTTGGAAGATTACCTACAAAGTTTGATGCTATGTATGAGATGAAGTATCTCTGTTGCAGTTGTTCTGTAGTTCCTATATTAGTACTGAATTTGCTGCTTCGAAATTTTACTGTTGTATTCTATGTTTTGGTAAAGTAAATTTTTCCAGCTTTCTGCAATGAATAAAGTTCCATATTGATGTTTTGAGGTGGTCTATTGTAATTTACTCATCTATCTACTGTCATGAATGAACTCTGGAATCTGGATGGCATTGTTATGTTCATAGTATGTCAGACTGAGAAACGTACCAGAAAGTGTTTGTCTTTCTCTTGTTTAAATTGGTTGTTTTTCATCTAAGATCTCCTAGTCCTTACCCAGAAAGGTTAACTTGGAAAGCATGAATCTTGCTCGGCTGCTCCTTCTTTAACTGTTGGCCTAAGTATTGATAAGGTTTTATATTTTAGACTAATCAGAATTTTCTGGGACTAGGAGCCATAGCATATGAGATAACATGTGTCGTCCTCTGCTCTTTTATGGTAAAGTTTTTGACTTATTTTAAATATGAATAATGTGATGAAAGATTATAAAAGTAGCTTCCCCCCTTCTAATCCTAAAATAAATATTGGGAAGGTTCTTCATTGTTAAGGTTGTTTTGGTGCTTTATCTCATGAGGGAAGGCTCTTTGAGCATAGAAGATTCACAGAAGTGTCTCCTTTTTCTGTTTGGTTGTTTGTTTGTTTGTTGTCTAGTCTGCAGCAAATAGATTTGACAATAAATTAAAAAGATTGACTTTTCATGAAGCTGAACCTGATAGATTTTTTCAGTACATAGCTGAGCGCTAATGTTTAATTATGTTGATCGAAGAATTAAGGAATCTATATTATGCTTTGGTATTTTTGCTGCAAGGAATTTACTGGTCTTAGGTTATGAGTAATTGTAAAAATAAATATTTGCAAAAAAATTCCTTCAGTTTGTACTCTGTTATTGAGGAGAGATAGAAGATTGATATCAAAGAAAAGAGAGAAGTTGAACAAGGAGGGATGATAAGATACCCTCTAGAACATATGGATCCATAATATTACTGCTTAGAGCAAGTGACTTTTTTCAGAGTTTTCTACAAAGCAAGAAGATTCAAGGTTGTGCATACACAAGATAGCCTCAAGGATATGTGGCATCTTACTGTCCTCAAGACTTTTGCTTATACCTTCTGAACATTTCTTAAGACCTATTTACTCCTTAAACTCAGAAGTTTTAACTTTCTTTTGTTACTGGGCTATGATTTGTGTTTTAAAATCTGAATTGACTTCTCGGAAGAAAATCCTGCTCTTGAAGTGGTAAATATGTGTGGAGTTATGGGTTCTGTCCAAGTTAACTTGAAAGACTTGTTTCCTATGATAGCAAAATATGATTGGATTAAATCTGTGGTATTAATAGAGTGCACTTCTGTTTTAATATATTGTACGCATTTGTAATTGATATTGCTTGTTTGTAACAGGTTAAAGTTCTAGCTCTGACAGACCATGACACAATGTCTGGCATCCCTGAGGCTCTTGAAGCAGCTCATAAATATGGCATCAAAATTATTCCAGGTGTTGAAATCAGCACGATATTTTCTCCAAGGTAATGTTCCTATATTTGTTATTCATGATTATTGCCATTACTTTTGCTGGTTGAGAGAAAGGGTTTGAAATCCTCAAATCCATAATTTCTGTTTGAATCAGTTAACAGCAAGACAAGAAATAGATCCTTCCTATATTCAAAAGAAATTTTTATGTATCTGATTTAAGGCTATCTACTTGCAGAGGAGACTCGGAAGCAGAGGAACCCATACACATCTTAGCATATTATAGTAGCTGTGGACCCACTAGATTTGAGGAGCTGGAGAAGTTCTTATCTAATATTAGGGAGGGCCGTTTTCTTCGTGCCAAGAACATGGTCTTAAAACTGAACAAGCTCAAGCTGCCTCTTAAGTGGGAGCATGTTTGCAGGATTGCAGGCAAAGGGATTGCCCCTGGGAGGCTTCACGTGGCTCGGGCTATGCTTGAGGCAGGTTATGTGGAAAATCTAAGACAGGCCTTTTCCCGATATCTTTTTGATGGTGGACCTGCTTACTCTACGTAACGCCACAGAACTTGATCTTTAACATGTTATTGTTTGTAGTGCTTGAGGAAAAGAATAAAAAGTATGGTGATTATGTTTCAGGGGAAGTGAGCCTTTGGCAGAGGAAGCGATAAAGTTGATCTGTAAGACAGGTGGTGTAGCTGTGCTAGCTCATCCATGGGCTCTAAAAAATCCTGTTTCTGTTATCAAACAGTTAAAAGAAGCTGGCCTGCATGGAATGGAGGTCTACAGAAGTGATGGAAAATTGGCAGGTACACTATACTATTCAATGATTTGTAAATTTTACTCTATTTTTTGTCACTGAAACCATAATGTAACTTCATAATTTAGGATTATAAGTTCACCTTTTAAAACAAAAATTAGATTGGTTGTACATTATCAAATAAGTTGAATATTGAACACCAATAATGGTTGGCTTGGTGCAGGATATAACTAGTAAAGTGTTTGGTTCAACTATTGCTAGTGATTCTTTGTTGGTAGGGCATCTATCAATTGCAGTTTGCAGTGCCTTTGGAATGGAATGGCCAATCTAACAGTAAATCTAAAATCAAAGTTGAATCGTACATTATCTGAAAGACTCAATTCCTTTCCTTCTTCCACTATAGGAAGATGTAAGTCCTCTGTGGAAAAGAAAAATAGCTAGTGTAGTCTATTTGAGAATGAGTGTGGTGAATTATTCCCTACAGTAGATTAGGTAATGAAATGAAACCATGAAGGCTACCCAGTTATTACAAATTCTGCATTTTGAAAACCATGTCAAATTTCTTTTAATATCCTAGGTTATTCAAATCTTATCAACTATACCTTATGAAATCACTGCCAAAATTTTGATGGGAACCTAACTACATTTCTGATTGACTTTTGCATGGAGATAATTAATACACTCATTGTGTTTGGACAAAATTAAAAATTGGGTTAAGGTGCAAATTTGCCCGGAAGTTTTTGCTGAGGAGCAATGTCACCCGAAAGTTTTTTTAAGTTCAATATTGTCTCAGAATTGTTAAAATGGAGCAATATTGCTTATTTCCGTTAAAAAGTTAATGGTCAATTTTTTAACAATCAATGTTTGTTTTTTAACGGAATAGGGCAATATTGCTATGGTTTGAAACTTCATGGGTGACATTAAACCTAAAAAAACATCAGGACAACATTGTTTCTCGAGGGAAAACTTCGGGGCAGATTTGCATCTTAACCCTTAAAAACTTATAATCACATTTTCTTTCATCTAAGCTTAGGTTATTGAAGAAGAAACTGAAGTAAAACTGTCCTAAACTATTTTTGTTACATGATGTTCACTGCATAAATTTGGAGTAAAATTTCCTCAATTTTTTTCCTAGCAATATGATATTTAAATCTTGGCCTGCAGCTTACGATGACCTAGCAGATGTCTACGGGCTTTTGAAGGTTGGTGGCTCAGACTATCATGGGAGGGGAGGGCGCCATGAGTCTGAACTGGGAAGTGTGAATCTTCCGGTGCTAGTTTTGAACAACTTCCTTAAGCTAGCTCGACCGATCTGGTGTGAAGCCATTCGGGAAATATTTGAGAGTTATGCTGAAGAGCCTTCTGATACTAATCTAGCAAGCATTATGAGGTTTGGGAGAACCCTGAGTTTTAATGGAGGTTCACCCTTGAGTTGTGGAAAGGACTTGATTGATCACTATTTACCTCTTTGGCTAACTAGTGAGGAGATAGAAAATGCCAAGTTTGAGGCCGTAAAATTGAAGCTTTCCAATATACCAGTAAGCCAGGAAGGAATTCAGGTCCTCATAGAGACCAACTAGTTGTTTTATGCTTGTTGATGTGTTGACTTCTCACAACTTCAAGCAAGGCATTCATAATATTCATTTTGTTGAGCATGTTTGGCTGTTGATTTTTGGAATTTTTCTGCCATCAACAAGCCAGTAGTTATCTTATCATTGTTATTCTAAAAGTATCATTATTGAATTATCTCCGAGATACATTTCCTCAACATATGTACGTTTGCCTTATCTGATGCTTTGATACATGAGAGGTCTTTGAGCAAAAAAAATACATGAGGGGTCAATTTCATTTGTCCAAAATATTTTGACAAGATGTTCTCGTAAAAAAACTAATTAACTAATTTGATTAGATTTAAAAAGTTAGTTAAATTAGTTTATATAATATGTTTTTTTCTTAAAATATCTTGATGATATTCTTTAATTCCTTCATACCCTTTCTTTTCATTATTGTTAAGAGAATATCAATTGAACTAATTTAGGGGGAAAATTGCTAAACATGTAAAATAGGTTTTATATTTAGGATCAATATTAATTTACCAATTAGGTCTTACATTAAGGACATTATGAGTATTAAATATAAAGGATTTATAATTTCTATATTATATCTGTGTATAAATACGGGAACAATAATGGATTTTTTGAGCAAGTTTTCGGAGATTGTACTACCTCTCAGCTGTCTAAATGTTACCATCTAGACTTTTATTTTATTTTTTTTATAGGAAAAATGGAATTTTATTACTCAGATGAATGCAAAAGCAGCATTCGGCTTACAAAGAAGAAATGCCATGCAGCAAAATCACTATCCAAGGGTTACAAAATAAAGATGCAAGAGAAATTAGGTTCCGGTGTCTCTATTCAAGGAGCATCAAGAGTTCATTAGCCTTGGTGGCATGCTGGACCAAAGCTAAGACATCGGTGTTTTTTTTTTTTTCCTGGGTACAAAAGCTAAGACATCGTGAAACACACAGCTGTTGTCTTTCAGGTTCACATCCGCAAAGTTGACATATATCATCTTGGGCCATAGCCTGTATGTCTTATTCCCTTTCTGGGGGAATTACTATAGGTATCCTAAGTTTAAAAATAATCCCTTAAGAGACTTGAAGCACATTATAGGGTTTTTACCTCTCTTAATAAGTGCGTTTCACAAATTTAAACTTATATTCTTCTCCTCCTTGAAAGTGAGACTGTTACTACTACAACCAATAGCTTGTTGATATGTCTCATTCTCCCTCTATTTCCTAGCAATCTATTGTGGAAAGCAAGCCATAAGAAAGTACTGGTTCCAAACCAAATCCCATTTGGGGTTTGTTTCATCCCAAGCGTCAGACACTTTGGCAATATAAAAAGACACTTGGAAAAAGTGTATATAAATTGCATGATCCTATTATGCTTTATAACAAGCAAATCTTTGAATAAATTACTTTTATTGATGTTGTGCGTTGAGGAGCCCTCCCACCATTTTATTTTCTTTGCCTCTTCGGTGAAGGATAAGATTAACCCAAAGATGAATGCATTCTAACAACAAGCTCACTTTAATGTACAGATAAATTTGGCATAAATAATGAGCTGAAGCAAACTTAGCTGCTACCTTATATTGTGATTATCAGCAGAATATACATTAATGCTAGGGTATAAAACTGAGAAAGAATAATGCAAATTAGGCGTCTGAGAAGGGCCCAAATATTAGTACATTGTCATATATACTTGAAACTACACATTTAACAGAAAAATGCCAAAGCTGGGAGTCACTTTTCACTTGGAGGCATCACTGGTGAATCAGTAGGTCTGTGAAACAGAAAGTGTGCTATAGACCGATCAATGGGATTGGTATCAGTTTCCATGTCCATGAACCCAGAACACCTGAAAAGGAATTGTGTTAATGCTTGGTTAAATGATTCATCAACAACATTATTTTCCACATTTATGCAAAGTATGGAAGGTTCTTCAGAACATATGGTTGGGTGGAACACAGGATTGTATGCATTTATCCTTGTCCGTTACATTGAGAAACTTGATTAGGCTGTTGTTTCTTTGCAGCAAAACATACACAAAGGAATAATGTAGATACCTCTCGTCAAGTTAGGGTCATTTGGAAAATTCTTCCCTCTACTTGATAATTAGAAAAATAGCCCTTAAAATTACCAAAGATGAGTTTCGGTTCCTTTTTTCTTTTCTTTTTTTTTTGCTTAAATTTGTTATAGAAGTTGCCCGGTGGTCAACAAATGTATAAATGTAAACAGGAATAGAAGAATGCAAACAATTACCCGCCCACATCTTGAGTCATCATCGTTTTGCAGGCTTCAATATTGTCTCCAATGCTGCCATTTGCTTTGGCATAGTTATTATGTCTTTGTTCAGCACTCTTAGCCAGACGGTATAGACTGTCCCTTATGCATAGTTTGGTCCTTATATCTAACTGTAATCCAGTAATTGTTGTGTACAACAAAGTAAAACTATAATCAACATTTTGGCAGGCATTAAGTAATGAGTCTAATGCATGGAACCAACTTCTGAACATCTCATCAACTCTTCTATTTTGTTTAGCAACTAATATATCAAATTAAGAATTTAACAGGCTAAGGATAAATCCACAAAATATAGAAAACGCAAGTAAACAAATGAAGATATCATTAGAAAGACAAGTCATCAACTTCGTAATCACAATAACATTGCATGTTGGGTCAAGTGACATTTCCATGCAGGCAAATTAAGCTTCTATGGCTTCTATTTAACAGCTGAAATCCCCCATGGATGTCTTCACAAAATGATCCTCACTAATGACTCGCATTAACTGGGGTAAGGCTGCTAATAAACTACCTTGTGCACTAACTGTAAGAGAAAGAAGTCTTACTTTTTTACATTCACCTTTGCATGCATGAATGATAATGGTTAACCTAAAGATGTGAAGCATTTAAACTAGTAGTCATTTATTCTTGCCGTATTTTTATTGGCCATGTTCATTAATTATTCAATTATGAGAGATGAGTGGCCGATTGAACTCCAAACTGTTGGGATATCATGGCTCTTAAACTATGTAAAGAATTATATCATTCCAAAAGCTAACGCTATTAGGAGACAAAGAAGTCCCTTACCGAATTGAAAATAAAAAATAAGTCATTAATAAAAAGACTATGGGCACCCCTTAAAGCCTGAAATTTGCATAAATTTTGTCATGCTGCCATTTCTTTTTCTTATCACGCCTTACAAATGATTTATACTGCCCATCCAAACGTCAAGTGTCAATCAGCTGACACAAGCTTCATATTTAGTTTTAGATAAAAGCAAAAATGATTTTCTTTTTCCTCATGCCTAGAACTTACATGGTGTCCCGCATTCAACTGCATTAAGAATTTTAACAGAGACTACTACTACTAAACCACACTGATAGGCATATGAATCATTGGGATCAAGACAACCAACTAATGAACTTTAGACTGTTAGGTTCAGTGTTAAACTCTTAACTCTTTAGGGCCAAGGAGGACTACAGGTGTGGTGTTAACAGTCACGTGAAAAATCACCATCACATGCTAATTTCAACTTCATAGTTCGCAAGACACAAATAAAACACATGGAACCAAACATGAATGTCATGGAAATGTCCAATACCTGATCCATGACCAATTGCAATTGACGAAAGCCCAATTCAAGTGAGATTTCATCCACGGGGCTCATTGATGAGATTTCCTGTACATTCGAGGACTCTGTTTCTTGTAAAAATCCTACACTAACTCCATCAACTTCACTGTGGCCTTCATTCTCATTTTCAAACTGATATACAAGCTGCTGAGCTGAACCTGGACTTTGACATGGCAATGAACCTGCCATATTTTCAATTTTGAAACTCTTAGCTAATGGTTGTGCAGTGTTGGGATGGTATAATGCCTCTCTCTTTTCATTTGCTGTCAATGCAGCAGCCTCTAAAGAATGAGCTTGAGAGCTCTCCACATTTGAAGCATAAGATGATTCTATAAGAGAAGGAGATGGATGGCTATTGTGTTCAGATCTGGATCCAGATAAAGTTGGAAAGCGGGAAGTGTTACTTGGAGAATCATTATACCCTTGGTTTGTCAGGTTGACATGAGTTTGTAAGCATCCTAATGAATCAGGATCACTGTTTGGTTTATTACGTTTCTGGATACTATTATGAGAACTAACTTTGCCAGAAGATGCTCCAAAAGGTTTCTTGACATCTCCATATTGTTGTAGTGGAGCACAAGGATAAACAGGACTACCATTTTCTAGGTATTCATATTTCCTTCTTCCTTCTGATGGCTTTGACAGTTTCCTCTGCATCAACAAAACAAGTACATTGTTTGTGATACACAAATTAAAAAACAGTTTATCTCATTTAATGGATTGCTGCAAAATTTACGTTGCAAACCAGATTACTACAATGAATAATAAAAAATGAGAGAAAAATACAGCACAAATAACAAACAAGACAACCTAGGAGGAAGAATATTGCCTGATTGCCCTAATACACACTCATTGTTAGTTAAAATTCTGATTATAGGGATTATGATTAGTAGTTCATGGATAGATCACAGCATCACCATAAAATGAAATAATATATATGATCTTGATTCACCATAACTTTCAAGAATCAGTGTTGTCTGTTCGTTCTAGACAATAGAAGAAGAATCAGTGTTGTCTCTAATTCTCTATATGATGACACAGCTATACAATTTCAAAAATATAATTCACAGTTTACACAAGGCCAAGGCATAAATCAAAATCATGTCATGTGCTGTCAAGAGCACTACAATTGGAGTGTGCATTATGATAAATGAATCCACGCAGAATTGTTGCTCCATAAGTAGAAATTCAAGAAATCAGAATCCAGGTTGTAAAATGAAAAAAGAGAAACATTATGACTTACCTTTTCTTTAGGCATTGAGTCATCAATGCTACCAGATCCCATGTCTGATTCACTGAGCACTGATAATGAAGCAGGTACTACATCATCCACATCCATTTGGGTCCTCAATTTTTTATTGAATGAAGATGCTTTTTTATTGGAATCATTGATTGGAAGACTGTCAGTACCTGCTTTAGAGTCAGTATCATTATCTGAAACATTTTGTAATAGACTCGGTTCAGTTCCTGATAACTTGAAGGTAGATTTTGATACATCATCAGATCCATTAGTGCCATTTGAGGAAAGCCAGCAGAACTCCTCTTCATTATTTAGACTTCCCATTCCAAAAGTAGAATCACAACTTCTGCAAATTTAAGTTATATATCATTATGATAAATAGGTTAGCATTTCAGAAAATAGGAAAAGTAAGTAAATTTCTATCAAATGAAACGATTCCTCCCTACCTAAACATCCTGTCAACATCTTCAAAGTTTCCTATATCCAGCCACCCATCATTATCAAGAAAGCTAAGTTCATTGTCAGCTTGGGATATGTTGTTGATTGGGTATTCACACACACTATCATCTTCCACAACACACTTATCTCCAAGCACAGTGCCATCCATGCAAAGCTCACTGTCAATAGAATCTATATTACTGCCCTTGTAATGATGACCGGACATCCTTGTATCGTCTGATGTCAGTCTTTTCACTTCTTTACATGCCTCACTATCACATGAAGGAAAGACACCTGCACGTTGATTAGACCATGAACCCTCTTCCAGCATCATTTCTTCCTGAGTAATAGTTGGTGAGTAAAATTCTTTCTGACCCTGAGTATCATAGGTGCTTAAATCAGTACTTCCAGTACCAAGAAATTCCAGACGTTGTTTCTTATTACCATCACCCTCTATTGCAAACTGATTCGTATGTTCATCACCAGATAGGGCCACTATATGATCATTTTCACCAAATCCATCCCACAAGTTATCTTCAATCTGTGACAATAGAGATAGTTAGAAAGTAACAAATAAGCAAGTTTTAAACAGTAATCCGGCAATTTAGAACAAAATAAATCCTCACTAACCTAATAAAAGAAATGAGAGACTCCAAAAATAATTCAAAATCAGTTTAGAAATTCCAATATAGCTACAAGTTTGCAGGGAAAAGAAAGGTAATCCAGATATATGAAGAACAAAATTTGCTCCAGCTGTAGTTTTCATTTAATATAATGCTAGCACTTCTGGTAATGATTCATAGATTTTTCGATAATGAGTTCCAACATCTTTCACGCCATGGGATTTTCCAATGACAAATCCAGTAAGTCATTGACAGCAACTAGGTTCTGGCATAAAATAGTAGTAATTCAGTTAAACATGACAAACCAAGCACGTTCAGGTACAATATCAGTTTTCAAAAATTTCATAAGGAAGCAAATTGCTACTGTATCAAATCAAATCCAGATAACAGCTATAAATTATTTTAGGATTAAAGGGCACTTTTGCCCCGAAAGTTTTCACAAAAGAGCTGTGGGCACCAAGAAGTTTTTTAGGGGGGCAATGTCACCCTAAAAGTTGCAAACTCATAAAAATGTCACCCTAAATGGACAGAACCCTGACGTAGACCACTAAGTAAGAAAATCTGATTCCAAAATGCATCACTAGCAAATCATGTGGCACTCAATATACCAACTTATCACCACCTCATCATCCATAACCTTCACGTCACTTCCTCTCCCTCTCCTTCAACCATGAAGTGCCGTAAGAACAACACTCACCTAGCAGCAGCATCGAGCACTAACCCAACAGTGGCAACGGTAGCAACAATGAGTGCCAGCCTTCATCTTCAACCATCCAAGGACGACCTTCTAATATCTGCGACGATGATGGTTAACGATGTTGGTGAGGCTGAATTGAGGTATGTGTTACTAAGGCGTGATAGTAAGGCCTCTGCTTCCACCAATTTTCACACTCCACCCTTGTCTCCCACCACCCTAATCATCCTCTCCCTTGATGGCTTCAACCTGTGGTTAGGTTTAGAGGCAACGATATGGTTGACAATGCAGACGATAACCTTCAGCAACGACACTCATTCTAATTTTGGTTCAACTGTTCATATTCCATTCTAAATCCAGATCAGGAGCCAAATTTCATGAGGAAGCTTCATCAATTTTCAAATCTGGATCGTTTGCTCTCTTTTTCTTCCATGTTCTTCATTTGTCGCCTTCTTCTGTCTTCATTGACAGTTCTCTATCTCCAAAATTGTTTGCACAGTTGGGGTTTCAATCATGAATATGCAAAGGAATGGATATGGGTATTGGGGTGCCATTGATGGCTTTGATTCTTGTGGAGATTCTTGTGTTTATACTTGGGATGTTGAAGAGCTTGCCTACCTAGAACACTAAGATTGTCTAGAACACTGGGAGAGTGGGGGCAGAGATGAAACCCATTGAGGAGGTTCGCTAGAAAGGAGGGGTCTAAGGGTTTGATTTTTCCAAGTTTAAGGGACATATTGAGTCTCCAGGAGAGGGATCTGAGTTTGGGTTTTTTTCTTAATTTTCTCCTACTTAAATTTGACGTGGAAAAAAGAATGAGGTGGATGCCACATAGGCATGCCACCTCCGCATAATTTGGTAAACAAACTATGGTCATTTGGGTTTGTTGGGGCAAATCGACATTGCTACAATTTTGTAATTTGTAATTTCAAGGTTGAATCAGATCAACCCATCACAAAAAGTTGAATCAACATGTTCAACATGCAATACCACCATGCTAGGAATAAGCATCTCAACTCTAAGAGACTTTATTTAATATGTAAGCATTACAATGCTCTCCAACCAAAAAAAAAAAAAAAAAAAAATGGACATCCCAATTCAGGAATGAAACAACATAATTACAAGTTACAAAAATGAAATATGTCGCTATCAATTGCCACAAAAGTTAGAATAAGAATTTTGTTCAAGCTCACACTTATACATGCCATCGCCATTTTGCTGGCATAAACATAACCATAAAACCCACAAAATTCGTCTGCTATAATAAAAATAGAATCCACTTTATCCACATCAAAGGGTCTTAGAAGAATCTCACAGATACAACCCCACCTCAAGAAACCTCAACAATGTAGTTCCAATATTCCAAATAGAAAAACTCAACGGAGCATCACTTAAACATGACCAGTAGATAGATTCTTACAAGGATAAATCTTTCAATGAAAATAAAAAGAAAAAGGGGAGTCACAACAAGATAAAAAGGTCGAAGTGAAGGTAAGAAATATCTAGTTTACCATCTAACAAACAGTGTAGCTTCACATTGACAGTAACATCAGCCACACTCACCACCAATCAACAATAAGCTATTCAAAGTGTAGTGACTCTGGAGTACTATTAATAACTAGCAAGGCATTTCTTCATCCCTAACTCTTTTCAAATACACGATTTAGCTACAAGGACACACCAAAGGTAGATTTGTGTACAAAAGTGAAACTCAACCAGGAATAACATTTACTATGGCAATGAAAATATCAAACAAAATCCAAACAGTGATATCTCAATACAGTATAGGGTATTCCACATTATATGAAGGCACATTCTCCAGTTATCACAAGATCTGCCACCAACCATGGTACTGGATACTTGCCACATTTCCTCCAGCTTAACTTCTCAACATTAACTTCATAACTTCAGGATGTAGTTACTTATATAGTAATAAAATTAATGGAATTATATGGAACAAGCCCAAAGACCTGGGATTTCCAACCGGAAAAAAAGAAGAAACAATGTGCTACCAATACAACTAAAATGTGACTTAAGTGTTTTAATATATATGTGTCTATATATATATATATATATATTTATATGTATGTATATGTGTGTGTGTGTGTGTGTGTGTGTGTGTTTGGTTCTGTGAGTGAGGGAGTACCGAAAAACAACAGAAATATTTAATCAATCCAAAAACAGCACTTATGCTCAGTATAGGCAAGCGCATCTACATTGAAACACCTAATGGAAGAAATATTACAATCAAATTCTGTAACAAAATTGAACTGTGACATTTAGTACCTCAAGCATGCAGAATTTGGACATTCCTCTGAGATATTTTATCCACCATTGAAGACATATGAAACTGGTTGATCTAATGTCATTTGTCCTTTGCAATATATCTCCTCAAGATGCTTCTCTGTCAGACAGTTTACACAAAAAAGACATACGTTAAGTTATATGACCGTTTTTATTTGCATTCAATGTTACAGACACCATGTGTAAAGATACTTGCAACTGATTCATGATACAAGCACTGAAGCTTCAAAAATAAATGAAATCTAAAATCAAATCAACAAAAAGCATTCCCTTTTCTATGTCAAAAACAGCAGTTGCAGGTCTCCATGATCTACCTTAACGAATTAAATTCATCAGTTGTTAACGGTTATTATGAAGTCAGACTTGTGACCACATAAAACGCCTCAAATAGAACCACCATCAGATTATTAAATAAAAATGGGTTAAGGTGCAAATTTTCCCCAGAAGTTTTTGCTAAAGAGCAATATCACCTAAAAGTTTTTTCAGGTTCAATGTCACCTCAAAAGTTTCATAACTTGGCAATGTTGCCCAAGACAATTAAAAAACAAACGCTGACTGTTAAAAAATTGACGTTAACCATTAGCTTTTTAACAGGGAATATTGCTTCATTTTAACACTTCGAGACAATATTAAACCTAAAAAAACTTTCAAAGTAACATTGCTTCTCGGTGAAAACTTTTGAGGCAAATTTGCACCTTAACCCAATAAAAATTCCACACAACTTTCTAAGCTCGTTACTATAATTCCCACCAGCCTTGTTTATCACTAGCATCCTTCAAAATTTTAATATAGATAGCTTTCCTGAAATTACTTGAACCTCTCCTCCATTCTCAAAATATAAACTTCAGTCCTTGAAATGTAAGATTGTGAAACTCTTCAGTCCAACTTGAATCTTTCTTTTGAGCAAAACTCAGGAGATCAATGTAATTTACTCATATTAAAGAGTTGGGGCAATTGCCTAGCTACCTTTTCAGTTCAAGAATTACAGTGTTTAGACTTCAACGTTTCAAATTTTGGTAATCACTGCTGAAGTTAGTAAAAGGGACTTCACTGTTTTTCTCTCAACAACCCAGCTAAAAAAACTAAAGATAAGTTTTCTATGTTAATGAGCTATGGTTCAACAAAAAAGGCGGCTTAGCGCAGAAGACTCTCACCAAATGGGGTTTGGGGTGGAATACCTGTATGTAGCCTTGCCCTGCAAGCAGAGAGGCAGCTTCCAGTAATAAGTTATGGTTCAATAGTTGAAATTACTGAAGTAATCAAAACCTATGACTACCTGGTGCTGGAAAAAAAAACGAAAGAACCATATTGGTCACCATCTAAAATTACTAAAAAATCATTCGTTTTTAACCTTTAAGAAAGAACAGAAATATAAAAGAAAAACTATTTTCTGCTTCTAAACTTTAAGCATAAACCAGAGCCCTTCGATTATTAAAAAGTTTAACTTCTCCTTAGAAACGGTATTTTTTGTGAAAATTGTTAGAAATCACATCATATGTAACAAAGAAATAAATAATAAAAAAGTCAACGAGCCAAACGTAAGAAATTTAAGCTCGAAATGCAAAAGTTCTTCCCGAAAGTACTGAACATCAACATATATCGCCAATTTGATATCCAACTTATCAAAAGATCGAACATTTGAGCTTCAAAACTTCATAAAGATAAAGTGAAATAACTAAAAATAGATTATATACCACTACAGAATCTGTTTCAGTAACAGAACAAGCCAACCCTAGCTAGGAGCAACCAAAACAAGCAAAATATTTTAAATCTCTCAGAAATGAGTATTAATCTTCAATATTACCTCAAGTATTTTTTTTTTCTTGAAAAAAAAAAAGAAGGATAGGGAAAGAAAACAAGAAAGAGAAGAATCAAATTAATCCCAATTAGAACCCTGTAAAGATCAATTGGAGTTGCAGATCCTTTCGTACTTCCAGCTTAATTTGTACCCTCTACTAGTAACCTCAAACCCGACAAACACACCAGATCAAGCTTGCACAACCAACAGAGAAAGAAATTGAGAAATACTAAACTAGAAATCTGCAACATCCACCTAACTCCGGCAAACATACCTGAAGAACAAATTTTCCGGGAAAAATCCGAAGTTTCCGAGACAAAAAAGCCAGCCGAGAATTATCTCCAGTCACAGCACTAAAATTCACCACTACAGAATAAAGCAGTTCAGGCTCTTGTTCGCATCTGAAAGTGAGAATACCTAGGGCTTCTAGAGCTCTCTTTTCAGCGGAGAAGAAAACCAACGTCCAGCAGAATTTTTTTTTGGCTTTGTTCAATTTTTTTGGGGCTGTTTTTCATGGTGGAGAATATTTTATTGTTTTTCATAATAATAATCTAGGCGAAAGGAATCACGAAGGACGTGCCACGTGGCGAGGAGATCAAGGCGTAGGGAGGGGAATATCAGGATTCGTGGACGGGAGGGAGGCGCTCAGATCCGATCACTAACGGCGACGCTATTGGTCCACGTATGCCGTGAGTTGCGGGGAGACCAACAAGTAGGTGTGGGACCACTCACTTGGGCGCTGTTATCCCTGCGGTAGGCGGAGTACGTGTCATGCGCGCGGCGACTTGTGCTCCTGCTTTGGAGTAGTGATTAATCATAATTAATTCTTAATGTCAAACTTAAACATGGCTACCACTTGTTGTTATTCTTTCTCTCTCCAAAGTTTTAACTGCCACTTGGTTTCTTTGTCCCCATGTCTCCGTTTTGTTTTTTCCTCCACTAGCGAGCTCGTGATCGGGTGGCCCAAACAACAAGATGTAACTTATTATTTTATGTAATAATACTTTTATATCTTTTTAAAATATGAATTTAAAAAAATAAATAAAAAAGTGGGTATTATGTACTCCCTCTACCCCTTATTATCAAGCATCAATTAACAATTCTTATAAACTAATAAAAATAGTTAAAGTTAATAAAATTATCTTATAATTTAAGTAACTTTCAATATTACCCATACAAATTACACTAAACTCTAATATTATATTAATTATTACTCTTACCCTCTATCCTTATTAATTATTGAAGCATACATGGAAAAAATAATTAACGTGTTTTAAAAAACGTAAATGCCTTATAAAAAACGGTCAAATATCAATTACTAATTAGTGCCTTATAATAAAAATCTGATAAATTTTTTTTTTTTTATATATAAAATTACTAAAAAAAAAAACAAAAACAAAAAAAAAAAAAAAACTAAAAAATTAATCATTTAGTCTTATAATTTTGAATTTTTGACAATTAAAACTTACCATCCTTTTATAAGTCATTTTTTTATCAAAAAAATTTGATTCTATTTATAAGTCCAATTTCAAGGTACTATATGAGATGGTGATGATTTTGCTCATATTAATTGTACCAATGAAAATAGAGAGAGAAGAAAGAGTAGAAAAATACCTTTCATAAATGAGGACAAAGTTAAAAATTTACCCCATCATCATTGAGTTAACTCCATATCCTTGGTATAGTTAAAATAGACTTATAAATTGAACCAAAGTAATATTCCTTAATTTTAACTTAGTGCAATATATTCCTCCCGAACATTTTTATAAGCAACTTTTTTCCTAATTGTATAAAACAAACTACTGATAAATATGTTAAAAATGTCATTTTTTTCTCAAACTATGCTCATATTTATGAAAGGCTAAAGTATACGTTTGGTCTCATATTTATGAAAGGCTAAAGTATACGTTTGGTCCTTTATATTTCTCTTTGATATCATTTTAGTCCCTTAACTTTGTAAAGTACACGTTTAGTCCCTAATGTTAACACTTTGTTAGTATGACTTAACACAAAATACTAACTCAACAATTTTAAGTGATCACTATGCAACTAAATGTTGATCAAATATGCTTATACGTTAATATTTTAAATCCTATTAATTGAAAAATATTTAATCTTCTTCTAGAAAAATATATATTTAATCTTCACAAACTATGAAAAACCCTAAAACAATTTCTATGAAGATTAAATATTTTTCAATTAATAGGATTTAAAATATTAATTTATTAAAATACTAACATATAAAATTGTTTGGTCGGCATTTAATTGCACGGTCATTACTTAAAATTATTGAGTCGGTATTTTCCATTAAGTCGGACTAATGGTGTTAACATTAAAGGACCAAACGTGACTTTACAAACTTAAGAGACTAAAATGATACTTAGAAAACATAAAGGGACCAAATGTAGACTTTAAAGATTTATGAAAAGAGCATTGAGAGAGAATAAGTACAAAAAGAAATATGAGAGAGAATGAGTATAAAATATGAGAGGGAATGAGTAATAAATGATTTAATGAAAAAGAATTAGTGGTTCATTAATATTAAGAAATGTATTTACTAGGTGTGGAAAAGGAAAAAGTACTTTCTCTCCGCTTCATATTTAAAAGAGCTCAATAATGGAATTACGTAGTTTAAGAAAATAATTAAAATTAATTTAAAATAATAAGTATATCCTCAAATAAAGTTTTTTTTTCTAATTATGCCCTTTATTTATGAGGGGAAGTAAGAGAGAGGAATAGAATTAACATAAGCATCATCAAACCTTTAATTAATACAATATATGTAATTAATAAGAAACACAATTGAAAAAAGAACATCATTAAATGTTGAGACTTTTGTCCATTTCCTATAAAAAGGATCGAGACAATTCAAACTTTGAGCTCTTATAAAAAAATCGGAGGGAGTAGTCTAAAGTTTGAGACAAAAAAAATTGTTTATATTAAGGATAAACCAAAAAAAAAAAGAATTTGCTTATAAATATGATCGGATGGAGTAGTTTCTATGGTTTTGACTAGAGCCGTCAATCGGGCCGGCCGGCCATCGTGGGGCCGGCCCGTGATGGGCCTGGCCCATCGTAGGCCCTCTAGGGCCGGAGTAAGAAAAACACCTATTTTTCAAAGCCCACCGAGAGCACCGGGGCCGGGCCCGCAGGGAAATTATTATTCCAAATTTTAATTATTTTTTCTCCGTGTTTTTCACACAAATATAATTAGTAAATTACAACAATTAAAGCTCTAAATTACAACATAAATCATCTAATTTATCAAATAAATATCGTCAACATTTATATCCAAAAAACACAATCATCCAACAAATAAGCATTCACGAATTCATAATCAAAAACAAATTATGTTCTAAAATAACTTACATAAAATATAAAAAGCATACCACTAATATACATAAATTATGGTCGATAAGATGCGAGAGCCGAGAAGAGTTGCGATCGAGGAGGAGACGAGGAGTGGAAGGGATATGAACATAGTTTATAGTGTAAGGATCATAGGAGTAGATCAATAACAATATTAATATATTAGTTTAAAATTTTTAAGACTCTACATTATTATAAGACATAAACATTATATTCCAACTCGCCAAGATTTTGTTAGGAAAATATATCAAAGAAATTTTTTAATACTCAACATTTAAAAAGAAAAAAAAAGAAAAAAATATGACGGACTAAACGGCCGGCCGACTGCCCCATAGGCCGGCAGTAAAGCCCGTGGCCTGCGGGCCCGACTTAATCTCTTTCTTCTATTTTTAAGGCCGGCCGTACCAGATGGGCCAGGCTAAACGGGCCTACTGTTTTGACGGCTCTGTATTTGACACATAATAAAATTAAAACTCAATCTCTATATTTAGACTCAGTTGTAACTTAATTCTTATAGTTTTAGCCATTAAAAAATTAATCTATAAGTTTAAAAAATAAATCTAATCCTTATAGTTTTATTTTTGAAAATATAGAAACCAACATTTTAATTAGTTAATACTATAATGATTGAATTAAATTAAATAATGGAATGGAAGTTTAAAGATTGGATTTTAGTTGATTTTAGTTTATCTAAAACTAAGGGATTGAATTAAATTTCACTAAATCAAAACTTTATAGATTAAATAATTATTTTCCCAAAATTAAACATCTCTCATGTAATATGAATTATTCATCTAATCTTTAATATAAGACATATTTATCTAATATATTATTAAAGATTAAAAGGGGTTTACACTTCCGTAGTTAATTAAATTAGTTAAAAAAAAAAAAGCACGGAAATGGTGGGAGACATGTGTTTCTTAAATTACCTAATAAGACATTTGTTTCCTAAATTGCCCTAATCATCTTTCTTAATTCTCATTCCCCTTCCTCCTTGATTATTATTGAGGAACATCAATAGGGGTAAAATAAGAAGAAGAAAAATTTGCTAAATATGAAAATTATGTCTTATATTTAAGATTAAAATCAACTTTTCAAATATATTTTATATTAAGGACTGAAGGGAGTATATTATACCATCTACTTGATAACAAAAAAATGCATTTCTATTTAGAGTTAAGGTGTAAATATACTCACGAGCTTTTACCCAAAGTATGTCCAACACCATATATTTTTTAGAGATGTAAAAGTACTCATAAACTTTGTAAACAAAAGTAAAAATACCATCATTGCTAACTTCTGTTATGTTGATAGTTATATTGACTAAAATTGCTGACTTGGAAACTGATTTACCCTTAATAATGTCCAACTTAGTAGTAGAGGGAAAAAATAAAAAGAGATATAATCCACATATCTCAACTATAATTAATTTATTATTTTTTTTAAAGAATGAAAATCCCAACCCTACCCCTAACATCTGGAGATTCAGCATCAGCTTCATTCCCTACCCCTAACCACAACACAATTGTCCTCTTCGATGAACATGGTCCTAACCGCCGTCCGTCGTCTTACTCCCCTGTCATACCTCATCTCCTTCCTCCTCTTCCTCCTCTCTAAAGTTTCGATGGCAAGAACTCATCCCCTCCTTCTCGATCCCTCTCCTTTCCTTCGTTTGTCTCACCATTTTCCACTCAAGATCTCATATCTCATATTTCCTCTCTCAAAATCTATCCTTCTCCTCAGCCTCAAAGACAAAGCTCTTGCCCCACTCTTGGCTTCCCTCACCTCAGATTTGTTAATACCACCAGACCTTCCTCTTATAGAAGTCTAATTACCGCAGCTTTGCTTGATGACCCACCATAAGTACCATCAAAATTGCTGCTTAAAGTGATGATGCAAAGGAGCCTCAAGTTGGTGTAGGTCGAAATATTACAAATGTTGTATTGACGATACAAGGGAGCCTCAGATTTGGTAGAGCAATAGTGCTTGTGTTGGAAGTTTATGGGTTGTTTTTTCAGTTTTTCAATGAATGGCTTGGAGGATTTGTAGATCTATTATTATTTCTGCTTTGATTACATGAGTTTGTATAAAATATGGAATGATTTCTGTCTTCTTTGATTAATGGTCCTCGGTTTCATTTGTCATTTTGGTGTTTGATTTATAAGTTTATCAGTCTCGTGGATGATGGATGATGTGTTCTTTGAAGTAGAAAGAGAATAAGACAAAATAGAAATGATCAGCCAAGAGATGATTTCCTCCTCTGGCTTTTGTTCTTTATATAGAGTATTAAGTATAAGAATATATTGCCTGCATTTGGGTTGGTAAGAGCGGTGGGCAAAAAGCCTATCGACTTTTTATAAAGCTCAAGTGATAAAAAAGTTGTAAATGTGATTTGTGTTTGGATTGACGTTGGCAAAAGTGGCTTTTTTCCAAACGGAGATGTGTTTGGATTAGTGGTTGAAAAGTCAGTTAAGATAAAAAATGATTAAAAAGGACATGAATCTTATATATATATTGTATATATTGTGATAATTGATGATAAAAATTTAAATTTATGTAAAAAAATTTAATTAATAGAATATTAAATTAATAAATAAAAAGAGGCATGCATTATTTATAGGATTTCAACTTAAAATATAAGTTTTTAATTAAGTTTAGGAAATAAAGGAATAATGAATAAATAATCAATTATTATCATTATTATTATAATAATATAATATTTATACAAAATAAATTCTTTGTTCCGCACAGCACTGTGGGTGATAGCTTTTTTGTCAGATAAAGAAAAAAGCAGAGAATAAAAAATAAAAATAAAAAGCAAAGAAGAATGATCCCACCTGATCTCGACTTGTGTGCCTTCCCAAACGCCCAAAACGCTCAGAAAGTTGGGTCTGATAGCTTTTTTGTCACTGGGCGTTTTGCAAAAAAGCCCAGTAGCAAAAAAGCTGCACCAAACACTTCTATATGAGTTTTTTTGTTAGTGTTAACGCTGTTGGGCTTTTCTAGTCAAAACGCTCCAAAAACGCTCAATCGAAATAGGGCCATTGTTACAAATGAATAATGACCATCCCTGTAGCATATGAGAAGATATACAAAGACATGACAACTAGCATAACTATTTACAAATAACTAATCAATCGTTAATCATAACATTCCCTCTCAAACGAGAGGGTGTGAGACGCACACTAAATTTGTTCCTGAAATAAGAGAATTGATAGTGTGATAAGGCTTTAGTGAAACAATCAGCTATTTGTTAAGATAAAGGCACATATCTAACTCCTATAGATCCAAATAAAACTTGATCTCTAATAAAATGTACATCTATTTCAATATATTTGCTTCTAGCATGATGTATAAAATTTGAAGTAAGCTAGAGCTTGAGCACTCAAATTGTCACACCATATTATTGAGGGTTGCCAATGAAGGGTCCAATTTCTGCCATTAGGGAATTTAACCATTTAAGTTCTGCTGCCTCATCAAACAAAAAGTATAAACTATGATTCCAAACTTGATCTTGAGACTACCTTTTATTTCTTATAACACCAAATACAAGTATTCCACCTAAGTATACACAATAACCACCCGTAGATTTTTCATCATCAATATTTGTAGCCCAATTAGCATCTGTAAAGGCCATCAAACGAAGGGATCCTACTGATTTGATGTGTAAACCATAATGAAATGCACCCTTTGAATATCTTAGAATTCTTTTAACTCCTTAGAAGTGTATCTCAATTGGTTTAGCAAAAAATTGACTAAGTTTATTGAATGAATAAGTTATGTCATGTCTAGAGGTTGTTAAATATTGTAGTGATCCAATTGCCCTTCTATATAGTGACGTGTCTAACATAACTTTCCCCATCCTCAACTCTGATACCAAGAAAGAGAGTAAGACAAAATAGAAATGATCAACCAAGAGATGATTTCCTCCTCTGGCTTTTGTCCTTTATATAGAGTATTGAGTATAACAATATATTGTTACAAATGAATCCTGACCATCCATGTGACATATAGGAAGATACACAAAGATATGACAGCTAGCAGAACTATTTACAAATAACTAATCAATTATTAATCCTAACAAAAGTTTATAGATTTTGATTTCTCCAGTGACCTGAAAGTGAGAAAGGTGTGTGGTATGAGATTTCTCCATTGGATGACAAAGTGGCACTTTCCCTCCCTACCAGCTAGTATCAAAATTAGATGATTCATAATCTAAGTAGTGTTTTTAGTCACTATGTCAACATAAGTGTCTGTTTGAGTTAGTGGTAAAAGTTATTTTTTCAACATGATTTACGATATACGAGATAAGAATGTGAAATAAGTTTTATCTTGACTTCGTGATCGTGTTTCTTGAACACTAATTAAACAAGTACAATGGTGATGCTATTTTGCTTTTATTTTAAAAATTTATTGGTAGTTTTGCACCTTGAAAAACATGTGCTGGATGTACTTTGGATCAATATTCATGGGATATTTACACCTTAACCCTCATATTTATATCTCTTGTTTCCTGGGCATTACAGACAATAACGTATCGTATTTTTCCCACCAATCCGCCACAATATAATTCAAAAATATAAGTGATCTATTGGATATTTTATGATAATTTCTTTAAATCGTATTTTACCTTTTTTTATTTTAAATTCTTAGATCAGACATTCCAATAATAGATTGTCTTTTTTTCAATATTCTCTGCTATTTTTCATATTTCTTGTATTATAACGCTATAAAAATTTATTTTATTCTAATTTAATATAAATAATTAATAAATAATATAGAAATTAAAATATATTTTGAATTCTATATTAATTATTAATTATTTATTTAATTACGTCCGATTTGACTTAAAATCAATAAATCTTAAAGTAATACCTTAATCACTTCAATAAGCTACTATGACTTTTAATTCTTGCCTTTGCCCGGGCATGAGAAACAGATTTGCATTGCTCTGGGCTCAATAGCCAGCCCAAGGTTTGGCCCAATTAAAGGACCAGCTTTGAGACCAATTGCTAGGTTGGGCTTTTGTTGAACTTGAAGGGCATTGTTTGTTGGAAGTGGTAAGAGCTAACGTGCCTTTTTCAGTTTGAAAATTTCAAGCAAGTACATTGCATAAAGTTCAAAACATAATTGTCTTGTTATTGACTTGTAATTAATGTGATTAGTCATATATGTTATATTTATTTTCAAAAATACCCCTCTTTAATTTTATGTTGGAGTATAATTTAAAACAAACATAACAGCGTCACTGATGTCAGGCAATTATGGCAACCAATCCGGAACTTATGAATTATTTACGATTATAGCTATAAAAAAAAGGTAAGACTTACGAAAGATATTGATATTTTTAAAAAAAAATACTGAATACTAATTTATAAATATAAAAAATTACCAAAATTTTTTATAAAATTAATTGTGATATTTAATGACATTTATTTACTTTATAAAACAATCAAACAATCAAGTAAGAAATGGAGAAAATTAAAGATGGTTAGAGTGTTTTAAAAGAAAAAAGATCCTATTAGTCATATTAACTAATTTAATTAAATTCCTTAATATAATTAAATTAGTTAAGTAAGTCTTAGATTAAATACCAGAGAAATAATATATAACAAAAGGGGTGGGAATAGTGAAAAAGGTTTTAACCACTTAAATACGAAGTTTTACATTCAAGTCCATCTGATATAGAAAATGTTGTTAAGAGAGCTACTTCCCAGCAGGTCCAATGATGATCAAATCTAGTACAATTAGATAATCATACCAAAAAAAATTATAATATGTATTAGTCTTGTTTATGATCTTTTGGTTTTATTAAAAGAAGAAGGAAAAAAAAAACAGAAAACATAGAATTTTTAAAGTATAAATTTGCTCCAAAAGTTTTTAATAAAGAGAATGTTGTTCTAGAAATTTTTTCAGATTCAATGTTGCTTTGAAAGTTTAAAAACTTAGCAATATTACATCTTACCATTAAAATGTTAATGTCAATTTTTTAATAAAATAGAGTAACATTGCTATGTTTTGAAATTTGCAAGGACAACATTGAACCAAAAAAACTTTCAGAATAATATTGTTCATTAGACAAATTTACATGCTAGCCACCATAGAATAATGTGTTAGGCTATGTTTAGGAGTTTTATTTTGGAAAGAAAGAAAAGGGAGGTGGGAGGGTTTTGATAATTTCTTCCCTTGTTTGCAAGTTTTAAAAATAAGAGGAGAGAATCGGGGATTTTTATAAATCCCCCAAAACCTTATTTTTCTAAATAATAAAGTTCCCCCAATATGAGGGGTTTTAAGAGGAAAAATAGGTTAATTACTTCTTTACCCTCGTGCACTACCACCGCCACCACCACCACCACCGCCATTTGCCCATTACCGCCACCACCACCATTAAATATAATTTTATATTTTAGGTTGTAGTTTTATATACTTAAATCATTATGTACTAAAAAAACATATATAAATCATTATAGAGAGAGAAAAATAACTATTAGACAGAGAAAATATTTTTTGAATATAAAAATTACATAAATAATTTTTTTAGAAAATTTAAACTTAAATTTATTTGTAAAGTATAATAATTATATTAATTTTTAAAGAAAAGGATAAAATGGTAAAAATAACTCATTAATCCCCCATCTTCCTCCCTTGCTATTTTTTTAACTCCTAAATAAGGAGAGGAAATATCCTCTATTTCCCTCCCCTCCTTTCCCTTCTCCTTGTATCCTCTTTCTTCCCCTCCAAACTCCCAAACAAAGTGTCTTTAAATATATTTGTGTCCTACGCGTTGAGGCGTGAAGATTCGCGAGGGTCCGTCCTAATCTTATTGGTCAACTCTCGGACTTCTGAAACTTTACTCGAACGACTCTTTTAGGAGCCTATGAGATACCCTTATTCTTAGAGGCAATATTAAATGGTTTGTGTTTGGCGCTACTTCAAGTGCAAAGGATTCCATTTTGCACTTCAGGCATGTACTCCTTCTAATTTTAATTATAGGATATCAATTCATAATTCTCACAAACCAATAAAAATAATTAAAATCAATAAAATTGTCCTACAATTTAAGTAACTTCTAATATTAGTTCTATTAATTGCACTAAACTCTAATATTATATTAATTATTACTCTCACCCACTATCCTTATAATTATGGGCATACATTTAAAAATTTAATAAAAATAATATTTTCACTTTAGTCCCTTCATGGGACTTTTTGAAACTAAACTAAAAACATTTTTATAAAAATAACCAAATACAATTATTAATCGGTGTCTTATAATAAGAAACAAAGAAAGTAGTGTAGATACCATTTGGAAGTCATTTTAATTTTTAGTATTTATGAGCATGTTTGAGGTTGCATTTAAAAAGTAAGTTTATGTAAATCGAAATAAAACAAATCTCACATACTTATTTCATACATCGTAAATCATGTCGGAAAAATAACTTCTACCACTAATTCAAATAGATAAGGAGTTGGGTTCACATACAAGTTAAGAGCAGGGAAAGTAGCTAGTGGCACACAACTAGAGTTGGAGCTTAAACTTGGAGATTACAAGGTGCCTTTAAAGTGTTTTACTAGATTGTGAATCACCTCTCCAAGACTTGTAATGTTCTCAAGAATCGAACCCCTCCTATTGGTGAGTATCCAACCCTTTGACCGTTGAACTTTAAGGTATGATGGGAACCTTTTAATCTTTTTTTATGATTTTTTTTCTCTAAAAAGGGCCCCCATATGGATTTTCCCTACATTGTTTCTAGTTTTTCTTTTCCAGGTTTGTTGGGTTGGTTTGTTTTATATTTATGTTGTTTATGGATTGAGCTCTTGTATATGTTTCATGTTATAATCTGCTGTAAGCGAGCCCCATCTTTCTAATGTATCTTTATACTTCTATTTGAATAAAATTGACTTATTCCTAAAAGAAAAAGGAAATTGAAGTGCATATAGTGCTTCCTTTCCATAATATTATTTGTAGAAATTGTCATAATAAAAGAATTAGCATTCGAAATATTTTTCTTTGACAATAATATTGAATGTGAGCAAGTTGATGGAATCATGAACCTGACGTCGCATGAATATTAAATATGATAATTTCAATTAATTAAAAAAGCACACACAAAAGGTCTCGATTCCTTAATACCAAAAAAGAGACATACATACACCAATTAAAAAAATGAAAGCCTCGTAACCCCACGCACGCAAACCTGCCCGCACGCCCGCATATACACTTTCCATCTTCTTTATTATTTTCAAACGTGCGAATTGACACACACACACATACATTTCATATTTTCTGTTGTTGTCAAATTCGCTGAATTGATTTCTCAGCTTTATCCTTTTTACATTTTTATCTTGTAAAATCGAGTCGAGTCACTGATAAACTCGTGTCCGTTGTAAATTTAGTTAAATTTATGAATTTATATACGGAGTTTACCGTTTTTACGTTTCTAAATTATAAAACCGTGTTATCTCACCTTTAAACTCATATTAACTTATTTGATTTGATCATTTTAATTTAGTGGCTTTAGATATAAATCTTATAGAAATTTCCTTGTTAAATATGATAAATTATGAATGTTGATGGATTTAATTTCAATTATTTGAATTTAAAATATATTTAAATCAAATTGCTCTCATTTTTTTATATTTTAATTATTTAATTATATATATTAATACATATTTAATTATAAAAATAAACTCTTATGAGTTTACAATTCATGTTCACAATAGAGCTTATCCAACTATCACAAATTTACTTAAATTCACCGACAACCTTGATATTACCTAACACCTTTTGAAAACTTTATGATGGTTTCTAATATAATCCGAATCTAATGAAGCTTAATCTTATCAAATTTATAAAATCATAATTCTTAGAATTATATATAATTTTTTAATCAAACTACACGGTATCTGGAAATCACATTAAAGTCTCCCGATAAGATTTGACACAACTACGCACACACACGCACACACACATATGTATATCTATGTGTGTGTAATATAAATATGGGTTAATGAGCAATTTGGCTAACAAACTATTACTTCAGGAGCGCCCAACACAAATAATTTTTAAGTTGACTGCAAATTTTTAAAAGTTTTTTGTACTTTTGGTCTACTTAAAAGTTATTTATACTGGACGCTCCTGAAATAATAATTCGTTGGCCAAATTACTCCTTAACCCTATAAATATTTTGATACAACTTTACAACAGATGAAGGACCATACTTCAATGTTAGGAATCTTTCCAACATTCGTTACGTGGAATTCCACCAAATAACATATCCACATTCCAAAAGAGCAAATCTATTTTGTTTATTAATGAGAAAAAATATCTACATTAGTTAGTTATGGGTTATTTGGTCGTTTCTCTGTTTTTTTTGTGGCAGTGCCAGAGAGTGATATTTACTTATTTGTCTCCGCTTAAAATTTTCAACTTTTCTATGCAATTGGTGAATATTTTTTGAACTATGATTGGAATTTTTGGACAACAAAACCCACGTGTTTTCAAAAACATGTCATCCTCATGAGATTATTGTATTATGTCCTGATAGAGGACTCACTTATCACACTAGATGGACTGTTTATTAACATTTTGAACATCTTTTAGTATATATAACATATTCATAGTTCCTTTCATTGTACTTATTCATATATGTATACTTGTATAGTTTATGCTTTTATAACACAAAAACACTTACAATAAGGGGCTGTTTGATATGAGGAGAGGGAAAGTGACACTACTACAAAAAAAAAAAAAAAAAAAAAAAAAAAAAAAAAAAAAAAAAAAAAACCTTTTAATGTCCTTTTTTTGGGGACGCCTATATGAACGACATAGTCAAGTCGAGACTTATGAGACTTTAAAATTAACTAGTAGTTTAGAGAAACTAAGACACATTTGGAGCTACATCAAATTAACTTCTAGCTGTGAAAAGCACTCCCAGCCCAAGTTGAACAAAAAAATAATGTTTAGCATGGTCTTGTAGGCAATTGATTTTTTTTTTTTTTTTTGCTAAAAAATAACTTTAAAATTAAAGCAACTTTTTCTAACTTTTAGTATTTAACATTTTTTCATATTTTAAGCTTATAAAACTGAGTTCTCAAAATATTATCTAAACAAAAGTCTACCTAAATATAAATTACATTACACCCGTTGACTTATACCACAACTTTAGTTTCAAAAAGTTAGTTGGAACAAAAGTCATTTTTGCCAACATTAATACAAACAAGCCCTTAATAAAATATAATAAAGCTTTGTCCAAACTTAAATTCACTTACTTTTATCTAACTTGACCAGCAAGTTGCCTCAAAGCCCCACACTATGGACCCCACAGATGAGTTGCGTGATCAGTCTCATCACTTAACTAATTAATAGGTTTAGCGGTTGGTTTCCACATTGCTGGGATGAGTGGCAAAGTGTCTGTCTAAATCTAATCACATGCCACCAAATTATTAGGTTTCTTAACATTCATGCATTATTTTTCCACTTCTCAAGTTTTATAGAAACTTCATCTAATAAAAGAAATAATCACAACTGTACGTGCATCTTTAATATTTTTATTAAGAAATGATAATATAAATATTACAGAAAACATCACACAGATAACCAATAAATTAAAGTCTTACAAATGACAATTCATCAAATGTTAACAATTTATAAAAAACATTAGTAGCAGTCTTTATAAGGTTGTTTTTTTGTTTTTTTTTTTTTTTTAATCTCTCAATATTCAAGAAGATTTTTTTTTTCCCATAAAATAAACATATCTTCCTCCTTCAAAGAAAAATTACAGAAAATTGGGTGTATTTGGTTTGAGGGGAGCAAAGGGAGGAGGGAGGAGGGAGGAGGGAGGAGAGAGAATTTTTTTTTCTTATATTCACCAAATTATCTATGAAATTTTTTCAATATTTTAAAAATACACTCTCAACAAAAAGGAATATTCTTCTCATTGATAACAATTTGGTCAATATCCTTCCTCCCCTCCCCTCAAACCAAACATGTTTTAAAAGTTCAAACCATCCTGATATTTTCTTTAAAAAAATATGGAACAAGCCATTACCTAGAGGAGGGTGCAAGAACAAGAACTATAAGCACAGAACTTCATGAACTTGGTCCCAAAATTTCAAGCAAAATATGGAACAAAATGAGATTTTTAAAAAGAAAAAAAAAACAAGGAAAGAACTTAGCTCCGTGATCCATGGATCCCTTTGCCCACAAAACAGAGTGAGTTATTCTGAGAGAGCCTCCTCAAAGTACTTTACACAGTAACAGCAAAAGCATCCTAACATTCTATAGACTGTACAGTCTTAATACAGTGAGAACATCATAATTAACAGGATGATCATATTCAGAATGTTAAAATACAAGACATTAGAAATAGTACAGAAGCATGTCTAGAAACTTAACTTTCAACAGCAAAATTGTCTTGACCTTTCTCTATCCAGATTCCAGCTGACCAGAAGGATAAGCACTTCTTTAAAGAGTTAATCTTTTGTATGGTTATGAGCAGCACCAACTTACAGTTAAATAACCATAGAATGCATATATATTATAATTGTAGTGGCAGGATACAGCTTTGGTAATGTAGAACAACAACACTTCTAGCCTTAGGGGAGAATGTACATCACTTCTTCAAGAACTTCTGAGAGAAAATCTTCTTGGAGAACGGAATATTTCGCAAAACAGCTTTGTGGGTTTCTATCGCTTCCATTAGTGCATTTTGAGCAGGACCCTAGTATAGAAGGAAAATTCAAACATGAGAAAAGGAAAAGGAAAGCAGAGGCAACGGAGGATTAAAGTCCGCTAATGAAGCTTGATAAATGCTAATATCAGTTTGAAAATGCATTGGCATGCACTTGCAGAACTAGATAAAGGACGTAATGAGCCCAATTTTAATGAAGAGAGAACAAGGCATGCCAATATTTTGAAATGATTAATCTGTCATGGTTTTGTTAAACTGCATTATTGCTATGACTTCAAGATATTAGCATCAGTGAAGCAATAGGGAAAAAACAAATCATGCTTTTGTTACAAACCGCAGAATATCGACGAGCTGATTGAACAACATAGTTAGCATGTGGGTCCTGAAGTAACTGTTCAAAGTGTGGGGCAGAGAGCAGTTCGTAGATGATTCTTGACTGGTTCACACTATCGAACACATGTAAACATTTTTCAACCACATGGCTGCTGAATTTCTCCATTGACAGGTGAACATAGTGACCTTCAAATTGTGAAATTATACGAGCAGTGGCATATGGATTCCTCAAATCTAAGATATATTGAACAACATAATTTCTGCAGAGAAAACAAAGTTAATTAGGTGAAACCTGGAAAGGAAAATCCAAAAGGGAAAAGGGCAATATGTCTCATTCTCTCTTAAGTAATGTCAAATGAAATAAGACAATGAAGAATTAGTGGCAAAGGTTTTTTGCATATAGCGAGGCTGGATCAATTTGATAACTATATATCATGTGCAGAGAAAGCAAACGGGTGCTGAAAAAGAAAAGGGCTTATAATGAAATAGACATTAGAGTTCATGGATGTTTCATTACTTTCATCCTTTAACAGTTTCCACAGCTTAAGATGCGAGTAATCATTGTATATGTGCAGAAACTAAAGCTTCCTGTTTGAAAATTAAATGGTGGCATGATTACCACATTTGTATGCAGGTACATTGAAATGTTCCATACATATTTCCTGAGAAGATGATTCAATATAGTAAAGATTGTTGCCTCAACAGCAAAAATTAAAAAAGAAAAGGTTCATACATTGAAAATGATATACTATAAGTTAAACTTCAACTTAGAAAGATTTGAGCTTAAAGAGAAAAAATACCCATATTGGTCTTGAGCTAGCAGAAGAGCATTAGCTGATATTACAGCAATCAGTGTTTCACAGTGCTCCCCACTTGAATGACTGATGCATTTTTGCAGAACACAACATCCGTGTTGATGAGTTGCAATCTCGATGCAATACTTTGCGGCAGCAACAAATATAAACTGTTCAATGTTTAACAGGAAAAATGTAATACTTCCACAAGGAAAAAATCAATTTTGTATTTTATGTTTTCCAGTTTTTTCACTCCTCAACCCAGTTTTTTCACACCTTAACAATGAGAGAAACAGAAATTGCATTGATGACTAATGGTTCAATTAGCATGTATTCCCATCAAAGCATTGAACTCAGAAAGAACAAAAATACTAGTGCATCAACCATACACAGCTCACTGCAAGGATGTTATTCATCTAATAGGGATATGAACCAGCTACAACTCTTTCATTGCAAGAGATCTATGCCTTTTTGTTATTATTTGCACCACATCACCTGGCTGTACAGTAAAGAATATGTGCCAAATCCCAAAGTAAACTTCTATTCAATCACAAATCACATGCCCTTTAGCTGATATCACCAGAGTTTCATTGGCATCTAGATCTACATCATTGTTACAATGTATTAACGTTCTTGGACTCTATTAGTTCATGATCCTTCACAAACTATGACAGTGATGCTGTAGACAGAAGTGTTGTGGAATACTTTTAAGAAATCATGATCTTATCAGCTTATGGATGAGCCTTACAGTTTAAATGCATTATCTTCCTATAAAGATATTCGAGATTAGGATTGTTGAAAAGGAAAACCTTGTTAAGGGCCATCTAATGCTTCTCCATTTCTACCATTTATTCAGTTCGATTTATACTGCTATTATATAAGTCTGAACTTACATAATATAAGACTTGTATAATTCTAAACTTATCATATAAACTTGTTGACACCTCTCGTTACAGAAAACAGAAATCCAGCTGCCTAAAAATGCCCAAATATCTTTTTCATTTCATGCAAGAAAGACACTGAACACAGAACCTGCAGATTCTGGTTAATCAAAATTGCCAGCATATATAGATTCAATTCATATGTTCAATGAACACAATTGATACAGAAAAGGCTAAGTGTATGAACAAGAGTTAGGCATACAGATTTACATAGCACCATCCAATAAATAAACTACTAGCAAAGAAAGAAATCATACTTTGTTATCTTCATTGCCTAGGAACTGCAAACATCGTTGAATCACATGATTTCCATTTAGATCTTTGATAAGTTCCAAGAATCCTGGTTCAAGTGCTGACACAACTAATGCAATTTGCTGTTTTGTTTGGAGAGTCTGAATTAGCTTCTGTACCACACGGGTGCTGACAAAAGAAAATTAGATAATGTCAAATTAAAACTAAGAACACCAAGCAAATATTGAACTAATTGCATAAGTTGCATAGCTTCACTACCCGTGAGTGCTTAAAGAGATTCTGACAAGCTGCCTTGGTTCTAGAGTAACCATGAGTATAATCCGCATCCTTTGTTCTTCAGTACACACATCCAACAACTTCTGCATAAGGTAATTTCCGAAAGGATTCACCATAAGTTCAACAACATGATTGATTATCTCATTAAATATTACTTGAACATCTTCCGGGGTACCCTCATCAAACATTTTCTGCAGAAATCTACAGCCTTGCTGATCTTTGGCAATTAAATATATGTACCCTCTAGCTTCTGCTAGGGAATTACACTTGGGTAGTAAGGGGAATGAGAAATCAATCCTATCACTCTGAGGGATTTCACAATTTCCCAAAACCTGGCGCTGCATATCTGGCTCTGACCTGCGTAAAAGCTTTTTATGACCAGTTTCACGCAAAGCACCCTTACTCTGACCCCTTGGATGATCAAAACCCTTGCTAATGGCATAATTTAAACCTTCACCTTGGATGATGAAGCTCCCCTCACTTGTAATAGAATCCAGACCTGATTGTGCAATTCTTGTGTTTGAAAGTGGGAAAGCTCTTGTATTAGAGCTAGGAAGGTTGCGCTGCTGTAAGCTTCTATCACTCAAATATGGCCTTAAATTAGAAGGAATTGGAGAATTTGGGAATCTTGACATGCTCCTTTCTTGAATCAAACTCATTCCATTTTGATGTGGATAAGTTGAAGTATCAGATATAGAGTGTCCACTCAAAGAAGCAGTAAGCTCTGGTGCTAGATTTCCCCCGTAACATAAGTTACTTATCAGCTGTCCTCTGTACTTAGAAGAGTCCACTGAGCTTCTAAAGTCATTTGATTGCAACATCATGATGTCAGGCCTTCTGGGAGAGTGTCGTGCTCCAAATAAACCGGCACGGGGAAATCCTGGAAATGCTACGCCAACGGCTGCTTCAGAATCAGGACTCATAGGACTTACAGGACTGCTAGGAAAAGAGGATTCAACAACCTTACGGTTAAGAAATGCTCTCTTGAAATTGTTAGATTCCTCTTGCTTATAAACATTGATGGGATTATTTCCATCCAAACAGTCAGGAAAAGGAAGCCCATTTGTGCCTATTGATGCATCTTTCAAATTACAAGACTTATCATGTTGGCTGTTAAAATGCATTCTCCTCAAACTGGTGCAGAGGTCAAATTCATCAACCAAGTTTTCATTATCCTTCTTCCTAAGAGTTAAATCAGGCATTTCAGAATCCAAGCAGAAACTTTTGGTGTAACTAAAACTCTCACAAGATGTGAGAGATTTAAGCTCCTCTAATGGGAGTGGCGTTGGCGATCCATTGTCAGAGAAAAGATGCCTACCAGAGAACGGGCTTGAGGAAGACCCATCTGATAGCAGAGAAAATCCACTGACAGGAGATGAAACATATGGATACTGTGTCGTATGATTAAGCAGATCATCATCATACATACCATACAATCCTTGAATAGCCCGTCTGTCATCCCCATCATAACCATGTGGGTGCTGATGAAGAAGATTGTACGAAGCTATCTGAGGGATCTCATCTAACAGCTTCTCAAGCTCTTCGTCATTCTTCACGTTTTCTCTCATCTCGTCCCTGTCTCAACGCCTTCACACGCCGACAATAAAAACAAACCAACCGGTCCCGCCGGAAAAAATAAAAAAAGCTGACCCCAAGCAATCAAAGCAATCTCAGAAACAGAAAACCCTTTTACAGATATCGATTAAGACAGTTCAATAACACATCCCATTACGAGATTACCATTATCAATCATCGGCTCTAGCGCAGAAGTTTAAATAGAGATGGTTTTTTTTGTGGTGATGGAGATTTCAATTTCATCAGTAACGATCACATTTGGATTTTATCAGTGAACTGGTGGTGAGGCATGTAAAGATTGAAGGATTTTCAGACGATAACTGGGTAGCGTAGGTATGCAGTTCGCGTAATTTCTCACACCATTAAAGCCGAAGAGGAAGAGTCGCTCTGGGTTACATGAACACGGAAAATTGAACACACAGTCACACCATATGGCGAGTCTTAACACTGGGTTTAGAGCTTTCCCCTTTTTTATATATATATTTTTTTAAAAAATATATTTTTAATTTAGTGATGAATTTTTAATAATTTGAAATCCATAAATTAAATTTCTAAAAAATTTAAACACGTTTTAGTTGTAGGTTATTATCAAATTTTTATTAATCTTTTCTTAATATTGATTGTACTTGTTTACTATACTAATAATCATAAATTATCAAATTAACATAATGATATATCGCCACTAAGTACTAACATGAACGAAACAATTGTCAAAAGATTAGCGAAAGCTCTAAAAATTTAATCTCAGATATAAGTGAGCATAGACTTTGAAAAAGTGGTGTATAATTCATTTTTAATAATGTCATTTGTATATATTATATTAATATTGATCCAATATATATATATATATATATATATTAATTAAATAGGGCAGATATAAATGAAAACATGGGTGTCAGAGCCTTTGGTTTAACTGATAACACTTTTTTTAAGTATTGATTTGAATGAGAGGCTGCTATTTTAACGAAAAATAAAAAAAAAAAAAATAAATTTTAATATCATTATTTTTTTAATGATATCAAGATAAGAATATTAAAAATTTATTTATTTATTTGGTCGAAAATTAAAAATGTATTTTACAGGATTAGGAAACAAATAAACTTTTCTCTGAAATTAGTGGTAGAGCTTTGATTTTGTTTTTTTAAATATTTTAATAGCAATTGGTCAAGGTGAAACTCCTTTTTCATGCGTGTCATACACGCTCAGCGATGAAAATGGGACCCATTACATAATCACTGTTTGTCATCAAGTTCGGATCCGGTAAGGCGCGTGAAGCCAAATATGCAAAATTTTTAATTTATAATAAAACAAAAATATTTATTTATATTTTCCTCAGAAAAATTTCATGATTTTTCTGTTACTGAAATCCGCGGAGATTGCAACAACCCTCCAAATTCCTTCATCGGCCAGCATGTTAAAGTTGAGAAGAATTTAATTTTATAATATTTTTGAAAGTTCCATATTACCCTCACCCTGATTTCATTTTTCTTCCTATCCGCTAAAGTAACGCATAACCATGTAAGGGGTAAACTTGTATTTAATTATATTTTACAATTAATATATATATTTAATTGGAATGACTAACATAGTGGACCTCATTAATGGTGGTTCCTCACACCTTAATGACTTTTATTTTGGTGTTATTTTTATGGTAACCCATCAGTTAATAGAGTGAGTTAGTTCCAAGTAGGTGGAAAATATTAAATGAAATATTTTCATAATCTAGAATATAAAGTTATGATTTTTTTAATTTAAAATTTTTTTACCTTTAATAATTTAAATTTTTTAAAAAAATTGCTTATTCAAAACTTTCAATATGAACTTAAGTTTTAAGTAAATTATAGGGTAAGACAAGTGTGCTTTTTTGGTGGGATATAATTTCCTATTACATTGATACATACAAAATATATTTGAGATCAATCAATGTAACATATTGAGGATATTGTGAAATGAAATTAAACGAAGTTATTAAATAATTTTTTATGGGTATCTTGCGAGATATTATTAAATAATCCATCTTAATTTGAAATCTATATTATCAATTTCACGTTATTAAATTAATTTTATTAAGAATCTGACAGTAATTAAAAATGAAAACCAATACAAATTACCAAAAATCCCTCACTCTATCAAATATAATAAAAAAATTATAATATATTTAATATTTAGTATTTGCGTATCTTATGGTGAAGAAGTTAATTAAAAAAAAAAAAAAAGCTAAAAGAAAATATGAAATGAAGGGTGGGGGAGGCACAATGATGTATAGTGAGGCACATTTAATACGCTTTCGTGTATATATACTTTTTTTTTTTTTTTTTTTTTTTTTTAGAATTTCGTTAAAGGGCCATAAGACAGATATAATTAATTTCAATTAAGGATTAAAACATTCTGAATTAACTTTTTTTTTTTTTTTTTTTTTTAAAAAAAGGAATTATTGTCTTTTTATTTAGAGAACTTATTTTCATTTTGGTCCTTGATCTTGCAGTGAAATTTCAGAATATTTTGGTTCTTAGCTAACATTATTTTTGCCCTATGGTACTTTAATGAAAATTTCTCTATTTTCTTGTCTTCCTTCACCCAAGTTACCCATGTGAAAAAGCTCACACACCCATCATATTTATCAAGGTCAAACTTCACTGTTGATACAGAATACTTTTTATGTCTCGCCAAAAATAATATTTCTATGGTACTTTTTAATAAATAAACATGAATCCCTTTAATTTTTCCTTTAGATGTCAGTTATTTAACACCCACATTAATCCTAATTAACAGATCATGAGCAAAAGGACCAGTGCATATATCTGAAAAATTGTAAACTCAATGAAAAAAAAAAATTATAAGGACTTGATTATAAAATAGGTAAAATAATAAGGATAGAAAATTATTTTTTTATATTATTTTATGGCATCCTTTTTGTAGTGTTAAAAATAAGGAAAAAAATAAAAGGTGATGAAGTGATAAGTAACCTCAAAAAGAAGAGTGATGGGAAACGGCCAATTTCATTTCAATTGGCGTTACCAAACCCACCGGGCGTTTTGGCTTACTTGCTTGGTCTCCAAGAAAAAGGACACGTTCGTCATTTCGTACGTAGATTCCAAGTGGCCAAATATTTGCCCCGAAACCGCAGCTCCAAGTGGACCAGATTTTAATATTCCTTGTCCGTTTAATTCGTTTCCTTCGTCGGAAAGCGAGAAACCGTAGGGCCCCACGTGTAGCGTCTTTACACGTGGATAACTAATTACCCGCCCAAACTGGATTTTTGTTTCTCCACGCTAATTGAGTGTCAATGGATCAATCACAAAACCATTGAAAGAGGAGAAGATAAATCATAAACGCTAATTTTAGTTTTGGGCTACATATAAAACCCAATCATTTTGAAGTTTTCAGCACCTGCGTCATTGTGTTTTGTAAGATGACACTAACTCGTGTTTTTGATACACGAGTTAATTGATTTTTTTATGATTAAGGAATTTAAATAAATTATTTAATTATAATATGTGTTATGTATCATTAATCACTATATTATGGGTTTAATGTTTCAATATTTACTGTAGAAACTTTTTTATACAACACTCATATAAAAGTGAGTGGGTCCCATTTTAAAGAGATGAGAGAAAAATATTTGTGAGACCTACTCACTATTATTATATATTTCTGCAAAGACTCACATAAAAGTTTCGTAGTAAATGTAAAAAAATTAAACCTTATATTATATATTAGTTTATAAAATCGATAAATTAATTTTTTTTAAAAAAACTATAAATATAAATACTTTTAATATAATTTATTTAATTTTCTCAATTTGTCCATAAATAAAATGTCAATTGACTGTTATATTAAATATCAGATGAAGTATCGCTTTCAGCTTGTAAACTAAATTGAGAGACTTTTTCTAGTCTTAAATATAACAGCACCTCCTCATTTTTTTTTAATTTTCAAATGTATAATTTTTTTCTCAAACGACCTCTGTTGTATATATTGAAGGGGATTTTAATTAATGAGGATAAGGTTAAAATGGAAAATCATTTTACAGGTACCTATATTAACTTTGTTACTGTGCTAACAGAACAAAGTTAAATAATTTATTAAAGAGAGAAAAAGTTATAGATGCCAACTTAAAAAAATTGAGAAGAATTATAGGTACCTGCAAAATGGTTTTTCCATATTAAAGAGGTGTTTTAAGAAAATCAAAATACATTTATTTCAAATACCTGATTCTCTTAATTTTTCTAAATTAGTTAGCAAACTCATATATTTAAAAATTAAAACCAAAATGGGTGTTAGTTTTTGATTTGGTTCCTATTCTTTAATTCTTTTTTTTATTTGATTAAGAGTATAATTCCTTTCAAGATGATATTCTTTGCATATATAAATTTACAATCAACAAACCAAGACTTGGTCAATAGAAATGAGTTTAAATTTTATATTCTTTTTTTAAAAAAAAAAAAAAAAAACACCAAAACTAATAGTTTACACTAAAATCAATATACGTTTTTCAATATTTTTTTAGGCCCAAAAACTTGTCTTATTTTTTTAGAGTTGTTCTTCAATTCTCTATGTATATTTTCAGATTCCACTCAATGATGACTCAGCTCCAATCCAACCTAGTCTAAGTCAACTATAAAAACAATTTTTTGATCTAAACAAAGCCGTTAGCAGGCCTGAGCAACATAATCTGACCAGCATGACCATCGGATTCAATCCGATTCTTTTATCATTATCCTTGTCCAATGATGGGATCAAAAACATTTTTTTAGCCCGAGTAAAAAAAAAAAAACATATTAAATTATTTACTAAATAGTATCACATAATATTAAAAATATAAATAAATAATAGCTCACAATTATAAATCAAAACAAGATATAAGATGATACTAATTAAAATTTTCAAGTAGGTATCTCAAACAAGAATTTTATTTTTTTCTCACAACCCAATGAATAATGAACCAAACATTGTCTTTCTAGAGAAAATAAAAAATTAGCTAGGTCAAATTATTGGTCAAAATAAAATATCATATAATAAATAAATATATATATATATACTAATAAATTTTAGAAGGCTAGTTGGGGCCAAGGCCACAGTTCCGCCACTACCCTTGCCCATCTCAAGTTCCACTTATATGATCCAATCTTCTTTTGATTATAATCATTTATAATCAATAAAATTAGAATTAATTAATTCATAGGAGTGAGTTTGAATTTCATAATTAATTGATTTATTTACATAAATGTACTTAATTTTATGTTAAAAAACACCAAAACAAATTAATTACTTACCCCAAAACGTACGTGATCTTTTGGTAGTCTTCAGTGTGAAACCAAAGACCCTTCGAATCGCTCACAATGAAAGTGGTATGAAAAATAGACTAAGAGCAGTGAAATTAATTGGGTTGATGGTCCAATGTAAGTAAAGACTGAGGTTGCTTACCATAATAAGAAAGGAAACGCTTAAAACAACAATATAACCACAGACTCTTACATCACCAAAACACGTTAAGTTATATAAATGCAACATTTGACTGAGTCGTATGGTGTGCATGTTTGGTACATCGTTTGGAGAGTTCAATCAGACTTATGCACTATTTGAATTGGATTTATGCAGGAGTGATGTTTGGTTGAGAAGTTGTCTTAACTAAATTTATGAACCAAAAGTTTTTTTTTTTTTTTTTTGATATACATAGTAGGGGAGGAGGCGGGGTTCAACCCCTGATATATGGGGGATGAACCAAACTCTCATACCACTGTGTCTTCTAAGACGTATTTACTGGCGTAAAAATTTGATAATAACTAAAAGTTACTTATTTGATAAGTTACTTTTTAGAGCTTTTATCTCCTTTTTAGCTCTATAAAGAGAGAGATAAAATTTGATATATGTGGGAATATGGGTCATGTAGAGTATATTCTTAGTACTATCACCATACCCTCAAAAATATTTCAGGATACTGATTCGATACTAAAAATATTTTTTTAAGATCCTAAAATATCTTTTTAAGATTATGAAGTATTTTTTTAATACTATTCAAGATCATGAAGTATATTTTTATAAAATATTATTTTAAGGTATTGACTGGTACTAAAAATATTTTTAGTATTGTTTAATCTTCTTAAATATTTCAAGATCATGAAGTATTTTTTGAGTACTATAAGTTAAAATCAAAAAAATTACTTACACTATCATCAATTCAGATATAAATCACATTTCATAATTTAACTTTTCTATAAGATAGATTGACTATAAATCATTTTTCCACTGATATCCCAAATAAACTTGATATACGAAGAAGCACATTCATCAGTTTCCATGAACTGAGGATAATAATGGATTGTTGTTATTTGGTTTAGCTTTTCATTTTCTTGTTTCTTTTTTAATGAAAACAATAATCTCAGCTTGGTCTTGTCAACGTCAACTTATGAACTCCTGCTTATCCTATATCCTAGTAGCTAGCAAGGAAGGATCGTAGAAGGCACACAATTATATCTAACAAGGTAAGGTACGTACCCTCTTGAAAATGACATAAAGATCAGTTTCTTTGTCTAGTCAAAGACTAGAATGTGACTAAGCGAATGCCGCTCTTCTGTTTAATTTTTCAGGTGAAGTTGTATAGAAAAATCTCTCCTTATAAAATTTAGGGTAAACAATTCTTAACCTATTTGTAGTTTACTTCTATTTGCAATTTGGAGACTGAACAAATGATTGTATTCAAGAACTCAGAGTGTCTGATCTTCAAATTCATCAAATTCTTGAGATGACTTGCAAATAGTATCACAACTATAGTATTCCATCAATTGACCAGGTAATAAAGAGCACATGTATTCATTTATCTGGTTCACACTTTCAATTGTTGGGCAAAGAATAGCTCTACTATTGAAGTAAGCTAAGTTAGTTAAATTTTCAAGCAAACCTAGGTAAGTGGCTGACACGATAGCATGCATAGGATTGTCAAGGTTACGAATGAGGTATTTGTCCGGAATCTCAACCCGCGCAATTCCATCGTGCGGCAACCCTAAATTTCCATCACCTATATCAAGAAGCCATTTCGAGAAGACTTGTAATTCTTCATAATGTTGATTTGAAGAACAGTCGGGCCTCTCATGTTTTTTGTGAGATGGAAAACTGTACATGAATCCCACAAAAGCGAAGAAGTGATGCAAGCATTGACTATAATAACTCTAGAAGCCCTTGGAATAACGGGTAACAATTGGCGAAGTCACCTCCCATCAATACACCTTGCCCCCAAAGGGTTTGTTGCAATGCATCATATCCCTTAATGTACGGTCAAACGCCTCAATGCAAAAACGTTGGACCATGGGTGCTTCATCCCATATAATCGCTTTCCGCTATAATAAGTTCAGCCAACAAAGAATTTTCTTTTATATTGCACATTGAGTCTTCATTAACCGCGATTGGTATTGCGAACCTTGAATGTGCCGTCCTACCAGATCAGAACAATGTGGCAAAGAATACCACTGGACGCAACAAATGAGCACGATTTCGCCTTTTGGAACGAATTGATGAGGTGAACGCGCTCCCACAAAAATGTTTTTCCGTTCCTCCATAGCCATAAACAAAGAAAAATCCACCAACACCAAAATTAATTTTTGACATGATAGTATTGTAGATAAGACGTTGATCTCGCATTCAAAGATTTCACTATCTCTTCCGATCGTTGATGTAGTTGCACCTTGTCATAATTTAATTCTTGGCGAATTAGATGATTATCAACATTGGCATGAGTAGTCGATGACTTAGGGCAATGAAGGAAAATCGAGAGATACTCTTCCCATTTTTCTCAAGAAAAGTCTCGATCTCGAAGGGCAGGCTTGCTCTTTTTCGATGCTTGATATCCGTATTGCTACATGAAGAAACAAAAAGCATTAATAATGAAAAAGGGTGGTGAGGTAAAAATTAGAGGAATATGAACATACTTGATGACATAGAGTCACGATGTGGAATATATAATAAGTCTTCTGATAAAATTTTAGAAGTCTCCTTCCAAACGACCTCAGGCCGCGTAAGGCAGCTGCACAATAACATACTCACAAACATGGTTCGCAATGACCGGCCACTTGCCCACATAGATGCTTCCTTTAAGGCTACTACAAATTCGGCAGCGTCGTCTAGCAATCCCAATGCAATACATGCAGCACGATATGTAGGATATACGACACCATCAACAGATTCTAATAGCATCGTAGGATGAAGGCCCTTTCACTTTAGTCAACAAAATCCTAAGGTAGTAGAATTCACCCGAGGAAGGTGCGCATGAGTAAGACGACCTATTGCAAATCCTCTTTTCCTTATTTGCCACATACGCTTGCTACGATTATAGACATAATATTGTGGAAATTCATAATAATATAGCCTTTTTTCCAGATCATCATATTTATTCTGTTTCATCCAAGCAATAAACATAGACTCACTGACTCTTGGCTTCACCAGAATCTCAGCCAGATCAAGTAAAATTAGATGAATAAATAATGTTAGATAAAATGATGATATTTGACTGCACTTATGATGGAAACAAATAACAAATTTAGTCTCAATTTCTTCTGTAAAATTAGACACTTTACAAAGCATATAGCTAGTAAAGGAATACATGGAAAGGCATTGCTGTAGGCATATATCTTACCATAAGCTACTATGATAAGGACGATCAGGCGCCAAGAGTGTATCCAAATAAGACGGAAGGACTCAAGATAAAATTTGAAGAAATACAATTTAAAATTATGAAATTATATTTTATGCTAGCAAATTCTAAATACAGATCACAAATTTTACAATCGCGAAATGGAAAAGGGAATAAATGACGCATAGCAAGAAGTGATGTACGTGAAAGATAAGAAGAATATCGAGAAGTCCAAATTTACACAAGAACCTTAAAGAAGCTTCACGACTCCAAAAAGCTAACATATAACTTATTTCCATCAAAAGCCTACCCTAAACAATGTAAAATATGAACATCTCAGGCGAAATATTCACATGCATGGCAATAGTAACGGAGAAAAGTACTTTATATACCTTATCAAGTCTTAAAAATGAGCAGGAAAGATTTTGTATGTAACATCCCATTTTCAAAAGCAGTATACTTTTTTTTTCATCAGAGTAGAGCATCGGAGCGATTGAGTAACTGATATTTATATTCAAAATGCCGTAAGTCCGGTCGACATGCGGTACATTATACCGAGTGTTTTCAAAGTAAATAACAAAAGAAAGTCTTCAGCTGAGTCCCTATGCGTGCCGCTTGCCTTTCTCCTCAATCCTCGGTCCTCCTGACCCTGACGCTATGTTAAGAGCTGAGGTTCAATGCCCATTGAACCTCGGGTAATCTAACCTCATGCTCAAGTAATACAAAGATATGGATGACAGTTATCTCATGACATTACAAATAGTAATCAATACATAAGCACACAAATGAGATGCAAGATTAACATATCAACAAGACATAGCACATAGCACATGTAAAAGTAATAACAACACAGCCACCGCATATGAATGTTATTACGGTCTGCACTATTCACCGGTGCCACGGTGTACATCCGTGTCCTCGCCGCTAGGAAAACTCAACGGCATTACCAAGACCGTAACCCGTATAAACAAAGCCGAATGTATAAACAAATAACTAAGACAGAGTCTTAGACACGGTGCATGACCCAAGACAAAGTCCTGTCCATGACTCTATGAAATAGTCTATCACATATAAGCATACAATAAGCATCGAGTTAGTGTTACAAAGACGCGAACGTACCTTTCACCGTGTAATGGCCAACATGTCCGACCTTTGAACCGACTCCGGACTTCCGGATATCCTATACATTATCGTCGGATTATTATATGATATTTGATAAATATCATATTGCTTAGAATAATATCCTAAGGGTTTAATTTACCTTTCTACCCTTGGTGGATTTATTATTACCATTTTGCCCTTACATTTTATTAAAAACGCTATGCTGAGTTTCTGGGCAGAATTTTCGGTTAACTTCGCAAAATCATAATTAAATCTACAAAAATCGAAACGAGGATCCGTAAAATTCTCCGGACTCCTTAGATGTCTATTTTCAAGGAAAAATACTTGTATATACCCAGAATTTATGAAAAATTCCCAGTTTTCATTTTTCTCAACGTTGCCCAGAATTTCGTCCAGAAAAATGGCCTAACTTCAACTGGTTGTATCTCTTTGTACAGGAATCAAAACGCTACATATTATATATATTCGGAAAGCCCTACATGTCTAATTTATTTCTGGAAAGTTTCGTGATTTATGGGCTTCATTTTCAACATAAAATATTATCATTTCTTTTGCTGTTTGCCCAGAAATTTTACCAAAATTTCGCTGCATTTCGCTACTTTGATCTTCAACTTCCAAGAATTTTGCTCTATCATATTCTCTATCATATTTTCGAAATTAAGACATATTTAACCATAAAAACATGAAATCAAAACTACTTGGAAGATTTAAAGATCAAACTAACCTTTATACTAAGAACTACTAAGAACAACTAAGAACTATAAAACTAAAGACTAGAAACTAAAAACAAGCTTACCTCTTGAAGACTTCTGCTACTCCCTCCTCCTTCTTGCTTCACTCCATTCTTGCCTAGAATGGTTTTTGGTGTGAAGAGAATGAAGAGGGAAGCCCTCTATTTATAGGGAAATGGTGTGGCATTTTGGTAGTTTTTCCAAACTTAATTCATCTTGAACATGAACCCTTGATCTAAACTTAGTAAAGAAGTTTTAATCTTAACCATTGGACCCATACTTAATGAAGAAGTTTCTTCCAACTGAGTCTTCTGTTTACTTTAACGAAATTCATTTTTGGTTGCCTGATCAATCACTAATACTTTTAAATTCTCGAGTATGCTTTTTGATTAGCAGTTGAATATCCAGAATTATGGTCTAATTAGATTCCCTGGTTGTACTAAGTTTATTCTTCAACATTTGCAAAAATAGTCTTTACTAGACTTACTTTCGAGGTTAATTTATGTGGGTTCAAGATAAGTCCTTATATTTTCTCCAAGTGTTCCTACTTCTTCACAACTATCTAAATTTGTATAAATTCTCACTTTATTTGTTGTTTTGAGTTTTTACTTGTGTACATCGATATTTACTTGGATTTCAAACCATTATCCAATTTACTCTAGGATTTCAAATTTTATCAAATTTGCTTTAATTTTCTTTTTCTCTCTCTCTTTTCTCTCTCTTGAATACTAGACACACACACACTCACAACTCTTTTCTCCTATTGGTGGATTAAATTTCACATGGATTATGCTTTATGAACTTCTACCGATAAAGTCCCCCGTTCGGGTGTTCTAATCGCGTAATCTTAGAAAATCTCAAAAATCCGAAACACAGCCTTGAAGTTCTATTCTTCCTCTTTGGAAATATCTAAGTTAACTAAATTTTTGATCCCATTAAGGGTATTCCGTTGTCTCCGTTGAACATTTTCATACAGACGCTTCTGCATGAAAAATTACTTCGGTAATGCCAAATTCGAGACAAAAATCCACCGGTTCATAATATGTCCAGTTGTTTTCTACTTAGTTCAATGATTTCAAGTTATGATTTATTTTCCATTGGTTCTCACTTTTCTTATCTCGCCATTTGTTTACAAAATATCTTTTCATCTGATCCCTTATTTGCCCCACTGCTACTTTAAATGACTTCCGCTAACACCAACTTCTGACAAAAATTCACTTGTTTGTAATATGTCCCGACCTAAGAAACTTAGTTCATGGTTTTCTAGATAGGATTTAATTTCTATCGGTTCATTTATCCAACCTGGCTTCTTCCACAAATATCTTAATTATATTATTATTTAATTAACAAAATATCATGATATTATTTTTGAAAAACCCACAACCCTTTTCACACTCAAATTTTGGTTTTCTCTTCCCTTTATTATTATTTTTTTCTTTAATTTATCTAAATTAGCTAGAAGCTTAATTAGAGCCTTAATCCCATGATTAGCAATCTTTTAGGATTTAGGGTTTTCATGTTCTTAATCTCACCAATTTTTCTTAATCTTTTCTAATTGATTAGCAAGCACACTTTATGCTAATATTAGCCATAAACACTTAATTAAAGGATTTTCCATAATCTACCTTAAATATTCTCTTGTTCGTGCTTAAACAATTAGCCATTAATTACTTAACTAATCACTTTCTAATTGTTGATAATTTTCTTAATTAGGATTAATCATTATCTCACAACTATTTTACATCGATATTGGTATTTTATGCTCCATGTAAAATATTAAAAATCATAGGGCACTTTATGCTCCCCCAAAATTATATTTAATTTTGCCTCATTATTTTTCAAGGGAAATAATCCCAAAATTTCTAAAATTAGAGACAACATACTTTCTAATTTTCAATAAATATTTTATTGCCTCTTGGGATTTATCATAATATTTTCGTGGCATTTCATCGCCCATATTTGCATTTAGGGATTTTGACACTTTAATCCCTCTAATTTCATTAGAAATTTTCCTAGACAATAGAATAAGTATCCTTCAAGGTTTTAAAACCACATATTCACCTATTTACAAATAGGTATTATTTGCTAAAATATAGTATTCCGATAGATAATTATCCTAGTATTACATTGTACAAAATGAGTCAAGTTTCCTTGGAAAGGCCAAAGCCTAAGTGGGCCACAATTCTAATTCCTCGTTGAATGCGAGCGCAGAAAATGTAGTTAGAAATTCCTGGTAAATAGGGCAATTGTTATGCAAAATAGGGAGAAGTGAAGTGAACTATAATTTGTATAACATCATCAACTAATCAGAAACTCACCACAATCCTCCTGAAAAGAAGTTCTTGCAGGAATTACAGGTCGCACCTATTCGTGCAGCAATTTATTTTAGGAAGTTCCAGATAGACAATAAGGAAAAATATAAGAAAACATAGCTGATAAGATATACATGCAGACTTTAGCTTTTTTAATATCTTCCATTCCTCCAAGATAATCATATACAATTCTGTCGTATGGATCAAACATCAACTTGGAAGAGGATAAAATTAATAACCAGTATAAGCAGCAACACAAACTATAAATAGCAAATTCTAAATACATATCACAAAGTATACAATCGCAATGAAAAAGAAAATAAATGACGCATAGCAAGAAGTGATCTACCCGAAAGGGAAGAAGAATATCGAGAAGTCCAAATTTACACAAGAACCTTAAAGAAGCTTCAAAGCAGAACCATAAGCTAACATATAATTTATTTCCATCAAAAGCCTACCCTAAACAATGTAAAGTATAAACAACTCAGGCAAAATATTCACATGCATGGCAATAGTAAGGGAGAAAAGTACTTTATATACCTTATCAAGTCTTAAAACTGAGCAGGAAAGATTTTTTACAAAATCATCTGTTTCCTTGGAAAGGCCAAAGCCTAAGCGGGCCGCAATTCTAATTCCTCGTAGAATAAGGACAACGGGCTCAAATTCATCTTCAAGTCTAGTCTCTCTATATTCACGTTGTTCCATAGTTTGCTTGCGAGACTATGACAACTCATCAACATCGCAAAATAATTCTTGAGCTTCTTGCAATGCGAAGAAGACACTCCCGGTGCTTGCCTAAGTTTATTTTTCTTCACTTCTTTCACCTATAGAAACAAAAAGAAACAGATGGATATGTGAATTATCTAATAAACCACCTACATTAAGAACAAATAAGTAAAATACTCAATGAAAATACCTCATGGGAGGCCCATGTTCATCAACTTCATCTCCTTCCACAATGAAGTCCGCCATTTCATCTTCTTCACCGATGTCTGCATCCTCCTCCTCTTCTCGCTGTTCCTCCTCTTCAACAATATCTTCGAGTGGAGCTCCTATATTTCATGACAATCATGATAAGTCAATGAAAAACCAATACTATAAATCAATTGCATTTTGGGCATACCTTCATCATCACCAAACAAACGCGGTTAAGCTTCTCCTCGCCGCCGCCCACCTTTACCACCTTAAACAAATTCCTCCTCATCAGTGTCCCTCTGGCCTTTTTTCAACCTCTTAAACTTTTTGCTCTCTTGCATAAAATTAGTCTTGAATTATTCACATAAGCACAGAACTGCATCATCCAGCAGATAAGGCGAGCAGAAAATGATAAAACTAATTGAAAAAGTCAACAATACACAACCTTCCTACGGTGAATGTTGATATTATTGTCCTCTAGAAGAGCATAATCATCTTCATCCAGAACATAATCCTCCCTGAAATAGTAGGAATAAATACCCAACATATGAGCTCCTCAACATCCTGCCAATAATTTTATAATTAGGAAAAAGGCACAATGTAATTTATCAATATAAAAAGAGATATAAACCATCACAATGCTAAAATACAAATCAAATTGGAGGGAAAACATGAAATCAATGTATAACCTCGATATCTTGCACTAATTCCATAAGTTGGGGAGTTTTCTTCAGATTGAGATCAGGTAATAGTTGAATCTAAATTCAACTGTAAATCAAAAGGAAGACATAATTGTTAGTGTAAGCATCTTAAAATCTTCTGGCCTCGCTAACAAACAATGAACTCAGCTCCCAATCATAGTATGCAGATACAAAAAGGTATAAATCATTGTACCTTAATTATTTGTGAAATGAGGCCAAGTAACAGATGTGGCTACAAGATAAGGAAAAATCGGAAAGTTAGAACTACCAAAAAGATGAGTCAAACAAAAAGAAAAAACTGGATGGGAGAGGAGCGAAAGAAAAGAAAAGAGATATTGTTTCTTACTCTAGCTTCAGCTAGGTCTTGTGTGCCAATAGTGACCACTGTACACCCAATAGCTCATATTGAGGGATTTGACAGCAAAAGTGTATTTAAACAAAATCAGGTTATGTTTCACAGTTTAGTAAACATCAAAAGCCTAGAAGAATAACAGATAAGAGTTTGAGCAGCAAAAAAATAAAATACTGGGCAATATATTAATCAACTAAAGACTACACAAGCAGAGTACCGTATGTTTTTGTTTTATAAAAGAATGCCAGGGTCTTCATCATGTTGATTTATTTTTAGAAATAATTGAGTAAACAAACTAATCAAGACATATATGCCACTTCTATAAAGAAAATGCTGCCATTATTTGTTCTTTTTAGTTACATTAGAAGAATTTAAAACCTAGTGACTAGTTGCCTTTATTTAATCATATCCTTGCAAGTTTCCCACAATCAATTGGTTTTTTTATCGCTAATTCTAATGATTTTAAGGTGTGGCCCAAACTTTCCCGCATGGTTGAGTGGAATATTCTTTTAATGAATCATTCAATGAAATCGTTCCTTCAAAAGAGCTTAGTAGTGGCTCAACTATACAACTAAGTAGAAAATAAAAGGACATAAAAACACATACACACACAACTTAGAAGTGTTGTTGCCGATGTAAAATTAAGTATAACAACAAATTTAGAGAATTTCAAAAAAATATGAAAAATGCATTAATTGACGCACAAATGGGAGATATCCACTGTTTTATTCAAAAAGACGAAAATCAACTTAATTTGAAGCATTGATAATGCCTTCTAGCTACCGTACACCAACCGTACATATGAGCTCCGGTTGTCCATTTCTAGACCCACTATAAGAACCTCTAGCGCTTATTTGAGCTTCCCAAGTTCTCCAAGACTAACTCAATTCTGAAGTACATCGAATTATCTCGACTCATTCAAACTATAAGATGCTTAAGGTAATAAGTCAACTCACCTAAGTCAAGATGCCCACGATAACCTAGCAAAGAAGGATCAATTTCATATATCCTCCGCCGAAGTGCACAGTGGGGGAATGATCTTAGTTTTAATTTCATCTCCTCCTATTTTTGCTTCCTCTTCTGTAGAAATTGATGTCGGAGTATTGGCATCTACATCTTCAAGTGGTGAAACAGAACCTACTCCATCCTTGACCTCTCTAGAACCACCAGCTGCTTCATCATCCTTAAACTCGATATCATCTTTCATGGTTGGATCCTCTAAGTTTTCAGGAGCCTAAAATATACAAGTATTGCACTCTGAGATTACAAAGAATGAAATATACAAAGGGCATAAACAAAAATACAACTACATCAATATTTGCAAGATCTGAAACGCAACAGGCAAGAAGAGGAGGCATGAATATGGCGGAAGAATTAAATCAGGTTAGGCCTGGAAAGGCCAAAATAACACATCAATCCAATGACAATTTACAATACAAGCAATCATATATTATATAATACAACTTAATCAGATATCAACCAAACATCATTGAAAGTTAAAAGAATCAGATATCAACCTTGTGCCTTATTCTCTCGGCATAGCTTCCAGATCAGCAAAAAAAATGAAACATGGGGATTGATGGATAACAATCAAGTTAAAACAAATGCAAGAGAAAAAACTCCAAGAATGATGGATACCAAAACCAAGAATCTAATATGGAAACACACCTTGCAAGATGTATCAATAGATGCTTCGTAGAAGATTTGCTTGGTGTTGCCTTGCTCTTTCTCTTTTTGTCTTTCGCAATACAAAAGCATGTTAGAAACTCAGTTCTCACAATCTCGCTTTAAAACTAATTAAAATTACGTAATATGAAACCCGCTCTTTATTAGCAAGGAGAACATCGGTTGCGGCATGAGGTGACTCCAAGAACTCCAACAACTTTGCGTACGCTCCTCCCGAAAGCAAGTCCCATCAAATAAGGAATAGATACTAAAAAGATTGCAAGTTAAGCTAGGAAAGATATTATCACAACAATATTCACCTTCTTCACACTTCCCCTGGATATTGGAATATTAAGCACATCACAAAAATCGACCAACTTTTCTTTTACACACTTATCAAGCTTCTCCTTTACCTTGGCGTGTTTATCCTGGTATAAACAAGAATCAAAGCTACAAAAATTAGTAACGACTGAGACGTTGAAAATTTTTAGGAAAAAAGATATCGACATGAAACCCATGATTGTATGACTGTTTATGGAAATATGTCACTAATATTCAATGAACAGTCATAAGTTTATTGTTCACAGACAATTAGTGAAGAGAAGGCAGAACTTTTCATAGCTAATGCCTGATGGTAAAGTATTTGCCTCTAAATAGCTGTGTTGCTCTCCTACACAAAATGAAAACAGCATTTAAGATTCTCAAACGACAGATTTTGCCTCAGCGACGCAAACCCTAATATCATCATCATCCAAAAAACACAACAATCTTAAGAAAACAATTAATACTAATTCAGTACCAAAAAAGGAAAAAGTAGTAATTTTGTTAACGACATCAAAACAAAGAAAGGATAGGATGAATATAAAAGGATTAAAAGCAAAAAAGAGAAATCAGGTGCCACTACTCACCGTCTCAAAAAAGAAGAAGCAAGATTACGATTGGAAGGAGATTTCAAACCTTAAAGCTCGATGTAGATCTGTTGCGTTAAAACGGCGATCTGTACCTCTCAGCTCCCGACGATCTTCTTCCGACGATGGGAAGAAAATAAATAATCACAATCTGCTCAAAGGTATAGATGCACGAAGGGTACCGATGAAGAATAGCAATGAGAAGGAATGGCTTTACCTAAGCGATCGATGATAAACCGCGAGGAGGCCGGTAAAAGCGAAAGAACAGATCTGAAACACGACATCCAAGAAGAGGAGGCATGGAACCGCCGGAAGAACAACCAGACGGAGCTTGTAGAAGGTGGAACTGGCTGCCGGTGAAGAGTGGAGAATTTCACTGCGAAAATGAAGAAGAAATAAGCATTGTCGAGGGAGGAGTCGGAGCTGTGCTTCGCTTAGGGTTTGGCAAGTGTTACAATAGGTGGCAGAGGTGAGCTAATGGCTTGGCAAGTGTGTGATAGTTGGCAACCGAGGCATTTCCATAAATTCACCACACCGAGATACATTCACGCATGGAGCCCCAAAACCTGACCAACTTGCAATATTTAAAATAAATCATCACTCTACCAGATACAATATTTTTTTCTTCTTAGCGTACCACATATATTCACGCACGGAGCCCCAAAAACTGACTACATTGCAATGTTTAGCTGACACTATTGCATTCAATAGTAATGTGTGAGAGCTGCTACAATGAACGGCTTGGCTGAATGGCTTGATTGCTATTACTATTAAGTTGATATTGATTTGGTGCATACATGTTCCATCTTTTGATTTTACTCTTTTAATATTGTTAACTCTTGTAACTTTATTCTTCTACTCATATTGTTAATCTTTATATAGAAGTTAGTTATGCTAATAGAGTAAACTCGATGAGCTATTTGATATTAAGGATTTAGAAGGAATGAGAAATTTTTATGAGTTGGGTTTAAAAAAACTAGAGAAATATAATGGGATTGAAAATTTTTAATTAATTTTTCCTTCTCTTTTATTTCACATTTTATCTTTATTAAAATTTCATAACCCCACTTCTTCAATTTTTTCAAGGAAGGAATCCCAAATAAAGAACTTTAGAAATAGTAAAACACAAAGAAATACTTCCAATTTCAATATTCCTATAAAATGCAAGTTCCCAAAATGGGATATTCACAATTCATGCAAAAAGACACAAATGCCCTTACATTAAAAGAATAAAAACCCATCAAATAAGACTACTTCACTCTTCTTCTATGGTTCCTATCATCTCAAAGGCCAACAATTCTTCTAATTTACCGCTTTCTCCAGCAGCAATGACAATACTTCTCAAAGGGGTTGAGACTAGTAATTCTTCCAATTCACTTAATCCAAATGAATAAGAATTTAGGGAATGTCAATTTTGAATACTAAAACAGAGCAAGAAGAAATAAACCCACCTTCTAGGCATCTTTAGAAGCTCCATAACCATTGCAATACATCTTACCAACCAACAGTTGCATGTTGATGTCACTGCTTTGGCCCCCTTAAGCGTGTCTCTAAACCACCAGTCCACCACTTAACACGGACGCGGCTGGCGTCCTCTTCTCCTACGGTCCACTGCCATCCACTTTTTCCAAACGGCGCCGTTTTGGGCGCAAAAGCAGTGAGGTGATTCTTTTTTTTTTTTTTTTAAATAATATATATTTCGGGGTACTAACCGTACTAAAAAAGATACTTCGGATATTGGCCGTGCGAAAAAATACTTCATGACCTTGAAAAAATATTTAGGATCTTGAAAAAATATTTCAGGGATCTTGGAAAAATATTTTAAGGTACTAACTAGTACTGAAAAAATATTTCATGATCTTAAAAAGCTATTTTATGATCTTAAATAAATATTTCGGGCAATACTGTTAGTATCCCGAAGTATCATTTTAGTATCATTTACCTTAAAATATTTATTCAAGATCATAAAATAGTTTTTCAAGATCATGAACTATTTTTTCAAGCATTTTGCTTTAGTACCTTGAAATATTTTTTCAAGATCCAAAAATATTTTTTCAAGATCAAGAAGTATTTTTTCAGACGGTCCAATATCCCGAAGTATCTTTTTTAGTACAAGACAAGACTCACGAAATATATATTATTTAAAAAAAAAGAATCACCTCACCTATTTTGGGCCCAAAAGCGGCTTGATTGAAGAAGTGGATGGCGTGGACCGAGGAGAAGAGGACGCGCCCGCGTCCCACTTAACACAATCTCGCCACATCTAAAAGTGGCACTCGACTATTTGCCTCTTTCTCCACATTGCTCTCCATCCTTCAACTTCAATTTCCGAATGCGGAGTTTTTTAGGTTCAGTATAATTGATCCACTGAGAAGTGAGGTTTCAGAGTCGTAAAAGCTAAAAGATAAAAAGATGGATTTCAAAGAAGCAGTTCGAGGAAATTGTGGGTAAGTTCCAAATAAAAATGATTTTCCCTTCCCTCCCCTCCAAATCCCTCATACCAAGCAAACCCTAAAACTCATACTATCTCCATCTCTCTCGCCAATCCAAACATAATAATATTAAAATCCATCATATCCTTATACATCTCTTCCTCTCCATTAAAATCCTTTCCCTTTGTTTCCTCCCTTAAACCAAAAGACCTTAAGGCTATGTTTGCGAATTTTATTTTGGAGGGAAAGGAAAGGGAAGGGAGAGTTTTGGTAGTCCCTTCCTTTGTTTTCGAGTTTTAAAAATAGGAGGGGAAGGAATCAGGGGTTTTTACAAATTCTCCAAAATCCTCCTTCTTCTAAAAAATGGAGTTCCCCCAATATGGGGGGTTTTAAGAGGAAAATAAGTTAATTACTTCTTTACTCTCATTCACCTCCACCACCACCGCGCGCTGCCGCCACCACATAAATTTAAATTTACATAAATAATTTTTTAGAAGATTTAAATTTAAATTTATTTATAAAGTATAATAATTATATTAATTATTAAAGAAAGGGACAAAATGGTAAAAGTAACTCATTAATCCTCCATCTTCCTCCCTTGCTATTTTTTTAACTCCCAAACAAGGGGAGGAAATATCCTCCATTTCCCTTCCTTCCCTTCCCCTCCTTTCTCCTTGCATCCCCTTCCTTCCCTTCCCCTCCAAACTCGCAAACATAGCCTAAATGATTTAACAAGGAGAGAAAAACATAAGTACCAAGTTACAAATTGAAAGAAATAATAAGTACTTCAAAAATGATCTTTCCTAAAATTAATTATCTAAAGATAGCGAAGGACTCGAATTTTTTGAGCATCATGTGCAACTTTTCTGTAGGCAAGATAAATATATCTTTGGTTAAAAGAGTTGAACCACTAAAAAAAGGTACACTTGAGCTTAAGCCAATTTTAGGTAACTTTGGATAATGAATTTTGTCATGGAAATTTTTTAAGGGTGAGTTTGGATTGAGGGAAGGGGAGGGGAGGGAAAGGGAGGGGAGAGAAAAAAAATAGGGGGAGAAGAAAATGGGTCCAAAATTTAGTGTGGTGGGGCCCACAAAATTTTCCTCTCCCCCATTTTTTTCTCTCCCCTCCCCTCCCCTTCCCTCCCTTTCTCTCAATCCAAACTCACCCTAAATAGTTTTGAATTTTTTTACGAAATTAAATTTTATTTACCTTGATTTAGTTTGTTTATTTTTTTTATAATAAGACAAAATGATATTAATATGTAGAAAAAATCCATGTCGTGGCTCGTATTGGTAAAAAAATGTCAAAGAAAAAGTCACATGTCAAAAAAGGTCCCGAGCCTTTTCGATATTATTTCATAAAATGTTAGTTGTTAACGCGCATCGATATAATTGTTAACTGATGTCGATTTAGTTGTTAATGTGACTGATTTAGTTGTTATGATATTGTTATTAATGCTACTAATTTAGTTGTTAACGGGTACTTATTTAGTTATTAATGAGACCCGATTTAGTTGTTAACGGTTATGAAATAATATCGAAAAGGCATGCCTTTTTTAACATGTGGCTTTTTCTTAGGCCTTTTTTAACATATTTTTGCTAATATGGGTCCTGACATAGATTTTCTCTAATATATAAATAAAAAAGTACACTATAAAGTACCAGAAATCGGAGAATGGAAAAAGAAATTAACTAGATTATCAACTAAAGGGCGAAGCAGTAAAAACAAAAACAGAGAACAATGATTGGTTGCATTATATTCCTTAACTTGTTTAATTAATTAAGTACATGTTACAATTACTTAAAAATATAAAAACTAATAAAATAATTATTTTAAAACAATTACGTACAAACAAAACCCGCAACTCAATACAAAACATAATTATTATTGTTAGTTGTTGCAGTCATTTCCTACAAAAGTTGTATAACGATGATTGGTTATTATTATAACGAATAAGCTGAATTACAAGCATCATGTTTAATGATAAATTATTTAAAATTTCATGAAAATCAAGTGTTGATTAAGGTATAAAATTCAAAAGATTGGTCGCTGGCCAAAAAAAAAAAAAAAAAAAAAAAAAAAACAATCAAAAGATTAGTTAGAAGAGTGACATTTAATACAGCAGAAAATTATTAGTGATATTTTATAACAAAATTTTTAATTAATTAATTTTTTTAAATCTGGCTTTTGCCTTTTTAAAATTGCTATATTTTTTTTTTTATTTTTTTCTTTCCCACCATCAAGTAGTTTATGAGCTTAGAGTGGATCTCTTTTGCAAAAACTAGAGGTTGAATGGAAGGAGTTTAAATTAGGAAAACAGTTAAGTCAAATTTCTTATTTTCATTATAACAAATTCTTCAATTAGACTTAGTTGTATGTCATATTTTTTTATTTAAGGTTTATAATTAAATGATAATATTTTTAAAAAATAGAATACATGTCCACATGTGATTTGAAAACTTAATATGATTGATATAAAGAACTTAATGTAAGTATTATCTTTTAAATTATTCTTAAATAAGGTTCACGCATTTAAACATTATAAATAAACATTATAAAACTATTTTATCTAAGTTTAAAAATAATTCAAAGTCCATATGTTAATAAGAAAAATTTAGTCATGTACAGAGTAAAAAAAAGACAACAACAATCTGAATTTATTATATTTACAAAATAAAACATTTTATCTGTTAAATTTTTCAGTAAAGTCACAATTAAATTTATTTTTTTTTGCCATTTAGATAGTGTTAAGGAAAAAAATATTTATTACATAATAAACTCAAATTATTTAAAATATATATTTTTTTGAAAAAAAAAGTTCTTGCTAATAATTTTGGACTTGTGCACAACTCTAATTATTTCTGTCAATAAGAAACATAATTTTTTAGTTCAAGAACCTTAACAGAAAAAAAATATCGATATATTTGTGAGATCCAAAAAAAATAAAAATAAAAATACAACAGCTCTATTTTAAACTGGTTTTTATTTATGAAAGAACCAAATTCACCAGCGGCTCGTAAATTTCTTTGTTATTGTAGGTTTTTTCTTTTTGAATGCCATTATTAATCAGATCTTTCTTTTTCATCATGTAAAATAAGTGGTGGGTCTGTGCTTACAACAATAATATCATCATCATAATTCCTAATCATGCTACTTTGCTTCCAATCAACTTAATGTAGCAACCGACCCTTATTATTGACATTACACACACACATCTATATGTATATGTACACACACATGTATATATCTATATATAAATTATATATATATATATATATATATGTATGTGTGTGTATCGATTATCATCTTATAATCTTTGCTCTTTAATTCTTGTCAGATTTTTTTGGTTGTTTATCTTGAATTTCAACCAAATTAATCCTCTTTCTAGTGAGTCATTAGTTCTGCTAAAATGTTTCATAATTTCACACCGGGTTGATCACTGGTAAATTATAATTTTTTTACATTTAAGAAAATATATAGTTATTTCAATGTTATAAATAGCTTTATCATTTTTCGACCAAAAAATATCTATATCATTTTTTTTTTGCAAAAATATTATATATATAACCGGATCAATTTTTTATTTTCCTCGATAAACTAATTCGATCCCAATATTTAATTATTATTATTATTATTTTATATTAATAACCCTGAAATCTTCACTTTCTCACCGGTTTTACCCAGGGTTAGCTCTAGTTTGACTCTAGTATGATTTACTGAGCTTTCACCTATTACCATAATCGGTTCAATGACAGTTAATTTTAATAATCTTGATACATAGTTTCTTCTATTAAGGTTTTAATGTTGGGCCTGCGAGTCCAGAACTCATTTTCACGGGGTCTGCCGCTACTTATCCCAATGTCAATAATTATTTTGATTTCTTGGTTATCAAATGATCATGATTTACCTATATAAAAAAATGATCGTGATTTTTTTACCTCAATTTCAACCTGATTTAATATAATCCAACTTTTCAGTATATAAGACCCATAGATCATCTATAGATCTAAGAAAAAAATGAGTTCTTTTACAGATTCAAATTTAAATATAATTTTATCTCTCTTTTTGTTGTTAATATATATATATATATATATATATAAAACTTTAGGAAATTTCTCTTCCTATAAAACTTTAGGAAAGGGGTTGGGTTCACCTACGATCCAAGTTAGGATGAAATCTCCCTTCCTCCTGATCCAATGTTGGTTAGGGTGAGCGTATTACCTAGATACCCAGGAGCTAAGATGTCTCTTCAACATTTTGACCAACTTTAGGATAACCCCCTTCCTTTAGTGAGAGTGTCCAACATCTTTACCAGCTGAATAAAAAAACGGGGTTCTTTGTTATTGTTGTTAAGATTAGTTAAAATTATGTTTGAGGTGTTCTCTTAATTGATCCATTCATGCCTTAGCCCATATTGCTTCTATTTCTAATTTGTCTCTTCTGCATAGGGATTAGCTAATATTACCTCCTGTCCATAATACAAAAATAAGTTAACTTTTTTTTTTTTAGTGATTAAAAAAATTAAATATGTTACATTATTTATCATTTTTTTCAAAATTAATTTATTTTATTTATAAATTAATATATAATATAATAATATATAAGTTAACTAGCTCTTATATTAAGAATTGGAGAGAATAATTTCTTTCTGGTTGATATGGGCCCTGTAGGCTGTAGCAAGCGACTTCATGGTGTTATAATCTTTTCTACACACAAAAAGATCAATCAGTATTTTTTTTTTTTTATCCTATCCATGATAAAAAGAGATCAATCAGTTGAATATAATATATATTGTAGTGAATCATTTTTGGTTTATTATTTATTGAGAAGTTTAATGGATTAAAATTTTGGCAAACGGCTCAGCTATTGATTGGGCCATTTCAAGGAAGAAGTATTGATTATGAGCAAGCCCAAGTTGTAGTAAACTCAATATATCATTTTTATCTGTTTGAATGATGATGAATACTTCATCCTTATTATAAAACACAAACTAATAAGTATATTTAGTTTTTTTTATAGGGCATTTGCGTTTTCAAAGAGAATTAAATTTTTTTCCCAAATGTATGCCTCTAATTAATAAAAGTAGCGTGTGAGAATAATAATTAATATGATATTAGAGTTTAGTGTAATTAGTAGGAGTACTATTGAAAATTTTTAAATTTTAGGACAAAAATAATGATTTTAACTATTTTTAATGGTTTGTGAGCATTATTAGTTGGTATCTTATAATAAAAATATGAGAAAGTACTTCAAATGGTGCTTTCAATTTCAAAGTTGTATTTACATTTCTTATTCATATGAAGGTAGCTCTTATATTACTATCACACTTTCATCTTGGAGAAGTTCTTAAAGGTTAAAAAATACGAAATTTCTGCCACGCATTTACTTTTTATTATTCTATCATCAATCTTTAGTAATCTTGTGTTAAACTTTATTATTAAATATTTTTTAACTATTGGTGTATGTATGTTTTGTTACGAAATATTATTTTAAATTAGTGGAACCTTGAAAAATAATTATCTCAAATATTAATTAATGCAATCCGTACACCACAAATATTAAATAATGCAACAGAATGGTATAAGTATAAATGCCTAGAGAATGTTGGATGATGATTAGGTGTATTAGACCCAGATCGAACTAGCCGCTTTGAAATCGAAATCGGAACCGGTCAAGAATCGGTCCGGTCTAGACATTAACCTGAATTTGAAGGAATATTATTGTCAAATTTAAGATCTTAATAAAATTATTGCTAAATTTAAACAAAGGTACAATTGTATATAATTTTATGTTGGTTATCTCAAGATTTATTAATAAGTTGCTAAAAAAACTTCAATTTTTGGAAACTCATTGAATGTAGCATTTTCAGAAATTCACATACAACAAAACTCAACATGAATGCAGAGAACTCATTAAGGGAAGAAATAATTCATGTTGGAAGATAACTAATTTACTAATTTATAACTCTTTGCCCTGCTCATTCGAATAAATCATGAAAATGCATTGGGCAGACAATTAGAAGAGGTGGCTCTGTATTCAATCCTCAGAGGCTTGTTTGTGTACAAAACAAAACTTTCTAACATCAAAAAATAGCAAAATCATCCATGTCTTATACAAGCTAGAAAGAATGGAAACAAACTGAAACATAAAAGTTTAAGTTTTTATATAGTTTTACCTCCAAACTATGGCAAGTTTGATACATTTCTCATAAAGCCTGGAAGCACACACTCAAAACATAGACGTGTACATTGCTTTTGAAGTTTCCATGCATAATAACCATTAACCAGCATGCTCAGAAATAAATACAGCTGATTGGAGAAGAGCAAAATGGAAGTAATTTTATAGAATTCACAGTGCAAGAGTTCGCTCATCTCTCTTTTTCTATCTTCTCAGTTCAGTTGAATTACTGCAATTCAAATCTGCATTCCATTAATAATTTATGTCTCATCGCGTCTAATTTAAGTGTTCCACGCCATGTCAAACACATAAACTACTTTATTTTTTTCCAGAGCATGTGTTTCTTAGGCACGTTCCAACACCAGAGAAAAGCAGATCTTATCAAACACCACGACGAGAAACTTCCAGTTGTTCTATTCTCCTAGCCAAATCATGTTTGCCAACATTCTTCAATCCATCAGTAACCATGTCAAAGCACCGAGATATCGGAGTCAATCCTACCTCTGTCATTTCCATCAAGTAGTTTGCCGCATCAACAACTCGGCCACCACGGCCACACATGGTTATCATCATTGTATAGACAGGACGGTTAGGGGGATGCCCCTTAACCTTCATATCACTGAAGAAACAAAATGCATCGTCGAATTGACCCCTCCTGCAGAGTTCCTTAATTATGGGTGCATATAAACTGGGGAATGGCTTATGCCCTTCCTCAATTGAATTATGCAAGAGTTTGAATGCCTCATCAATCAAACCCTGTTTTGACACCGGAGGAATAAGGATCTTGTAAGTGTTAATATCTGGTGCAAAACCCAATTTACACGCTTCATGGTAAAGACCTACACAAAACTCAACCTCCCCAGATTTAGACAAGGAATCAATCAAAGTGTTGAAAGTTTCTACATCAGGTAAAGACCCTTCCTTAATCAATTTCCTCATCATTTCTTTGGCTGACTCAAAATAACCTGCGTTTAACAAACCTTCAATCAAAAGATCACGACCTCTCACTGGGGGATTAAACCCCTTCTTGCTCATTTCCTCCAGAAACTCCTGAGCCTCTCTCATTTTCCCAGATGAGCACCAAGCATTCACTAGAATAGCATAAGTTTTCTTATCAGGATTCACCCCTCTCCTTATCATCCTACGTATCAATGCATAAGCCCCATGAAACATTTTCACCTCACAGAGCGCAAAAAGCAGAGAATTGTGTACCTGCACATTTTGTGGGCAATTGAATTTTTTGGACCTGTTGAAGATCTCAACAGCTTGGTCGGCGAGTCCATGCTTGCCATACACTTCAATAACGAAGGAGACGGTCTCGGGAGACAAACTCAAGTTCTGTGTTTTCATCTGTTCAACGATTTTCCACATGGTCTCGTATTTCTTGGCGCGAGCAAGGATCTTCACCATCTCTTCGAATTCCACAGACGTGGGTTGGTAAGAAGGGTTGTAGGATCGAGCCCAATTGAAGAAGCGGAAGGCCTCAGTGCCGGAGTTACAGCACGAGCGAAGAACACGAAAGACGAGTTCGGAGTTAACGGAGATGCGGAGCTTGTTGAGGGTTCGTTCGAGGTAGAAATCTCGCCTGACGATATTGGAGATGTGGTGGATGGCGGCAAAGTAGTCATCTTTAGAAGGGGCATTGTCGGCGGCAACGGTGGTTAGGGTTTTGAAGTGGTGACGCCAAAAGGGGTTTGAGGTCGAGTTCGTGCGAAGGAGGTGGACGAGCCTGGTAGAAAATATCATTTACTATCAGAAAGCAATATAGAGAACCCTCAGCTTTTTTGAGTACCCTTTGAGATTCTTGACAGGTTGGAGCAGCAAAATTTACAGAGAAACCTCAGTCGTTGAGGAAGCATCCACCACTCAACACCCAAAACGCACCGTATACGTATGGATTAGTGGAAGAATCAAATTTTCATATTTCAACTTCGAACCTACAAAAGAACAACAGGGAGGAAGACGGAAGAGAATCAGTGCATTGTCGCATTCTAAACAAATGCAGGAACATGGAAGGGTGAAATATGGACAAATAGTTGAACCATATATATATATATATCCACGTCAACTCTAAACAAAAATCAAGTGACGCATCACCTCCTTATGATCATACCATTACCCAAAGCAGAACGGTAGAAAAAAGAGAGAGAAGAATTCACCTGGGACCACCTCCATCAATCGCTGGAGCTGGACCATCATTCCTAGTGTCTCGTCATCATAAACAAATAGTTGTGTGTCTCGTCATCAGAACGCAGCTCAGATTGAGGGAAAAACCACTGGAGCTCGATCGCCGTGTGTCTCCGTTCTCTGCATTGTGGAACAATCACCGGAGTCTCGCCGTCGCTTGTCTCGTCTCAGATTGAAGCAAAAATCCTAAATCCGTGTTAAAGTTGACGGCCATGATCATTTTAGAGTTAACGGACCAGATTGGCTCGCTTAAACCATACGGTGCGTTTTGGGTGATAAGCAGGATGAAGGGGACTGTTGAAGCCCCGTGTGTCATGTGGAGCATGGAGGAGAGGGGCAGAGGAAGCGAGAGATGGAGCGGAGCAATAACGAATCTGACGGAGATGGCTTCCAATTTGGAGTCTCTCCAGAAGCTTCTCCTCAAGAAAGCTGTCTTCGTGGACGATGAGACTTACGCCAAAGCCTCCCTCACTGCTGAACAAGCCCGCACCATCAAGGTTTGTGCCTTCACTGGGATTTTTTTTCCTGTTCTTTCATCTTGCTCTTGATTTTTGAGGTCGAAGTGGTCTATGAAATAAGGATTGGATTATGTTGGGTAGTTAAGAAGGATTGTTTCTTGTTAAATTTGGATTTGATCGACAATCTCAGCCACCACACGATCTGGACTTCTTATTAAATAGGTTTTGTTCAGTCATGAGGGCTGTTTTCTTGGGGGAAATGACCAAGTAGCCTTTGCAGATTTTAAGATGCCTGAAATCTTGTACATGATATTTCATTGAGTTTAACCAGCTCACTGCCCCGAACAATTATGATCCGAAATTTTTTAACTGATTGGTGCAGAATTGTTTGTTCATCAAACAATGTGATGCTACAGATTGAATCCTTTCATTTACAACCTTTATACATAAATCTTGACTTTGAGTGTCAACGAGGGAGAATGAATATGTGCCAGTTTTGAAAGAGTTTTTGACAACTATTCCAATGATCTCGAATGAATTATATTGTAGAAATATTCAATTGTTCACCTTTTGGTACTACACTGAATTAACTGTTCTTTTGTCTTCTATATTTGAAGGCATAGGCTCGTACATCTAACTCTCAGTAAATAAAGTTCATGTTTAGTGCAGCAGATTTTCATTTGGCACTAAGTTGTATCAGTGTTTGTTTTCTTAATCAGTTCTGTCCTGGATCATTGGACTTAGGATGTACTGAATCCTGAGAGCTGGATCCGCAAACCATCCATGTCTAAAGTACTAATCCTAGTTTTTGTTTCTGCATTTAGATGTAGACCTTTGGCACAGTGAAGATGTTTTAACAAACACTTCGATTTATATTTTGATATCTGATTACAGGGCATTGCATAAGAATCTATCTATATATGTAGCACTAATGGTCTTGAATTAATATGGTTTATATGACAAAGTTCACACCAAGCCAAACAATTAGCAGAATGACCACTCAGGGGTCCTGTGGATTCCTGTTTATACCCCATCCGTACGTCTATTAGATTGTTGTTAGAACAGAATGGCCATTGTGATTTGTGAAAAGGATTTTGGCTAAATTTTGAGGCTTTATTTTTGAGGACCACATTCAGAGGAGAATGGTATTACAGGACAAAATCATTATTTTTTATTTTTTTAATTAAATTATATTTTCAGTAAACCTCTGTGACCTGTACCACACTTACTTCTATTTCTAACACATCAGGATATAAATGCTATATCCTTCACTCAAACTTATTTAGGGCCAGTAAAATGGGTTGCAACCCGCAGTTTCGGCCCGCCAGCCCGCACAAGGGGCAAGCTGCAGTGGCCCGCCCCATTCAACCCATGGTTGGCGGGTTGGCCCGCTTAAAGAACCCTTTTTATTTTTTTAAAAGTTTTCCTCAAAAAAATAACACAAATACTCATATTCTCTTTTCTTTGATGACATGTTTGATTTCTTTCTCATGCTTTTATGTGACACTTTTATTTTTAAACTATATTTATTTGTTGTACTATTTTTAAATTAAAAAGAGAAGTGTTTATATGTTTTTGAGATGTGAGTGAGTGAAAGAGAGGGATGTGAAATTAGAATGGTTGCTTGAAACAAAGCACAAAAAAGGGGTGAGAAAGTAAAAGAAAACGAGTGTGACAAGTTTTTTTCTTTTTAAAAAAATAATTGGCAGGCTAGCCCACCAACTTGCCATCCCGTCAAGGGGCGGGCTACACAGGCCTGTCTTGTTTAGCCTGCGGGTTGAGGCCAGCTGGCCTGCAACCTGCGTGCTAGCCTAAATTGCTGGCTCTATATTTATAATTGAAATAACAATAAGCAAATGAATTTTAGACTAATAATTCCAAAAGTCTTTATTTGCTGATATTCTGCCTTATGAGATCAACTATATATTCCAGCATGAGACTAATATATCTGAGTCAATTTTTCTCTAGGTTCTTGAACAAAGAGTGGAAACATTGGAAAGAGAACTTGATGCTGCCATCACTGCTGCTGCTCATGCTCGTTCTGAAAAACGACAAGCTGTAGCAGCACAGAAAGCGGCTGAGTTACGCGCACAAGAGGTTACAAAGGAGCTTGAGAACACCACAAGTATGTTGAATAATTAAATTTTGTCTTTGTTTTCCGTCAAGTTTCTCGCATTTTGAACTCATAGCTTCTGCATTTCTTCAGTAGGCACTCTTTACAATACAACCTGCTTTGTGCTTTAATCATCACTACTATAACTGCTACCCAGGCAGCTATGGGTCTCTTGAAATGAAATTTCTACTGTGATAAATTAATTGTGTCTGTTTATTTGATCCTGTTGCTAACTTGCTTACTTTATCTTTAGGGTTAAGGTGCAGATTGGTTAACCAAGTATTACACTAGGAGCACTCGGCACAAAAATGTTTAGAATGGAGCAAAAATACCAATGAACAATTAAAAATGAGCAAAAATACCAATAAAGAATTTAAAAATGGGGCAAATAGACCAAATGATTTACATAACACAATATCATTAACTTGAACATTTGGTCTATTTGCCCCATTTTTAAATTCTTCATTGGTATTTTTGCCCGTTTTCAATTGTTTATTGGTATTTTTGCTCAATTCTAAATATTTTTGTGCTGGGTGCTCCTAGCGTAATACTTGGTCGGTCTGCACCTTAACCCTTTTATCTTTCATCATATTTTGATATATGTGGGATTGAATGGTTTGAAGGAAGTTATTAATTAATAAAACTGCTACATTAGTTAGTTCCTCACCCATCTCCAATTAAAAGGATGAACTCATGCCACTTGGATTCAAATTTTGTTTTTTTTTTCCCCTTTTTAACTCAGTTTTAGTCATATGTTTGATAAATTTTGCTGATCTTCTATATCAACCTCTTCCCCATTCCATAAAATATAACCATCTTTATTTTCAAAACTTGTTCATTTCATTATTCCTGGGAATTCCAACTTGTATTTTACTCTGGGATGGAGAGAAAGGTTAGGGGATGCATTCATAGTTACTCTGCTTCTGTCTCAGCAAAATGTGGGATAGTTCAAATCTGTAACAAGCAGAACTAATAATAACTTCTGATCACAGAGGTTTTTGGGCTGCACATGGAAGAGCTGCGTGCAAAGCAAGAAGAAATCTCAAAGCGTGATAATGACATCAAACTTTTAGAAGCTGTAATCCAAACACTTGGAGGAAAAGAATCCCATTCTGCATCTGAGTAAAATCCATCATTATTCTGGGTGGGATCCATGTACTTCTCTCTCTCTCTTTTTTTTTATTTCCTTTTTTGGTGTATATTGAATAAAGATTGGTGACTCTTATAATGTAATAATTATAGAAACCTCCTTAGAAGTCTTCTTTTTCCCATAGTTTGTTTCCTCTAGCACGTGTTCATTTATTCATGGTCCCAGAAAGAAAAAAGACACGTTTATTTAAACAGCGATGGAGACAAGAGGACAGGGGCCATGACCCTCCCAAGCTTTTAATTTTTTCTCAGAATTATGTAGGCATTGCCCCCCTAAATTTATGTAATTTTTGTACCATATGTCTCTTATAATTTATTAATCTTGGCCCTCTTCAATCTTCATTCTTAAATTCTAACTCTGCTCTTTCGTTAAATTATTTGGAAGCAAAATTATGTTTATCCTCTTATAGTCCTCTCATCTTGCTTCCGTGGTGCTTTTGTCATAGACTGGTGACTCAAATATTCTGCCCCAATCTAAGGCTGTGTTTGATTTAAGGGGAGGGGATGAGAAGGGAAAGATGACTTTTACCAAATTGTCATTAATAAAAAATTTTTTTTTTTGTTGATAGTGTAGTCATGGAATATTGAAAAATTTTCATGGGCAATTTAGTCAAAACAAGATAAAAAATTTCTCTCCCTTCCCTCCCCTCCCCTCAAACTAAACAAGGTGAAGTGTTGCACGAATAATTTGTATTAGGAAAAAAATGAAAATTCATCTCCTTGGATTGATTGTGGCACCAGTTGGGAATTGGGATATACTATTTGGCATAATGCCTACCATTTGCTCTCATCTTTTTGAGAATTGGTATCTATATGGTAAAGCCTTCTTTTGTATAAGTTTTTAAATTTGCGCTCGTCCTATTTCTTTCTTTTTTTTTTTAAAAAAAAAAAAATGTTAATGTTAATCTGTATTAATATTATTTTTCCTTTTATATAAAAAGGGAAAATCCCAATAAAATACCTTTAAAATTTTAAAAGGGCAATTTAATGACTCCAATATCACTAATCGCGTAACAGTCCTGAGATATCAATTGGAATTTCAGAATGTTGCTAATTTACCTACATGCCCTTCTTTCACATTGTCCTCTTTCTCTCGCCCCTTTTCTTCTTCCCTCTCCATCCCTCAATCCCTTTTCTATTTGTCAAAAGGCACAAGAAGAAACCCTTATTTACTCCTTCCCCTTCCTCCGCCGCCTCCTAAGTGAAGCAAATCCACCGCTACACCTAGAAGAGGTAAGCTCTTGAATGACCCATGAACGGTTGCTTGCGGCGGCGTTGTCGACCACCACCTTTCCATGAAGAAAAGAGCAAGGTGCGGGGATTATTCTGTGGTTTCATGATGAACTCGCCTTCTACTTTTTCTTCTTCTTCATCTCTATCTTCCCTGGTTTCATATGATCAAACCACAACAAAAAAAAAAAAAAAATATAAGGCTCTGTGACAGCTTTTCTGGTTTTTGGCAATGCCTAAAGTGAAGTTGCTAATGCCAGCAACAATGTTAAATATAGTTATTAATAGCTCAACATGTACGGCCTTAATGTTTTTCATATTTTCAGACTTGTTAAATATTCCCTTGAACAGCAAATAACAAAATAAAAATAATCAATATGGAATGAAAAGTAGTAAATAACGAAATTAAAGTAGTAAATGATAAGCAACAGAGTTAATTTTTCTTGTGAGAGTTCTTAATTCATTGTTGGAATTTACAAAATGAGAATAATCAATATCAAAACAAAAATAGTAAATGCTAAGCATGCAAAAGGGGACTCAATTAATTTCTCAAAGTGTCAGATTTCCTAATTGATTGTTGGAATTTCCAAAACAAAAGTAGATAATAGAAGTATCCAGACAAAAGTAGTAAATTTAGAAATCAAAATAAGTAGTAAATGGTAAGAACCATGGACTTCCCCATGAAAAGAGTGGGTGTTCCTGATTCATTTTTAGAATTTATAAAACAACAGCAAGCAATAACAAAGCTATATATATTTTTCAAGGGTAGTGTTCCTACTTCAAGCTATATATATTTAATGGCAACCACCGGACCGATTGTACATTATATTGTGCATAGGGAGCACGATTACTTTAATACATCCGCTAGCTAGCATTTTCCGACATACTTTCTATTAATCCCATGAATATCCAATTCAAGTTATACTCGGGCTCTTGCTTCTTGTACAAATGCTAAGATATAGAACACTGTTTCTCTAGTTCAAATTTAGCATTTTCTAGTGATGTTTGAGTTGATGTTGGAAAAGTATGTTCATGTAAGTTGAGACAAAACTCCTTTACAAACTTACGTTGTATTACGTAAATCATGTTAGAAAAATAATTTCTACCGTTAATCCAAATAGACACTTTCTACAAGTTGCTTTGCTTCTACCTTTTACATAAGTTTCCTGGCAGTGCTTACTTGCTCGGCTATAATCTTTAAGTTTTCTTCAATCTCCAACATATTAGTATTGATCTCACCAAGACGAGTCTCCATCTTCTTGGTTGGGGATACATGTCCTACAAACATGTGTTCCACAAGTCACTACAAACACATAACAGTCAGATGTCAATAAAAAGAAGAAAAGTATAAAAGAATTTTTAGAAAGAACAACATCAAAATTCACTCTAGAAGAAAGCTTTTCTTGTTAAAAGATAAGTAAGATGGAATAACTAGAGATTCTACTAATATCTGTTCTTGCCATCTAATACCCCAAATTTTTGTGTATGGGCGATGAAAGATGAAATGAGATGGACATGCAATTATATTCTTAAACGGGTTCTCATTCTATGCTTTTCTTTTAGGTACTTGTTAGCTATTTATCCCCCTAATTTAAGGGTGTGGGCTTTTTTTTAGATATTTTTATTTATTTAGATTAAATTATATACAACATTCTAACATATTTTTTTATATCTAATATCTTAAATTAATTAATTTCAAATCGTATATTCAAAAATATACGGGAAGCCAATTAGCACCGTGCTTGCGGTGGAGGTGAAGAAGGTTCCCATTGTTCTTGTGGATCCTGATTTGGCCTATTCCAAATCTTTCTTGGTCGACAACAATCATGACTTCGGGGCAGGGGTGTCTTTTGCCAAATTTCATAATCCTTAATTAGTCCAACTGTATTGATCCAGCATTTGGAATGTTCAGATCACTGATTTGTCCTTTTATAATTTACAAATTATTTTTATGAGATTTTCCTAATAAAAATGTTATTTTTGTTTTAAATATATATATTCTTTTTCTTTCTTCATTTGGGCTTACATTTTTTTCCCTTAAAAATCTTTATTGCTTAGATTTTTTAAAGGCTGATATGAATGAGCGATCATACTTTTTTTTTTTTCCCAACAAAGAGTGATAATAGATGTTTTTTTAATCTTTGTCTAGGGACGAAGAATCAGTTATGTGTGTATTTTGATTATCAATTTTTTTTTTTTTTTTTTTTTTTTTTTTTTTTTTTTGGTAACGAGGAAGTTTTGAACTCATGAATCTTTTTTGTCCAAAAAAAAAAAAAAAAAATGAATCTTTTATTACATCCCATCCACTAAGATGTTTGGTTGAGGGGAGGGGGAGGGAAAATGGAGAGAGAAAAAATTATTTGTGGTGGGGCGCCCATTTTAATATTTTGTATACCCGTGTATGTGAACCTCCAATATTTTTTTATTTTGCTCCTGGGCTCTTGGCTAATAAAAATAATTTTGAAATGTAAAATAATTCTCTCGTCCTCTCCATTAAAAGATGCGTGCAATTGACTCTGGAGTTTCACGCATATTTTGAATTCTTTGGACAATGTACATTGTACACCAACATTTCTTGTATTTTAATGTAAAAATATATTTCTGGTAAAAAAAACATGATACTCCATGAAATTACAATTTAAAGATTTTTTTTTTGATATTAATTTAAAGATTTTTATTAACAAATTTTTAGGGTGATTCATTGCCAGTTGCCACGCGAAAACGAGATTCATACCTGACAAAGGTGCCGAATGGGCCCATGCTTCACACGCTGTGCCCACATTGTTCGGACGTTGTCCCATCCCAAGTTCCCAAATTCCATCTTCGATCGATGAGAAGTTACCAAGAGAAGTTTCGTACTTTTAGTTTTCTCACTTGCTCGCAAGCGCGCGCGCCTACGTTCACAAACACGGACCCACATGTCGTTTTCCATTTTCCTTTTGATCCGCAGCTTCAACTGAATGCTGCCATATCACTATGGCAATTCCGGTCCCAGAAATTCAATCGATTCTCTCTCCTTCTACCCTTTTCTATGGCGAACCCTAAGGTTTCCCGTTTGATTTTTGCTTCCCCACATACCTAGTGTCTCTAGTTTTACAATTGTATTGGTTGTGTGTGATTTGAGATCTTGAATTTGAGCACGATGGCTGACGCGGGGGATCCTGAGAGAGGTGAAATCAATGGTGGATTCTCGATGGACTCCACCGAATCCAGGTGGGTTTTCCAGGAGGACGAGGAGAATTCGGAGATAGAGGAAGATGAGGCAGATTCGCGGCATCAGTACATGTTGGATTCGGAGGATGAAGAAAATGGCGAGCAAAGGCTAATCCGTACGGGTCCGCGAATCGACTCATTCGATGTTGAAGCTCTTGAGGTTCCTGTTGCTCTAAGAAATGACTACGATGAGGTTCGGATTTTTAATGAATTGCATTTCTTTGATGTACTTGTCATAGTTTTTTGAATTTCCAGTGAAACTGAACGTTCGTTATCCCCTTAGGCCAAAGCTACTATATATATATATATATTTATACTTTTTTAATGTATAGTATTATTATCTAGGCATCTCTGGCAATGGGAAGGTGGCTAAGCTGCGAACCCTTTTTTTTTATTTATTCATATTCAGGAAATGGGGTGTTATTGTCCAGTGTTCAGAGTTTTAGATGCTATAACGAGTGTTCTGTTATGGCAAAGAAACTAAAAAAAATTATGTTTATGTGGAAGAGATGATATAATTTAAATATACTTGTGTATATGCGAGGAAGTCATATTTTATTGAAAGCATTGATAATTTATCGAAAGAAAGAAAATTCCTTAGAGGGGAACGGGATGTATGATTTTGAAGGCATACAATGCTAGTATTGTGCCTCTTTCTGGAGAATTATTTTGGAGATTTGATGTAGATAGGTATTTCTTTTGAAAGAAGGTAAGTGAAGCCAAGCACTGACTCTGTGAAAGCGGCCTATTAATTTTGAATTTGAGGTTAGGTTATCTAATGGGCATATGCTTCGATTTTGAGGAGTTATAATGATGCTTTGCATTTGAGCTGGAAATAGATTTAGGCTATCTTGATAAGATCGCTCTGATCTTCTGATTGCTAATGAGTTCTGGAATTGCTTCTTTTTTTTTTTTTTTTTTTTTTGGGTTCTATATCTTAAAATTAAAAGCTTTCACTTTTTAGACTTTTGGGCCTGTTAAATTTTTCTATTGCTTTCTCAGATTCTATGAATATTGGACTGGAGTTTATTTATTGATGTAAATAGTTTTGTTCTCCGTATATGGTTTGTGCTTGTTGTGCCCCCTTAAATCTTTATTATTTCTTCAAAAGATGATATAGCTGTAAACACAAGTAAAAAATCTACGCATTTCCCATTAGTACTTGTCATTTTCATTATGTTTGTTGCAGGATATCAGTGTGGGAAGGAAAATAGTATTAGCTTTTCAGACGCTTGGTGTTGTCTTTGGTGATGTTGGAACAAGTCCATTGTATACTTTCAGTGTTATGTTTAGAAAAGCTCCTATAAAAGGAAATGAAGACATTCTTGGAGCATTATCACTTGTTCTGTACACCTTGATCTTGATTCCTCTTGTGAAGTATGTCCTGGTTGTTTTGTGGGCTAATGATGACGGTGAAGGTTTGTTCAATATTGTAAATTAATACGTCAATGTTCCATCACTCTCTCTTCCTCTTGGTGTTCTGTACTCATAATCTTCCCTGTTTCTAAACCACTGCAGGTGGCACTTTTGCCTTGTACTCCTTAATTTGTCGTCATGCTAAGGTGAGTCTTTTGCCGAATCAGTTGCCATCTGATGCTCGCATATCAAGCTTTAGGCTAAAGGTTCCATCCCCTGAGCTTGAAAGGTCTTTAAAAATCAAGGAAAGACTGGAGACTTCACTTACTCTAAAGAAGATTCTACTTGTATTAGTGCTTGCTGGTACTTCTATGGTGATAGCTAATGGGGTTGTTACACCAGCTATGTCAGGTTATCAAATGATTTCAAGCATATTTAATATACTTCATACTTCCTTTGGCCATAATTTGTTTGGACTGATACCAATGACATACCTTTAACGTTATCCAGTGAAATTAATAGTGTTAAAAGGTCTGTATGAGGCCCTGAGGCAAGGCTTTTGAAGGGGTCTTCACCACTTAATGATTCAGGTGAGGCCCTTTCAGCCAGGTGGGCACCTTTGGTACCTTACTGATGGAGGCGAGGCACTTGTCTCTATTACCTTTGTGAAAATTTGAAGCCTTCCTTTCTTCTTGGAATTCTTTTTATTTTGATGATAACACTCTAAAAATGCTTATAATGAAGTTATGGATTTATTTTATAAGCTTCGCCACCTCTGTTTCAGCTCTACTTGAGGAGTTTTACTTCTCTTTATCCAAACTTGATGATGCACATTAACGTCAGAGTCCTTCATAATGCTCGGTCAAAAGGAAACTTGGTCAGCTGGGGGTGGGGGTGGAGGGAATTTACAATAATGTCAAAGGTGCTCACCTCAACATATGAGGACTGTGGGAATTAAAACAACTTGGGGATTGGGGGGAGACTGAGGAAGGTCTGGGCTATGGTGATGCAAGATTATCTAGCATGTTCCAAATTTTATCTAATACATTCTAATTATGAATACCATAATATGGAAGAATAAGTTCTACTTGAATTAATGCGTGAAATGTTTCTCAGAATTTTAGGGCTCCTGGCTGGATCAGCTATTTTGTTTGTTAACTGGAAACCATTAGCGCTTTTGGTCATCCTATTTTTATTGATGGAAAAATGTTGCATTTTGATAATCATTCTCTTCATTTTCTTGACTTAAATTCATTCTTACAGTTTGTATGTGATTCTTTATGCAGTGCTTTCATCGGTTGGAGGTTTGAAAGTTGGGGTGGATGCGATTGAACATGGTATTGTGTTATCTTGTTTACCTACTCTTTTGAACTCAATATCTGTTAGCATTTACTTTTAGTTCTCTGCATGCACTCAGACATGCAGGACTTCTCATTGCAAACTGTCAGTCTACGACATTGACTATCTTATTCTTTATTGGTTTTTAATCAATAGTAATCATATTATATATCTTTGTTTATATAGTATCACATAGGATATTTATTTTTATGGTGGGGGTGGAGATTTAAGAATTGTGCTGAAACTATTTCAACAATGCTTAGATATTGTTGATGGTCAAGACATTAGCATTTCTGATTTTAGACATTTAAAAACATCTTTTGTGCAATTTATTTATTTTATTTTTTTTGCGACAAGACATTAACAACATTAGATGGTGAACTATATATTTGTAAAAAATTGAGTTGTATTTTTTTTTTTTTTTTGAGTGAGCTATATTGGTCAGCCACCTAACTCACCTGGTAAGTCAGTTCTGATTCTCAACCCATTAAGCTAAGAAGGGTTTAATGAGCCAACTCCTTGCAAGCTATGGTGAGTTGACCATTAACCTATCTAATTAGTTTTGACAGCTCTATTCTATCTGTAGTGCTTTTGGAGTTTCTATAATCAATAAATTCTTTTTCCAGAAGAGGAAAACGGAATTACTGCCATTTTTATGAAATTCTCTTTTTTCCTCAAGAATGGGGGACTTAATTATCATCGTCGTTATTTTTAAAAAAATATTCTTGTAGCCTTTTGTGCTCACATGCTTCATTCAATTTTTACTTGTGACTGGAGCTGGAGTGGTTATAGAAAGTTTGTATAAATTGTAACTCTAATATATCTTGGAATCTATCAATTTGGTCTGAAGAATAGAACACCTTTTTTTTTTTTTCAGGGGGACATGGTTTGTGATTGTTCATATTAATATGCTGATTTATGCCCTTCTGCAGGGGTCATGTTCTGTAGAATTAATATTTTTCTTCTTTTCCCTTGATTATGCAGATGAAGTGGTGGTGATTTCTGTTGCCTGCCTCATTGTTTTGTTCAGTGTACAAAAGTATGGAACGAGTAAAGTGGGGCTTGCTGTAGGACCTGCTTTATTCATATGGTTTTGTTCTCTTGCGGGCATTGGGATATACAATCTCCTCAAATATGATACCATTGTCTTGAGGGCATTTAATCCAATTCATATATATTACTTCTTCAAGAGGAATTCTACTAAAGCATGGTATTCTCTTGGGGGTTGTCTTCTTTGTGCTACTGGTAATGCTATATTTTTTCTTGCCCTCTGATGTTAGTTTACAGATGATGCTAATTCTGAGGCCACTGTTGGGAGTATTGTGACTTTTTCTTCTGATGCCTCATGACCTTTTTTGCTACAAATGTGTGCGAAAAAAATTTTAAATGTGCCTCTTTGGGTGCTTTTTCAAAGTCAAAAGTGCTTTTGAGAATCACTTTAGGGGATGCTATTCAAAGATTTGATTGCCATGTACTTCATGAAAACTTTAATCTGATGTGAATATCTGAGTGTCTTACTATCGTCCTTTTCAAATTTGAGACTATCCACTTAATCAAAGTAAGTAAGTTGCCTAGTCTTATTTCTTGTTTTGGATGAGATGAAGTTTTAGTTGTAGATTCGTGATTTTCGTTAACTGTTGAAGTAAATCTGGAAATTTGAAAATTCCTAAATGGCATAAGTTGCTATCAGAGTTTGACATTAAAATTGAACCCAAAAAAATCTGATGTTGATCATATATGTTGGGATATGATGCTATATTTTTATATCTAAGTTTACTAATAAGGCTTATTAAAGAAAAGAGTGGTTTGGTGGAATACCATTGGTTAAGTTTTTTATTATACCCAGTGTTGTTAAAACGCCGTTTAGAAACGTAGAAACGTCCGTTTCTACGTTTTTTGGCCGAAAATCGTGTCGAAACGGATGTAGGAACGGATTTTGAGTTGACACAGTTGAAACGCCGTGTTAACTTGGTAAAATCGGTTGACACGGCGTGTTAACTCGTAGCGCTGGTGGTCGCCGGATTTTGCAGTTCTCGCCCCTTTGTTTCAGGTCGCCGACGGCGATGGTGCTGAGGGTGGAGGCCGGTGGAGACTTAGAGGAATGTGGAGGAAGGAAGGATCGAAGGTTGAAGCTCGCCCCTCTCTCGCCTCTCACCTCACGACGCTCTGTGATCGGGTCTATCTCAGCCTCTCAGGTCCCTCGATGAAGAAGATGACCTAATTAATCCCTTGGTCAAAACGCACGTTTTGACCAAGGGACACTAAACTGAAAAGTTTGAAATATTTTTGGGGCATAACTACACTTTCCAAGAAAATGCATTAAGAATCCTAATTTAATTATGAAAAATCACATTAAATTATGAACTTAATTATTTCTTTGAGTGTTTGGATTTAAATTTGTGATGACTTTAATGTATTGGTGTGTTTTGGTTTTATATATGTTGGATTTTATTTGTTTTGTAGTATGTAGTAAACTCTTACGTTTCGTTTACGTTTTTCGATTTTACATTTTTGCTCACCCTTATCGTTTCTGCGTAGACTCTACGTTTTAACAACACTGATTATACCTGATACGCGTTGCATAAATTTTAGAAATAGTTTGAGTCTTTGAGGAATCTGACATTTGAGGCTTTTCTTGGTTGACAGTGTGTAATGTATTGATGATTGAGTGTGGTTAGCTATCTGAATTCTGTATAATTTCATGTGTAGTAATAAAGTTGTGCTCTAGATATATTGCATGTTCATTTTCTACAGTTTCTTGCTGTATCATTGTATGGAGAAAATGCAAGTTCATTTTTTGAATTTACCCTGTTTTTGAAGAAAATAATTGTGGGACAATTGAAGTGTGTGCCGAAAAATAATAGTAAAGATTAAATTTTGGAACCAATATATAACTACTTATTATTTCTTTAATAGCACTTAAGATTATATTGGTCCAGTTCTTCACAATTTTTACTGATCTTAATAATGCTTATTTTGTTAACTGTCCTGCCATCCACCCAAACTTAATGTTTTCCTATTATTCTGTAAATAATCTCTTTAGTCTTTGCTTTATATTTTTACTGAATAATGCTGCAGGTTCCGAGGCCATGTTTGCAGATCTTTGCTATTTCTCTGTACGATCAGTTCAGGTATGGAACCAGTCAAACTAATCGCTTATTAAGTATATGAGAATTATATTTAGATATCAGTGTTTTTATTTTCATTTCTTTCACTTTTTAAGTCAGCCAAATTATAATGACATTGATGATGGCTGTTTGCAGCTTTCTTTTGTTTTTCTTGTGTTGCCATGCCTAGTATTGGGTTATTTGGGTCAAGCTGCATACCTTATGGAGAACCATGCTGATGCTGGTCAAGCCTTTTTTTGTTCTGTTCCAAGTAGGTGTTGATATCTATTCTCATCTGTAGTGGCGCTTATTCTCTATTCTGGACCATGTTTTATGATTTACTTGACCTTCGCTTAGTACTGGTTTCTGTTTGCATCGCAGGTGGTGTGTTCTGGCCAGTTTTTCTTATTGCTAATATTGCTGCGCTAATCGCAAGTCGGGCTATGACAACAGCCACTTTTTCATGCATAAAGCAATCGACTGCACTTGGCTGTTTCCCTCGTCTTAAAATCATTCACACTTCACGCAAATTTATGGGCCAGATCTATATCCCTGTCATAAACTGGTTTCTTTTGGCTGTTTCGCTAGTGTTTGTCTACTCTATATCCAATATTGATGAGATAGGGAATGCATATGGTATTTTGTTGTTTCAATTACTATATTTTTATCTTTATTTCTTGGGACACTGTTAATTCTTACACACATCATCTGTAGAGTTGTAAATTGATGATAAAGTGTAACCAGCATGATAAAAGAAGCTTGTTTATGCAATTATTAAGAATTGCAGGGGTAAAGAAAGGGAAGGGAAAGGAGTTGAAGATTTAATCTTTAATCTTCATTTTGTTGGGGTTAGATTTGAATGTGGAGAATGGAACAAAAATGTTAGCTTTAAAATAAACTGCTGTATGCTCATAACTATCTCATCCTGTTTATTTTTATAATATAAATATCTTAGTTTTGTATTTAATTCACCTATGGAATTCTTGAGAAGTGCTTGTTATTACTTTTATCCCATATAGATGTGGACAAAAATTGCTGTTGAATTCTTGTAGAAGTTTTCATCTTTTAAAGGGGAAAGAAAAAGGCTTGGCCAAATTTGGAGCTATATATGCATCAAAGTTTTGGGAAGGAGGCTAAAATTCTGTGCCAATTGACTGTTTTTTGATCCTTTGGCATGTTGGGTAGAGTGGAAGGATGGGAATTTAGCCGTCTTTAGTTTCTAGCCTTTGAAAATGCCTTACTGGTAGTATAATAATAGCAGTAATATGTAGACATTCTTCTAATTGTGCATGCTCCTTGTATTTAGCACATTCCAATTTCGTTTTTCAGGCATTGCTGAGGTCGGGGTGATGATGATGACAACTATTTTAGTAACCCTTGTTATGCTTCTTATATGGCAGATCAACATCATCATAGTGTTGAGTTTTGTGGTAGTGTTCTTGGGATTGGAATTGACTTTCTTTTCATCAGTTTTGTGGAGTGTGGGAGATGGAAGTTGGATAATATTGGTCTTTGGCGTAATAATGTTTCTCATCATGTATATATGGAATTATGGAAGCAAGCTCAAGTATGAAACTGAAGTCAAGCAAAAGCTGTCAATGGATTTGATGCGAGAATTGGGTTGCAATCTTGGGACAATTCGAGCGCCTGGTATAGGTTTATTGTATAATGAGTTGGTTAAAGGAATTCCCGCAATTTTTGGTCATTTTCTGACCACGCTTCCAGCAATACACTCCATGATTATATTTGTGTGCATCAAGTATGTTCCAGTTCCTATGGTGCCTCAAAGTGAAAGGTTCCTTTTCCGACGGGTCTGCCCAAAAAACTACCATATATTTCGTTGTATTGCCAGGTGGTTTTTTTTCCCCTTTTCTTTTTGCTCCCCTTTGGGTACCAGGATATGTAAATCTGCATTAGATATGAGATCAGTGGGCATTAAAATCTACATGCAAAACATGCTTAAAATTAGAAAAATCATATGCATTGGCAAAATGTTAGTTTAAGAAACAATGCTAGCAATAGCTTTGCTTCAACTTATGCTAGGAATGGTTTTTGGATCATTTAGTGAATCATCTAACATTATCATTATTTATAAATTTGCAACTCAACTTTTTACATGTCAACAGATATGGTTATAAAGATGTTCGCAAAGAAAATCACCTGGCCTTTGAGCAGTTGCTAATTGAGAGCCTGGAGAAGTTCATACGTCGAGAGGCTCAAGAGCGATCACTGGAAAGTGATGGAGACGATGATTCAGATGCAGGGGAAGAGAATTCTGTTTCAAGGGTTCTTATAGCTCCCAATGGGAGTGTCTACTCACTTGGTGTTCCTCTTTTGGCTGATTTCCAGCACACACACAACCCCATTTTAGATGCAAGCACATCACAGGAGATTAACCCAGATTCTTCAAGTCCCCCCGTGCTTGATGCAGAACAAAGTCTTGAAAGGGAGTTGTCTTTTATACGGAAAGCGAAAGAATCCGGAGTTGTTTATCTTCTGGGGCATGGGGATATAAGGGCAAGGAAGGATTCCTGGTTTCTAAAGAAGCTGGTTATTAACTATTTTTACGCTTTCTTGAGAAAGAACTGCAGAAGAGGGATTACAACTTTAAGCGTACCCCACTCAAATCTGATGCAGGTTGGCATGACTTACATGGTTTGACAGTGTCGGATTCGCCAACGACATAAAACATGGCAGTGAGTGGTGCTTGGAATCATATCTTTTTGGCAATGCCCAGAATTGTTTATTTGATCATTCCTCATTGTTTGGATCCCTCCTAGTGGGTGCATTTCTTCAAAGTTCATCTCAGTTTTCCGTTTGTTTACAAAGGGAATGGACTGAGAACACAGAGGTAGATATTTATTAAAAAGAAATATGGTGGCTGGGAAGAAAAGTTATTTTGGATTCATCAAATTCCACACATGTTAAAGATTGGCAAGGGAACAGCGATAGAAACTTGAGTTTCTGTACAGTGGCAGCTAATTATGCCCTCATTTTCATTCTTCTGTGTTTTTAGGATAAGTTTGTGCAAGTCCTTTCAACTGCTTGTTGTTCTAGCTTTGAGCCTTTGACTTTCTTCTAAGAGATATTGTATTGATTAGGCCACAATTGAAATTATAGTTGCTTTGTATCAGGATGCTTTGATATTTTTATAGTGAATTGAATGGGAGGAAGTTCAAAAGTGTTCAAAGTTATCCCTGGATAAAATTATAGTGATGTGAAAGATTAAAATTTTGGGCTTTACAATTTAATGTAAAATTTACTGGTTGGCTTCCCTTTTTGTTTTTATGAACACCCTGATGAAATAAATCTTCAAAACATCAATAAGTACACCACCAGATATTTCCATCTATTAAATCAACTATATACAATCAACTTCATATTAACTAGAGTCCTTTAAAATCTTGGTGGATTGCGTATTTCATATTGAACACCAGCAAATTCTTCAAAGTGCTGAGCTTGCCAAAGAACAGATCGCTTTATCAAATGCACCGCCACAAGAAGCCTCCAAGACTCGCTTGCTGAAGAGTGAAATTATAATATCTTAATAATCAACAATCCTTCAGAAACCAACACATACATCCAAGAGAGAAGATATAATTTGAATAAAAAAATCATAAAACGAATGGAAAAAACATGTGAATTGATGAAATACCTTTGCTTCCAGATAACAGACCACCATTTTATGGTATAACTCTTCAGTTGCTATCTTCCTGACCTGCCACTAAACGCAGCAAGCTTCGTGTAAAGCAAATTAGCTGTATACGCCATGGTAACATCTAAAATCTCATTTAAGAAGAATGGATACTTTCAAAGGTGAATTTATAATGTAAAGGCACAATCATACTTTAAATAAGATTTTTCACAAACAAAATGCCCCTAACGGTTCAAATTTAACCATGAATCCTGGATATAGCAGTTACATACAGATTTTAAAACTTTTGAATTCTATCTTGCCCAGTGATACAGGGATAAGGCTGAATACAGTGTCCTAAAATATAACGCTTCAGGAATCTTCAATAATGTTTATAATGTCAAGCAAGCCAAAACACTATACTGACTGACAATTTTTCAGTAAATATGCAATTGAGGAGCACATAAAGATGGGATGGAAGGTGGCACAAGCAAGGGTCTGAATTGATAATACAAAATTTTTTTTTGAGATGATAAAAAAGTTGATGGTCTGGAATCTACCTTGAAGGCTAGACTTGAAGCCGCAGTTAGTTAAATGCTCAGCAAGTCCACCTCCGAATTTATTATGCCAATTTGATTCAGTTTTTGCTTCAGGTGCTGGCCAAACTGTTGCTATTTTTTCGGTTAGATTTACACTAGCAGATGATACCTGAGGCTGTCCATTAACAATAATAATAAGAAAAACGAGTATAGAACAGAGCCTTAGATAGCTGAAAATATAATATTAACATGCCCATGCCTTTTAAGAAGAAATGTATCATTAATCATCTATACCACTTGAAATGTATCATTTCAATTAGTGAATGCGATTAGATCTTTTATTGTAAAGGATAGGTCCAATTCTGTAGTTTTTACTAGTAGCGACAGTGATATGCTGCCTGAGAATATTATCAGTATAATTGATGATGGGACGAATTAATCTTGTATACTCAGGTACATAATTCTTTTGATCAATATATGATTCGCATTTCCATTCAAAAAAAAAAAAAAAAATCTTTTTATTCCATATTTCCATCTATAGTGCGTACAAAACATATCCTTGCATCACTATCAATCAAAACCTTGCTCCTTACACCTTGAATTAGCTCAACCGATGAATCCACTACAACTTATATCCAAATTCATTTTCTTAATCATCATAAGGAAATAAGTACAGGTATGGTAATTAAATCTAGAAGAATTCTGCTTGACAGAACTCTGTGCTGCTTTGAAATCCGTAAGCACCATCTTTTTCACATCTAGTCTATGTTTCCGAATAAAAACATGTCATGTAGTGGATTAGAATGTCAGATGTTCATGGAATTACATCGCTACTAGTATAGACTTGACAGAATACCTTCCTCAATATTAAAGTCAATGCACTACAACAAGAAATTCTATCGAAACCAAGCCTTAATCAATAAACTTACCCGACTCTCTAGAAGTTTCTTCACACTATTTGCACATCCCTCGCACATCATACCCTAGCTCAGAGACATAACAGAATATAAGGGGAAAATACTAGCTAAATAAACTTCCAGATACAGCGCACAGCTCATACCTCAACATTGAGAACAACAATTTCAGGTGAGAGGGACGAAAGTTCACCAGACCGTCGGGAATTGTCATCTTCAGAAGCAGCGGAGGGGGAAACGCGTCGGAAACGACAGCGTTTTGGAACGGCCAACGCAGACAATCTCCTCGGCGAGAAGGCAGAGGAGGCAGACGAAGGAACAAGAGAGGATGAAAAGGCGAGAATGGTGAAGTTAGAAATGGAAGGAAAGCATTTGAGGTGGGTGGATGAGACATGGTTCAGAGTTGAAATTGAAAGCGCCATTGCCGTAACTGGGGGTATGGTTCTCTTCTCCTTCTCAATTTCTTTTTGTTTTTTTTTTTGTTTTTTTTTTTTTTGGAACAAACTTCTCTTTCTCAATTGCTATCTCTTTTAGCCATGATATTGAAATTTTCATACATGGTTGCTATAAGCAGGAAAGTTTGAGCATAAAATCAGGAATCTTACTTAGTTTAAAGTACATCTTTGGATTAACTCTTGCTTGTGTGGTAAATATGTGGAGGGTTTTTGTTTCAGCTTGACCAAAAGGCTTCTGAAACCATGGTTTGAGTATCTCCCAAACAAGCACTAAATGGAACTTGGGGCTTCTCCTAGAGTGATGCATGGGTCATGTGATAGGGTATCTCTGTCTGAAATGATAGATTTAGGAAAATCATAAAGAGGAACAATTTTCTTTTAGAAAGTGGTTGCAATGGTTTTAGAGGTATAGTGCATTGGCAACCCAATAGCATGAGCATACTTGCTTAAATTTGTTTCCCATCCATGAGATTTAGGTAAACCTGTGATGAAATCAAGAGAAATATCTTCCTAAATTTGTTGTGGAATATCTAAGGGTTGAAGAAGGCCACCCAGTGCGTGAGGGAGATACTTGCAGCGTTGACATGTAAGACATTGAGTGACAAAATCCTTGACTTCTCTTTTCAATTTTCCCCAAAATAATTGTTGTTGTAAGCGCTTTAGGGTCTTTAGAATTCCACCATGACCCCCAGAGGAGAAGAATGAGCTTCTTCAATAAGTAAACTGCTTAAATCTGAATTGGCAGGTATAACTAGCTTTGCCTTATAATATGATTGCCCTGCAGATAGGGAAAAATGAGGAACATAATCGGGATAAGATTCGAGGGAACTAAATATTGAAGAGGTATAAGGATCTTGTTGCAACAATTGAGGAAGATTCTCAAGAGAGGAGGCGTGAGGGACTGCTAATACAAAGAAATTTGTTGAATGAGGGTGCCGAGATAAAGGATTTCCTCAAATTTGATGATCCAGCTCTATATACAAATTGGTGAAATCGCTATTCCAATAAGAATGTCAGACTATTGTTATCGGTATGGACTTCAAAAATGTGTCCTAAGAGGTAGTGTCTCCATTTTTGAAATGCGGAGACCAATGCAAGTAATTCCCGATCATATAAAGACTATGCCGCTTAGAAGGGGATAAACCTTTGCTATAATATGCAATTGGATGCCACTTTTGTTGTAGAAATGCTATAATGCTAGAGGAAGAGGCATTACACTGCACAACAAATATTTGGAGAAATCGGGCAGTTGTAGAATTGGAGTGTGAATCAAGGCTTTTTTTAATTCGTAGAAGGCTTCTTTTGATAGATGTGTCCAACAAAATGCATCCTTCTTGGTCATGTCGGTGAGAGGCTTAGTTATTTTCCCATAATGACGGATGAAATGAAACAATAATATCCTGTTAAGCCCAAGAATCTTTGTATCTCCGTGCCATTCTATAGCAAAGGCCACCCTGTAATGGCAAAGATTTTGTCTGGATCTATTGTAACACCATCGCTAGAGATAATGTGACCCATAAATGAAACCTCCAACTGCAAAAAGATGCATTTTTTGGGACTGGCAAGGAACTGGTGTTGCTGCATTGTATACAAAACAATGTGGAAGTGATCCATGTGCTCTTCAAATGTTCTACTCGAATTTGATGGTAACCTGATCTCAAATCAATCTAATCTTGGAGAAGTAGAAAGCCCCATGTAACTCGTCTAGCAATTCATTTATATTAGGAATGGGGTACCTGTTCGGCACTGTAAATCTGTGGGTTCTTTGTAATCGATGCAGAGACTCCAGGAAGAGTCTTTCTTTGGAACAAGCAGAACTGAGCTGGCAAGCGGGCTAACGTTGGGCTATATGAATCATCTGCTCAACAATTCTGCAACTTGTCGTTCAATTTCATTTTTTTGTGAATGAGGATATCTTTAAGGTCAAATATTGGGTGGCATGGCTCTTGGTAGAAGATGTATTGCATGGCAATGATTTCGGAAAGGGGGTAATGACTGCGGTTCTATGAATAATTCATGGTATTCCAGCAACAACTCTGGTAGAAGATCAAATTGTAGGCGACGTTTTCATTGTGAGTGGAAGAAGAAGCATCTGGAGGTGATAATGATTCAGTGAGATAAGTACTTTGAAGAGAAGGGGATGGCCTTGGCTGTGGAGTTCCTTGTAATTTGTAACGCCACCCATTCACCCATAATATACCATAAACATCTTGCTGCCAATTTGTTTCCATTGTGTTTAAAAGATGCTAACAATTTGATTCTAAATACCATGTCCACGTTACCCAATGAGAAGGGGAAGAAATCACCACAAATAGTGAGAGGCTTCACTTTGACTGTCAACCCCTTACATACGGCATTACATATGAGCTTAGACGGTTCTCCTACTTGTACTCCGAAAGATGGAAAGGGATGTGTTTCAATTCCCAGTTTAGAAACAATCTTGTTGGAGACGAAATTGTGAATGGACCCACTATCAATTAAAATTAATATTGACTTGGAGAATAAAGTACCTCTGACTTTCAACATGGTTGATGAGGAACTGCCTAAAATGGCATGCAGTAAAATTTCACAAGTATAATATGATACTTAACTTTTCATTTTTTGTTTTTTTAATAAAAGTGAGTTGAGACAATGCATCTAAAGTTTTTTAAGATATTAAATAAATACTTCCTACAGTTCTAAATATAAGACATGTTTAATTTTTTTTAGAGAGATTAAAGAAGTTAAATAAATCACCTAATGATATCATATATTTTATATCTTTAAATTATATATCAATTTATAAGAAAAACAAAATAGTTTACAGAAAAATGAAAAATATAAATATTTTAAAATAATTTAATTAACTTCTTAATCTCTCCAAAAAAAGTTAACTTTAATTTGTATATTTAGGACCGATGACAATAATATGCAAAGTAAACAATAGATAAAGGAAAGAAAATGACAGAACACACCACTTCTGCTATAATACAATCAAATGTATATTGGCAACTGTCTTCAACAAATACTTATATCCACACACCTGATTTTTTTATTTTTTGTGTTGTTTTGTGAAAACTCAACCACCACTCACTTAGTACCAACATACAATGATACAACCCAATTTATAAATTTGACTACGTACTACTCTAATAACAATATTCAATCATCAAAGCTTTTGCTTGAGATGGACTCCAAGCAGCATCATAGTTTTTTTCAAATTGGATAAACAAGAAGACCACTTAGCGTCCATATTTTCCAGTTGTTGCCTTGCTTTCATTTGATCTTCCACCATGCGAGACCTCTCTTTCTCCATTGCCAGAAACTCCATTGTGAACCCTATTGTGTCAGAAACACTCTTCTTCTCCTGTTCTTGAAGAGATAACAATTTCCTCTCGTACTCTTCAATTTCTTCTTCTTTGCTACGCAGTTCAGCTTGTAACTTAGAGATCTGCTCCTTCAACTCTTCTTCATTCAATTGAACCTCAGCAATAGAATTCTTGGTGGTGTTAATGTCATATAAAAGAGTTTTGGCATCTTTCTCTCGTTGTGAGCGTTGTTCAATCATAAGCTTCTCCTTTTGTTCAAGCTTGGTGAATGTGTCAATAGTGGCATAGGCTTGGTTGAATGAAGAAAGAACAGTTTGGATTTCTTGTTGTAGAGATTGAATTGTGTCTTGAAGGCCATGAGAGGAAGCTCCATCTTCAGAACAATGGGAGGACAACATGTTGAGAGCATTCTGAAGGCGAAGTCTGCTTTCTTCAGAGCAAGCTATTTCATTTAGACCCTTCTTCAATGAGGCTTCCAAGTCAGCAAGAGCCTTAGTCACCTCTTTATTGTGATGAAGATCAGCAATGAGTTTAGATACATAAGACAAGTCAACTTCCATATCAGCACCTTCCTTCATCATTTGGAATAGCCTCATCAGATCATGTTCTTCAAATATTTGAGACGATGACTTCTGGTCAAACTTCATTTCTTCCTCATCAGTGCAAGTCTTATCATTGGTCATAATTTCAACCTGGAGTGAATCAGAAGAAGTAAACAGCATTCATCAGTTACATATTTAAAAGTTTGCTCATATATAGGTATTATACTATAAAAAGAAATCTATAATGAATCTAAAATACATATGATTTGATGTCACCTTTATTTTAGAATTAGTACAGACAAATTTAAAAGGCAAAAAAGTTCAAATCCCAAATTGAAATTCAGTACACTAATGACTTACTTGTGGACATTCAGCATTTCTAGAAATATCAAACATGTCTGATTGAGAGCTCTTTGGTTCTGTGTGAGTAGTTGAAATTGCTTGTTGTTCGAGGCTTCTTGAGAGTAATTTGGGGTCCTAAGACCATCACGCCAGAAAAATTAATCTCATTAAAAACTAATAAAATTTCAATATTGAAAAAAAATAAATAAAGGAGAATGGAACGACATAATATGTCAATAGTGCAACTATATTACAAAACATATATCTGCCAGTGCAGAGGTCATTTCAATAATAGATGGTGGTGGAATCTTCAAAGACATTTTATATTTGGAAGACTATTCTTTGTTAGGTTCTTCAATTCTTTGAGGAGCTTCATTGGAGCATCTACTTTCTCCATGTGATTGTTGATCATCATCCGTTGATTCCTTTCCACATAACTATAAGGAAGACATATATTTAAAGCTCAAATGAGTGTAGCAAGATTACCTTTGATGAACTTGCTTTGCCACACTTTTCTGAAGAAGGACCTTCTCCAAAAGTTGCTTTGAGATTCTGCACAACATGAAATGGTATGTAAGTTTTCATATTTCTTCTGTAGAATACAAGAACTTTGTAAATAATTATAGTGCATATCATGTCCTATTTTTTATAGTACTTGTTGATTCAATATGGTTCTCTCGCATTTGGATTCTTTGTGAACCAAATTAACATAAAAGAAAATAAATATGAAAAAAGCAGCTAAAAGTTAGTCATCTGGTTCTTAATATAAGACATATTTAACTAATAATTTAATTAGATTAAGGAAGATGATTAAGCTAGTTAATATGACATATATTTTCTAAAACACCCTAGTCACCTTTCTTACCCTTTCCTCCTTGATTATTGTTAAGAAAGTATTAATAGGGATAAATTAGGAAAAGATTGACAAATATAAAAATTGTGTCTTATATTTAGTACTAAGAATAACATCCTAAATTTTTGTATAGTAAATTCAGCCCATATCAGGAAGAATAACATTTTTACATGTGAAGTCTCATTTTTTGAAGGAATGACAATGTTATCGGCAATCTATTGCTTAATTCTACTCATGACTTAATTTGATTTTCTAGCTTCATCTTATTTGGGACCATCTTGAACACTTAGCTCCATTGTTTCCATAGCAAACTATTGCCTGTCATAGAGTAATCAATTAGTTTGCTGCTACTTTAAGTGTCATTTCTTGATATTCAGTATTTACTAAAATTTGTATTCCCTTTGGTCCAATATATAAGTCACAATTAGTTTGCTGCTTATAAGAAAATGACAAAATCCCTTTAATATAGTCACTTTGCATACAATCCCAAGAACTATTAATTATTGTCTTTCAATTTTACCTTTTTGCAATTTCCTATGGTAAGAAATTGTATGTGTGAAAGATTATGATTGTTTTTAAAGAAAATGCCTTTAACATGAGTAAATTGAGAATTGTTTTTCTTTTCAGATCTTGGTTCTAGCCAGTGAGCTGGATGGAGTAATATATAGCCAAGTGGTGCATTAAAGGCTTCTACAAACTCTTATATTAATTGAAGAACAACACTTACCATGTCTAAATCAGATGATGGAGTTGTGGAGAGTTTTTCTTCAACAATTTCATTTGCTGATGTTTTGGTACTCTATGCAGCTCATAAAATATGAATAAGTTACTAAAAAGGTTAAAATAATTAAGAAGCATATCATATATTAATTAAAAAGAGAAGCTGTTTGTTGGTCTGAGCCCCTCTTTTTATAGAAAAGCATAACATACAAACCTTTGTCAAATTTGGCAAATTAATATTTGTTGTGGAGTCTTCTACAGCAATCTCCTTTGATACTTGCTCACTCTAAACATTAAAAAAAAAAGATATAATTGAAAAGGAGATAAATTGAGTTTTGATGTTATTGATAACGATAATAAATCTTAGCACACAAATTTTTTTAAAAAAATCTTCATTCATTTTGAAGAAATGAATAAGGCAATGAGGTAAGAGAGAAATCATTAGCTAGCTTTAAGTCTACTTGGATAAAAAAATAATATCACAATATCTTGTTGGGGCATTGTTGAGTCATTTACAATAACTTTTTGCGATCCCTCTTCTTCAATCTGAACAATAATACATTAGTTTACAATTACAATCAGCGTAGACTAAACCCAACAATATCACAAGCCTAAATCTTTAGAACATGTTAGAAAACCTTGAAAATTTCTTAGAGCTGCTTATATAATTGCTTGACATGTGTATTTCATTCTTATCCATTTCTTCAATTAGGTTTTCCTCTGTACACTATCTATGTATATCATGCTCTGTTTTTATAGTAAGTAAGCCTATTCTCCCTTTTCTCTATTTTCTCAACAGAAGCATGGGGAGTGTGTGTGTTAAACATACAATATGTTGATGGAGAGAAAATATTTTGTTAGTTTCTTAAATCTGTTTTAATTAGTTTACCGATAGTGTCAACTTTGATGATCAAGTACAACAGAGGCTCCTACCAACCTTTTGTATAAAAGAAAATCATTATTATTAATAAATAAATGCAAATGTGAAATCATTTGTTGAGAAAAGACCCTCTTGGACTTTGATGATGGAGTTGCTGCTGCATTTGAAGTAGGAAGTTGTTCTTCCACAATTTCATTTTTTGATGTCTCAGTATTCTGTATTACCCATAAAACATGAGTATGTTGCCAAAGAAGTTCAATTAACCAAGAAGAAAGTCATTTATTTATTAAGGAAAATAAACAATTAAAATACAAAATCATTACTATCATAATTTTCGAAAAAAAAAAACAAAAAAAAAACTTAATATGTGTGTTTGTGTCCAGTGAAAGTATTAATTGAAGGGAAACCCTTGCCACGTTTGAATTAGATGATAGAGTTGTAGATAGTTTTTCTTCAACAATTTCACTTGCTGATGCATTGATACTCTATGTAGCCCATAAAATATGAGTAAGTTGCTAAAAAGTTAAAATGATTAAGAAGCATATCATATATTAATCAAAAGAGAAACTGTTTGTTCCATGGTCTGAGTCCATATTGTCATAGAAAAGCGTAATGTACATACCTCTGTCAAATTTGACAAATTACTATTCTGTTTGTGTGTTTTGGAGTCATTTTTAGTAATCTCCTTTGATACTTCCTTACTCTAAACATCAACACAAAGGGATAAAAAGAAGATAAACTAAGTTTTGATTTATTTGGAGCAAATGAATAAGACGATGAGATAAGAGAGAATTCATTATAGTTAGCTTCTTAAGTTTGTTTATCTATAGAAAAGTATAATATACATACTTTTTGAAAATTTGATGAAGCATTATTCCGTTGGGGTATTGTTGAGTCATTTCCAATATCTTCTTGTGATCCCTCTTCTTCAACCTGAACAAGTGAGTGAGTGCGTGTGTGTGTATTAGTTTACTATTAGATACAATTTTGATTCCTAAAGGTGCATCAAAGGCTTATATAAATTCTTATATAAATCAAGAAAAAATCATTACTATTAAACCCTCTCCACTTCTGCATTGCTACATAACAGGAAAAATGCTATATTAAAAATCAATCTTTGTTGACGAATGAGTTACAAAATAAGTTCAATTCATTAAATAAGCATAAAAAATACATTTATTGAGAGAGAAACCTTTCATGGTTAATGAGCCTGATTCATTATAGTGAAGAATAAGTTTGTACCTCTGTCAAATTTGGTGAACTACTTTCCTGCTTTTGTATTGTGGAGTCCTTTTCATCAGCAACCTTGGATGCCTCTTCACTCTAAACAATCAATCATAAAAGATACAAAAGAGATCAATTGAGTTGAAGTTAAATAAACTCCGCAAATCGTAGCCCAAAAAGTAAAAGCACTATTCTATATTTAATAAAATCCAGCTAAAATTTGGGACAAAGAAAGAAGACAAGTGAGAAAAAAATTTGTTGGCTTCTTCTAAGTCTGTTGATTAAAAAAAGTTTATTGCACATACATCTTCTAGATTTAGAGTACTATTGTTCTGTTCAGATATTGTCTTGTCTCTTTCAAGAGCTTTCTCTGATTCTTCTTCTCTTTGCCTCTAAAGGAAGACAGTAAAGAAATTAATGAGTTGAAGTCATCAGGAAAGATAAAAAATAACTCACAAAAAAGTAAAAAAAATTTGTTTGGGCAAGTTAATAACCGGGCGGGGTCCCGCCCTATCCATTTGGCCCTGCGCCGGAAAATTAAATATATTTAAATAAATATTATTCTATATACACTATTTTATTTAAAATATATTATATTATTATGTCTAAATATATTATATTATACTTCAAGTACCTCTAAAGCTTTGAAATTCTGTAAAGCATGAACTATAATCTTCATAGAGTAGAGCAGGGTGTCACTACTTGGGCAGGGGAAGCCCACCCTGCCTAGCCCATGTTTGCCCAGCCCAAAAATGATTAGGGCTTTTATCGGGTAGAGCTAGGCATCGGGCTACAAAACGCAGCCCGTTCATTCTTCAGGTAGGGCATCGGGCAGGAGTCCCGCCCTGCCCAAGCTCACCCCTAGTTGAAGTCATCAAGAAAGATGTAGGGGGAACATTGAATTGGATTTCTACCAAAACTTGTAGAAGTTTGGCACTAACCTTATTAGTCCATTGAGAAATAACATATCGTGTGATGAGGTAGTCATAGTCATCACCTACAAAGTTCATCTGGTCTGGACGTAACGAAGCAAGGAAATCAAATACTGCACAAGCAAAACAAAAATGTCATTATTATTATTATTATTATGAGAAGAAATCATATACAGTAATTAGCAATTGTGATTAACTACGTTTATATGAATACTTACGCTCAGAGGAGCTGATATTAGTTGAAGGGATATTACCACATTTACGCACAAGACGGAATTTCAGGGTTTGGAAATCGATTCCTTGATAGATAGTATGAAGACTTGGTAGATTTACCAGTCTTATTCCAAGTAGCTTTGGAAGCACATCCTTGATGACTAACTCTTGTGGTGCACCCTGCTTCCATTCAAATACTTGTGCAAGCTCAGGAGCATCTTCTATGTCCAAAGTTCGGAGACTTGGAAGTTTAGGACATGTGGAGATAGAGAATAGGCATTTCAACTTCTTGCACTGCTTCACTTCAATCCAAAATAGCTTCGGGAAACATGCTTCATGATGCCGATTGAAAGGATTTTGCTGATTCTCTTTATCATCCTCAATGATGCCCACCAGCTCTTCACAGTCTGATATTATTAGCTTACTCAATTCTGGCATGCTTCTTGCGGTAGATGCAGACAGTATGAACTGGACCTGTTTGCATCCTTCAAATCTTAACCGAGAAAGGTTTGGAAAGCTCAAAATGTTCTTAGGTTCAACGTATATATCCCTTGAATCACACAACTCTCGCAAGTCGGAAAGAGGCTTACCTCTCTCCTTGAAAGATAATGCCTGTAAATATATCGTTAAGATATGTTAGTTTTAAAGAATCTCTTTAGGTGATCGATTATAAACTAGAGAAACAAGCTGGAAAGAGGTTTACCTTTTCCTTGAGAGATCTTGTCTTCTGTGTCCACCAAAGAAGAAATCTGTAAAAATTTGGGGAAGTTGTGGACATCCTTTACAATCAATACCATCTAGATGTAACACCTCCACATAATAGTTTTCTGTACAAATACTAACCATATTTTGTACATCATTAAGGTATAGTTCTTTCAAAGCTGGGAAATTAAGTTTACTCTCAACATTATGATCCTGATCAGCACAACATTTTCCAAACACATACTTTATCCTTTTTGCCTCCTCGATGCTTACCTCTTCCAAGTCCTTTAAGTCTTTTGAAAAAAAAGCAGGGAATACATATTCTAAATTGTTACATCTCCTGATACAAACTTCTTTTAAGCTGGGAAAAGGAGAGTGAACAATCATCTGACCATGACTAGTAGGCCTCTCATCTGTTATTATATGTTGCAGTGCTTCACACTCCTCAACTTCCAATTTTTCTAGCAACTTCAATGATGAGGCAATGGATATAGTAAAAGTGATGTTAACTGTGAAAATCCAGTTAGCATAAATTTTCTCAACTTGAATTGATATAATGCTGCTGGAAAATATCCACGAGCTGCACTTGAATCCAACTCAGCTTTTGATGCCTTAATTGCATACAAACATGTGAATTCCTGTTTTCCCTTTTCCTGGTAAACACATATGAATTCTTTTTAAATAACAAAGAATGTTTTAATACGTTATTATATTTTAAGAAAATAGAATCTACATTTTTTGCCTATAAAAAAATTACTTTCTTTATTTGTTTCTTTTTCCTTACACAAAGCTTGTGAAGTCGGAAAAAATCCAAGAGAAGATTTTATTTAACTTTTTGGACAATTCAAATATACAAAAACATTTTTAACTTCTCTCCTTATGTAAACAAAAGAAATGCCAACTTTAAATATAAAATAAGTTTAAACTGGATTTTCTTTTCTCACTTTTTCCATTCTTTCTTGCTCAAAAAATTACCTATAGGCCAAATTTAATTTATATATTTTAATCCATATGATGATATCAACTAATACTTCAAACTTTATTAAGAATGTAAAATTTCAACATTCTAAATGCTACAGTGAGCTCTATTCACTACATATTTCACCATCATGGCATGTATTCCATTCAAACATGTGAATTCTTCTTTCATAAATGCAAAAGATGAGACAAGTTATGGTAGAGGTTTAAGAAACAAACTTTTCCGATATTACTATAAAATTTTAACACACACACACACACATTTAAAAAAAAAATCTATTTTAATGCAATTTTGAATTTATTTATGCTATTTCGTTCAATATATAATGCGCTTGTTACAATCTTATAAATTTTCATTTTATTTTCATTTTTTTCTTAATTACTCTGTTGAATATATTTATGTAAGGAAAATGGAAAAAAGGAAGTAAACTTATTTTTGGATAAAGAGAATTAAATACAAATTATTCTCTTTTTAATTTGTCTTCTTGTCCTCTCTAAATTCGTTCTTGTTAATTAATTTGAACTGTGGTCTCTTCGAATCATATAGAAATCGATTCTCTACCAACTAAACAGTGTTTTGCTCATTTAAATTCACACAATGCATGCTTTTTAAACTAGTCACTAATTTAGTGATTTTATACAAACTAATATTAGAACAATGGATCCTAGTCAAATTTGGTTAGAATTTGTAATTGGTAAATGGTTTTCTATGCCTTACTAAAATTCTACAACTATTAATTTATAAACAAGCAAATTTTCGCATGTGTAACTTACCGTTACGGATGAAGACCCAAGGCGATATAAGCTTTATACCAAATAAATAAAATAAAATAAAAACTTGCAACTATTTGACGACATAAATTTGAGCAATTTTTTTTTTCTGTAATTTGCTAGCTATTAAGTGTCCAAGGAAAAAAAAAAACAACGCAAACTTAATTTTTTTACGAAGACTAATAAGAAGTTCAACAAGACATGTTTGCATTATTCATCCAATATTACAAATAAGTACATTCCAACATAACGGAGTAAGGAATAAGTACCTCGTTATAGTTCGTGAAAGCAGAAGGGTGATGTATAGTTGAAGCATTTGACTTTGGCCAAAAACAGCATAGACGACCCCTTGATGAACTACTAGTGCAACCTTCTACATCTGTACTTGGAGATGACTTTTGTACTTTATCAGAAGGGCATGGAAGATACCATTCTGCATATAAGTTGATGAAATTTGGTACTCTTGAAATTTTCAGTTCTTTTAGAGACTGGAGGATGGCTTCTTTTCCCATTTGGTGCAAATCTCTCTCATATGGATATTTCCCAAATATATATTCTAGCTTCTCACAACTAGCAATCTTCATACTTTCTAGTAGTGGAAGGTCTTTGCAAAAATATATTGGCAAAATAAATTCTAATTCAGGACAAGATTTGACTTTGAGATATTTCAATTTTGGCAACATTGAGTCATGACTGGTTTGATTGGGATCATGATCTTCCATTGGCTTTGCTACTATGTAGTTTAACCCAGAACATTTGTCAATATGCAACATTTCTAGTTGCTTTAGACTTTGTGCTGTGAATGGCTGAAAAAGGCATGCCATTGAACATTCTTGTAAATGTATGGACTTAAGATTACAAAGCTCTAACTTTCCAGCAAATAACGAGCCTTCCAGATTTTTACACCGTGAGAAATGCAGCTTCTCCAATTGCTTCAAGAAGTTAACAAGATAAGGACCACAACATAATTCTCTTACATGCATGTCAGAAAGCTTCAGTTTAACCAACATCGAGAAGATACCCGCACCAAATTGAAGACGTTCGGTGCGGATTAGGCACGTTATCCCGTTCATAGATTGCAAATGAAGCGTAGTTAAGGGGTCTTCCATGTTGTCATCTTTCACAGGTAAGATGTCAGGAACAACATTTGTCCATCCCCTGTTATCATAATCTCTACCAAACTTCAAAACTTCTGCTCTTGCCGCTAGGGATTTAAATATTTCATCAGAGAAGCTTACTCCTAAGTTCTCTAAATTAAAATATCTAGATATTGAAAAGTCCACTTTATAAGAACTAAAACCATATCCTGCCTTTATATGATACCTTTCCAATTTAGGAAAAGTTGAAATTTGAGCTAGCGATTTGCAGGTATATTCATCCATATGATTTGAAACAAAATACAACTCCTCTAATTGCAAGCAACTCCCAATCACTTCAAAAGGATTATGTCCTATAATATCACATCGCACCATCTCCAACAATCTCAACTTTTCTAGTTCTCCAATTTCTTTTGGCAATTCAATCATTGAACAGTTGCTCAACTCAAGACTCTCAAGGCTTTTTAAGTTTCCTAAAAGAGATATATCTCCTAACTTAAATCTTTTTATGGCTAAACTTTGAATATTTATCAATGAAGGAAGTGATTGAAACAAGGGAGCACATGAAATTTCAATACTTGACCAATTCATTATAGCCAAAATTTTGAGGTTCTCCATCCCTTCAAAGATACCATCTGGAACTTTCACAGCATTACTTATCCAAAGCAAAAGAACCTCAAGTTTTCTACCGTCAAAATGGCTAGGAAAGTCATTTATGTTCCAAGATGAATATTGGATATTCTTCTTTAACGTTGTGCTATAATCCTTGACCACTTGAACTAGTTTATTTCCAATCCACAAAGCCACTTCTCGAACCAAGTCATGCATTTTTACAGCTTCAGCATTCTCAACCTTTAATAGTAAACAGGAATCCATGAGCACATTTTTAATTGGAGTGAAATAACTTCTTGCGACAGAGTATTTGTCAGCTCCTCCACAAAGCCCTATACCTATAGCAATTCTGGTTAAGAGTTCTATAGGTATTTCATAATCATCTGGGAATAGAGAGCACAAAAGGAAGAGTTTTTTGGCTTCTTCGTTCTTGAGATAATCATAGCTTAATCTCAAAGAATTATAAGCCTCTTTTAAATCTTTTCTGACATCATGAATTGACTTAGGATTCTGCAATCTTTTCAAACCATCATTCCATTCATTAAGAGGTTTAGACTTTAATGCTTTTGCGACTGCTACAATTGCAACTGGTAATCTTCCACACTCCTTAACAATACCTAAAGCCACATTCCTCAAAACATTGGAAGAACTATCTGTGCTCTTGGCAGCATAAGATAGGAAAAGATCAACTGCATCCTTTTCACTTAAAACCTCAAGTTCAATAGGCTCAGGGCATCCCATATTGTTACAAACTCTCTGATCACGTGTGGTAAGCAACATAGAACAACAACTTTTGCCGTAACGGCCAAGGGGAATCCCTATATCTTTCAAAGAAAGCTCTTCCCATACATCATCAAGTATGATAAGCACCTTTTCTCCACCTTCTGCTAGTCTTTTCCACAACTCTTGTGCCTGTAGTGTTCCCTCTTCTAAAGGCAAATTTAACTGTTCTGCAATATTGACTCGAATCTGTTTCAAGTTTGCATCCTTTGAAACAACACTAAAGATGGCTTTATCAAACACCTTTAATTCTACCACTTTTTTACCTACTTCTATTGCCAGTGTGGTTTTTCCTGTTCCCCCCAGCCCATTCAGTCCAATCACAAACTTCTGGTCATTTTTCAACGCCTGCGTCAGTTTTTCAAATTGCAACTTCCTGTCGTTAAATTGCATAAAATTTTCATTAGAGTAGAACTTGATCCCTAGAGGGGGCGTTGGACGTGCAACACGACTGAATCTCTGTCCCCCCAGTTTTTGAATCCTTCGCTTCTTTTCTTCCAAGTCCTTGCCTCGATTGTACTGCCAAAAGCAATTAGTAACCAAACCAAACCATTTCTCCTTTCCTTTTGTGTCTTCTTTCATGAGACGATCTACTTCGTCTCTCCATAGTTGAACTTCACTTTCGACCTGACTCTCGTTTCTGTTACGGGCTTCTTCAATATCTTTTTCTATTTTTTCTCTTCTTGCCTTCAAACTTGGCTTTTCCTCTTCGAATTCATCGACATAGCGCTTGTAGCAACACAAATATTCAAGTTCCTGCAATGCTTTATCTACACATGATTCGGCGACATGGGCAGCCACGTCCTCTGGAATTCCCGCCATCTACCGTACATGCATATGTGATAGAGTTAGGGACTATTGACCACACAATTATATGTGTTTCAACAAGACCTACCATGCTCTAGGATGTCCCAGCGATCATTGGCATCCAGCCAAAGAAATATAAATAATAAAATCTTAATTAATGCTTTTATTGAAATTTTAAATTTATTTTTTAAAGTCAGATATCGTAAATCTAATTTACAGATAAATTTTAACGTCTTAAATTATAAGTAAATCTCTGAAAATAAATAACATTTACACGTTAATATCATGGAAACTCATCATTTTTATTTTTATTTTTCAAATTTTAAAAATCAACATACAAGTTAAATTCTTAAATTTGTTATGTCATCCTTTTAAATTTATAAACGAAATTCAAAATTTATAACTTAATATGGTAAAGAACACGTCCATTTAAGAATTTTAAAAAATGATTTATAAATCGATGTGTGAAACATGAAGAGCCAATGCAAAAATTACGAAAATTAACTTATAATTCTATGGGGCCGACTTGTAAATCTAAGAAATAGACTTCTAAGAATTAAATTATTAATTTTTTTAGATATTTTCTTGTCAATATAAGAAGTTTGTAGTATAAATATTAAAAAAAAATCAAAATTATTGGTCAAAGCAGGTCAACTGTATTGAATTTAAAGATATTTATGTCATTTAAAAAACGTAATTATAATTTAGTCTCAAGAGATTTGAGAGTGTATTCTTAAATTTACAAAATTTGTTATAAAAGAAATCCATTAATTAGGACTCATTCGTAATTTGATTCATAACCAATTTTTTGTGAACTTATTCCTACTTTTATTCGCAACCGGTGTTAATCTTTCCAGGGCTTTTAGAGGCTTGATTAATTTGCCAGTTGGTCCTGTTGGGATGGTTGAGGATTTGATCAGTCCTTCTTAGGTTATTTAGGTCTTGTTTTAGTTTAATTTTCATGGTTTATGTAATTATCTTATCCAAAACAAAAAAGGAAAAAAAAAAAATACTTGTCTCCCCTAATAGATCCCTAAGATTTTATATATATATATATATATATATAAAGATCCCTAAGATTTAATTCTTATAATAATTAAGGAACCAGAGGGAGTAATATACCAAGTATCGGACCCGAAACCCCATGTAACGTTCCCAGAGAACGCGCCACAAAGCCATGAGCGATAGGGCTGAGCATGGAAATCACAACCGGTCACCCGCCTACAACCCATCGCAATTGGGTCATTTTGAGCCCGCCCAAAAAAGCCCATAACGGGTTGGGTTAAAACCCGCTTTTATTTAAGACTTAAATGGGCGGGCTATGGGCGCACCTTCGGGCTGCCTAAACCCGCCCATTTAGTTATATATATATTTTTTATTAACTATATGAACACTTTGACAATAATACGCCACATTGCCATGAAATACCCATTCCCCATTTCCCCATTTAACCATTCCTCCACTTTCATGTTATGATAACACTTATTAAATTTAGATTCCTTTGTGTGAATTATGATTATTGAATTTTGAAGATTCATATTTTAGAATTTAGAATGATAAATCTGGGTGAATACTTAATACTTATATATTTTTCTCCAAAAAAATATACTTGTCAAATGTAAATGGGTTACCCAAAACCCGTCAAATTACCCATTTATATGTTAATCCATTCAACACGGGTTAAAAATGAGTTGAGACGGGTATGCTTAACCCATACCCATTCAAATTTAAATGGCCAAGCTATGGGTTTAAAGTATGGATCAGCCCAACCCGTCCATCGTTGTTCTGCCCTAACGAGCGAGGTCTCTAAGATTTAATTCTAATTTTGTTAGAAAACACAAAAAATCAAGTTACCCACAACAGCGGCTCGGCCCAAATGTTGCCATCAAGCCTTCAAGGAAGTGAACTATTTTTTATGTTTTTTTCACGTAAAAGTATTCAAATTCGGTTTTTTTTTTTTTTCAATACAATTTCTAATGCTAGTTTAATTTTAATTCAGATTGTGATGAGATATATACCATCCAAATACATTAATATTCTTAATTGATAATTTTTAAATAATAATTTTGTTTCGAAGTGAAGATGAGAAGATTATTTGTTTTAATTTTTTAAAATAAAAAATTGACAAATTACAATAACAAAATAAAGTAACATGAAAAATATGACAATTTTTTTGTTAATGGGTCCAAATTAAATTTGGTGCCCACCATGGAAATGATGACCAATAAAATTGAGTCAAGCTTTAACTTGTATCATAGCACCACCTAACGTTCATTTCTCTAAAATTCACATATTTGTTCTGTTCCTGTGGATTTCATTCACAATTGGCTCGACACGCAGCACCAATATATGCTACAAATAGCATAGCAGGTAAACGAAATTTATTTCTTCCTCTTACGATTTTTATTAAAGATGCAATAAAGTATTAAATCTTTGAAAAATCATAAAAAAAAAGTTGAAAACTTAATCTTTTTTGCCCATAATAACATATCTAAATTTACTTATTTTATGTGGAATATAATGATAAAAAGAAACACAAAAGCCATCTTGGAAGGGAGAAAACTTAGATATAATAAATTATTCATATCTTTAACTTTATTAACATAAAATGAACTTGCTCAACACACATAAATTATCTTTTAAGATGAAAAAAAATCGTAAAAACTTTCTTGATATAACATTTACAATAAAAAAAATTATAAAATACCTGAAGTTTCGTTAAAATTATACAAATTATAATTTTTGTTGAATTTTTTAAAATCATGATTTTTACAAAATCAAAGAACGTGTAATGTTTTTTCCATAGATGTCTATCCAACTTTTCAAAAATGAAAATGAGAAAACTTTTGTTCGATCCGGTGAAATTTAGAATTTTATAGTAGTTTTAAAATATAAAATGTGAGAGAATGTAAGATGGAATGCAAAAGGTATCATTATTGGCATTTTAGTGTTTTCAAGTTTATATTTTTATATTTAGTATTTCTAAATAATTATAATTTTTATGTTTCACATTGATAAATATATTTTCATCCAGCTCCTCATTCTAATTTTCTCATATTAGTATGCTTCATCGTACACACGTGTTTTAATTTATTAACAAACGAAACTCATAAAAACGGTTGTATTAAGGGTGACAAAAAAGTCAAAAGAAAATATTTCAAATAAACTGTGTGGTCAAAGAAAATTGGTGTAGATCAGCCGCCTAAAATGTAACATAATGATATTTTTTAAATAATAAAAAAAAAAAAAGTCGTTGTTATGGACTCGTGTATTGGGCCCAGTTATTATGCGGACTGGCAATGGCTCTTTATGGCAAAATCCCTCCATAATCAAGTAAAACGCTATTCTGGACTATAATCACAAACAGTATAAGTAGTGGAGCAGACATGCACAGATAGTAGAGCAGAGACAATGGCTTAGAGGCACACAAAGCCCAAGAAACGAAACCCTAGAGGTAACCTCTATAAATAGGAGATTAACCTCATAAGTGCACACTCTAGATTCCTCATAAACATTATAGAACAATCATTTTTTCTTTGATACATGAGCATATATATCCCAAGAGTATAACTGATTCTGTATAAATCATCTACTAACCCATTGAGGTTAGACATTTGTATTCTTATAACTGCACATTGACACCGACGGGACTGCAAATTCATATTCCCGTGACCAATGATGGTTAATATCCGAAGATGCAATTTCTTCTTGGTTTTAGACTATGATTTGAGAGCTGATTACCAACAACTTGCGAGTAGTGATCATATTCTGAACGAAGAAACCTAATCATTAAACCTCTACAATCTCCATCGCAGCATAGTAACCCCCTTCACACCTTTCCACCGTGCACGCGTTCGCGATCCGTTGACGGGATCCGAGAATCACCTGATTTGGAGCAAGGTGATAGAGATTGCGTTATGAGGAAAGAGGAATCTCGGCTCCATAGATGGCTCCTCGTCGAACCCGTCATCATCATCATCACTGATCTTGGCCTTTCATCACCAATACGCGAATCAAGGCTATAACGCAATCCGAGTTGGGGACCAGAATATGGCTATTATTAACTCCATCCAAGTTGCAAATGTGGAGGCCCCGGGTTTGCCTCGTGGCGGGATATTTAAACCGGGATACAATATCGGGATGCCGAGATGCAGATTTCGGAGAAGGGTTGATGCCGAGATGTAGCCGTACCGCGGAATGCAGGTGACGATAGCGTTCAACCATTTCGGAGAAAGGTCAGAGTGAAGGATTGTGGTCACATTACAGGATTATGAACATAATCGATTTATTGATTGAATTCGAATAAGTTTGAGCGGGGCAAGCTAATAAGCATAAACCAATTCGGGGAATATTATTTCCTCAATTGCTTCTTTGATTTTGAAAAGCCTTCACCGCGAAGAAGTACACGAGTCGATGATGCCTCGCACTGTCAGGCTTGCCCATCTCAGTTTACCTTCATCAAGCCTTTGTGACTCATGAGAAAAGAACGCTCTGATTGAACTCAAAATCGCGCGAGCGCGTTCTCCAATCTTCATGTCTGATCGAGCTTTTGCTGCAACGCGATACTCATCAGGATAATCATAATCTCCATCGTGAGACCTTCATCAAGCAAACCCAGGTTCTCAATTTCACAATCATCGATAGAGATGGCAGAGTTCCAATCGCGATATTCGTCAAAGAAAAACCTAAACTAGAGCGAGGATCCTAGAAACTTCAAGCTTGTGAATCGGACAAAGATTCTAGAAGTTACAAGCATCAAGCAGCGCAGTGTCGTTCTTGCAGCAATTATAGCATGTGGTGCTCTTTCTGCTATCGTCTGGGTGATTGAGTTATATTTAATATGTCAGCAGAGGGTACCCCACGCAAAGCACACATAATGTCTACAATTGCAAGTGAATATCAGAAACTAAAGTTCTCTGTTTCTCTTGAAATCTTTCAAGTTACTTTGTGCTGCCATCTGGAGAATCAATCCAAACAGTTGGAACTTGAAAGAGCCAGATCTGTCTATCAGGAGTATATGGAGGAAAACAGGCCTGTAACAAAGGTAGCGCTTTTTGAGATGCAAGGCCCTAAATTTCTGCAGCGTTCAGATGAAGTTACTGGTACACAACAGGAAGCTTCAGGAGCTTGGTAATCAACAAATGGAAAATGCATCAAATGTTGGAGATGCTATTTCAAAAAGTGAAATGAGATCAAGACATTTTGAAAAGAAAAAGAAGTAGAGAATGAAGTTTCTGAAGCAGGAGGGCCATTGTTTTGATTTGAACTTTGGCCAAAAGAAAATCCAGAATTCTCATTATGCCTTCCCCACTTCACCAATGCACCACCAGCTGATGTTCTTCATGTTGTGGCTCCCAAGAATTCTGCTCTTCAAACTTCTTACTCTGCAAATTATCTTTTGACTCTTTATCTTAAATCCAACGACTTGGAAAGCGCTCATGAGCTGTTTGATGAAATTCTCCTTAAAGACACCCACACATAGTCCATTGTTATATCAGGCTCGGAATGTGGATAAATCTTTTGAATGGAAAGCAGCATGCACGGATGATGGCGCTTTGACTCTTGCAACCAACAACAACTCCTTTTTATCATTTTCCGGGTTAGAACTTGAAGAAGGAAGGTGGCATCACCTTGCAGTTGTTCACATCAAGCCAAATGCTCTTGCTGGGTTGCTCCATTAATTTCCAATCAACAACATTGGAGGATGGAATACACCTGTACAAAGAGGAGGCAAAAATGTTGACGAGGCAATGGAGTATGAAACTGATGGTTGCCAGTGGCGAGCTCTGAAGGAGCACTCATCATGGACCCGTCATTCATGGACAAGCTTCATGATAATCATAAGAAGATGTCAAACTATTGCTGAAGATAGCTACATCTTTGAGGGATTGGCAGCCTTGGTAGATGTCATTGATGGGTTCTCCTCGGTTGGTGACCAATCCAATTATTTCAAATCAGATGTTTTGCAGTTTATCCATTCAAAGGGAAGTTCAAATGAGATCAGAGTAGTTTCTCCAACTGCTTCTTCCAATACATATACAAAAATGAATTTTTGCGTTCAGTCTTTGTTGATAAACTTCTATCGTACAAAAGAAGATTCAGTGGGGTTGACATTCAAAACTGATATGCAATTTAGTTGTTCTGCATCATTAATGAATAATGATCTAGTGAGGTTATACTTGGGTTTCTCTTCCTTAGCATTACATTCTTTTCAGGATTCACAAGTGTTAGCAAAAGGCACATCCACTTGCCCATCCGCGATGGTGCTTCGCTTCATTTTCTCCAAATCAATTGAGGGCGATCATTTGAGTTTTTTGTTGATCTTCTCAACAACCCATTGGAGTTGACAGTGGATCTACAGGTTATCAAAGAAATATATCCTCTGTCAATAGCTTGAAGTGGAAGTGTTACATGGTTTGTGTCCAATTGTCATATCATTCTTGCATGATGCAACTTCTACGGTTGGGAATAATTTAGTCAAATATTGGGATCTTCTTAAGAGTTATGTTCACAGTTGGGAGATTAATGAAAAGAATGTCAAGGCTCATTTGTTTGAGAAGATCCATAGTAAAGTAGTTAATTTTGCCATAAGCTTTCAAATAGATTGTGTAGATAAATGCTTGCTGGAAGCTGTCAGTGCTTTGTGTAGGCAGAAACACATTCAGTGACAAAATTGTCATCTTTTGTTATTGGCAAGACAAATATAAAGAAAGCAAAATTCTTACGAGTTCTCTCCATTCATCAATCTTTGGGAAATTATTGTTGAGCGGAATTTTAGATCACGATATTGATCAAACAGGAGGATCCTTTAACCATACTCTTTCAGAAGAATACTTTTTGCTGTTTCTGCCAGCCTCTGTCATACTTGAATTCAATTTCTTTGAGATGCGTGGAGCTGAACCACAAAGATTGTAAACATATACCTTGCTTTTATTCAAAAATTCTTTGGCAAGCCAATTGCTCGGTGTGCCAAGGAGAGTACAACAATCCCTAACCTGGTCAAACTGAATCTAGTTAAAATCTGGGCTCCGTGTAAAGTTTTGCAGCAAAGGAGAAGAGGCGAGCACGGTTAAACCGAATCTCTGAATCTGGTTAAAATCCGGGCTTCGTGGTAGAAAACAGTTAAAACGTGTATCCATTGAAACCGGTAAAACTGAAAACAGTTAAAACGTGTTCCCATTGGAACCCGGTAAAACTGAAAATAGTTACAACGTGTTCCCATTGGAACCCGGTAAAACTGAAATATACTCCAGATTAAATTCTGGTCAACCGTCTAGGAGCGTATAGTTCTCGGCTGGTACTGGATAAATATTATGTGCAATATATTTTTGACTCTGGCCCAGTCATCAGATAAAACTCGAAAGAAGGCGGAACTTGGTTAAACTAATTATAGTTAAAATCCGAGTTCCATATGGAGTTCGTCCCTACGAAAGGGAACGGAGACAGATGCCGGCTAAACTGATTATAGTTAAAATCCAAGTTCCGTATGGAGTCCGTCCTTACGAAAGAGAACGAAGACAGAACCCGGTTAAACTGATTACAGTTAAAATCCGAGTTCCATGTGGAGATCTAGGTTAAACCACAATGCATCCCGACAGGCCAAAGACCTGAACCACCGGGCTAGGAGCAACTGTTATGGACTCAAATATTAGGCCCATCCAAGGTGTGGCCCTACAAGAGGCAATCTACATGACACAGACATGACGGCCCAATGTTTGGGCTTAGAGGCACAAAAGGCCCACAAGTCCAAATCATAATCCTAAGGTACTCTCTATAAATAGAGAGTAAACTCTAAGGTACACACATTCTATGCTCTCTCTAATTTACTATTCAGTCGTCACTGTACACACACACACCACCCCTTTTGGCGAAAGCCTTCATATTTGTGTGCAATGATCTTCTATTTTCAGAGGTACCTAACTCATAGATATCTAGGAGAGTCCTCACATCCTATATCAATATTCTAATCTATTGCGATTGTGACATCCGTGTTCTACAACGAATAGTCGTCTTATTGTTCAAGTAGTTATTTCAAATAAGTTCTTTTTTATAACCAATAATCTATAATTAGTTTGAGAAGCGCTTTTTAATAAATGGTGTTTTTTATTATTGTAATGAACGTAAAATAACTTTAATTGTTTTTTTTTTTTTTTGAATAGATAACTTCAATTTTCTATAATATTAATAAATCACTTTATTGACAATCTAAGAATTAATTTTATTTTTCTTAAAAACATTACCCTTGACCTAGTCCTGGAAACTCACGCCTACCCAAATAATCACGTGTTTTTTGGGGGGAGTGTCGAGGCATCCCAGCATGGTGATTGGTGCGGCGACTACTAATGGCTAACTAAAAATTACTTGTATAAAAATCTATTGGTGCTTGTTGCTATTTTTTTTTTTTTTTTTTTTAAAAAAAAAAAAAAAAAAAAAAAAAAAAAAAAAAAAAAAAAAATCGATTTTACGGCTTTACTTAAATCATTGATTAAAACCCTAAAAATTAATTCTCATACTCATAATGATAGAGATTAACAGGAAACTTTCTAGATATAAAAAAATCATATGAATAGCAACATTCATATATGTGAAATATAGAAAATATAAAGATCTGCGAAATTGTAAAAGTTTCTATAAATAGACTAAAATTACAATTTAAACTCTGCATATACTAACTTAAAAACTGAAATCGAAATTTTAAGGATGCTATATATATGGATAAGAATAAGATGATGCAAACATAATTTAGAAGCAGAAGGGAGCACAGATTCGTACCTCTCAGGAATTTCTATGCTACAGCTGCAATGCCTTGATATCCAAGCCTCTTTTTTTGTTTTTATAAAGAAAGACAAAAACGAAATTTAAATACAGGGAAAAAAACAAACAAAATACTACGCAGAAAGAAGAGGTGAATCTTGTTTTTTTTTTTCTTTTAGTATTCTCTGAACAAGAAAAAGAAGAACAATGATCAACAGAGAAAGGGTAAAAAAGAAAATAATTCAAATAAAAGAAAGTCAATAAAAGCTAGAAAAAAAAAAAAAAAAAAAAAAAAAAAAAGTTCCTTCAATAGGAAAGCTCTCAAACAGAAGCCAATGCTCTATTTTTTTTTTTAATTAATTTTTTTTTTTTGGGAAGAAGAGCAGAGAAATTGCAGAAATTGCAGAGAGAAGTAGAAAGAAAGTAGGTAGAGTGGTGAAAAAATGCAGAGAAGCTCAGACATGAGCCTTCATTTTATCTTTTTCCGTACATCTAATCATTGCCTTACCGCATGCACCTTTGAGTTTTGTGAAAATTATATAATTTTTATTTTTGATTAAATATTTTGTTGATTTTTAAAAAATTATAACTCCTACAAAATCAAAGAATGTGTAATTTTCTCATAATCTTGTTTTTCTTTTTTTGTCATTGGCCCCATCCGGGCCATTGATTAGGAAGAGAAGAGAGAAGTTAAAGTAATATTGTGATTGATTGGATGGATATGATTTAAAAATAATGAGGGATAATGAAAAAAGATATAGAGTGAAACCCAACCCCATGCCAAGGCGACTACTAGGCTCTAACTAAAAGGGACTTTTATAAACTCAAGAAGCATGATCTTTAATCATTTAAGTTCAACAAAATCTGAATGATTTTGAGCCAAAAAAAATCTAAATGATTAAAGATCTATTTGTGCTTGTTGCTATTTTTTTAAATTTTGATTTTTGCGGCTTTACTTAAATCATTGATAAAGAACTTTAAAATTAATTCTTATACACATAATGATAGAAATTAACAGGAAACTTTCTACATAAAAAAAAAAAAAGAAAATATTAGTGAGGTCCAAAAAAGAGAAAATATATCAAAAAAAAAAATCCTAACTCCAAATCTCCTATAAAAAAGTGTCTCTGAAGAATATTTTTTATGTTAATTACGAAATTCGAATATCCAAAAAGTTTTATTGTTAAATAGTTTTTCATGTTGTTAAAATGACTTAATCTGTTGTTAAAAGTTCCCTATAAAAATGTTATTATTAAAATAGTTTTTTATATTGTCAAAAAAATTTGAACTTTTCTTTCGACGTGTAGAATTTTAGAAACCTAGAAAAGTTTTGATAACAGGAAATGTCATTCTGATGAAAATCCATTTTGACAATGATATTTTTATAAGGAAATTTTAACAACAAGAAAAGTTATTTTAACCAAACTTTTTTGATATTAGAATTCTATAATTAATATGAAAAAAAGTGCTTGAGACTTTTTTGATAAGGGGTTTGAAGTTGGAACTTTTTTTAATATTTCCACAATGATAATTTCCCAAAAACCAAAACCATATCCGTGAAATGTAGAAAATATAAAGATCTGCGAAATTGTAAAAGTTTCTGTAAATAGAATAAAATTACAATTAAAAACTCAGTGTATACTAACTTAAAAACTGAAATCGAAATTTTAAGGATGCTTCACGTGACCAAAATAAGTTAAAGAAAGTCTAAGAAGCTATGTATATACACGGACCGGATCCTCTCAGTATCTGGATTCTCAGTATCCCTCAGTATCTTTGCATCTGAACTATCTAAAAGTTAATCTAAGGGCCCAGAATTATTAACGTCAAAAACCGCATACGGTAAATATAAAAATTTTAAAAGTCTCTTTCTAAACGTTAGATCAACTTTTGAACAGCTCAGATCAAAAACTACTGAGGGATGAGGAGAGGAGGATACTGAGAATATCTGCTCCTCCCGTATATACACATATATGTATAATAAGATTATGCAAACATAATTCATAAACACAAGGGAGCCCAGATTCGTACCTTTCAGGAATTTCAATGCTACAGCTGCAATGCCTTGGGTGTCGAAGCCTCCCTTTTGTGTTTCCTTTTTTTTTTTTTTTATGAAAAGACAAAAACGATAGTAGAGGAAAAGAAAAATACAAGGAAAAAACGTACAAAATACTACGCAGAAAGAAGAGGTGATTTTTGTTTTGTTTTTTGGTTAGTTTTCTCTAAACAAGAAGAAGAAGAACAATGATCAACAGAGGAGAGAGTAAAAAGAAGATAATTCAAATACAAGAAATTAAATAAAAGCTAGAGAAAAAGAAAAAGTTCCTTCAGTAGGAAAACTCTCAAACTGAAGCCAAAACTCTGATTTTTTTTTTTTTTTTAATTATTTTGGGAGGACAAAAAGAAAAACAGCAACGATTGATGGACAGGCACTGGGCAAGGTTTTTTTTTTTTTTTTTTTGGCGGGGGAGGGGGACCAGAACCAAAAAACAACAGAAACTATAGTAATAACCGGAGACAAAAATCAAAACAGGAATTCAAGTAGAGCGCACAGTTTTCTTTGCTTTTTTTTTTTGGACACAGAGAACAAGAAGAATAAGAGTGAAGAATGAAACTAGCTAAAGATCAAAAACCGAAAGGAAAGGAGCCAAATACAAGGAAGTGGGGCAAACAAAGTGTTGAAGAACAAGAATAAGAGGGGAAACAAGGAAGTATATATTGAGTGGAGTTCAGAAAAATCAAAGCACACGATGTTGTTAAGGATGAAGAACAAGAGGTAGCAGCACAACAGAGAGAAACTCAAAAGGAACGATCCAAACAAAAACAAGCAAAGATACAGAGTTTGCTTTAAAGAACGAGAAGACCGCAGAAGAAGAAGATGAACAACAAAAACTAGTGTGACTGAGACGAGAAAGCTCAAAGAGGCAACCCAAATGGAACACAGCAATTGCTAAGAGGAAGCCGCTGAACATGGTTTTGTTAAGAGGGTTGAGACTTGAGTGTGAGTACTCTTAAAGACAGTCCAAGGTGATTTTTACGAGTCCACAGTGCCATTAGGATAAGTGTATATTTTATAATTAAATAGGTGTATATTTTATGAGAATTAATTGGAATTATCGATATTATATATCTATTTAATTATCTTTTATCGACTTTTCCATCATCAATCAAACTTAGGATCAAAGAATAAATCGATATAAAATTTACTCATATCCTATTTTTATTGTGCAGAAATATTTACTGATTTGGAATGAAGTAGAAAGAGCAATTAAGAGGATATGCATTAAACCAAACTCGGTGGTCCCACGTAAGAAAAATAAAAACAAAATCAATCGTGATCCTGGAGTAAATTATAAGATATGAGGCATCTTTGTAATAAGAAAAGGAGAATCAATGACCCAAGACCTAAATTATAAATAGGGAGGCGAGAAGAAGAAGAAGAAAAAGATCTAGGAGACACGTAACAAGAAGGAACGAAGAAGCGAGGAGTAGAGGTGAGCGTTTCAGTTCTTTTCATTCTTTCATCATCTCCACTAAGGATCATGAGGCGACGAAGATTTCTTTCTGTTTTCTCTTTATTCTTTGAACCCTGGATTTTTATCTCTTTGTTATTAGTTTTGTTAGAGCCATGTGTGGCTAGTTGGTTTTGCAACCTAGAGGACCTATGAACTTGTGGGTGAATTGGATTTTGTTTTCATTATTTAATTAAATTTGATATTAATTTTGGTTACTTAATCTTGATTAGTTTTATCTATTTAGTAATTGGCCATCATTGAATATGATTTTGAGCATTAGGATTTATCTTGACGAAGGGGATTTTAATTAGGCTCGAGATTAAGTTATATGGGATTAGATTACGATTTAATTTGCGGTTAGGATAGACATATACCTAATGGCCTCATATAGTTGTTGAAGAGCCATATAGTTGTTGAAGAGTGTGTCTGAGTTTTGTTGTCTCTTGAGTAGCTATGTTAGACATAACAAGTTATACTCAAAAGAGGGTTGACAGGCACTTATAGCTATTTATACTCGAGATTAAGAAAATTGATATTGAAGCTGATTAAATTAGTGAAAACAAGGTTAATGAAGCTAATTAGTGAAAACAAGGTTTATGAAGCTAATTAGTGAAAACAAGGTTTATGAAGCTAACAGGGATTAGTGACTCTTCTCATTTGATTATTGTGGTAGTTTTCTTATTTTTATTCTAGTTTTGATTTTCTTTTCCTTTAACTTAAGTAAATTCAATTTATTTTACTCAACTTAAACGAAATTGTGAAATTAATGCTCAACTGAAGTTGTGATACTAAGTCCTCGTGGGAACGATACTTCTTTTATCACTACGGCCCGTATACTTGCGGAGTTTATAGGCTTAAAGTTTTGCCTATCAAATCCACAGTGCCATTAGGTGATTCTTGCGTGCTCTTACCGCTATTTAGGACTTATTCGTAATTTTTTTCATAACCAATTATTTGTATGTCAACTTATTCGTAATTTCATACACAACTGGTGTTCATCTTTCTAGGGCCTTTAAGGGTTTGATTAGTCTCCTTCTAGCTACCGTTGGGATGGTTGAGGATTGTTCAGTCCTTCTTAGGTTATTTAGGTCTTTTTGTTTTGTTGGGATTCAACAATTATTGATCTTTTCTGTAGCCAACATCTCACATGGGCCTTTTCTTAATCTTCATGTCTTCGATAGCGATGGGAATAGTCAGGTCGCCATCATGGCCTATAACTTTACTTGTTTGGGGTCTGATCTTCGATCTTCTGACCTGCCCTGTTTATTAAAAAAAAAAATTGCGTCGCCGTTTTACACATTAAATAAATATATTTATATCATATAAATAATACAATATTTATTTTTTCATTCTTATATGTATATAGATCTTAATAGGCTTGAAATCGATAAAAAAGCTCTTACTTACGCCTTTAAGGCCGCGATATAAAATCTTTTTAAAGGCCTACATTGTAATTAAACCTTTAAAAAGGCTTCAGCTTGATCAAGCCTTATAAAGACTTAGGCCTAAGCCTTTAAAAAAACCTATATTTAAGCTCAGGCCCAGACTCAAACTTTTTACCCCATTACAGACTCAGCCTATTTAGCTAAAACTTGACCTTACTTGACTTATTTCCATGGCTAGTGTCCCGTACATGTAATTATTGCCTTACCTCAAGGCAAGCTATCTGTCACCACAATAAAGTGATTTTTACGTATTTATATATATATACACACACATGGATTTTTACATAAATCAGTCAAATATTTTTGGATTCGATCACCAAAAAAAAAACTATGATTAAGAAAATAACAAAATGGTATTAAAAAAAAAAAAAGAAGGAAAACTTACGTTTAGGTCATGGGTAAGAGAATATATGATAAAGTAGTCCTTTAAAATCTTAAGATTGCATTTAAGTCCTATAAAGCTTTTTTATAATAAATTTTAATTATCAAATGCTTATAGATTTGTCAATAAACGCCTATAGACTTGTCAGTAGATATCTCTGAACTTGTAATATACCCCTCATGAGCTTGTAGTGGATACCTCTGGACTTGTTAATGGACGTCTATGGACTTGTCAAAAATTGAAATTTATTAAAAAAAAGTCCTACGACCTTAAATGTAATTTTAAGATATTAAGGGATCATTTTGTTGTATATTCTCTTAACCAGATGTACATGCAACTTTCCCTTACTTAAATACTAAAAGAATATCATATATATATATATATATATATACATACATGTATTTGTCTCTGTGTGTGTGGGGGTAGGCGGTGTTTGGGTGTTTTAATATTTTCACTAAAATATAAGTTGAGGCTTTTAAATTAAGGGAATTTTAGATATATTATGTCATATCTAAAAAAAAAAAAAAAAATATTTATTTAAATAATTTCCCTAAGTCTAATTATTAAGATAAAATACACAATTTGGTTCTCTGATTTAACATCAAATTTTAGTTCAATGATGTAAATTTAAAAAGCTTATTTTTAATTTATTAATTTTATTTGACAGAAAATGCTAGTTTAACAAATTTAAGTGGTGATTCGACAACTAAATGATGATAAAATATGCTTAATTATAAATGTCATTTAAGAAACTTAATTATAACTAAGTCTCAAGATTTGACAAAATTTGTTATAAAAGAAATTCATTATTTAGGACTTGTTCGTAATTTTATTCATAACCAATTATTTGTCAACTTCTTCTTAATTTTATTCGCAACTGGGTTGATCTTTCTAGGGCCTTTAGTGGTTTGATTAGTCTGCCTGTTGCTACTGTTGGGATGGTTGAGGATTGTTCCGTCCTTCTGAGGTTAATTAGGTCTTTTTGTTTTATTGGGATTCCACAATTATTGATCTTTGCTGTAGCCCACCTCTAACATGGGCCTTTGTTTAATTTTCATGTCTCGTACATGTAATATTGCTGCCTTACCGCATGTGCCTAAGGCAAGCTACCTGTCACCAGTCACCACACAAAGCCAACTACTCCAATGACTGTTTAGGTGGGTGTTACGCTTAAATTTGTGAACTTTATTTAAATTAAGTCTTTGACTTTATGTTTGCTTGTGTCACCTCTTCGAATATAACTCTAGATTTAACAAATAACCTAAATTCATAAAGTTTTTAAAGTTTTCTTTTCAGTGAAAAAAAATCAGCTCCAACATCATTATATTCTGATAATTATGATCCGATAAATAACAATTGTTCCAAAACAGAGTGAGAACATAAGAATACTGAATGTCAACTTTCGATATCTATATCTCTTTTGACTGAATCTCTTTGAGCTTTCTCTTAGCTTCTTGGAAACACATTTTGAGTTTAGTTTCATATGCAACAAGTTTCACTTCATTTAGACGTGTAGTTTGTGAGATGTATTCAAATTATTGAACCTATGTATGATATGATGCAAGAATTTTAGTGTTAACTTCTGAAATCCATATCTCTTTCGTCCAAACTCCTTTGAGCTTGCTTTTGGTGTCTGTATGACGCATTGGAAATTTAGTTTCATTTGAAATAAGTTTCACCTCAACCAGATATATGGTTTAAGAGATATGATCAAATTACTGAACCCCGTCTATGTAAAACGCATAATAGAGGCAAACAGAGTAGTGTAAATAGTGAATTCGAGAATGAAGTTATTTATTTTCGCTCAACTTAAATTTCGTTCTCATGTCTGCAAAACAACCTAATTTCTTAAGTTTCCTCCCAATCTTCCCTTCCTTTCACTTCCCTCCCTCCCTCATATATTTCCTGTACCAAATGGGCCCTTAGAGACAAAGCTAGTGAAAGAAGGCCACAAAAAGAAAAGCATATACAACTATACAAGATGGGCCCTCAGCTTTATTGGCTCTTTGTTCTTTCTTTTTGCTTATTTTCCACATGGGATAGAGCCATTTACAATAATTTGGATCACTTTTCATCAATACTCCCTTCTCCCTCTCATCCGAGCTTCATAATTGAAATGAGCTATAAAAAAGTGGTGTTTGAAATAATTTTTTTAAAATATGCACTTATTTATTCAAAAAATAAGTAATGGATAGAATATAGTGATAATGATAGAAAGTGTGAAAAAAAATTTAGTACTATATTCGATTTTAAATATAAGACATAGCTAACTTTTTTTTTTTTTTGAGAAAATAATGAAGCAAAATAAATTATTTAATCATCATCATATGTTGTGTATAATTAAATTATATATTACTCCCTCCGGTTAAATAATTATAGGAACACTTTTATAGTGCAATTAATTACACTACATGTGTTTCTATAATTAGGACCTGGAGGTAGTAGTTTATAATTCAAACAAAGTAGTTTGAAGAAAAATAAGAACTAGAAATACTTTAAAGTAATTTAATCATATCATAGTTTATGGTGTGTAAAGTAAGGGCCCGTTTGGTTGAAAGAAAGAACTTGGAGGAGGAAAGGGAACTTAATAAAGTTCCCATGCAAAAAGATCGTTTGGTGCGCCAAGTGCCCGGAACCCAACTTCTCGGGCCCACACTGGGCCCACCACTTTTCCCTCATATGTGGGAACTTGAGATCCCCCTCAAGTTCCCTGGTCACTATTCGCATTTTTGAATGATTTACCCCCGAAATTCAAACTTGGCGGAAAGTTAAAACTTTGTGAAAATTTTTTGGGTCACAAATTCGAACTTAATAGGGACATTTTTAAAAAATATATATTTTAGCAAAAAAATATTTTCTTTTTTATTTTGAATTAATTTCTTTTGAGAGTAAAATAGACATTTTTTAATTCTTTACCAACTACCACCCCTTCATTTTCTTCCAACCACACAACTCAAGCCATCTTCCCTCATCTTTAAAATCTTCATTTCCCTTCCTTTAAGTTCCCTTCCCTTCTCAAAGTTCCTTTCCCTCCCCCCAAATTCTTTGAACCAAACAGGCCCTAAGTATGTAAGATGTGTTTTTACCTCGATTTGTATGAGCATATTTTTACAACGTGAAATCAAGTAGGCACTTTTATGGGAACATAAAACTCCTTCAATTGCTAGCTATAAAAAAAACTTAAATTTCATTAATTCTACCTTAAAATTTAACAAGTTGTCAACTTTACTACTATTTAATATAAATTCTTTTTGAAAAATAACAATGTAAACAGTAATAAATAAAGGGGTTAAATACCAAATTTACCCCGGAAGTTTTGATAAGGGGGCACTAGCACCCGGAAGTTTTTTTGTACCAAATTTGCCCCTGGAAGTATTCAAAAGGTACCAAATTTGCCCCTAAGTATGAAAAAAGGTAGCAAATTTGCCCATCCGTGAATTTTGACCGTTAAGTTTGACTAACTGTCCCGCGTGGCATGCCACCTCATGACACGTGGCATGCCACCTCATCAACCAATAAGAATTAAATATCATTTTTGCCCTGGAAGTTTTCATTAAGGAGCAATTTTGCCGGAAGTTTTCATTGAAGAGCAATTTTGCGGAAGTTTACAAAAGTAGCAATTTTGCCCTTCTTTCTCCCAATATTAAATTTGACTATTAAATCAGTAAAAAACCACACATGTCATGCCTTGAAAAGGTCGAACTTGGAGTCAGAGAAGGAGATCCTTGAGATGTTGAGCTCAAGGCAGTTAGAATTTGTGAAGCCAAACTGATCACAGGAAGCATCACTTATGATCGAGCAAATGATCGATCTATACAAACGTAAATATTATCACTATTGATTAGTTTTACTAAACCAATTTTTGGAACAATTCATTTCTCGTTTTGCGTTTCATTTGCTTAGATCATAAGTGATCTTCCTTCCTGAGTGTTGCGACGGACCTTTCGATCCACGTGATCGTTCAACTTCACAAATTATGGCCGTCTTGAGCTCAACATCTCGAGGATCTCCTTCTCGACTCAAGTTTGACCTTTTCAAGGCATGACATGTGTGGTCTTTGACTGATTTAATAGTCAAATTTAACATTGGGCGACAGAAGGGCAAAATTGCTACTTTTTATAAACTTCCGGGGCAAAATTGCTCCTCAATGAAAACTTCCGGGGCAAAATTGCTCCTTAATGAAAACTTCCAGGGCAAAAATGATACTTTTTGATTGATGAGGTGGCATGCCACGTGTGATGAGGTGGCATGCCACGTCACATTTTAACGATCTACGTGGACTTCTGTCACGTTTGGGTAAATTTGATACCTTTTAAATACTTCCGGGGCAAATTTGGTACCAAAAAAACTTCCGGGTGCTGAGCGCCCCCTTATCAAAACTTCCGGGGTAAATTTGGTATTTAACCCTAAATAAAGAGTAAAATTCTACGTTGATATAAAAAATTTAATGGTGTTAGCTATAAATAAGACAAAAGAAATCTTTCCTCTCTATGTTTTATATAAGACTAGACGAGTACGTTAACATCCCATTCCATTTAGGAAAATCACAGTCAATGTGTCCATTTAAACTTGGCCCTAATTAAAAGCCAATAAACTTACCAGACTGTCTATTAGGTTAATGAACATTGAAATGTAGAACATCATTCTAAACTGATTTGGATGGTCAATATTTAATCATTTTACTTTTATTTTTTCTAAACATTTATTTTAGTAGTGTGCAGAATCTGAATAAAGATTATTTCTTAATTGTCAATTTTTGAAAAATAAAATTATCAATTAAAAATTTTAAATCTAAATTGTTAAAAAGTATGTTTAGATGATACAAATCTCCCCATAGCCACGAGCCCAACTGCGATAAGCACCAAGATTGGTTTTATGTTTGTCTTCAAGAGACACAGGCTAAAAGCAAGCACAACTCTATTTGTTTTTCTTGGCTTCCTTTTTTTTTTTTTTTTTTTTTTTTTTTCTTAAAGAAAAGACAAAATGGATGGTAGAAAAAAAAATCAAATAAGAAATTTAAATACAAGGAAAAAAACAAACAAAATACTACACAGAAAGAAGAGGTGAATTTTTTTTTTTTTTTTTTTTTTTTTTATAGCTTTCTCTAAATAAGAAGAAGAACAATGATCAACTGAGAAGAGAGTAAAAAAGAAAATAAATCAAATACAAGAAAGTAAATAAAAGCTTGGAAAAAAAGTTGTTTCAGTTGGCAAACTCTCAAACAGAAGCCAAAACTCTGATTTTTCATTTATTATATTATTTTGGGAAGAAGAAGAACATCAAAAGCTTTTCGTGAATACTGGAGAGTGATGTGAAAGCGAGAAGTAAAGAAGAGCAGACAAAATTGCAGAGAGAAGAAGCTGATAATAGGTAGAGTGGTATATAATTGAGAAGAAAGTAAAAGCGAATGAATAAATGATAGAGGAACGATCTACAGAAATATCTTTGGAAATTAATGGTTTGCCTTACCGCGTGTGCCTTTAAGGCAAGCTATCTGTATCCACACCAAACCAACTACTCTTTTGCCTCCATTATTACTTATGTGGCTAAACCATCTATACAATAAATGAAAAAGTAAAATTGTACACTTGTATTATTGGGCCCTTTTAACCAATTTTCTCTACAATATTACTCATATATGCTCCAACTTTCGACTTCAAGTAGTATTTTATTGTGCACAGTACAAATACTTACCCCTTATGCTCTGATTTCAACTCCTCTCCACGTACAGGATGCTTTTGATGGGAATGCCTCCTTGGTTTTTTATTTTTTTTTTATTTTTTTTTTTATTTTTTTTAACACTAGATAAACAAAAAGAAAACAGCAACGTTTGATGGTTTTTTTTTTTTTTTTTTTTTTTTTTTTTTACAGGAACCAGAACCAGCAAAACAATTGAATTGAGGAAAAAAATTTCTCCCCTCCCCTTAAACCAAACATAAACATACCCTTCTTTAAAGATATATTTAATTGAATTGAGAATATTATTTTAGAGAAAGGAAGGTGTTGGTTCTCTAAAGATTTTGATGATTGCCAACAATTGTAAACAAAGAATGAGGATTTGTTCTCGAAGTTGGAAAATCACGAGTGAGAGCAAACCTCGAGGTTTGCCCGGAAACCTCGAGGTTTGGCCTTACAAAGGAAGCCTCAAGGTTCGACTTGCGAGAAAACTTGGTTTCACAAATTTATGTGAAACCTCGAGGTTTATTAAGAAACCTCGAGGTTTTGGACTTCCGAAAAAACTCGGTTTTACACCCCAGTTGTGAAACCTCGAGGTTTACAACAAAACCTCCAGGTTTGTGTTTTGGCTCAAAACAAAGAACTTTGAAATTTAGACAAAACCTCGAGTATTGCTATAAACCTCGAGGTTTGTGAGTTCCGGAAGAGCAAATGAACTTTCACTCATTCTAAAACCTCCGGGTTTCATGAGAAACCTCTAGGTTTGCTTTCATCATGTTTCTGCTGGGTTTCACTTACGGTGTGAAACCTCGAGGTTTCGAGAAAACCTCGAGGTTTGGAGTAAGCCAAGAAACCATTGCTTGTTACATCTTAAGAAACCTCCGGGTTTATTATAAACCTCCGAGTTTGAGGTTTTGGTCTTAAATCGTTTTTCAACTACAAGTGACCAAACCTCGAGGTTTGTGAACAAACCTCCAGGTTTCTGAATGTTGCCTAAAAATCAAATGTGTCGATTTTTCTATACCTTCTTGTTTGATCTCAATGTTTTCCATGATTAATCTCTAATGGTTCTAGATATGTTTAACCATCTTTTTAGTGAGTTTCAGACAGTTAAGGAAAGTTTACCGAAGGTTTAAAGCAAAAGTGATGAGGACATAGGAGGCGGCATGATCAAGGCAACAAACTTGGAGGACATTCAAGGTCTTGGAGGCCCAATGACAAGAGCAAAAGCTAAAAAGGCTAAAAAAGGCCCTAAATCTCCTGGTGACCATCTTACTTGAGACAAGCCCAAGTCTAAAGGAAGAAGAGGCCAAAATGATACACTTAATTGATTGAAGACCTTGAAGAATAAGCCTCAATGGATATGCATGAAGGCTTCAATTTACTTGGGCCAAATTCTGCATTTAATTTTATCTTTTTTACATTTAGTTAAACTTTTGTAATAAGGCTTATTGGGTCAGCTTATTGGGCTTTGTGTGTAAGCATATTTAGGTTAAACTTAATATGGATGTTGTCCAATATATAAGGGAACACCATAGCTTTTGAGGCAGCAGATTTGAATTCGAGTTAACCTTTTTGGTGAGAGACAAGCTTCTCTAGGGTTCTTTTGAGAATCTCGAACTTATCAAGGGCATCAATCCTTGTGGCGTTCTTGGGCTTATCAATTCTGGGAATTGTGGCGCTACCAGTTTTCGTTCGAAATTTCTTGGTTTTGTATCTCTGGATTTCCTTATCCTTTTTCGGTGTTTCTTGAGTCAAAATCGTGTTTGGAAGCGAACTTTCACCTCGTTTTGGAACGACCCAATTCCGAGGTCATCGTAGCATGAGATACGTTCGGTTCTTCTCGGACGCGTTGCGAGTGAATTTCCAGCGAAAATTCCATTCCTAGTTGATCCAATCATCCTTTCCTTTCAGGGATCATATCAAAAAGCAAAAGTGATGTTAGAACATTAAATGCTCAACCTAGAAACTTGCATCCTTTTGGTTAATCCATCTGCACACGGTTGCAAAGCATTAAAGAATGATTTCTACAACAAGCAACATCTTCTCCAACGGATTAATTTGTAGAGAGTCAACTCTGATCATCTAGCCAGCTGGATTAAGTGAGTTTTAGAAAGAGAAGAAGACCTAAGCAACTCATAACTTCTGCAGATCATCTTCAATGGTCTTATTATCAATGCAACGGTCTATTAATGCTATCTGACTATAAATAGAGTTTCATTCAATTCTTCTCAACAATAACTACATCTGAAAACGCACAAGCATTCAAGTTCTTCAACTACCTTTCTGTTTTCACTTGTATTTTGTCTTTTGACATTATAAGCTTCAGTGTTTATTATTATCCACTCTTAGAGAGAGTTTTTATCTGTAAATCATTTATTGAAAAGAATCACAAGTCAAGGGGACTTGGTGATTTGGGAGTTCATTGATTACAACTTGTAAGGGGGAGTGAGTTCTAGTGAGAGAACTACTCTTGAGTACAGAGTGTGTAATCTTTGTGATAGTGAAAATTCCAGAGAGTCTGGGGACTGGATGTAGGTCAAGTTTGTTAGGACCGAACCAGTATAAATCTCTGTGTCCAGCTACTCTTCCTTCTACTCTGTTCATCTCTGTTTTCACTGTCTAAAAACAGAGCAGTTAGAGAAATTTTTAAAATACCCAATTCACCTCCCTCTTGGGTATATAGTTCCACTTTCAGAAGGGGATATAATAAGTTGGGAAAAGTTAAAAAATGAGTATTAGTCAAGTGTGTAAATACCTCGTGCTTCATCATAGCTGAAATGTGATGGGGTAAAGACACTAAAATATCTTTGCTGCGTTATGCTTCGTTGGAATATTCGCAAATCTCCACAAATATCTGTTGGAATTTTAGGAGAAAATCCCATGGGTTATGAATAAGAAGAAGGATGGAAAAGAAGAGGAAAAAGGAAGAAGGAATGTGTGTGAGAAAATAGTCTCACATTGCTTAGTTGGAGCGTATATAAGCTCCAACTTGGCTCCTACTAATTGGGCCCTTGGGCCAACCCACTTTGTGGAGGGTGAGGACTTAGGTGACCCTTGGTCCACCACACACGCGCGCCGTCCGGCTCGGTCAGTCCGTCGTGTGAAATAAAATATTAATTTTTTATTAAATTATTTTTTGGATTAAAAAATAATTTTTTATTAAATAATTTTTTGAATTTCCAAACGTTTAGATATTTATTTGTGCCTTTCCGGTTTTCCAACCAGCAAACATTTTTTGTGATCCGTTCGAGATCGTTCGCTTCGTTACGCACGGGTACGTCTTCGTCGACGCTCGCCGTGGAAGACGCGGGTCGCCCGTTCGCTCCGTTTTGGTGCGTGCATTCGTGAGACGCACCCGGTTCATGTGAAACGAGACGCGGGTCGCCTCGTTCGTTCCATTACGTGCGTCCCGTTTGCACAACACACCAGTTCGCAGCAACAGACAAGTCCATCTGATCGTGTTTTTTTAGAGTCTATAAATAGGGCGCCCTAGTCATAGATTAGATTACGATTTTTCTTGCACACTCTCTCTCTGCATTCTACATATACATTACGTGCGTTAAAGCGGACTCGTTGGATTCGCTTGGGCTTGACATGACGAGCCATGTTTAAGACGAACAATCCGCTTTATCCTGGAGACAATTGCTCGACAACCTTCGACATCCGTATTGAGGAGCAAAATTGTCTTGAGGACACAATGAAAGTTGGGCCCGAATTTCTGCATTGTTCATTCGAAATACGGCAGTCTTGTGAGTTCATTTTATAGTTTTCCATATTATCTGATTTGTTAAATGTTCTCTGTATGTTCTATTTAGTTAATCTGATTCTTGTTATGCTATTCATTTTATTGTATATTCAATTTCTACCTACTCAATACATAAGAAACAACAATCTTAAGACAATTTTTGGTTTATTAAAATCAACTTAGATTAATCTATATTAAATAAAGTTGATTTACGTGTTGGTAGAAATTTTGGTTTCAATCCGTGTTAGTTTTAAATTTTGGATTTCTGACTTTGAAAAGTTAGAGTTTCTAATATTATGATTTCTATGGTATGTATATCATCATTTGTTTTATATATATAGATATGTATTAAAGTCTTGCTTTTACTAGTCGCTTTATGCCTCTGTTAGATATAGCGATTATTTGAAAATTGAAACTTTATTAATCAATGGAACTAGAAGTCATATGTGTATATAGAAAAGATCTCAGAATTCGATGTATATCTATTTTGCTTGATGGGTTAGATTTTTGAATGTTAAATCAGTGAGATATATTTTCTTTCTAGAATGATTAAATAATATATTTGATGGATAAAGATTGGGCAACCAGTAAACTAATTTAAAAAGGCATGAAATTGGCTTCATGGATAAAGATCTTGAAATATAGTAGAGATCATGAGAAACCATTGTCGCTCCGCCGGATCTGTGTGACCAGGTTGGAGGTTAGGGATTGACACAAAAGATACGTCGTTTGTGTTAAGCGCTAAAAGGACAAGTCGTTTGTTTTAAACTATGTGTTTCTCATAATCCTCACGTTTTAATGTGCCGAAAGTTTCGTATGGAGGTGTCCATAGAAATTAATATATTATTTAATTATTTATGCTAATTATTGATCACTTGCACGGTGAATTTACATCTCGTTGAAAATTTGATTATTAATAAATATATTAGATCCTATTGGATAGGGTAGTTAATAAATCTCCTACTATCTCTCTTTAGTTTAATGAGGATTTAATGAATATTAAATTCATAAAGTCAAGATAATATGTCTTGATTTCATTTGGAGATTTTATTAGTTTTATTAGATATTTTACGGATATGATTTAATTTCATGCTTCTAGTTGCAGAAATTAAATATATTTAACAATTAAACGATGAGCTTTATTAAAATTCCTAAATTTTAGGATGTTATGTATTTGAACAAATTCTAATTTAATTAATTAGAATGGAAGGGAATTTAGTCCCGTTTAAGGATTTATTATTAATTTGTTTGATAATTTCTAATCTCCTATAATCTCTCCTAAAATCTTGTCAAGCTTTTTGAATTAATAATAGCTGAATAAAAATGGTGATATCTGTGAATATCTTAGCCATTAGTTAATTTATTAAGAAGGATTTATTATTTTCTTTTGAAAGTAAATGTGGTAAAATTATTAAATATTTGTGGTGGTATGAAAATTTAATCATTTATCTAGTGTAGAGATAAATGTGCTTTAATTTTCTAAGTATTATTATTTCTCTTGATGCAAACATGCATGATATCGTGAAATATCTAAATATAATAAGATTGACTTGCACGATCTTAGGTAAAATGTTATTATAGTCTTAATTTTATAATTATGAATGATTTTATGGCTATGATTTTTTTTGCTTAAATGTTGTGAATATCATTTAAATGAATGCTAAATATTGAAGTTTTGGAATTAAATATAGTGGATTTATTAGTCACCAAAGTGGTCAATTCTTTATGAATTGTTTTAATTCCAAATATTATGATAATTTAAATATTTAAGTTTTGGAATTAAGTATGGTGGGTGTGTTAGTCACCAAAGTAGCCAAATTTATTATTATTATTTTAATTCCAAATATTATGGTGATTTTTCAATTACCCATAACCTTGATGCTATGATGTTATGGTTGTATTGTGGCTGAATTAAAGTTTGTTATTATTAGTCAAGGAATGCTAGGTTCTTTGAAACGTATTTCCGTCCAATAAAAATAATGATAACAACAACACAGTGATATCTCAGGATACTGAGACTAACGATAACCTTGAACAAGAGGAACCTAGACGAAGTACTAGGCAAAGGACTTTAACATCCTTTGGTCCTGATTTTATAACTTATCTACTAGAAAACGAGCCTCGAACATTTGGAGAGGCTATTGGTTCCCCTGAAGCACCATTCTGGGAAGAGGCTATCAATAGTGAAGTTGAATCCATTATGTCAAACCACACTTGGGAGTTGGTTGACCTTCCTCTTGGCAATAAGCCTCTAGGAACTAAGTGGATATTCAAAAAGAAGATGAAAGCAGATGGCACTATTGATAAGTACAAAGCTAGGCTAGTAGTAAAAGGCTACAGACAATGTGAAGGCCTAGACTACTTTGATACTTATTCACCCGTTACAAGAATTACATCCATTCAAATGTTGATCGCATTAGCAAGACTTGAATGGATTGGAGTTACATCAAATGGATGTAAAGACAAACCTTCTTGAATGGTGAATTAGAGGAAGAAATTTATCTAGAACAACCTAAGGGATTTGTTGTCTCAGGACAGGAACAAAAAGTTTGTCATTTAATAAAGTCCCTTTATGGACTTAAACAAGCCCCAAAACAATGGCATGCGAAATTTGATGAAGTTATGTTATCAAATGGCTTTAGTATTAATGAATGAGACAAGTGTGTATACATTCGAAATACTGAAAACGGGTTTGCCATAGTTTGTCTTTATGTAGATGACATGTTGATAACAGGTAGTAATAATCAAATGATTAAAGCTACTAAGCGATTACTTACCAGTAAGTTCGACATGAAATATATGGGTCTAGCAGATGTTATTTTAGGAATTAAAATCCATAGAACATCTGGAGGGTTAGCTTTATCTCAAACACACTATGTTTCTAAAATTCTCGAGAAATTCAAGAGTTTAAACATAACGCCTGTGTCGACCCCTATAGAAACTAGTCTTCGAATGTTAAAAAATACTGGCGAAACTGTTAAACAAAAGGAATATGCTCAAGTGCTAGGCAGTCTTATGTATGTTATGAACTGCACTAGACCTGATATTGCCTATACAGTAAGCATGTTGAGTCGCTTTACAAGTAATCCAAATGAGTTTCATTGGAAAGCTATGATAAGAGTTTTGGGTTACTTAAAGCAAACTCAAAATTTTGCCTTGCATTATGAGAAGTACCCTGTAGTACTAGAAGGGTATTATGATGCAAATTAGATCACCAGCTCTAATGACACAAGATCCACAAGTGGATATGTATTCACTCTTGGTGGGGGTGCTGTGTCTTGGAAGTCATCTAAACAAACTTGCATTGCAAGATCTACTATGGAAGCAGAATTCATTGCTTTAGACAAAGCTGGTGAGGAAGCCGAGTGGCTTCGTAATTTTCTTGAAGACATTCCTAGTTGGCCAAAGTCGATACCAGCAGTGTGTATACATTGTGATAGTCAAGCATCTATTGGTAGAGCCAAGAATGTCATGTACAATGACAAGTCTAGACATATACGTCGTAGATATGATACCGTTAGACAACTACTTTCGAATGGAATCATCTCAATTGATTATGTGAAATCAAAAGAGAATATAGCGGATCCATTGACTAAAGGGATTCCTAGAAATTTAGTTAGAAAATTGTCCAAAGGAATGGGTTTAAGGCCGATACATTGTTGATTATCGCGGTAACTCTACCTAGTAGAGTGGAGATCCCACGAACTAGGTTCAAAGAGACAACTAAGTCTTAATCGATTGTTAACACTGTGGAGTTCTAAACTCATACTCATTCCTAGACAAAACAGTGCATATATATATAGGGTAAGTTTCTAAAGCTTTTAATGGTTTCTTAATCTGATGTGTTCAGATGATGTATGATGACTTACATCATAAGGAATCACCTATGTGAGTGTGAAGTGCGGGCCGCTTCTATGAGAATTTAAAACGGCCGATTCTCTAGAACACTCACGAACCGGCGGTGTCCAGAGCCAAAATGGACACAGCATGAGAACCAACGATGCTAGAGGAGCAACTGTGTAACTCCTATTGTCTTGGTATACACTAAAAGGTCGACGGTTCAGATTGACTAGTATATCCGATAGGTTTTTACTAGAGAAGGTTCAAAGGTAACCCCTACCTTTCTCGATGCAGTTGTTTCTCGTAGAGGAACCGCACTTTGCATACATGATCATTTGCATTTGGTCATGATTGACTAACTTCTTATCCATGTGGGGGATTGTTGGAATTTTAGGAGAAAATCCCATGGGTTATGAATAAGAAGAAGGATGAAAAAGAAGAGAAAAAAGGAAGAAGGAATGTGTGTGAGAGAATAGTCCCACATTGCTTAGTTGGAGAGAAGTTGGAGGGTATATAAGCCCCAACTTGGCTCCTACTAATTGGGCCCTTGGGCCAACCCACTTTTGTGGAGGGGTGAGGACTTAGGTGACCCTTGGTCCACCACACACACACGCGTCGCGCCGCCCATCCGGCTGGTCCGATCCGGTCCGTCCCGCGCGTGTGAAATAAAATATTAATTTTTTATTAAATTATTTTTTGGATTAAAAATAATTTTTTATTAAATAATTTTTGAATTTCTGAACGTTTAGATATTTCTGTTGTGCCTCTCCGGGTTTTCCAACCCCGCAAATGCATTGTGATCCGTTCGATCGTTAACCGTTACGTCGTGCGTTCGTTCGGACGCTCGCCGTGAAGACGCGGGTCGCCTCTGTTCGCTCCGTTTTGGTGCGTCTGTTTGTGAGACGCACCAGTTCACCGTGAACAGACGCGGGTCTCCTCTGTTCGTTCCGTTCTAGTGCGTCTCGTTTGCATAACGCACTGGGTCGCGGCACAGACAAGTCCATCTGATCGTGTTTTTTCAGAGTCTATAAATAGGGCGCCCTAGTCATAGATTAGATTACGATTTTTCTTGCACACTCTCTCTCTGCATTCTACATATACATTCTGTGCATTCCGAAAGCAGACTCGTTGGATTCGCTTGGGCTTCAGACAGACAGAGCCATGTTTCTGGAGACGAACAATCCGCTCTATCCTGGGAGACAATTGCTCAGACAACCTTGACATCCGTATTGAGGAGCAAAATTGTCTTAAGGACACAACGAAAGCCGGGCTCGAATTTCGCATTGTTCATTCGAAATACTGCAGATCTTGTGAGTTCATTTAATAGTTTTCCATATTATATAGATTTGTTAAATGTTCTCTGTATGTTCTATTTAGTTAATACAAATTCTTGTTATGCTATTCTGTTTATTGTATATTCAATTTCTACCTACTCAATACATAAGAAACAACAATATCAAAATGAAAAATATTCAGGAGCACTACCTTATTTATATTTTAATTAATTAAAATATAATAACTTATCTTAATTTAATCCTACATTACATAGGAGTCAGAAATTCAAATTTTATTATTTTAAAAAATATAGATTCTATGATTTAGAAAAGCAAGAAACACATTTCCTCCAATGAATTGTTGTTTTAAAAGCTCGAAACCCATTGTCAGACCAAGATGGTTTTGTTGCTTAGAGAGAGTGCCATCCAGCTATTCTTTTGACTTTTCAAAGAGAATCTCCTGTAGCCACGTACATCTCTGAACACACCACAAACCCGATTCCGTGTGTATAGAAACATGCGGATAATCATTTTCATTGCCTTGCATAATCTTTCGGCCAAACGACAATAACAAAGACAACAATGTTACTTAAAACAATATTATATATCAGTTGTTTTGCATTAAATATAAAATAAATTTGATTTCCTAAAAAAATTAAAAAAAACTAAATAAATTATTTAATCATATGATATATTGTGTGTAATATCCTAATTTATTTTACAAGACAGTGGGAGGCCATGCCAAAATGTGTGGGGGATTTAGTATAAATTAACCCCCCCGGGGGCAACACTAAGACACACACACATGGTCACCTTGATAGGAGAGAGTGAGAGCAAGAAGAGTGAGGAGGAAGGAGAGGAAAAAGAGGAGTCTGAAGGTGTTTCAATGTATTTTAAGATATGTTATCTATTTTATAAGATTATTTAGGTATCTAAATTGGCTTCTTTTCAACAAACTTTCTTCATGAAAGTTATTCTACATATTTTCCTCTTTCTAATGATGGTAATATTGTGTTAGATAGTGAAAATTTTAAGGATATGATTTTGAGAGAGTCTAGAGTTTTGGTGTCATACCCCTTATAATTATGACATTTATCAGAGTAATACAGCGAATTTCAGTGAGCAACACAGGTATAGAATAGTACACTGATAACTAAAAACATTATTGGTAATGTACAGGATTATAGAGTTCTCAAATACAGTGATCCATTACATCAGGGTCAGAATATACAGTCCCAAAATAAAAATAGCTAAAGAAAATTAAAATCCTATTGCTCCATCTAATGTCTAAACAACAGTCTCATTATTCTGCACTTGCTACCTTTCCTTTGGAACCTTGTCCATCGCCATGACCATGTTCGGATCCTGAGCCCTTGGAAACTTCTGGGATTTAATTTGAACCTCAGAGTAACAATTAATCTCATATACAATATATATATATATATATATAGACACACAACATATGGTGGTTTGCCGTAATCATAACGACTCAACTATTAGAGATTAATCATCATAAAGCATATACAGCAACAATAGGTAACACGAGAGCAATATTGTCTACAAACACAGGACTCAATGTGTCCCTGGTATAGTTATATGCATTATTGACAATGTACGCAGGACTTAACATGTCTCGGGCAAAATTAACTGCAAAAGCTAATTGCAGGACTCTACATGTCCTGGGCACAGTTATATGCAATATTGATACTATATGTAGGACTTAACATGTCCTGGGAAGTATAAATTGTCAATCGCAGGACTCGACGTGTCCTGGGCCTCAGCGCTGGACAACAACTCAGTAAAAATCTGTAACAACCAAATACATTATAAATTTCGACACCTGAGGACTACCGGTCCTCTAGGTCTTATAGCCTAACAAGTTCACTATACGGTTTATAATCAGGGTACAAACATGCATACATAATTATATAGAGTATGCGGCTTAGAGTTACTATATGATTGATGTATAACTTCTAGAAGAAACTCCGAGGTCCTTGACTATTCCGGTCAATTATAAGTGCCTTAGCCAAGAGTCAAGCTTGCAAGTAGATTCCACTCCTCTTTCTTCGGTGCACTCGGACTTGTCCTCCGGCTCTCACTCTCTCTTTCAGTTGCTAGAGGTATTTGGCCGCAAGAAATGGGACGAGTAGTGAAAGAGAATGAGGAATATTTAATATTAAAGGGAATGGCGGTGAGCTTGGAAAGCAAGTCAAAGAAAATAGATGATGTGTCCCTATGTGTATGTTGACCGAAATTCTAAATGAGAGAGTGAAATGGCGGCATATTAAGGCAACATGAAATGATTATGGAGATGGAGGAAGTGTTGACCGAAAGGAATGAATGAAAATGGGAATAAGGTTGCTGGCCGACTTGCTGCTCAAAACCAAATGAGAGGTCGTGTCCTTAACAACAAGCTTATCTCATAAGCTTAGACTTCTTGCATTCCATTGGGCCACGATCTCAAAAACTAGACCTCATCCCTTTAAGCTAATAAAGCACGTTTTGTGCTTAAACAATTGGACTTTGGTATTGCCAATTATTATTATTTTCTCCAGTTATTGAAATTACCATTTTGCCCTTCATCATTGATACCAACTTGCCAAATAAATTCTAGAAATGAATCCTGAATACTTTACAAAGATTTTCATTCTTAATTAGCTTTTTAGCCCATAAAATACTGATTCTAAAATTTATAGGCCAATATTTATTCTCTAATTATTTCTCCTTGAATAATTGGGAAAATAGGCCCTAATTTCCAAATAATAGCTTTAAAGCTATTTAGGCCACATATTTAAGTAATTAATCCTCTATAATATTTCTAGATCCTCTAAATAACATTTTATAAATTTTTCCCAATTTTCAAAGTCCAAAATAATTTCAATAATTATCTTAAGCTTTTTCTCAATATAAGCTTAAGATTTTCGTATCCACGGGCTTAGTAGCCTTCTTATCTCAGTTTTATTTCTAATCTTTGGTCCTAAAATTCGGGATATTAAATTTGGCAATGGAAGACTATATATATGTAGTAGATGGTTAATAATAAATTCTAATGGGTTTAGATTCATTGTTTGGTTATTGTAGGAATTTTAAAATGAATTTTTCTATTTAAGAAGTTTAGAATTTATAGAATGTTTACCGATTAAATGTTATGTAAATAATTTATGTGGGTTAGCGGAGATATTATTGAAATTTTAATTGGTTTATTTTTTTGAAATTCGTGAACTAAACTGTCATTTCTGAAATTCGTGGACTAAACTGTCATTTTTGAAATTCGTGGGACTAAAATGTCATTTTTGAAATTCATAGCACTAAACTGTAATTTTTAGAGTTTTTTTTATAATAATATATTATTATTAAAATTTGTATATTTTGAATTATATGAAATTATAAGTTATAATTTTGATTATGTGTAGTTTTGAAGAGTTATTAATGATCAGTAAATTGATTGTGGTATATTGATTTTTGGGGTGTGTTTGAGCTCTTGGATTAGGAGCAATGTAATAATAGTTAGCTTCGGCGAGAGATAACCACTTTCCACTTGTAATGGGTATTAATATGTTGTTTGTGAGTTCGTTGTGAAATAATTATGAATGTTTTAATGGAAATTTCCTTGTGGAACCTTATGATTTGAATTGTGAAATATATACATATATTTATATATGTATAAAAATTGAGAATTGTGATATTATGACATGTATATGAGAATTACTTAAATAACATGATATGAACATGAAAATCTTGAAAAAAATACACATGTGGTTATAAAACAGGTGCAAAAGTCACATATGCCGTTAAAATGGATGGCGTTGACTGTGAAGTTGACACTTTAACTAAAAACTATGATTTGTATGATGGTGGGGCCCACGGTGGTGTCCACGTCAGCAACTCTCCATCTCTAGCTTCCCCCTTCCCAGGGGCTCTCCATGTCCATCTTCTTCATCACTGTTCCCGCAATCGACGGTGGTCGATCTAGAATCGTGGTCGATATGGGCTCATCTCTATTGTCGTCATTGTTTTAGCTCCATAAGTCCAAAACCTCGTCCTTATCCTCCCCAACCATCCTCCATTTCCTTTGCTCCTTGTTATTTCTACTTTATGTGTATTTGTCTGATTTTAGTTATTTACTAATAGGTTGGATAATCGAATCTTTTTTTTTTGGAGAGCGAGAAACAACAGATCGCGAGCACTTTTTGCGTGAAGTGGTGGCGGACATTGGACACTGAGGGGTGTTGTGCACACTATCCAGAAATTCCCCCCACAATTGAAAATTAAAAGAACAAACTAAGAATTTGATTCAATTTGATCTGAACTTCCTAATGATTTGACTCTAACCAAAACATAGGAATATATGTTGATTCAGTGATCTTCTTCGGTTTTCGGTGCCATCAAAAGACGTGGCCTCTTCACCGACTAAGGCCTCTCAACTTTGTCTTCGCCATGAGTGAAGAATTTGGCAGAGAAGTCGGGCAAAGCGGGAAGGTTCAGGTCAAAGTCACGGTAAGTTAGGATTTGGAGATCGCTCTAGATTAAATGCTCGAAAACCTTTATAGATGCTAAAGTCAAGCTGTCTGTCAAAAGGTGAAGAAGAGCCAAGAAGAATAGCGCTAAAAACCAAGCTAATCGGATTTCCAACCCAAAACAGAGTGAGAAATTACAAAAGATTGAGTCTTCATCTTGTTCATCATCGTCATTACCGTTGTTCCCATTAGTTTTTTATGATAACTAGACAAACGAGTTCATTTTTTCGTGATTTCGAGGACAGAATATGGAATGGAGAGAACTCACCGTCCAACATCTCAACTGATTTTCCAACCCGAACAAGTTCCCGATCCCGTGTACTGCTACCAATTCCAGATCCACCGTCATCGATGGCGTGGTGATGAAGAAGGTAGAGATGGAAAGTCTATGTGAAGCAGGAAGCTGGAGATTAAGAGTTGCTGACATGGACACCACCGTGGCCCTACCATCGTACACATCACAGTTTTTAGTCAAACTGTTAAACTTCACGTTCAACCTTATCTATTTTAATAGCATATGTGACTTTTGCACATATTTTACAACCATATATGTATTTTTGCACCTAAAAAAAAACACTTGGTGTTGGGCACTCATGAGAGCAAAGCATATGTGTATTTTTGCACCTTTACCTTAGATAAAAGGGTTAAGGTGCATTTTTGCCCTTAAAGTATGCGCCCAGGAGCAATTTTGCCCCTAAAGTTTCAAGCGTAGCAATGTTGCCCCTGAAGTTTCAAAACGGAGCAATGTTGCCCCTCCGTTAAAAACCCTAACAAATCCAACTAACGTTTTGGGGTTTTTAACGGAGGGGCAACATTGCTCCGTTTTGAAACTTCAAGGGCAACATTGCTACGCTTGAAACTTTAGGGGCAAAATTGCTCCTGGGCGCATACTTTAAGGGAAAAAATGCACCTTAACCCTAGATAAAATAGAGGACGTTACGCTTATGGTATCGAGCATATGATTCGATAATAGTCTTGCATGCACTCTATATATATATATAGTGGCAAAATATAATATTCACACATACCTTCCTTGTTTAGTTGTTTTGTTGTGTTCTTTTATCATTTACTTATTATGGTGGGTTTCATCCTTAGGTAGGGAGAATGGTGGACGCACGAAGGACTCACTTCGTCGTTAATCAACCTTTAAATGCTCTTAAGCCATCGATGTCTCAAGAGAACGAGGCTCTTTTATATCGATTCAAAGATACATTAATGACTGTCATGGATGCAAGGTTTCGACAATTTGAGGACGATTTTCCCAAGAAGATAAGAGAGGAAGGAGGTATTCCCATGCCAAAGAATCATGGCGTACCTGAGCCTCGTAAAGAGGTATCACAGAGATCTAAGCCAAGTGGTTCAACTGATCATGACAAAACTGTGAAGAGTAATGGGGGTGAAGGATCATCATCACAAACCAATCCTAAAGACCTAGCTATCAACAAGGTTTGGAAAGATGTCTATCGTTACAATCCTGAGAAATATTATGGAAATTTGGATCCACTGAAGGCTGAGGCTTGGATTGAGGGTTTGGAAACTATTTTTCAAGCCATGGTCTATAATGAGTATCAGAAAACTAGGGTGGCCATTATACTATTGAGGGATCGTGCTTAAAGATGGTGGCAGAGCACAAGTAGTTTAGATGACTCGAGAACGACTTGGAGAGAGTTCAGGACAAATTTTTTCGATCACTACTTCCCTCAAGCATTGAGACATGCGAAGGAGACAACATTTCATGCCCTTCGATAGGATGACATGCATGAGGACAAGTTTATTGCTACTTTCATCGATTTTTCCAAATATGTGACCTACTTACAATAGACAGATGACCCAGAATGGAAATCCCGTCAACTGATTATAAAGGCTAGCCCAGAGTTAAAGCCTTATGTGTCTATGCATGCAATCAAGAGTTTTGAGGATACTTGCACCAATTTGAGGATAACTGTGCACATGAAGCGTGAAATTGATGATGCCAGACCCCAGGACAATTAGGGTAAGTTCTTCACTTTTATCAGACCTGTGAGTGGAATAGCCAAGCCATCTGGGTTCAATTCTAGGAGTACGGGATCTTTGGTAAAAAGAGTCAGGGGCAAAAGAGTGGATCTCGACATAGTTATTTCTAGAAGAAACATGGTCAGACGATCCATGTTGAAGGAAGCCAGCAATCTCGTTGCGAGACGGCTATGTCTGCCCCAAGTGTTAATGGTCCTTACCCGACGTGTGGGAGGGCTCATGGTGGCCAATGTTGGCAGTTTTATAAGTGTCATAAGTTTGGCTATATCGTGTGCTATTGTCCAGAGGCACAGCAACAACAGCAGACCATAGGGTTGCTCGAGAAGGGATTCATTCGACCCAGTGTATCTCCATGGGGATCTCCAGTGCTCTCAAGAAGCACATAGAAGGGTTGCTCGAGAAGGGATTCATTCGACCCAGTGTATCTCCATCGGGATCTCTAGTGCTCTTTTTGAAGAAGAAAGATGGTAGTATGAGATTATGTATTGATTATCAACAATTGAATAAGGTAACCATTAAGAACAAGTATTCATTGCTCAGGATTGATGATTTGTTAGATCAACTAGTTGGATCATTGGTGTTCTTCAAGATTGATTTGGGTTTGGGGTATCATCAGTTGAGAGTCCGAGCAGAGGATATCTCTAAGACAGCATTTCGAACCAGATATAGGTATTATGAGTTCCTAGTGATGCCTTTTGGACTGACTAATGCTCCAACTGTCTTTATGGATTATATGAATAGAATTTTTCGACCGTACCTAGATCAGTTCATTGTGGTATTTATTGATGACATCTTGATTTACTTTAAGAATGAAGTAGAGCATAGAGATCATCTTTATATTGCATTACAAGTGTTGAGGGATCATCAGTTGTATGCCAAGCTGTCTAAATGTGAATTTGGGCTTGAGGAGGTGAAGTTCCTAGTCATGTGGTATCCATAGAGAGAGTAGCTATTGACCCGAGTAAAGTGGATGAAGTGTTGCAGTGGGAATCCCCGAAGTTTGTAACTGAAGTGAGAAGCTTTGTGGGATTAGTAGGTTATTACAGAAGGTTCATCAAAGGTTTCTCTCTGATCGCAATGCCGTTGACTAAGTTTACTAGGAAGGATCGACTGTTCCTTTGGACCGATTGGTGTGAGGCAGCCTTTCAAGAGTTAAAGATCAGACTGACTACCGCTCTAGTGCTCACATTGCCTGACCTTTCTCGTCTGTATGTTTTGTACACAAATGCATCTTTAAAAGGTTTAGGGTGTATTTTAAAGAAAGACAACAAGGTGATAGCCTATGCTTTGAGATTGTTGAGACCTCACGAGGAAAATTATCCTACTCACAACTTAGAACTGGCGGCTATGGTATTTGCCTTGAAGATTTGGAAGCACTACTTATATGGGTCTCAGTTTGAAGTATTCAGTGACCATAAGAGTTTGAAGTACTTGGTAGATCAGAAGGAGTTAAATAACAAACACCGACGGTGGATGTAATTTCTAAAGGATTATGACTTCGAGTTGAAGTATCACCCCGGCAAGGCTAATGTGGTTGCAGACGCCTTGAGTCGGAAGTTGGTATACTTGTTTTGCATGAGCTTAAAATAGCAGAGTTGGCTGGATGGATTGAGAGATATCCACGTAGTCCTAAATCAAGAAAGGGCTACTTTGAATGCAGTCATTGGTGAATATGGATTTTATCAGGACTTGAGAGACGCTCAGATGGAGGATGATCAGTTAGGTAGAATTCTAGATACTCTAAAGCATGAAGAAGTTCCAGATTATGACATTAGGGATGCAGATATCTTGAAATACAAAAAGAGAATTTGTGTTCCCCATAATGATGAGATCAAGAAAACCATTCTAGAAGAGGTTCATCAGAGCAAGTATACCATGCATCCGGGGATCACTAAGATGTAAATGATCTGAAGTGAGAGTATTGGTGGCCGGAGATGAAAAGAGATGTGATTAATTTTGTCTTGAAGTGTTTGACGTGACAGAAGGTCAAGATTGAGCACCAAAGACCACTAGGGCTACTTCAGAGTCGGATATTCCTAAATGGAAATCTGATAGTATTTATATGGATTTACCACCCATCCAAGTCATATGATGCTATCTGGGTAATAGTAGATTGATTGACCAAGTCAACATACTTTTTGTCAATCAAAGTATACTACTCTTTAGAGAAGTTGGCTGAGTTGTACATTAAAGAGATTGTTTGTATGCATGGGGTTCCGGAGAGCATCATATCGGATCAGGAACCTAGGTTTACTTTGAACTTTTGGAAGTCTCTACAGGAAGCTACGGGTACAAAGTTGAAGTATAGTACGACCTATCACCCTTAAATAAACGGTTAGATTGAGAAGACTATTCTGACACTCTAGGACATGTTAAGAGCTTACGCCATCAAGTTCCTTGGTAGTTGGGATAAGCACTTTCCATTGGCAGAATTTGCATACAATAATAACTACTATGCTAGTATTGAAATGGCACATTTTGAGGCTTTATACGGTCGAAAGTGTAGATCACCGTTGTGTTGGACTGAATTGAGTGAGAGAACTATTATTGGACCAGATTTGGTAGATCAAGCATCACGGAATATTGAAGTGATACGACAGAAATTATTGACAGCTCAGAGCCGACAGAAGAGTTATGCGGATTGTCGAAGAAGGCCATTGGAGTTTAGTGTGGGAGATCATGTTTTCTTGAAAGTTTTGTTTATGACGGGCATTGGGAGGTCTATTAAGGCAAAGCAGTTGACTCCACGATTCATTAGGCCATGTGAGATTTTGGAGTGAATTGGGCCTGTTGCCCATCGGATCGCCTTGCCTCCGCACTTGTCTAAGGTGCATGATGTGTTCCATGTGGAACAGTTGAAGAAGTATCATCCATACCAGTCTCATGTCATTAAACCTGAGGAAGTTGAGTTAAGAGAGAACTAGATTATATAGCGGAACCAAAGTGAATTTTAGATGTCCGAGAAAAAGCAACTCGGAAAAAGACCATTCAACTTTTGAAAGTCTTAGGAAGGGTATGGCATCCGGAGATGCAACTTGGGAAACGAGGAACGGATGAGTCAAGACTTTCCTAACTTGTTTGCTTAAGTATGTGGTTGTGCTTGTCATGATTGAGTTATTGTATTTATAGTTGAGTTGTGCTGTGATTGAATTTGTGTGACATGGTGATCTTTTGTTCTGAGGTGTTGTCGTGTCATCGTATTTTGGTAGTGTTGTTTTGACTTTAATGATGTTATATAAGAGTCTTGAGATGTGGATTATCTTGTTTAATGAGTTGTTGAGAATTTTAGGGACAAAATTCTATTAAGGTGGAGAGAATTGTAATATCCTAATTTATTTTGTAGGATAAAAAAATAAAAAAATAAAAAATAATAATAAAAGAGTGGGAGGCATGACTAATTAAAATTAAAAAAAAAAAAAAGTGGGGCATTTAGTATAAATACCCCCTACACACTAAAACACACACACAAACCATGGTCACCTTGAGAGGAGAGAGTGAGATCAAGTGTGAGAGCAAGAGTGAGGAAGAAGGAGGGGGAAAAGAGAAGTCGAAGGTGTTTCGGTGTATTTTAAGATATGCTATTTATCTTATAAGATTATATAAGTAGCTAAATTAGCTTCTTTTCAACAAACTTTCTTCATGAAAGTTATTTTACATATTTTCCTCTTTCTAATGATGGTAATATTGTGTTGGTTAGTGAAAATTTTAAGGATATGATTTTGAGAGAGGGTTTAGAGTATTAGTAATGGAAGACTATATATATGTGTGTGTGTGTGTGTGTGTGTGTGTAATAGATGGTTAATAATAAATTTTAATCGGTTTAGATTCATTGTTTGGTTATTGTAGAAATTTTAAAAAAAATTTTTCTATTTAAGAAGTTTAGGATTTATATCATATAGAATGTTTTACCGATTAATGTTATGTAAATAATTTATTTGGGTTAGTTGAGATATTATTGAAATTTTAATTGGTTTATTTTTTGAAATTTGTGGACTAAGTCGTCATTTCTGAAATTCATGGATTAAGTTGTCATTTTTGAAATTCGTGGACTAAACTGTCATTTCTAAAATTTGTGGACTAAAACCGTCATTTCAAAAATTCGTGGGGATAAAATGTCATTTTTGAAATTCGTAGCACTAAACTATAATTTTTCAAAGTTTTTGTTATAATAATATATTATTATTAAAATTTGTATATTTTGAATTATATAAAATTATAAGTTATAATTTTGATTATGTGTAGTTTTGAAGAGTTATTAATGGTTAGTAAATTGGTTTTGGTAGATTGATTTTTGGCGTGTCTTTGAACTCTTGGATTAGGAGCAGTGTGATAATAGTTAGCTTGGGCGAGAGGTAACCACTTTCCACTTGTTATGGGTATTGATATGTTGTTTGTGAGTATGTTGTGAAATAATTATGAATATTTTAATGGAAATTTCCTTATGGAACCTTATGATTTGAATTGTGAAATATATACATATGTTTATATATGTATAAGAATTGCGAATTGTGATATTATGACATGTATATGAGAATTATTTAAAAAAACATGATATGAACATGAAAATCTAGAAAAAAATTCATGTTGAGCTATTTATTGTTATAATTATGGTAATGGTTGAATTGAGAGTAAATGGAGTAGTTTATTTTATCACGTGGTGTAGCCTCCATTAGTGCGCGATGATTGGCTTTCTATTGTCCCACTTGTTCAATGAGGGACTTCCCCACTATTTCAATGATGGCTTGCGACACCCTACTAGTTTAATGAGAGGAAAAGACCCACGATCTGAGACATGGGCTATAAGGATTTTAGCCGATTCACATCAGATAACCAATGAGCTTTTACGTAGCTAGTAACATGGATAGTAACTTAGCCAATGGGTCTAGTCGGCGAAAATAAGGCGGTTCGGTTGGATTGAAGGGAGGCATCTTGGGATTCATGTTAGGAAAAGCGTGATACATAATTTATAATTTATAATACATAATTCATGATATGAAATTTGTGATGTGGATATTAGTGAATTATATTTTTATTACCTTGCTATATATATTATTCCACTTGGCACCTTACAATCTCATATTAATATTTGTCATGAGTTGGATTGATGGTTACTAACATTTTTCGGTGATAGTTCCCAAAATGCGGGTCCAACAGAAAAGACTTGAAGCTTAGACTACTTCTGCTGACATTAGTGCTTCCATCTTTTTAGTATATGTTAGATTATTGTATATTGCCACGTTAGGGCTCATTTTGTATACTCTAATTTATTTTGGATATTTTGATAAATGATGAAGCATTATTAAGTTATTGATCAAACTCTTATATAGTTTTTATGTTAAGTAAAATAGAGGACGTTACATTATGTATTCTTATATTATATATTAGTTAATTAGTAAAACTAATTAGTTTAGAGAAAAAAATTACAATATAAATATTCAAAAGTAATCTGATTAGCTTCGTTAACCTTTTAAAAAATTAATTTTGTCTTACATTTAAGATTAATGGGTGTACTTTGTACTGTTTATTGTATCCAATAAAAATACTCGTGTGTCTCTTAGATACAAAGCCCGTAAAAGAAGGCTACGAAAAAGAAAGCACATGCAAGATGGGCCCTCTGCTTTATTGCCTATTTGTTCTTTCTTTTTCGCTTATTTTCCGCATGCAGATGTGGGGAGTTGATTACCCCTCACCAAATAGACTTGGATTGCTTTTTTTCAATACTACCTCCGCTAGGTGCTGGTTTGGAACAGAGTGGAAGGTTTAAAAACAGTTTTTTAATCGTTATTTACAGTATATAAGGTAAATATGTGAAATGATGTTATTTCGACTTATATGTATAAGCACTTATAAACATTTTAAAAGCTCCACTAAACATGCTTAAGTCTCATCCGAGCTTCATAATTGAAATGAGGTTTACAAAAATGGTATCTGATTTTGTTTTTTAATATGCACTTATTTATAAGAAAATAAGTAAGAGAGAGAAATATATTACTCCCTCTAGTCCTTAGTATAAGGCATCAACTAGAATTATATTTGATCCCTTTTATAAGGCACTTACTTGTTTCCAAAGAGCATTAAATTTTTTTATTTTATGTATGCTCATAATTAATAAGCGTAGTGAATGAGATTAATATTAATATAATGAGTAAATACCCTTTTTGGTCCCTGGAAAAAAACACGGACCCCATTTTCGTCCCCAGGGACTAAAATAAGACATTTTTATGGACTAAAAAGGGGTTTTTGGAAATTTTTGAGTGATCAAAATGTTCACCAATCAACCCTTATTCGTCCTTTTCAAGGACTAAAAAGGGGCTTTCTTTGTGTGAGGGACTAAAATAGGACATTTTTATGGACTAAAAAGGGGTTTTTGGAAATTTTCGAGGATCAAAATGTTCACCAATCAACCTTTATTCGTCATTTTAAGGACTAAAAAGGGGTTTTCTTTGTGTGAGGGACGAAAATGGGGTCCATGTTTTTTTTTTCGGGGACCGAAAGGGTATTTACTTTAATATAATATTAGAGAATAGCGCAATTAGTAGGGGTAATATTAGAAGTTACTGAAATTGTAGAATAACTTTATTAACTTTAATTGGTTTTATTAGTTTGTGAGAATTGTTAGTTGGTGCCTTATAATAAGGACCAAAGGGAGTAATAATGATAAAAAGTGTCGAAGATATTCCGTATTATCTCCAATTCTAAATATAAGATTTAGTTAATTTTTTTAAAAAGAATAATGAAACAAAATAAGTTATTTAATCATATCACTTGTTGTCCATAATTAAATTATATATAAGTTTATAGGTCGAATAAATTGGTTTGGATAAAAATAATAAATATAAATCCTCTAAATTTAATCACCTTCATTGATCTTCCCAAAAAATCAAATTGATTTTTTTTTTAAAGACCGGAAGGAGTATTAGAAAAAAAAAAGAGAGAAAAAAAACCCATTAAACGTTTAGATAAATTTTGTCACACTCATGTAAACAAACTAAGACAAGTCCATCAGATAACAAAAATTTCTTATTTTATTTTATTGACTCCGGTAACAAATTTTCTAAAAGCATATATTCAGTTCACAAAAGGGAACAAATTTTCTAAAAGATTATACTGCTTATACTCTATTCACACACAATTTTTATTAAATAGGTTCAAAGGCTTTAGAGCTTTGAACTCATCTTCCGGGATGTACCCTAACAATTGTGTTGAGTATATCCGTTTTTAAATTAAATAAATTAGTTTTGAGAAAAATAATAAATATAAATACTTGTAAGAAATGTCTCATGCGGCTTTGATAAATATATATGATTTAATAATTAATGAAGGGGCTAAATGACTATTGGTAAAGGACTTTAGAGAAGAGGTTTCTTGACTGTTTGATGGGAGCAATCATATCCATAGAATGTACATGTCTTTTGGATACAAAAGTTATTTAAAGGATAAAAACTTGTCCATTTGCTCTCTAACCATAAGAGACGTCTCTAGTTTTCCATCAAGAAGAGAGAGCATGTAATGAAGGGTAAAGAGAATGATAAAAGTTTCAATTAAAGTGCTGCAAGTCACATATTATGAAGTATCAATTCCGCAATTATGGATAAAGGTTGGTGCATCTTGACTTAAACCTATGGTGTTGTGAAAATCATGAGTTCTTAACATTCTTATTCATGTTCTTATTACTTGATGTTTGAGCATGAAATTATAGAAAACGTACATGTGGTATCAGAGCTTTTAGTTTTAGAATTTATGGTTTTCCAATTATGAATCTTGTAGTGATACATGAATGATACTTTTGAATTTGTTCTTGAATGAATTTATTAATCTTCAAAAGTATGCGAAATGGTGAAATGAATTTTAAATCGAAAGTACATATTCTTGTTTTATGTGGGATTCATATCGAAATAGAAATGCATATGACTGCATTTGTTTTTGCTTTATGAATTTTCAACGTTAATAGCATTCACCAATTTAGGACTCTCAGTTTTCTTTTAAGAATTTTTAAGATCAAAGAGAAAAGATGATGGTATATTACTCGTCTTTGGATTTTGATAATTGGGTCAATTGAAAAACAATTTATAGACCATTAAATTATTATGATTGTGAAGAGAATGAAAAGTTGTGAAAATTTTTAATTTCTGTCATGGTTCTCTTCTTCAGTCTCTGTTTTTTGAGATTGGGTCATGATAAAACAATGATTTAGGCCACAAAATAGGTGTTGGGTCCTTCTATCCAACCGGGTCAGTATGATTCGGCTGGAGGTTGAAGAAAGGTGAAACGGTGCGTTTCACAGTGTTTATTAAATAATTAAATGATGTACAGCCTTTCGAACTCATGGCTAGTTTTTTTTTTTTTAGAGTCATGTTGGTTTCCCATTACAAGTTACGTGCTCGAATCTGCATGATGTTTCGCTTAAACCTTTTTTTTTTTTTTTTTTTGGGTCTGTAAGTTTTTGGCCCAATTGTTTTGGGGTGTTTAAAAAAACGGAAAAAAATTAAAGGGTACGTGTATTTTATAGTTTTTATTATGGAGGTGTCACCCCCTAATAGTAAAAGTCGTTATTTTGTTGGTGTCTTCTACTCCAAGGGAAAGACACGTCGCTCAACTGACAGGGCGCCAGCTCTTAAGGTGCGTCGCACCTATACGTCGTGAGTTTGAAACCGCCGGGAGCTATTTGTGTGTTTTATTTAGTGCGTTTTTTTAAAAGAAAGGAAAGAAATGAAATAAACACACCTGGAACGGTTCGAACTCGCCACCCACGGCTTTGGAATGAGACGCCTCAAGCCCTCAACAACTGAGCTACTGGCGCCTCTTTGGTTCGAAATGGGCCGAATTATGTTAAAGCAGAGTTAGTGTGGGGCTCATTTTCTGTCGGGCCAAAATGGATTGGGCCTTTTTGCTGCACGTTTTTGTTTTTTCTTTCTATTTGGGTTGTGCAAATTATTTTTGGTCTAATTTTAATTGAAAAAAGGTGTTCTTGGCTCTAATTTCGGGTCATCTAGTTTTATGTATAACTAGATATTATTTATGGCTTAGAAAAGGAACAAATTATTTTTGTTAAAGCCTCTATATGTTGATCTAAAATTAAATTACTTAGATGTTGTGAATAGAAATTGTAAGAATGTTAAACATTTAAGTTTTGGAATTAAGTATGGTGGATTTGTTAGTCACCAAAGTGGCCAAATCCTTATGAATTATTTTAATTCCAATTATAATTATGATATTCCAAATTACCCATAATCTTGATGCTATTAAATTATTTTTGTCTTGTGGGTAAATTGTAGTTTGTTATTATAGGGCAATTATGGATCAACCCAAAGGTTGGTTATTTGTCATTATAATAATTGAACATGAATGTTGGTATTGTCCATATACTTATAGTTTTTATTTAGACATCCAAAGATGATAAATATTTTTTGTTGGAATATGCATCACTGCCAAATTATGTGAAATCTTTTATAGCATCAATATGGTTGAATGTTGTGTATTAATGGGTCCTCAAAGGTGAACATTGATATGCGTTGAACGAATTATGTCTGCATTTGTGAAGCATGTTAGTATGTGATATGTATGACTCGAAGCATTAATGTTAAGTTGTTGTTTCTCATGTTATTGAACTGATTAATAATAATGGAGAACAACAAATGAATGATCCCACTACTCATGATGAGATTATTGTTAATGAACCGAATGAACTCATTGTAAAAGAACCACAACAAATAGCATTAAAAGGATCTCAGAGAGAAAAGAGATATGCTATTTCTAATGATTATGTGGTATATCTACAACAAATGAATTCGACTTTAGTATTCAGGATGATCCAATCATTTTTTCACAAACCATGAATAGTGAAAATGGTGACAAGTGGTTAGATGTCATGAAAGATGAGTTGAAATCTATGAAACAAAATGATGTTTGGGACCTTGTTGAGTTACCATAAGGGTGTAAGTGAGTTGGTTGTAAGTGGGTCTTTAAGACCAAACGTAACTCTCATGGTAACTTAGAACGTTACGAGGCTAGACTAGTTGCAAAGGGATTTACTCATAAAGATGACATTGACTATAAAGAAACCTTTTCACCATCAGTTTCTAAGAAGGATTCTCTAAGAATCATTATGGCATTGGTGGCTCATTATGATTTAGAGTTACATCAGATGGATGTGAAAAACTGCCTAGAAAAGAAAAGGAGCACATGGTGTGCAAATTAAAGAAATGAATATACGGACTTAAATGATACCGTTGTTTCCTTTGGATATAAAGAAAACACTGTTGATCGGTGTATATATCTGAAGGTCAGTGGGAGCTTGATATATGCTCAGACTTGTGGAAGACCAGAGATTGGCTTTGGAATATTGGAAGATACCAGAGTAATCCTGGTATAGATCATTGGAAAGCTGCAAACAAAGTTCTGAGATATTTGTAAGGAACTATAAGTTACATGCTTACTTATAGGAGGTCTAGCTACTTTGAAGTGATTGGATAAGCAATCGGTAATTCTTTTGCATCCATTATGGAAGCTGAATTTGTGGCATGCTTTGAGGCCATGGTTCGTGCTAAATGGCTACGAATGTTATTTCGGGGCTTGGATTAGTCGGCAAGATAGCCAAGTTGCTGAAAATTTATTGTGGTAATTCAGTAGTCTTCTTTTCTAAAAACGACAAGTATTCTAAAGGTACTAAGCATATGAAATGAAAATACTTTGTCATTAAAGAAGAGGTTCAGAAACATAGAGTGTCAGTAGAATATGTTAGCACCAATCTTATGGTAACTGATCCCTTGACATAGGGATTACCACCCAAGACATTCACTGATCATGTGTATAGTATGGGTATTATGTTTGCTAGCGAATGTTAAAATTATTATTATGTATTGGTCATTGACACTTTGAGCTTATTAGTATATATGTGTTTCTGTGATTCTCCTGCTTTCAACTTTATGTATGCATGCATAAATGATGTTGTTGGAAAACAGGATTTGTCTGCTATAAAGACTTCATTGATGGACATTAAAGTTACTTCCATTAAAGTGTTATGTCAAGGAGAAAGACTAATAAAGTAGTATATGGAAGGGACTACGTCGACATACTGATGTACAACCGCCATGACTCGTATTAGTTTTATCCTTAACCATGACTTATGATGTAATCAATATATATGGAATATTTTAGCCAAGACTATGTGCAAAATTATTGATATTTTGTTAAATCATGAAATGACATATATCACATGAGCCAAGTGGGAGAATGTAAGAAATGTCTCATGTGGCTCAGTGATAAATATATATGATTTAATAATTAATGAAGGGGCTAAATGACTATTAGTAAATGACTTTTGGGAAGAGGTTTCTTGATCGCTTGATGAGAGCAACATATCCATAGGATGTACATGTCTTTTGGATACAAAAGTTATTTAAAGGATAGAAACTTGTCCATTCGCTCTCTGACCATAAGAGACGCCTCTAGTTTTCCATCAAGAAGAGAGAGCGTGTAATGAAGGGTAAAGAGAATGATAAAGGTTTCAATTAAGGTGCTGCAAGTCACATATTATGAAGTATCAATTCCGCAATTATGGATAGAGGTTAGTGCATCTTGACTTAAACCTATGGTGTTGTAAAAATCATGAGTTCTTAACATCCTTATTCATGTTCTTATTACTTAATGTTTGAGCATAAAATTATAGAAAACTTACAAATACTTTAAAGTAATTTAATTACCTTCCTTAATCTCCCTAAAAAAGTTAAATAGATTTTATATTTAAGACCAGATGGAGTATTAGGGAAAAAAAAAGTTAAGGGAAAAAAATTCATTAAATTTTAGACAACTTTTGTACTCATGTAAGAAATAAGACAATTCAAATTTTAGATTATTATATATAAGACGGGATAAAGGATAATTCAACCTTCCTCAAGAGTCAAGTCCATCAGGTAAAAAAATCTATTTTTATTTTATTGAGTCCGGTAAAACGGTTCAAATTTCATAAAAGCGTATATTCAGTTCACACAGTTTTTATTAAAACGGTTCAAACATTATAGAGCTTTGACCTCATTTTACGTCATACTTCGGGATGTACACACACACTCCTTCCAGACTCTACACTGCACATGCATCATTTTTATTGGCAAATTGCATATAATTAAAAATATTTAAAAATGTGTCTTAGGGTACATATATAAGCGAATAAAACATTTAAGAAAACCAAGAATATCATATATTCCATCCAGTCCACAATATATGGCCTTAAGCTATATCATGGAAAATAAAAAATGACAGTTGAACCATTTAATATGTTGTAAAATGTAATTGTTTTTAATTCACTTTTACCCTTCTTGAGAAATGTGTTTAATTGAATTGAAAATGTTATTTTAGAGAAATAGATGAGATATAATGAAGAAACAAAATTAGAAATTAAGTATTAGTCACGGGGCCAAAACAGAGAAAATAGCATTAATGAAGCACTAGGTAACTTATTTTCTAGGCCATTTCTTCCTTCTAAAAATGCCCTATATTGTAAAAAAAATACCTCATACTTCATCATGGCTCCCCCCCCGACCCACGAGCTCTCACTAATTGGAGATAACCCATACCACAAAGCGACCTCATGCATCTTCATAGTTGAAATGCAATGGAGTGAAGAGATAAAAATGCCTTCGCCACGTTATGCTTTGTTGGAATATTGATAGGTCTCCAAAAAATTTCAAAAGGAGAAATACTTACATATTTCAGAATGCCATCTTATTTATATTTTAAAATTAAAACTTATCTTATTTTAATTCTACACTACAAATGAGTTATATGAGAAATTCAAATTTTATGATTTTAAAAAACATAAACTTCATAATTTAGAAAAACAAACTATCATGAATTGTTGTTTTTAAAAATAATAAAATTTGAATTTCTTCATATGGCTCATTGTCATGTAGGATTAAAAAAAAATGAGTTGTATTTTAATTGGTTAGAGTATAGATGAAGTGATACTCTTGGAATATGTAAATATTTCTTATAGGAATATGAAAAGTCATTTCCTTTTTTGTCCGAATATGGAGATTCATCTCAAGAAATTAAAAATTAGCAAAATATCACAAATCCAAAGCCTAGAAAAACATTTTTTTTTTGGCAAAAAGAATAGAACAACTATATAGCTAAGGAAATTTTATTTTAGTTTTTCTTACAAAGAAGATATTAATGTTTAGCGTTTTGTTGGGATAAAATAGTCAAATCATATTATATATAAAAGAGTTCATTTTTAGCATTGATTGAACATGGTTTTCATCCCTACAATGACAAAATAAAAGGTTAAAAACTATTATTACTCTGAGAATATTCACAAATGAGTTATATGTATCTAAAAGTTTTTTCTGGACTTAATGTAATGTCTGAAGTGTTAGAAACAATGCAATGTGAACCTTTCTAACATCACCTTGACTGTAAAATTCTCATGTTCAACCAATACATGAAGATGTGGCACGTTATCTATTTTGTGGTTTATAGTCCTATCGATTCCTTCATAAGCTGCAACGACATCTTAGTGTTTGTTTGGATTAGTGGTAGAAGCTGTTTTTTCAACGTGATTTACGGTATATCGGCTAAGTTTTTTTTGGTTGCCCATCCGTATCCAGCTTTCGCTTTGACTAATCTGGATTTGACCCGCATCGCGTCTGCTGCTATGGTGGGAGAGTTTCCCAATGGAGCTTTTCTCTGTATTCACAAGACTTGAACTTGCATTAACATACTTTTTCAACACCGACTCAAATAGGCACTTAAGCAACGATGTAGGGTTGAAAAAAATGATGATGATAAGAAATAGCAAAGAGATTGCAGGGAGAAGCAGCAAAAACTAGCCAGTGTGGTCAATCAATGGAAAAGCACATCATAGGAGATTAACCCAAATTCTTCAAGTCCCCTCGTGCTTGATGCAGAGCACAGTCTTGAAAGGGAGTTGTCTTTTATACGGAAAGCGAAAGAATCCGGAGTTGTTTATCTTCTGGGGCATGGGGATATAAGGGCAAGGAAGGGTTCCTGGTTTCTAAAGAAGCTGATTATTAACTATTTTTACGCTTTCTTGAGAAAGAACTGTAGAAGAGGGATTACAACTTTAAGCATACCCCACTCAAATCTGATGCAGGTTGGCATGACTTACATGGTTTGACACTGTCGGATTTGCAACCGACATAAACGTGGCAGTGAGTGGTACTTGGAATCATATCTTTTTGGCAATGCACAAAATTGTTTATTTGATCATTCCTCATTGTTTGGATCCCTCCTAATGGGTGCATTTGTTCAAAATTCATCTCAGTTTTCCCTTTGTTTACAAAGGGAAAGGACTGACAACACAAAGAAATAGATATTTATTAAAAAGAAATATGGTGGCAGTGAAGAAAAGTTATTTTGGATTCGTCAAATTCCACACATGTTAAAGATTGGCAAGAGAACAGTGATACAATCTTGAGTTTTTGTATAGTGGCAGCTAATTATGTCCTCATTTTCATTCTTCTGCATTTTTAGGATAAGTTTGTGCAAGTCTACTTCAATTTCTTGTTGTTCTAGCTTTGAGCCTTTGACTTTCTTCTAAGAGATATAGTACTGACTAGGCCACAAATGAAATTATAGTTATTTTGTATCAGGATGCTTTGATTCTTTTATAGATAAGGCAACTGAATGGAAGGAAGTTCAAAGTATTCAAAGTTAACCCTGGATAAAAGTATAGTGATCTGAAAGATTAAAATTTTGGGCTTTACAATTTAATATAAAATTTACAGGTTGACTTCCCTTTTGTTTTTATGAACACTATAGATGAAATAAATCTTTAAAAGAAAATGCTTTTATATTAGGTGAATGCTCCTTAGTAATGAAAAAGAGATGGGCATCAAATTTTTGACATCACGCTCATTTCAGCTATAAAGATTGAAACCAAATTGGGGCATTAGTTCATTACCAAAAAGAGAATTTATGTAATTGCATAGAATACATCAAAATTATGGACAAAAATCAACACATCAATTAAGTACACCACTAGATATTCCCATCTATTATATCAACTATGTACAATCAACTTCATATTAACTAGAGTCCTTTAAAATCTTGGTGGATTGCTTATTTCATATTGAACACCAGCAAATTCTTCAAAGTGCTGAGCTTACCAAGAGCAGATCGCTTTATCAAATACACTGCCACAAGAAGTCTCAAAGACTCGCCTGCTGAAGAGTGAAATTATAATATCTTAATAATCAACAATGCTTCTGAAACCAACACATACATCCAAGAGAGAAGATATCATTTGAATAAAATAAAAAAATCATAAAACGGATCGAGATAAGACGTGTGAATTGATGAAATAGCTTTGCCTCCAGATAACAGACCACCCTTTTATGGTATAACTCTTCAGTTGCTATCTTCCTGACCTGCCGCTAAACGCAGCAAGCTTCATGTAAAGAAAATTGACTGTATACGCCATGGTAACATCTAAAATCTCATTTAAGAAGAGTGACTACTTTCAAAGGTGAATTTATAATGTAAAGGCACAATCATACTTTAAATAACATTTTTCACAAACAAAATGTCCCTAACGATTCACATTTAACCATGAATCCTGGATATTGCTGTTATATACAAATTTTAAAACTTTTGAATTCTATCTTGCCCAATGATACATGGATAAGGCTGAATCCAGTGTCCTAAAATATAACTCTTCAGGAATCTTCAATAATGTTTATAATGTCAAGCAAGCTATAACACTATACGGACTGACAATTTTTCAGTAAATATGCAATTGAGTAGCACATAAAGAAGGGATGGAATGTAGCACAAGCAGGGGTCTGAAATGATAATAATTTTTTTTTGAGATGATAAGAAATTTGATGGTCTAGAATCTACCTTCAAGGTTAGACTTGAATCCGCAGGTAGTTAAATGCTCAGCAAGTCCACCTCCAAATTTATTATGCCAATTTGATTCAGTTTTTGCTTCAGGTGCTGGCCAAACTGTTGCTATTTTTTCAGTTAGATTTACACTAGCAGATGATACCTGAGGCTGTCCATTAACAATAATTTTTTTAAAAAAAACAGAGAGTATAGAAGAGAACCTCAGATAGCTGAAAATATAATATTAACATGTTTATGCCTTTTAAGAAGAAATGTATCATTAATCATCTATACCACTTGAAATGTATCATTTCAATTAGTGAATGCGATTAGATCTTTTATTGTAAAGGATAGGTCCAATTCTGTAGTTTTTACTAGTAACGACAGTGATATGCTGCTTGAGAATATTATCAGTATCATTAATGATGGGAGGAATTAATCTTGTATACTCCGGTACATAATTCTTTTGATGAATATATAATTCGCATTTCCATTCAAAAGCAAAAGAATAATCTTTTTATTCCATATTTCCATCTATTGTGCGTACAAAACATATCCTTGCATCACTATCAATCAAACTCGAATTAGCTCAACCGATGAATCCATTACAACTTATATTCAAATTCATTTTCTTAATCATCATAAGGAAATAAGTACAGGTATGGTAATTAAATCTAGAAGAATTCTGTAACTTGAAAGAACTGTGTGCTGCTTTGAAATCCGTAAGGACCATCTTTTTCACATCTAGTCTATGTTTCCGGATAAAATCATGTCATCTAGTGGATTAGAATGTCAGATGCTCATGGAATTACATGGCTACTAGTATAGACCTGACAAAATACCTTCCTCAATATTAAAGTCAATGCACTACAACAAGAAATTCTACGATCTTAAATATAAGATAAATTTGATTTTTTTGAAGAAATTAATTAAGTTAAATAAGTCATTTATTGATATCATATGTTTTATATCTTTAGATTATATATCAATTTATAAACAAAACAAAATAGTTTAGAAAAAAATGATAAATATAAATATTTTAAAATAATTTAATTAGTTTAATTAATTTTTCCAAAAAAATTAACTTTATCTTGTATTTAGGATCGGAGAGCGAATAATATGTAAAGTAAACAATACATAAAGGAAAGAAAATGAAAGAACACACAACTTTTTGACGTGGAAAACTCCCTCAATGTGAGAGATAAAAACCACGGGACCCAATCCAGAAAAACTCTACCATAATACAATCAAATGTACAATGACAACTGTCTTCAACAAATACTTATAACTACACACCTTGTTTTTTTTTTCTTTTCCATTTTTTTGCTCTTTTTTTTTTTTTTTTTTTTTTTTTTTGGTGAAAACTCAACCACCACTCACTTAGTGCCAACATACAATGATACAATCCAATTTATAAATTTGACTACGTACTACTCTAATAACAATATTTAATCATCAAAGCTTTTGCTTGAGTCCTTTTCATCAGCCTCCATGGATGCCCTTTCACTCTAAACAATCAATCATAAAAGATACGAAAGAGATCAAGTTTAAGTTTAAAATAAACTCCGTAAATCCTAGCCCATAAAGTAAAAAACACTATTCTATATTAATAGCATCCTGCTAAAATACAATGAATTTAAAATGCACACCACCAGTTGCTTCGATGAAAAAAAAAGGGGAAAGAAAAGAGTACCATTTGAATATCAAATTGTTCTATTCTAGCATGCACAAGAATATACGAGTTTTAAAAAATAAAATCAGATCCCAAGATTGATAAGATAAAATGAAGACATACTTGTAAAGATTCATCAATAACAGCAATAATGGTTAATGGGTCACATTGTGAGCTCCCAGATTCCATTTCCGCATGACTATTTGAAGTTGCTATTTGAGGCTTTTTGGGAGAAGAGATTAAATAGCTCTGATACCATGACAATATAAAGATTAATATCTGAATAAAAATCAATAATATATCAATAGTGCAAATATATTACAAAACAAATGTTTACCAGTGTAGAGGTAATTTCAGCAACATATGGTGGTGGAATCTTCAATAACACTTCATTTGATGTCTCTTTGGAAGACCATTCTTTGGCAGGTTCTTCAATTCTTTGAGGAGCTTCATTGGAGCTTCTATTTTCTCCATGTGCTTGTTGATCATCATACATTGATTCCTTTCCACGTAACTACCAAACAGGGGAATGAATAAGGAAGACATATATTTAAAGCTCAAATGAATGCAGCAAACTTACCTTTGATGAACTAGGTTTGCCAAATTTTTTTGAAGGACTTTCTCCAAAAAGTTGCTTTGAGATTCTGCACAACATGAAATGATGTGTAAGTTTTAATATTTCTTTCGTCGAATGCAAGAACTTTGTAAGTATTTATAGTGCATATCATGTCCTGTTTTTTATGGTTCTTGTTGATTCAACATTGTTCTCTCACTCTTGGATTCCTTTTAAACCAAATTACCATAAAAGAAAATAAAAATGGAAAAAGCAACTAAAAGTTACTTATCTCGTCCTTTAATATAAGAGAGAAATCACTAACTAGTTTCTTGAGTCTACTCAGATTAAAAAAGAAAATGTGCGTACATTTCCAATATCTTGTTGTGATCCCTCTTCTTCTGTTAAGTCATCTCCTTCATCTTGTTGTGATCCCTCTTCTTCTGTTGAGTCATCTCCAATATCTTCTTGTGATCCCTCTGCTTCAATCTGAACATTAATACATTAGTTTACAATTACAATCAGCGTTGACTAAGCCCAGCAATATCACAAGTCTAAATCTTTAGAACATGTTAGAAAACCTAGAAAATTCCTTAGAGCTGCTTATGTAATTGCTTGACACGTGTATTTCACTCTTATCCATTTGTTCAATTAGGTTTTCCTCTGTACACAATCTATGTATGTAATGCTCTGTTGTTAAAGTAAGCTTATTCTCCCTTTTTCTCTATTTTCTCAACAGAAGCATGATGTTTGTACCTCTGACAAATTTGGTGAAATACGGTTCTGCTCGTGTTCTCTGTAGTCTCTAATAGCCTTCAAACGTCGTTCATCTTCATCCTAAACAATCACAAACCATATAAGAAAAGATGAAATGAGTTGCAGTCTCTGGTAAAATTTATAAATCTCAGCTCAAAAACAGAAAGTTTTATAGATTTATTGACTTCCCACTAAAATTATATACGGGAGAATTTGTTGGTTTCGTAGGTCTACGTGACTAGAGAGAAGTATAACACACACACATATTCTTGATTTGGAGAAAATTAGTGGTAAGAAAAATTTATTCATGTACTTATTGGTCAATTTGATTTTTTCCCCTTATTTTAGATGATTAAGCTATGTTAATAAGTTTGATACCAACCTCAGATCGCCACTGCCAAATTATGTGTCTTAAGAAGCTGACGTCATCGTCATCATGTACAGAGTTCCTTTCTGCCAAAATAAAACAATTCCAATATTATGAGAAGAAATTGTTGCAATTAGCAGTTGTGATGAATTACCGACGTGAACACTTACCTTCTTCGTATCTATCATAAGCTGCAGTTAAAGAACTAGCAGGACATTCACGCACAAGACGAAATTTCAGAGTGTGAAAATCAATGCCTTGACATATAGTATGAAGGGTTGGTAGGTTTACTAGTCTTATCAAATATAGTTTTGGAAACACATCCTCCATGACCAGCTTCTGTCCCTCCCCATGCTTCCACCTAAATACTTCCCCAAGCTGAGGGTTGTCTTGTATATCGACATACAAGAGTCGTGGAAGCTTACCACTTGATATAGAGAACAAGTATTCCATACTTTTGCAGTCCCTCACTTCAATTCGACGTAGTTCTGGGAACAATACTTGGTGCGGAGCCATAGGATTTTTGTTATCCTCTTGATCCTCAATAATGCTCACTAGCACTTCGCAGGCTTCTACCTCTAACTTTCTCAATTTTTGTAGCCTTCTTGAGGTGGATGCAGAGAAAATGAATTTCAATTGTTTGCATCCTTCGATTGTTAGCGTGGAAAGATTTTGAAAGCTCATATAACTTTTAGGTTTCTTGAACTCAGGCAATTCTTGCAAGTCGTAAAGTGGTTTACCTTTCTCCTCAAGAGGAGGTATCGCCTGTGGGCATCAAAAAGATATGTAAATATTAATGATCTTTTTAGCTGAACATAAATTAAGTAGAAAAACAAGTTGGAAAGACGTTTACCTCTATCAAAGTTTCCGATGGAAATTGTGGACTTCTACCCAAACTAATATCCTCTAGATATAGTTCCTTAATAGAATAGTTTTGAGCACAAATACTAACTATATTTGGTATATGACGAAGGGATAGTCGCTTCAGAGCAGGTAGATTAAGATCAATATGAACATTATGATTCTGATCATCAGCATGACATTTACCAAAAACATGTGTCAACTTTTTAGCCTCTACAATCTCCACAGATTCTAAATCCTTAAAGTCTTTAGAATAAAAAGCCGGGAATAAATATTCCAAGTCGTTACAGTAATAGACTTCAACCTCCCGCAGGTTGGGGAAGATAGAGTAAACATTCACATGATCATGATCATCCTTCTTGTCTCTTACTATATGCTCTAGTGTATCGCAAGATCTGACTTCCAATATTTCCAAGAGTTTCAATGATGAGGCAATGGATAGGGTAAAGAGATACTTAAACCCAGAAAATCCAAATATCTCCATCCTTCTCAAAAGTGTGTACGGGTATAATGGTGGTGTAAAAGATCCATGAGCTCTATCCACAATATATTTCACCAACATGACCTGTATTCCATACAAACATATGAATTCTTCTTTCATAAATTCAAAAGAAATGAGACAAGTTATGGTAGAAGTTTCAGAAACAAACTTTTCTAATATCACACACAAATAAACCCTTTCTATTTTAATTCAATTTTGAATTTATTTATGCTATTTCATTCAATATATAATGTGCTTGTTAAAATCTTGTAAACTTGCATTTTATATCCACACTTATATTTTTATTTTTTTTAATTACATCTGTTGAATTTATTTAATGAAGGAAAATGGAAGTAAATACTTCTTTTTGGATAAAGAGCATTAAATACAAATTATTATCTTTTTAATTTGTCTTCTTGTCTTCTCAAAATTCGTTCTTGTTAATTAATTAGAATTGTGGTGTCTTCAAAATCATATAGAAATCGATTCTCTACCAACGAAACAGTGTTTTGCTAATTTAAATTCACACAATGCATGCTTTTTAAACTTGTAGTCATTAATTTAATGATTTTATACAAACTGATATTATAACAATGGATTCTAGTCAAATTTGGTTGGAATTGGTAATTGGTAAATGGTTTGCCATGCCTTATTAAAATTTTACAGCTATTAACTTATAAACAAACAAATTTTCAGTGTAACTGACCGTTGCGAATGAACACTCAAGGCAGTATAAGTTTTATACCCAAAAAAAAAAAAAAGACTTGCAAGTATTTGACGACATATATTTAAGCAATTTTTTTTTTTTTTTTTTTTTTTTTTTTGTAATTTGCTAACTGTCAGGTGTCCTACATGGGGGAAAAAGCAACACAATTAATTTTGTTACTTAAGACTAATTGCTATTATTATCATACAATAAGTTCATCTAGGCATATTTGGATCAATCATCCAATATTATGAATAAGTACTTTCCAACAAAATAGAGTAAGGGATAAGCACCTCGTTATGGTTCATGGAAGTAGAAGGGTGATGTATAGTTGAAGCATTTGATTTTGGCCAAAACTAGCATAGATGACCCCTTGATAAACGGCTAGTGCTATCTTCTACATTTATATTTGGAGATGCCTTTTGCACTTTATCAGAATTAGGGCATGGAAGATAACATTCTGTATATAAGTTGATGAAATTTGGTCCTCCTGAAATTTTCAGTTTTTCTAGCGACTGGAGGATGGCTTCTTTTCCCATTTGGTGCAAATCTCTCTCATCCGAATATCGCCCAAATATATATTCAAGCTTCTCACAACGAACAATCTCCATACTTTCTAGTAGTGGAAGATCTTTGCAAAAACATATGGGAAAAATAAATTCTAATTCAGGACCGTAACTAACATAGAGAGATTTCAATTTTGGGAACATTGAGTCATGACTCTTTTGATTGGCATCATCATCTTCCATTGGCTGCGCTACTATGTATTTCAACCCAGAACAATAGTCAACATGCAACTTTTCTAGTTGCTTTAGACTCTGTGCCGCGAATGGATGAAAAAGGCCTGCCATTGAACAATCAAATAAATATATGGACTTAAGATTGCACAGCTCCAGCCTTCCATCAAATAACGAGCCTTCCAGATTGTTGCACACATGTAAATGCAGCTTCTCCAATTGCTTCAAAAAGTTAACAGGACAAGGTCCACAACATAATTCTCGTACATCCATTTTAGTTAGCTTCAATTTAACTAACTTTGAGAAGAGAGGCACACCAGATCGAAGACGTTCTGTGCAGATTAGGCACTTTATCCCATTCCTAGATTCCAAACAAAGCCAAGTTAAGATGTCTTCCATTTTGTCATCCTTCACAGGTAAAATGTCTGGAACAACATTTGTCCATCCTCTATTCGAATATTCTCCACCTAACTTTAAAACTTCTGCTCTTGCCGCCAGGAATTGAAATATTTCATTGGAGATGTTCTCTCTCAATTCTTTTGCATCAAAATATCCAGATACTGAAAAATCCACTGTATAACGAATGCATCGCTTTATATGAAACCTTTTCAATTTAGGAAAAGTTGAAATTTGAGCCGGTGCTTCACAGGTATCTTCACGTATATAATTAACAGCAAAATACAACTCCTCTAATTGCAAGCAACTCGCAATCACTTCCAAAGAATTATTTCTTTTAATAGAACAATCTACTATCTCCAACAATCTCAACTTTTCTAGTTCTCTAATTTCTTTTGACAATTCAATCATTGAACAGTCGTTCAATTCAAGACTCTCAAGGCATTTTAAGTTTACCAAAAAAGATGTATCTCCTAACTCAAATTTTTTTATGGCTAAACTTCGAACATTTATCAATGAGGGATGTGATTGAAATAAGGGAGCATATGAAGTGCTATAACGTAACCAATTTAAAGCCAAAAATGTGAAGTTTTCCATCCCTTAAAAGATACCATATGGAAAATCTACATTACTTGTTCGAAGTAAAAGAACCTCAAGTTTTCGACCATCAAAATGGTTAGGAAATTCATTTGTGTTCCAAGATGAATATTGGATATTCTCCTTTGGCATTTTGCTAGGATCCATGACCACTTGAACTAGTTCATTTCCAATCCACAAAGCCACGTCTCGGACCAAGTCATGCATTTTTACAGCTCTATTCTCGGCCTTTAATAATAAACAGGAATCCATGAGCACATTTATAATTGGAGTGAAATAACTTCTTGCGAGAGAGTATTTGTTAGCTCCTCCACAAAGCCCCATACCTATAGCAATTCTGGTTAAAAGTTCTATAGGTATTTCATAATCTTCAGGGAAGAGAGAGCACAAGAGGAAGAGTTTTCTCGCTTCCTCATTCTTGAGATAATCATAGCTTAATCTCAAAGAATTATAAGCCTCTTTTAAATCTTCATTGACATCATGAATTGATTGAGAATTCCGCAATCTTTCCAAACCATGCATCCATTCAATTAAAGGCCTGGAATTCAATGCTTTTGCCATTGCTACAATTGCAACTGGTAATCTTCCACACTCCTTGACAATATCTAAAGCTACATCCTTAAAATCATTGGAAGAATCATCTATGCTCTGGCTAGCATAAGATAAGAAAAGATCAACTGCATCCTGTTCATTTAAGACCTCAAGTTCAATAGTCTCATGGCATCCCATATCTTTACAGACTTTCCAATCACATGTGGTAAGCAACATAGAACAACGACTTTTGCCATGATGGCCAAGGGGAATCCCTATAGCTTGCAATGAAAGCTTTTCCCACGCATCATCAAGTATGAGAAGCACATTTTCTCCACCTTCTGCTATTCTTTTCCACAACTCTTGTGCCCGTTCAGATTCATTTGTTTCTTCTTTTAAAGGAAAATTTAATTGCTTTGCAATCTTGCCTTGAATATTTTTCAAGTTTGCATCCTTTGAAACAACACTAAAGATTACTTTATCAAACACCTTTGATTCTGCAACTCGTTTACCTACTTCTATTGCCATTGTGGTTTTTCCTGTTCCCCCCAGCCCATGCAGTCCAATCACAAACTTCTTGTCATTTTTCAACGCCTTCGCCAGTTCTTCAAATTGCAAATTTCTATCCTTAAGTTGTAGAAAATTTTGAATAGAGTAGAGCTCGATCCCTGGATGCCCATCGAACACGCAACACGAGTGAAGTTACTGCTTTCGATCAGTGCTATAATTTTTTGCTTCATGTCTTCCAAGTTCTTGCCTCGATTGGGCTGCCACCAGCAATTTGGAACCAAACCAAACAATTTCTTCTTTTCTTTTGTGTCCTCATTTATTAGAGCATCTTGTCACGGATCGCAGGGAACACAAGATATTCTATGCACAAGACACTCCATAGGAGGTTTCTAGAGAACTCAGTTATGGTAGATACTTGTACATAGATGTAGAATTGTATAGAAATCTCTAGAACTCTCATGAAAGATATAAATATCTAGATATTTTGAGAGAAGGTTCTGGAGAACCAATCTCCACCGTCGGATGTAATCAATCTTAGCCGTTCATTGAGGAGGTGTTAGGCTATAAATAGAGGTGCCCACCTCATTTGTAAACCATTCAAAAGCAATACAACTTCTTTGTCATTCCAGAGCTTCTCTCTCTAAGTTTACTTCTCTCTCTAAAAGTTCTCTTTGCCTTCGTGCTCATTGCCTACTTGTGAGAGTTCGGCTGACTTAGCCAAGATTAAGGGAGTGATCAAGCTAAGGCCGACACTTTTTTGGGTGTATTTTGTCTAAGACCGTGACAACATGGTATCGAGCTTTGGTTCGAAGCTTTGAGTGTGGTTCGTGGGAGCCATTGTGTAGGCAAGGATGTCGGGAACTACTGAGGACATTGTGGTTGGAGAAGAGAGGGGTAGAGAGACTCAACCTCCTCACCAACCAAAGAAGGTTCGGGGCACAAGCAAGTCTCGCCAAGCCGCAGATGTTGCCACCTTGACGGTAAAGGTGGAGGCTTTGGAGGAGGCCTTGCAGGAGGTGGTTTCTAGGGTGGATAAAGTGGAAGGAGACTTTGTGACTCTCGAGTCCCACACCCTAGAACAGTTAGACAACCTGAGGTCGGATCTTGATTCGCACCTTAATGTCGAGGAGGAACGGGCCGAGTCCATGAGGAGACTCAAGGCAAAGGTGATGGATGCCATCACTGTCATGCAGGATCAGCTTAACTCTCTTAAGGCTTCTTTGGAGAGTCAAGCTAGAACTCCGTTGGGAGCTGGGACCAGTGGAGCAAGGGAGGTGAGGCTGGACCTCCCTAAGCCGAAGGAATTCAAAGGTGTCTGTGATGCCAAAGAGGTTGAAAACTTCTTGTGGCAAATGGATCGATATGCTGAAAGCATGAACTTGGCCAATGAGATGGACAAGGTAAGCACTGCTTCCTTATTCCTTACTGATAATGCTATGTTATGGTGGCGTAGGAAGCATGCAGATATAGAAAAAGGTCTTTGCACCATTGCAACGTGGGAAGATTTTAAGAAAGAATTAAAGAAGCAATTCTATCTGGAGAATGTGGTCTATGAGGCTCGGAAGAAGCTGAGGGAACTTAAACACAAGACCACGATCACCGACTATGTAAGGGATTTCACTACCCTCATATTGCAAATCCCCAACTTGACCGGTGAAGAAACATTGTTCTACTTCATAGACGGTCTTCAGAACTGGGCTAAACATGAGCTTCAGCGGCGTGGTGTGACGAATGTAGATGAAGCATTACCTTCGCCGAAACGCATGAGTAATTGCCCTAAGCTTGGTACCTTGTCAGCCATTGTTGAAGGGCAAGATGCACCTAACAAGGAAGGGCCAAGTTCTCAAATAGGGTCTCTCAGACTCTTGAATGCTCTAAAGGCTAAACCAGTGCAACCTGCTCCAAGAAGCAACGGACTGATGTACGTGGAGGCCAAACTGAACGGGAAGCCCGTAAAGGTGATGGTGGATACTGGGGCAACCCATAATGTCATTACTCCAGAGGAGGCTAAGCGAGTTGGCCTCTCGGTTACTCAAGGGAGGATGGTTGAACACTGTGAACGCCCCTACCAAAACCCCTTAATGGCGTAGCAAGTGGGGTGGAGCTATGCCTTGGCACGTGGAAGGGGACCGTGGATCTATCAATGGCCCCTATGGATGATTTCAAAGTGGTATTTGGGATGGACTTTTTGCACAAAGCAAAAGCATTCCTTATGCCATGTTATGACTTAGTGTGTATCATGGAAAAAGGGCTCGATTGCACAGTACCTGCAACAAGCAATGATCGGATTGCTCACTTGTCAGCCATGCAGGTAGAAAAGGGAATTAAAAGAGGGGAAGTCACCTACCTTGCGGCTTTGAAGGAGGTGGGCTCGAAGGAAGAGGATAGTGGAAGCCTTCCCTATCATTCGAACGTCCTCAAGGAGAACGAGGACATCATGCCACCGAACTTCCTAAGAGGTTGCCACCTAGACGGGAGGTGGACCATAAGATCGAGTTGGAACCGGGAGCACATCCACCTGCCATGGCACCTTATCGCATGGCACCACCTGAGTTAGAAGAGCTAAGGAGACAATTGAAGGGGTTGCTTGATGCTGGGCATATACGGCCTTCCAAAGCACCTTATAGGGCACCTGTCTTGTTCCAACGCAAGCACGATGGATCATTACAGCTTTGCATTGACTATCGGGCCCTTAATAAGGTAACTATCAAGAACAAGTATCCTATTCCTTTAATAGCTGACTTGTTTGACAAGTTGGGTAAGGCAAAGTACTTCTCCAAGCTTGAATTGAGGTCAGGGTACCATCAAATTCACATTACTGAAGGAGATGAACCCAAGGCTGCTTGTGTGATAAGGTATGGGTCCTTCGAATGGTTGGTAATGCCTTTCGGTCTAACCAACGCACCAGCAACATTCTGCACATTGATGAATGAGATCTTTCATCCTTTCCTTGATCGGTTCGTGGTGGTCTACTTGGATGACATAGCCATTTACAGTGACACCTTAGAGACCCTGTAGAACACTTACGGGCCGTATTCCAGACTCTGCGCGAGAACGAGCTATATGTTAAAAAGGAGAAATGTTCTTTTGCCAAGGAGGAGGTGCACTTCCTTCGGCACATCATTCACCAGGGGACCCTTATGATGGACAAAGAGAAGATCCGTGCTATTGAGGAATGGGAACCACCCACCTGAGTATCTGAGTTACGATCTTTCCTTGGGTTGGTGAATTACTATAGTCAGTTCATCAAGGGCTACTCTACCAGGGCAGCCCCTTTGACAGACTTGCTAAAGAAGAACAAGTCATAGGAATGGACTAAAGAGTGTCATGATGCCTTTGAAGGCTTAAAGGTAGCAGTAATGGAAGAACCTGTACTAGTTCTCCCGGATTTCTCCAAGACTTTTGAAGTTCACACGTACGCTTCTGATTTTGATATTGGAGGGGTGCTAATGCAAGAGAGACATCCAATAGCTTTTGAGAGTCGCAAGCTCAACGAGGCCGAGCGGCGTTATACAGTCCAAGAAAAGGAGATGATGGCCGTAGTACATTACTTGCGCACTTAGAGGCATTACCTGTTGGGATCCAGGTTTGTGATCAAGACGGATAACGTGGCTACGAGATATTTTCAAACTTAGAAGAAGTTGACACCTAAGCAAGCCCGTTGGCAAGACTTTCTAGCCGAGTTTGACTATGTGATGAAGTACAAACCCGGCACGGCTAATGTAGTGGCGGATGCATTAAGCCGAAAAGCAGAGTTGGCGTCAATGAGTCAAGCTAAGGGCAACTTGATCACAAAAATCATTGAAGGTATGAACCATGATCCCGTTGCTCGACAATTAGTAGAGATGGCCAAGGAAGGGAAAACCAAGAGGTTTTGGTTAGAGGATGGCCTTCTCTATACTGTGGGGAGACGAGTCTTTGTTCCAAAATGGGATAACTTGCGAAGAGAGCTCATCAAGGAGTGTCATGACTCCAAGTGGGCCGGTCATCCGGACAAAGACGCACTCTTGCTTTATTGGAAGCGACTTACTACGGCCACGAGATGAGGGACGAGGTGGAACTTTATGTGAAGACTTGTCTTGTATGTCAACAAGACAAGATAGTGAACCAAGAACTGCAGGATCATGGGAGCCTCTCCCTATACCAAAGTGCAACCATGAGAAAGTATTTCCATGGACTTCATTTCAGCTTTGCCAAAGTCCGAAGGGTGCGGCTCTATCATGGTGGTGGTAGACCGATTCTCAAAGTATGCAACATTCATAGCTGCCCCTATGGATTGTACAATGAGAAAGAGGCGGCCGGCTATTCTTCAAGAATGTGGTGAAGTTTTGGGGACTACCTAAGACAATCATCGGTGATCCAGAGACCCCGCTTCACCGGAAAATTGTGGATCGAGTTGTTCAAGCTCTGGGCACTTGAGCTACACTTCTCCACAAGCTTTCACCCACAAACCGATGGGCAAACGAAGGGTGAACTCTTTGTTAGAGTGCTACTTACGGCACTTTGTGAGTGCCAACCAAAAGGATTGGGCCAAGCTACTCGATGTGGCTCAATTCTCTTATAACTTGCAAAAGAGTGAGGCAACTGGAAGGAGTCCCTTTGAAGCGGTGATGGGACAACAACCACTCACTCCTCATGCCCTTGCCACCACTTACAAGGGCAAGAGTCCAGGGGCCTACCACATGGCCAAATCTTGGTAAGAACAAGCTGAGGTGACAAGATCATTCCTTATCAAGGCGGCTAAGCGAATGAAGAAGTTTGCAGATAGGAAGAGGCGAGCTTCCGAATACCAAGTGGGTGACGTAGTTATGGTAAAGCTTCTTCCTCAACAATTCAAAGTGTTCCGAAAGGTGCACAAGGGCCTCATCTGCAAATATGAAGGCCCGTACAAGATCGTGGGGAAGGTAGGAAAGGTTTCCTACAAGTTGGATCTACCCCCAAACTTGAAGATTCATCCCGTCTTCCATGTTAGTATGCTCAAACCATTCCATGAAGACGTGGATGACCCTAATCGAGCCATCTCAACAAAAGCGCCTCCGACCATGACCAAGTCATTTGATCGAGAAGTAGAAGAGGTGCTAGCTGATCGAGTTGTGCGGCGATGAGGGGTACCACCAAGTACCCAATACTTAATCAAATGGAAAGGATTGCCAGAGAGCGAAGCCACATTGGAACCTCAGGAGGATCTTTGGCAATTCAAAGACCACCTACACCGGTACAGAGACAAGTCAGTGACGAGGACGTCACCAGATTAGGTGGGGGAGAGTGTCACGGATCGCAGGGAACGCAAGATATTCTGTGCACAAGATACTCCATAGGAGGCTTCTAGAGAACTCCAGATTATGGTAGATACTTGTACATAGATGGAGAATTGTATAGAAATCTCTAGAACTCTCATGAAAGATGTAAATATCTAGATATTTTGAGAGAAGGTTCTGGAGAACCAATCTCCACTGTCGAATGTAATCAATCTTAGCCATTCATTGAGGAGGTGTTAGGCTATAAATAGAGGTGCCCACCTCATTTGTAAACCATTCGAAAGCAATACAACTTCTTTGCCATTCCAGAGCTTCTCTCTCTAAAAGTTCTCTTTGCCTTCGTGCTCATTGCCTACTTGTGAGGGTTCGGCTGACTTAGCCAAGATCAAGGGAGTGATCAAGCTAAGGCCAGCACAGTTTTGGGTGGATTTAGTCTAAGACCGTGACAATCTTCTCTATTTAACCACAATTCAACTTCACTTTCAATCTGATTCTCATTTCTCTCTTGAGCTTCTTTAATATTTTTTTGTATTGTTTCTCTTTTTGCCTTCAAATGTTCCTTTTGGTATTCAAAGTCCTCAACATAGCGGTTGTAACAATACAAGTAATGAAGTTCCTACATTGCTCTATCCGCCAATGATTCAACGACAAATGGGCAGCGGCATCGGCGGCTATAAGCCCGTTTGGGATAGCGGCGGTAAAAGTGGCTTTTTTTTTTTCGATGTGCTTTTCTTGTTGGACTTTTTTTTCTGATGGACTTTTTCTGATGTGATTTGTGTTTGGGATAGCGGTAGCAGAAGTAGCTTTTTTATGATGTGATTTGTGTTTGGGATAGCGGCGGTAGAATTGACTTTATTTTATGAGATTGAAAATGACTGAAAAGGGCATGAATCAAATATATATATATATATATATATATTGTATAATATGAGATAATTTGGGATGAAAAATTAAAAATAAATATAAATTTGCTAAATAAAATAGTAAAATTATCATTAAAAAAATTACAACATTAAATTTTGAACTAATGAACCGAACAATATTTAAATTTTTACCCATTAAATTATATTGCTTTTATGTTAGAAACAGCCACAAGAGACTACGAGATGAAAAATTTAAAACTAAAAAGTTTCACGGTGCGGTCTCAACTAATTGATTTTTCTACTTGCGGTGGCTTCTATTTCCCCTTTTTTCCTTGCTTTTCCCCCTAAGAGTTGAGTTATTTCTCCAAAGACACCCTCTTTGTTTACCTATTACCGCAAAAGTCCAAAAGCTTCTTCCCGCCTTCAAAATCTCATCAAAGAAATCATCTAGGTAATCCAACAATGTTCTTTGCTCCGGATCTCGAATCCCGAAATAGCCTCTCAAATTCTCAACTCTCTCCCCGATTCCACTCTCTCGTTTCCCCACTCAATCACCATCCCCTATGATACTCTCCTTTCTAACTCTCCCCTTAGCTCCTCCATCGCCACCTTTGATCTCCCGAACTCGTATAACGTAATTCTCGCGTACCGTCGATCTGGCCAATCTCCCCTGCTACCCGCTGCTGTAATCTTGCCGTCGAGATCATGAACGCCGATCCTAAGAACAGGCAGCCTTCGTATCCTCCCGATCTGAAGAAAAAGCATTATGACTTTTAGGGGGAGGCGGGGCACAATGGTCCAAAAGCTAAGAAGGGTGATGTGATGAGAAGGTGATGCGATGAGAAGCAACCTGATCTTGCTTCAAAAAAAACCACAGCTTCAAATGTGAAGCACATCAAATATTTACTTCATCCAAACACTCATAATTTTGCTTCCACACTCACTGTGCATTCGTTGTGCTTTTTTCAGTGTTCACAGCTTTCCCAAACACACACTATGTTCTCTGCAATTCCTGCTATCTACCGTACATGCATATGTGATACAGTTAGGGGCTGTTGACTACACTACTATATATTTTTCAGCTTTCACCGACCATGTTCTAGGATTTCCCGACTCCGTGATCATGGGCATCCACTAAAAAAGAGTATATATTAAAATTTTCACTAATTTTTTATTGAAATTTTAAATTTAATTTTTACAAGTTAGATATCGTAAATTTAATTTAAAGATAAAATTTAACGTCTAAAATATTAAGTCAATATCTGAAAAATAAATAATTTAATATTAACAAATCAATTTGTTATATTTACACGTCAATCTCATGGAAACATGTACATTTTTATATTAATTTTTCATATTTTAAAAAACAATTTACAAGTTAAATTCTTAAATTTTTTATGTCATCCTTTTAAATTTATAAACGAAATTCAAAATTTAGAACTTTTTATGGTAAGGAAAACGTCCATTTAAAAATTTTAAAAAACGATTTAAAAATCAATGGTAAAAAAAGTGTTAAAGAGCCCTGACCGGACGGTCTAGGAATTAACCAGGTTTTTATATTAAAAAACCTGGTTAATTTGTCAACTTATTCGTAATTTTAATCGCAAATTTGGTGTGGATCTTTCGGGGCCTTTAGGCCCTGTTTGTTAGAAAGAATTGGGCTGATGGAAAGGGAAGATAACAACTTTCCAACACAAAAAACGTGTTTGCTTCCCCCATCTTCCTTCGATTGTACATCCGGCGAGGCCCAAAGTTCCATCAACCATGGGAACCTTCATTCCATCCAAAATAGGCGGGAAGGTGAAAATCTTCCCGGGAAGGTGAAAATGTCGGACAAAAAGGTCCTTTGAAAAGACCGTACCCATAAGCACAAGCAAGGCGCGAGCCGACGAAGGTCGGTGAAGAAGCTTGTATCTACAAAAGTGGTCTATTTTCGGCGAAGGAGAAGTTGAACCCGAGCTGTATTTGAGGTCAGTATTATTTAGAAATCAATTTAAATGTGAGATCTATGGGTCTGAGCTATTCGTTGCAATGTTGCGAGCTTGGGGGGGAGGCTTCGAAAATGTTCGTCGCCTATTGCTTCGAGGTTGGGGGACTAGGCTTTTGGTGGCCCCGTTGCTTCCGGCTTGGGGGGTGAGCTTTTCGTTGCTCTATTGCTTCGAGCTTGGGGAGGGGAACACACACACAGTGGAATGCATTTTGAAGCAATATCCGGATACGTACACGGTTTACTTGCTAGGAAATATGTTGTTTGTTTCGTACAATGTGTTGTTGTTTTGTTAATGATCCCTTTTATGAATGATGTGAAGTGTGTTTATATATTAAAGTTGATTGTGTGGTGATGGTATGTTTGCTGAAAATGAGAAATGGGTTTTGTTAAGTCTGTTAAAGGTGAATTGAAAACAAGTAAATAGCAAAAGTTCAAACTTCCAATTTACGTTCGAACCAGACACCCCAGTTCGAACATCAGACATATGTCGTTCATTCAGTGAGTGAGATGTTGGGTGGTAAGTAGTGGTGTAAATTGAGCCTATGGCATGAAAGATAGGAATGTATGAATGTTAAATTGTGGTAGTTTGTAAAGAGGAGAGGCAGATTATGATAAAAAAATATATTGGTGTGGTGAAAAATTGTGTAGGTATGGAGCCACGTTTACGTGAAATGATCGGAATGTTGGCTGGTTGCATAACTTTGCTACTAGCAGTGAGGACCTTGCTTGTGACGATGATAGTCGCTGTGGGAGCAGGTAGACAAAGGCACTTACCGGATAGGACGTTTAAATTAGATTTTCATGCCAAGAGAGCAAATTTGAGAGCGATGATATATAGTAGTGACACCACTTGCTTCAACCAAATTAGGTTGTACTAGGCAACGTTTGATAAATTGCGTCACATGTTAGACACAATCGGATTGAGAGCAACTAAACATATGCTAGTTGATGAGCAAGTGGCTATGTTCCTTCACATATTGGCCCATCATGTGAAGAACAGTCATACAATTTGAGTTTGGAAGGTCGAGAAACCATTAGTAGATACTTCAAACTAGTGCTCAATGCTACCATCAAACTTCAATCATTTCTTTTGAAGAAACCAGAGCCAATTCCAGAGGACTCAAATGATCATCGTTGGAAGTGGTTCAAGGTATGTACATTATGGTATTGTCTGAGTAATTTAATAGAGTATTGACACTATGGTTTGACCTTAACGGTGATAATGTTTTTATCATTTCAGGGGTGCCTCGGTGCATTGGATGGTACGTACATACGTGTTCAAGTCCCTGCACAACACAAGGGGAGGTACCGAAATAGAAAAGGGGAGGTACAACTAATGTCCTTGCGGTATGTTCACCAGATGGGCAATTCATATTTGTTTTGCCCAAGTGGGAAGGGTCAGCTGTGGATGGGAGAGTGTTGAGAGATGCTATAAGGAGACCATTTGGACTAACAGTGCCACTAGGTACGGGTGTGAGTGTGCATTATGTTGTTTAAATTAAGTTACACTATTGTTTGTTAACTTGTACCACTCTGGTCCTATTTATAAGTCCAGTTTGACCAAAAAAATTTGGTCCTATTTATAAGTCCAGTTTCGGAAATAAATGAGATTGTGACAATTTTACCTATATTAATTGCACTATAAAGATAGAAAGAGAAGAAACAATCAAAAAGTACCCAATCATAAATGAGGGCAAAGTTAAAAATTTACGTCATAATCATTGTGTCAACTAACTTTTCTTGGTATGTGAGATTTGGTCAAACTGGACTTATAAATAGGACCAGAGTGGTATATCTTTGTGCCGGGAAATACTACTTGGTTGATGCTGGGTACAGTGATTGCCAGGGGTTTTTGGCTCCTTATAGAGGTCAAAGGTACCACCTTAATGACTGGAGACAGGGACATCAACCCCAAACTACGCATGAGTGTTTCAACATGCGACATTCGGCGGCACGAAATGTAATATAAAGGTGCTTTGGCATACTCAAGTTACGGTGGGCAATATTGAGGAGCCCATCTTTTTATCCAGTGAGGCTACAAAATAGATACATCATTGCTTGCTGTTTGCTCCATAACCTCATTCGTCGGGAGAATGTTCAAGATCCCCTTGATGAGCAAATTGAGACCTTACCGATTGGACCTACAACGATTGACAACCCGCCCTTAGTTCCAATGGAAACTAGTGAAGTGTGGACTAATTACAAGGAACAAGTTGCAAATGAGATGTTTGCTTCCTTTGTGGCACTTGGAGATAATTGATAACATTGTACACAAGTATTGCTAGGTTTAAGGACAATTTATTCCGTCTATTTATGTTAAAAACAACAACCATATCCTATGTCAATCTGAATTTCAATTAAGTTTATATTTGCTTTTGTTGTTGGTGTGGTGTGGTATTTTGTTGTTCTTTGAAAAGCATGTATACCTGCAATATTTTGCCTCAATCAGTGTTTGTTTTAGATGGATCCAGTTGAACAAGGAACCAGGACGAGGATCAAGATGTGGACAGCAGTGGAGGATCGGGTCTTGGTAGATTGCCTTGTGACTTTGAGATTGGACCAAAAGTGGATGGCGGATAGTGGGTTCAAGGTAGGTTATGCAAATGTGTTGCAAAAGATGATTGAGCGTGCTTCCCGGGCGTGGTATCGAAGCAACTCCACACATCACCTCTAGACGAAGACCTTAAAGCGTCTATGGCAAGCAGCATACGACATTGTTTATGGGCCCAATGCTTCAGGATTTGGTTGGAACCCGGAGACTAACCTTGTTATCGCAGATCCAGAGGTGTGGGATGAGTATTTGAAGGTATGATATCCTACCATACTCTTGAAATTTGTACTTTGATTATGTATTACAAATGACTTCCATATCCAAACTCACATATTGCTTGTTCAAAGTGCAGGCTCATCCCAAGGCAAAGGAATTTAGAACCAAACCCTTACCAAACTTTGACTCTCTATGCATGGTTTGGGGAAGGGACAGGGCTACCGGTGAGGAAGGAGAGTGCCCGGGGGGAATGGAGGAAGAAATTAATCTTGAAGATAACGAACTTCCAGAAACACCACCACATGTTGATGAATGAATCTCGAGTTGTCGAAACGAACCATGAAATTGTCACCACTTAAGTCAATCCATCTGATGCAAATGTTGGTCCAAGGAAGAAGCACAAACTGAACAATGCTGAAGTAATCACTGAGGCATTGCGAGATACAGTCACAAAATTGGAGAACACCATCGTTACTGCGTTTGACAAGCTAGGAAATATGATGGCACCCTAAGAAAGGCAACCTGAACCTCCTACCCCAGGAGATGACTTGTACATGGAGCTACTGCAACTTGAGGATTTGACTTGGAATGAAAGAAACCTTGCACATATGAAGATTGTAACGTCTGATAAAATGGTGACTGCATTTCTAAAGGTACCTGTAGAGTTTAAGCCATCATGGATCCGCACCTTGCTTTCTCGCAAAGATGCATTATCGATTACATAGTCATGTGTAGTTTAATAGTGTGGAGTACATAGTGGTCTTTTTGTGTTTGATGTACCGTATTGGCCAATGGTAATTCAGATGTGTCACTCTGTTTTGGACACTAATCTGTCTTTTGTATATGCTACACAGTCGTTTTGTATATGCTGCACAGTCCTTTTGTATAGGGCAGGGTTTTTGCATTAGCACAAACTTTGGACCATGTTCAAATAGGTTAAGGAAAAATTGGACATGGCATAAATTTTGTGTGGCGCAGCCTGTTGTCAAATTATAAGTTGTAAGTGTATTATGATGCAGGCCATCTGTTAATTGGCTGGTGCATAGGATGTACTCACTTATGCTGAATGCAGAAAATGGATACTTTTCTATCTTTTGAACATTGTATGTTACTGTTTCTCCCTTGTCCATTTACTGTAACTGCTTCTTGTAACAAAGACATATCAGCAGTTTCCATTTACTGTACATGCTTCTTGTAACAAATGCATAACAGATTTCTCAAGTTACTGTACCTGCTTCTTGTAACAAATGCATATCAGCATTTTTTATTACTGTACGTTCGAACGCCCGGCTGAAGTTCGAACCTAATAATGTTCAAGATTATGAAATTTTTGTTAGTTCGAACTTCATATTTACGTTCGAACGTATTGTATCTTTTGATTCAGTTGTGCAAAATATGGGATCAGTATGTCTAATGACCCGATAGCCATATCGAATAAGTTATGAAGGGAAACACGTGACCAAAATTTTTTAAAAAAAATGCTGGAAAAGGTCTTGATTGATCAGACGTGGGTATTTTTCCATTTTCATTAATGCAATGGCAGTTTATACCCACGTCTAGTACTTTATGGAGCAGTTCGAACGTCAGTCTGAAAACTGACGCCGCCCATTACTCTGTTCTAACCTGTCACATGTCTGCCATCTGTTCATTGTGTCTTCCTTAGGCAAACCAAACTCATTTCACATTGTGTTTCCACCTTTCTCAACCGCAACCTTTCATCATTTCTGACCTTCAAACCCACACCCAGGGACGTTACACAGCGTCGTCTTCCCATTGTTCCTTCTTCATATCGCCATTCGAACCGCTCGTAATGGGGAAACCAAGGAAAAGTGAGAACCGGTTGAACGAGTTGGGAATTACAATGGAAGACGTTGTAGCTTATAGGAAGCACAGGGCAACACTACGGAGGTGCGGTCGAGTTGGGTCGTCGACGGAGACGAGGAAAGACACAAAAGCGTATGACGAGTTTGTAGAAGCAGCAAAGTGGAAGAGAGAACTTGATGCTAAAGAAGCGAGGAAGAAGAAACGGGTTGTTAAGAAGAATACCCACACTCCGGCGTCTAGGAAGAGGAAGGCCCCTATAGGTGATGATCGTGACTCCGTCTCTGACTCTTCTCAAAAGGGGAAAAAACGAAAGGCAGAGGCTGCAAAACAGAGCAAGGGGAAAATGGTTGACATTGCCGATTCCAGTGGGGATGAGAAAGAGTGGCAACACACAACCGATGATGAAGATTCTTCCGCGCCACCAACGAGGATGACGACGACAATGAGCAAGTTGATGAGGTCAGGTCCAAGTTGTATAGGAAGTTGAAAGTGCAACAGAGGGCCAATATCATTCCTGACTCTAAGGCCGACTTCAATCAGTCCTAACTTGAGGACTATGACATGATGTTAGTCGGTTGAAGTCTGTGTAAAATGGTAGGATTAGGATGGACTCATTTGATACTGATTATCCCTTTGGACTAGACGCATTGCTTAGACCATTTAGGGACTCCCCGGAGTTGGGTTTCCCTTATAGTGACTTGGTTGTGAAGGTATTTTATTCTAACCTCGATTATCTAGAACTGGAAGTGTGTCCACACGTTTTAGGGGCCAAACAATTGAATTGAGTGACAAGAAAATCCTTAATTGGTTAGGGGTTAAGGTTCCACAGTCCACAACTACAAAGTTCAGTGTAGAGGAAATGGATAAAATATTGCTAGAGGGAGGGACAACCGAAGGTGCTTCTTCTCTGACCAGATCGAAGCAGTTGAGCTATAAGTATAGGGTGCTGCATTATTTGTACAACAGGAACTTCATAAACAAGGGCAAGCACTACACAAGCATGAGCCTTGAGGACAAAGAAATCCTATGCTGCATGATCAAGAGGAAGCCATTTCAGATGGGGAAGAGGATCGTTGACACAATGCTGAAGGCTACAACTTTTAGGGTGAAAAATTCTGAACTGCCATTCCCTTTACTTGTTTCCCTCATATTACAAAAGCACAAGGTTTGGTATCTTCATGAAGGTGAGCCCCCCATATGGACTCAGGAATTTGATGAAGAGGCTCTACATAGAATGCAAATCCCTCTTGTTTCCAAGCAGTCATCCTATAGATCACCCAATAAGCCCCATCAACAAAGAAAAGGGAAGGCAAAGGGAGCTGCACCTACAGCTGGTCCAAGTAGAACAAACCAAAACTTTGAGGGAGGAGTTGCAGAAGTGGCAGCCATGTTTGCCAAAATAGTTGATGAAAAAATTGGGTTGATGAAGGATCACATACAGTCAATCCTCAATGAGATGGAGTCACGCCTTGCTTCAATGGCATTTGACTTGAAGGACGTTCGCAATTTCATATATCTGTATGGCACTGACTTCAAGGACTTTGCTGAATTCAGGGCAAAAAACATGACATGGCTGGTCCTTCATCCAGCAGAGGGAATGAGCATAAGTCCACTTCACAGGACACGCCATTGGGCTCCCAATCTGAGGATGGTGATGAAGGAAGTGAAGAAGATGATAGCATCCGTGAAGAAGAAGGAGAGAAGCAAGGGGATGGTGAGAGTGATTCTGAGGCGGAGGATGATGGCAGCACGGAAGAAGAAGAAGAGGATGAACATGAAGACGAAGAGAATGAAAGGGATGATAACCATGATTCTGAGGCTAAGGATGATGGCAGCAGAGATGAAGAACAACAAAATGAAGGGGATGCTGACATTGATTCTGAGGCCGAGGATGATGGCAGCAGAGATGAAGAACAAGAGAAGGAAGGGGATGATGAGATTGATTCTACGGGCCGAGGATGATGGCGCAGAGAGATGAGGAACAAGAGAAGGAAGGGGATGATGAGATTGATTCGAGGCCGAGAATGATGGAGGCGTAGATGAAGAAGGTGACAAAGAAGGGGATGATGAACGCGAGGGTGGGCATGCAAGCATCACAGATGAACAGGCAGAGAAGGAAGGGGGTGATGACCATGAGGGTGAGCCTGCAAGCATCAGAGATGAAGAGGAAGAGAAGGAAGCGGGTGATGACCATGAGGGTGTCCTTGTAGGCGCGAGAGATGAAGAGGTTGAGAAGGAAGGGGCTGATCATTCGGCCATGGGGTTGGAGACACCGCAGTGATGATGAAGAGAAAGGTGTCCATTTCACCGGAGCCACCCCACCGATGATAGAGAAGTGGGTGAAGGTGAGGATTTGGATCCAATCACCACAGATCGCAATTGTCCCTCCGCCTAAACCGCTTAACCCTCCTCCCGCCCCTTCCAGAACATACCGTGTTGTTCCTTTGAGGTTTATTCCCGCTTTCAGCCTTCGCCCGTCCTCATGCGGCGAGATTTGCCCAATGTCTTCGCAAATGGACCACCAATTGTCCTCAAAGTACGCAGCCCCTACTCCAATGTTCATCCCAAAACCTCCCCGGTTCCACGTATTATCATCGCCAGGCGCACCGCTCCAAAGAGGTCCCCATCAAAGAAGAAACAAAACTAGGGACAAAAATTGTTTGTATTGTCTGTTTAGAGTTACATGTAATGCTCCAAAGATATTGACTAGTTTTTTGTTGTTATGATCACATTCACATTCGAGATGGTTTACTTGCCGTTCATTGGAGTTTGAACTTTCTTGTTTGGTTCGAACTTACACTTTTGTATTCTGAACTAATGTTTAATGGTTGAATGATGTTTAATCTATTGTAATGTGTATTATCATTTTGTGTAGTTCATGGCTGTCATAATTCATCTGCATAACATGTCGATTTTATCCAGCTAATTTTAGGGTGCCTGATGCACCTTGTCATAAACTTTACAATTATATTTGTTATCCTGAGATGTAGTTCAAACTTGATTGTTTGGTTCGAACGTCCCCTGCTTTTTTTGCTGCCATCTGACCACTAATGAATGATGGTTAGTATATGTTACTGTCCATGCAATTTTTGGGTGGCTCATGCACCCTTTGAAAAACTTCACAATTATTTGTCATACAAATTTGAGAAGGCCAATGATGGTCGGTTCACATGCTATCATTTATGTCCATTTATCCGACACCGCCTCATGTTGTTGTCATGTCCAAGGTTCTCGTTTACTTGTATGCATCATTTGAGAAGGCCAATTTCATTCATTTATTTTCATTTTGTGCCTTGGCATTAAGCTTCGTGTTGTGTTGGTTCAAGACTGGTTACCGGTGCATTTTACGAGTCCAATAGCAAAAGTTTTTTTTTCCTGCTTTCCTACTTATGCAGCATTTCATAATGTTGGGTGCTTTATTTTTACTTCCTCTCCCACACATTGCACTGGGTGAAGATTATTTTTATAAATTTCGAAGCTATCTATCAAAATGTTGGTTGTTCCGTGCTTCACATATGGTTCACTTCAACGCCCATTTGACAAAGAACCAATGTCCCTCTTTTGCACATTGTATACTTGTTAATGTCTCCTTCTTCATCCTCACAAGTGCAATTTTTCATACTTCCTCTGTCCTTTTCAACTGATCTAACATTCGTTATTGTTATGTCCATGTTTGATTTTGATGATTAATTATAGTCAAATGAAGGAATGCCATATTTTCCTAAACTATTTTCGCACTTGCCTCTCCGTTTCACCAACCCAACAATCCCCTTTTCATTCGGCGACTTCACACTAGTCGTGGGTTCAAGACTCATTTTTTCCAATCAACCTTCGTTAAATATAGCATCACCGTGGGTTCAATGTTCATCATCGCTTAATCTAACCCGCTTCTCTTCCCATACTCGTTTCCGCCGTCGTTAAATATTGCTTCGTGCTTCCACACCTTATTCCTTCCATCTATGTCGTCCCTTGTCACCACCGGGAGACACTCGTCGTCGGAATTTCATACCCCATCACCATCTACTTCAATTTACCGTTGCAATTTCCTTCTAGGGTTCGTTCCTCTCTTCGTTCATGTCGCGCAAAAAACACTTCCGCCAGTTATTACCTTTTTTTTAGATGTTTTTTATTTAAGGGCAATTTGGGAATTTCACCTAATCTTCCCACTTAACCAACACCCAATTCTTCATACCAAACATTTCATCTTCCCTCAACTAACTTACATTCCCTTGTATACCAAAAATGTATCACATTTTTAAAGTTCCCTCCTAATCTTCCTTTCCTTTCCTTTCCTTTCCATTCCTTTCATTTCCTTCCTCAAATCTTCTGTGTAACAAACGGGCCTTAGTGGTTGGGGTGGTTGAGGATGGTTCAGTCCTCCTTAGGTTATTTTGGTCTTTCACTTTAATTTAATTTTCATGGTTTAGGCAATTATCTTAACAAAAAAATTACTTGACAATGTATTCTCCTCTAATAGATACGTAAGATTTTATTCTATTTTTGTTAGAAAATGAAGAAAATAAACAGTGTCTTGACCCACAATAGTGGGTCAACTAACCTTTAAAAATCACTTTTTAAGGAAAGTTTTACACGTATTAAAAAACAAAAGAATATAAACAATAAAAGAAAAGAAAACTTCAACTTAACATAAAAAATAATAATTAAGAGTTAACTAACCTTTACATCAGAACGATTATAAAAAGATTCTTTGAGAGTACATTTAACACTAACAAAATACCATAATTCAAAAAATATAATAATTGAGAGTAGTGAACAACCAACCCAAGAATTCAACACCATATCACATTATAATATATAATGTTATCAGTAAAAATAACCTTATATGGAAATACCATAATTCTTTATATTTTTAAAATAATATTTTAGAGTTTTAGATAAATAAAATAATAAATAAAACAAAATAAAAAAGTGATTCATAGGATTCTTCCATAATTTTTTTTTTCTTCGGTCAAACCATCAATTTACTTTTTAATAATTTTTCCTTTGTTAAAACCTTTCATATCAACGTGAGCAGTACAATGAGCCAATAATTTCGGTCCGATCTAGTTTCCTCTTTCCCCTGCCTCTCTTTGTTCTTCAAAATCGAAGGTTGAAGCCATGGTGGTGGATCAAAGTGTAATTGCGTGGTTCAAAATCGGCTCCAGAGTGATCTTGGCGTGGTTGTCTTCTTCAGCGACATCTCAGTTTTTTCTTTCCTCTCTCTCTCTCTCTCTCTCTCTCTCTCTCTCTCTCTCTCTCTCTCTCTCTCTCTCTCTCTCTCTCTCCCCCCCCCTAAAAATTGAAGGTTGAAGCCGTGGTGGATGAAGAAGCTACCACTGAAGACGAAGAACTGCGTCGGTTTGACCGTATCCCAGTTTTCTCTTCATCATATTTGGTTTTAAAAAAAAAAAAAAAAATCTGAAAAACCATGTACGCACCTGTGTGCACCTGCGCCAGGTCCGTCCTTGGTGCCCACCATGAAAATGATGAGCACTAAAATTGAATCTAGCTTTAACTTGTATCATAGCACCACCTCACATTCATTTCTTTTTCTTATATATCAAGATGATGCAAATGCAAACATAATTGATAAGCAGAAGGGAGCACAGATTCGTACCTCTCAGCAATTTCTATGCTACAGCTGCAATGCCTTGGATATCCAAGCCTCCTTTTTTGTGTTTCCTTAAAAAATAAAAAATAAAAATAAAAGACAAAAACGATGGTAGAGAAAAATCGAATGAGAAATTTAAATACAAGGGAAAAACATATAAAATACTACGCAGAAAGAAGAGGTGATTTTTAAATTAAAAAAAATATTCTCAAAACAATAAGAAGAAAAACAGTGATCAACTGAGAAGAGAGTAAAAAAGAAAATAATTCAAATGCCAGAAAGTAAATAAAAGCTCGAAAAAAAAAAAAAAAAAAAAAAAAAAAGTTCTTTCAGTCGGCAAACAATCAAACAGAAGCCAAGCTCTGACATGAACCTTCATTTCATCTTTTCTCGTAGATGTTATTATTGCCTTACAGCATGCGCCTTCAAGGCAAGCTAGCTGTCTCCACACACAAAACCAACTACTCTCTTATTTATGGCAACATAAAACTCCTTCCATTCCTAGCTATGTGGTTAGATCTACTGATCTACACAATAAGCATAATTCTACATTTATATAAATAAAAAAATTAATAGTGTGACTTATAAATTACAGAAAAGAATTTTTTTTAAAACTTCATCTGAATATACACAAACACAAAAGTCTTCCCTAAATCATATTTAACATAAGCTACAAATAGCACGTAATTGCAATTTTTTTCTTCCTTTTATAATTTTTTCTAGAGATGCAATTTTAAAGTATTAAATCTTTATAAAATAATAAAAAAATTAATAATTTAACCATTTAAAAGATACCTAAATATTACTTATTTTATGTAGAATATATTTTTTCACAAAGTTTCATATTCATGCAATCTTTTAAGTAACAACGATTAAACTCATAATTTATAAATGTTTTTCTCACTAAACCCCATATTTATTTAATCAACATATTATTTAATTATTTTGATATAATAAATTATCTATATCTTTAATTTTATTAACATTAAATGAACTTGCTTATCACCCATAAATTTACTTCTACAATGAAAACAAACCGTATAATCTTTCTTGGTATAACATATATAATAAAAAATTATAAAAGAAGCTTTCTTAAAATTATATCATTTTTATTTTTAATTATATATTTTGTTGATTTTTAAAACATTATAATTTTTACAAAATCAAAGAATGTGTAATTTTTTTTCCAGAGATGTCTATTCAAGTTTTCAAAAATGAAAATTCAGAAATCTTTTATTTAATTCGGTGAAATTTAGATTTTTTTTTTTAGTTTTAAAAAAAAAGAATGTGGGAAATAATGTAGGAGGGAATGCAAATTGTCATTAGTGGCATTTTAGTGTTTTAAATTTTTTATTTTTGTATTTAGTTCTTCTAAATAGTTATAATTTTTATGGTTCTCATTAATAAATATATTTTCTTTCAGTCCTTATTCTAATTTTCCCATATTTATATGCCTCATAATAAAACACGTGGGTTTTATTTTATTAAGAAATGAAACTCATTAAAAACGGTTCTATTAAGGGTGACAAAAAAGTCCTCTTCTTGTTTTAGTAGTTATTTCAAATAAGTTATCTATAATTATTTTGAGAAGCACTTTTTAATAAAAGGTGTTTTTATTATTGTAATGAACGTCAAATAACTTTATTTATTTTGAAATTTTTTTTTTTTTTTTTTTTTGGGAATAGATAACTTCAATTTTTTTATAAATATGAGGAATCACTTTATTGACGATCTAAAAATTAATAAACACGTGTTTTGTGGGAGTCTTTGGGCCATTCAAGCATGGCGAGGCGACTACCGGCCGTTAACTAAAAATTACTTTTATCAACATAAAAAGCATGATCTTTAATAATAACTCAAGTTCAATAAAATCTCAATGATTAAAAATCTATTTGTGCTTGTTGGCTCACCACACAAAACCAACTACTCTGAAGACGGCACAAAGTGATTTTTACATTCTTTCAGATACTAGCATATATAAGGAAATCAGTCAAATATCTTTGGATTCGATCCAAAAAAAAAAAAAAAAAAAAAACTATGATGTGACTAGGGGAAGACAGAAAACCCCAGCTCAATGTCGGCACTTTTATAGGATCAATATAAACTTAATAAGAAAATCAAACTAAGCCAATAAGAAAAGCAAACTAAGCCAATAAGAAAATCAAACTAAGCCAATAAGAAAATCAAACTAAGCCATCTACAAGCCCCCAATTTTTTGGGCTCCGCGCCTGAGATCAATATCATTTATGCCGGTTACTGTTCATCAAGACTCAATTTACTGTTCCTTCCAATCGTATCAGTTCATGTGCGGCACTCATCTGGCTGACTGGCTCCGTTGCTTTTACTCCTCAGTCATTTCAAATTTTTGAAATTTAAAATGCCCATCTCCCTCCTTCCTTTATTTCACTTCCTCACCTGCCCTTTTTGGATTTGCAGAGCCTCTCATTTGCTTAAACGTTCCCCGCTTTCCTTCTTCCTCTGAGCGAGAAGCCGTAGATGATGCGAACATGATGCGAGAAGCCATCTGAGCGAAATCGAAGATTGGGATAAAAAGAAGTTGAGAGTGAAGTCGAAGATCGAAGAACCCCTCATTCTCTCTCCACAATCACTCCCACCTGGTAATTCTTAACTCTTTTCAGTTTCATTCTTATTTTCCCACATGGTATCTATGATATTTTTGCTACGATTCACGCCAGACTTTGGTGAACATATATCCCACGAATTCCACTCATAAGTCGATCACAAATTTTCTGTCTATCAGTCTGGATTTTCACATGAAACTAAGGTAAATGACGTGACTACTAATATATGCTCATGTTTTAGTTCGTGGTTCTGTGTTGTGCCTTTATTTTGCTTCCAATTTCAATTTTGAAATTTAAAACTCCACTGATTGTGATTCCATAAATCACACTCCATTAACTTGGAAATTTTAAGAATTCTTCCATCTTTTTTGATCGATTGGGTCTGTGGACAACTCACAATGGAAATTTTTTGTTTATTTCAATTTCTTTCTGCGTTTTATAGGTCCTCAACAGCTCACCAAGCAAGGTACATGGTTGATTTGGAAGTTCAGCCTCCCACCCACTTCGATCTATTTGCCGAATTTAAGGAATCGGATGCTCCAGGTGCCATAGGGTCCATTTCAGAGTAAAATCGGAAGCATTTGCCTTCGTGGGTTTGCTTTTTTTTGTTCTCTTTTCTCTCCTCCTTTTGAAGTCTGGTGTATTCTTTTCTTTTTCTTTGGTATATTTTTTCCACTAGCGTCTGTGCCTTTGATAGGTATAAACCACTTAAAAGGCCACGATTCTTTGTTGGGGGTTAGGATCATCATTTTCTGGATGCTATAATCCTTGCCACGATTCTTTGTTGGGGGTTAGGATCATCCACCTGCTTTATTTCCCTTATTCAATGGTTTTATTTGAATGATGCATTGTTCAGTTTGTCTATGGTTTTCTGAAGCTCATGCATTATGTTTTCTACGTGGTGCTTGGAGGTTGTCAAGATGCATGAGCTGTTACTATTACTGATCATCGTGCTGAAAAATTTGAAGCCAAGTTTTTTGACAAGGTTGATTTATTAGTCCCTTTTTCCCTGCTTTAGATTTCTCTCTATGATGTGTCGTGGACAGATTGTTCTGCTGGTATATCTCATATTTCTTGTCCTCAATTTAGATTCTTCAAGAAGAAATTGGGGGTGTGAATTTTCTTGGTACGCATCTCTGCTCCATTTATTTTCATGACTTGATATTAGTATGTTAGTCTATGCATTTTGCACTTACTCTAAAACTAGAATTCTATACTACTATTACAGTTTAATTCAGCATAGTACAGTTTAATATAGTGGTAGAACAATATAATAAACTAAATTAATTTACAAGATAAAGTCTTTTGCTGTGTGAATTACAATTACAGTTCTTTTAACATTTGATACTTTGTTGTTTCAATTTTATCCAGATGAAGAAGGGGAAGGAGTTTCTGCTCACAGACACTGTTGGTTTTATTCAGAAATTTCCTACCACATTGGTACCCTTCGGGATAATATAATCTGCCCAGTTCCTTTTCTGTAGTTGTTTGACACCAATCTTGCTGTTGCTAATTTACATTGATTGTTTATAGGATTCATCATAGAATAAGATTTTTGTTATAAATATCTAATATCATATTATTATCAAGCCATACCTGACAGCCTTTGTAAAAAAAAATTCGTTCTGTAGGTTGCTGCCTTCAGAGCTACACTGGAGGAGATATCTGAGTCATCCCTTTTGGTGCATGTGGTCGATATCAGGTATATATCAGGAGATACATGAATAAAGAATGTTAAGAGAACTTATCATGTTGACCATCATTATTAATTTATCTCATTAAATATCTGTGAAGTTCAGCCATCCCTTGTCAGAACAACAGATAGATGCTGTGGACAGAGTTCTGTCAGAACTAGATGTATCTTCAATTCCAAGATTGATGGTCTGGAACAAGGTATAGTACATTCTGATTCTAATATTTGATCATTTACGTGGTTTGGAAAGAAAGAGGGAGTTGAGCTCTCTTACTTGTATGAAGAACTAGATTCTGTCTCTCCTTATTAGTAATTATGTTTCTTTTGTTGATAGTAGTTAAGTTATTTAACATCCCTTACAGAACAATTGAAAGGAGGGACTAACATAATTCAAATCTGATTATTGCAATAGAAAGCACAGGGATGCTGATTCAAATCTGATTATTGCATTTCCCACCTCATACCAGAATTCTGATTACATGCTCTTTGCTGAAGTTGGCAAAGCTCTAAAGCAAATGTCATATCAGTTTGCAGGTGTTGTGCTGCAGGAGGGAGGAATTAAAGCATCTGATTTCCTTCGCTAAACCTGATTTCTGAACTTGAGGGATGATGCAGAAAGAGAAAGAAGAATTTGGGGTAGGTAGGTTACTTGGAATTGATCTCTCCCTCTAATTCCTCTCCTCTCATACTTTAACTTTAGTGAATGTCACATTTTTTTGTCAAACAGGTTCAGGTTGAATTATATGATTGCTGGCATTGCATCTGTCTTTTTTTTAATAAGAATGCAGCTGAGCTATTTAAGAAAAGTGCTACTTATTTGAAAGTTGATATTCCTGAGGTATGGATATTGAGTTTAGTTATATTTGATGGTCTCTTTGAGGTTGCTTATATAGTGTTTTTTTCTTATATCTAGGAAGATTTATGTTTTGCATTTCCTAAAGAGGTGGAACATTTGGTTGAGAGGAAGATGTTTTTGAAGATAAAGTTGACTAGATATAATGATATAATAATAATAATATAAAAATATATGTAATCAATATTATTTTTAAATAAACTTAAAACTTATTTTCTAACTTGAAATCTCACAAATGATGCATCCTTATTGATATCTCTTAAAATCTAAATAAAATCTCTTTAAATTAGTAATAATGACTTCTCAAATATATCAAAATATATCTCAAATCTATTAAAAATGAGAAGTCATCAATTTATGTTTTGCATTGCCTAAAGTGGTGGAATAGTTGGTTGAGAGGAAGATGTTTTTGAAGATAAAGTTGAATAGATATAATGATAATCACCCAAACTCAAGTGTTTCAGTTGCTCTCAACCAACTGAATGTGGCATACTAAATGATGATTTTAATGAAGTTGCTTCTGAGGTTCAAGTTTAGTAATTTATTTTATGTTTGGTTAGGTTGATCAATGTATTTGTTGTTTTTAATAGTGATTTTTCTATATTTCGAGTAGGTTGGAGGACCAAGTGCATTAGCTACTGAGGAGGATAAAGACATTGTATATGTGAAAAATGCAACTGTTGAAGCTATTTCATTTGAAGCAGTATGGTTTCTATGTACGACTTCTCTTTTATCAGCTCATGATAAGTGTTATTGCCACCCAATAATTTTAAAATTGCACAAAAGTTTACCATGTTTATATTTATTTTGTGTGGTTAGTATACATTGTGTGTCTCCGCGAGTTGTATCCCAATTCATAAGGCAGACAATATTTTATGCATCATATATTTGGATTATGAGCTATTTTTGGTAGTTGTATAATAGTTTCGTGTTTGTCATGTCGTAGCTAATATAGCTTACTTTATTATTAAAAATAAGACAATCTTATTAGTATGAGTTCGAATAAAGATAATGTTATGATTTAAAAAACCAAAAACAGATATTGGAAGCATGTTTTTTATTTCATGATAGATATGAATGGTAGTTGATATTTGATAGAATGGATGAAATTGATACAGGAGAAACTGTACAACTGAAAATGTTGCATGGTGTTGGTTTGTGTAGGTTGATGAATTCAAGTGCATCATTTATTTTTAAGTGTTGTAGATGTTTATGCATTGCAGTAATCATATTCTGCACATACAGAATATAGGATCTGATCTGTGGCCTCCACATATGCAGAATAAATGATAACCATTCGAATGTTATGCACCATATTGTACTTCAGAAGTCCTCATCATATGGAATGTGATCTGATCTGTTTTTATATGGAATATTCTGCACATACGGAATATAGTATCTGCTTTTTAAGTTCTCTGCGTCATGGGTATATGATTCTGTTTTGTGGGGTTGTAAATTTTGAAATTTCTCATAGGCTTAAGCAACTCTAGTATACTATAGTATCCTTCCCTGTTCAAAAGCTCGATCCTTGGGATTCATATGGTGACATTTTGGTGAACCACATGGGTTTGAGTGGACAACCCTTTTAAATAAAGAACCATGGAATAGCAATAGGGTTCGTATTGCCACAACAAATTTCCGTGTTTAATATTTTTCACACAAAACAAATTTCCACTTTTAATATTACCACAGGTTGAGAGATTATAGGGTTCGTATTGCCACGCCTCGCTTCCACTTTTGGACCGGAATTGTTTGCTTTGTTACTTGATTTTTCTTTTATGCTTTGTTGTTCGGTGATGAAATAGTTTTAGTTTCCTCTGTGCAAAATATGGGAGTTTGGTTCTTTTCTTACTGATCTGTGTCATGAATTAGATAGTATATTCAACCTCAAGGGAATGAAATTTGATGACTACATAGTTATTTACGATCATTAAGACCTTTACTCTTTCCTTTTATTTATGATCATTGTTGCACTACTTTTTTGTTGAGAAAAGTGAAAATCACAACTCCTGGAAGGATTAGCCATCTAGATTAGGCATCTGAACTTTTAAATTGTGGTGTCAATATAAACATCCTGGAAGCCTTTTGGAAGGATTTACCGGACACAAATTAGTACATTGGCTATACGAGATAAGTTGATGATTGCCTTGAGGTTTTACAAGGTACTATTGTTGGACTTACTTTTTTTTTTTTTTTTTTTGCTAAGCAATGCGGAGCGTATAGGGGCTTAAAGGAAAAGGAACAAATTTCACAAAATTCAAGATCGAAGCAATTATTGATAAGCAAAGAGTAATACTTTAAAATGATCACGGTTGAACCAAAATAGTTTTTTCTCCAACCCAACATCAAAGGCTTAGATTAAATATTATAAAGCTAATCTAAAGGCTTTAAAATGAATTTCATAAAGCATAATCCAAGTGAGGATTTAACAACAGATGAGAACTCTTGCTTCATGATAATGTAAGGGAAATGAAACACAAATTCTAGGCTAATTGAAGAGTGAGTTTCGGTCCAAATAAAAGAGGAAGAAGCAAGTGGGATTAAATTAATATTAAACATATAAAGATGAGAGCACATGCAAGCATTAAAAGTTGGAAGAGGATAAGGGTCCTTTATATAAGACTTTTGTGGCAAAAAATGATGTAAGATTAGGTAATTAATGGGTAATTAATAAAGGGTAAGATAAAAACCATTGGGATTAATTCAAAACACAAGTAAATGAGAACCAATAGAAAATAAATCGTATCTTCAAAACCTTTGATCATAGAACAAATATAAGTAGATATTATGAACAAACGTAATTTAAGCTTGAACATGGTTGTCTCCAAAGTGATTTTTATAAACTTTTGAGATTCATATTTAAGTGACTTAAGAGTTTAAAAATGACCTTTAATTAAGCCATAAAATGAAGATTTAAAAAGTGGAAATGGATCTTGAATAAAAACACCAACTTGTACCTAACTAAATTGGCATTTGGGGATGAGAAAAAGATGAAGAGTATAAGAGAGAAAGGGGGAGGACGGTTCATAGGTGTATGGGAGGGATTAAAACTTCTTTATTAAGATTAAATCCAAGGGTTAAAAGTAATTTGAAGTTGCTAGGTAGTTAACCCAAGAATTCCTATAAATTGGGGGGGTAGTGCATTCATAAATCCTCACCAATCCACAAAGCAAAAACATCTGAAATATAGAGAAAAAGTGAGAGTGAGAGTGTCTTGGAGGAGAAGGAGCAAAGTTCTTGGTAAGTTCTCTAGCTCTAGCTTTAAGTTCTTTAAGTTCTTTAAGTTCTAGTTCTTAAATTTTTAGGTAGAAGTAGTGTAGATCTTAAATATGCTAGGATAATTTTATTTATATGTTTTTATGGTCAAAATTGGATTTATTTCGAAAAAATGATGAGGGAGGTCATATAGCAAAATTTCGGAAGAAAATCATCAAAGTAACGAAGTTCCTGCGAAATTTTATCGGTTTAATTTCTCGGAAGCGATGATGAAAACGCTTTAATTTCATATTGAAAATATGGTCACAAAATTCTGAGAAAATTCATGGTTAAAATAGACATATAGGGATTTTTAAATATGCCAAGAACATGTTAAAATGAGTTTTGTAAAGTGAGATAAAAATTCTCAAAATTTGGCTACGAATTTCTCGGAAAAATTGTGGGCGGAGGATCAAAACTTAAAACTTGGGAGTGATTTGTGTAATCTCGGCGAATTGATTATTTTTAATTGAAAATAGACATCCTAAGGATTCCAACAAATTTACCGATCCTCGTTTCGATTTTTATAGAATTAATTATGATTTTTCAAAGTTAGATGAAATTCTACCCAAATTTGTACCGGCGTTGTTCTACGAATTTTGAGGGAATAACGTGAACAATAAATGTTCCAAGGGCTCATTAGTGGCCAAAATATCTCTTAGGATATTATTTGTAGATTAATAAATGCGATATTACCGTTATAGGATAAACGCGATCACGGTCCAACCGTCAACGTACCGAAATCACCGACAAAGGTACGGACACGATCTTGTAACACTAACTCGATGTTTATTGTATACCTATATGTGTGGTAGTTGTATTCCTAGCCGAAACTGCTTTTAAAAGTATTGATCGTACATATACAACTATACGGGGTTATGGTTTTGATAATACCGCTGCGTTTTCCTAAGCGGCGAGGACACGGGTGTACACCGTGGCACCGGTGAATAGTGCAGACCGTAATAACGTTCATATGCAGTGGCTGTGTTCTGTTATTATCTTTCATATGTGAATATTGTTGTGATATCATGAATGACTGTCATACATACTTGTACATGAATATGAGGTTAACCGTTACCTGAGGTTTAATGGGTATTGAACCTCAACTCTTACCATAGCTTCAGGATCCAGAGTGAACAGGACCGGAGACAAGGGTAAGCAGAGATATAGTAGCCTACCGGAGGAAGCCCTTTTATTTTGTAATTTATGATGACATTCAAATTTTGTAACGTTGTTAAAAGCTAACACATACATTACAAAATGGATATTTACCGCTTACTTTTCAACACCATTTACTTCCAATGCTTCTATTTGATCAAGATACCGTGAAAACGCTTTCGAAAATGGGATGTTACACTTTTCAGTTTTCACAGGTATCTTTTTGGATAGCAGCTACGAACCTCATTTCAGATGCTTTGGGTTGCTAAGCTAGTTGGTTTGACTATGGAGATTCAACACAAAAATGGTCTAGACAATCCGATAGCTGATGCATTATTTAAAATTCCTAAATTGAAGTTGATGCAAATTGTTTTAGACGCTTCCTAAAAAGAAAATCATAGATTGGTTGCACTCAAGTCCACAAGGAGGGCATTCCAGAATACAAGCTACCTATCAAAGAATCAATGCTCTCTTTTAGTGGTGAAAATTGTTTGAGGATGTTACTACTTATGTGAAAGCTTATGACACATGTCCTCGTTGCAGGTATGAAACTATTGCTTCTCCTGGGTTGGTACAACCTCTCCCTATCCCTTGTCAAATATAGGAGTCAATCACAATGAACATGAATTGTAGGATTAAAATAAAATAAGTTGTTGTATTTTAATTAGTTAGAGTATGATAAAATGATACTCTTAGAATATGTAAGTATTCCTCTATATTAACATGAAAAATCATGTCTTTTCTTGTCCGAATATGAGATTCATGTGAAGAAATTAAAAATCAGCAAAATATTGCAAATCCTAAGCTTAGAAAAACTTTGTTTTTCCGGCAAAAAGAATAGAACAATTATAACTAAGGAATTTTTATTTTAGTTTTTCTTAGAAAGAATATATTAATTTTAGCGTTTTTTTGGGATTAAATAGTCAAATTATATTATATATAAAAGAGTTAATTTTTAGCATTGATCGAACATGGTTTTGTCCCAACAATGACAAAATAAAAGGTTAGAGACTATTTTTGTCTTGAGAGCATTCACGGATGAGTTATATGTATCTAGAAGTTTTTTTTTTTTTTTTTTAGCTCAATGTAACAGCTGAAGGGTCAGAAACAATGCAATGTGAGCCTTTTTAACATCACCTTGATCGTAAAATTCTCATATATGAAGATGTGGCAAGTTATCTATTCCGTGTCGTGTTTTAAATCCCATCTATTCCTTCCTGAGCTGCATCGACATCTTAAGCGGTGACGTACGGTGGCCAAAAAAAAAAAAAAAAAAAATGATGATGATAAGAAATGGGTTAAGGTACATTTTTGCCAATAAACAATTACTGAAAGAGCATCCAGCACAAATATTTATTAATGGTACCTTAAATGTCAAAAAACAATTAATAGTTGCTTAATAATCTCCGTTTGAAGTGATAGCCATTTGGGATTTTTTTTTTTTTTTTTTTTTTTTTTTTATGTGTTAAGAATGCCCTGGTGGATTCAAGGATTCAAGCACGGAGAAAAGTACTTAGAACTAACACAAACTCAGCGAAAGCTTTTTTTTTTTTTTTTTTTTTTTTTGAATGAAGTATGAAATTCATTAAAGAATAATCGTAGTACAACCGTAAGAGAAACAAGATTACAAAATAAGATTAAACCTGGAAAAGCAACGACGAGTGTGAACAACAATGGAATTGATCTGAATCAGGATCCCATCAGGAGTGAAGGCCTCCTGGTTGAACACCCCTCTGTTTCGGGTATCCTAGAGCTTCCAGCAGGTAATACATGCTCCAATTTTCCAGGAGATATCAAGAGATGGGGAGTGGATGACTAAAGTAAGCCAATCCTGAATACTTAATCGGTAGAAATCAGAGAACATATCAGTTGGAAAAATTTTCTTCCAAACCGCAGAACACCCAAATCTTTGGCTTATCTCGTTTTCTAGATGGTTCGGACTTTGGATTGTGCTAAATGTTAATTTCTTTCTAGATGGTTCGGACTTTGGTCAAGAATGCCTAGGTGGATTCAAGCACGGAGAAAACGAGATACGCCGAAGCTTTCGACTTTGACATAGAACACCCAAATCGATCTGAGCATGCGGCAGAGAAGGCGACAACAAAGAACGACGCGAACTCAGCAAAACTCAGCGAAACCCAATGGAAAGCAATGTCAGCGAAACCACAAAAGACATCACTTTTATCTAGATCCTTGGTAAACAACAGAACCCGTTATTCTATCTCTTGTCCTGAGCAGCATGACAAAGCAAAATCATTGAATTCTTACCTGAATCATCTTCAGCTAATACCAAATGGGGCAACAAGACCGAAGTATCTAATTGGCTTTTCAAGTTCTTCCCATCTTCGGGTATAATCTTGAGTAAATAAATTATAGCCCATTTATTATTGACACAAGATTTTGAAGCAAATTTGGAGTAAAAATCAGCGAAAGTAAGGGCTTCAGCGGATCTACCTTGAGCGGCGAGGCGGCGCTTGATGGACTCAACGATTGCGGCTGCGTCAGGAGCAACGGAGGGAATCAATCTGCTGGAGAGGATGCGAATGCATAGCGAAGAGTTTGAAACTCTTGAGAATTAGGGATTGCGGTTCTTGAATCGGAGGATGAGTGGTTCTTGAATTGTTTTCTCCTGCTTCAAGCCACCTGGACATTCTTGACCCAAAAAAAAAAAAAAAAAAAAAAAAAAAATGGAGCCACCTGGGCATTGACCAAAAGAAAAAAGGGACCAGCTGTACTTCAAATTCCATGTGGCTATCATGTCAAACGGAGGTTATTAAGCAACTAACGGTGTTATGATTTTTTAACAAATTTAATTGTTTTTTGGCATTTAAGGTACCATTAATAAATATTTGTGTTGGATGCTCTTTCAGTAATTGTTTGTTGGCAAAAATGCACCTTAACCCATAAGAAATAGTAAAGAGATTGTAGAGCCAGTGTGGTCAATCATAGAGGATCATTGGAATCAATAATTAGCAAAAATTAATTTGATTATTTATTAATGTTTTCTGTAACCACCCCATGACATGCCATGCTTTTATTATTTATTATTGAAAAATTAATCTTTTGGTCTATAATTTTGACTAAATTGTAACTCAGTCTCTATACTTTGACTCAGTACAACGCATTCCTTATAATTTTGATTCGGTTGTAATTAATCCTTCAATTTTAACTCACTGCAACTAACTCCCTACAATTTAAAAATTTTACAATTCAGTCCTTGACATTTATCCTAAAACATTTTACAATTCAGTCCTTGACATGTATCCTAAACCACTAATATTATTCTTTTTGGACCACTAATAATGATTTTACATTTTTTACTGAGAACCCATAACCACCTAGTCCTTGGCCACACTTTCAAAATATAAGAGTTACGGGAAATTTATCCAAATAGTGTAGAAAGGAAGTCAATTTTGACTATTATTCTAGTTAATTTTAATTTTTAATTGATCAAATATATTAAGTTGATGGCCTATATGTCATGATTTGATATAACCTTAGTCTCTTGGGTTACAAATAAGCCGGATTAAAAAAAAAATAGGGAGCCTTTTATATTATTTAGAATAATAATTAAAAAAAAACTCTTAAAATTTAGCTCAAGCACAGATCTCACAAAAAGAAAGATCAGCCTCTCATGGCTTCAAACTCTCGTTTGAATAAGCTGAAACAAAGAAATTGACATGGAAGTCAGAAATTCGCCGGAAAAAAATGGAGTCATCGATCTGAGTGGAATGTCACATCCCTGTTTTGATCGTTGAAAGAAGAAGACTCCAGAGGTGAATGGAGGTTAATGGTTAATAAGGAAGGAAGAAGATAGAGACACGGTAATAGAGAGAGGGAAAGAGCTTTGCCGGAAAACTCGAAGAACTCGCCGGGAAGTTAGAAACTCGCTGAAAACTGCAAAAGAACTCTAGAGAGAATCTGAAGATGAAGGTGACAATGGAAGCTTCGATCGAAGCTCTCTGGTCTGGTGGTGGTCGGCGACGAGGAAGAGTTGACGGAGGTGGTAGACGATGACAGTGAAGCTCGGTCCCCCTCCTCTCTGGTTCGAATTCGCCTCTAGGTCCCAACTCCAAACTCGGGTTGAAGGTCCCAAGTTCCAGGCTCAAGTCACAGCTTCTCTTCTTTCAAACCAACCGGCGGTGATAACAGCTCGAGTGGTGGAACGCAACTGGGCCGATGGAGGTGGTAGGCGACTAGAGAGTGGAGGTAGAGGAAGGAAGGCCACCGTCAATCTCTCAACTCTGGTTCGATCTCTCTTGCTCTCGTTTCATTCCATGGCGCAACTGTGGTATTTTTTCCCAGACCTGTCTAGTCTGTGGCGAGGAGGAAGGAAAAAAATCTGACCTAAATGAGCCTGGTCAAAGCGCAACTTTTGACCAGGAACCGATCTGCAAATTTAAAATGTTTATGGCGGGATTAAAATGAAATTTGTAAAATATTTGTAGTATATAACTATAATTTTTAAAACGTATCGGCATTTTCCTGGTACCTTTTCCTCATTTATTTGCAATTTCCCTGGCCCTCAAAATTTTAATTTTGACCCTCCAAAATCTACAATGTTTTTAAAACACCTACAATGCAATATTAAGTACAATTTAGCATTATAAGTTCAAGAAATCATTTGCATTAATACTTACAAATTATGACCATTTTACTTCTAATTACACTTAATTCAATACAAATGTCTCTAACTCAAATTAGTGCTTAATCATAAACTAATGTCCTAGGAAATGCAATAAAAGTCTCAATGTAATCATGAAAAAACATATCAAAATATGGTTTAATCATGTCGTATATGTTCTTTTTGTTAAGATGCAAATTTGCTCTAGAAGCCTATAGCCATCTACTTCAAATTTTTTTTCCAAAGTTAGATTTAAAATTTCTGGATCAAATTTGTACCTTAACAAAAATGACTTATGAACTATCAGTTCAACATATTTAGTTAACTAGTGGTCAAAATTAACTGGGATAACACTCGTGAGCAAATTTTCTCTCTTTTTTTTGTTATACTTCCGAAAAAAAATATTGCCCCTTAAATGGCGGGAAAAGGATTGACAAATAGTGATTGTGGGTTGATAGAAAGGAGAGCAGGTGAAATAGTATTACTCAAAGCAAATGGAGTCTTGAAGAAACTCAAGTGGACTTCTTTTTCTTTGTTTGTTTGGGCCAAAAACTCAACTTTATAGTAGAATGACACGGCATCAACAACCTCATTTTTATTCAAATTGCTTTATTTAATAAAAGCATAGAAGAACGTACCCAAAAAAAAAAAGGCATAGAAGTTATACCTTCAAGAATTCTGGAAATTGAGAAAACTGGGTGTCCTGTTTTGAAATTGATAACTAAGCATGACCTATTTCACCTCTAGTCTATATTACCTTGTAAGAAAGCCCCCCCTTTTTTTTTGTAAAAAGAAAAATAATATTAAGAAAACAAACTTGATAAAATAAGGACTCTTGTTTCAAATAATGCAACACAACCATTTAAAGCAAGACTTAATTTAAGACAATAAACCTACCCGACTCTCTACTCTCTCTTTTTGGTACCTAGCTCTCACACATAGCAACAAAAGAAAACAAATCAATCAATAAACGACAGCATTTTGGATGGGCCAAAGAAGCAACAGGAGAGGAGGATGTGGGAATTGTGAAGCTAGCTACATGGGAAGCATTTCAGTGGCATGGAAGCAAAATATATTGACACAACTTTTATTTTAAGAAATCAAGATAATGTGCATAAAACAATGTAAACATTAAAATGCATTAAGTAGTCCTAAAGGTAACATCTATCTTGGGAGGGGGGAAGCAATGAACCCTAAAATTAGAGTAGCAGATACCTAGTAATAGGATTTATAAATACACCGGATACCAATTGAAAGTATTAAAAAAGAAAAGAAAACAACAAAACACAACACAATTTTTTAATGTTGAAAACTCTATCGATGTGAGAAATTAAAACCACAGACCAAGCCCAGAAAAGTTTCACTAAGGAATCAATATGCACAACAATTTCAACAATCAATTTATTTTTCTTCTCTCTCCTGTAGAACTCAGAACACAAAACGCAAAACACATGGGTTACAACCCAACAAATAAACACACTACACTAATGTTGTTTTTAAATATCATGCTCCAATAGTCAAAGTTTCTGTTGAAGATGAACTCCTAAAAGCAGTGTAGTTTTCTTCAGATTGGATAGACAAGAAGACCACTTAACATCCATATGTTGTAGGTGTTCCTTTGCTTTCATATTTTCTTCCACCATGTGAGACCTTTCTTTCTTCACCGCCTCAAACTCCTTTATGAACCCCATTGTGTCATAAACACTCTTTTTCTTCCGTTCCTTGAGAGATACCAGTTCCATCTCATGATCTTGGACTTATTTTTCCTTTCTATCTAGCTCAGCCTGAAGCTTAGAGATTTGCTCCTTCAACTCTGCTTCCTTTAGACTAGCCTCAGCCAAAGAACTCTCTTTATTGTAAATTTCAGATAGAAGAGCAATGGCTGCTTCCTTTCTCTTTGAACGTTCGTCAGTGAAAAGCTTCTCTTTCTGTTCAAGCATGTTGTATGTGTCAATTGTGGCATAGGCTTGCTTGGAGGAAGATAGAATATTTTGGATTTCTTGTTGCAGGGTATGAATTGTGGTTTGAAGGCCATGAGAGGGAGCTCCATGTTCAAAACAATGGAAGGATAATATGTTGAGAGCATTCTCAAGGCGAAATCTGCTTTCTTTAGAGCTAGCTATTTCATTTAGACGCATCTTCAATGAGCCTTCCAAGTCAGCGAGAGCCTTAATCAACTCGTTATCAGCATGAACAGCTGCAATTTTGGATACATGACGCATGTGAACTTCCATTTCAACACCTTCCTCCATTATTTGGAACAATCTCATCAGATCGTCCTCTGCAAATTGCTGATGGCTTCCCTGGTCAAATTTATCTTGTTTATGTTGGGTTAATGTGCTTTTTAGTCACTTAAGCCCAATAAGGCTTAATTGAGACTACAGCCCAAGAACTCTATGGCCCATGTGGTTTAGGGTTAGGTCTTGGGTGTAGTAGCATATAAACCTACTTTCACCTGCTTGGAAAAGAGACGTACGCATAAGGAGGCTCTCATCAGAAACAAACTTAGAGGCAGACGTTCATCATATGAACGGTTGCCCACACAACCATCTCATTCCCCTTGAGAGATAGTCTGGAAGATCGATCATAGAGCGGACGACGACTGTTCGTGGAGAGACTTTCAAATCGCTGCATCTTTCCAGGTAATCAAAACGATGAAGGTTTTAACTTTTCCCAGTATTGCGTGGTACGATACGCTTCGCGTTTCGATTAGATTCCTACAATTGGTATCGAGCCAATAGCGATGAGGAAAAGAACCGAGTTTTGATATTAATTTATATTTCATGTGATTCTTTTCAAAAATTATTTTTGAAAATATGGCATCTTTTTCTATATTTGTTATTTATTTCATGGTAGTTATTCGTTTATAATTCATATTTGATATTAGTTTTAATTTCAATCGGTTAATCGCTTTAATCCATGGTTAGATTCTCTCGTGTATTTCTTGATTTGTAACAAGGAGGCTAATCCCATATGATTAGGTTTCCTCCTTGGTGTTTTTCTTTATAATTTTTTTTAGAATTTCTATGTATTTTTTTCTCGAATTTCGTAAAAGTTGGAGATCAAGAAACTGCGAAGAAGATGACTTCTACGATAGCGTGGCGAAGTGATGGCTAGGGTTCTTCTTTTGTGTCCTAGGGTTTCTAGCCAAGGATTGGGTTTTTGAGCTTTTGGGCCCATAGATACCCTAAAGGGGCTTGAGACAGATGCTTTATAAATGGACGAAAGAGAAATTCCAAAGTTGTAAATTTTATTTTTAAATTTTTATAGGAAAGCCATGGATTAAAGTTATTTGTTTAATTATTTAATGCTTTTATTGAATTGAATGAATTATATTTACGATTAACATGATGTTTGTAATAACATGCCATATAGAATAGGAAGATGTCATATTGTTGCATAATCACATGTCATAATAGCATAATAACTATTATGTTTTCAATCGACTAGTATGATAGTTATTATGCGAGATTATTTAGGTTATCCACTAAATTAATTATCAATTATTATGATTTTAAATTAAAATCTAGAATAATAATTGGATTAATTAATTATGGAATTAAAATCTAGATAAATAATCTAGGAAATTTCCTAAGAGAATTGTATTTTTGAGAGTAATTTGTGGGTTATTTAAAATGATCATGTGAAGCACACTCGCCAATCATGACTAAATTTTAGATACCAAATGATTTCAATTAAATTTGTTGATCTCGGACAAAGAATACTCTAAAATGAACAAATACTTGGAAATTAAAATAAAAAAAATTCTAAATTTAAAATATTGAATGGGTGAAGGTTTTAAATTAAGCTTTTAATTTTAAAACCTACGGCCCCAATTGTGGGTTTATTAGTGAAATGGTTATCACTAAAGCCCCATCGGATAAGGATAATCGGATTTCGCTAGATTAAACCCTAATATTTTGAAAATTTTAGTAAAGTTTTTGTACGCCCATCGTCAAACACTTAGACACTAAAGATAATTTTGAAAGTAAACAATGGTTAAATACATTCAACTTTGGTAAAATTGTTAACCCTCCCATCAAGGCTCGACAATGGAACTGAAGGCCCAAACTAACAATATTAGTTTTACAAGAATCTTGCCCATCGTAAGCCTTGTAAAGATAACTAATGGATTGTTAAATAATAAACGAATAGTAGTTGTTAGAATCTACTAGCGATATATCTGTTTGTTGTTAATTATAAGTTTGTAATTAATGTGTTTTTATTTTTCCTTATTTTCGAAAAATGTCTTCATTCAATCCTTTAGCTACAATCTTGAGCCAAAAACCTATGGATGGTACAACTACAAACAATGGAAAACTAATTTGGATATTTTTCTTCAATATGAAAAGCTCAACTTTGTTCTCACTACCCCTATGCCGGCGCAGCTGCCGCTAGACAGATGCGTCGATGCAATTCGGACTCGATTTCAAAGGCAGGAGAAGGAAAGATGGGAGAAGGCGAATGTGTCGGTTCACCTGCTACATTTTGGCCGCCTCGCCAATCACCTTCAGAGCAAGTGAGCATGATTGAGAGTGGAGCAACAATGCTCCGACTCTTGATGGCATGTTTGCTACGCCTAGCGGCTCGCTAGGCAAAATACGCCGAATTCACTCACCAAGACAAATGTCCGGAGGAAGTGTCTGGATCATTGTCTAACAATGATAGCAAACTACAAGAAGGTGATGACCATGGTATCAAGTTTGAACAAGAAGTAAAAGTTGACCTTCTCTTACAATCACCGCTCGAGTACTTCAATCAATTCAAGATGAATTATAATATGAACAAGATGAATCTTGACCTCACTCAACCGATGCACGAGCTTGAGAGTCTTGAATAGTCTCTAGTCAAGCGAGGGAAGTGCATTTTTGTCTGGTGAAAGTTCTGTAAAACCTAAGGGGAAACCCAAGGGAAAGAACAAGAACAAGAAAAAGAAGAAATCAGATACTCCAGTTGCCAAAACAGCTTGCAATGAAGCAGCCAAAAGGCAAGTGCTTCAAGTGCGGACAAAAGGGGCATTGGAGAAAAATTGCCCACAAATGAATAAACCAGGTATGGGTAATTTACATGTGATTGAGGCTTGTTTAGTGGAGAATCACAATGATAAATGAATTGTTGATTCAGGAGCCACTAACCATGTTTGTTACTCTTTACAGTGGTTCAAACATAGCTTGCCTGTAAGTAAAGGACAAAGAGATTTGAAGCTTAGAACTGGGGAGCTTGTGTCCGCACTAGCAGTGGGACAAGTTATTTTATCTTTTCATAATTACAAAACTTTGGTTTTAGAATATTGTTTATTTATTCTAGATTTTAAGAGGAATTTAATTTCTGTTAGTTGTTTGGATAAACATGGTTTGACAGTTCAGTTTAATTCCTCGCCTCAATAAGAAGTTCATCTTCTTTTATTTGTTCTAGTGTAAAGTTTAATGGTCTTTATTTCCTTAGTCCTGTTCCTGTGAAGTTAATCATGTTGAATTAAAAGATGTTGAGCATATTAATTCATCAAAGAAAAGAAAAGTTTCCAATGAAACTTATCTTTGGCATTTGAGATTGGGTCATATTAACTCTAACAGGATACAAGGTTTGGTCAAAAGTGGGATTTTAAAATCCCCGAACTTTGAACCGATACCGCATGTGAATCCCGTTTAGAGGGTAAAATGACCAAGAGATCTTTCAAGACCAAGAGAAAACGTGCCACACTTCAGCTAGAATTGGTACATACTGATGTATGTGGACCAATAAATGTCCAAGCCAGAGGTGGGTATCAATATTTCATCACATTTACTGATGATTACTTTAGATTTGGACATGTGTACTTGATGCGTCACAAGTCTAAAGCTTTTGGAAAATTCCAAGAGTTCAAGGCTGAGGCATAAAAACATCTTGGTGTTCAAATTAAGACTCTTCGATCTGATCGAGGGGGTGAATACCTATCTGGAGAGTTCAGGTCTTACCTGACCAAAGAGGGGATAGTTTCACAGTTATCTTCTCCAAGGACACCTCAGGAGAATGGAGTTCTTGAAAGGAGAAATAGAACCCTTTTAGAAATGACAAGATCTATGCTCGCTTATTCATCTCTTTCTCGATTCATTCGGGATATGCCTTAGAAACAGCTATGTATTTATTGAACTTAGCTCCGTCCAAGTCGGTTTCAAAGACACTAATAGAATTGTGGAAAGGGTGTAAGCCCACCATGAATCATATTCAGATTTGAGGTGCTCCGACACATGTCTTGAAACAGAAACTAGATAAGATGGACTCGTGTACTGAAGTACGCATGTTTGTAGGCTATCCTAAAGGGACAAGAGGTTGGTTGTTTTATAGTCTAAAAGAAAAGAAGGTCATAGTGAGCACACACACGACTTTCTTAGAGGAGGACTACATGGAAAATTATAAGCCTAGGAGTAAGGTTATTCTTGATGAGCTAGTCTCAGATCAAGTTTCACCACAACCTCAAGCCGTTCCAGCTTTTATTCCTGTGGTTGTTCAAAGAGGGAAAATGTACCCGAACATACACAGAACCAAAGACAGAACCAGACGTTCAAATGATGATGAACTTAATGAAGAACAAAATCATGAATTGGTTGATCCACTTAATGAGGGTCCTCATCTAGAAATAGTTAACCCACAAAATGTGGACCCCGTAGATGCACAAATCAAGTGCGACAAAGTCGTAGTGGGAGATTGATTTGTAAACCTACAAGATATCTCTTGTTGGGTGAGTCAAATCAGGATGACATCATTGCAGAAGATGGTGATCCCACGAGTTATGATGAAGCACTAGGAGATGTTGATGCTCAAGAATGGCTTGAGGCTATGAATCGTGAAATGGATTCTATGTATACCAACTCAGTTTGGTCTCTTTTAGATGCACCTAAAGGGGTAAGACCCATTGGGTGTAAGTGGATTTACAAGAGAAAGAGAGGATCGGACGGGAAGGTTGAAACCTTCAAAGCTAGATTGGTGGCGAAAGGGTACTCCCAAAAAGAAGGTTTGGATTATGATGAAACTTTTTCGCCGGTTGTCATGCTCAAGTCCATCCGGATTCTCTTAGTTTGCAAGAAATCTTGATTATGAGATTTGACAAATGGATGTCAAAAACTGCTTTTCTAAATGGAAATTTGGAAGAGGAAATCTATATGTAGCAACCAAAAGGGTTTATAGCCAAAGGGCAAGAAGAAATGGTATGCAAGTTGCAAAGGTCCATTTATGGACTTAAGCAAGCGTCCGATCATGGAACATCGATTTGATCAAGCCATTGAGTCTTATGGCTTTGAGAAAAGTCCCGATGAGCCGTGTGTGTATAAAAGGATCCAAGGTAATGCAAGATCTTTTCTCGGTACTTTATGTGAATGATATACTCCTTATCGGAAATGATACGTAAGTATTGTTAGGCATAAAAACCTGGCTAAGCAAGCATTTTGATATGAAGGACCTAGGGAAGCCAATTATATTCTTGGTATTAAACTCTTGCAAGACCTAAGAATAGGGTTTTGGCATTGTCCCAGGCTAAATACATTAACAAAATACTTGCCAGGTTTAGCATGGAGAATTCCAAGAGGGGAATTATACCCTTCGGCATGAAATTCATCTCTCTAAGAAGCAATCTCCTAAAACTCCTGGCGAGAGAAACACATGAGCGGGATACCTTATGCTTCAAGGTAGGTAGTCTCATGTATGCTATGCTATGTACCAAACCAGATATCTGCTATGCAGTGGGAGTAGTAAGCCGGTACCAATCGGACCCTGGAGAGAAACACTGGGTAGCGGTTAAACATATAGTCAAGTACCTACGGAGAACGAGAGATTATATGTTGTCTACTCAAGTGGGAGTCTTGAAACCATTGGTTATACGGACTTAGATTTCCAAGGAGATATTGACTCAAGAAAGTCCACCTCGGGATATTTGTACGCCCTTAATGGCGGTGCCATTTGTTGGAGAAGTGTAAAACAATCATGTGTGGGGCGACTCGCCACGTAGGCCGAGTATGTAGCTGCTTCTGAGGCTGCAAAGGAAGCTGCATGATTAAAGAAGTTCCTAACGGACCATCAGGTGATACCAAGTGTTAATTGTCCTATCACACTTTACTGTGACAACAGTGGGGCGGTAGCACAATCCAAGGAACCAAAGTGTCACAAGAGATAAAAACACATAGAGAGGAAGTACCACTTGATTCGAGAAATAATTAAAAGAGGAGATACATTGGTAGCAAAGATAGCATCAGACGAGAATCTTGCTGACCCTTTTACTAAGAGTTTGTCTGAACGTGTGTTCCAGAGGCATGTTTCATCTATAGGTCTTAGGAGGATTCCAGATTTGCTATAGCTTTAGGTAGTTGTTATTTCACTTTGTTATTTTGTGCCTTTTGAGCAAGACATTATGACATTGCATTTTTCTGAATGGTAATAAATGAGGTGTTTTTCATTTATTTCGCACACTATTTACAAACTCTAAGGTCCGGATCAATTGTGGAGTATATGATCATATGAATACGTTCATAGAGGACATGGTCATAGGTTCTCACAATTGATGAATTGGTTCACAGCTATTAAATTAAGTTGGACACTTTATTTAGGCTACAATATTTTATGAAATGGTTTTGTCTGAATCATTATAAAATATTGGTGTGAGTTAATACTTACATTGAATGGATCAAGGAGAGATTTGATTAAGGTTGTTCTTTCTCGTCATAAGGAATCAAATCTCCGATAACTATAGTCATGTAGTTGCTCTTAATCCCGAGTTTATTTTAAATAGGTAGTCGAATAGTTTTTATTCTTTGATTTACCAATGGGTGAGGTTTGATCTATATGACGGCCAACAACTCGGTATTTTGGGATTGAGACCGCTTGCTATTATCGGTGCTTATGAGATAAACAACATGGAATTTATAGGAAATGTCCCCTTGATATGTTTCGCACTGGATATTGAAGACACTCGGCCAAGTGCATGTAATCCATTAGAGAAACTATTAAAGTCAAGGGAATAAATAATTGATTGGGTTACGTAAAAACTAGTCAATCAAGTTATAGACATTCTATAAAGGGGTAATGCATATTCCCGTTATAAGTGTCATTATTCTTGGAGATCACGTTCGGGCTTTTAGTGGAGTAGCACCGAACTAGATAATCTTCATAGATTATCATGAGCCTTGATGAATGACAAATGGTAGATCCCCAGGCTAGCTCGAGACAAGGGATGGGGTATATTATCAGATGATGATGGCTTATGGGCTACATGGTCTTGGGTTTACGAACTCAAGTTTGTATCTTAAAGAGCAAGTGGGAGATTGTTGGGTTAATGTGTTCTTTAGTCACTTAAGCCCAATAAGGCTTAATTAAGACTACAGCCCAAGAACTCTATGGCCCATGTGGTTTAGGGTTAGGTCTTGGGTGTAGTAGCATATAAACCTACTTTCACCTGCTTGGAAAAGAGACGCACGCATAAGGATGCTCTCATCAGAAACAAACTTAGAGGCAGACGTTCATCATCTGAACGGTTGCCCAAACAATCATCTCATTCCCCTCGAGAGATAGTTTGGAAGATCGATCATAGAGCAGACGATGACTGTTCATGGAGAGGCTTTCGATCACAGATCTTTCCAGTAATCAAAATGATGAAGGTTTTAACTTTTCCTCAGATCGCGTGGTACGATATACGCCTGCGTTTCTAATTAGATTCCTACAGCTTTAGCAAAAGGAGCTCTCGGTTGATTCATGATTTTTTCCTGTTGAAGTTAATCAAATGAAGCAAACATTATTGTAACCAACAATAGAAACAGAGTTATTAATTGTTGACATTCTTAACCATCACTTGCGTATTGAAAATAATTGTTCACACCAAATCAATTTATTTGGGCATTAAATCCAAAAGATGGTACTACCCCGTCCTTAATATAAGAACCAATTGACTTTTTTACTGAAGAGATTAAGGAAGCTAAATAAATTACTTAATTATAGCATATGTTATGTATCATTGAATTATATATCAATTTATAAGTTGGGAAATTTGGTTTGGAGGAAAGACAAAAATATAAATACTTTAAAGTGATTTATTTAGCTTCAATAGCCTCTTTAAAAAAAACAATTGAATCTTATAATCAAGGACTGGAGGAAGTAGTAATATACAATGAATTTAAAATGCGCACCACCAGTTGCTTCGATGAAACAGGGAAAAAAAAAAGAAAAAAGAAAAGAAAAGAAGGAGTACCGGCTGATCATCAAATTGTTCTATTCTAGCATTAGGATATACGAGTTTTAAAAAATAAAATTAGATCCTAAGACTAATAAGATAAGATGAAGACATACTTGTAAAGATCCATCAGTAATAGTAAAAATAGTTAATAGGTCAGATTGTGAGCTCCCAGATTCCATTTCCACGTGACTAGTTGAAGTTTCTATTTGAGGCTTTTTGGGAGCAGCGATTGAAGAGCTCTGATGCCATGGGAATATTGGGTTGGGTTTCTCTCATTATCACTTTCTCATTATCTCTCATCATCTCTAAATCATATCCATCCAATCAATCACAATATCACTTTAACATTTCTCTCACCTTCCCAATCAATGATCCAGATGATCTGAGGGAAAATGAGAAAGAGAATTATGAGAGTATCCTCTTCCTGGGAATATAAAGATTAATATCTGAATAACAATCAATAATATGTCAATAGTGCAAAATATTATAAAATAAATATTTACCACTGCAGAGGTCATTTCAGTAATAGATGGTGGTGGAATTTTCAATGAAACTTCATTTGATGTTTCTTTGGGAGACCATTCTTTAGTTGGTTCTTCAATTCTTTGAGGAGCTTCATTGGAGCTTCTACTTTCTTCATGTGCTTGTTGATGATCATCCATTGATTCCTTTCCATGTAACTACCAAAGAGCGGAATGAATAAGGAAGACATGTATTTAAAGCTCAAATGAATGTAGCAAGGTTACATTTGATGAACTTGCTTTGCTATATTTTTCTGAAGAAGGACCTTCTCCAAAATTTTCTTTGAGATTCTGCACAACATCAAATTATATGTAAGTTTTCAAATTTCTTCCATAGAATGCAAGAACTTTGTAAATAGTTATATGGCATGTCATGTCCTGTTTTTTTTTTTTTTTTACGGTGCTTGTTCATTCAATATGGTTCTTTCGCTCTTGGATTATTTGTGAACGAAATTACCATAAAAGAAAATAAATATGAAAAAAGCAGCTAAAAGTTACTCATCCGGTCATTAATATAAGATAAATTTACCTAATAATTTGATTAGATTAAGGAAGATAATTAAGATAATTAATATAACATGTATTTTCTAAAATACCCTTGTCATGTTTCTTAATTCCCTCATTCACTTTCCTCCTTGATTATTATAAAGGAAGTATCAATAGGGATAATTAGGAAAAGGTTGACAATTATAAAAACTTTGTCTTATATTTGGTTCTAAGGAAAACTACTCAAATATGTCTTATATTAAGGACTAGAAAGAGTACTTTTTTTAATTGTAAATTAAGCCCACATAAGGAAGAATAACATTTTTACATGTAAAGTATCATTTTTTGAAGGAAAGGCAATGTTGTTGGCAATCTGTTGCTTATTGTGACATCCTAAATTTTGGATTTAGGAAATTAAAAATATGATATGAGATGAATTGTGGGAAATTTGCCTTGGTTATTTAAAAAATTAATTCATTGGAATTTAAAGGCATATTTTCTTGAAAAATTAAGGATAATTTGTTAGTGGTTGATTTTTGGCCTACATATTTTAGAGATAATATTTAGCGGCCTGAATAAATTATTTAAGGAAGAAAAATCCTTATTTAGGATTAAGGATTATTGTCTTATCCATTCTCATACACATATTCCCATTTAGGTTCAGTTTAATACTCACATGCTTGACACCCAAGTATTTGGTCATAAGCCCATATTTCCCATTCACACTCCTTTATTTCTCTCAAATCCACATGCGTGGTTGGACCATGCATGCGTCCAAATTCCCTTATAATTCATCACATAATATTAGGCCCATATATTGTCATAACATTCAAGCCCAATGACATGCTCTTCGTCTTGGTTTTTTTTTTTTTTTTTTTTTTTCAGATGGCCTGTACACCATTTAAACACAATATACTCCTCTCCTTAGTTTCTTTTCTGCATGCCACATACCACTCCCTCCTTCCTTACATGACACCTCACGCCACCCCACATCTCATTCATTTTAATCTCCACATACGACACTCCCTCCCATTTCTGCATCCATTCCCTCATTCCAACCCATTTCATCCCATTTTTCATTTTCTTTCCTTCCCGTCAATTCCTCTCCCTCCACAGCAGAACCTCACGTCACACCATCACACACCAACACTCTCATTTTCCATTCCTCATTCCTTCCACTTGCAACACCGAACGCAGAGAGAGAGAGAGAGAGAGAGAGAGAGAGAATTGTAGATCACCGAAGAAGAAGAAGGAATCACCAAAGCTCACATGCAAAGTGTTCTTGGGGTCTAGGTAAGTCTGTAAAAATGTTTCCCATTTGGTTCTTCCTGAGGTTGCAGCCATTTTCTGAGTTGATGGTGGTTGAAAATCATGGTTTAGTGAGAGAAAGTTCATGGCAATGGTTTATGCTTCTTGCATGTCGGTTTCCAGTTGATATTTGAATTTCTCTAGCTCTGAAAACAAGTTTAAAATACCGTACATGTATTATATAAGAGCATGGGGTTTGATTTCTGAAAGATCTACCATGAAATGAGGTTGCATGTCATGACAATCACCTTTGCAAAGTAGTCTGAAACAGAGCATGACTTTTCTATTGTTTTTGTAAGTTAATGGTTGATTTTTGCTCTGAAATTTTTACAGGTGATAGTGCACTCCTTACGGTTTAAAATAAGCTTTGAACCACCTAAAAAGGAGGTCTATAACTCCAGTTATGAATTTATGAAGTTGAGCTAAAAAAACTGGAAATTTCTAGTATGCTTCAGGAACAGAAAAATGGCGTTGGATTTCGAACTGACTAAACTAAATCATTAAAATGTGAAATTTTCTAGTTAAATAGTAGAAACATAAAGGTTTAATTTGATAGGTAATTCGTCAAATTCCGATAAGTATTGAAGAAATTATGATTTTTCAAAGATTGGTCAGAAAATCTAAAGAATTTCTGGACATGTAGTTTGGGATGGGTCTAGAGAAGAAATAATCTTAATTATATTATTAAGATTAAATTGGATAATGACCTATCTTTATATAAATATAATTTATAGGAACTCCAAAGCCCGCCCGCACCACAAATTATTTGGACGTAGTTAAGGTGACTAACACAGGTGGTAACTCTAACTTTCTATTTTTGTGTGTATGTTTGTGTATGGTTAAATGTCATGATGTGTGGAAAGTGTTTTTACAAACTTGTTTGATTGCATACAATATGTTTAAATGTTGGTCATTCACTGGTGCGAAGAAATTCGGGTCCGAGAAGGTTCTCAGGCATGGTTTTCGAGCACTTTGTTGTTGAACTATGTTTAATGTTGTCGGTATGCTGAGTTAAATTCCTGAATGTGGTAGTTAAACTATGCATATGCTTATACACCAATTATAGAAGTTAACATGTTATCCTGAGATTCATTCGTGAATCTCAGACTTCATTAAAGGTCAAGGTAGTGGATCAGGACGGAAGGGGAAAGCGGTGCTATAGGCAATGGCGAAGGAAGGTTGGACTCCGGAGGAGTTCCTTTTTGTTTTGTATATATGGTTGGATAATGTATAAGGTTTAATTTTGAAGTTTAGAATTTGGGAAGATTTTATATATCTCCGTATTCTGAAGGGATTGAGTTTTAAAGTTGCAACCAAGTTTTTAATTTGTTTAAAAATTTATCAGTTACTCTTTCGTCCAAACCAGATCCATACGCTCCTCTGTGTATTAACTCGATAATAATCGAGAGATAAAAGGGAGTGTTACACTTATACTCATGACTTAATTTGATTTTCTAGCTTCATCTTATTTGGGACCATGTTTCCTTAGAAAACTATTGCCTATCACAGAGTACTAAATTAGTTTTCTGTTACTTCAAGTGTCATCTTTTGATATCCTGTATTTACTAAATTTTCTATTCCCTTTGGTCCAATATATAAGTCACCTTCTTAAGAAAATGACAGTCCCTTTAATAAGTCACTTTGCATAAACCCAAGAACTATGCATTATTGTCTTTCAATTTTACCTATTTGCAATTTCCTATGATAACAAATTGTATATGTGAAAGAATTATGATTATTTTTAAAGAAAATATCTTTAACATGAGTAAATTGAGAATTTTTTTTTTTTTCCTGATCTTGTTTCTAGCCAATGAGTTGGATAGAGTAATATATAGCCAAGTGGTGCATTAGAGGCTTCTACAAACTCTTATATTAATTGAAGAACAACACTTACCATGTCTAAATCAGATGATGGAGTTGTGGAGAGTTTTTCTTCAACAATTTCATTTGTCGATGTTTTGGTACTCTATGCAGCTCATAAAATATGAATAAGTTACTAAAAAGGTTAAAATAATTAAGAAGCATATCATATATTAATTAAAAAGAGAAACTATTTATTGGTCTGAGTCCCTTTTATTATAGAAAAGCATAACATACAATCCTTTGTCAAATTTGGCAAATTAATATTTCTTGTGGAGTCTTCTGCAACAATCCCCTTTGATACTTCCTCACTCTAAACACACAAAAAAAAAAAAAGAAAAAAAAAAGCTCCTTTGATACTTCCTCACTCTAAACCAAAAAAAAAAAAGGATATAATTAAAAAGGAGATAAATTGAGTTTTGATGTTATTGATAACCATAATAAATCTTAGCACACAATTTTTTATAAGAAAATCTTCATTCATTTTGAAGAAATGAATAAGGAAATGAGGTAAGAGAGAAATCATTAGCTAGCTTCTCAAGTCTACTTGGATAAAATAAATAAATAATATATGTACATTTTCAAATTTTGGCGAACCATTGTTTTGTTGGGGCATTGTTGAGTCATTTACAATATCAAGTTGTGATCTCTCTTCTTTAATGTGAACAATAATACATTAGTTTACAATTACAATCAGCATAAACTAAACCCAACAATATTACGAGCCTAAATATTTAGAACATGTTAGAAAACCTTGAAAATTTCTTAGAGCTGCTTATGTAATTGCTTGACATGTGTATTTCATTCTTATCCATTTGTTCAATAAGGTTTTCCTCGTTACACTACATATGTATATCATGCTCTGTTGTTAGAGTACATAAGCCTATTCTCCCTTTTTCTCTATTTTCTCAACTGAAGCATGGGGTGTGTGTGTGTGTGTTTGTCTAAACATACAATACTATACGTTGATGGAGAGAAAATATTTTGTTAGTTTCTTAAATTTGTTTTAATAGTTTATCGATAGTGTCAACTTTGATTATTAAGTACAACAGAGGCTCCTACCAACTCTTTCGTATAAAAGAAAATCATTAATAATAATAAATAAATGCAGATGTGAAATCATTTCTTGAGAAAAGACCCTTACCCTATTGGACTTTGATGATGGAGTTGCTGCTGCATTTGAAGTAGGAAGTTGTTCTTCCACAATTTCATTTTTTGATCTCTCAGTATTCTGTATTACCCATAAAACATAAGTATGTTGCTAGAGAAGTTCAATTAACCAAGAAGAAAGTCATTTATTAATTAAGGAAAATACTCAATTAAAATACAAAATCATTACTATCATAAGACATTTTCACTTCTACATTCTGCATAATTGTGTGAAAAAAAACACTTAATATGTGTGTTTATGTCAGTGAAAATATTAATTGAAGGGAAAACCTTAGCACGTTTGAATTAGATGATAGAGTTGTAGACAGTTTTTCTTCAACAATTTCATTTGCTGAAGCATCGATACTCTATATAGCCCATAAAATGAGTAAGTTGCTAAAAAGGTTAAAATGATTAAGAAGTATATCATATATTCATCAAAAGAGAAACTGTTTGTTGCATGGTCTGAGTCCCTATTGTCATAGAAAAGCATAATGTACATACCTCTGTCAAATTTGACAAATTACAATTCTGTTTGTGTGTTGTGGAGTCATTTTTAGCAATCTCCTTTGATACTTCCTTACTCTAAACATCAACACAAAGGGATAAAAAGAAGATAAACTAAGTTTTTATTTATTTGGAGCAAATAAATAAGACAATGAGATAAGAGAGCATTCATTATAGTTAGTTTCTTAAGTTTACTTATCTATAGCAAAGTATGATGCACATACTTTTTCAAAATTGGGTGAAGTACTATTGTTCTGTTCAGATATTGTCTTGTCTCTTTCAAGAGCTTTCTCTGATTCTTCTTCTCTTTGCCTCTAAAAAAACATAGTAAAGAAATTAATGAGTTTAAGTCACCAAGATAGTAACTTAGCGCAAAAAATAAGAAAAGTAGGGGGAATATTGAATTGAATTTCTACCAAAAGCTGTAAAAGTTTGGCACTGTCCTGACGAGCCGATCCAGAAATAGTATTTATTATGAGGAAGAGGTCTGAACGTAACGTAGCAAGGAAATCAAATACTGCACAAGCAAAACAACAATGTCATTATTATTATATCATGAGAAGGAATCATATGTAGTAATTAGCAATTGTGATTAACTACGTCTATATGAATACTTACGCTCTGAGGAGCTGACATTAGCTGAAGGGATATTACCACAATCACGCACAAGACGGACTTTCAGGATTTGGAAATCGATTCCTTGATAGATAGTATGAAGACTTGGTAGATTTACCAGTCTTATTCCAAGTAGATTTGGAAGCACATCCTTGATGACTAACTCTTGTGGTGCACCCTGCTTCCATTCAAATACCTGTATAAGCTCAGGAGCATCTTCTATTTCCAAAATTTGGAGTCTTGGAAAATTAGGACATGTGGAGATAGAAAATAGGCATTTCAACTTCTTGCACCGCTTCACTTCAATTCTACGTAGCTGAGGGAAACATGATTGATGCGGATCGAAAGGATTTTGCTGATTCTCTTTATCAACCTCAATGATGCTTACCAGCTCTTCACAGTCTAATATGAATAGGGCTTTCAATTCTGGCATGCTTCTTGCAGTAGATGCAGACAGTATGAATTGCAACTGTTTGCATCCTGCAAATACTACCCTGCCAAGGTTTTGAAAGCTCAAAAAGTTCTTTAGTTCCACGTATATATCCCTTGAATCACAAAACTCTCGCGAGTTGGAAAGAGGCCTACCTCTCTCCTTGAAAGATAATGCCTATAAATATATCATGAAGATATGTTAGTTTTAAAGAATCCCTTTAAGCGATCGATTATAAACTAAGAGAAACAAGCTGGAAGGAGGTTTACCTTTTTCCTTGAGAGATCTGCATCTCTTTTGTGTCCACCAAACAAGAAATCTATAAAAGGTTGGGGACATCCTTTACAATGAATATCTTCTAGATGTAACACCTCCACATAATAGTTTTCTGCGCAAATACTAATCATATTCTGTACATCCCAAAGCCATAGTGATTTCAAAGCTGGGAAATTAAGTTTACTCTGAACATTATGATCCTGATCAGCACGACATTTTCCAAAAACATACTTTATCCTGTTTGCCCCCAGGATGAATACCTTTTTCAAGTTCTTAAAGTCTTTTGGATAAAAAGCAGGGAATACATATTCCAAATTGTTACAGTTTTCGATACGAACTTCTTGTAAGCGGGGAAAGAAAGAGGGAACAATCATCTGACCATGACTATTGGGCCCCTCATCTGTTATTATATGTTGCAGTGCATCGCACTCCCAAATTTCTAATGTTTCTAGCAACTTCAAGATGAGGCAATGGATATAGTAAAAAGTGATGTTAACTGTGAAAATCCAGTTAGCATAAATTTTCTCAACTTGAATTGATATAATGCTGATGGAAAATATCCACGAGCTGCACTTGAATCCAACTCAGCTTTTGATGCCTTAATTGCATACAAACATGTGAATTCCTGTTTCCCCTTTTCCTGGTAAACACATATGAATTCTTTTTCAATAAACTAACAAAGAATGTTTTAATACGTTATTATATTTTAAGAAAATAGAATCTACATTTTTTTTGCCTATAAAAAAAATTACTTTCTTTATTTGTTTCTTTTTCCTTACACAAAGCTTGTGAAGCCGGAAAAAATCCAAGAGAAGATTTTATTTAACTTTTTGGACAATTCAAATATACAAAAACATTTTTAACTTCTATCCTTATGTAAACACAAGAAATGCCAACTTTAAATATAAAATAAGTTTAAACTGGATTTTCTTTCCTCATTTTTTCCATTCTTTCTTGCTCAAACAATTACCTATAGGCCAAATTTAATTTATATATTTTAATCCATATGACGACATCAACTAATACTTCAAACTCTATTAAGAATGTAAAATTTCAACATTCTAAATGCTACAGTGAGCTCTATTCACTACATATTTCACCATCATGGCATGTATTCCATTCAAACAAGTGAATTCTTCTTTCATAAATTCAAAAGATATGAGACAAGTTATGGTAGAGGTTTAAGAAACAAACTTTTCCGATATTACTAGAAAATTTTAACACACACACACATATTTAGAAAAAATAAAAAAATATTTCTATTTTAATTCAATTTTGAATTTATTTATGCTATTTCGTTCAATATATAATGCGCTTGTTATAATCTTATAGATTTTCATTTTATATTCACACTTTTATTTTCATTTTTTTCTTAATTACATCTGTTGAATATATTTATGTAAGGAAAATTGAAAAAAGGAAGTAAACTTATTTTTGGATAAAGAGAATTAAATACAAATTATTCTCTTTTTAATTTGTCTTCTTGTCCTCTCTAAATTCGTTCTTGTTAATTAATTTGAACTGTGGTCTCTTCAAAATCATACAGAAATCGATTCTCTACCAACTAAACAGTGTTTTGCTCATTTAAATTCACACAATGCATGCCTTTTAAACTTGTCACTAATTTAGTGATTTTATACAAACTAATATTATAACAATGGATCCTAGTCAAATCTGGTTGGAATTTGTAATTGGTAAATGGTTTTCCATGCCTTATTAAAATTCTACAACTAGTAATTTATAAACAAACAAATTTTCGCATGTGTAACTTACCATTACGGATGAAGACTCAAGGCGTATAAGCTTTATACCAAAAAAATAAAATAAAATAAAAACTTGCAAGTATTTGACGGCATAAATTTGGGCAATTTTTTTTTTTCTGTAATTTGCTAACTATCAAGTATCCTAGGGAAAAAAAAAAAAGCAACGCAAACTTAATTTTGTTACTCAAGACTAATAAGAAGTTCAACAAGACATGTTTGCATTATTCATCCAATATTATGAATAAGTACATTCCAACAGAACATAATAAGGGATAAGTACCTCGCTATGGTTTGTGAAAGCAGAAGGGTGATGTATAGTTGAAGCATTTGACTTTGGCAAAAAACAGCATAGACGACCCCTTGATGAACTACTAGTGCAACCTTCTACATCTGTACTTGGAGATGACTTTTGTACTTTATCAGAAGGGCATGGAAGATACCATTTTGCATATAAGTCGATAAAATTTGGTACTCTAGAAATTTTCAGTTCTTCTAGCGACTGGAGGATGGCTTCTTTTCCCATTTGGTGCAAATCTCTCTCATATGGATATTGCCCAAATATATATTCTAGCTTCTCACATCTCGCAATCTTCATACTTTCTAGTAGTAGAAGGTCTTTGCAAAAACATATTGGCAAAATAAATTCTAATTCAGGACAAGATTCAAGTTCGAGATATTTCAATTTTGAGAACATTGAGTCATGACTTTTTTGATTGGGATCATGATCCTCCATTGGCTCCGATACTATGTATTTCAACACAGAACAATGGTCAATGTGCAACATTTCTAATTGCTTTAGACTCTGTGCTGTGAATGGATGAAAAAGGCATGTCATTGAACATTCACTTAAATGTATGGACTTAAGATTACAAAGCTCTAGCTTTCCATTGAATAATGAGCCTTCCAGATTTTTACACTCTGATAAATGCAGCTTCTCCAATTGCTTCAAAAAGTTAACAGCATAAGGACCACAACATAATTCTCTTACATGCATGTCAAAAAGCTCTAGTATAACCAACTTGGAGAAGATAGCCACACCAGATCGAAGACATTCTTTGCGGATTAGGCATTTTATCCCATTCATAGATTTCAAACAAAGCCTAGTTAAGTGGTCTTCCATGTTGTCATCTTTCACAGGTAAGATGTTAGGAACAACATTTGTCCATCCTCTATTATAATAATCTCCATCTAACTTCAAAACTTCTGCTCTTGCCACCAGAGATTTAAATATTTCATCGGAGAAGTTTACTCTTAAGTCTTCTGAATCAAAATATCCAGATATTGAAAAATCCACTTTATAAGAATTATCATTCCATGCCTTTATCAGATACCTTTCCAATTCAGGAAAAGTCATGATTTGAGCTCGTGATTCACTAGCTTCATCCATACGATATGAAACAAAATACAACTCCTTTAAATGCAAGCAACTCCCAATCACTTCAAAAGGATTATTTCTTTCAATATGGCATTGTACCCAAGGTTGTTAAGATCGCGATTTTACTTAAGATCTAAGGGGTAGCAAGATCGTAAATCGTGGGATCGGCACGGATCGTAAAGATCTTACTTTTTTAATTTCAGTAATAATAAAAAATATATATGCATATAAAATAACATTTAGTCCCTCCGAAAATAAAAGTTTGAACTCAAATTGTAAAAACATTTCAGTTTAGTGCCTCTCAAAACTTTTATTTGTTTACACTTAGGTCCTTGGGCAAAACCTTGTAAAAACATTTCGGTTTATTCCCTCTCGAAAACTTTTATTTTTTTACACTTAGGTCTCTCGGTCAAAACTTGCGTTTTGACCAGCTTCTAGGTTATTCTCATTGAAAAACGCAGAGCAGCTTTAATCTAGCCTTCTAGGTCATTCCCAAAAACGCGAGATAGGAAATAGCGCCGCGAACAGACCTTCGACCTCCGACCTCCGACCTCCAATCCTTCCTTCCTTTTCCACCTTCGATTCCTTCACCGTCGCCGTCGACCTTAGCTTCCTCCACCGTCGCGGCGACATCTCCTCCTCCATTACCGCCGGTGAAGCTTCCGAAAACAAGGGGAACTGAGACCGAGATCCGACCAAGCAGGATCGACGATGCATGACGAGTTCACGATTTTGCGATCTTCCCCGGCGATCCCACCTCCGATCCGATCTTGACTACGATCCAGATCATTTTCCTCCCAAAAAAAACACAAAATCGCCGATCTTATGAGCTGGATCGGCGATTTTGACAACCATGATTGTACCATCTCCAACAATCTCAACTTTTCTCGTTCTCTAATTTGTTTTGGCAATTCAATCATTGAACAATTGCTCAACTCAAGACTCTCGAGGCTTTTTAAGTTTGCCAAAAGAGATATATCTCCTAACTCAAATCCTTTTATGGCTAAACTTCAAACATTTATCAACAAGAGATGTGATTGAAATAAGGAAGCACATGAAATTTCAATATTTGACCAATTCATTATAGCCAAAATTTTGAGGTTCTCCATGGCTTCAAAGATACCATATGGAACTTTTACAATAGTAGAATCTGCATTATTACTTATCCAAACTAAAAGAACCTCAAGTTTCTTACCATCAAAATGGCTAGGAAAGTCATTTATGTTCCAAGATGAATATTGGATACTTTCCATTAACGTTGTGCTAGAATCCATGACCACTTGAACTAATTTATTTCCAATCCACAAAGCCACTTCCCGGACCAAGTCATACATTTCGACAGCTTCATTCTTAGCCTTTAACAATAAATAGGAATCCATGAGCACATCTTTAATTGGAGTGAAATAACTTCTTGCAACAAAGTATTTGTCAGCTCCTCCACAAAGCCCCATACCTATAGCAATTCTAGTTAAAAGTTCTATAGGTATTTCATAATCATCTGGGAACAAAGAGCACACGAGGAAGAGTTTTCTGGCTTCTTCGTTCTCGAGATAATCATAGCTTAATCTCAAAGAATTATAAGCCTCTTTTAAATCTTCTTTGACATCATGAATTGATTTAGGATTCCGCAATCTTTTCAAACAATCATTCCGTATAGTTAGAGGTTTAGACTTTAATGCTCTAGCGACTGCAACAATTGCAACCGGTAATCTTCCACACTCATTCACAATACCTAAAGCCACATCCTTAAAAACATTGGAAGAACTAGCATTGCTCTTGTCAGCATAAGATACGAAAAGATCAACTGCATCCTTTTCACTTAAGACCTCGAGTTCAATAGTCTCATGGCATCCCATTTCGCTACAAACTCCCCGATTACGTGTGGTTAGCAAAATAGAACAACAATGATTGTCATGACGGCCACGTGGAATCCCTATTTTTTCCAATGAAAGCTCTTTCCACACATCATCCAGTATGAGAAGTACCTTTTGTCCACCTTCTGCTATTCTTTTCCACAACTCTTGTGCCTGTTCAGATTCATCTGTTCCTTCTTTTAAAGGCAAATCTAAGTGTTTTGCAATATTGTCTCTAATCTTTTTCAAGTTTGGGTCCTGTGAGACAACACTAAAGATGACTTTATCAAACACCTTTGATTGTGCAAGTTCCTTACCTACTTCTTTTGCCATTGCGGTTTTCCCTGTTCCCCCCAGCCCATACAGTCCAATCACTAACTTGTCATTTTTCAACGCCTCCGTCAGTTCTCCAAATTTCAACTCTCTCTCCTTAAGTTGGATAAAATTTTCAATAGAGTAGAACTCGACCCCCGGAAGCCCAGTTGAACGTGCAACACGAGTGAAGTTATTACTCTGTTCCACCAGTTTTTGAATCCTTTGCTTCTTGTCTTCCAAGTACTTGCCTCGATTGTACTGCCAAAAGTAATTTGGAACCAAACCAAACCATTTCTTCTTTCCTTTTGTGTCTTCATTTATGAGAGCATCTGCGTCATGTAACCACAATTCAACTTCACTTTCAATCTGATTTTCATTTCTGTCTTTAGCTTCTTCAATATCTTTACGCACTGTGATTCTTCTTGCACTCAAACTTGTCTTTTCCTCTTCGAAGTCATCAACATAGCTCTTGTAACAACACAAGTAATGAAGTTCCTGCATTGCTTTATCTACCAATGATTCAGCGACGGGTAGCCACGTTCTCTCCAATTACCGCCATCTACCGTACATGCATATGTGATAATACAGTTAGGGGGTGGTGACTACATTAATTATATATGTTTCATCAAGACCTACCACGTTCTAGCCTTCTAGGATGTCCCAGCGATCATTGGCATCCAGCCAAAAACAAAATATAATAAAATTTTAATTAATGGTTTTATTGAATTTTTAAATTTTTTTGCAAGTCAGATATCGTAAATTTAATTTATAGATAAATTTTAAGTAAATCTCTGAAAAATAAATAATTTAATATTACCAAGTCAATTTGTTATATTTACACGTTAATCTCATTGAAACTTATATAACTTTTATATTTAGTTTTCAAATTTTAAAAATCAATTTACAAGTTAAATTCTTAAATTTCTCATGTCATCCTTTTCAATTTATAAACGAAATTCAAAATTTATAACTTAAGACGGTAAAGAACGCGTCCATTTGAAAATTTTAAAAAATGATTTATAAATCAATGTGTAAAACATGAAGAGCCAATGCAAAAATTATGAAAATTAACTTATAATTCTATGGGACCGACTTTTAAATCTAAAAAGTAGACTTCTAAGTATCAAATTAGTAATGTTTTAGATATTTTCTTACCAATATAAGAAGTTTGAAGTATAAATATTAAAATATTTTCACAATTATTGGTCAAAGCAGGTCAAATGAGTTGAATTTAAAGATATTTATGTCATTTAAAAAACTTAATTATAAATGTCATTTAAAAACTTAATTATAACTAAGTCTCAAGAGATTTGACAAAATTTGTTATAAAAGAAATCCAATAATTAGGACTTATTCGTAATTTTATTCATAACCAATTATTTGTCAACTTATTCGTAATTTTATTCGCAACTGGTGTTGATCTTTCTAGGGCCTCTAGTGGTTTGATGAGTCTTCCAGTTGGTACTGTTATGGTTGAGGATTGTTCAGTCCTTCTTAGGTTATTTTGGTCTTTTGGTTTAATTTAGTTTTCATGTTTTATGTCATTATCTTATCAAAAAAATTTATTTGTCAATGTATTTTCCCCTAATAGATCACTAAGGTTTTATTCTATTTTTGTTAGAAAATACAGAAAATCAATAATGTCTTGACCTTCGACTCAACAGCTTCACGTAAAAGTATTCAGATTGTGACAAAAACCAAATTTTAGTCCTTCAACTCTTAATTGATAATTTTTTAAATAATAATTTGGGTTAAAATGAAAAATGAAATTTGTTTTATCTTGAGTAGCATTCAACACCAAATATATATATTTTTTAGGTGCAAAATCAAAATTTTTCATCTCCATTATGTCTGTTAGTTTTGTGGTGAGGCCCACCATCCTATAAAAAATAAAAAATCTTAACATTTTTTTATTTCCCACACTGCCCCTCCTTGTGTTCTCTTCTTTATCTTATTCTCTCTTTTCTTACTGTTTGGAAGGTGAGAAAAACCCATGCTTCATCTTCCTTTCTCACATGTTTCATCACCTTGCCCAATAACAACTTCCGTCGTCATTATGATTGATTAAATGAAAATCGAAGGACCACTTTTGATCTCCGATGGGCGATGAGAGAACCTCATAGATGAAATTGATAATGAGATAAAACCCTACCCTAGCACCACAAGACATATGATTATATGTCAACTTTGTGTTTTTTATGTTTTTAAATCAGATAAAAGTATTCAAATTTGATTTTTATATACAATTTATAATGCTAGTTTTAATTCAGATTGTGATGAGATATATACCATCCAAACGAAATTTGGATAGTCTACATTCATATTCTTAATTGTAACTTTTTAAATAATAATTTTTTTCAAAATGATGATTAGAAGATTATTTGTTTTAATTTTTTTTTTTAAAAAAATAAATTAAAAATAAAGTAATATGAAAAATATGACATTTTTTTAAAGGGTCCAAATTAAATTTGGTGCCCACCATGAAAATGATAAGCACTAAAATTGAATCTAGCTTTAACCTAATCATTCATTTGTTTTTCTTATTCTAATATTTGTTCTGTTCCTGTGGATTTGATTCACAACTGGCTCCACACGCAGCACCAATATATGCTATTCTAAATGAGAAAAGTAACCAATTATAATTAATATATATTAATAAATTTTTTTATTTGCATGGAATTAATCACAATATGATCAAAGGGCTAATGCAATAAAAGGCATAGAGAGATGTAGTGTTATTAAGAATACAACTAATTTTAAACTTGATCTGAATATACACAAACACGAAAGTCTTCCCTATATCATATTTAACATAAGCTACAAATAGCAGGTAATTGAAATTTTTTTCTTCTTTTATGATTATTTTTAAAGATGCAATTTTAAAGTATTAAATATTTAAAAAATCATGAAAAGTTGAAAACTTAACCACTTTTTGGTTATAAGATATCTAAATGTTAATTATTTTATGTAGAATATAATGATAAAAAAACAAAAAACATTTTGAAAAACCAGCGTGTAGTACCAAGGAGCAACAGACACCCCTGCCTCAGTTGTTGTATTGGTATGTACATGTCATACCGCTCAATTGAAAAAAAAAAAAAAGATGAGATGACAAAAACCATTAAATTTAACGAAAATTTTAACAGCATGTAAGTTAATAATCAAAGTATGAAACTTTAAGTTTTTAATTTTAAAATTTTGGATGTGAGGGAGTTAATTTCGAATCTAAAATTTAGTGAGTTTTTTGTTGTAATTAGCTAAAATTTTAAAACCTAAACATATTTTTTTTTTTAAAAAGTTGTTCTTGAATTACAAGTTATTTCAAATAATTAATTTTTATTATCAAATATAATTTTTTATTGGTCCTTGTAAGTTTTTTAATTTAATTTATTAATTTAATTGAAATTAAATAACTGAATAATATTCAAATATAATACACTAATAAAATTTAAGTTAATAATTATATAATTATAAAAATAATTAATATTATTAATTAATTATTAAATAATTTAATTCTCTTCTATTTTACAAATTTTATTATTTTTATTCAAATTTAAAATTATAAAAATAATTAAAAAAATAACATAAATATATGTTTAATTAAAAAGTTTAAAAGAATATTAAAATATTTCATAAAAATAAGAATGTTAAAATAAAGGACCATAGTTTCTAATATCCACTATATCAAATTCTCCAATCATGCATGATCATATGTGCTATTTTTTTCATAAATGGGTTTATAGTTAAATGATAATAATTCAAAAATAGAACACATGGTCATGTGCGATTGAAAAACTTGATGAAATGATATAAAAAACTTGATTTAAATATTTTTCTTAAAATTAAAATTATAATAAATAATTTATTATTTATATAATAATATTTAATAATATTATATTTTATATTTATAACATAATATTATAAGAATTTATTTGATAAAACTGATAAAAAAAAAATCAAGAAAACTACAAGAACCTAATAGAAAATAAATGAAAGTTTAAATTAATTTTACTAAATTTCCGCTAAAAAACTTGCTCCATAAGATCTTTAATTAAAAATCTGTTTTATACTATTAAAAAATAACTAAAGCTGCCCATTAATATATATCTCAAAAAATTTCCACAATTTCATGTAAATAATTAATCAATATATTATTTAATAAAAAAATTAAACTCATACTAAATTTAGAAAAATGCCATATTTAAAAAAAAATATAAAAGAACTTAAAAAAATCATAAAAAAAGGATTATAAAAATTATAATTATTTAGAAAAGGACCAAACATGATAATATAAATTTTAAATTACTAAATTTCCCATAATCTAAAATTTCTTTATTATCTCTTTATTCATAATTAAAAAATAAAAAATTAAATCTCACAATCATTATCATATCTTTTTTTCAAAATTTCATATTTTTAATCAATATATTATTTAATTAACAACAATTAAACTCATATTTTTTAATATTTTTACACCAAGTTCCATATTCATTTAATCAACATATCATTTAATTATTTAGATATAATAAATTATTTATATCTTTAATTTTATTAACATTAAATGAACTTGCTTAACACACATAAATTATCTTCTAAAATGAAAACAAATCAAGTATAAACTTTCTTGTATAACATATATAATAAAAAATTATAAAAGACCTTAAGTTTTGTTAAAATTATATAATTTTTATTCTTGATTAATTTTTTTTGTTGATTTTAAAAAAATTACAACTTTTTTACAAAAATCAAAGAATGTGTAATTTTTTTCCATAGATGTCTATGCAAGTTTTCAAAAATGAAAATTGAGAAAACTTTTGTTTAATTTGGTGAAATTTAGAATTTTATTTTAGTTTAAAAATTGAATATGGAGGATATAATGGTAAGGGAATGCAAAAAATGTCATTAGTGACATTTTAGTGTTTTTTTATATTTTTATATTTGATCTTTCTAAATAATTATAATTTTATGGTTCTCATTAATAAATATATTTTCCGCCATTCTTATTCCATCATTCTCATAATAAAACACGTCTTTTATTTTATTAAGCAATATATTAAAAACGGTTCTATTATGACAAAAAAGTCATAAAATATTTCAAATAAACGTCTTTTATTTTATTAACAAAGGAAATCATATTTAAAAACGGTTCTATTAAGGGTGACAAAAAAAACGGTTTCAAAAGAAAATATTTCAAATAAACTGTGGGGATGAAGAAAAATGGGGTAGATCAGCCGCCTAAAATGTAACATCACATCAATAGAAAAAAGATAACATCTAGGAGTTTCTTCCCTTTTTTATTTAATGATTTTTTTTTTTTAAAAAAAGAAAAGGTCGTCTTCTTGTTTTAGTAGTTATTTCAAATAAATTCTTTTTTATAATCGATAATCTATAATTATTTTGAGAAGCACTTTTTAATAAATGGTGTTTTTATTATTGTAATGAACGTAAAATAAACTTCAATTTAAATCCCTTTATTAACAATCTAAAAATTAATTTTTTTTAAAACAAAAATTAACTGACCTAGTCCTAGAAACTCACACCTACACAATAAACACGTGTCCGGGCATTCAGCATGTTGAGGCGACTATTAGCCGCTAATTAAAAATTACTTTTTGTTAAACCTGTATTAAGGTCTAAAATGTGGCCCAACTAAAGATATATCAAATTGAGAGATCACCAATAATATCGGAAGATCCTACATTATAGGGAGATTTTAAAAACAATATCGAAAAAGATCCAGATTTTTTTTGGTATCACGATTTTGCACCTAGAATCAAGCAAGGGTTGTATCCTAATGTAACCTCTATAAATATATAAGCTAATTATAGAGGTGCACACGTTCTAACTCCTACTTGTTTTACTTTCTCGCCATACTGGCACATTTAATTGTTAAAATATTGTTGTTAACTACGTGACTTTGATCCCATCAGGTTGTAAATTTGATCCCATTGATTTTGTTGTAAATATGGTTGAATTATTAGTCCTGTCCCAGAACGAACAACTTTTATAAACTTAAGAAGCATGATTTTTAATTATTCAAGTTCAATAAAATCTCAATGTTTAAAAATCTAATTGTGCTTGTTTCTTTTTTCTTTTTCTTTTTTTAATTTTTTTTACGGTTTTACTTAAAACATTGATAAAAACCTAAAAATAATTCTCATATTCATAATGATAGAAATTAACAGGAAACTTTCTAGATATAAAAAACAAAACCATATCAATATCAACATTCATATAATCATATATGTGAAATATAGAAAATATAAAGATCTGCAAAATTTTAAAAGTTTCTATAAATAGAACAAAATTACAATTAAAACTCTGCATATACTAACATAAAAACTGAAATAAATTTTAAGGATGCTATCATACCAAAATATGTATAAAGATGATGCAAACATATTCATAGATGATGCAAACATAATTCATAGGCAAAAGGGAGCACACACAGATTCGTACCTCTCAGCAACTTTTATGCTACAGCTGCAATGCCTTGGATATCCAAGCCTCCTTTTTTGTGTTTCCTTTTTTTCTTTTTCTTTTTAAAAGACAAAAACGATGGTAGAGAAAGAAAAATCAAATGAGAAATTTAAATACACGGAAAAACAAACAAAATACTACGCAGAAAGAAGAGGTGAACTTTTTTTTTGTTTTTTTAGTTTTCTCTAAACAAGAAGAAGAACAATGATCAACAGAGAAGAGAGTAAAAAGAAAATAATTCAAATACAAGAAAGTAATAATAAAAGCTTGAAAAAAAAAAAGTTCTTTCAGTAGGCAAACTCTCGAACAGAAGCCAAAACTCTGATTTTTTTTATTTATTATATTATTTTGGAAAGAAGAAGAACATCAAAAGCTTTTCTGTAGCCAAGCTCTGACATGACCTTTGATTTTATCTTTCAACCTCAAGTAGCATCGCATAATGCAGAGTACAAATACTTACCTCTTATCCTCTGATTTCGACGCCTCTCCACCTACACGATGCTTTTGATGGGGATGTCTCCTCCGTCCCCCCCCCCCCCCCCTTTTTTCTTTTCTTCTTTTAACACTAAATAAACAAAAAGAAAATTAGCAACAATTGATGGATAGGTACCTGCAAGTTTTTTTTTTTTTTTGGGAACCAGAACCAGGAGAACAACAGAAACTATAGTAACGGGAGAGAAAAATCAAAACAGGAATTCAAGTAGAGCACACAATTTTGAGTGGAGTTCAAACAGAAAGGAAAGGATCCAAATACAAGGAAGAAGTGCAAACAAAGTGTTGAAGAACAAGAAGAAGAGGGGAAACAAGGAAGTATATATTGAGTGGAGTTCAGAAAAATCAAAGCACACAGTGTTGTTGAGAATGAAGAACAAGAGGTGGCAGCACAACAGAGAGAAACTCAAAAGGAAGGATCCAAACACAAACAAGCAAAGATACAGAGTTTGCTTTAAAGAAAGAGAAGACCGTAGAAGAAGAACAACAACAAAAACTGGTGTGACTGAGAAGAGAAAGCTCAAAGCGGTAACCCAAATGGAACACAGAGATGGCTGAGAGGAAGCCGCTGAAAATGGTTTTGTTTAGAAGAAGCGTGAGTCAGGGAGTATGAGTACTCTGGAGACAGCACAGAGTGATTTTAACATACTTCAAATACTAGCATCTTTAAAGAAATATAAAATAAAGGGAAAATGGAAGAAATACTCGCTCCTTTTTTTTTTAATAAGAATTGGACAAAATTTGTTTGAACAATTAATGACTTTTTTCATTTTTACTCGTGATTAATTATATACATTGTATTAATTCAGAGAATCTCTCTCATATAAGCCCCCAATAAATAAAGATATACTTGAAAAGAACAATTTATTTAGACTTACTTATTATTTTAAACTAATTTTATAAATAGGATCAGAGGCAGCAAATGGAGAAGGGGTGTGATTGTAATTCTCTCCAAAATAATTAGGAAGTCGTGGGTTGAGACTTGGGACATTGGCAGTGTATGTTTGACTATACTTCCTTATGTTTTTAATATAAGACATTTACTTAAATTTGATTAAATTATAAAATCTAGTTAAATTAGTTAATATTATCTTTTTAAAAAAAACTCCAGTCATTTTTTTCAATTTTTTCATTCCCTCTTTTCTTTATTATTGTTGATGAAATATTAATAGAGATAATTTTTTAAAAAAAATTTAGGCAATTATGAAAGTTGTATTTCATATTTAGAACCAAAATTAATTCCACAAATATATTTTATATCAAAGAAAGAAGAGCGTATCATTTAAGTAAATATATTTTATCTCGTAGTATTTTGGTATCTTTTACTGTTTAATGTATCCGATAAAAATGCCCGTTTGTCTATTCCTATCTCTTAGACCCGTTTATTACAAAAGAAAGTATGGGGAGGAAATGGAAGATCCCAATCTTCCCATAGATTTGGAGTGTTTGGCAGAAAAGTCCAATCTGCATCTTCCAGGTGGGTCCAATCTTCCCTTATTTGAGGGAAGATGCTTTTCCATCCGAAAATGGAAGGAAAGCTATAATCTTCCTGAAATTGTCTTTTTGACATGATTTACCCCGAAATTCAAATTTGGCGGAAGTTCGAACTTGGCGGGAAAGTTCAAATATTGGCGGGAAGTTTGAATTTGGCGAATTTTTTTTTTTTCACGATTTCAAACTTAATAAGAATATATTTTTTTTAAAATATATTTTAGCAAAAAAAAAAAATATTTTTCTTTTTTATTTTGAATTAATTTCTTTTGAGGTAAAATAGACATTTCCTAATTCCTTACCAACTACCACCTCTTCATTTTCTTCCTACCAAACAACTCAAACCATCTTCCCTCATCTTTCAAATCTTCCTTTCCTTTCCTTTCCTTTCCTCCTCCAAACTTTCTTTATAAGAAACGAGACCTTAGAGATAGAGCCCATGAAAGAAGGCCACGAAATGAAAGCACAAACAAGATGCTGCGAAAAAAAAAGCACATACTTTTGAGCGGAAAAAAAAAAAACAAAAAACAAAAAAAAGCACAAACAAGATGCCACAAAAAAAAAAGCACATACAAGATGGGCCTCCGCTTTATTGGGTCGTTGTTCTTTCTTTTTCGCATATTTGCTACATGCCACAAAGCCATTCACAATAATTTGGGTTCTTATAAAAATGAGGGAAAAAATTTATTAAATATTTAAACAGCCTTTATCACACTTATATAAATAAATTAAGACAATTTAAATTTTAGATTCTTATAAATAAGACGGAAGGGAGGATAATTCAACTTTCCTTAAATCCACCTGTTAACAAAAAATTCTTTTTTTTTTTTTTTTGTTGAGTAATGTTAACAAATTTTCAAAAAGCATATATTCAATTCACACACAATTGTTATTAAAACAGTAAAAATATTCTAAAAGCATATATATTCAATGCATACCCAATTTTTATTAAAACGGTGCAAATATTCTAAAAGCATATATTCAGTTCACACACAGTTTTTATTAAAACGGTATAAATCTTATAAAAGCATATATTCGATTCACACACATTTTTTATTAAAACAGTTCATACGTTTATGGTCAAGTTGGATGTAATTAAAAATATATAAAAATGTGTATACGTGTATATATAAGCGAATAACGCATAATTATAAACATTTAAGAAACCCAAGCATATCATATACTCCGTTCGATCCCCAATATTTGGCTCTTGAGTTATATCATGGAAAATAAGAAATGATTGTTAAATCATTTAATATGTCATAAAACGTACGTAAACTTTTTTCACTTTTAGCTTTATTTGGAAATGTGTTTAATTGAATTGATAATACTCCATCGGATCCTAATTATAAGACATAATTACTAAAATTTAGAGAAATTAAGAAAAAAAATTAAATTAGTTAATTTTACTTGATTTTTCTAACAAGTACTTACTTAAAATTCAAAATTTTAAAATGACAACAAGGAAAAGTTTTCCGAAACGGTACCTCGCACGTCTATTTTGTAAGAACAGGGCCCCGCTGTATATACTGCATTTCACAAGTCTCAAATGGATAATGAATTTATAGAGATGCCTTCTGCGTAAAAAAACAAGCATCCCTACAAACCAGTGTTCCGTTTTTTTTTTAAGCCATGCAAAAGAATAAGAAATTAATATTTTGTTAGGTTATTTATAGAGAAAAATCAATCACTTTGGACAAATAGTTATAAGAAAATATTTTAAAATAAATTTTAAATTTTTTTATTTAAAATTAAAAAAATAAAATAGAATCTCTCACTTGATAGAATATAAGCGTGTTATTAAATTAATTATTGTAGAGAAAGTATTAGTAGGGGTGGTATAGAAAAAATATGACAAAAATTGCTTAAAATTATTTTATTAAAAAAAATAGAAGAATTGAGGTGTATGTGGTATTAATGAGTTGCAAACATTACTTACTTTATAGAATATATAGGTGCATTATGAAATAATTATTGTGTTTAATTGTTATTCAAAAAGTATCAGTAAGGTTATTTTAGGAAAAAATTGATAAAAGTTTGAATGTGGTCCTATAATTAGTATTAAAATGAACTCCCAAATGTTGTCTTATAATTAGGACCGGAGGGAATATTATTTTAGAGAAAGAGAGGATATATAATGAGTGGCGGGTAAAATTGGAAATTAAGTATTAATCATTGGGGTAAAAGAGGAAAAAGAGCATCAAATTAACATGATAAAAGTACCCTAACCAGACGGAGTACGTAAATACCTCATGCTTGATCATAATTGAAATGCGATGGAGTAGTGAAGACACAAAAATGTCTTTGCCACATTATGCTTCGTTGGAGTATTTGCAAGTCTCCACAAACATCAAAATGAAAAATACTTACATATTTCAAAAATATCATTTTATTTGTATTTTAACTAATTAAAATACAACAACTCATCTTATTTTAATTCTACAATGCAGTTGAGTTCTATGCAAAAATTCAAATTTTATGATTTTTAAAAATATAAACCTCATAATTTAGAAAAACAAGAAACCCAATTCCCTCCCATGAATTGTTGTTTTTTTAAAATAATAAAATTTGAATTTCTTTATATGACTCATTTGTCATGTATTTATTAAATTAAGATGAGTTGTTGTATTTTAATTAGTTAAGATATAAATGAAATGATACTCCTAAAATATATAAGTATTTCTCTATAGAAATATAGAAAGTCATGTCTTTTTTTATCCGAATATGGAGATTCATGTCAAAAAATTAAAAATCAGAAAAATATCACAAATCCTAAGCTTGGAATTTTTTTCCCCGCCAAAAAGAATAGAACAACTATAGCTAAGGAATTTTTATTTTAGTTTTTCTTAGAAAGAATATATTAATGTTTAGCGTTTTTTGGGATTAAATAATCAAATTAGATTATATATAAAAGAGTTAATTTTTAGCATTGATTGAACATGGTTTTTATCCCATCAATGACAAAATAAAAGGTTAAAGACTATATATATATTAGTTCAATGTAACGCCTGAAGTGTCAGAAACAATGCAATGTGAGCCTTTTTAACATTACCTTGATTGTAAAATTCTCATGTTCAACCATCTTTGTTGTTAAATTTACAAACAAGGAGGATTATATGAACTCCTTGACAGGGGGTCCATGGATGCTGTTTGATCACTATCTCACAGTGAGGCCCTGGGAACCAAACTTTCAACCTAAATCTGCTTCTATCAATAAAGTGGCGGTTTGGGTTAGGCTTCCTAATATTCCTCTTGAATACTACAACAAAGAGGCTTTATCTTGGATTGGTGACAGAATAGGGGATACAATAAAAATTGATATTAACACAGCTGGTCATCTCAGGGGGCACTTCGCTAGAGTTTGCGTCTCGGTTAATCTAGAGGAACAACTAATGTCAGGCTTTACTCTAAATGGCAAAGACTATTACCTGGAATACGAGGGTCTACATTGGCTCTGTCTCAATTGTGGTTTGTATGGACACAAAGCAGAGGAGTGCAAGTTGAAGAAAAAATGCTCAGATGCTGGTTCCATCCCCGGTGACGGTGCTGTTAAGGATGCTGCTGCTGAGGGCCAAGCGATGAATGATGTTCGAATGGAGCAAGGGAGTGGGCAAAGCTCTCAGGGCGATACTTGGATCGTTGTTCAGAGGCCCCGCCGGCAAAAGAAGAACACCAAGGAGAAAGCTCAGGGCGATCTCCGGCGTGAAGAAGGAGGTTCCCGTTATGGCGTTCTTGCCGAGGTTAGCAACGGCGAGGTCGATCAGCAGATGGTGACAGGTCCTGTTTCCGGACAAAACGCTGCAGTCGAGAAGCATGGTCTAAGATCTAAAGCTGAGTCGACTTCTAGGGATAAGAAAGGGGATACAAAAAAGAAACTCAAGAAAGATTGCAATCAAGTGGGGGGAAGTGAGTCAGGATCGCTGGCCAGAAAGGGTACTAGGAAGGAGAAAAGGACAAGGGAGGCGGTGGCAGGTGACGGCAAAAGCACTGAGCCACTGAGGTTGACTTATGGGGAAGAAGACGCTAGCAGAGAAAAGGGGGAAAATTTCGAGGATGCATCGGATGCTGTTCCAATAGATGAGGAACCGGTGGCTTTTGAAGCCCCCAAGCCTAACATGGACCTTCCTTCTTCGTGGGCTGCGGAGAACAGTGGGGCCACAACGCTGGGTGTTCTGCAGGGGAAATTCTGGACGGGCCCAAATTGCTTGGAGCCCGACTTGGATATGGACCTGGCAGAGTGTGACAGATTGGAGCATGTCTCCGTGGTTCCTGATTCGCAGGGGACCATTGAGAATTAATTGGGCCATTCTTTTGGGGCTTTTTGTTTGTCTGATTTATTTGTGCTTATTTTTGGGCCTTTTATTTCTAAACCCATATTTTTAACTGTTTGCTTTTACAGGAATCATAATATGTCTAAATTATTTTTCTGGAATTGCCGTGGAGCGTGTGACAATAATACCACTCGTAATCTCTGGTTGGCTTGGAAGAACGCTACTCCTGACTTAGTCGTCCTTGCTGAAACGAAGGCTGAGACTGATATTCTCTCCTCTCGTATGGCGTCGTTTGGCTTTGATGGGTCAGCTTTCATTCCTAGTGTTGGCAGATCAGGAGGCTTATTCGCTGCCTGGAATTCAAACAAAATTGGTGTTTCGGTGATCTGTTCTAATCGGCAATATTTTCATCTTAGGTGTTCTATCGCCGGTAAACCTGATTTCTATATCACTGCTCTTTATGCTATTCCGTCCTTGGCTTGCAAGGAAGCTTTGTGGACCGATCTTATGAATTTTGCGCACACAATGAGCTCTTCCTGGATCATTGTCGGTGACTTCAATGATATTGCCTCAACCACGGATAGAGTTGGAGGAGCTACTGTTAATATTTCCAGGTTGTCTGCCTTTCGAAATAGAATTATGGAATGTAATCTCTCTGACTTGGGTGCTTCTGGTCCTTCTTTCACTTGGAAAGGACCCAAACTTCCTAATCGCCCTCGGTTATATCAAAGGTTGGATCGGGCCCTTGCTAACACCTCCTTTCTGGAAACCTTTGATGAATGCCACGTTCAGGTTCTCCCTAGAACCAGATTTTCTGATCATAATCCTCTTATGGTGTCCTTGGTGAATAATGCTGTTTCGAGCAGGGCTTGCCGGCCCTTTCGTTTTGAAGCCATGTGGCTTAAACATGTGCAATTTGAAGACTTCTTAGCTGAGAAATGGGAGTCTGATGTTGATATTGACTTGTCTCTACAGAATTTCCAAGATGCTATTAGGCTTTGGAATAGGAATGTGTTTGGCTACCTAGAAAAAAAGAAGAGTACTCTGCTGGCTCGCCTGAATGGTATCCAATGCTCTCCCTCCTACCCTTTCTCTGAGTTCCTCTGTAATCTGGAGAGAGAGCTGCAGGATGAGCTGGAGCGTATTTTGTCTTTGGAGGAAATAAAATGGTTCCAGAAATCCCGTGGCCAATGGATTACTGAAGGTGATCGCAATACTCGCTATTACCATCTCAACACTAAAATGAGGCGTAGGAGAAACAGGATAGCGGCCCTAAAGAATGAGGAGGGTCAATGGATAAACAATGAAGATGATTTGAGATCCCTGGTGGTTAGTTATTTTAAGAATTTATTTCTTGATGATAATCGTGCCCCTTCTCACCTAGCCACTATTTGCTCCTTTCCCGAGGTGGATTCGAGTAACTTCAGGGACATGGATTGTATTCCGGGGGACGAGGAAATCAGGAATGCTTTATTCTCCATGGGTAATTTTAAAGCCCCGGGGGTTGATGGTTTCCCTCCTATATTTTATAAATCTAATTGGAGCAAAATTGGTCCGGATCTTTGTGCTTTTGTTAGAGGGGTCTTCTCTGGTTCATCTTCTTTGGCTGAGGCGAATAAGACTTTGCTGGCTCTTATCCCAAAGAAGGATTCACCGGATCTTATTTCCCATTTTAGACCTATATCCTTATGCACTGTCCATTATAAGTGTGTTACCAAGATTATAACCCAGAGATTGAAAGGTGTCTTGAATGAAATTGTCTCTCCGTACCAAGCTAGCTTCATTAAAGGGAGACATATTCAGGATAACCTGGTTATCGGACAGGAATTGCTTCATATTATGGCTAAGAACAGGAGCAAGAAGGGTCTTATGGCGATGAAAATCGATCTTGAAAAAGCCTACGATAGGATTAGGTGGGATTTTGTCCAATCTGTGCTTCAGGAGGTGGGTTTCGAGGAAGCCTTCATCAATATGATTTTCACTTGTATTTCTACAGCCTCTTACAACGTCCTTTGGAATGGGTCTCAGACTGAATTCTTTTCCCCAGGGAGGGGCCTCCGGCAAGGGGATCCTATGTCTCCTTTGTTGTTTGTGCTGTGTATGGATAAACTCTCACATCAAATCTGTGATGAGGTTGAGGGTGGAAACTGGCGAGCTATTGCAACTTCCAGATCCGGGCCTAGAATATCTCATTTAATGTTTGCGGATGATCTTTTGCTCTTCGGCGTGGCGTCTCAATCTCAAGCCGAGTGTATGCTCTCCTGTTTGGAGAAATTTTCTGCCGCTTCTGGGGGTAAGGTTAATAAAGCTAAATCTTCATTATTCTTCTCCCCTAGAGTTTCGGCTATGACTAGATCCTTGATTAGCGACATCTCTCAGATGAATGTATCTTCGGAGATTGGGAAGTATCTTGGATTCCCCCTTACTAGGAATCGGAACAGCAGACAGAAATTTAATTACATTATTGAGCGAGTTCATTCTAAGCTCGCGGCTGAAAGCGAAGACTCTTTCTACTGCTGGTCGAATTACCCTGGCTAAGTCGGTTCTTAGCTCTATTCCGCTTTATCCGATGCAAGTGGCTAGAATTCCTAGAAGGGTGTGCCTTGAGGTCGAGAAACTTCAGCGAAGGTTCATTTGGGGGCATGACGATTCTACTCACCATTTTCATCCGGTGAGGGGACCAAATTACTCGTCCAAAGGAATTTGGGGGACTGGGCTTTAGGCGCCTTCAATCTTTTAACAAGGCTTGTGGGGCCAAAATTGCATGGAATTTGCTCGTGGGGGCCAAAGGTTTGTGGGTGGATGTTCTTCAAGCTCGGTATATGTTAAGAGACAACAATTCCCTTTTGTCTCAAAGGAGGGGATTCCAAACTATGGAAATTTATTGCCTCTCGAAAGATTTGGTGGATTTAGGGTCTAAATGGCGTGTTCGGAACGGGAGGATGGTTAGCTTCTTCAATGACCGTTGGCTGTTTGATGGAAGAATTAAAGACTTCTGTGTGAGGAATCTTCTCTGAAGAGGAGGAGCTTTCTTATGTTGCTGACTGGGTTTGTAACGGTGGTTGGGACCTGATTAGACTCGCGGATATTGTACAACCTTCTATTATCCATAGATTGGTTTCTCATCTCGTACGGCTCCCGATGCCGGTTTTGACCTTATGGTTTGGGGAGCGTCTAGAAATGGGATGTTCTCTATTAAAAGTGCATACTTTCTTATAGAAAACAACCTTCCTCATCAGCAACGTAAGGTGTTTAAGCATGTTTGGAAATGGCGTGGAGCTGAGCGCATCAGAGTCTTTATGTGGAGAGTGGCTCTTCACAGGCTTCCGACCAATGCATGGAGGAGTTCTTGGTCTTCTACCTCCGCGTTGTGTAACCACTGCTGTAGGGAAGTGGAAGATATCATTCATGTTTTAAGGGATTGTGAATATGCTAGGAGGGTGTGGTTGAAGCTAATTCATCCTAGGCTTATTAATCAATTTTTTTCTCCTAACCTTAATGATTGGTTGTGTATGAATCTTGCAGGTACTTTTAGCTGTGATATGGGCCCTAATTGGGCCCCAATGTTCGGTGTAGCTATATGGAAGCTGTGGATTTGGAGGAATGAGCTTATTTTTAAACAGGGCTTTTGCAAGCCACCTAATCCTTGCGCAATTATTTTACATATCTGGAGGAAATTTGCTGATTTTCAGGTTCCATTTGCTGCCAGACCTAGCAACTACTCCAACATTGATGGAGCTCCTCGCTGGAAAGTCCCTGACGCTGGCTGGGTCAAGTTAAATGTTGATGGTGCTATGGTGTTGAGTACCTCTAGAGCGGGCTGTGGAGGTGTAATTAGAGATGACAAAGGTCTTTGGCTTGCGGGATTTACAAAGCAGATTGGAATCTGCAGTGCCGGTGTTGCGGAGGAGTGGGCAATGTTGGAAGGACTGATGCTTGTGCGGGACCTGGGTTATAAGAAGGTTCTGGTAGAATGTGATGATCAGGAGTTGGTTCAGTGTTTGAACGATTCTTCCCTTATGCCTGGCAGCTTGTTGTTACAGAGAATTAAGGACTTGCTGAGGGATAGCTGGAGGGTGTCTGTTAGCTATATTCCTAGGGAAATTAATTGTCTGGCTGATGCTTTAGCCAAATGGGGTCTTTCAAATTCTAGTTTCTTCGATGTCCTTAGCCAAATGGGGTTTTTTCTTTCAAATTCTTTGTATTGGTTTATGGCTTTTTAGCCTCTTTTAATATCAAAAAAAATATATGAATATGTGGCAAGTTATCTATTCCGTCCCTATCGATTATTAAGGGTGTTGATGATATAAGAAATAACAAAGAGATAAGGATTGCTTGGGCAAAAATTTTTGACTATTTAATGTTGTTTTCCCTCTTCATATGTAACTTTTCTGTATTGGTTTATGGCTTTTTAGCCTCTTTTAATATCAAAAAAAAACATTTATCCTAAAACACAAGGACTAAATTATAAAATGGTTAAAACTATAGGGACTGGATTGCAATCAAAAAGTTGATGGATTTACAACCAAATCTTTATTATTCTTTTTGAACCACTAACAATAATTTTAGAAACCAAAAGATTAATGTTCATTTTTTTTTTGGACCACTAATAAGGCTTTTACATTTTATAAGCCCCATAACCAACTAGTCCTTTGGCACTGTAAAAATATAATGGCAAGAAATGGATTAACAAATATTTATTATTCTTTCAAAAATGTGAGTTAAAATGGACAAATTTATTTTGATAGTGTAAAAAGGAAATAATTTTACATGTGGCATTATTCTAGTTAATTTTAACTTAGTTGATCAAATATGCTAAATTAATAGTTCATTGGGGTTCAATCACAACTTTTACCAAAATTAAAATGTAATATTTGATGGTTTTTTTTATAAGGAGCAATAATTAAAAAAAAAAATATTCTTGAGCTCAAGCACAAGTCTCTATTACAAACAGAAAGATCAGCCTCTCATGGCTTCAAACTATCATTTGAATAAGCTGAAACACAGAAATTGCCATGGAAGCCAGAAATTCACCCGAAAAAAAAATGGAGTCACCGATCTAAGTGGAATGTCACAGCCTGGTTCTTATCTTTGAAAGTAGAAGATTCTAGAGGTGAATGGAAGTTAATGGTTAATAAGGAAGGAAGAAGACAGAGACACAGTAGTAGAGAGAGAGAGAGCTTCGTCGGAAAACTCAAAGAACTCGTCAGGAAGTTAGAACCTCGCCTGAAATTGCAAAAGAACTCTAGAGAGAGAAACTGAAGATGAAGGTGACAATGGAAGCTCTGACACAAGCTCTCTGGTCTGGTGGTGGTTGGAGACGGAGGTGGTAGGCGACGACAGTACTGAAGATTAGTCCCCATCCTTTTTGGTTCAAATTCGCCTCCAGGTCCCAACTTCAAACTTGGGGTGAAGGTCCCAAGTTCCATGCTCAAGTCATAGCTTCTCTTCTTTCAAACCAGCCAGCAGTGACGGACCCATAAAATTATTGGAGGGGGGCACCATTGGTGGGGGGATTTGGGGGTGCCCCCGAATTTTGTTTTTTAAGCAAAATTTTAAATGCATTAAAAAAATAAAATAATATAAAGGGAAAAACAAGGCCAAGATATTACAATAAAAATAATTACAACGCCATTCTTCTAGCGCTTAATTTTTTAATTCTATCATAATCGTCTTCATTATCAACGCTATCAAATACATCTTTTTCAATATAAAGACTAGACAATCATTCAACCATTCATCCTAAAACATAAGAATATCCAATTCCAAATGCATCAAAATAAATCAAGGCAGAAATGTGTTGATAGTTAAGATTTTGTTCTGTTCTGTTCTACTTAAATTATGTGCAGTTGATAGTTAAGTAGAAGTTGAGGTTAGATTAGATTGTGTATGGTTCTATGTAAGTTGCCTTGAGCATACCTTCATGTTTCCTGGAGAAACTTATGAGCAACTCAAGGATTACATGCTGGGAATTCTTTAACATAGAAGGGATTTTTTTTTTAAAAAAAAAAAAGTAATTTCAGGGGGGCACGTGCCCCCTTCTTCAGTACCTGCATCCGCCTATGCCAGCCGGCGATGACAACAGCTCAAGTGGTGGAATGCCAGAGGGCTGACGGAGGTGGTGACGATGAGAGAGTGGAGGTAGAGGAAGGAAGGCCACCGTCGATCTCTCAGCTCGTGTTCAATCTCTCTTGCTTGATTGGAGTCCGCGACGCAACTCGAATATTTTTTTCCCAAGTCTGTGTAGTCTGTCATGAGGAAGAAGAAGAATAATCTCAGGGGGGGGTTTAAAAATGAATCTAAATGAGCTCAATCCGGACCCGGAAGAAGAAGGAAAAAAAAAAAAAAAAAAAAGACCTAAATGAGCCCGGTCAAAACGCAATTTTTGATCAGAGACCTATATGCAAAGTTTAAACATATTTGGAGGAACTAAAATGAAAGTTGTGAATTTTTGTAGGACATAACTATAATTGTTAAACAATATCTGTACTTTTCTGTAATTCTCCCTGATCCATTTTTTTCATTGATTTGCAATTTCCAAGAATTATAGGGATCTTTTCTGTAATTTTCCCTAGCCCTCAAAATATTAATTTTGACCCTCCAAAAATCTCCATTTTTCTTCTTAAACACCTACAATACAAGATTAAGAACAATGTAGCATTAAAGTTTAAGAAATCATTTGCATGAATAATTACAAATCATGATCATTTTGTCCTTAATTACACTTAATTCAATACAAAATCTCTAACTCAAATTAGTGTTTAATCATGCAATAATGTCTTAGGAAATGCAATAAAAATCTCAATTTAATCATGGAAAAGCATATCAAAATATGGTTTAATCATGTTGTCCATGTCATTTTTGTTAAGGTGCATATTTACTTCGGAAGTCTATGTAATCTACTTCATTTTTTTCAAAGTTAGATTTACCTTAAGAAAAATGATATATGGATTGTCAACTTAGCATATTTAGTCAACTAAAGATCAAAATTAACTGACATAACAGCTAGAGTAAAATCGCTCTCTTTTTAACACTTCTGGGCAAAATATTGCTCCTTAACCCAAAATATAATGGCAGAAAAATGATTGACAAATAGTTATTGTGGGTTGATAGAAAGGAGAGTAGGTGAAATAGTATTTACTTAAAGCAAACTGAGTCTTGTAAACAGAGGATTTCAATTCAAGAAAAAAATCAAGTGGGCCTCCTTTTTTTTTTTTGTGCTGGCCAAAAACTCAACTGCATAATAGAATGACACAATATCTTAGGCCAACCGCATTTTTATTCAAGCTTGCTTGTTTGGGTTAGCCGTAGAAGTTGTTTTGCTAACGTGATTTATAGTATACAATCTAAGTTTATGAGAAAAGTTTTGTCTTAACTTGCGTGAACGAGCTTTTCCACCGCCAACCCAAACATCATTAAAAATTTGAAGTTTTGAAGTTATACCTTGAAGAATTCTGTAAATTGAGAAAACTGGACGTGCTGCTTTGAAATCCATAATTAAGCATGACCTATTTCACCTCTAAGTCTGTATTACCTTGTAAGAATTATGTCATGTAGCCTTTTTTTTTGGGTAAAAAGAAAAATAACATTGAGAAAATAAACTTGCTAGAATAAGGACTATAATCATGATTTCAAAGCACGAAACACAACCATTTAAAGCAAGACTTAATTTAAGCCAATAAACTTACCCGACTCTTTGTTTTCTTTGGTACCTAGCTCTCACACATAGCAACCAAAGAAACCAAACGAATCAATAAACGACAGTGTTTTGGATGGGCCAGAGAAGAAACAGGAGAGGAGGAGGTGGGAATTGTGAAGCTAGCTACCTGGGAAGCATTTGAGTTGCCCGGAAGCAAAATATATTGACACGACTTTTATTTTGAAAAATTAAGATAATATGAATAAAATAATTTAAACTTTAAAATAAAACATTAACTAGTCCTAGACTAGTCCTAGAGGGGACATTTGTGTTAGGAAGGAAAGCCACAAACCCTAGAAACTAAAATAGCCGGTTGTTTGGATACCTAGTAACATAATCTAAAAAATGCACTAGATACAATTGAAAATATCAAAATAAGAAAAGAAGACAAGACAACTCAATTTTTTAAGGTGGAAAACTCCTTCAATGTGAGAGATTAAAACAAAGGGATCAAGTCCGCAAAAGTTTCACTAAGGAATCAATATGTACAACAATGACCATTCAACAATCATTACCCATACACCTTAATCTTTTATCATTTATTTATTTTTCTTTTCTCTCCTATTTTGATCATAAGAACTCAGAACATAAAACCCAAAACACATATGGGTTACAGCCTAACAAATAAACACACTACAGTAAATATTTTTTTTAATGTTGTTTTTAGGAGATTTAAATATTAGGCTCCAACAGTCAAAGTTTCTGTTGAAGATGAACTCCTAAAAGCAGTGTAGTTTTCTTCAGATTAGATAAACAAGAAGACCACTTAACATCCATATTTTGTAGTTGTTCCTTTGCTTTCATATTTTCTTCCACCATGTGAGACCTTTCTTTCTTCACTGTCTCAAACTCCTTTATGAACCCCATTGTGTCATAAACACTCTTTTTCTTCTGTTCCTTAAGAGATATCAGTTCCATCTCATACTCTTGGACTTGTTTTCCTTTTTGTCTAGCTCAGCTTGAAGCTTAGAGATATGCTCCTTCAACTCTGCTTCTTTTAGACTAGCCTCAGCCAAAGAACTCTCTTTATTGTAGATTTCAAACAGAAGAGCAACAGCTGCTTCCTTTCTCTTCGAACTTTCTTCAGTGAAAAGCTTCTCTTTGTGTTCAAGCATGTTGTATGTGTCAATGGTGGCATAGGCTTGCTTGGAGGAAGATAGAATATTTTGGATTTCTTGTTGCAGGGTATGAATTGTGGTTTGAAGGCCATGAGAGGGAGCTCCATGTTCAGAACAATGGGAGGATAATATGTTGAGAGCATTCTCAAGGCGAAATCTGTTTTCTTTAGAGCTAGCTATTTCATTTAGACGCATCTTCAATGAGCATTCCAAGTCAGCGAGAGCCTTAATCAACTCGTTATCGGCATGAACAGCTGCAATTTTGGATACATGAGGCATGTGAACTTCCATTTCAACACCTTCCTCCATTATTTGGAACAATCTCATCAGATCATCTTCTGCAAATTGCTGATGGCTTCCCTGGTCAAATTTAACTTGTTTAGCAGTGGAGCTCTCTGGTTGATTCATGATTTTTTCCTGCTGAAGTTAATCAAATGAAGCAAACATTATTGTGACCAACGATAGAAACAGAGTTATTAATTGTTGACATTCTTAACCATCACTTGCGTATTGAAAATAATTGTTCACACCAGTCAGTTTATTTGGGCATTAAATCCAAAAGATGGTACTACCCCCTATCCTTAATATAAGAACCAATTGACTTTTTTATTGGAGACATTAAGGAAGCTAAATAAATTACTTAATCATAGCATATGTTATGTATCATTGAATTATATATCAATTTATAAGTTGGGAAATTTGGTTTGGAGGAAAAACAAAAATATAAATACTTTGAAGTTATCTATTTAGCTTCAATAGCCTCTTTAAAAAAGATAATTGAATCTTATAATCAAGAACTGGAGGAAGTAGTAATATACAATGAATTTAAAATGCGCATCACCAGTTGCTTCGATGAAACAAGAAAAAAAGAAAAGAAAAGAAGGAGTACCAGCTGATCATCAAATTGTTCTATTCTAGCATTAGGATATACGAGTTTTAAAAAATAAAATTAGATCCCAAGACTGATAAGATAAAATGAAGACATACTTGTAAAGATCCATCAGTAATAGTAAAAGTAGTTAATAGGTCAGATTGTGAGCTCCCAGATTCCATTTCCACGTGACTATTTGAAGTTGCTATTTGAGGCTTTTTGGGACCAGCGATTGAAGAGCTCTAATGCCATGGGAATATAAAGATTAATATCTGAATAACAATCAATAATATGTCAATAGTGCAAATATATTATAAAATAAATATTTACCAGTGCAGAGGTCATTTCAGTAATAGATGGCGGTGGAATTTTCAATGACAGTTCATTTGATGTTTCTTTGGAAGACCATTCTTTGGTTGGTTCTTCAATTCTTTGAGGAGCTTCATTGAAGCTTCTACTTTCTCGTGTGCTTGTTGATCATCATCCATTGATTCCTTTCCATGTAACTATCAAAGAGCAGAATGAATAAGGAAGACATATATTTAAAGCTCAAATGAATGTAGCAAGGTTACCTTTGATGAACTTGCTTTGCTATATTCTTCTGAAGAAGGTCATTCTCCAAAATTTTCTTTGAGATTCTGCACAACATGAAATTATATGTAAGTTTTCAAATTTCTTCCGTAGAATGCAAGAACTTTGTAAATAGTTATATTGCATGTCATGTCCTGTTTTTTTTACAGTGCTTGTTGATTCAATATGATTCTCTTGCTCTTGGATTATTTGTGAACGAAATTACTATAAAAGAAAATAAATATGAAAAAAGCAAAAAATTAATCCTTACTCATCCGGTCATTATATTTATCATATTTCCTAGATAAATTTACCTAATAATTTGATTATTAATATAAGATAAATTTATCTAATAATTTGATTAGATTAATAATTAAGATAATTAATATGACATGTATTTTCTAAAATACCATTGTCATGTTTCTTAATTCCCTCATTCACTTTCCTCTTTGATTATTATAAAGAAAGTATCAATAGGGGTGAATTAGGAAAATGTTGACAATTATAAATATTGTCTTATATTTAGTACTAAGAACAACTATTTAAATATGTCTTATATTAAAGACTGGAAAGAGTACATTTTTTTTTTTAATTGTAAATTAAGCCCACATAAGGAAGAAAACATTATCATTTTTTGAAGGAAAGGCAATGTTGATGGCAATCTGTTGCTTATACTCATTACTTAATTTGATTTTCTAGCTTCATCTTATTTGGGACCATGTTTCTTTATAAAACTATTGCCTATCACAGAGTACTAAATTAGTTTTCTGTTACTTCAAGTGTCATCTTTTGATTTCCTGTATTTACTAAATTTTCTATTCCTTTTGGTCCAATATATAAGTCACCTTCTTACATAAACCCAAGAACTACACATTATTGTCTTTCAATTTTACCTATTTGCAATTTCCTATGGTAACATATTGTATATGTGAAAGAATTATGACTATTTTTAAAGAAAATGTCTTTAACATGAGTAAATTGAGAATTGTTTTTCTTTTCTGATTTTGGTTCAAGCCAGTGAGTTGGATGGAGTAATATATAGCCAAGTGGTGCATTAGAGGCTTCTACAAACTCTTATATTAATTGAAGAACAACACTTACCATATCTAAATCAGATGATGGAGTTGTGGAGAGTTTTTCTTCAACAATTTCATTTGCCGATGTTTTGGTACTCTATGCAGCTCATAAAATATGAATAAGTTACTAAAAAGGTTAAAATAATTAAGAAGCATATCATATATTAATTAAAAAGAGAAATTGTTTGTTGGTCTGAGGCTATTATTATTTTTTTTTTTTAAAAAAACTAGTAACATACAAACCTTGGTCAAATTTGGCAAATTAATATTTGTCGTGGAGTCTTTAGCAACAATCTCCTTTGATCCTTCCTCACTCTAAACATTTAAAAAAATATATGGATATAATTAAAAAAAGGAGATAAATTGAGTTTTGATGTTATTGATAACCATAATAAATCTTAGCACACAATTTTTTTTTTTTTAAAAAAAAAAATCTTCATTCATTTTGAAGAAATCAATAAGGCAATGAGGTAAGAGAGAAATCATTAGCTAGTTTCTTAAGTCTACTTGGATAAAAAAAATAATATACGTACATTTTCAAATTTTGGCGAACCATTATTCTGTTGGGGCATTGTTGAGTCATTTACAATATCTTGTTGTAATCCCTCTTCTTCAATCTGAACAATAATACATTAGTTTACAATTACAATCAGTGTAGACTAAACCCAACAATATCACAGACCTAAATCTTTAGAACATGTTAGAAAACCTTGAAAATTTCTTAGAGCTGCTTATGTAATTGCTTGACACATGTATTTCATTCTTATCATTTCTTCAATTAGGTTTTCCTCTATACACTATCTATGTATATCATGCTCTGTTTTTATGGTAAGTAAGCCTATTCTCCCTTTTTCTCTATTTTCTCAACAGAAGCATGGGGTGTGTTTGTGTATAGAGTAAGCCTTCTTGGAATCCTCTTCACTCTAAACAATCAATCACAAAAGATACAAAAGAGATCAATTGAGTTGAAGTTTCTAATAAATTCCGTAAATCCTAGCCCATAAAGTAAAAAACACTATTCTATATTTAATAGCATCCTATATTTAAGAAAGTATCAATAGGGATAAATTAGGAAAACATTGACAAATATAAAAACTGTCTTCTATTTAGTACTAAGATTAACTACCTAAATATGTCTTATATTAATTAAATGTTAGAAATATAAGGTGGTTAATTGAATAGTTGGTTAATACCCATTCTATATAAAGGGTCTAGTTATTGTGGTTAAGTGTGTGTTGGATGTGGATTCTGCACTATGTTTAGAGAGTGAGTTAACTTGTCTTCCTCCAAGAGAGAGTTAACTTTGTTTCCTTATAGGTTGTAGAGTTAATCAAGAGGATTACTCATTGAATGAGCATATTACTCTTTGTGGTTAATATAATAAGATTTTTGTTCATATTACTTTTGCAATTACATTTGTTAATATGGTATCAAAGTAGGTTTTGGTTTGGGCTAGATAACCAAAAAACCCATGAAGGGTTCTTGGGTTTCCACCGTATGAGTGCTCCAATTATCCTGACATTGAAAATAGCAGCAGGCTGTTCTTGGTTTTTGGGCTCAATTCTGTAGGCCCATATTGCTACTTTTTGATGCCCAGTGCCCTTTCTTGGTTACACGCTGCGCCGCATGGGTTCTTGAGAGGACGACCTAATTTTCTTGTTCTGCCGCCTGGGGTCGTCGCTGCTCCGCTGATCTTTCCACCGAACGCCGCCGTCAAAGCTTCCTGGAAGCTACAGTGGCCGTCGAAATACTTTCAAGATAGCTCGCTTCAGTTGCCCGTTCAAGATCTGTTTACTTCCGTCTTCCGTCTTCGCTTCTCTAATCGGCGACTCAAGATACGCCTTCTTGTTCGAGATTTCTGTTCGCCTCTGTGTATTTGGAGTTCTCCGCCATGGGTTCTCTTTCTCCGGCGATATGTGTTTCTTGATGCATATGGTCGTCGTTCGCACATTGGACCTTGCTATCTTCTCTATCCTCTGTTTCTCTCTGGTTTCTACTGCACACTTCCTACTTCCTGATAAACTGACGATCGTACACAGGAGGTTGATTTCTTGAACAGAACAATTCGGAATAACAACTAAATTTATTTGTACAGCTGGACGAGAATCGAGGTTAAGTAAACAAGATATAATTCCAAATACAAGGCTCTACAGGACCCAGTTGTGCAAGTCGAAAAGAATCCAAATCTTCTCTAAAAGGAAAGCAAGGAGATAATCCCCGAGATATTTCTTCTATATTGAAGAAATACCAAAAATCCAGAGAGGAAGATATAAATGCGGGATCCGAGATTCAAGCGAAAAACAATTTACATGCGTCTTGGACTATGAATTACTGCAGGGGAAGATCAAGATTGTTTCTTTCTTCTTGAACCTCTAGCTGTGTTGATAAAAGATTGAACAAAACAGAACAAGTGGGAGGACAGAGGCTATATTGCCAATGTTATCGACAAATGTGACGATAGAATTCTGGTATTTAGCCTCAACGCTTCGAATTCCTCTGATTTGTCTGTCCTTATGATTGTCTTGGCAGTCTTCTCAAATATAGTGGCTATTTACAGTGATGCCTATACCTTGATGAAGAAGAACAAATCTGAGTTTGCATGATCTCCTCTCTTGGGGTGACTTCTGCAGAAGAAGTTCATTGTTGAAGTATATGGCCATTCTTGGATTATTTGAACAAGGCAGGCCAATTTAGAAGACAAGATTCTGGGATGCAAAATATATTTTGACTGGAGGAGAGTGTTGCTGTATGAGGAGGTGTACTATCACCTTCAGGTCTGGAGCTTGTTGCATTAAGAGCTACGTTTGAAGACAAGAAGGACAAGGACATGGAGGTGACCAGAAGCCTACAGATTAAAGCTGTTCAAAAGTGAATCAGCAAATGGACATGGAGAAGAGTGTTGTGAAGAAATCCTTGTATTATTTTTATGATTGGAAAACTATTCAAATTAATTCATCTTACCTTTTTTTTTATTTTTATGGTGTTCAAGTTGAGCACATTTAAAATAAATAGTATTTAATTTAAGGGGCGTGTTAGAAATATAAGGTGATTAATTGAATAGTTAGTTAAAGTCTATTCTATATAAAAGGTCTAGTTATTATGGTTAAGTGTGTGTTGGCTGTGAATCCTCATTCTCATGTTAGAGAGAGTTAACTTAGTTTCCCTCTAAGAGAGTTAATATGGTTTCTTTTTAAGAAAGAGTTAACTTAGTCTCCTTCTAGATTTTAGAATTAATCCAAGAGGGTTATTCATTGAATGAATATATTGCTCTGTGGTTAATACAATAAGATTCTTAATCTTTTTGTCTATATTACTTCTGCAATTACATTTGTTAACAGCAAATTAAGCCCACATTAGGAAGAATAACTTTTTTACATGTGAGGTCTCATTTTTTGAAGGAAAGGCAATGTTGTTGGCAATCTGTTGCTTAATTCTACTCATGATTTAATTTGATTTTCTAGCTTCATCTTATTTGGGACCATGTTGAACATTTAGCTCCATTGTTTCCTTAGAAAACTATTGCCTATCACAGAGTAATAAATTAGATTGCTGTTACTTTAAGTGCCATCTCTTGATATTTTGTATTTACTAAATTTTGTATTTCTTTTGGTCTAATATATAAGTCACCTTTTTAAGAAAATGACAGTTGCTTTAATAAGTCACTTAGCTTAAACCCAAGGACTATTAATTATTGTCTTTAAATTTTACTATGTCGACTAAGCCCAGCAATATCACAAGCCTAAATCTTTAGAACATGTTAGAAAACCTTGAAAATTTCTTTAAGCTGCATATGTAATTGCTTGACATGTGTATTTCATTCTTATTCATTTGTTCAATTGGGTGTTCCTCTGTACACTATATATGTATATCATGCTCTGTTGTTATAGTAAACAAGCCTATTCTCCCCTTTTCTCTATTTTCTCAACAGAAGCATGTTCAAAAATAGATCCTAGCTCAAAAAATTGGGTGAAATACGATTCTGCTGCTTGTGTTCTGTGTAACCTGCTGTCTTAGGCTTGAAAAGTTCCATTTCAGCCTAAACAATCACAAAACATATAAGAAAAGATGAAATGAGTTGGAGTCTCTGGTAAAATTTATAAATCTCAGCTCAAAAATAGAAAGTTTTATAGATTTATTGACATCCTACTAAAATTTGGAGCAAATTAAGGAAGTAGACATTATATACGAGAGAATTTGTTGGCTTCGTACTAGGAAAAAGTATCAACACACACACATGCTAGATTTGGAGAAAATTAGTAGTAAAATTTTTTATTATGTACTTAATGGTCAATTTGATTTTTCCCTTTATTTTCAGATGATTAAGCCATGTTAATAAGTTTGATACTAACCTCCTCTTTCCACTGCGTAGTTATCCTTCTTAGGTAGATGATGTCTTCGTCTTCATGTACGGAGTTCCATTCAAATGAGAATTCTAATTCACTTACTGCCAAAATAAAACAATTCCAATATTATGAGAAGAAATTGTAGCAATTAGCAGTTGTGATGAATTACCAACGTGAACACTTACGTTCTTCCCAGCTATCATTAGCTGAAGTTAAAGAAATAGCAGGACATTTACGCACACGACGCAATTTCACAGTGTGAAAATCAATGCCTTGACATATAGTATGAAGAGTTGGTAGGTTTATTAGTCTTATCATATATAGTTCTGGAAACACATCCTCCATGACCAGCTTCTGTCCCTCCCCATGCTTCCATCTAAATACTTCCCCAAGCTGAGGGGTGTCTTGTATATCCACATACAAGAGTCGTGGAAGCTTACCACTTGATATAGAGAACAAGTATTGCATACTTTTGCAGTACCCCACTTCAATTGTACGTAGTTCTGGAAACAATACTTGGCGCGGAGCCATAGGATTTTTGTTATTCTCTTGATCCTCAATAATGCTCACTAGCTCTTCGCAATCTTGTACCTCTAACTCTCTCAATTTTTGTACCCTTCTTGAGGTTGATGCAGAGAAAATAAATTTCAATTGTTTGTATCCTTTGATTGATAGCTTGGAAAGATTTTGAAAGCTCATGTAACTTTTAGGTTCCTTGAACTCAGGCAAGTCTTGCAAGTTGTAAAGTGGTTTACCTTTCTCCTCAAGAGGAGATAGCGCCTGTGGGTATCAATAAGATATGTAAGTATTAATGATCTTTTAGCTGATCATAAATTAAGTAGAAAAACAAGTTGCAGAGGTTTACCTCTCTCGGAGTTTCCCCTGGAAATTGCGGACGTCTATCCAAATCAATATCTTCTAGATATAGTGCCTTCATAGAATAGTTCTGAGCACAAATACTAACTAAATTTGGTATATTATAAAGGTCTAATTGTTTCAGAGCAGGTAGATTAAGATCAATATGAACATTATGATTCTGATCAGCTTGACATTTTCCAAAAACATGTGTCAACTTTTCAGAATAGCCGATGGACACAAATTCTAAATCCTTAAAGTCTTTAGAATAAAAAGCTGGGAATAAATATTCCAAGTCTCGCTACAGGAAATGACTTTAACCTCCCGCAGGTTGGGGAAGATAGAGTTAACATTCATATGATCATGATCATCCTCCTTGTCTGTTACTATATGCTCTAGTGTATTGCAAGCTTCTGACTTTCAATATTTCCAACAGTTTCAATGATGAGACAATGGATAGGGTAAAGAGAGACTTTAACCCAACCAATTCAGATATCTCCAGCCTTCTCAAAAGTGTGTACGGGTATAATGGTGGTGTAAAAAGTCCATGAGCTCTATTCACAACATAATTCACCTTCATCGCCTGTATTCCATACAAACATGTGAATTCTTCTTTCATAAATTCAAAAGATATGAGACAAGTTATGGTTGAAGTTTAAGAAAAAAAAACTTCTTTGATATTACTAGAAAATTCTATTATAGGTTTTTTAATATATATAAATATATATATCAAAAAAACCCTTTCTATTTTAATTAAATTTTGAATTTATTTATGGTATGTCATTCAATGTGCTTGTTACAATCTTATAAATGTGCATGTTATATTCACACTTTTTTTAATTACATCTGTTGAATATATTTATATAAGGAAAATGGAAAAAGGAAGTAAATACTTATTTTTGGATAAAGAGAATTAAATACAAATTATTATCTTTTTAATTTGTTTTCTTGTCCTCTCTAAATTCGTTCTTGTTAATTAATTTGAACTCTGGTCTCTTCAAAATCATATAGAAATCGATTCTCTAACAACTAAACAGTGTTTTGCTAATTTAAATTCACACAATGCATGCTTTTTAAACTTGTCACCAATTTAGTGATTTTATACAAACTGAGATTATAACAATGGTTCCTAGTCAAATTTGGTTGGAAGTGGTAACTGGTAAATGGTTTGCCATGCCTTATTAAAATTCTACAACTAATAATTTATAAACAAACAAATTTTCGCATGTCTAACTTACCGTTACGGATGAAGACTATAAGTTTTATACCCAAAAGAAGAAAACCTTGCAAGTATTTGACAGAATATTTATAGCAATTTTTTTAGTAATTTGCTAACAGTCAAGTGTCCTAGATGGGAAAAAACAACTTTAATTTTGTTACTTAAAAGTAATTGCTATTCTCATCATACAATAAGAAGTTCAACTAGGGATATTTGGATTATTCATCCAATATTATGAATAAGTACATTCCAACAAAATAGAGTAAGGGATAAGTACCTCGTTATGGTTCGTGGAAGTAGAGAGGGTGATATATAGTTGAAGCATTTGATTTTGGCCAAAAACAGCATAGAAGACCCCTTGATAAACTGCTAGTGCAATCTTCTACATTTGTACTTGGAGATGACTTTTGTACTTTATCAGAACAAGGGCATGGAAGATAACATTCTGCATATAAGTTGATGAAATTTGGTACTCCTGAAATTTTCAGTTCTTCTAGCAACTGGAGGATGGCTTCTTTTCCCATTTGGTGCAAATCTCTCTCATCTGATATTGCCCAAATATATATTCTAGCTTCTCACAACCAGCAATCTCCATACTTTCTAGTAGTGGAAGGTCTTTGCAAAAACATATTGGCAAAATAAATTCTAATTCAAGACAGGATTTGATTTTGAGATATTTCAATTTTGGGAACATTGAGTCATCACTCTTTTGATTGGGATCATGATCTTCCATTGGCTCTTCTACTATGTATTTCAACCCAGAACATTCTTCAATATTCAACATTTCTAGTTGCTTTAGACTTTGTGCTGTGAATGGATGAAAAAGGCATGTCATTGAACATTCATTTAAATTTATGGACTTAAGATTACACAGCTCTAGCTTTCCATCAAATAACGAGCCTTCCAGATTTTTGCACTGTGATAAATTGTAACTTCTCCAATTGCTTCAAAAAGTTAACAGGATAAGGACCACAACATAATTTTCTTACATCCATTTCATAAAGCTCCAGTTCAATCAACTTCGCGAAGATAGCCACACTATATTGAAGACCTTTTGCACAGATTAGGCACTTTATCCCATTCATATATCGCAAACAAAGCCTAGTTAAGTTGTCTTCCCTGCTGTCATCTTTCACAGGTAAGATGTCAGGAACAACATTTGTCCATCCTCTATTATACTCATCTCCACTTAACTTCAAAACTTCTGCTCTTGCCACTAGGGATTTAAATATTTCATCAGAGAAGTTTACTTTTACGTTCTTTGAATCAAAATATCTAGATATTGAAAAATCCACTTTATATGAACCTTTGTATGGATTCCATGCCTTTATCAGATACCTTTCCAAAAAAGGAAAAGTTGTAATTTGAGCTAGTGATTGATCACAAATACGATTCAAAACAAAATACAACTCCTCTAATTGCAAGCAACTCCCAATCACTTCAAAAGGATTATTTCTTTCAATATCACATTGTACCATCTCCAACAATCTCAACTTTTTTAGTTCTCTAATTTCTTTTGGCAATTCAATCATTGAACATTTGCTCAATTCAAGACTTTCAAGGCTTTTTAAGTTTACCAAAAAAGATATATCTCCTAACTCAAATCCTTTTATGGCTAAACTTCGAACATTTATCAATGAGAGATGTGATTGAAATAAGGAAGCACATGAAATTCTAATATTTGACCAATTCATTAAAGCCAAAAATTTGAGGTTCTCCATCCCTTCAAAGATACCATCTGAAACTTTCACAATAGTAGAATCTGCATTATTACTTATCCAAAGTAAAATAACCTCAAGTTTTCTACCATCAAAATGGCTAGGAAAGTCATTTATGTTCCAAGATGAATATTGGATATTCTCCATTAATGTTTTGCTAGAATCCATGACCACTTGAACTAAATTATTTCCAATCCACAAAGCCACTTCCCGGACCAAGTCATGCATTTTTACAGCTTCCTTCTCAGCCTTTAATAATAAACAGGATTTCATGAGCACATCTATAATTGGAGTGAAATGACTTCTTGCAGCAGAGTATTTGTTAACTCCTCCACAAAGCCCCATACCTATAGCAATTCTGGTTAAAAGTTCTATAGGTATTTCATAATCATCTAGGAACAGAGAGCACAAGAGAAAGAGTTGTTTGGCTTTTTCGTTCTTCAGATAATCATAGCTTAATCTCAAAGAATTAAAAGCCTTTTCTAAATCTTCATTGATATCATGAATTGACTTGGGATTCCGCAATCTTTCCAAACCCTGCTTCCATTCTTTTAGAGTTTTAGACTTTAATGCTCTTGCAACTGCTACAATTGCAACTGGTAATCTTCCACACTCCTTCACAATACCTAAAGCCACATCCTTAAAACCATTGGAAGAATCATCTATGCTCTGGCCAGCATAAGATAGGAAAAGATCAACTGCATCCTGTTCATTTAAGACCTCAAGTTCAATAATCTCATGGCATCCCATATCGCTACAAACCCTCTGATCACGTGTGGTTAGCAAAATAGAACAACAACTTTTGCCTTGACGGCCACGAGGAATCCCAATATCTTTCAATGAAAGCTCTTCCCACACATCATCAAGTATGATAAGCACCTTTTCTCCACGTTCTGCTATTCTTTTCCACAACACTTGTGCCTGTTCAGATTCATCTGTTCCTTCTTTGAAAGGCAAATTTAAGTGTTTGGCAATATTGTCTCGAATCTTTTTCAAGTTTGGATCCTTTGAGACAACACTGAAGATGACTTTATCAAACACCTTTGATTCTGCAACTTCTTTACCTACTTCTATTGCCATTGTGGTTTTTCCTGTTCCCCCCAGCCCATACAGTCCAATCACAAACTTCTTGTCATTTTTCAACGCCTCCGTCAGTTTTCCAAATTGCAACTTTCTGTCCTTAAGTTGCATAAAATTTTCAATAGAGTAGAACTCGATGCCTGGAAGCCCAGTTGAACGCGCAACACGAGGAAAGTTACTCTGTTCCACCAATTTTTGAATCCTTTGCTTGTTGTCTTCCAAGTCCTTGCCTCGATTGTACTGCCAAAAGCAATTTGGAACCAAACCAAACCATTTCTTCTTTCCTTTTGTGTCTTCATTTATGAGAGCATCTGCGTCACGTAACCACAATTCAACTTCACTTTCAATCTGATTCTCATTTCTGTCCTGAGCTTCTTTAATATCCTTTTGTATTGTTTCTCTTCTTGCCTTCAAATGTTTCTTTTCCTCTTCGAAGTCATCCACATAGCTCTTGTAGCAACACAAATATTTAAGTTCCTGCATTGCTTTATCTGCCAGTGATTCAACGACATGGGTAGCCACGTCCTCTACAATTCCCCCCATCTACCGTACATGCATATGTGGTACAGTTAGAGACTGTTGACTGCACTATTATATATGTTTCATCAAGACCTACCATGTTCTAGGATGTCCCAGCGATCATTGGCATCCAACCAAAAACAAAATATAATAAAATTTTAATTAATGCTTTTATTGAAATTTTAAATTTATTTTTTACAAGTCAGATATCGTAAATTTAATTTACAGATAAATTTTAACTTCTTAAATTTTAAATAAATCTCTGAAAAATAAATAATTTAATATTAACAAGTCAATTTGTTATATTTTCACATTAATCTCAAAAACTTATATCATTTTTATATTAATTTTTCAAATTTTAAAAATCAATTTACAAGTTAAATTCTTAAATTTATTATGTCATCCTTTTAAATTTATAAACTAAATTCAAAATTTATAACTTAATATGGTAACGAACACGTCCATTTAAAAACTTTAAAAAACGATTTATAAATCAATGTGTATAACACGAAGAGCCAATGCAAAAATTATGAAAATTAACTTATAATTCTATGGGGCCGACTTGTAATCTAAGAAATAGACTTCTAAGTATTAAATTATTAATTTTTTAGATATTTTCAGAAGTATAAATATTAAAATATTTTCACAATTATTGGTCAAAGCAGGTCAAATGTATTGAATTTAAAGATATTTATGTCATTTAAAAAAACTTAATTATAACTAATAAATATTAATAAATTTTTGCTAGAATAAATTTTTATTTGCATGGAATTAATCACAATATGATCAAAGGACTAATGCAGTTAAAGGCATAGAGAGATGTAGTGTCATTAACAATACAACTAATTTCAAACTTGAATATACACAAACACGAAAGTCTTCCCTATATCACAATTAACATAAGCTACAAATAGGAGGTAATTGCAATTTCTTTTTCCTTCTATGATTTTTAAAGATGCAATTTTAAAATATGAAATCTTTAAAAAATCATAAAAAATTGAAAACTTAACCATTTTTTATCCAAAAGATATCTAAATATTTTGTTGTACTGATATGTGATATAGCATACCGCTTAATGAAAATTTTAATGGCATGTGAGTTAATAATCAAAGTACGAAACTTTAAGGTTTTAGTTTAAAACTTTTAGAGGTAAGGGATGTTATTCGGAATCCAAAATTCAGTGAGTTTTTTTGTTGTAATTACCTAAAATTTTAAAACCTAAACTTATTTTTTATATAAAAAAAGTTCTTGTTCTTGCTTTAGTAGTTATTTCAATTAAGTAATTTTTATCAAATATAATTAAGTCCTTGTAAGTTTTTTAATTTAATATATTAATTTAATTGAAATTAAATAAGTGACTAATATTAAAATATAATTTACTAATATAAATATAATTTAATAATTACATAATTATAAAAATAACTAATATAATTAATTAATAATTATTTATTAAATAATTATAATTATCTTCTATTTTTAGAAATTTTATTATTTTAATTCAAATTTTAAAAAAATAAAATAAGAATTAAATATAAATAATATAAATATATGTTTAATTAAAAATTTTATAAGAATATTAAAATATTTCATAAAAATAATCATGTTAAAATAAAGGATCATACTTACATCTAGTTCCTTATATGCATCACATCAAGTTCTCCTATCACACATGACCATGTTTCCTATTTTTTTTCATATGGGTTTATAGTTAAATGATAATAATTAAAAATATATATAGAAAACATGGTCATATGCAATTATGAATATAAGGAACTTGATCTAAGTTTTTTCCTAAAATAAATTAGGGGTTTACACTTCTTATGTTGCATGAGAAGAAGAAGATTCCTACACACATATGAAATAGTAGAATCCACATCTTTTATATATATATATATATATATAATAAAATAAAATAAAATAACTCAAGTACGGAAATTGTGTGACTCATATCTTTTTGTATCTATGACTATGACATGATGATATACTTCTCCTACAACATGAGAAGTGTATTTTCCAATAATTTATTATTTATAGAATAATATTTAATAACATTATAATAATATTATATTTTATATTTATACATAATAATATAAGATTCTATTTGATAAAAATAAAAGGCTCAAATCAAGTAAAACGATAAGAACCTGATAAAAAAATAAAAAAAAAAAAAATCTACAACGACCTAATAGAAAATAATGAAAATACAGTGATCTAATAAAAAGCGGGGAAAACTATAAGCATTTAATTAAAAATTGATGGTTACTATAAGAATCTAGAGATTAATTATCTCAATACAATTATGTAACTAATTAATGCACATATATTTGTAGGAAAAATTAAAATAAAGGACCTACAAAAAATCATATTTATTATAAAAGATCATAAAAATTGTAATTACTTATAAGGACTAAACATAATAATAAGAATTTTAACTTAATAAATTTCCCCTAACTAAACTTTCTCAATTATCTATTGTATTTATAATTAAAAAATAACCAAAATAAAAATAAAAATAACCCACAATTATCGTATCTTCTTTCACCAAGTTTTCATATTCACGCAATCAATATGTTATTTAATTACCAAGATTAAACTCATATTTCTTAATGTTTTTTTCACCAAGTTCCATATTCATTTAATCAATATATCATTTAATTATGTAGATATAATAAATTATTCATTTATTTAATTTTATTAACATTAGATGAACTTGCTTAACACACATAAATGTTCTTCTAAAATGAAAATAATGGTATAAACTTTCTTGGTATAGCATATATAATAAAAAAAAAATATAAAAGACGTTTTGTTAAAATTATATAACTTCTTTATAATTATTTTTTTAATTTCTAGAAAATTATAATTTTTACAAATTCAAAGAATGTGTAATTTTTTTTTTTCCATAGATGTCTATGCAAATTTTAAAAAATGAAAATTGAGAAACTTTTGTTTAATTAGGTGAAATTTAGAATTTTGTATTAGTTTTAAAAATATAATATGGGAGAGAATGTAAGAGGCAATGCAAAAGATGTCATTATTAGCATTTTAGTGTTTTCAATTTTATATTTTTGCATTTGATTTGTCTAAATAATTACAATTTTTATGATTTTTATTAATAAATATACTTTCCTTCAGGTCCTTCATTCTAATTTGCTCATATTTAGATACCTCATAATAAAACACCGTTTTTTATATTATTAACAAAGGAAACTCATATTAAAAACAGTTCTATTAAGGGTGACAAAAAAAATCAAAAGAAAATATTTCAAATAAACTGTGGGCGAAGAAAATTGTTGTAGATTAGCCGTCTAAAATGTAACATAGATAGAAGAAAGAAGATACATCTAGGAGTTTCTTCCTTTTTTTTTTTTTCTATTTAATGATTTTTCTAAAAAAAAAAAATGTCGTCTTATAGTTTAAGTCGTTATTTCAAATAAGTTCTTTTTTATAATCGATAATCTACAATTACTTTGAAAAGTGCTTTTTAATAAATAGAGTTATTATTATTGTAATGAACGTAAGATAACTTCAATTTTTTATAAATATAATAAATCACTTTATTGACAATCTAAAAATTAATTTAATTTTTTTATTAAAAAAAAAAACCCTGGACCTAGTCCTGGAAGCTCACAACTACACAAATAAACACTTTTTTTTTTTTTTTTTTTTGGTGGGGGGGAGGGGGGGTTGGTTTTGAGAGTCTCGGGCATCCGCGCATGGAGAGGCGACTACTAGCCACTAACTAAATACTATCTTCGGTCTAATTATAGTAACGTTTTTCTAGTCGAAATTACACTACAAAAGTGTTCTATAATTAGGATTGAAGGAAATTAATTTTATAAACTTAAAAATGATCTTTAATTATTCAAGTTCAATAAAATCTCAATGATTAAGAATCATTTATGCTTATTGCTATTTTTAAAATTGTGATTTTTATGGCTTGGCTTTAATCATTGATAAAAACCCTAAAAATTAATGGGAAAATTCCATTTAAATACCAAATGAATTTGCAAAAACCCCTGAGAGAATGCGAAATTTGCAAAAAGACTTAGAGGTGACAAGGACCTTTGGGGGTTTTGCAAATTCGCCTAAATGACAATTTTGCCCTTAGGGTTAAATAATTTTTTTAAAAATAAAAAATACCCCCACGGTGGGCCCCACCGTCGACGGTGGTGGTGGCCGCCGCAGTGAGGCCCACCGCGGGGGGAGGGGGTATTTTTTATTTTTTAAAAAAATTATTTAACCCTGAGGATAAAATGGTCATTAGGCGCGAATTTACAAAACCCCCAAAGGTCCTTGTCACCTCTAAGTCTTTTTGCAAATTCGAGTATCTCTTTTTTTGCAAATTCATTTGGTATTTAAATGAAATTTTCCCAAAATTAATTCTCATATTCATAATAATCGAAATTAACAGGAAACTTTCTAAACATAAAAAACAAAACCATATCCATATCAACACTCATATGTGTGAAATATAGAAAATATAAACATCTGCAAAATTGTAAAAGTTTCTATACCTAGAACAAAATTACAATTAAAACTCTGCATATACTAACATAAAAACTGAAATCGAAATTTTAAGGATGCTGTGTATATAGACACACACACACACATATATGGGGTTTACACTTCTCATGTTGCATGAGAAAAAGAAGATTCTTATACACACATGAAATGGTAGGACCTACATCTTTTTTATATATAAAAAGAAAAAGAAAAAGAAAAGAAAAGAAGGGGAAAAAAACGCATAATACGGAAATGGTGGGGCACATCTTTTTTGTATCTACGATACTATTGAAGATACACTTCTCCTACAACATAAGAAGATATTTCCTATATATGTATGTATGTATAAGATGACGCAAACACAATTCAAAAGCACAAGGGAGCACAGATTCGTACCTTTCAGGAATTTCAATGCTACAGCTGCAATGCCAATCTAATAATTGCCTTACCGCATAGCTATCTTTGTCTCCCACACAGAACCAACTACTCTCTCGAGCCATCATAAAACTCCTTCCATTACTAGGTATGCGGTTAACAATCTACACAATAATAAATAATAAATGAAACGTAAAATTATATATTTATATTAAAAAAAATTAACAGTCGTGACTTATAGATTAGATAAAAGAAATTTTTTTCTTTTTATCATATATATAACACGGTCTCTCATTTGAGCACACCATCAAATTCCTGATGGAACATATCCACAAAACAGAGATCCTCTATTGTAAGCTATCCACCTCGTTGGAATCCGCAAGTTCTCACTATCAAATTCGACTACTTGTTGCCGCCAAGAGAAACACTTTTGGTGGCAAAAAAATAGCAGATTTTGTAAAAGAGAGTAGCAGAGTTGTGAAAGAAAATTGCAGATTTTTGAATTCGGTCTTTTTACCCAAATATTTGAACTACTGGCTCGGTAGAATTGCATAATGCAGAGTACAAATACTTACCTCTTATCCACTGATTTCAACGCCTCTCCACGTGCAGAAAACTTTTGATGGGAATGCCTCCTTCCTTTTTTTCTTTTTCTTTTTTTGAACACAAAGAACAAGAAGAATAAGAGTGATGAATGGAACTGCCTAAAGGTCAAACAGAAAGGAAAGGATCCAAATACAAGGAAGCAGTGCAAACAAGCGTTGAAGAACAAGAATAAGAGAGGAAACAAGGAAGTATGTTTTGAGTGGAGACGTGGAGTTCAGAAAAATCAAAGCACACAATGTTGTTAAGGACGAAGAACAAGAATAAGAGGTAGCAGCACAACAGAGAGAAACTCAAAAGGAAAGATCCAAACACAAAACAAGTAAAGAAAAATACAGAGTTTGCTTTAAAGAAGGGCAAGACCGGAGTTTATTTGATTCTTTTTCCTTATACAAAGCTTGTGAAGCCAGAAAAGAATCGAAGACAAGATTTTATTTAAATTTTTGGACAACTCATATATACAAAAACATTTTACCTTCTCTCCTTATGTAAATAAAATAAATGCTAACTTTAAATATAAAATAAGTTTAAACTGGATTTTCTTCTCTCACTTTTTCCATTCTTTCTTGCACAAACAATTACTTACAGGCCAAATTTATATATTTTAATCCATACAACGACATCAATTAATACTTCAAACTTTATTAAGGGGAAATTTAGCAAAATAACGTTTTTTTAAAAAATAATTATCGATTAGAGCGTGTCGAAACTATTTACCGAAATAAGACAGTCAATGGCCTCCGCTTGACCGACGCCATTGAACTTTGTCAGTTGATTAAGGACGCCACGTGGCGGTGGCGTCGTGGATCGGACGCCACCTTGCGGGGTGGCGTCCACGACCGACGCCACTACTCGGCGTCCGTCGACGCCATTAAGGCGTCACCCACCCGTGACCCCCCAATCCAGTCTGCAAGGTGGCATCTGGAAGGCAAGGTGGCGTCCGGTCGCTGGACGCCAACGCAAGTGGCGTCTGGAATCGACAAAAGTCGCGTGGCGTCGATCCAACCGACGCCATTGATCGCCTTATATCGGTAAATACTTCCTGACATGCTCCAATCTGATAATTATTTTTTAAAAAAACATTATTTTGTTAAATTTCCCCTTTATTAAGAATGTAGACTTTCAACATTCTAAATGCTACAGTAAATACAAACATGAAATAATGAGGGAAAATTTAGTAGTTAGAAATGTCTTAAAGTTGAAGTCAGAAGTGAAAAGATAACTTGCAAGTAATACAAGGCAGATTTTTGGATAAATCATCATAATCAATAATATTCTTTTAGAGATGATGCCTTCACATAATAGTTTTTGGTGCAAATACTAACCATATTTAGTACATCATCAAGGTATAGTTCTTGTAGAGACAACGTTTTGGAAGGGAATCGTGAAGCAGCAAGGGAAGCATTTGAGCTGTGTGAATGCCAAACAATTTAGAGTTCAAAGCTGAAATTGATATATATCTATATATATATATATATATATATAATTTTATTTATTAATACCGCACATTTTTTATTTTGCCATTGGTAGCATCTGACACTTGGCTCCAAAGCAAGAAGTAAACTTGACAGAATAGCTTCCTGAAGATTAAATGCATAGTGCAACAAAACCATTTAAACAAAGTCTTAATTAAAAGCCAGTAAACTTACCAGACCCTCTAAAAGTTTATTCACAACCTGGCTCGCAGACACAGCAACATATATTAAGAAGCCAAATGAATCAATAAACGAGAACGTTTTGGAAGGGAATCGTGAGCAACAAGGGAAGCATTTGAGCTGTGTCGATGCGAAACAGATTATTTAGGCTAGAAGTTTAGAGTTCGAAGCTGAAATTGAAAGAACTATCTGCGTAGTCAACAGAGACATAGCATAATCCATTGGTGGCAGCGCACCAGTTGTAGACTTTGGAGTTATTTAGGCTAAAGTCACATAATATAATTCATTGTCCATATATATGCTGTCTTTGATATAAGATGTGGGAATATTATATAATATTATTATACTATATTATTCTCCCTAGGTTGTTGTAACCTCTCCTCTATTCTCTCCTAGATTTTCTCTATCAGTTATTCCTTTATTTTCTCCTTAATTTGTTTGGTTTTATCTCTCTACTTATTATATAAGTAGGTATTGTATCACAACATTAAATCAATGAAATGAGAATATAATTCTTCTCCCATAAATTTCACATGGTATCAAAGCAGGTTTAATTCCTGAAGAAAATTAACGGTGTTCTGCTTCTTCGGCGCTGGTGACTGGCTATCTCCTAAGTTCAGCAAGACAAAGACACCAGCGCCGGGAGACACACAACTCCTCTGGTTAGTGTCATCTCATCTTGGTCATCTGCTCCTGATTCTGAGCAGTCTCGACCTTGTCCATTGTTCTTGATTCTCGTTTTTTGGTGCTATCTGGGTGCTCCATCTGTCAGACCCAGTATTAGCAGCCTCTGTCTCGGTCTGAAGGTGAAAGTTTGTCACTGAAAGTTACAGCTCAGAATCAGACCATCGTCTTCCACACTCGTCACCTTCAGTGGAAGCTTCATTCTCGATCAGACCAGAAACCCCATCAGACCAGAGGTAGACGATGCCGAGAAGTCCAATCTTGCTGTCAGTTCTCTAACTCGTCTGTAATCTCAGCTGTCCGTTGTTGACAGTGCTCAACTTATTCGTCTGAATCATTCCCGACATCTTAGCCGTCTCTGTTCGTCGTTCACTTTTCCAGCCAGTGGTACCGTGATCAGACCAGAAGCCACAGTCGAGAGAGTTCAGTCTCTCCCCTGCCTTTGCGTTCCCAGTTGGGTTTTCTCTCACAGTCGGTTGTAACATCACAACCAGACTCAGATCCGATCCTCTCAGTCCGCGACTCTCCCTCTCGTCGCCGTTGTCATAGATCGAAGGAGAAGGAGAGAAGAGAAAGAAGGAGAAGATGAAGAAGAAGGCATGTCCAGTCCGTCCGTGCTCTCAGTCCGCGGCACAAGCTTTAACCTAAATCATTGCTATTATTATTCTAAAAAAAGGAAAAATAGCGTTGCAGTTTTTTGGCAGAAGATTAAACTGTCATTTCAGAAATTTGAGGATCAAATTGTAATTTTTGAAATTCCTAGGACCAATCTGTCATTTATAAAATTGAGGGACCAAATTGTCATTTCAGAAACTCACAGGCCTCTAAGACTCAAAAAGGGGTACAAGTCCAAACAAGATAAATGGACCTCTGAGACTCAAGAAGTACAAGCCTAAGGATTTTGAAGACTCAAGCAGATTATGGGGACCTTCATCGCCGATCTTGCCGCGGGCCGCCCATCGATTTTGTCACAATCGCTACCGTCTCCCAACGTTGTCGTGTATCTCTGCCTGTTCATCTTGTCGCAATAGTAACTCCCAACATCGTCGAGACTCCAATAAGTTGCATAAACAAGTTGGACATGATTCACATCCATAGTCCAACTTGAGGGAGTGTGGGAATATTATGTAATATTATTATATTATATTATTCTCCCTAGGTTGTTGTAACCTCTCCTCTATTCTCTCATAGATTTTCTCTATCAGTTATTCCTTTATTTTCTCCTTAATTTGTTTGGTTTTATCTCTCTACTTATTATATAAGTAGGTATTGTATCACAACATTAAATCAATGAAATGAGAATATAATTCTTCTCCCATAAATTCCACAGTATATATAAAAGGATTATATATAATAATGATATGTTGAAAGCAAGTACGAATGCAACCACACAACATTATTCAAATGTGCTGCCTAATAATCATGCTCTGCATTAATCATATGAACTGTGTAGGTGTTGTCTTGCACCTCTTAGCATATGTTTTTATTATAAAGTTCAACATTTTACTCTATTTTGTGTGAGAAAACTATGCATCATACAAGACCACAAATCCCATGGAAACTACATATACAACTAAATCCTCGAATCTGTGGAAGCTCATGTTTTGTTCAAAACAACCTCCTCTGATCATATTTGTGAGTGCATTTACAGATTCAAATTTTGAATATGAATTACGAGAACCTTTGGGCTGAAGATTATGATAGAGTAGGTTAAAGAGCCAATACCTATACATGTACATCCCAAGGTGGATAATGATTTGATTTTAGAATACGATACTACTTCTCTTTCCAAATCATTATTACTGCAATCAATAATGATTTGATTTGCCATTAAATCTTTGAGATATAAAAATTTCTTTACATTATCATTTGAATTCTACACCACAATTTACTGTCACATGAGTTTCTCTGTGATCTCATTATTTGGTTTTCTCTAAACAAGCAAGAGAAGAACAATGATGATAAACAAAGATGAGAGCAAAATAATAATTCAAATACAAAAAAAGGAGAACACAGCCTTTTTTTTTTTTAAAGTTTTCTCTAAATAAGAAGGAGAAGAACAACCATGATCAACAAAGATGAGAGTAAAATAATAATTCAAGTACGAGAGAAAAAAAGGAGAACACAACCTTTTGTTTGTTTTTTGAGAAAATGAACTTCAGAACAACGAATAGGCGGAAAGAATATTTGAACACAATTTTTTTTTTGGTTATATAAACAAGAAGGAAAAGAACAACGGTAACGATGGTAAACAGAGAGGAGAGTAAAATAAGAATTCAAAAACCAGAAAATAAAGCTTGAAAAAGAAACAGGTTGCTTGAATAGACAAACTCTGAAATAGAAGCCAAACTCCAAATCTTTTTGTTTTTTTAGAAGAACAAGAACATCCAAAGCTTTTATGTAAATTGAAGAGAGAAATTATAGCGACAAAGCAAGAGCAAAGAGAATGCAGAGAGATGAAGCAGAAACTGGCTCGTGCGGAAAATGGCAGGGAGGGATTGGCATGAATGGAGTAATCAGCCCCATTTGATTCATATATTATTTGTTTATTTGTTGTTCACTTTGTTTTCTTGTATTTCTTTAATTGATCTTGTGTGTGACCACCCATGACAGGCTGTGCCTTTACTAATTATTCTATTTCCATGTGACATCTAAAATAATATGCCACATTATACTTAATTAGAGCAAATTATTAATACCTGCATTCCCCCAATCCCACTGATGCGAATTCCAACGTCTGCTTCTTGAAGCATTCCAACATCATTTGCCCCATCACCAATTGCAAGTTGTACTACCAGTTTTAGTCTGACACCACTAGTGGCGTATGTACAACTGATGTGTTTGATTGCATTATATTAGTAAATCTTTTCAAAAGTGCTCTAATTAGGTAGCAATTTTTGGTAAAAATTGCTACATTTTGCAGTATCCTCTTTAACCGTGAAATATTGAGCGTTAAATATTTAAGAATATGTAGAAGTGGGTGCTATGCCACTAATTAAAGTAGCTTGTCATCAGTGGCAAACGCGGAAAAAATCTTAAGCAAAATTTTAAATGCATTAAGAACCCATTACGGATTGTCCTAATTTAAAATAGAGCAAGAGTTCTTTCTTCATGACAGAAATGTATGATAGAAATTGTAGCAGCAAAGTACCAACCGTATCAACTTCTCAATACAAGTTCCAAAGATCTCCAGAGTGCGTGCATCAAATTTTCTCCTCTTCACAACAACCCTCAAATCATCAAGACAAGAAAAAAAAAAGCAAAACTAATTATTGTCAAAAAAAAAAAAAGAAACAAAACTAATACTATATGTCCATGTCTACCGATAAGTGTATATTTTATGATTAAATGGGTGTATATTTTATGAGAATTGATTGGAATTATTGATATTACATACCTATTTAATTATCTTTTATTGATTTTTCCATCATTGAATCAAACTTAGGATCAAAGAATAAATCAACATAAAATCTACTCATATCCTATTTTTAATGTGCGAAATATTAGCCGATTTGGAAAGAAGTAGACAAAGCAATTAAGAGGATATGCAATCGCCAAATTCAATGGTCTCACGCAAGAAAAATAGAAACAAAATCAATTGCGTGATCTGGTGGAGTAAATTACAAGATATGAGATATCTTTGTAATAAGAAAAGGAGAATCAAATGTGACCCAATACCTAAATTATAAATAGGGAGGCAAAGACAAAAAAAGAGAAGAGGAGAGAGACATAGAACGAGAGGGAACGAAGAAGCAGAGGAGTAGAGGCTGAGCATTCCAGTTCTCTTCATCACCTCCACGGAAGGACGGAAGGACTTTGTGGAGGCGACGGAGAATCTTTCTTTCCTCTCTTTCTCCTTATTCTTTGAACCTGGATTTTTATCTCTTTTATTAGTTTGAATAAAGCCATGTGTGGCTAGTTGGTGTTGCAATCTAGAGAACCTATGAACTTGTTTGGGTTTTAGAGATTATTCCCACGATTGGTTTTACTTAATTTTATTACAGTTTATTTAATCCTGTGTTTATTGCTATTGCTTAGTGAGTGGCCACCATTGAGCATGGTATGGGGATTTAGGGTTGGACTTGAAAGAGGGAATCCTAAATTGACCTTGGGAATAAATAATGTGGAATTAGGTTTAAATTTAACGTGAAGTTAAGTTTTAATCTAATTTGCGTCTAGGATAGACATATACCTAGAAGCTCCGCATAGTCAAATTAGAGTGAGCCCGATTTGAATTGCACCTTAATTAATTTGTGAGACATTGCATAATTATTTGAGGTAGGTGTATAAGTGGACCGACAGCACTTATAAACATTAATACTCTAGATTAGCCGATTAAGTTAAGTCAAAGTTAATTTGGTGGGAAAAAAATCTAAGAATCAAATAAGGGATTAGTGACTCTAGGTTGCTCGTTAATTCATTAGTGTGGTTAGTTTGTTTTAATTTTAGTTTTAATTTCTTTTCTCTAAATTAAATTAAATTTGGTTTTCTCAACTTAAACGAAATTGTGAAATCAATGCTCAACTAAAGTTGTGATACTAAGTCCTCGTGGGAACGATACTTTTCTTATCACTTTATTACTTGATACGGCCCGTATACTTGCGGAGTTTATAGGCTTTAAAGTTTTGCCCTATCAAACCTTCAAACAAATATTAATTGATAGCATCCGTAAGTTTTTCGAAGAACATTTATCAGTTATCACAGCAACTAAAAAGCCGCTTGAAGAACACGCAAACGAAATATCACAACCTATTGCAATCCGGACCGAGACATTGAATTAATATGGCATAATTCGAAAGTTCAAAAGCACCAATAATATGTGACATGTTCTCAGCAGCTTCAATATACACCAACAACGATTCACAATTGAATAAATTTTCGGCCTTTTAACACCAAAATTAATGAAAAGAAAACACTAATTTGCCGCAAAATCTCCATAATTTTTCCTTAGGTAGATTAAAATTCTTAAATAGAAAGAACGAAGTAGTTCTGAGATAGGAATTGAGATTGCATACTTGCTTATTGGAGATACTAAAATAGATATTGAAGAGGTACCAGAGGCCAAACAAGGATCCAATATTATTGGTCAGATCTGGGAAGAAAGAAATGGGAAATGGTCACCAAAGACGAGTTGAGCTGAAGAGTACCAGGAAAATCAATTGGTTTTGACTAAAAACAGAGGTGAGAAGTTAGGCTAAAAAAAAACTTACACCAAACAAAGATGATACCGTTACACTCCTACCGGCCTCACCCTTTCGGGTGGCGGGTAGTGTGATACCTCTTAATTCTTATATTATATTACTTAACAACATGTATCAGAGTAAATTACACAGCAGAGCATACCTTCGCTTTAGGCATAATGTACTAGTAAGATATTACGAGTCTTGGTTACAAATCTCAAACATAAATACATAAAATATCTACAAATATTCCTTGAATGATTTGAAACCCGTCCGACACCTTCATGTGCTAGCATCCACCACTTGATCATGGGAGTTACTTCCAACAAGCTGTAATACAAGGTAACAATACAGACTGGAATCCCGAAGGATCCCAGAGTAACCGTTAATCTCATACACAAAGTATATTCAAGGTAAGTAAGAAAACCATAAATACAAACCACAAGATTCAAGAAATCGCACACAAATGAGGCACGAAGCCTAATCCAGAACAAGCGCGATCTATAGCACATAGCACGGTACTCGAGGCACAACAAGGCCCTAGTCGCACACGGTCGCACACGCCGGTTCCGTACCAAAGCGCTTGGCAAATAACAACACCGAATGCATACATATACACAATCATGGTAAAGCATACATACGAAACATACAAAGCATATGAGGATTAAGGTTACTACCCGTAAATTCTTAGATTGATAATCAACGCAAGATTCCTTAAAGCTTCGAATAACGATACTTCTTGTCTTTGATCTTAGCTTTTCCTTGAAATCTTTCCTCTTTGAACTCCCTTGTATTTTCAGTCAAGACTTCAAAACACCACGCAAGAATCATTTGTCAAGGTCTTAGGGATGTTTATGAAGATTGAAGGGAGTAGAGCAAGAATCCAAGTTCTACTTACCTCAATTCTGTGATTGGTTTGGAGATCTGACAGCATCTCCACCATGTAAACGGTACCAAACACCTCATATCAAGAATCCAAAACCATAGAAAGATTGCTCTCGCCAAAAGGAACAACATTGGAGAAGGCACTGGGAGCTAAAAACACCAAATCGGAGGTGAAATCGGCCCCTTTCTTCTCCTCTCTTTCTCTATTTCGTTTTTCACTCTTTCTCTCCTCTTTTCTCCATGTTTTGGCCAAGAATGGCCTAGAGACAAATGAGGGGTGAAGTCCTATTTATAGAGATTGAGGCACCAAGAATATTCTCTCTCCTCCTCATATCTCATGCCACTTTGCACCTTCTTGGCCCATAATATCTCTCTTATTTTGTGGTGGAAAAGATTTGCTTAATGGTTAAGATGAGTAGGTGGCATAAAATATGCACATGTGTCCCTTATCTTTTCTCCTTTAAATCTTATGTTGACACCTCAATAGCTTAGGTGTCCCCTTAATTAATTAAGTATGCTATGTGTCCTCAACTTTTCTTTTCAAATATTAAATTGCCACATGTGTGCTTAGGTGTCCCTCACATAATTACCTACCTTTCCATGTGTCCACTTAGGTGTCCCTTCCATGATTATTCACCTTTCCATGTGTTCACTTCTTTAAATTTTAAGTAGATGAAGGTGTACATGTGTCCCCTTCAACTAATCTTTAATTCATAAGAAGACATGTGGCCATGTTCTAGATGTCTTCTTGAGCTTTCTATTATCTTCTCATGCCACCTCTCAAAAACGCAGGGTATACTTGATTACCCTGAAAACGCCGTATACTTACTTATACCAGCATATTTTCGCTCAACTACTTGTCCTATACCTTAGGGCATAGTTGAGTAGCATCTTTCCCAACTGGATTTACATCGTATGGGTCTTTTGTGCCCCTTTTTCACTGGCACTTTAATTCCATGGCTTATACATACTAAGTCCACTAACTCGTATAGTTGAGTTAGTTAGTCCCCCAAGAGACTTCGTATCTCTCGACATTCTTGGGACTATGCTCGAACTGGGCTTAGTCGCCTGCCTTTTATAGGCTTATTCCCAAGTTTCTAGGCCCACAATTCAGGATATTACATGATGATACCAAGGGGAAGCAAAATACCTGAAGAAGAGAATGGAAGAGACCTCGAACTCATGGAAGACTGGATTGAAGACGATGAAGGGTGACTGGAACTATGGTACCAGATTTGATTCTGGCTAGATTTTACCCTAAATTTAAAAATTAAAAAAAAGAATTAAAAAAAAAAAAAGAATTTGGGGGCACTTGCCCCCGACCTTGTACCTGGGTCCGCCTGTGCTTGTCATTGATGATATGGAAAAATAAATCCTTCAGTTGCTATAATAAACCTAGCAAGCTTTGCGTAAATCAAATTAAGCCTATAAATCTTGGTATATTGCTTGATGCATTTAAGTTTGATTTTAGCATTCTTTTTGGAATAACAATCTTATACTAATAGTTCTTATATCTAGTTTTCATGGATTTTGCAAATAGGTCCCTACTATTATTACGCATTTATTTATTTTTGAATCGACCCTCATACTTTTCAGTTTGCACAAATATCTTTTTGAATGCCTAAATTGAAGCTGATGCAAATTGTTTTAGACACTTCTTCCCCTGATTTGTTGCGGCACATTAAGCAAAGTTGGGAGCAAGATGAGTATTTACAACAATTGATTCCTAAAGTACAAGCTATGCATGGACCCCTCAACCATTACACTTGGGGTGAGGATTTGCTGAGAAGAAAGGGTAAGTTTGTCATAGGCAACAATGCTACCTTAAACAGAAAATCATAGATTGGTTGCACTCAAGTTCACAAGGAGGGCATTCGGGAATACAAGCTTAAGCTTAGAGTTGTTATATTTTAATTAGTTAGAATATAATAAAATGATACTCTTAAAATATGTAAGTATTTCTTTATAGTAATATGAAAAATCATGTCTTTTTTTGTCACACAGATTTATGTCAAGAAATTAAAAATCAGCAAAATAACACAAATCCTAAACTTAGAAAAATTTTGTTTTACCGGCAAAAAGAATAGAACAACCATAGCTAAGGAATTTTTATTTTTGTGTTCCTTAGAAAGAATATATTAATGTTTAGCGTTTTTTTTTTTTTTTTTTTTTTGGATCAAATAGTCAAATTATATTATATATAAAAGAGTTAATTTTTAGCATCGAACATGGTTTTATACCAACAATGACAAAATAAAAGGTTAAAGACTAAATAGTCTTGAGAGCATTCACGAATGAGTTATATGTATCTAGAAGGTTTTTTTTTTTTGAGCTCAATGTTACTTCTGAAGTGTCAGAAACAATGCAATGTGAGCCTTTTTAACATCACCTTGATCGTAAAATTCTCACGTTCGAGCAATATATGAAGATGTGGCAAGTTATCTATTCCGTGTCGTGTTTTAAATCCTATCTATTCCTTCCCGAGCTGCATCGACATCTTAAGCGGTGACGTACGGTGGCCAAAAAAAAAATGATGATGATAAAAAATAGCAAAGAGATTGTAGAGCGAGCCAGTGTGCTCAATCATAGAGGGTCATTGGAATCAATAATTAGCGAAAATTAATTTGATTATTTATTGATGTTTTCTCACTTTCAGTAACCACCCCATGACATGTTGTGCTTTTATTATTTATTATTGGGAAAGTTAATTTTTGGTCTATATAATTTTGACTAAGTTGTAACTAAGTTTCTATACTTTGACTCAAATCGAGGATGCAAGTCCTATAGTTTTGATTCCGTTGTAACTTAATCCCTTAACTTTAATTCATTGCAACTAACTCCTGTAATTTAAACATTTTACAATTTAGTCCCTGACATTTATCCTAAAACACAAGGGCTAAATTATAAAATGATTAAAACTATAGAAATTGAATTGCAGTATGTCAAAGTTAAAGGATTGGGTTATAACCAAATCAAAACTATAGGGATTGAGATACCGAGTCAAAAAATAGGGATTGAGTTATAATCAAATCAAAATTATACGGACCAAAAGGTTAATTTTCCCTTTATTATTCTTTTTGGACCGCTAATAATGATTTTAGATTTTTTTACTGAGTACCCATAACCACCTAGTCCTTGGCCACACTTCCATAAGAGTTAGGACAAATTTATCCAGATAGTATAAAAAGGAAGTAATTTTATTTGACCATTATCCTAGTTAATTATAACATTTAGTTGATCAAATATACTAAGTTGACAGTCTATATATCATGATTTGATATAACATTAGTCTCTTTGGGTTCAATAATAAATTTTACCACAAATTAATTAAGATGTAATATAATACAAGTAACCTGGGATCTCTTTGGATCCAACCGAAAGTGACAGGCTCATTGTTTATAAGAGCATTATCAATTTTGCAAAGTGTAGAGCTGAAAGTTGGATCTGTGTAGGGGACTTCAATGACATCACATCCCATCAGGAAAAGCAAGGCAGCAATCCAAGAGCTATCAGGAAAATTCTCAACTTTAAAAAATTATTGCAGATTGTTCGCTTACTAACTTGGGCTATAATGATTCGTGGTTCACCTGGTGCAACCGAAGGCAAGGAGAGGCTACCATCTGTGAAAGAATTGACCGAGTCATGGGCAATGACATCTTTTGCCATAATTTTCCCTTGGTCCAAGATTTTCACATTGATCCTTTACGATCTGATCACCACCTCCTATTTGTTAATCTCAATTATGTTTCTCTCAATAAAATAAAACCTTTTTAGGTTTGAAGATTATTGGACTCTCCATAACAATTACATGCAGGTGGTCCATGATGGTTGGGAGGGGACGCCGACCCTTAACTACAATAACATTCTCCTGTTTGCTTCAAAATTGAATAATTGTCGAAAAAATCTAATTTCTTGGAGCAAACAAACTTTTCCCAATCGCAAAAAGAATTTGGAAGCTTTAACCTCTTGTCTTAGTATTGTGCAGCAAGGTTATCAAACAGAGGAGAGCAAACGTGAAGAAATGGATATCCTTAGACGTATTAAGGAGCTAATGGTGCAAGAGGAGAAATACTGGTGGCAACGCTCGCGGATATCTTGGTTAACATCAGGAGATAAAAATTTGAAATTCTTTCACCTCTCTACAGTCATTAGAAGGAGGAGAAATTCAATCTTGTGTATCAAAGACGAGAATGGAGTATGGACTAGAGATAAGCAAACTATTAATACTCTGTTTACTGATTTTTTTTCACTAACTTGTTTTCTCCTTCAGGACCACGCTATTATTTGAATATTCTTGACTCAACCGAGACAAAAATAGATGATGAGGCAAACGAGGTGTTACTCCGCCCCATTATGCGTGAGGAGGTTCGGTTAGCAGTATTCGAGTTGGGAGGCTCCAAGGCCCCAAGCCCCGATGTCTTCCTGGGTAAATTCTACCAATTCTCATAGGATGAGGTGGGAGATACTATTGTCACTATGGTATAAGCTTTCTTTGAGCAAACCCTCACACTTGAGAATATAAATGGGACCAACATTGCTCTTATCCCCAAGGTTGACAAACCGGAGTCAGTGGCACATTTTAGACCTATCGGCCTTTGCAACTTTTCTTATAAAATCATTTCCAAAGTATTGGCCAATACGATGAAATGTTGTCTCAATAAATGTGTCTCCGTGAGCCAAGGTGCTTTTTTGCCAGGCCAATTAATTCAAGATAATATCATTATTGCCCATGAAGTTTTTCATTATTTAAGGTGCAAAAAAACTGGTGACAAATTTGAATTTGCTTTAAAAATGGACATGAGTAAGGCTTATGATCGAGTTAAATGGGATTTTCTAAGAAGTGTGTTGTTAAAATTTGGCTTTTCTCTAAAATGGGTTAATCTGGTTATGACCTCGCGTGAAACCGTTAATCTAAATCTTTGTATTGCAGAGAAAAATTGCTTCCATTAACCTAGGTAGAGGCCTCCGTTAACGGACCCTCTATCGCCATACCTTTTCATACCATCTTTGGAAGTCCTTTCTTGCATGATTAATAAGTCTATGCTTCAGGGTCACCTGTCAGGGATTAAATTAAGCAATACCTGCCCAGTAATATCCCACAACTTCTTTGCAGATGATGCCTTGTTTTTCATGACTACAAATATCACAAACTGTCACGCCCTAGCTAAGATCCTTAGAGACTATTGCACAGCATCAGGACAATTAGCGAACTTGAAGAAATCCAGTATTGTCTTCTCAGCGAACAGCCGAACACTCCGCAACCTCTCCAACACAATATTTGTGATGTACTCGGTATTGGAGAAAGCATGGATCAAGGCACATACTTGGGTATCCCAAGTGTTTGGGGGGAAACTAAGAATCAAGCTCTGGCATATGTTCGAGAGAAGGTAAGCAAGAAAGTGTTAGGCTGGAGCAGCAAACATTTATGCTTTGCAGGTTGTGAGGTCATGATCAAGCTGTCATTAATGCCATTCCAACCTTCCCTATGACATGTTTCAAATTCCCAATCAAAACATGCAAAGAATTAAATAGTTTGGTGGCTAATTTCTGGTGGGGTGATCAAAATAAGACTCACCGGGTTGCATGGCATAAATTAACAAAGCCCAAAGCGGAGGGAGGTATGGGTTTTCGAGACTTTACAAAACTCAACAAGGCTCTTCTTGCAAAAACAGCCTGGCGCCTCCTACAAAATCCTCAGGACATGTGGACAAAGGTCCTCAAAGGCCTATATTTCCCAAATGGCTCTTTTCTTGATGCTGCAAAAGGACATAGAGCATCTTAGTGCTAGTCAAGCATCATAGAGGGGAGAGGCTACATTAAAGATGATTTATGCTGGCAAATAGGCAATGGACACTCGGCACGGGTACGGCGAGACAAATGGATCCCTGCTCTTCCTACTAAGCAACTGCAAACCGAGGATAAGGCATTCAAAAAATCTAGCCAAACTGTTGCCTCCCTAATCTTAGATGATCACAGGACATGGGATCTTCACTCACTAAGACATCTCATTGATGACCATACAAGTGAAGCCATAGCCGCCATCCCACTCGCGGATACCCTTTGAAGGTAAGCCCATGTGGACCTTAGCAAAGAATGGTCTATACACTGTGAAGCTTGGCCATCATCTCACCAATGCAGGCCCTCTCGTTACTACCTCTAATGCTGGCCCCTCGGACTTACTTACTAGTCACTAGGACGGTCTGGAAACGCACCTGGCAGCTCTAGGTGATCCCACGGGTCACCAACTTCATTTGGAGGGTCCTATCAAACGCTATTGCAACAAATGAAAATCTCCTCCGAAGGAAGAAGGCCCAAACAGACATATGCCCCATATGCCAAAACGTGAGTGAGAGTACGGTACACTTGTTCTTCCATTGCTCATGGGTGAGGTGCATCTGGTTTGGATGCAACTTATCTCTAAAGAACGGCCCAGGACAAATTCATAGCTTTAGGAAGTGGTGGATCGATCTCTTGGCCACTAATAGTCACTTCAATGACAGTGATGTAGCACAAGTTTGTTGGATTCTTTGATATATTTGGAAAGGCAGGAACGACATGATCTTTCATGGGAGATCTCCTGATCCTGTTGGGGTAATTGAACGCACCAAAAAGAGTCTGCAAGACTACTACCAAGCGCACGAGCCTGTCAAAGAGAAAGCCGCTACTGGAAAGTCGCCGACAGTTGTATGTAAGTGGGAACCACCACCGGTTAACGTGCCCAAGATAAATGTCGATGGAAGTTTCCATGATTCTATGAAGCCATCAGCTATCAGCGTTATCTGTCGTGACCACTGGGGAAATGAAATGGGCCTTTGTAGACAAAATCAAATCTCTCTCAGCTTTCATGTCCGAAGCCCTTGCCTTGAAGAGAGCTTTAATGCTAGCCCAGGACCTGGGAAATAAGAACGTCATCGTTGAGATCGACTGCCGAACCCTTGCGCGTTGTGTGGAAAATCATCAACCAAGCCCAAATGAGTGGCATTCACGGGGCATTCTGGAAGACATCCAAGTGTTGCTTTAGTCTGAACCCAGCAGTGTGATTAAGTTTACTCCTCGACAGGGGAACAAAACAACGGACCTTCTTGCTGCCTCTACTGATAAGAGGGTGTGCCCCATTGGGTGGGTAGATATACCCTTACCCCCTTTGCGTTCGGTACTGGAGGATGACATTAAGCACATTAGGAGTCAGCTACACCATGCTCCCTCTCAGCCCAGAACGATGGAGTTTGGATGATCTGTCTTTGCTTTTGTTTTGCTTCTCTCTTTTAGTACTGTTGTCTTTTGTGTCTGTACGTTTTGTTCCCTTTTGTTTTTTATTGTCTCCAGAGCTTTGTTGCTTTACTTTTTTCCAGACTATCTGGTATGCGTTTCTCTTTTTCTGATGTAATATCTTTTGCCTCAATAATGAATCTCATAGAATTGTTCCCAAAAAAAAAAAAAAAAAAAAAAAAAAGTCCTAGGAAATGCAATAAAAATATCAATTTAATCATGAAAAAGCATATCCAAATATTGTTTAATCATATCATTTTTGTTAAAGTTTAAGTTTGCTCTAAAGTCTATAGTCATCTACTTCATTTTTTGCCAAAGTTAAATTTAAAACTTTTGAAGAAATTTGTACCTTAACAAAAATAACATATGAACTATTAGCTCAATATATTAACTAGCGGTCAAAATTAACTAGGATGAGAGTCAAAGTAAAATTACTCTTTTTTTTGTACTTCAAAACACAATATTGCCCCCTTAACCTAAAATATAATGCCAGGAAAAGGATTGACTGATAGTGATTGTGGGGTTGATAGAAAGGAGAGCAGGTGAAATAATATTACTCAAAGCAAATGAAATCTTGAAAACAGAGGATTTCAATTTAATTAAAAAAAAAAAAAAATCAAGTGGACATCCTTTTCTTTGTTTGTTAGGGCCAAAAACTCAACTTCATTTGAGAATGACACAGAATATTCGAAGAACCTGATTTTTATTCAATTGCTTTATTTAATAAAAGCATAGAAGTTATACCTTGAAGAATTCTGGAAATTGAGAAAATTGGGTGTCCTGTTTTGAAATTGATAATTAAGTATGACCTATTTCACCTCTAGTCTATATTACCTTGTAAGAATTATGTCATGCAGCCTCTTTTTTTGGTAAAAAGAAAAATAATATTAAGAAAATAAACTTGATAGAATAAGGACTCTAATCATGTTTCAAATAATGCAGCACAACCATTTAAAGCTAGACTTAATTTAAGCCAATAAACCTACTCTCTACTTGTTTTTTTTTTTTTTTTTTTTTAACCTAGCTCTCACACATAAGCAACAGGAGAGGAGGAGGTGGGAATTGTGAAGCTAGCCACATGGAAAGCATTTGAGTTGCGTGGAAGCAAAATATAGTGACACAACTTTTATTCTAAAAAATAAAGATAATGTGTATAAAACAATTTAAACTTTAAAATAGAATGCATTAAGTAGTCCTAAAGGTGACATCTATGTTGGGAAGGGGCGAAATCACGAACCCTGAAACTAGAGTAGCCTGTTGTTTGGATACCTAGATACCAATTGAAAGTAAAAAAAAAAAAAAAATAAACAACACAAATTTTTAACGTTGAAAACTCCTTCAATGTGAGAAATTAAAACAACAAGTCGTCACTAAGAAGTAAGCCGCATCGCATGAGCTTGGCTCCTCACTCCTCTACGTCCCGGGGTTCAAACCCCCCCCTCTCCTACTATGTGTATAAAAAAAAAAAAAAAAAAAAAAAAAAAGAACAGACCAAGTCCAGAAAAGTTTCACTACGGAATCAATATGTACAGCAATTTCCACAATCATTTTCTTTTTCTTTTTTTTTTTTTTTTTGGTATAAAATCAATTTATTTTTCTTTTCTCTCCTGTTTTGATCATAAAGAACTCAGAACACAATACCCAAAACACATATGGGTTACGACCCAACAAATAAACACACTACACTACTAAAGAATTTTTTTAATGTTGTTTTTAGGAGATTTAAATATCATACTCCAATAGTCAAAGTTTCTGTTGAAGATGAACTCCTAAAAGCAGTGTAGTTTTCTTCAGATTGGATATACAAGAGGACCACTTAACATCCATATTTTGTACGCGTTCCTTTGCTTTCATATTTTCTTCCACCATGTCAGACCTTTCTTTCTTCACTGCCTCAAACTCCTTTATGAACCCCATTGTGTCATAAACACTCTTTTTCTTCTGTTCCTTAAGAGATATCAGTTCCATCTCATAATCTTGGACTTGTTTTTCCTTTCTATCTAGTTTAGCCTGAAGCTTAGAGATTTGCTCCTTCAACTCTGCTTCCTTTAGACTAGCCTCATCCAAAGAACTCTCTTTATTGTGAATTTCAGACAGAAGAGCAACGGCTACTTCCTTTCTCTTTGAACGTTCTTCAATGAAAAGCTTTCTTTGTGTTCAAGCTTGTCGAATGTGTCCATGGTGGCATAGGCTTTCTTGGAGGAAGATAGAACATTTTGGATTTCTTGTTGCAGAGTATGAATTGTGGTTTGAAGGCCATGAGAGGGAGCTCCATGTTCAGAACAATGAGAGGACAATATGTTGAGAGCATTCTCAAGGCGAAATATGCTTTCTTTAGAGCTAGCTATTTCATTTAGACTCATCTTCAATGAGCCTTCCAAGTCAGCGAGAGCCTTAATCAACTCGTTATCATCATGAACAGCTGCAATTTTGGATACATGACGCATGTGAACTTCCATTTCAGCACCTTCCTCCATTATTTGGAACAATCTCATCAGATCATCTTCTGCAAATTGCTTCACTGGTCAAATTTAACTTGTTTAGCAGTAGAGCTCTCTAGTTGATTCATGATTTTTTCCTGTTGAAGTTAATCAAATGAAGCAACCATTATTGCCCCGGCGCCCCAAAAAGAAAAAATTTAAGCCTAAGCAACAAAAACAGAGTTATTAATTATTGACCTTCTTAAACATCACTTGCGTATTACTTATTAGTGATAGCATATGATATATATGTATCATTGGATTATATATCAATTTATAAGTTGGGAAATTTAGTTTGGAGGGAAAAAATAAATATAAATACTTGAAAGTAATTTATTTAACTTTATTAACCTCTCCAAAAAAGTCAAATGAGTATTATAATTAAGGACGAGAAGCAATAATATACCGTGAATTTAAAATGTGCACCACCAGTTGCTTCATTGAAAAGAAGAAAGTACTAGTTGATTATCAAATTGTTCTATTCTCGCATTAGGATATACGAGCTATAAAAAATAAAATTAGATCCCAAGACTGATAAGAAAAAATGAAGACATACGTGTATAGATTCATCAGTAATAGCATAAAGAGTTAATAGGTCAGATTGTGAGCTCTTTGATTCCAGTTCCTCATGACTAGTTGAAGTTGCTATTTGAGGCTTTTCGGGAGAAGAGATTGAAGAGCTCTAATGCCATGGGAATAAAAAGATTAATATCTGAATAAAAATCAATAATATATCAATAGTGCAAATATATTACAAAACAAATATTTACCAGGGTAGAGGTCATTTTAGTAACAGATGATAATGGCGACACTTCATTTGATGTTTCTCTAAAAGACCATTCTTTGGTCGGTTATTTAATTCTTTGAGGAGCTTCATTGGAGCTTCTACTTTCTCCATGTGCTTGTTGATCATCATCCATTGATTCCTTTCCATGTAACTACCAAACAGCGAAATAAATAAGGAAGACATATATTTAAAGCTCAAATGTATGTAGCAAGCTTACCTTTGATGAACTTGATTTGCCATATTTTTTTGAAGAATGACCTTCTTCAAAAGTTGCTTTGAGATTCTACACAACATGAAATGATATGTAAGTTTTCATATTTCTTCTGCAGAATGCAAGGACTTTGTAAATAATTACAGTGCGTATCATGTCCTGGTTTTTATAGTGCTTGTTGATTCAATATGGTTCTTTCGCTCTTGGATTCTTTGTAAACAAAATTACCTCTAAAGAAAATAGATATGAAAAAAGCAGCTAAAAGTTACTCATCTGGTCCTTAATATAAGAAATATTTACCTGATTATTTGATTAAATTAAGGAAGATGATTAAGCTAGTTAATATGACATGTATTTTTTAAAACACCCTAGTCATATTCCTTAATTCTCTCATTCCCTTTCCTCCTTGATTATTGTTAAGGAAGTAACAATAGGGGTAAATTAGGAAAAGGTTGACCAAGATAAAAATCGTCTTATATTTAGTATTAAGAAAAACTTCCCAAATATGTCTTATATTGAGGACCGGAGGGAGTACATGTTTTCTTATAGTAAATTCAGCCCATATCAAGAAGAATCACATTTTCACATGCGAAGTTTCATTTTCTGAAGGAATGGCAATGTTGTTGGCAATCTGTTGCTTAATTCTACTCATGACTTAATTTGATTTTCTAGCTTCATCTTATTTGGGACCATGTTGAACACTTAGCTCTGTGTTTCCTTAGAAAACTATTGCCTATCACAGAGTAATAAGTTAGTTTGCTGTTACTTTAAGTGTCATCTGTTGATATTATGCATTATTTACTAAATTTTGTATTTCCTATGGTTCAATATATAAGTCACCTTCTTAGGAAAATGACTAACGAGTCACTTTGCATAAACCCAAGGACTATTAATTAATGTCTTTCAATTTTACCTTTTTGCAATTTCCTACGGTAAGAAATTGTATATGTTAAAGAAATATGATCCTTCAAAGAAAATGCTTTTAACATGAGTAAATAATTGAGAATTGTTTTTCTTTTCAGATGTTGGTTCTAGCCCGTGAGCTGGATGGAGTAATATATAGCCAAGGGCTGCATTAGAGGCTTCTACAAACTCTTATATTAATTGAAGAACAACACTTACCATGTCTAAATCAGATGACGGAGTTGTGGAGAGTTTTTCTTCAACAATTTCATTTTCTGAAGTTTTGGTACTCTAAGCAGCTCATAAAATATGAACAAGTTACTAAAAAGGTTAAAATAATCAAGAAGCATATCATATACTCCCTCCGGTCCTATTTATAGGAACACATTTTGGAGTTAGTTTTGGTTCTAATTAGAGGAGCAAGTTTTACCTTTTGTTAATTTTTCCTATAATACCCCTATTTATACTTTCTCAATAATAATTAAAAACAACAATAATTTAATAATACACTTATATATTTTATAAAGTAAATAATGTTTGTAACTCATTAATGTTATATACACATTTTTTTTATAAAATAATTTTAAGCAATTTTCGTGATTTTTCCCATATCACCCCTACTAATACTTCTTCCACAATAATTAATTTAACAACACACTTATGAGAACCGAAGGAGTATTTAATTATTATTTTGAAGGAGTATTTAATTATTATTTTGGTTTGACGTAATTTGTTGTTTATTTTATACACAATGAGATGGGTGCTTTCTTTTATTTAAAAGATTAATATTTTTGTACAATGTTAAATTTAAGATTGAAATTCGTATTGCCTAATTCGGTTGATAAGAACCAGGATATTTTCAGTTATCCAAAGTCCTTTTTCATAAAAGTGCATTTGCAAATTCATTTCCATAAAAACAATTCAAAATTACTTTTTTTATATAAAAAATTTAGTTAAATTGAAACGAAATGACACAAATATAATAAACCCCTGTTTTACAAAACAGGGACATCAGAGTTCAAAAATAAAGAAATACTCCTCTCTGGTCTGTTCTTGTATTCTTCTTACCTTAATTCTTGTTAACACTTTTAAGCAGGAACATTTTTTGAAAATAATTACAATTAACTAATTTAACTTCTCTCTTTAATCTCTCCAAATTAAAATGGTAAATAGTTCCTATAATTAAGACCGGAGAGTGTAATACCCTAAAAATCATGTTTAGCATAACCACTATATTTTAATAAATGATACCTATTAAAATAGGTAAATATGTGGTCTCAAAAGTATTATAGCTTATCTAATTTAATTTGGGGAATTTTCTCCTAGAATTAAATAAACCAAAAAGATCAATTTTTCTAATCTTCAAATATGGATCATAGTATACCCTGTAATTAGTATTTTAACCTCTAGTTCTTATATGTAATAAAGTCATAAAAGGGAATGAAAAGGATTAAGAGGCAATTAAATTTATATCAATCAAGTTAATTGCATAAATATTCATAATTAATCTAGTGGCAAGTGTTAATCAACAATTTGGAATATTTTGGCTTAATTAGATATTAAAGGCCAATAAGGGTTTAATATTAGTATAAAATAAATTAGTGAAGGTCATAATTAATCTAGGAACCCATCATACTTTTACAATTAGGCATAATAACATCTCAAACACTATATTAGGGATAATAACTTGGATTAAATTATCATTCCCTAAGGTCAATTAATAGGGCGAAATTCACAATAATAAAGGGATAAAAGATTAAGACAATAATATAAGATAGAAGCACATGTGATATAAGATAAAAATCTCCAAAAGTAAGTAGGGTATCTTTACATAAATAAAGGAGAGTATGTTGTCTCTAAAATTTTGTAAGTTATTAATTAGATTTTAGACAATTTTTCCTTAGAATTTAATAAACCAAAGATTAAATTTAAGACCACATTTAAAGATCATAAAATACAAAATAATCATCATATTAAACCATGGTTCTTAAAAGAAGCAAGATAAATAGATAATGTTATAAAAATACTTAAACAAATTAAGGGAAATTAATAAAGATAAATGAACAATTAAGTTTTCACTAATTAAATGATTGTGCAAATCTTCATAATTAATCAAGGGGCAAATTAAGAAGCAACAATTAGGGAATGTCTTAATTAAAAATCAAGGATCAATTAAAAGACAAATGGAAATAAGTAAAGATTAAGGTGCATAAAGCTTGATTTAATTAAGCATTAGTTTCCATGGTTAGCTAGCAAATGCAATTAAAAGTTAATTAAACTTTACTACGACACTTAAGCTTTGATGATGTCATCTTGGATGACATCACAATAGCACATGCTTATTAGTGAAGGGTGTAGATTAAAACTTCTTGATTAAGTTTACATCTAATGGTTGAGATTAAGGAAGAGGCAAATGGTGGGGCCCACATTGGGCTTGAGATTACCATTTTAACCTTGAGATTTTCCCTATAAATAGAGGTCTTACCTCTCCTTATTCTTCACACCAAATCAACCACCAAGTGGTGATTTCTAAGAAGCAAGAAGGAGAAGCAAGAGTCTTGAAGAGGTAAAGCTTGTCTTTAGTTTTTAGTTTCTAGTCTTTAGTTCTATAGTTCTTAGTAGTTATTAGTATAAATGTTAGTTTAATCTAGGAAATAAGTAAAGTAATTTCCCATAAATGTTTTCAAGCCTTATTGCATCGAAAGATGTCGACAAGGTGGAAACATGTTGGGGAGTAACTTTAGGATTAATAAAACAAGTTAGAGTAAGATAGGAATTGTGAGGTTTTTTGGGATATGGGAGTCAGTCATTTAGAGGGCATTATTTTGTGAATAAATTTATATTCAAAATTTCTGAAATAATTCATGGTCATAGTAGACATGTATAGCTTTCCATTAATATAAAATATGTATCGAATAGAGGTCTTTAGAGAGAGATAAAAATTCTGGAAATAAGGCTACGTTTTCTAGAAAAATTCTGGGCAGAGGTTGAAGATCATTAAACTGGGAATGCATCAAAAATTCTGAGTGGATATCATTATTTTTCCTCAAAACTAGATATGCTAAGGTTTCCGGGAAATTTTACGGAACCTCGTTTTGATTTTTGTAGAATTAATTATGATTTTTCAAAGTTAAACAGAAAATTCTGCCCAGAAATATTACAACAGCGTTTTTGAGAAAATAAAGGGATATAATTGGATTAACAAAATCCACCAGGGGTAAAAAGGGTCGGTAGTGGCTGAAATGTTCCCTAAGATATTATTTACAAGGTAATAATGCGATAATACTACTATAGGATATCCGGGAAAAATCGGGAGGCGTGCAGGCCCGGGCAAGCAAGCGTACCGCCATCCAAACGGACTAAGGTACGGATGCGTCTTTGTAACACTAACTCGATACTTATTGTATGCTTATATGTGATAGATTATTTCATAGAGTCATGGACAAGACTTGGTCTTGGGTCATGCACTGTGGTTGAGGCTCTGTCTTAAATCACTGTTTACACATTCAGCTATATAAGGGTTATAGTCTTGATAATGCCGTAAGATTGTTTTCCTAGCGCTGAGGACACGATGGGCCATCGTGGCACTGGTTAGTGCAAATGTGGGTAACTTTACATGTGATGTGTGCTATATACTGTTAATATGTTAATCTTGCATCTGCTGTGTGCTTATGTATTAATTACTGCTGTAATGTCATGAATATCTGTCATACATATACTGTATTATTTGAGCATGAGGTTAACCGTTACCTGAGGTTCAATGGGTATTGAACCTCGGCTCTTACCATAGCTTCAGGGTCCGGAGAACCGAGGACCGAAGACAAGAGTAAGCAAAGTAAACAGCACGCGTAGAGACCCGACTGAAGATTCCTATTTTTACACTTGTAACATTATGACATTACTCGGATAAATGTACTGTACATGATAAACAGACAGATACGCCACAGTTAATGATATATCAGTTACTCACTCTTTTACTTGCTCCGATGCTCTACTCTGATGAAAAAAAAAAATTATTCCGCTTTTGAAAAATGGGGTGTTTCAGAGAGAGTATTAATTAAAAATAGAAATTGATTGTTGGTCTGAGTCCCTATTATTATAGAAAAGCATAACATACAAACCTGTCAAATTTGGCAAATTACTATTTGTTGTGGAGTCTTCTTCAGCAATCTCCTTTGGTACTTCCTCACTCTAAACATAGAAAAAGATATAATTAAAAAGGAGATAAATAGAGTTTTGATGTTATTGATAACCATAATAAATCTTAGAACACAATTAAAAAAAAAAAAAAAAAAAAAAAAAAAAAATCTTCATTCATTTTGAAGAAATGAATAAGGCGATAAGGTAAGAAAGAAATCATTAGCTAGCTTCTTGAGTACACTTGGATAAACAAAATAATATACGTACATTTTTAAAATTTGGCGAACCATTACTCTGTTGGGGCACTATTGAGTCATTTCCAATATGTAAACAAAATAATTTCTTAGAGCTGCTTATGTAATTGCTTGACATATGTAAGTTACTAAAAAGGTTAAAATAATTAAAAACCATATCATATATTATAGAAATGCGTAACATACAAACCTTTATCAAATTTGGCAAATTACTATTTGTTGTTAAGTCTTCTTCAGCTATCTCCTTTGATACTTCCTCATTCTAAACATCAACAAAAAGATACAATTAAAAAGGAGATAAATTGAGTTTTGATGTTATTTATAACCCTAATAAATCTTAGCACACAAATTTTTTTTTTTTTTTTTAAAAAAAAAAAAAAAATTCTTCATTCATTTTGAAGAAATGAATAAGGCAATGAGATAAGAGAGAATCATTAGCTAGTTTCTTAAGTCTACTTGGATAAAAAAAAAAAATATATATATATATATATATATATGCCTACATTTTCAAAATTTGGTGAACCATTATTATGTTGTTGGGGCATTGTTGGGTCATTTCCAATATCTTGTTGTGATCTCTCTTCTTCTGTTGAGTCATCTCTAATATCTTGTTGTGATCCCTCTGCTTCAATCTGAACAACAATACATTAGTTTACAATTACAATCAGCGTCAACTAAGCCCAACAATATCACAAGCCTAAATCTTTAGAACTTAGAAAACCTTGAAAATTTCTTAGAGCTGCTTATGTAATTGCTTGACATGTGTATTTTATTCTTACCCAGTTGTTTAATTAGGTTTTCCTCTGTACACTATCTATGTATATCATGCTTTGTTGTTATAGTAAGTAAGCCTATTCTCCCTCTTTCTCTATTTTCTCAACAGAAGAATGATGTTTGTACCTCTGATAAATTTGGTGAAATACGGTTCTGCTGTTCGTGTTCTGCTTCCCTTGCCATCTAAACAATCACAGGACATAAAAAAAGATGAAATGAGTTGGAGTCTTTGGTAAAATTTATAAATCTCAGCTCAAGTAAATATATGGACTTAAGGTTACACAACTCTAGCTTTCCATCAAATAACGAGCCTTCCAAATTTACACACCCTGATAAATGCAGCTTCTCCAATTGCTTCAAAAAGCTAACAGGATACGGACCACAACATAGTCCTCTCAAATGCATGCCACGAATCCTCAGTTCTACCAACTTCGAGAAGCTAGCCACACCAGATCGAAGATGTTCTGTTCGGATATTAGACACTTTATCCCATCCACAGTTTGCAAACATAGCCTAGTTAAGTGGTCTTCCATAATGTCATCTTTCACAGGTAAGATGTCAGGAGCAACACTTGTCCATCCTCTGTTATAATAATCTCCATCTAACCTCAAAACTTCTCTCTTGCCACTAGGGGTTTAAATATTTCATCGGAGAAGTTTACGCTTAAACCTCCTAAATCAAAATATCTAGATATTGAAAAATCCACTTTAGAATCACCACATACACTTATCTGATACCTTTCCAGTTCAGGAAAAGTTGTAATTTGAGCTAGTGATTCATAAGCATCTTTACCCTAGTATTTGAAACAAAATACAACTCCTCTAATTGCAAGCAACTCTCAATCACTTCAAAAGGATTATTTCTTTCAATATCACATTCTACCATCTCCAACAATCTCAACTTTTCTAATTCTCTAATTTCTTTTGGCAATTCAATCATTGAACAGTGGCTTAATTCAAGACTCTCAAGGATTTTTAATTTTGCCAAAATAGATATATCTCCTAACTCAAATCCTTTTATGGCTAAAGTTCGAGCATTTATCAATGAAGGATGTGATTGAAATAAGGTAGCACCTAAAATTCTAGTATTTGACCAATTCATCAAAGCCAAAAATTTGAGGGTCTCCATCCCTTCAAAGATACCATTTGGAACTTCGACAGTAGTAGAATTTGAATTAGTACTTGTCCAAAGTAAAAGAACCTCAAGTTTTCTACCATCAAAAAGGCTAGGAAACTCATTTATGTTCCAAGATGAATATTGGATATTCTCCATTAATGTTGTGCTAGAATCCATGACCACTTGAACTAGTTTATTTCCAATCCACAACGCCACTTCCCGGATAAAGTCATGCATTTTTACGGCTTCATTCTCAGCCTTTAATAATAAACAGGAATCTATGAGCACATTTTTAATTGGAGTGAAATAATTTCTTGCGACAGAGTATTTGTCAGCTCCTCCACAAAGCCCCATACCTATAGCAATTCTGGTTAAAAGTTCTGTAGGTATTTCACAATCATCTGGGAATAGAGAGCACAAGAGGGAGAGTCGTTTGGCTTCTTTATTCTCGAGATAATCATATCTTAATCTCAAAGAATTATAAGCCTCTTTCAAATCTTCATTGACATCATGAACTGACTTAGGATTCCGCAATCTTTCCAAAGTCTGCTTCCATTCTATCAAAAGCCTAGAATTCAATGCTCTGCCACTGCTACAATTGCAACTGGTAATCTTCCACACTCCTTCACAATGCCTAAAGCCACATCCTTAAAACCATTGGAAGAACTATCTGAGCTCTTGTCAGCATAAGATAAGAAAAGATCAACTGCATCCTTTTCACTTAAGACCTCGAGTTCAATTTCATGGCATTTCATATCGCTCCAAACTCTCCGATCACGTGCAGTAAGCAACATAGAACAACAACTTTTTCCATGACGGCCATGGGGAATCCCTATATTCTGCAATGAATTGAATGAAAGCTTTTCCCACACATCATCGAGTATGAGAAGCACCTTTTCTTCACCTTCCGCTATTCTTTTCCACAACTCTTGTGATTCATCTGTTCCTTCTTGAAAAGAAAAATTTAACTGTTTGCAATATCGTCTCGAATATTTTTGAAGTTTGCATCCTTTGAAACAACACTAAAGATGACTTTATCAAACACCTTTGATTCTGCAACTTCTTTACCTACTTCTATTGCCATTTTTGTTTTCCCTCTCCCCCCAGCCCATACAGTCCAATCACAAACTTCTTGTCATTTTTCAATGCCTCCGTCAGTTTTCCGAATAGCAACTTTCTATCCTCAAGCTGCATAAACTTTTCATTAGAGTAGAACTCGATCCCCGGAGCCGGAGGCCCAGTTGAACGTGCAAAACAAGTGAAATTATTACTCTGTTCCATCAGTTTTTCAATCTTTTGCTTCTTGTCTTCCAAGTCCTTGCCTCGATTGTATTGCCAGAAGCAATTAGTAACCAAACCGAACCATTTCTCCTTTCCTTTTGTGTCTTCTTCTATGAGACGATCTGCTTCTTCTCTCCATAGTTTAACATCACTTTCGATCTGATTTTCGTTTCTGTTATGGGCTTCTTCAATATTTTTTTGAATTGTTTCTGCTCTTGGCTTCAAATGTTTCTTTTGGTCTTCGAAGTCCTCAACATAGCTGTTGTAACAACACAAGTAATGAAGTTCCTGCATTGGTTTATCTGCCAAAGATTCAGCGACATGGGCAGCCACGTTCTCTCCGATTCCCGCCATCTACCGTACATGCATATGTGATACAGTGAGGGACTGTTGACTGCACAATTATACATGTTTCATCAAGACCTACCATGTTCTAGGATGTCCCAGCGATCATTGGCACCGGCCAAAAAAATATATATATAATAAAAATTTAATTAATTTTTTATTGAAATTTTAAATTTATTCTTACAAGTCAGATATCGTAAATTTAACTTACAAATAAATATTAACTTCTTAAATTTTAAGTAAACCCTGAAAAATAAATGATTTAATATTAACAAGTCAATTTGTTATATTTTACACGTTAATCTCATGGAAACTTATATCATTTTTATATTAATTTTTCAAATTTTGAAAATCAATATACAAGTTAAATTCTTAAATTAGATATGTCATCCTTTTAAATTTATAAACGAAATTAAAAATTTATAACTTAATATGGTAACGAACACGTCCATTTAAAAATTTTAAAACAAGATTTATAAATCAATGTGTTAAACATGAAGAGCCAATGCAAAAATTATGAAAATTCACTTATAATTCTATGGGACCGACTTGTAAATCTAAGAAATAGACTTCAAGTATTCAATTATTAATTTTGTAGATATTTTCTTATCAATATAAGAACTTCGAAGTATAAATATTAAAATATTTTTCACAATTATTGCTCAAAGCAGGTCAAATGTATTGAATTTAAAGATATTTATGTCAAATATCTTAATGTTACTAATTTAATGTAGAATATAATGATTAAAAGAAACAACCATGGGGGAAAATGTATTTTTATATTTCAAGGAGTAGCAGGGGACCCCCCCCAAAAAAACCAAAGAAAGGAAGATGAGATGACAAAAACTATTAAATTTAACAAAAATTTAGGAAAAATTCCATTTGAATTTGTAAAACCTCCGAAGCCTCCCGAATTTGTAAAAAAACTGAGAGGGATTAAGGACCTATGAGGGATATACAAATTCGGGTGAAATTATCCATTTGTCTTTAATTTTAAATAAATTTAAATGAATAAAAAAAACCACGCCGGAGGGCCGCTAGACGCCGGCGGCGACAAGGGGTGGTGGGGTCTTTTTTTTTTTTTTAAGAGTGGGTTTTTTCTTGGAAAAAAATTATTCATTGAAGTGTAGGGTTGGGGTCAACCCACACTCCTCACACCCACACTCCTCACACATGCTTGGTTCCTTTAATATATATATATATATATACATTAACAAATATATATATTCTTCTTGACATTTTTTTCAACTTTGTAGTTACAAATATACCATCGCTATTTACAAATATACTATCGCCATTTAAAAATATACGATCACCATTTACAATTATTTTTGGGGGTTTTCATTCTTGCCTCGAAATAAAAACATAAACTTAATGCATTATTACAAATATACCATCGCTATTTACCAATTTTTTTTAGTTTTTCATTCTTGCCTCGAGATTAAAACATAAACCTAATGCATTACTAGAAATATATCATCGCTATTGACAAATCTATCATTGCCATTTACAAAATTACCATCACCATTTACAAATTTTTTTGGGGTTTTCATTCTTGCCTTAAATTTGTTTACAAGTTTTGAAGGAAACCATAGATAGAATATATGTGGCATTTGACGGTGTGTTGTTTTGATGCATTCTAGTTAGGGGTCAATCTTGTCTCATGATGTGCAGTAGGAAATGATAATATGCGTGACTTCCTGTTGCCATTTTGCAGGAAAGGGTATAATTTTACATATGCTAATTTTGACAGTTATGAGCTTGGGAGGAGTTGGCAGCAGAAGAAGATGGAAGCCTTGTTTCCAAATTATTTGGATCAGTTGGAAAAATATGGTGAGAAGTATTTTGATGCAATAACTGGCTTGAGGTATGTTCATTACATTATCCAAGACGTGGGTTTTATTTGGATATTTATCTTGATAATTGTAGAACATTTTTAAATTTCCAAGTGAGGAGAAAGAAAGCCAATTTTTTTTATACTTCACAATTTGGGCATTTGTGGTCCAAAAATAGCTTAGAAAAAACACCAGCTATGCATATATATTTTTTTTGTATGTTTTCCCTAGCTTACCGCATGCAGCTGTTTTCTATGTCTTATGTTTTTTTTTTCCTATGGCTTATCGCATGCGATTTGTTTTCTTTGTCTGAGCTGCATGCAATTACTCTGCTCTGTCCCCCCTCCCTTTTCCCTTCTTGAAGAAAACGTAAGCCCAACTGCTCTCCCTTAATTACTGTCAGCTTGAGCGACTGACTAGGTACTCATTACTCAGCTTTTCTCCCAGTCTCTCCCGTTGCTCTTTCTTTTTCTCTGCTCCGACGGAGAACAAAGATAATTGCGTCTTCCTCCCTGCGCCTCAAACGTCATGTAAGTTGTGCATCCGAATGAAACCGGCTTATTTGTCCGCAAACGAGACGCGGGTTTCGTTCGGATGCACCACTTACACGAAGTTTGAGGTGCAGGGAGGAAGACGCAATTATCTTCGTTCTGCGTCGGAGCAGAGAAGAGACGCAGGTTTCGTTGATGATCTTCGTTCTCCGTCGAAGCAAAGAAGAAGAAAGAGCGACGGGAGAGACGAGGAGAAAAGCTGAGTAATGAGTACCCAGTCAGTCGCTCAAGCTGTCAGTAAGTTAGGGAGAGCAGTTGGGCTTACATTTTCTTCAAGAAGGGAAAAAAGGGGGGGGACAGAGTAGAGCAATCGCATGTGGTTCAGACAAAGAAAACAAACCGCATGCGATAAGCCATAGGAAACACACCAAAAAAAAAAAAACATAAGACATAGAAAACAAATTGCATGCGGTAAGCGAGGAAAAATATACAAAAAAAAAAATATGCATCCTGTTTCAGAGATGTCAGATCATTACAGCATAGCTAGTCTTTTCTAAGCTATTTTTGGACCACAAATGCCCAAATTGTGAAGTATAAAAAAAATTGGCTTTCTTTCTCCCCACTTAGAAATTTAAAAATGTTCTGCAATTGTCAAGATAAATATCCAAATAAAACCCACGCCTAGGATAATATAATGAACATACCTCGGCCGATTATTGCATCAAAATACTTCTCATCAACTTTCCATATTTTTCCAACTGATCCAAATAATTTGGAAATAAGGTTTCCATCTTCTTCTATTGCCAGCTCCTCCCAAGCTCATAGCTGTCAATTACAGCATATGTAAAATTATACCCTTTTTTGCAAAATGGCAATAGGAAGTCACGCATATTATCATTTCCTACTGCACATCGTGAGACAAGATTGACCCCTAACTAGAATGCATCAAAACAACACATTGCCAAATGCCACATATATTCTATCTATGGTTTCCTTCAAAACCTGTTAAACTTGTCAACAAAAGGAATCTCTCAAAAACCAAAGGAGAACCCAATATTCATTGAAGATACCAAATAATTTTCCGCAAAGGCAGAACTTACAATGCAAAACCCAAAACCAAGTTATTAAAATGAACCATTCTTGTCAGGTACTTTCCTTTGTCAGTTCACATTTGTCATCTCCATCATATTCAACTTATTCATTGCACATTTCATAATTACAACAAATTCTAGAACAATTCTGAACCAGAATTTGTTTTTGTTTACCCTGCACAATCTTTATTCACAGATCACATGGAAATTCTGGCAACCTTGTCAAACTCATTCTTGAGCTCAAGACTCCAGATTTCATCATTAATGAAAGGAGCCCTACAAATTCGGCAAATACTCAAGAAATAAATAATTTCTTTCTATGCCCTTCGAGTATTGGGAAGGAAGTTGTAAAGCATCACTCTCTTGTCATTCTTTAGTAAGAGTCCATTCCTATGATCCATCTGCAGTCCTTTAATGTATTTTTCAAAAAATGCCTTCTAAACCAAAATTAAACAACCATAAAATACAAAACTTATCCTCAAATTCCACAAACCCAAAAATCAGTAGAGAGTGTAAGATCAAATGACACTTATTTCATTGCGCACCAACAAGAAACTTCAATAGAATCCCTCAGCTTACAGAATCACCCGGCAATTTGGGTTGGGGGTGTTTAGAAGTTTCAGAAAGCAAGACATACCTATCACAATCCTGATGTAGCTATTTGGTTGGAAATCTCAGAGCACCAACAAGAAACTTTAATGGCATCCCTCAGCTTACAGAATCACCTAGCAATTTGGGTTTTTTTTTTTTTTTTTTTTTGTTGGGGGGGGGGGGGGGGGGGGGGGGGTTAGTTTAGAAGTTTCATATATGCGAGCAAGGGAAATCCATTGTTACTACCAAAACTCAAAATGAATGTACTTATCCCACAAGGTATGGCATAAGTAGTCCTTCCCAACAAATGAAATGGCTCTCTTAAATAATCTGCCAAAAATCACAAAACAAAGTATCTAATTACTTTAAGTCTCAAAATGGAAGAGTAACCATACAGAGATACTTGAGTATGAAAAGAGACTACTAAAATTAATTCAGTTTAATATTATTACAAGAAACATGATCAATATTGGCAAATAACCAGGACATCAATTTATTAAATTAATTAAAGAGGGCTCCACCAACTCATTCATTGAAAAAACAAATATTTAAATTTTATAATATTTATAGGTACATATGGGAACAAAAATAAACTTCATCCATTATGTCCAACTCATTCATGCTTACCAACTTCATAAAATTCCCTTGCCGATACATCTGCAAAGTGAGGTTATCAATCCTAGTTACAGATGGGTAAAGAACTGGGAGTGGCTACGGTCCACTGCAGTGGACCGTCCACTGCCCCATTTTGAACATAAATATTTACTGCATGCGATAAAAATTATAGGTAAAAAAAGGCAGTGGACGGTCCACTGCCGTAGCCGGATCCGAAAGAACTATCATAAACATAGAATGAAGTAGGAACAATATTAAGGTCAAGTCACATCTATGTCAGGACAAGACTTTGATAATATCCTCTCTAATATTCTATTCCATCACCCAGCTCACCAGTTTGACCCAAACTTGGTGAGAGAAAAGATCTTCCGACAACAGTATACCTATAAGGAAAAAGTTCACCAGGTAACCTAAATAAATAAAAGCAATAGATTGAAATTAGAATAGACACAATGGCAGATCTTGGATAAACTAATGCACTCACTTTTCAGATCTATTTATAAGAACTTAAATAAAAGCAATAAATTGAAACTAGAATAGACACAATGATAGAACCTGGATAAACTAATGCACTCACTTGTAGTTTTTGGTGATTTTTTTTTTTCTCAGTTTTCTCAAAACAAGAAGAAGAAGAACAACAACAACAACAATGATCAACAGAGAAGAGAGTAAAAAGAAAATAATTCAAATACAAGAAAGTAAATAAAAGCTTTAAAAAAATGTTCTTTCAGTGGGCAAACTCTCAAACAGAAGCCAAAACTCTGACTAATTTTTAAATTATTTTGGAAAGAAGAAGAACATGAAAAGCTTTTCGTGAATATTGGAGAGTGAAGTGAAAGCAAGAGGCAAAAAAGAGCAGAGAAATTGCAGAGAGAAGAAGCAGAAAGAAGAGGGGGAAAAAATCAAATGAGAGATTTAAATACAAGGAAAAAAACATACAAAATACTAAGCAGAAAGAAGAGGTGAACCTTTTTTTCTTTTAGTTTTCTCTAAATAAGAAGAAGAAGAACAAATACTTACCTCTTATCCTCTGATTTCAACGCCTCTCCACCTACACGATGCTTTTGATGGGAATGCCTCCTTCGTTTTTTGCTTTTTTTTTAACACTAAATAAATAAAAAGAAAAACAGCAACGATTAATGGATGGTACCCTGGGCAAGTTTTTTTTTTCTTTTTTCTTTTTCCTTCTTTTTTGGGAACCAGAACCAAGAGAATAACAGAGAACTATAGTAACCGGAAAGAAAAATCAAAACAAGATTTCAAGTCGAGCACACAATTTTCTTTGCTTTTTTTTTTTAAAAAAAAAAATAACACAAAGAACAAGAAGAATAAGAGTGATGAATGGAACTAGCAAAAGATCAAAAACCGAAAGGAAAGGATCCAAATACAAAGAAGCAGGGCAAACAAAGTGTTGAAGAACAAGAATAAGAGGGGAAACAAGGAAATATATATTGAGTGGAGTTCAGAAAAATCAAAGCACACAGTGTTGTTAAGGATGAAGAACAATAGGTGGCAGCATAAAAGAGAGAAACTCAAAAAGAAGGATCCAAACACAAACAAGCAAAGATACAGAGTTTGCTTTAAAGAACGACAAGACCGTAGAAGAACAACAACAACAGTAGAAACTAGTGTGACTGAGAAGAGAAAGCTCAAAGCGGCAACCCAGATGGAACACAGAGATTGCTGAGAGGAAGCAGCTGAAAATGGTTTTGTTTAGAAGAAGGTTAGTGAGTGTGAGTACTCTGAAGGCAGTGCAAAGTGATTTTTACACTTTTTCAAATACGAGCATCTTTACAGAAATTAGTAAAATATCTTTGGAATTTGACGGGGGAAAAAGTATGATGTGAGCTAAGGGAAAGACAGAAGACCCTAAAGAGGGTTAGACTAGGGGTGGAAATAGGCGGGGCTATGGCGCTGGCTTTGTTAAAAAGCACGATCGAGTAAAAGGTCGAATCGAGCTGTTTTAAGGCTGTTTGGCTTAAAGGTCGGTCTAGGCCTCCAAATAGGCTGTTAGTCACGGCAGTAGGCGCATTAAGAATAATTAATTTTTTTTTCCAAAAATATTAATTAATATCCCCCCCCTCCCTCCTCGGGCCTCTGTTTTCCCTTTCAAACCAAGAACCCTAAGTCCCTAAATCAATTTCCCTCACTCAAGCGCATTTTTTGGCTTTGTTTACGTTAGGCTGTTTTTTTGTTATCGGCACATATATCTTGTAGGCTGTTTAGGCTGTTTACATCCGGCATGTTTTACTTTAAAAAATACGGGCCTCTTAACGAGCTAAAGCCCGGCCCGGGCCTTTAACGAGGCTAGGCTCGGGCCAAAATTTTGGCTGTAACGGTACGCGAGCCAGGCTCGAGCCACTTCCCCTTACATAACTTTTGGCGACACATTTCCACCCCTAGGTTAGACAAATCCCCCCCCCCCCCCCTAACAAATTTTTTTAATATTTTAAAAATACGCTTTCAACTACCACAAAAAATTATATATATATATATATATATATATATATATATATATATTCTTTTTATTATTGACAATTTAATCAATACTCTTCATCCCCTTCCATACTTTACACTTAAATCAAACAAGCTGTTAATTACTTTTATCATCATACATTAAACAGAAAGAAAATAACAAAATGGTATAAAAAAGGAAAATTACTTACTTAAGGCATTTACTTAAATTTGATTAGATTATAAAAATTAGTTATTATGACATATATTTTTTAAAATACTCTAGTTATCTTCTTTAATTTCACCATTTACTCTTCTATTTGTTATTGTTAAGGAAATATTAATAAAGATAAATTATAAAATTGTTAATAATTATAAAAGGTGTGTTTTATATTTAAAATCAAAATCAATTTCATATATATGTTTTATATTAAGAAAATAAGGAAGTATTATTTAAGTAAATATGTTTTATCTCGTAGTATTTTGGTACTTTTTATTGAAACATTGAAACGAGGTATAAAAAAATGGTGTTTCAAATACTTTTTTAAGAAAAAAAAAAGCACATATTTGTTAAAAAAAATAGGTAAGGGGCTGAAATATAGTAATAATAAACAAAAAAAGTCGAAAGTTCGATCCTAAATATAAAATATAACTATTTTTCTAAAAAATTAATGAAGCAAAATAAGTTACTTAATCATATCATGTATTGTATATAATTAAATTATATATCACTTTATAAGTGAAACAAATTAGTCCAAAAAATAATAAATATAAATGCTTTAAAATAATTTAATCATATGGGGTATAAGATAAGCATATAAAAAGAATTTTGCCTGAATTTGTATGATCATATTTTTACAATGTGAAAAACATCATGTGTTGTGTATAATTAAACTATATCATGTATTATGTGTTGTGTATAATTAAACTATATCATGTATTATGTATGTATTGTGTATAATTAAGGGTAAAGGTCTTATCAGCCTGTAAGTTTCCTCCCGGGCGTCCCGTAAGACTACGAAGTTTTTTGGAGCAAAGTCTTTCCACGAAGTTACGTTTTTGAGCGTTCGATCTGCATGGCCGTTAGTTGGCCGTCAATTCTTGACGTGGCGTGACGTGACGGTAGACTTTGGGTAACACATGGCGACCGTGAAATAAAAAATTCAAAAAAATTAGAAATAAAAAATAAAAAAATTCAAAAAATTAAAATAATTAGAAATAAATTAAAAAATGAGAAATAAAATAAAATAATTAGAAAAAAATTAAAATAATTAGGAAAAAATTAAAATAATTAAAAGAAATTAAAATAATTAGGAAAAAAAACTGAAAGACGATGAGATAGATCAATAAGAATTTCCTTCTCCTCCCTCTGGGTTTTCTCCTTCTGTGTTCTTCTTTCTTTTATCCTATATTTCATTCAGTTTTATAAGAGCACGAGAGCTCTAACTAATATTGAGAGAACAAAATAGAATTAATTGAAGGAGCTGGAGCTGTTGAAGAAGACAATGGAAGATCTTCAAGATGGATCCAACTTTGGTTGGAAATCCGAAAAAAAAGAAAAAGAAAAATCCAGTGAGCCCACACAATAGGTCTCTGCCATTCGAAGAGTATCTATGTGCTCTGTTTGCTTAGCTCCCTCATGCCCCATCAGTGAGAGAATCTTCTGTGCAGAATATTGAAACTGCTAGAAGAAGGACATGTTCTCAATATCAAAAGCAACCTTTGAAATTGATCTGAGTGTTAGGGAATCTGGAGCCCGGAAAATACATTTACTCGCCGGAATCTGGATAAAGACGTCGGAAAACTCAAGTTCTCGCCGAAAAACTGGTATATACGCCGGAAAATGCAGATAACGCCTGAAAGATGGAATATCTCCGATCATAACTCTGGTTCTGGAGTTTACTTCCGGCGTTAATGGTGTGGTTGTGAGCTGTGAGTCCGTCGATGGTAGGAGGCGAGATTGGCAATTGTCATGATCGAAGGTTGCGTCATTTTCAATGACGGATCGATGGCCGCCAGCGACAATGGAACGAACGTGAAGGAGGATGATGATGAAGGATGATGCTTGGTCTCGTTCAGTCTCGCGGCGCCTGTAAATCTCGGGTCTTCAGTATTAGTGAATTGAAGAAAAGGTGAATAATTGAAGAAAATGTTAATGATTGAAGAAAAGGTGACTACTCAGGTACGTATCTCTTTTAAATATTATTAATACATAATATTTAAAAAAATACGAACAATAAGGGGTAAAGGTGCGCTCAACTCATGATTTTAATTATTTGAATTTTTTTCTAATTATTTTAATTATTTTCTATTTATTTTAATTTTTTCCTAATTTTTTAAATTTTTTTCCTAATTTTTTGAATTTTTTCCTAATTATTTTGTTATTTTTCTCTTTTTTTAAATTTTTTAAATTTTTTTCTAATCATTTTAATTTTTTTGAATTTTTTTTTTTATTCCACGTCAGCGTGTCGGTCCCAAGTCAACGCGCCATGTCGAGTGTCAGCGTCACAAGATTAATGATCAAACAAACAAATCAACTAATCGGTAGTAGTACTAAAGCGCTCCAAAAACATAACTTCGTGAGTCTTTTGTTCCAAAAAAACCGTGTGTGGACGCAGGAGAAACTTACGTGGTCTTTGGCCTACGCTTTACCCTATAATTAAATTATATTTCATATGATTTTTTTTTTTTAATTGAAGAGTAAAGTGAAAGCGAGAAGTATAGAAGAGCAGAGAAGAGAAATTGCCGGGAGAAGAAACGGAAAGAAAGTAGCTAGAGTGGTGAAAAAATGTAAAGAAGGTCCGAGAGAGAGTCCTTCATTCTTCATTATTATCTTGGAGGTGTGGTCTCTTTTTTGTTTTTAAAAAGTAAAATCAATATAATATTTACATTATGTACTGCTGGCGTAGGGTAGTACCTACTTCACTTTAATGCTGATAGAGTAGGGTAGTACTTATTAGTATTTTTTTTCCCCTCAACGGGTAGTAACTTCAAGACCTTCAACTGATTGATTTGAAATTCAAATTTGAACTGTGAGGGTTACTATACATTATTTGATGAATCGCTCTGCAAGCTCTGCAACAGTCTTACATCATAAACCCGTTCAACTATAATAAGAAAAATCTTGGGAAAATCCTTTTCAAGGCCTTTATTATCAAAAAAATTTTAGAAAAGGCTCCAAAATTTTGAAAATTTTAGAAAAAGCCCCAAGATTCTGAAAATTTTAAAAAAGGCCATTTAGAATTTACGGAGTTGTTAATGGAGCTGATATAGATGTTAGTGGGGTACGATATAGTTGTTAAATGGTGATTTAGTTGTTAAAAAAAAAAATTTAACAACTAAATCGGTCTATTTAACAACTATATCATCCCGCTAACAACTATATCGACCCATTAACAACTCACGTTAGGGCCTTTTAGGAATTTTCAGAATCTTTGGGCCTTTTTGGAAATTTTCAGAATCTTGGGGTCTTTTCTGAAATTTTCAGAATTTTGGGGCCTTTCTGAAATTTTTTTGATAATATGGGCCTTGAAAAGGATTTTCCCAAAAATCTTTGACAATTTGCAAGCCTAAAAATTGTGTACTTTTTTTTTTAGTATATAAAAAGTATAATATTACACATCTTTCTACATAAAATATGTTTATTATTAAAATATACATACTTTTATCTATTGTAATTAAATTATATTTTTTAATTAATATCGATCTCACCCATTGACCCTTAATTTTGTAACCATACTGGTTCAATGACCGGTCCAATTTCCAAAACATTGGAATATACACAAACACTAAACCCTGATTTTTTAATTTCTTTTTTTAAAAAAAAAAATTTGGGAAGAAGAAGAACATGAAAAGCTTTTGGTGAAAGTTGGAGAGTGAAGTGAAAGCAAGAAGCAGAAAAGAGCAGAGAAATTGCAGAGAGAAGAAGCAGAAAGTAGGTAGAGTGGTGTGAATAGTTGAGAAGAAATTAAAGCTAATGAATAAATGTGGACTCTAATTCTATGCCAGAGACAGAGATGCGTGCACATTACATGTCCAATAATTACATGTTTATTATGTGTTCATACCTCTATTAGAGGTATGAACATATTTTTTATATATTGTATTTATTTAGATTTAAATTATATCTTTGCTTTTCTGAAATGTTTTTTGCACCCGGTATTTCAAATTAATTAGTTTCCGATTCTGAGATAAATATTTACGAATGCGGGCGAAAGCTAATTAATTTGAGATATTGGGTGCAAAAAAATATTTCGAGAAAGTATCATATAATTTAAATCTAAATAAATATAATATATAAAAAAATTTTAAAAAAATATACTCATACCTCTAATAGAGATACATCTAATAAAAGAATAAACACATAAAAAATATGTAATTTTTGGACATGTAATGTGCATTCGCCAGAGATGATGATAGAGGAGAAAGCTTGATGTAGAGAAATGTTAAATGTAGCCAAGCTCTGACATGTGCCTTTATTGCCTTACCGCGTGTACCTTTAAGGCAAGCTATCTGTATTCACACAAAACCAACCAGTCTCTTACCTCCATTATGACTTGTGTGGTTAACCATATGCAGTGAAAAACTAGCGTAAAAATAAAAGCATAAAAAATTATATTTTTATATTTTTGCTAGAGCAATATGGAGTCATACATGACGTAAGTAAAAACTGTTTTTAATTTTTTTTTTTTTTTTAAAAAGAGAGAAGGTAAAAACTATAGTTAGAAACTTTTTTTTTTTAAAAAAAAAGCCCTATTTTCATTCCAAATGATGGTTTTATGAGGGCTAATTCAAGATTAGGTAAGAAAGATAGCTTAAAATTTTCATACATATAATTTTGATTATCTTCCAACCGACGATAATTGGATAGTGGAAAATGAAGAAGATTGGGAAAATATAGACATTAGACAACTTAGATATTGATGCCCATTATAAGAAAAGCTTGATTGAAGTTGAAATAATGGAACCTGTGAATAGCCATGATTTAGACATTCCAAATTTTACAAATGAACTTATTATAAGAGTAAGAGAAGAGGACATCAAGGACATGCAAATTGTGTGTATTTGATTTAAATCAATTGATATAATTTAGGAATTGCTAAATTTTATTCTTTTGATGTTTTTGAACTTGGTTGTAGGAGTTGTTAAACTCTATGTGTTTTGGACTTATATTTTATATAGTTATGTGACTTATATTTTTTAAATATGAAGTTGGTCATTAAATTTTGAATATATGCGCGCGCGTGCGCACACACACATGTAAAATTTTGTATCTTGATCTAAGTAGCAGAAATTTTACGTTTCGTATTGTTTCTACGATTTACACCTCTACCACCCGCTTCCCTTTCTACATAGAAACTCGATTTTGCTCCGGAAGTCTAAAAACTTAGCAATGTTGCTCCTCCATTAACAACCCTAATTAATTGTATTTGACACTTTTTATAAGCTTTATTCTCTCAGTGATCTCTGTTTATAATGCACGAGAGGTTTGTTAATCGTTCGCGTAGATAATTCCGCAGGCAAGTGGTTATTGTTTGGAAAAAGTCGTTTGAACTGCATGCGACATACTCGTTTGATCTTTTGTTCGGACAAATTCGTTCTTATTTTTTATTTGATTTGTTCGAAACATTTTTTTGGGAGAAATTCCGCAAGTGAGTGATTATTGTTTGATTGGGGAATACCTGCGATGGACGATGCTATGGGGGAAGAAGGAGTAGGCTATGTTTACTTTTTCTTTAAAAAAAAAATTAATTGTCACCCATACTCCCTTCTGTCATGATTATAATTATAAGACCGAGTTGATTTTTTTTTTTTTTTTTAAGAAATTAAGAAAACTAAATAAGTTACTTAATCATACTATCTCCGGTCCTAATTATAAGACCGGATTGACGTTTTTTTGTAGAGATTAAGGAAGTTAAATAAGTTCTTTAATCATATCATACCTTTTTAGACTTTTGGGGCAACATTGAGATAAAAAAAAAAAAACTTTCAAGGCAAAATTGCTACTTAAAAAAGTGACAAAGATGCCACGTAGACAATCCACGTCGGCAAGATAATGAGGTCAACTAACGTTTGATCGTTAGATCGTTAACGAAGGGGCAATATTGCTACACTTTTATACTTCCACACAACATTGCTCCTGTGTATATACTTTAGGGGCAAAATTGATACTTAACCCTAAAAATAAATTTGATTTTCTTAAAAAAGAATTAAGGAAGGTAAAGAAATTATTTAATCATATAATATATTGTGTATCTTTATATTATATATGATTTTATTAGTCAAACTAATTAGTTTAAGAAAAAATTAAAACATAAATATTCTAAAGTAATTTAATGAGTTTCATTAATCTCTCAAAAAAATTCACCCTTGTATTTAAGACTGGAATGTGTACTTTCTACTTTATTGCCTCTTTGTGCTTTCTTTTTTTGCTTATTATTCGCATGCGGAGGTGGGGGAGTTGATTACCCCCTCACCAAATAGACTGACATCACTTTTTACAATTAATTATGTAAAGAACTTCTGATTTCTAAAATTAATTACTTCTAAACCTTAGTTGTCACACTCTGAAAGTTTAAGGGTAATCGGTATGAAATATGAGTGAACTCACATTCTTAAACCTTAAACTTATAACTGAATATAAATAATATTCACAATACTATTAACAACATCATATCTAGCATAACAATTCTAAGCAGGCTTAAACCATTTTAAATTCATAAATGATAACATACATCAAATACTTAAAAATATTAAGTCTCTTATAGAAATTTTGGACAAAGTCTTCTCTATAAATTAGTCTTCCTAAAAATTTTATAATCGCCCGAAATCTTCATAATAGCATTCATAGCTTTGATCCACCACAGCATATACATATACATATATTCTAAAATACAAGGGAAGATAGGGATCATGCTTATAGATAACATGGAGCACCTAAACGAGATTTACCAACATATAGAAAAGATATTAAAGTTTACATTGAATTAGGAACCATTCAAATGATGCTCCAACTTCAATCTAGCCATACAATACTTCAATGATCAGCAAGAGGAACATGATCTGGGACACTATTTGAGGCCAAAAAAATTTCTGATGAATAATGTTTCATTTTTATAATTTAGTAAAATACAAGAGAAAATAATTTATATAGATTTAACCTTGAATAATAATGATATGACAATAAATTGCAATTTCTATATCATACTATCATAGATATAACTCTAAATAGGATTATCAATCAAATAAATCAAAATATGTAATAACTCGTTTTTTTTAACAAAATCAGTTTAAAATATCAAATCTCATCTATTTGTAGGACTTCTACAGAACAGATAACAAGTGTGAACACACCATCCATGAGAGTAATTGACTAATCGTAGCTCAATGATACAAACAAAAGCGTGGACACAATCCATGAAGGTAAGTAACCAAACAAGCGCAACATGAGGCCATGAATTAAGCGCAAGTATAAAGCCAACGAATAACAAGCATGAGAACAAATCTCATAAATATCAAAGTGTGAGCACTGTGTCCACGAATGTTAAAACGAACTCGAGATTAATCATGGCTCGCCAAGGACTAATAGATCTTTGTTGTTGTAACCAACATTATGTATTCAGTCCTCTTAAAAATACTTTCAAGCATATTTGTGATTAATTTAAAATTAGCAAACTAGAAAGATCTTTTCCAGAAAGGAGTGTTCATAAATAATATTTTATAATAGAGTAAATACCCTTTTTGGTCCCTGACAAAAAATGTGATCCCTATTTTGGTCCCTTACAAAAAAAAGACCCTTATTTGTCCTTTTTTAGGGACTAAAAAGGACCTTTTGGAAATTTTTGAGGGATCAAAATGTCAACCAATCGACCCTTATTCGTCCTTTTTATGGACTAAAAAGTACCTTTTTTATTTTAAAGGACCAAAATGAGGATCACATTTTTTATCAGAGACTAGAAAATGTATTTACTCTTCGTAATATAAGATTCCAGCATGAGTTTTCACAAAACATCTCAAAATATTTCCTTTTAAATTCCATGTATATATGTTCATAAGGATAAAAATGAAGAATAAATAAGCAATAAATGCCGTCATTTAACCTTTTTCCAAACATGAATGGAGTCATATCATCCTAATGTCATTTCTTTTTCCACAAAAATGGTCAAATCCATTTGAAAACTCTTTTCACCATCTCCATTCATGAATCATATAGATCAAATATTTCACTTAGTCATAAAATCAAAATATTGTCACTCTCATTGCATTTAAAATAAAATGGTATTTGATCATACAATAAATTTAACTTATCCTGTTAAAAAAAATTAGTCAATATAAACAAAGTACTACTTTAAATAAGTCAATAATCAATGGTAGAATTAAAATTATATCATAATAACGTAAATCTAGTAGAAGAAAATTTATTTATAGCTAAATTGTGACTTATTCACTCCCCTGATTTGTTTCGGATATAATTCACTCTTTCCAAAACTTCCCAAAATAATTATCCTTGTAGCCACCTAACCGCGTAACCAATAGAAAAATATCATCACTTTAATACAGTTCTTTTACTTAAATGTATTGTCAAGATTTAAACATTCACAAACTCAAGACAATCGCACTAGTTATTCTCTTTATTGCATTGCATAGCCACATATTCATATACTACTAACTTTAATTTTTCAATAAGAATATAATCCTAAGTCCAATTAATAATTGAATCTAATCGTACTTAACTATTAAATCCAACACTTAAAGGTTCAAAGAACTTATCTCACTCTCCCTTTCTTAAACATACCACAAATTCATTTTATACCTCACCACCACTCTGTCATGCATGCATATTCAAACAATATGACTATTTGAATTTCAAACATAGACTATAAACCTTCATCAAAACAAACACTCTTTCAACATACATGAAATAGGGTTTCTAAATTTTCCCCTTATCAAGATTTCTATCACATTCAACTCAAAATAAGATCTAAATATTCTCCACCATTCAAAATACTATGAAGACAGATATGTAATTGAGCATTTTTCCATTAAAACATTTCATCAAACACCTTGTGGGCACTCAAGCTTAACACATAAAGCAACACCTCAATTTATAGTCTACCATCAATACACTTCCAAGCATTAATACACACCCATCCCTATTACACTTCCTAAGATTCCATTCTTATCGAGAATAAATTTAAAATTTAAGAAAAGCATAGCTTAAATCCATCTTCGCCCTCTTGCAAAACCTAAAGCCATTAAAGTGGACTTACCTACCTATAGTGAGCTCCTTAAACCTTGATTTTCAACCTGTTTTGAGTTCAAATCTTCTCTATTCTCACACACGTAGTTGCTGAAACAGAGGAAGGGGAATAAAGTTTAACACAAACTGCACACACCAATACGAGGAGGAAAAACGAAGAGTGAGGAATTTGCTCAAGAACCAAAAAATTGAACCAGCAGCAAAGAAAACAAAGTTCACGCTTGCCACACTCATAATTGGTGAAAAAGAAAAGCTGAAGCTCTATTTCAATATTAAATTTTAAAAGTGGGAAGTGGAAAACCCAACATATTCTTTCAAGAAAAAAAAAAAAATCAAAATCACGCTAAAAAAGTAATATATTTTCTCAAAAATTTAATTACAAGCTAAGTGTTACTTAAAACTTCAGAAATTAAGTTCAAGAGGCCTTTCAATCAATGATATTTAAGGGGGGAAATAAATTCAAGGTTCTTACTCATAATTTTTCCCAAAATTATCCTCCTATTGCTTTTGCAATAAAGAGTTGCATTGTATATTAATTTTATATTGGATATAATATAAAAGGAATATATATGATAAAGATCTTTTCAAAGCAAGTGTCAATTAATTAGTGTTTGTAGCCACCATAGTTTGTGAAACTGGCCGGGCCATTGGTTCGATCAAGAACAAACCAACCGCCAGCCGTGAAACCGGTCCGGTTTAGTCTTAAACCGGCTGACTGACCCGAACCGGGTTGACCCCGTGTAAACCGGCTGAGTTACAAGGGTCAACCCGGTCCTTTTTTTTTTGTAATTTTATAAAAGACAATCTAATTTGAATATCTGAATATGTCACAAGTATATTTGAATATGTCACAAGTATTGAAGTATATGGTTATTTTACTCCTGATCTAAAGTATTGAAATGATATATAGTATGTGGAATTTAGGTTGGTGTGATGAGAAATTAATTATTTTCCAATTTTTTTATACCTCACCGGTCTAGCCCGGGTTGACTCCGATCTGACCCACTAACCCTTAACCCAAGTCTACTCAATTTCGGTCACGGTCCGGGTTTCAGAACCTCGGTAGCCACACAACATTGTGCGAATGTGTTGCTTAATGGTTATGCTGTGAAATGAAATCTATTTATGTAATCATTTTAGAATGTGTATATTTAGGATGATATCTTGGAGCGGAAACACCAGTATCTGTAATTAAGGCTTCCAACGGAAATAGTTAGCAGACTGTTGCAAGGTTTCTTCTAATAATATTTCATGAAACTTAATTACTTGACCAATTTTCTAAGGCTTTGTTTGGGAGTTCCATTTTGGAAGGAAAGGGAAGGGAAGGGAGGGTTTTGGTAGTGCCCTCCCTAGTGCAAGAGTTTGAAATAAAACTAAGCATTATATGAGACAGAATGAGTGTGTTGTAACAATCACAAATCAGATGGGAAACACAATAGAATAATATCCTCAAATATAGATTCAAATGAGCAATATATAACTAAAAATGAAAATACGAAGTGATCGAAGAAGGTCCAAAGGAAGGAAGAGAAGAAACTCCATAGATGCTGACTATGGCCTGAGAGAGAAGAAGACACAAGAGGGAACAAGTCTAATTTCATCCACACCTTCTGTAAAGGATTTCACCCTTATTATACAATAACGAGTCTTTGTCAATAATAACACACACAACCATAACACATGTGACTACCCTACCAACAGAGTGAAAAGTAGTTTGGGGTGACTTACATAACAATCTCCAAAATCAAGGCTTGTGCTTAAGAAAGATTCCCAAAATAAACGAAGTTTTCCTCAAATCAGCAAAACAAGAAGGCCATTGATTTTCCAACCTTTTAATTTCTTGCCTTGCTTTTGTTTGGCCATCCCCCACATAGGACTTTTCTTTCTTCACAGCCTCGTACACTTCCATGAACTCTATGGTCTCCCAAACACATTCCTTCTTTTGTTTCTGAAGAGAAGACAATTTAATTTCATATTCTTCAAATTCTTTCTCTTTGCTTTTTAATTCTTCCTGCAATCTACAGATCTGCTCCTTCAATTCATTCCTGTAATCCTCAGTGTTGCGGATTTCAGACACAAGAGTGGTTGCTGCCTCCAACCTTTGAGAATATTGTTCATCGATCCACTTTTCTCTTTCTTTAAGCTTGGTGAATGTGTCAAGCGTATGAGAAGATTGCTTGAAGGATGAGATAATTCTTTGGATTTCTTGATGAAGAGATTCTATTTTGTGTCTAACAAGGCTGTGAGAAGGTGGTTCTTCTTTAGAAAAATGGGTGGACAAGAAGTTGAGTGCATTCTCAAGGCGATGAGTGTGTTCTTCAGAGATAGCTATGTGATGGAGATCCATTTTCAGTGAGGATTCTATGTCAGAAAAGGCCTTAGCCACCTTGTCCTCTTCAAAAACAGCAATATTGGAAACATAAGACAGGCCAACTTCCATATCAGAACCATCCCTCATTATCCGAAATAGTCTAGTAAGATCATCCTCAATGGAAGTCTCTCTTTGGTTGACCATAATTTGACCCTGAAGCAATTGAAATGAAGCATTAATTTTACCGCTTGAATATTGTAAGAAACACAATTTTGTATGTTCTCTGTAGAAGCACAAGCAAAAGATTGTATACTCAATAAACATGTGGGTACTAGTTGATTATCAAGTTGTTCTATTCTAGCATTAGTATATGCCAATTTTAAAGAATAAATTTGCATCCCAAAACTTGGATGCAACAAAATGAAGGCTTACTTGTGCATATTGATCGATAATAGCAGAGCTCCATGATCCGATTTCCACGTGAGCAGCTGAAGTTGCATTTTCAGGCTTTTTGGGAGAACATATTAAAGGCATCTAAGAAAACAGAAATAGAAAAATTAATATAAATGAAAATCGATAATGTATCAATAGTGAAAATGTATTAAAAACCAAATATTTACCGGTGGAGAGGTTGTTTTGGTAATAGATGGTGGAATTGTCAATGTCTTTTCCTTTGATGTATCTTTGGAAGAACATTCAATATTGCCAGGTTCTTCAATTCTTTGAGGAGTTTCATTGGAGCTTCTACGCTCTCCAAGTGCTTTTTGGTCATCCATTGATTCCTTTCCACATAACTTCTAAGCAGAAGAATGAATAAACAACAAGACATATTTAAAGCAAAATGAGCACTACAAGCTTACCGTAGAAGGAGTAGTGTGTAAGGTTTTTCAATTTTTGTCTTCGAATAAGTTGATGAACTTGTTTAGTCATATTTCTCTAATGAAGGACCTTCTCCAAAAGTTGCTTTGAGATTATGTACAACATCAAATGATATGTAAGTTTAATACTTTTATGACCCTCAACATTGTATACAATATAATCTCCTATAGAATGGTAGCACTTTGTAAACAAGAGAAATTTTGTATTTTCTTGACTTTTCAGACAATATCAATGATTTAACTATTGTTTTCCAACAAACTCCTATACTATTTTATTGCAATGAACTCAATAAACATACAAGTGAAAGTGTTTATTTGTTGGGGATTCGCTCTTAAATACATATAATTTGATGTTACTTTTATTTTAGATTGTATACATACAAATTTTAAGGTGAAAAAAGTTTAAATCCCAAAACGAATTCAATAAACTAAAACTTACTTGTGGGCATTCAGTAGTTATAGAAATATCAAATAGGTCTAATTGTGAGATCTTTGGTTCTGTGTGAGTAGTTGAAGGTGTTGTTTGAGGCTTCTTGGAAGAGCAGATTGAAGGGTCCTAAGACCATCACCATCAAGGCAGAAAAATGAATCTCAATGAAAATCAATAAAATTCCAATATTGAAAAAATCAATAAAGGGGAATGAAATGAAACTGTAATTATTTACCAGTGGAGAAGTCATTTTTGTAGTAGTAGCATGTGGAATTGCCAATGCAACTTTCTTAGTTGTTTCTTTAGTGACAATGTCGTTGGTGGGTACTTTAACTCTTTGAGGACCTTCATTAAGACTTTTATATTCTCCAAATGCTTCTTGATCACCCTTTGATTCATTCTCACATAACTCCTAAGTAAAAGAATAAATAAGCAACATGTGATTTATATATTTAAAACAAAACGAACGAGTTAATGAACTTGGAGATTATATTGTTAGGTTTGGTGTAGCAGGGCGAGAGGAAAGGGCAGAGAAGAAGGTGCTCCAGAGTTTATGTCGGAGAACAACATACCTCCCCCCCCCCCCCCCCCCCAAAAAAAAAAAAAATCTCTTTGTGATCCTAAATCGTAATTCTAAATGTAGCAGTTAAATAATTAATTAAGAAATATGAAAAAATTAATGGATTGATAAAGAAGAAGACATGTGTGCAACTCTTGGAGCGACAACAAGCTGTGACGGGGAGCAAGGGACGGCGAGGCTCTGGAACGCGATCAACCAAGCCAAAGAAGAGAGAAAGCGAAGGCAGAGATTTGTTCACAGAGAAGCTATAGTATACATTCACAGTATTTCTAAGTTCTAACAACAGCCACTTACGAGGCAAAACAAGAGCCACACCTTATCAAGACGTCTCCTTTTCCTTCAAACCAGTTCATCTTCATAATGCTTGATAGTGGCTCGAAGTTTTACGCCTTTGTCAGGCAATTTCGGACCAATGGCCTCCAGGGTATGTTTTTTCCTTCGAAGTACGTCAATAAGATCACGACCACTATACCCTTCTAGGTTACCAGAAACTGGAGATTGCTGATCGATGCCCGAGGCAGTCAATTTTGAGGGTTGAGAGAAAGAATCGGAGGAAAGCTCCATGGCGAGCGTGGGTGGTGGCTCGTCGTCTCGATTTGGCAAGAGTCGATGCCAGTTCAGTTGAAAGTGAAACCTTGTTGCCATCGCTGTGCCCCACGCAATCAATTGAGATCCTCTGAGCCGCCACAGAAGAGGACTGAATAGTGACTGTTATTGGCCTCGGGAAGGAAACAGAGGAGCCTGGTTTAAAATTCGTAGTACAATATGAACAAGTCTCGTTGGATTTTCTTGACATTTCAGACAAATCAATGATTTAACTATTTTTTTCCCAACAAACTCCTTACTATTTTATTGAAATGAACTCAATAAACATACAAGTGAAGTGAAGGTGTTTATGGTTGGGGATTTGCTCTTAAATATATATAATTTGATGTTACTTTTATTTTAGAATTTGTATATATACAAATTTTAAGGTGAAAAAAAGTTTAAATCCCAAAACGAATTCAATAAACTAAAGACAATTACTTGTGGACACTCAGTAGTAATAGAATTACTCCCTCTTATCTTTATTATAAGATATCGACCAATAATTCTCACAAACCAATAAAAACAGTTAAAATAATTAAAATTGTTCTAAAATATAAATAATTTCCAATATTATCCATATTAATTGCACTAAACTCTAATATCATACCACTCCGGTCATATTTATAAGTTCCTTTTAACTAAATCACACATACCAAGGAGAAGTAGTTAGCTCAATGATTATAGGGTAAATCTTCAACTTTGCCCTCATTTATGAATGAGTATCTTTGAACTATTTCTTCTCTCTCTATTTTTATTGCTACAATTAATATAGGCAAAATTGTCACAATCTCATTTATTACATGAAAGAATACTTATAAATAGGACCAAATTGGTCAAAAAAGATTTATAAATAGAAGCAGTGGTATTAATTATTACTCTCACTCACTACCCTTATTAATTAAGGGCATACATGGAAAAAATAGTTAATGCTCCTTGAAATAAGTAAGTTCCTTATAAAAAGGACAAAATGTACTTACTAGTTAGTGTCTTAAAATAACAACCAAAATTAATATCAAATAGGTCTCATTGTGAGATCTTTGGTTATGTGTGAGTAGTTGAAGTTGTTACTTGAGGCTTCTTAATGTGCAGATTGAAGGGTCCTAAGACCATTACCATCAAGGCAGAAAAATGAATCTCAATGAAAATCAATAAAATTCCAATATTGAAAAAATCAATAAAGGGGAATGGAATAAAAATGTAATTATTTACCAATGGAGAAGTCATTTTTGTAGTAGTAGCAAGTGGAATTGCCAATGCAACTTTCTTAATTGTTTCTTTAGTGATGATGCCGTTGGTAGGTACTTTAACTCATTGAGGACCTTCATTAAGACTTGTATCTTCTCCAAGTGCTCCTTGATCACCCTTTGATTCCTTCTCACATAACTCCTAAGTAAAAGAATAAATAAGCAACATGTGATTTATATCTTTAGAGCAAAAAAGAATGAGTTAATGAACTTACTTTGAGATTGTTAGCTCTGAATGAGTTAATGAACTTACTTTGAGAACCAAATTATCCTAAATGAACGTATAAAATATGGAAAAACTATCACAATGTTATGCCATTTAGCATAAAACTCTATCCATATCTGGAAGGACTATATTCTTATATGTGGATTTTTCCCCCCTAAAGGAATAGCGGATGCTGTTGATGAGGTATTGCTTCATTCTGAATTCATGGTTTAATATGCTTTTCCAGCTTTATTTAATTTACTACCTTCTTGAACACTTGGCTCCATTGTTTCTTTAGCAATTTTTTATATAGGTTTGCAATTACTTTGAATGTCATCTCTTAAAAGTAATATACTTTAATGGCTATATTATTGAAAAGATCTGGATAAAAGTAAAATATAGAGAGAGATAAGTTTGTTGGGGATTAATTTTCTTTGAAGCTATCAAAATCAGATGATATAACGACAATTTCAAGTATACTAAAATATGAAATTGTTTGACAAGAAGTTCATTTGCTGCTTCTTTGGTACTATATATATAAACTTAGTGCCCGTTTGGATGGGCTTTTAAAAAAAATGCTTTTTTTTAAGCTCTAAATTGGAGCTTTTAAAAAAAGGAAAGCATCTTGCTTTTTTTGTGACTTTTACTTTTTTTTAAAAATATCATTTAAACACATAAATTAATTAAAAAGACATTTTTTTTGCATTAAAAAAGTGCTTTTTTAATCCAAAAAGCTCATCCAAATGGGCCCTTACTATGTAATAATGGAGAGAAAATATTTTGCTGATTTCTTAATTATATTTTAATTATTCTACTGTTAACGTCAACTTTGATAATCAAGTACATCAAATGTCCACCAACTCTTATATATAAAATAAAATCATTACTATTAACACTTTTCTGCTTCCACATTACTCGATCCATACTTCAAATGCTCAATAAATATATGCTGGTTTGAAAGAATTTGTAGAGAAAGGACTATTTGAAAATATAAGTGAAATCATTTGTTAAGGATTGAGTCTCATCACAATATTTGAATCAGATAATGAAGTTGTTGCTGCTGCATTAGAAAACAATGTGTTGAGGAATGAGTTGCTAGAGAAGTTCAATTCATTAACAATAATATCGTACATTTATTGAGGGAGAAACCTTTCTTGATTAATAAGCATGTTTCATGATTAACAAGCATATCATACCTCTGTCAAATCTGGTGAACAAATTTTCTGCATCTGTACTGTAGAGTCTTTTTCGACAGCCTCGTTGGGTGCCTCTTCACTCTAAAAAATCAATCACAGAAGACATAAAAAGAGATAAATTAAGTTGAAGGGTCTAATAAACTCTGTAAACCCACAGGCACAAAAATAAAATTAAAAAAAAAAAAAAAAAAAAAAAAGAACTGTTCTAGATTTATTAATATCCTGCTAAAAGTTGGGACAAAGGAAGAAGACAACGAGTGGGAAATAAATTTGTTGGCTTCTTCTAAGTCTCTTCATTATAGAAAAGCATATTGTATATACATCTTCTTGATTTGGAGTACTATTGTTTTGTTCTGATATTGTCTTGCCTCTTTATGATTCTAATCAGCATGTCATTTCCCAAACAGATACTTCATCTTTTCTACCTTTCTGATGCTCATATGTTCCGAGTCTTTAAAGTCTTTTGAATAAAATGTTGGGAATACATATTCCAAATTATTACAGTTCCTGACAAAAACTCGCTTTAAGTTGGGAAAGACAGTGAACATTCAACTTCGGAAACTTTGAGTGATGGATCTTTGGATTGTGATCTTGATGATCATGCACTTGTTGCCCTGTTTATCTCTCATCATCACTTATTAGGCATTTCATATTTGAGCATTCTCTTATGCACAGATTTTCCAATTGCTTTAGAATCTGAGCTATAAATAAATGGAAAAGACATGTCATTGAACAATTCATTAACTGTACAGACTTTAGATTACTCAGCTCTAGCTTTCCCTTGAATAATGTGCCATCTACTTCAACACAGTGACTTAAACCTAGCTTCTCTAGTTGCTTGAGAAAGTCTTTAGGAAAATCACCGTGACATAATTCCCTCACACGCATATCATGAAATCCTAGCTCAAGTGAATTGGAGAAGATAGTTGCAACAGTTCGTATTGTCTAGGCATTGTATTGCAGGCCAAGATATCAAAGAAAGCTTAATTAAGTCATTCATACCTCCATCTTCTAAAGCATGAACCAAGTTAGGAATAAGATTTGTCCATCTTCTTTCATTACATTCTGTTAACTCGAGAATCTCTGCTCTTGCTACTAGGGATTTCACCTGCTTTCAGACAAGATCCCCTTTAACTTGGTTGAATTGAAATATCTTTTTGTTGAAGCATCCAATTGAAAAGAATGACTGGAGGAGTTGCCTTCTATATGATATATTCCAAATTCTTGAAAATCTATAATTTTAGAAGGCTTTGCATTACTATTAAGAGTAACATCATTTGAAACATAATACAACACTTCAAGTTTCAGGCATCTTCCAATCACTTCAAATAAATTATTCTTTTCGATTGAACACCGTGCCAAGCCTGGCAATCTTAATTTCCCCAGTTGGCTAACATCATTTGTCAATTCAAGAGTGTGAAGATTTTTTAGGTTTTGCAAAATAGATATTTCACCCAACTCCCAATTTGTTATTAAGGATAGAGTTTGGATATTTTTAAGTGAATGAATTGATTCTGGTAGTGATAAGGCCACTACTATTCTGCCAATCTTTACATTAGAACACAAAAGCAAAACCCTAAGTCCCTTCATACCTTCAAAGAATGGGTTAGGAATTTCCAAAGAATCATTTTCGCTCACCCATACTAAAAAAACTCAAGATTGTTGCCCTCAAAATAATCGGAAAAGTAATTTAAAATCCAAGATGAATATTTTACATTCTCCTTCAACTTTGTCTTAGAATTCATGATCACTTGAATCTTTTCATCTGCTATCTGTTGGGCCACATTATGAATCACATCGTGCATCTTTACACATCCTTCTGTGGCAATCGACAATAAAGCAGAACTTACAAGTGTGGTTTTGATTAAAAGCACCTGACTTCTTGCTCTTTAGTAGCTGTCAATCTTTTCACAAAGCCCGAAACCTATAGCAATTCTACTCAAAAGCTCTATAAGTATTTCATAAGCTCTTGGGAATATTGAACATAGCAAGATGAGATCTTAGGCTCTTGGATCTAGATGCGTGAAGCTTACTTTCAAAGAATTATAAAACTTGTTCGCTTCTTCATCAATATTTCCATGCCTTAAGGATGAATCTTCTTCCATTGCTGCAAAAGCATCCTCCCATGCATTTGGATCCCAGTTTCTGAAGGTTTTTGCTACTGCCACAACTATCACTGGTAATCTTCCACACTTATCCACAATTTTTGATGCCAACTTCTTCAATTTATTTGGACACTCCTTACCACTTTCACTAGCTTGATGTGGATGGATGAAATGGGCATGTCAATATTGTTTCATTTTAATTTTTTTAAATTTACATGATCTAAGTTATAAAAATATTGTATTAAAAAGATTAAAATGCAATTATACTTTATCGGGGTTTAATTACACATATATAAATATAAATATATATATATATACACCACCAAAAATTAATTCTAATAGATTTTCTAAATTTCTAATATGTTAAAAAAAATTATTATTTTTGAGATTATAAATTTTTTAATTTAATTTTTTTTTTTTTTTTTTGTAAATATTGAAAGTTATATGTTTTTAATTTCTTAAATGCCTGAACATATATATCAAACACATACTTTTTTCTATCAAATATAATGAACTATATAGGTTTGATAGATTGTATAAGTCATTTAAATTTTAAATTTCATTTTTTTTTTCCTACCAAGATTTATAAAGCTTCCTCTAATTTTAAAAATTTTATGATATTTACAAACTGTCAAGTGAAATTTGGGATTTAGTATTAAAGGTAAATTAGTAAATAAAATTTATTTTATATAAATTTTAATTAGAAAATATTTTTAGAATATTCTTAATGGAGTTAACGATTTGGACTTAGTTATATGTTTTTAAAATAATGGGGAGGTCTATGTAATTAAAAAAATATGAGAGTGGTTAGAGTATTTTACTCTGTTTTTTTTAACATAAGAGGAAAGTGAAGGGGAACTAAGAAGAGTTTAGAAATCTGTCCTAGATGATAAAAGTAAATCATCCGTAAGATGAAATTCCATGTTGTTGCGACCTTAAAACAGAGGATTTCAATTTAGGTAATACAAATATCAAGTTGTCAATAATCTAAGGTTAACATTTTTGTGTGTGTGTTTAAAATTTATAGATGAATTCAAAATGTAATGACCCCAGTCATACTTCAAATAAGTTGAATTTTTCTCAAGAAAGAAGTTAAATAATATTAATTATGTGTCATAAAAAGGTAGCAATCCAAAATTAACGAGGGATCTGTAACGACCCTGAAAAAAAGGGGTAATTATCTCATTAAAATTTCATTTAATGGTTTATCGTTGATATGCATTAAAGGTGAACTAGTTACATATGAAATTTGAGATGGTTTTTACTTTTAGTTGCTTGATCCCAATTTGAAGTGACCTGTGAAAAACATAAATTATTGAAATAAAAATAACTAGGCTTTTATTATAACCCTTTAATAACATGGAAATGTGAGTCAGGTGGGAATGAATGAGGTTTCTTATCGCGTTAAATATTAAGTTTTACTTAAAATACAACAAAAAGGAATTAAGGTAAGTAAAAATAAATATGTTAATTATAATTGAGCCAAGAGTTGTTTTAGGGTTTTGACTTAATGTCAATTACCAAAATAGCCCTCTTTTATTTGATTAGGCATGGTTTTTAAGTCATTTCAATTGTCATCTTCTCAAAGATTTGGCTTATCTCCTATATCCTTACCATTTTTTCTCCTCCATTTCTCTTTTTCACTATTAAATTAAAATCTCAATGGTTTAGATTTAATATATGGGTTTGATATTTCTGCATTTACGAGAAAGTTTTTTTCTACGACTTTCATAAAAAGTGAGTGGGTCCCCACTAATATTTTCTTTTTCATCTCTTTACATAGGACTCACTCACTTTTATGTGAGTCTTTAAAAGAAGTTTCAGTAAATGCGAAAACATTAAACCCTTAATATATTATAAAAATATTATTATAATTTTACTTTAAAGATATAAAACTATTTTTTTTAATACAGGATGTAAAATAAATCTAAACTGTTAAAATAATATTTTTATAATTTGTTAAATCTCTGATGTTAAAAGGAAGAAGAGAAGCCAAACCGGGAGAAATAGGGTGGAAGGGAATTCTGGAAAGCTCCATTCATCACTTCCTTCTCTGCTCAGGTCGCTCTGCTTCTCCTGCCGTCTCGCCAGTGCGCCTGTAAGCTTCAGCCCTCCGCTATGGGGAAGAAAAATCTTTTGTTTGCACTAGATATATATCACCTCAAAATTTGGTGAGTTATGTTTTTATGTATAGATAGAGTAATAGCTGGATTATCTTTCTTTTTCTGAACTGTAACATTGACAAGAAAATTTGGAATTTTATTTTTGGTGATGGAATATTTGAAATTTTGTTGATGCATAAACTTTGTTTGGTCGGTGATTTGAATTAACGAGCTCATTCCACAATGTTGATATTTCTATGCACATAAAGCGTTTGACAAAATGTGTAAGAAAAGAGTTTTGCATATCTCTCAAACTTACTTCGTCTAAATGTTTCAAATATGGCTTTAATTCTGACTGGTCCCCACCATTTCAATATAACAATTTGATTGTTGGTCAAGCCTTTCAGAAATTAGAACCCTCATTCATGAGGTGCTTATGCTCTTCGTCTCTTGCATAGCATTTGAAAGTGTTTTCTATTAAGTATTGCTTACTTTTCCTCTTGCTGTTTGAAAACTTTGTGAAGGTGTAAATGATCCGGAAACTCTGGAAAGTTTAATATGGTATTTGGATGATGTAGTTGGTAAAGGAGACGTGTTTTTTGAACTCAAATAGCTTGGAAGAACAATTGGAGTTTTAGGTAAATGATTGAAGTGGTAGAGGTGTTATAGCAGTATAATAAAACAGGACAGTATCACTTGTGTTCTAATATTGAATTTTAATTGAATAAAAATACGCCGTTTCACCCCACGCAGTCACGGCACACAACCATGACTCTCACTCCTCTCAGAATAGCCCTCTCCTCTTGGTCTTTCTATTCTCACTCAGCCTCGCCTCCATCGTCAGATCCGTAAGTTGCTCTCTTGTACGTGGAGGTCACCACCACCGGCCCCCACAAGTCCTGCGCCCAGAGGCAGTTCACGGTGGAGCAGTGGATCGCCCGGGACACTTCGCCCAATCAGCTCTGGGCGGCCAGGAACTATTGCTCCAACAAGCTTGATCAGGAACTCCAACGTATCACCTTTTCTTCAGATGATTTCACTTTATTTCTTGCATATCATCTTCACTTTTCCAGACCACATCCTTGAGAGTTGTCTGATAGATTTTTGTAAAACTTATGGAACTCAAACGTATCACCTTTTGCTTTCCTCATCTCAACCATGTGAAGAGAAGGTGCCACTTGAAATACCTCTGTGGCAACATAAGGTTTCCTTTCCTTCCAGCCTTTACGTTTTCAAGCCTCATCTTGTAATTTTTCTTGTGCACATCAAAACCAAGTGGTTTTGCAGCTTCTTCAATCTTGTTGATTATCTCGTCGGCAGGGCATTTCGAAGCAAATATTGTTTCTCCTTTAAATTCCTGCTCTATATCAAACAAATTTTCAAGGTTCAGTCCTTTGGACATGGAGATTAAATCAAATGGCTTGTATCCAAAAAAAAAAAAAAGGAATATACTCCATGGCGTTAGAGGAAATGAAAAGATTGAAAACAAAAAGGAAGAAGAAACTAACCAGCAGCTCTGTAAATTTCCATGGCGTCAGAATATTTCCTTGGTTTTATTATAAAAAAAAAAAAATATATTTCCTTGGTTTGCTGTCGGTGGGTGGGTAAAATAGATAAAAAGAGTGGAAGGAAAAAGATGAACCTGCGCATGCATACCAAAGAAAAAGATGAAACTTTGTGGTTTTTCAATAAATTCTTTTTTTATTTGGTGCAGTTTTTTTTTCTTATCTCTAAAATTGAGTGGGTTTGAGGATGAAATGATGCAGAGTAACAGGAAACCAAGTATTTTTCTTCCTGGGGCTGAAATATTCAACCGCTACAATTGCATGCGCAAAGACAAATTTGCTCCCTGCTTTTACCTATATCCTTGCGGTTATATTCAGTTTTGCCTACTATACATAAATGCAACTATATTTCAAGAATTTATTGTAAACATGACAGTGTTAATGATTTATTTTTGGTCTGATGTGTGGGCGGACAAGAGTACCTGAGAATAAGGGCGTGGAGTGGGAAAACAAAGATAGCAGGGACCGTATTGTGTTTAGGTGGAGCCTTGGTATTGTCATTCTACCATGGAAATGCCATTGAAATAGGTGAATCAATTATTCGCTGGGGATATGCAGAGAATGCAAGAAACAAGTTCCTCTGCCAAAGCCAACTCGTTTCTTGGTCCTTTCTTCTTAATTGTTAGTGCTCATGTGTGGGCAGTGTGGTTCGTCGTCCAGGTAAAACTTCGTGCACCTTCCTACGACTTCTCTCGATCAAGTAGTAGTAATAATAATAACGATAATGATAACTGTTTTAAATATCAGGCGGACCTGGCAAAACATTTTCCAGCTCCGTATACGAGCACAGCCTGCATGTGCCTCTTAGCAAGCTTCCAGTGTTTGGTCATTGCTCTGTGTTTTGATCAGAGTGCCTCAGCTTGGTCCCTCACAAATCCTATCCGAGTCATTTCTGCTCTTTATTCGGTTTGCTACCATCTATATTCTATGAATTGAACCACCTCCACCACTTTCACTTGGGGTCTGAACCATATTCATTAATGTGGTTACTATATAATGGGTTTCAGGGAGTTCTTTGCACAGGAGTGGCGTATTCGATCATGTCGTGGACTATTGAGAGGAAAGGTCCTCTTTATGTGTCTGTGTTCACCCCCTTGTAGCTCGTCATCACTGGCTTTATCAGCTGGGCTCTGCTTTGTGAGGAAATATACGTCGGAACGTATGAAATACTCATAATACTATACTTTTTTCGCTTGTGTTAGTTATAGATTTTTGGTTTTTGATCCATGGTGTATGTTTGGTTCAGTGCTATGAAGAGAAGGAAGGAGGAGAGGGAGTGAGGGAGGAAGAGAGAGAAGCGGTGTGGAGGTGGTGGTGAAGGTTGTCGGCCATGAGGAGAAGGAAGGGTGTATGTTTGTGTTTTATAAAAAAACAAAAGGAAACGGCGCCGTTTTACCTTTGCTGCAGTTGAAGCAGAAATGATTTCCCTGTTTATTTATTTATTTTACTTAATAAAACTTTAATGATTTGATACAAATTTTGTTTCTTATAAAATTATGAACAGTTTTATTAGAGGAACATACACAAAGCGTTAGTTATTTGTGACTTTCATATTGTGCCTGTTATTTATGAACTTCGGATTGCGCCTGTTATTCGTAGCCTCGCAATGTGCCTGTTCTTCGTTTTGTGTTGATTCCTTTAAGGAAATAAGTTTTTTTTAAAAAAAGTTTTCATTATTGTTTCTTATTTTTTGGAAAGAAATTTATTTATTCTTTTGCAGATTGATTGCTGCAAATAAAGTTCGGAAGTTCATTTAAAGAGAATTATGTTAAATATCTATACAAAGGCTCTTGAATGAATAATTATAATGTCACATAATATTATATTGTGGAAATAAAACTTGCCAATTAAAAATAAAAAACAGTGAATAAAAAGGGCTTATAAAGTAAAGTCACTTTATACTTCGTGCCAGTCACGCTTTGATATTTTAGAGCGGGATAGGATCGAGCAAAAAAAAAAAAAAAAAAAAGATGGATATTGCAGTAATATACAGCTGTCTTTGCTGTTAGAGTGTCTATTGATATTAAAAAGTGCAGAACATAGACTTATATATATAGCTGAAGAAATCAGATTTACATGCTCATGCATTTTCACAATATATATATATCATTTTATTTATTAATACCACACATTTTTTATTTTGCCATTGGGAGTATCTGACACTTGGCTCCAAAGGAAGAAGTAAAATTGACAGAATACCTTCCGCCTGAACATTAAATGCATAGTGCAACAGAGCCATTTAAACAAAGTCTTACTTAAAAGACAGTAAACTTACCAGACCCTCTAAAAGTTTATTCACAACCTGGCTCGCAGACACAGCAACATATAATTAAGAAGCCAAATGAATCAATAAACGACAATGTTTTTGAAGGGGATCGTGAAGCAGCAAGGGAAGCATTTGAGCTGTGTAGATGCGATTATTTAGGCTAAAAGTTTAGAGTTCAAAGATAAAATTGAAAGAACTATCTGCGTTGTCGACAGAGACATGGCATTATCCATTGGTGGCAGGGCACCTGTTGTGGACTTCGGAGTTATTTAGGCTAAACTCACATAATATTCATTGTCTATATATATGCTGTCTTGGATATAAGTATATATAAAAGGATTATATATAATAATGATTTGTTGAAAGCAAGTATGAATTAATTGGTGCTTGCATGCAACCACACAACATTAATCAAATGTGCTGCCTAATAATCATGCTCTGCATTAATCATGTGAACGGTGTAGGTGTTGTCTTGCACCTCTTGGCATATGTTTTTATTATAAAGTTCAACATTTTACTCTATTTTGTGTGAGAAAACTAAGCATTATATGAGACCACAAATCCCATGGAAACTACATGCACAACTAAATCCTCTGATCTGTGGAAGCTCATCTTTTGTTCAAAACAACCTCCTCTGATCGTTTTTGTGAGTGCATTTACATATTCAAATTTTGAATATGAATAACGAAAGCCTTTGGGCAGAAGATTATGACAGATTAGGATTAAAGAGCCAATACCTATACATGTACATCCCAGGATGGATAATGATTTGATTTTAGAATACGATACTACTTCTCTTTCCAAATCATTATTGTTGCAATCAATGATGATTTGATTTCCCATTAAATCTTTGAGATATAAAAATCTATTTACATTATCATTTGAATTCTACACCATAATTTACTGTCACATTAGTTTCTCTGTGATCTCATCTTTTGGTTTTCTCTAAACAAGTAGGAGAAGAACAATGATCATAAACAAAGATGAGAGCAAAATAATAATTCAAATACAAAAAAGGAGAACGCAGCCTTTTTTTTTTTTTTTAATAGTTTTCTCTCAATAAGAAGGAGAAGAACAACCTAGATCAACAAAGATGAGAGTAAAATAATAATTCAAGTACGAGAAAAAAAAAAAAGGAGAACATAACTTTTTGTTTGTTTGAGAAAATGAACTTCAGAACAACGAATAGGTAGAAAGAATATTTGAACACAATTTTTTTTTTTTTTTTTTTTTTTTTTTGGTTTTCTATAAACAAGAAGGAAAAGAACAATGGTAACGATGGTAAACAGAGAGGACAGTAAAATAAGAATTCAAAAACCAGAAAATAAAGGTTGAAAAAGAAACAGGCTGTTTCAATAGACAGACTCTGAAATAGAAGCCAAACTCCAAATATTTTTTGTTTTTTTAGAAGCACAAGAACATCAAATAGCGACAAAGCAAGAGCACTGAAAATGCAGAGAGATGAAGCAGAAACTGACTCGTGTGGAGAATTACAGGGAGGGATTGGCATGAATGGAGTAATCTGCCCCAGTTTATTCATACATTATTTGTTTATTTGTAGTTCACTTTGTTTTCATGTATTTCATTAATTGATCTTGTGTGTAACCACCTAGGACAGGCTGTGCCTTTACTAATTATTCTATTTCCATGTGACATCTCAAACAATATGCCACATTATACTTAATTAGTGCAAATTATTAATACCTGCATTCCCCCAACACCACTGATGCCAATTCCAACGTCTGCTTCTTGAAGCATTCCAACATCATTTGCCCCATCACCAATTGCAAGTTGTACTACCAGTTTTAGTCTTCACCAGCCTTAATATATAGAACATGGTCACAATACCAAAAGAACTAAAAGACCAACCTTTTGCCCAGGAGGTGATCACGCCTTACGGTACTAGCATGTCCAATATGCTGGTGGTTGCCTCCTCCGTGAGGATGCTCAACCCGGTTCATAGCCACACCACGTACCTTTGGCCAACAATTTCTCTTCATCCTAAACTTGTGGTAAGGATTACCAGCTTTCATAGGGGCTTCTCAGTTGTCTAAACCATTCCTCAAGTTGCAATATCAAAGACAAAGTATTAAGACACTCTAAAAGTTGATAACAGTAATAAACTATATCAAATCAAAATGTGCAACTGTGTAAATGATTGGAGAGACCAAATACCTAGATGTATCGTCATCATGGATATGACTAACAACAATAGCATGATCAACAGAACACCTAGCAAACATGCCACGGTCACCAACATGACCCACATTGCAAATAACAGATACTTCAGGAATTGATCTAATGGGCAAGACGTCGCAGACAATTCTTGCCGCAGCAAACGAGCTGGCTGGGATACATACCTTATTGAGTGAACACCAGGGAAAAAAAAAGAAAAAACAGGGCACAAAAATCGAATCGCTTACCTTCCAGGCAATGCACAAATAAAAAGGTCATTAGAGACTAGATTTTAAAGACATAAAATCCATTTTTTTTAAAATCAAAGCCTTGATTTAGTGATGAAAAGAAACACCAAACTAATTGCCTGTAATTTGGAATCGCAGAAAAAATAATGTGTGTTTCTGGGTTTAGAGAAAACAAAATAAGACTACTTCTGCACCGAGTACCTTGGAGACACCAAAGACAACAGCGGAGATGAGACGAGACAATATTGGCGCTGTCGCTGCTCTGCTCCATATAATCCACATCGCCAACGCAGATCCTTAGTTTTGCCTCCACAGCTCTCATTCCGACTGGCGTTCGACTCTCACACAATGGCCGGCAGGAGAGAACCCTGACACACCGTCGGCCGCGGGATCCATGAGAGAGCCTTGGGCTCCTCCCAGGTTGGGAACTGGAAACGCGAGCTTTAGTTAAAAAAGCAAAAATACAATTTACAGTTGTGATATACGACGATAAAATATTTATGAAGATATTTCACGATTTATTTTAAGAAACATAAAAAGTAAAAAAGTAAAAACATATTTCACGGTTATTTAATTATGAAGATATTTCACAGTTTATCTTTAGGGGCCGTAAAATATTTGTTTACACTATCTCCACCTCTTTAGATTTTGCGGTATCCTCTTTAACTGTGAAATATTGAGCGTTAAATATGTAAGAATATGTAGAAGTGGGGGCTATGCCACTAAATTTAGTTGCTATAATAAACCTAGCAAGCTTCGTGTAAATCAAATTAAGCCTATAAATCTTTGTATATTGCTTGATGCATTTAGGTTTGCTTTTAGCATTCTACCTTTCTTTTCTTTTTGGAATAACCATCTTATACTAATAGTTCTTATAGCTAGTTTTCATGGATTATGCAATAGGTCCACACTATTACGGATTTATTTATTTATTTTTAAATCAACTCATACTTTTCAGTTTGCACAAATATCTTTTTGGATAGCAGCTACAAACCTCATTTCAGATGCTTTGGGTTGCTAAGCTAGCTGGTTTTGACTATGAAGATTCAACACAGAGGGTCCAGACAATTCAGTAGCTGATGTATTATCTAAAATGCCTAAATTGAAGCTGATGCAAATTATATTGTTTTAGACGCTTCTTCCCTTGATTTGTTGCAGCACATTAAGCAAAGTTGGGAGTAAGATGAGTATTTACAACAATTGATTCCTAAAGTACAAGCTGTGATGGATCCCTCAACCATTTCACTTGGGGTGAGGATTTGCTGAGAAGAAAGGGTAAGCTTGTGATAGGCAACAATGCTACCCTTAAGAAGAAAATCCTAGATTCGTTGCACTCAAGTCCAAAAGGAGGGCATTCGGGTATACAAGCTACCTATCAAAGAATCAATGCTCTCTTTTAGTGGTGCAAATTGTTTGAGGGTGTTACTACTTTATCAAATGGAAATAAAACAAAGCATAAATCAAACCTGACTATTCAAAAACACGCTAAAGGCAGAGTCACGAGCTACATTTTTCCATTAATCATATACGACGACAAAAGCCCAAGAATCCGTAGGGCGTGAAGTTTCTTGAATTAAAAAATGGGCAGGGTGAGTAAATGTCAGCTACTCACTCCGGTACTAAATATAATACATAGATGACTTTTTTAAAGAGATTATAGAAGTTAATTAAATTATTTTAGAGTATTTGTATTTATATCCTTTTCTCTAAATTAATTAGTTTGACTAATAAATTGATATATAGTCTAAGGATATATAATGTGTATTGCTAATTTTGATTCAAAATACCACCTCTAATCCTTTTAAGATCTTCTTAACTAATTTTGATATATTAAATAAATTATTTTTTTATTAAAAATGTGTATTGTTTTTCCTAGAATACCCTTTTAAATCATGTACACTGCATTAAAATTATCTTTTGTTGCAAACTATCCTAACATGTATAATTTATTGGAATAATTTAAAGAATTGATAGCTTTGGAGGACATAGTAGATTGACATATTATATTTAAGACTAAATTTAAACCATCAATTAATTCTTATACTTTGGAGCTAGAGATAGTAATTATGAATTTTTTATGTATATATTGGCTAAATGGAGATCTACTTAACTAATTTACTATCATACGGGGAATTAAATAAAATCACTCGTAATCATTTTATTTCTCATGGAGGGCTTAAATTTTGGATTTTTTCAATTTAAAACTTCAAAGGAACATTCAACCACTCTATAATACAAATTTGAGTGAAGTGTAATTTATTTTGAAAGCATTTTCAAAATACGCATAAGTATCACTCTGGTTCTATTTATAAGTCATTTTTGACCAAATCATATATACCAAGGAGAGGTAGGTAGCTCAATGATTATGAGGTATATTTTCAACTTTACCTTTATTTATGAATGAGTATCTTTCAAATCTTTATTCTCTCTCTATTTTCATTGGTACAATAATATGGGCAAAATTGTCACAATTAATCTCATTTATTTGGTCAAAAGAGGCTTATAAATAGGACCAAATTTTTAGTCAAATGGGACTTATAAATAAGATCAGAGTGGTATTTTCTTAAAAAATTATAGGATAATGTAACAAGCAATCTCTCAAAAATAGTGTGATGATTTTAAATTTAATCGCAAAATAAATGCTTGCTGGCAGGAAAAGGATTCGAAAATAGAAAATGTGACGGCGGGTTGACAGAGATCGAGGCGCGCAGAGGGCAATTAGCATTAAACAATGTATTATGATATAATTATAATAGTGATATATAGTAGTATCGTGAATTGAATTGTGAACTTATAAGAGTTTACTTTTATTATTAAATAAGTATTCATATTGTATAATTAAATAATTAAAATATAAAAATGACAACAATTTGATTTAAATATATTTTAAATTCAAATAATTGAAATTAAATCCATCAATATTCTTCATTTATTATATTTAACAAATAAATTTTTATAAAATTTATATATAAAGCCAATGGCGTGATCAAATAAAAAAGTTAACACGAGTTGAAGAGTAAATTAATATGGTTTTGTAAACTAAAAACGTAAAAAAGGTAAACACTATAAATTCATTAGTTTAATCGAGTTTACAAATGATATAAGTTTATTAGTAACTCGACTTATTTTTGTAAGATAGAAACATAAAAACGGTTATCTTGGAGAATCAACTCGTGAGTTTGACAACAATACCTACATCAATCAAAACACTTCTGATTTATGCCATAACAAATGGAATATTCTTTATCATTCAAGCCTCTTTGTTTTTCTCACAGATATGCATCCCCATCCTCAAATGAAGTCATAGTTTCCATTTGTAGAGAGTGAGAAAAAATCTGAGATATTATTATGATTTTTTTTTTAATTTTATTTATTATATTTTATATATTTTGTTTGATGGGCTTTGTTTTCTTCTTCGTCGTCGTCTTCTTCTTTATATGAGATATTATTATGATTTTATTTTAGGGAAAATTTCAAATAAATACCTTTAGAATTTGCAAAACTCCCGGAAGTCCGTTGAATTTGTAAAAAGATTGAGAAGTACCAATGACCTATTAAGGATATGCAAATTCGGGTTAAATTACCCTTTAAGCCCTTAGTTTTAAATAAATAAACAACAAAAAAACCCTAACACCCCACCGTCGACCGCCACCACCCGGCCGGCCACCTCCATCGTGCCACCACCGCCGGGTGCCACCCGCCAAGGGCCACCCACGCCATGGCCGTCGGCCGACGGCGGTGCTCGGCCGGCGAGGTGGTGGTGGGCCCCCGGCGGAGGTGGCCGGTCAGCGTGGTGGCCAACCACCACCGGCGGCGGGAGGCGGTGGGGTGTTAGGGTTTATTTATTTATTTAAAATTAAGAGCAAAAAGGTAATTTGACCTGAATTTGCAAATCCCTCATACATCTTTGGTACTTTTCGGTTGTTTTACAAATTCAATGACTTCGGGGGACTACAAATTCAAAAGGTATTTATTAAGAATTTTCCCTTTATTTTATTATTTTTTTTAATTTTATTATCTGAGATATTATTATGATTATGTTTTATTATTTTTTAAATTTTATTGTATTATTATATTTTGTTTTTTTTTTCCTTCTTTTTCTTAGAGATGGGCCATTACACCAAAATTCCAAATGTCATTTCTTTTTCCACAAAACTGATCAGAACCATTTGAAAACTCTTCTGACCATCTTCATTCATCAATCACATTTATCAAATATTTCACGTAGTCATAAAATCAAAATATTATCACTTTTATTGCATTTAAAATAACACGGTATCATACAATAAATTTAACTCATCGTTTAAAAGAAAAAACTAGTCAATACAAACAAAGTATTACTACTTTAAATAGGTCAATAATCAATGATAGAATCAAATTTATATCATAATAATGTAAATCTATTTCAAACAATATTCTTATATAAGAAAATTTATTTATAACTAAATTGAGACTTTATTCACTCCCCTGATTTATTTCTAAAATATAATTCACTCTTTCTAAAACTTCTCAAAACAATCATCCTTGTAGCCACCTAACAGTCTAATCGATAGAATAATATCATCATTTCAATATAATTCTTTTACTTAAATGTATTCTCAAGATTTAAACATTCCCAAACTCAAGATAATTGTACTAGTTATTTTATTTATTGCATTGCATAGCCACACGTTCACGCTAATATAACTTAAATTTTTCATTAAGGATATAATCCTTAGTCCAATTAATAATTGGATCTACTTTCACTTAACTATTAAATCCAACACTTAAAGCTTGAAAGAACTTATCCCACTCTCCCTTTCTTAAACATTTTTCATTTTATACCTCATACCTTACCACCAGTCCACCACCGTGTCATGCATAAATATCCAAACAATATGACTATTTGCATTTTAAACATAGAGTATACAACCTTCATCAAAATAAACACTATTTTAACATCTACATGAAATATAAGGTTTCTAAATTTACCCCCTATCAAGATTTCTATCACATTCAACCCAAAATAAGATCTAAATATTCTCCACCATTCAAAGTACCATAAAGACACATATGTAATTGAGTCTTTTTCTATTAAAACATTTCATCAAACTCCTTATGGGCACTCAAGCTTAACACATAAAGCAACATCTCAATTCATAGTCTATCAACAATACACTTCCATCGTATCAAAAAAACAATACACTTCCAAGCATTAATACACACACGTACCTATTACACTTCCCAATATTCCATTCTTATCAAGAAAAAAATTTAAAACTTAAGAAAAGCATAGCTTAAACCTATCTTCTCCCTCTGACAAGACCTCAAGACATTAAACTGAACTTACCTACCTATAGTGAGCTCCTTAGGAGCTGGCTTACATCCTCTGCGTCTTATGGTCCGCTTTGCCATCCTCTGTACAAAGTGGTGGCGTTTTTGGCTTAAATGGATGACTGATCCCTTTATCAAAATAAAAAATAAAAAATAAGGTATTAAAAGGATACTTCAGGATATTGACTGGTACGGAAAAAATAATTCATAATCTTTAAAAAATTATTTCATGATCTAAAAAAAATCATAAAGTATGTTTTTAGTAGTAGTCTTCAAAAGAGATTCAAAACAAGTTCTAGAGATAAAATCACAATAGGTGTACTTTCTCTTAGAAGGATGAATATTTGGGCTCAAATTCCTCACGGGTTCTTTGACATTCTATAGTAAAATACTCAAACCAAATCTTTACCTCTTTACTAACATTCAAAGAACATAGAATCAATTCCCAATCAAATTCAATTTTTTCATGTTCAAATTAACCCAATTGTGACAATGAAAAAAAAAAGGAGGACATAGCAAGTTAAAATAAGGATACTCTCACCCCCACACTTAAATGCCACATTGTCCTCAATGTGAACAAGTAACAACAAGTAATGGAAGTGAAGAGCAACCGCATGTGAAGTGTCAGGGTAACACCAATTTCAGAGATTTCAGATTTCCACCAATAGAATAGCTCAAGTGCTAACAGTCACTCAATAGTTATCACAAACAGTCATCGCATGCATATCCAACTAAGAGTAGCACTATTCCCAAGCAATATATCATCAACATTCGGATAAAACAAATCAAAGAAAAGTAGAAAGAAACTCCCCTATTGATTGAACCATAATTTTGCATGATTTTTTATGTTAAATTGGGATTTTTAATGAACTTTGTCATAGTTATTGAGCCTAAAAAGTCATTCTTGTGATAAATTAAGATTAAGAGTAAATACATTAATTTAGGGCTAAAAAGGGCAAAATTGTTAAAAAATGTAATTACTCTTAATTATTGATTTTTATGAGAATATTTAATGTTAGATTAATTGGTTTAAATTGTAGGAGGTTGAAAATATTAAATCAAAATTTAAAATGAAAGTTTTAATTCAAGTTTTAAAAGTTGTAATTTAGTCCCTCAAGCAAACATTTCTAAACTTTTCACTTAGGTCCCTTGCACTTAAACTCTACGTTTTGGCATTTATGAGTTAGGGCAGTTGAGCTCTTCATTTAATTAATACAGGACCTGAGACTTGCAGCTGGACCAAGGGATTACTAGGTTTTCATTGCATTCAATTCGGAGGACCCGAGCCGAGGGCTGGGAGAGACGCGTGAGGAGCGAAGGGAAATTGAAATTGATGGAGCATCAGACCCGTGGAGCATCAGACCCGACAGAATTAAAAAGAGAGCAGCTGAGGGATTTGAGGAGGCCCAACAAATTAAATACACAGACCCGTGAAAGCAAAAAGAGCAGAACCGAGAAGGCTGACCCGACAGCTGGGAGATTAAATGAGAAAACAGCGCCGCGGATTGGAGTTTTTTGGGCCATCATCATCGGCCCGAACCGACGCAATCTCACTCGCTGAACCAGATGCAATCTCACTCGACCTTCCCTTCTTCCTTCATCCCCTCAACCTCACCTCGCCAGCGGCTTCTCACTCTACCACCACAGTCACCGGCGAGATGCTCTCCTCCCTTCACCCTCTTCACCGTCAGCCTAGCAGCCACATTGAGAAGAGAGCTTCGACCTGAACACCCTCACACCAGCGACTCCTTTCCTCCACCCTCACCGTTGACTCTCCCTCTCTTTCAACCATCAGCTGCCAATCTTCCCATCCACCCTCAGTCTCCCACACTCTAACGCCCTCTGATTTCCATTTCATCGTCTTCCAGCTAGTTCATTGTCACACACCTTCCATCATCGTTGTTGCCTGTAATTAAATTCATGGGTGGCTGAGGCTTTCATCTCTTGGGATGGAGTTAGACTTGAGTTCCAGAGCTAAAAATAAGGGAGTTTATTTGTTCAATTTATTTTCTCTAATTACATTTTAATTTCCTAGTTTTAGGGATATTATTTTGTATCTTTGAGACTTAGTTTATCCATTTGGAAAACTATGTGAATTGAACCTATGTGATTGAATTGAATTTTGTGATTTGTTGGATTTATAAATTTGTATTTCCTTATTGATTCAGTGAAATTGTGCTTTCTACGTGGTATTGTTAGATAGTATGATTACATTGGATTAATTGAGTGACGTGGTATCGCATTCAAATCAAGAGGAAGTAAGTTGCATTAATTTAATCCTAATCACACACTAAGTGTTTTTAAACAATATCTCAAGAAATAGTAGTTAGATACGGTAGTAGGAGCTACTATTAATTGGGAATATTGGACTCAAGTGGTATCTTGGAATTTTTCATTTAGACTTAGTGAAAATTTACTCCTATATTAAGTTGAACTAGGATAGTCACTTTTCCATTTCCAAGGGCAATCATTCATACATTTCATACTCCATTCCATTTTATTAAAAATACCAAAAAATATTAGGTAGCATTTAATTAAATTGCAATCTTATTTTAGTTTATTAATTTGAAAATCCAAAACCAATTTTCTCCCTTGTTTTAATTGCATTTGCATGGTATTTAGATTATTTAGGATTCAATAAAAGGCTCCTCGAGAGAGAGAACGATCCTAGGTTTGCCTATACGCAATCCTTAGTTTATTTTTGATTGTGAACCCCAAGGCTAAAGACAAAAAGGCCCTCATCAAATGGCGCCGTTGCCGGGGAGCTAAGTAATTGGCTCCCTAGGTAATCTAATTGTTAAATCCACTTTTGACAAGGGGTTTCTTGTGTGAAGCTTAATAGTTTTGCATTTAAACAAAAAAACAAAAAATTTCCATTGCACATATTTTTGGATTTTTGCATTTAGGTAGTTTGCATAGCATATTGCATTGTTTTCACTTGGTAGCTTCGTGTGGTGTGTCTGCATATGTTGAGCTTAATTGTTTAAATTCACCATGTCTCCAAGTTAATTCATAGCATACTTGCATTTTTATTTTATTTCATTTTAGTTTGAAATTTCTTTTTCTTTTGCATTTGAATTTGTATTTTCTTAGATTCATTTTCTTAGTTTTTATAGGTTATAGTTTGATAGTGACCTTGTGATTCATTTGGGAATTAATTGTGTTGAACTTTTATGGCTTGGTTTAATGGTAATCAAGATTCACCATTTCAATCCCACTCTTTTTTAGGAGATTCAACGAAAGGGAAGAGTCTATCTCTCAAAGAATTGATTCCATTCAACAAACAATCCAGACTCTTCAAGCTAATTTGGGAATTCAAGATAAGAATCCAGTTGGTCACGAATGTCATGGTCCATTCCATCACTCATACCATGAACCTTACCACCGATCTCCATTCCAACCTAATCACCCACCCTATAGATCATACCATGAGCCGTCTCCACTACTATACAACCCATATTATGAGCGATCTTCTAATCCTCCACCATACAACCGCATGCCATACCATGAACCCCCTCCTTCATTCCATCCCACTTCCTGACCATGTAATCCATCTCATGAATTCCTAAACCCATTTGAGCCACCTTATGGACCTCATTCTCAACCATGTGTGCCAAACAGAAAACCTACCATTCGTGAAGTCCTTGCAAAATTGCAAAATCAAGTGAATTAAACTGTAGATGAGAAGCGGTCACAAAAGGCCAACTTTGACCATCAAATGGACTCTATAATGAGACGAATGGAACATCAAGAGAAAGAGAATGAGAGAATAGAAAAGGAAATTGAGTGTCTCACTTAGCAATCACAAGTGTTGAAGACTAATTTCCAAGAAAATCCTCTTCCCATGTTCACACATAGACAGAAGTAGAGCAACTAGAAGAAAACAGTGAGAAGTTGGAGAAAGCAATGGACTGGCCTGCACAAGAGTCTCCTAAGTGCCATACTCCACAAGAGACTTGCCCACCACATACACTTCCATATGAGCCACCCACTCCACCATGCCATGAACACCCATCCCAATTCTCTACTCCTCCACCTTCCGGGCTTGATGCCTTCCTCACCTTGCCATATATGGATGCTCAAACCCTTACCCTAAGAAGGAAGTATGACCAACTAAAGGGTCGGCATCTATACTTATTCAAGCTCAAAGAGGCTCTTCCTCGTGGTTTTTCTGAGGAAATAGAAGAAGAAATGGTGGACATAGAAAAATTCTTCAAGGATTTTATTCACCATGTGCTATGGATAAAAACCGAAGGAGAAGAAGGAGCTCCATGGTCATTTACCTCCAATGATGATGGGAAAGCCAAAGAGCAACACATCAATGCCACTTCACAAGTGGACGTTTTCAATCCTTCGGTACCTGTTCCCACACAAGCACAAGAAGTGAAGCAAGTACAAAAGAGCATTAAAGAGTCTTCTTTACCATTTGGTAATGATCATATCCTAATAGAAGTAGACTCTCCTATTACTTTAACTAATGAAACAATTCATGATTTGAGTGATGATGAGGTGGATGAGGAAATTATTGTTGAATCCCCTCCAAAGTTTGAAAATGTAATTGCTCAAGCCATTAGCGCTAGTAGTAGTGATTCTATTGTACTTGTTGATGATTGTGCTCTTACTTCTTTGTGTGATGCTTCAACTGTTGAAAATGCTTCTCTTCATAGTTCTAGGGATGATTGTGATAAATTGAATGAAATACTTTCATGCTCTTGTCTGGAATATCAAATATGTGTAGACTGTTATCATGAAAAAAACCACTCACTTGTTGAGTTTCAAAGAAAGCATTTAGTGAAGTGGTTGATTCTACCATTGATCATAATGCACCCTCTAGTACTATTGATGTTTAAATTAATGCAACTTACTTCCTCTTGATTTGAATGCGATACCACGTCACTCGATTAATCCAATGTAATCATACTATCTAACAATACCACGTAGAAAGCACAATTTCACTGAATCAATAAGGAAATACAAATTTATAAATCCAACAAATCACAAAATTCAATTCAATCACATAGGTTCAATTCACATAGTTTTCCAAACGGATAAACTAAGTCTCAAAGATACAAAATAATATCCCTAAAACTAGGAAATTAAAATGTAATTAGAGAAAATAAATTGAACAAATAAACTCCCTTATTTTTAGCTCTGGAACTCAAGTCTAACTCCATCCCAAGAGATGAAAGCCTCAGCCACCTATGAATTTAATTGCAGGCAGCAACGATGATGGAAGATGTGTGGCAATGAACTAGCTGGAAGACGATGAAATGGAAATCAGAGGGCGTTAGAGTGTGGGAGACTGAGGGTGGATGGGAAGATTGGAAGCTGATGGTTGAAAGAGAGGGAGAGTCGACGGTGAAGGTGGAGGAAAGGAGTCGCTGGTCTGAGGGTGTTCAGGTCGAAGCTCTCTTCTCGGTGTGGCTGCTGGGCTGACGGTGAAGAGGGTGAAGGGAGGAGAGCATCTCGCCGGCGACTGTGGTGGTAGAGTGAGAAGCCGCCGGCGAGGTGAGGTTGAGGGGATGAAGGAAGAAGGGAAGGTCGAGTGAGATTGCGTCGGTTCGTGATGATGATGGCCCAAAAACTCCAATCCGCGGCGGCTTTTTTTCTCATTTAATCTCCCAAATTGTCGGGTCGGCCTTCTCGGTTCTGCTCTTTTTGCTTTCACGGGTCGTGTATTTAATTTGTTGGGCCTCCTCAAATTCCTCGGCTGCTCTCTTTTAATTACGTCGGGTCGATGCTCCATCAATTTCAATTTACCTTCTGCTCCTCACGCGTCTCTCCCAGCCCTCAGCTCCCAGGTCCTTTGAATTGAATGCAATGAAAACCTAGTAATCCCTTGGTCCAGCTGCAAGTCTCGGGTCCTGTATTAATTAAATGAAGAGCTCAGCTACCCTAACTCATAAATGCCAAAACGCGAGTTTAAGTGCAAGGGACCTAAGTGAAAAGTTTAGAAAGGTTTGCTTGAGGGACTAAATTACAACTTTTAAAACTTGAATTAAAACTTTCATTTTAAATTTTGATTTAATATTTTCAACCTCCTACAATTTAAACCAATTAATCTAACATTAAATATTCTCATAAAAATCAATAATTAAGAGTAATTACATTTTTTGACAATTTTGCCCTTTTTAGCCCTAAATTAATGTATTTACTCTTAATATTAATTTATCACAAGAATGGCTTTTTAGGCTCAATAACTATGACAAAGTTCATTAAAAATCCCAATTTAACATAAAAAATCATGCAAAATTATGGTTCAATCAATTCCCCCACACTTAGACCTTTGTACTCCTGAACAAAGGCAATTGAGCACAAAATTCTAAGCCCAAATCATTAATGCATTTGAAAGATAAGCAATTTCATAGCTTGAAAGCAATGGATTAATTAATCAAATTCATCAAGCCAACACCAGTGATAATCAAGTGGTGAAAAGAAATTAGCCAACTATACAATCCAAAATATTAAAATGAAGCATAAGAGAACTCTCAAGATATTGACATTTTACTCATCTCATCTCATTGATTGGGATAATTTCACTCTAGCTCACTTAATCAACACCTTACCATAAGCTTATAACAACTATAAATCTCCACTACTAATAGCAATTAATGTAATGAATCAAGAGGACTTAAAAGGCTTGTAATGATGGATGAAAGCTAAATGTAATGAATTAATTTTAAAAAAAAATGAATAGTTGATATGCAAGTCAAAGTTAGTGACCAAGTTCATAGCATCTAAATAACTTCACAAACTTTTGCCAATTATTTTGAAAATCATGAACAAATTCCTTCTTGCTATTTTTTTTTCTTTCTTTGTTTTGTTTTTCAAATTTATCTACATAAAACTTTCCTTTTTTTTTTTCTTTTTTTTTAAACTTGGCATTTGAATATATACATTGTTCAACTCTTTTTTTTAATTATTGGCAATTAAATTTTGATTTTTAGAATACTATGAACACTATGAGAAATGACATGCATACAACATAGGAATGGCTCAAATGGGGTAAGCAAAGGGTAGATGAATGTAGGTTTGTGTTTGGGTAAAAATGGTTTAGAATGGAATGCCTCTTTCATTTCCATAAACACTAATGCAAATGTTGTTTTGAAAAAGAGTTGAAACAAGTTCTAGAAGGTTAAAAACCAAGTGAACATGCATACATGAAAAGAATTTAAGGCTCAAATAATCTTCCAACAAGGTTTTTCTCCAATGCTCACTCTAACACAATAAATTGCATAGTAAGCTAACCACAAAACATCTACTTAACTATTCCAAGTGCTAACCTTACAAAACACAACCAATCAAATCATTGCAATCAATTAAAATAATGCTCGACTCCTAAATGCACAAATGATATATAAACTCTCTCTTTTTTTTCCTTTTTCTTTTTCAAAATGAGGAGTAAGCAAAAATCCAATTGTGGGTTCATTTCTCTTCCCATTCACTTGAAAACAAAACATGGTTTTAAAAAGTTGCCAAAACACTAGATCTCATGAAAGCTTAAAAAATTTCTCACAAATTACACTTCCAAAGTGGTAAATGCGACCCTTTACCATTTAGAACATGTAATAGAGCAAGTCATTCTTGAAATTTTTTTTCTAGTTTGGCATTTTCTCATTTAAAAACAACCAATTAATTGGGATTCAAAATGTATTCTCCTCCCCCACACTTAATCAACACATTGTCCTCAATGTGAAAAATCACTCTAAAAAGAATGATAAACAAGTTGAAATTCAAGGCACAATGGTAATTAAGTAAGGTGGTGGCCAACAAAATGCAAAGCATACATAGGGGGTTCTTATTCTGCTTACTAAACTAAATTATTTCTACTTTTTCTACTTGGTTTGTGTCCCTCCCCCACACTTATCTTCCTCACACAACAATTAAGCCCAAAAAATCATATTAATTAGGAAGAAAATAAGTGAGGAAAGAGACAACCTGTGTTAGAGTATCTTGAGCCACTTGAAGGAGAAGTTCTCATCCTCGATGAGAATCATACATTTGTCTTTTACAACATCTTCTCCCGTATTGATTTTCCTTGGTGGAGGTGGCTCAGGATCAATTGGAAGAGGCCCAAGAGTGTACAGTGGATGTAAAGGCATGTTAAGTTCTGAACTCTCCAAGTAACTATCGCATCCAAGGAAATCAATATTACTCCTATCAGTAGGAGTCAAACAAGCAGTTCTATTTATCTGTGACTTGCGCTTTCAATCCTTGCCACCAAAGTAGAACACATCATCAAGGGCTATCAACAATCCTACAAAATCAAATAAAGCATCAAATCATACCTTGGGTTGCCTCCCAACAAGCGCTTGGTTTAAAGTCCTCAGCTTGACTATACCAACAATCTAAGTAGGTGATGACAAGCGGAGAACCATTGTTTGTCGGTTCACTTCACCAACATGGTAATGCTTCAATCTTTGCCCATTCACTTTAAAGCAATCTCCTGTTCTCTCATCTTTAACTTCAATTGCACCTTTTGATGACACCGAAACCACTTTGAAAGGACCAGACCACCTTGATTTAAGCTTCCTAGGAAATAGTTGCAGTCTTGAATTGAAGAGAAGCACCAACTGCCCTGGCTCAAAAGATTGCTTCAAGATATGACTGTCATGTCATTTCTTTGTTCTTTCTTTATACAATTGTGCACTATCATATGCTTGAAGTCTAAATTCTTCCAACTCATTCGATTCTGACCTTTTTGAGCCCGCTTGATTGTGATCCATATTTAGCCTCTTGATTGCCCACCATGCTTTATACTCCAATTCAAGTGGTAAATGACACGATTTTCTGAAAACCAAACGGTATGGTGACATGCCAATTGGAGTACAAAAAACTGTCCTGTAAGCCCATAAAGCATCATCAAGCTTGTCAGACCAATCTTTTTTAGTTGGGCCCACAGTCTTCTCAAGAATCCTCTTAATTTCCCTGTTAGTCAACTCACACAAACCATTAGTTTGGGGATGGTATGCAAGTGACATTCGGTGGTGCACTTTATATTTCTCTAAGAGAGCTTTGAAATTCTTGTTATTGAAATGGGTCCTTTTATCAGTAATGATTGCTCTGGGGGTGCCAAATCTTGTCAAGATATATTCTTCAAGAATCAAATCACTGTGTTGGCATCGTTAGCTTGGCAAGCCATAGCTTTAGCCCATTTACTCACATATTCCATAGCAACAAGGATGTATCTATTTCCTCTTGCAGATGGGAATGGACCCATGAAATCCATCCCCCTGACATCAAACAGCTCAACCTCTAAGATTCCAGATTGAGGCATCTCATGTCTTTTAGAAATATTACCCGTTCTTTGACATCTATTACACTTAGTAACAAATTGGTGAGCATCTTTACATAAAGTAAGCCAATAAAAACCAGATTCAAGCACCTTAGATGCAGTTCTTTGCCCCCCATAATGTCCCCCATATGTAGATGCATGACATGTATTCAAAATTTCCTCTTGTTCAACCTCAGGCACACATTTTCTAATAATCAAATCAACACATCTCTTAAAAAGAAGTGGTTTTTCCTAGATATAGTAGGCAACATCATGCAAAAACTTCTTTCTTTGATAGAAATTCAAATCAAGAGGTAATACTTCACACACAAGATAGTTCACAATATCAACATACCATGACAAACCATTACTACTCACAACAAACAATTGCTCATCAGGAAAACATTCATTCACAAACAAATCACTCAATGATCAGAAGAGTTCACAATTCTAGACAAATAATCAGCAATTTGATTTTTAATTCCTTTCCTATCAACTATATGCACATCAAATTCTTGTAGCAACAAGACCCATCTAATCAATCTAGGTTTACACTCTTTCTTCCCTAACAAGTATTTAATGGCAGCATGATCAGTGTAAACTATAACCTTAGCACCTATCAAATATACCCTAAACTTTTCAAAAGCAAACGCTACAGCAAGCATTTCTTTTTTAGTGGTAGAGTAATTTACCTGAGCTGCTATTAAGGTCCTGCTCACGTAATAGATAGGATGGAAAATGTTCACACGCCTCTGTCCCAACACAGCTCCAACAGCATAGTCACTCGCATCACAAATTACTTCAAAAGGTAGTGACCAATCAGGAGCTACAATGATAGAAGCTAAAGTCAATCTTCTCTTCAGTTCTTCAAAAGCTTTCATGCACTCTTCATTAAATTGAAATGGAGTATCTTTCTCTACTAACTGTGAAAGAGGCTTTGAAATCTTGGAAAAATCTTTAATGAATCAATGATGGAAACTAGCATGGCCCAAGAAGCTTTTTACAGCTTTGACATTAGAAGGGGGATGAAGCTGCTCACTCACAGAAATCTTGGCTCTGTCAACCTCTGAACCATTTTTGGAAACTTTATGACCCAAAACTATGCCTTCAGTCACCATGAAATGACACTTCTCCCAGTTAAGCACTAAGTTTGTCTCTTCACATTGCTTCAACACCTTTTCCATATTGATCAAGCACTCCTAAAATGATTCACCACATACTGAGAAATCATCCATGAACACTTCCATTATCTCTTCATCATATCAGAGAATATACTTATCATACATCTTTGGAAAGTGGCAGGAGCATTGCATAAACCAAATGGCATTCTTCTAAAGGCAAAAGTGCCATAAGGACAGGTAAATGTTGTCTTCTCTTGATCTTCGGGAGCTACCACAATTTGATTATACCTTGAATATCCATCCAAGAAACAAAAGAATTCTTTACCAGCCAAGCGGTCTAACATTTGGTTAATAAAAGGAAGTGGGAAATGATCTTTCCTTGTAGCATCATTCAACTTTCTGTAATCCATACAAATACGCCAACCAGTAACTATGCGAGTAGGGATAAGCTCATCGTGCTCATTAGTAATCACTGTCATGACACCTTTTTTTGGAATACATTGTACTGGGCTGACCCACGCGCTATCAGAAATAGGGTAAATGATCCCAGCATCTAACCATTTAATAATTTCCTTCTTGACCACTTCTTTCATCATAGGATTTAGCCTTCTCTGATTCTGGACAAATTTCTTGTGATCATCTTCCAAGAGTATCTTGTGCATTACAATTGACGGGCTTATACCTTTTATGTCTGTAATTGTCCAACCTAAAGCGCCTTTGTGGCCCCTGATCACTTTCAGCAACTATTCTTTTTGATCTTCAGATAAGGAAGGAGAAATGATAATAGGTAGTGTCTCAAATTCACCCAAATATGCATATTGAAGATGTGGTGGTAAGGGTTTAAGCTCTAGGATTGGTGCATGTTCAATAGAAGGCTTCAAAGAAGTAAGTTGCCTTGATTCAATCTCTAACAACTCAAACTGCTGTGATGGTTTATTGTAACAAGGAGAGGCTTCAATTAACTTCTTACATTCAACTATATTCCCTTCTTCAATCTCATCTGTCCCAAGTAAAACAGTAGCTAATGGTTCTTTAATAGAAAAGGAGTCTAAAGTCTCTTGAATAACCTCATCAAACACGTGAACCTTGAAGCAATCTGTAACATCCCTCAGATACTTCAATGCCTTATTCATGTTGAATATATAACTTCTTCATCATTTACCCTCAACTTGATCTCTCCCTTTTCAACATCAACCAGTGTTCGAGCTGTAGCAAGGAAAGGTCTTCCCACAATGAGCGGTAGATCTCTATTTACATCACAGTCCAAAACAATAAAGTCGGCGGGAAAATAAACTTGTCAACTTTAACCAAAACTTCTTCAATGATACCCTTTGGAAAAGCTAAACTTCGATCGGCTAGCTAAAGTGTCACGAAGTTGGTTGAGCTTCACACAGTTGCAATTTTATGAACACAGATAGTGGCATCAAGTTAACACTTGATCCTAGATCACATAATGCTCTTCATTGAAACTTTTCTCCAATTATGCAAGGTATGGAGAAACTGCCTGAATCTTTCTGTTTAAGGGGTAGCTTGTTGAGAAGAATAGCACTACACTCTTCGGTTAAGGCTACGGTTTCATAGTCACCAAACCTTCTCTTCTTACTCAACATCTCCTTTAAAAACTTCACATATTGAGGCATCTGCTCTGATGCCTCAAGAATAGGGATGTTAATGTGTAGTTGCTTGAAAATCCCCAAAAACTTCTTATATTTCTCATCTAAAGCTTTCTTTTGAAATCTTTGAGGGAATGGTAAAGGCGGTACCCATTTAAGATTATCCTGGGTTGCCTTTTTTTTTCTTTCACTTCACCCTGTTCAGACTCCATCTCAACTTTCTCTTCATTGAATTTTTCATTCACCGTTTGTGCAACCTCTTCATTATCCTCTATAGTGACTGTAAGATTTGTTTGATCATTAGAAGCTGAGGCTTCTTCATTGGTTGTGGAACCTCAGGTAATTCCTTTCCACTTCTCAATGTAAGAGCTTTGCATTCCTCTTGCCCATCTCTACGAGGATTAGGCACAGTATTACTAGGCGATTCTCTCTGTTGTAAAACATTCACAGCATTTGCAAGTTGTCCCATTTGTACCTGAAGACTCTTGATAGATGAGTTTACTTCTTGAGCGCTCTTGAATTGAAAACTTATGAACTGAGACATCATTGCTTCTAGATCAGATTTAAGTTCTTGGGTAGGAATGACCTTCTTTTCCAATTGGTGAAAGCCAGGAGGTGACGCTTGTTTTGTATTAGAGCTTGATGCTTCATTAAGAGTCGCTCCATATTTCCAAGAGAGGTCGGGAGTTTTTCACCACCCAGAATTGTAGGTGTTTGAGTAGGGATTGTTCTGGTTATTGCCACGGTAGTTACCTGCATAGTTCATTGGTTCCATTTGTTGAGATTGAGGCATTGTCCATTATCATGGTCATTTCCACAGTAATCACAAGGGGCATGAACAACATTTACTCCCACATGTCTACTATTAGATCGGTTGACTTGAGCTTCTAAGTGATCAACCTTCTTGTTGATTGTTTTTAACATTGCCATTAGCTATGAAGAAGGGTCTTCAATAACTTTATCAACTGACTTCACCAGCCTTCTGTCATTGTTGTTTTGTAGAAAGTCAGTGGATAAGTCATCTAGGCATTTCGAGACATGATTTACTGGTTGCTTTATAATTCCCCCATTAGTGACAGCATTTAATTCTGATTTAGATTCAGGAGTCAACCGAGTACTGAATATTTGAAGCAAGACCCATCTATCTAGATTGTGACGAGAGCTCTGCCTGACAAGCAACTTGAACCTCTCCTAGGCCTCATACATATGTTCACAAAGTGTTGACGAAATTAGTAAGAGCGGCTTGTGCGTCCACAATCTTTTTATGTGGAAAAAAATCTTGATCTGAACTTTTCTTCCAGTGTCTCCCACGAGGTTATGCTGCCCTCTTCCAAGTTGTTGAGCCATTCTTTAGCTTTCCCTTATAGAGAGTAAGGAAAAAGCCGAAGGCGAATCACACCATTAGGAACTCCATTCTGCTTGAATGAGTTGCAAACATCAAGAAATTGTATGAGATGCCGATTAGGATCTTCTGAATCATTTCCTGCATACTAACCCTGGAGTTCAAGCATCTTAAGCATAGTTTGCTTGATTTCAAAATTGTTAGCTTGAAACTTAGGCACTCTGATTCCTGATTGATACCCTCGAGATTGTCTTCCCAGAAAATCATTGATACACAAACGATCATTTTCATCATCAAACATTTCTCCAATGTCGGTCTGTACTACTTCCTCCTCTTGAATATTAGGTGTTGTAGCTTCCAAAAGCTCTTGGATATTCCTTGTTTTATGTGGTGTTTTAGTAGCTTTGGGTCCACCAGGTCATATACCAAAGTCCCCGCAAAACCAAAGAAATCTCAAAGTATCAAACTAACACCAAAAGCTCAAAAAAATGGATATTTTTTATTTTTATTTTTTAAAAAACTCAAACTAAAACTACTAAAGGATTTCTAATACTAATTACTAATTGCCTTGAGTCCCCGGCAACGATGCAAAAAACTTGATAGGGCAAAACTTTATAGCCTATAAATTCCACAAGTGCATGGGTCGTATCAAGTAATAAAGTGATAAGAAAAATATTGTTCCCACGAGGACTTAGTATCACAACTTTAGTTAAGCATTAATTTCACAATTTCGTTTACGTTGAGCAAAACAAATTGAATTTAATTAAGATAAAAGAAAAGAAAATCAAAACTAAAATAAAAATAAAAAAACTACCATAATAATCAAATGAGCAACCCGAGTCACTAATCCCTTATTAGTTTCATAAACCTTGTTTTCACTAATTTAATTAGCTTTAATATCAATTTTGTTAATCTCGAGTATAAATAGGCGTAAGTGTCGTCGGTCCACTTACAACCCTCTCTTGAGTATAACTTGTTATGTCTAACATAGTTACTCAAGAGGCAACAAAAATCGAACGTACTCTTCAACAATTATATGGAGCCATTAGGTATATGTCTATCCTAATCGCAAATTAAATCGTAATCTAATCCTATATTACTTAATCTCAGAGCCTAATTAAAATCCCCTTCGTCAAAGTAAATCCTAATGCTCAAAATCATATTCAATGATGGCCAATCGCTAAATAGATAAAACTAACCAAGATTAAGTAACCAAAATTAATATCAAATTTAACTAAATAATGAAAACAAAATCCAATTCACCCACAAGTTCATAGGTCCTCTAGGTTGCAAAACCAACTAGCCACACATGGCTCTAATAAAATCCATAACAAAGAGATAAGAATTCAAGTTCAAAGAATAAGGAGAAAGCGGAAAGAAAGCTTCTCCTTCGCCTCCACAGTCCTCTCGTCCTTCCGTGGAGATGATAAAGAGAACCGAAACGCTTAGCCGCTACTCCTCTGCTTCTTCGTTCCTTCTTGTTCTGTGTCTCTCGATCCTTTCCTTTTGCTTCTTCCTTTCTTCATATATATAACCTAAATATAACTTAGGCCATGGGTCACTGATTCTCCTTTTCTTATTAAAAAGATATCTTATATCTTGTAATCAACTCCACCAAATCACGCAATTGATTTTGTTTCTATTTTTCTTGTGTGGGACCACCGAGTTTGGCTGATTGTATATCCTCTTATTTGTTTTTTCTACTTCTTTCCAAATCAGCTAATATTTCTTGCAAAATATAATAGGAAATAAGTAGATTTTATATCAAAATATCTTTTTATCCTATAATGATAGTAAAGTATATAAAAGATAATTAAATAGGTATATAATATCAATAAATCTAACTAATTCTCATAAAATATACACCTATTTAATCATAAAATATAGACTTATTTAGTAAGTACCTGAAATATTTTTTCAAGATCCTAAAATAATTTTTTTAAGATCATGAATTATTTTTTCAGTCTTGTCGAGATCCTTTTAGTACCAACTAGTACCCTGGAATATTTTTTCAAGATCCCAAAATAAATTTTCAAGATCATGAAGAATTTTTGTGTATTATTCAGTATCCTGAATTATCTTTTTACTACCCGGTAGTACCTTAACTTTTTTTAAAAAAAATTTCTATAAAGGGATCAGGTCATCCATTTAAGCCAAAAACAACATCGCTTCACGTAGAGGATGGCAGCAGACCATTAGGCGCAGAGGATTTAAGCCAATTCCGAGCTCCTTAAGCATTGATTTTCAACCTGTTTTGAGTTCAAATCTTCTCTTTTCTCAATCATGGTTGCTGAAACAGAGGAAGGGGAATAAATTTTAAACACAAACTGGAATAAATTTTAAACACAAACTGCATACACCAATGCAAGGAGGGAAAACAAGGAGGGAGGAATTTGCTCAAGAACTATAAAATTGAACCCAGCAAGGAAAACAAATTTCATGCTTCCCACACTTACAATCGATGCCCCAGAAAAGGAAAGAGAAGAGCCAAAGCTTAGCACCCACATTCGAGTTTCAATAGAAAATTTTAAAAGTGGGAAGTTCAAAACCCAACAATTTCTTTCAAGGAAAAAAAAAACCAAAATCATGCTAAAAATTAACTTTTTTTTTTTTCTCAAAATTTTAATTACAAGTGTTACCTATAAACTCAGAAATTAAGTTCAAGAGGCCTTTTAATCTATGATTTTTTTTTTTTTTTGGGGGGGGGGGGGGGGCATAAATTCAAGGTTCCTAATCATAATTTCCCTCAAAATTCTCCTCCTATTACTTTTGCGATAAAGAGTTGCATTGTATATTAATTTTATATTGGATATAAATATAAAAGGAATATATATAATAATGATCTGTTCAAAGCAAGTGTCAATTAATTAGTGTTTGCGGCCACATAACATTGTGCGAATGTGCTGCCTAATAGTCATGCTGTGGAATGAAATCTATTTATATAATCATTTTAGAATATGTATATTTAGGATGATATCTTGAAGCGGAAATACCATTGTCTGTAGTAGTTAAGGCTTCCAACTGAAATAGTTAGCAGACTATTGCAAGGTTTCTTCTAATAATATTTATGAAACTTAATTACTTGTCCAATTTCCTCTAGAGTAGGCATGAGTTTGACATAAAACTAAGCATTATATGAGACAAAATGAGTGTATTGTAATGATCACAAATTTGATGGGAAACACCGTAGAATAATATCCTCAAATATAAATTCAAATGAGCAATATGTAACTAAAAATGAAAATAGGAAATGATAGAAGAAGGTTCAAAAGAAGGAAGAGAAGAAACTCCATAGATGCTGACTATGGCCTGAGAGAGAGGAAGACACAAGAGGGAGCAAGTCCAATTTCATCCACACTTTTGTACAAGATTTCACCCTTATTATACAATACCTTAACACACGTGATCGGACTACCCCATCAATAGAGTGAAAAAGTAATCTGGGGTGACTTACATAACAATCTCCAAAATCAAGGTTTGTGCTTAAGAAGGATTCCCAACATAAACGAAGTTTTCCTCAAATTAGCAACAGAAAAAGGCCATTGATTTTCCAACTTTTTTATTTCTTGCCTTGCTTTTGTTTGGCCATCCCCAACATAGGACTTGTCTTTCTTCACAGTCTCATACTCTTCCATGAACTCTATGGTCTCCCAAACACATTCCTTCTTTTGTTTCTGAAGAGAAGACAATTTAATTTCATATTCTTCAAATTCATTCTCTTTGCATTTTAATTCTTCCTGCAATCTACAGATCTGCTCCTTCAGTTCATTCATAAAATCCTCACTATTGCGGATTTCGGACACAAGAGTGGTAGCTGCCTCCAACCTTTGAGAATGTTGTTCATCGATCCACTTCTCTTTTTCTTTAAGTTTGGTGAATGTGTCAAGCATATCAGAAGATTGCTTGAAGGATGAGATAATTCTTTGGATTTCTTGATGAAGAGCTTCTATTTTGCGTCTAACAAGGCCATGAGAAGAAGGTTCTTCTTCAGAAAAATGGGTGGCCAAGAAGTTGAGCGCATTCTGGAGGCAATGAGTGCGTTCTTCAGAGATAGCTATCTGATGGAGATCCAATTTCAATGAGGATTCTATGTCAGAAAAGGCCTTAGCCACCTTGTCATCTTCAAAATTAGCAATATTGGAAACATAAGACAGCCCAACATCCATGTCAGAACCATCCCTCATTATCCGGAATAGTCTAGTAAGATCATCCTCAATGGAAGTCTCTCTTTGGTTGACCATAATTTGATCCTGAAGCAATTGAAATGAAGCATTAATTTTACCGCTTGAATATTGTATGAAACACAATTTTGTATGTTTTCTGTAGAAGCACAAGCAAAAGATTATATACTCAATAATCATGTGGGTACTAGTTGATTATCAAGTTGCTCTATTCTAGCATTAGTATATGCCAGTTTTAAAGAATAAAATTACATCCCAAAACTCGATGCAATAAAATGAAGGCTTACTTGTGCATATTGATCGATAATAGCAGAGCTCCCTGATTTGATTTCCACGTGAGCAGCTGAAGTTGCATTTTCAGGCTTTTTGGGAGAACATATTAAAGATATCTAAGAAAATAGAAATAGAAAAATTAATCTAAATGAAAATCAATAATGTATCAACTGTGAAATTGTATTAAAAGCCAAACATTTACCGGTGGAGAGATTGTTTCGGTAATAGATGGTGGAATTGTCAATGTCCTTTCCTTTGATGTATCTTTGGAAGAACATTCAATATTGCTACGTTTTTCAACTCTCGGAGGAGTTTCATTGGAGCTTCTACTCTCTCCAAGTGCTTGTTGGTCAGCCATCGGTTCCTTTCCACATAACTCCTAAGCAGAGGAATGAATAAACAAGAAGACATCCATTTAAAGCAAAAATGAGCGCTACAAGCTTACCGTAGAAGGAGTGTGTAAGGTTTTTCAAGTTTTGTCTTTGAATAAGTTGATGAACTTGTTTGGTCATATTTCTCTAATGAATGACCTTGTCCAAAAGTTGCTTTGAGATTTTGTACAACATCAAATGATATGTACGTTTAATACTTTTATGACCCTCAACATTGTATATAATATAATCTCCTGTAGAATGGTAGCATTTTGTAAACAAGATAAAATTTGGATTTTCTTGACTTTTCAGACAATATCAATGATTTAACTATTTTTTTCCAACAAACTCCTATACTATTTCATTGAAATTAACTCAACAAACATACGAGTGATGAAAGTGTCTATTTTTTGGAGTCGCTCTTAAATACATATAATTTGATGTTACTTTTATTTTAGAATTTGTATACATACAAATTTTAAGGTGAAAAAAGGTTAAATCCCAAAACGAATTCAATAATCTAAAGACTTACTTCCGGACATTCAGTAGTTATAGAAATATCAAATAGGTCTGATTCAGAGATCTTTGGTTCTGTGTGAGTAGTTGAAGTTGTTATTTGAGGCTTCTTGGAAGTGCAGATTGAAGGGTCCTAAGACCATCACCATCAAGGCCGAAAAATGAATCTCAATGATAACCAATAAAATTCCAATATTGAAAAGATCAATAAAGGGGAACTGTATGAAAATGTAATTATTTACCAGCGGAGAAGTCATTTTTGTAGTAGTAGCACGTGGAATTGCCAGTGCAACTTTCTTAGTTGTTTCTTTAGTGACGATGTCGTTGGTAGGTACTTTAACTCTTCGAGGACCTTCATTAAGACTTGTATATTCTTCAAGTGCTTCTTGATCAACCTTCGATTCCTTCTCACATACCTCCTAAGTAAAACAATATATAAACAACATGTGGTTTATATATTTAAAGGAAAAACGAACGAGATAATGAACTTACTTGAAGGTTGTTAGCTCTGAATGAGTTAACGAACTTACTTTGGAAACCAAATTATCCTAAATGAACATATAACATATGGAAAAACTATCGCAATGTTATGCCATGTAGCATAAAACTCTACCCACATCATGTGATTTAATGTGCTTTTCCAGCTTTATCTAATTTAGTACCTTCTTGAACACTTGGTTCCATTGTTTCGCTAGCAATTTTTTATATAGGTTTGCAGTTACTTTGAAAGTCATCTCTTAAAAGTGATATTCTTTAATGGCTATGTTATTGAAAAGAACTCAATAAAAGTAAAAAAAACAGAGAGGGAGAAAGAGAGAGAGAAGTTTTTTCGGGATTAATTCACTCTTAACTTATCAGAATCAGATGATATAGCCATAATTTCAGGTATACCAAAATATGATATGGTTGAAATTGCTGTTGCAGGCTTCTTGAGAGTAAAGATTGAGGGGTCTTAAGACCATCAAGCTAGACAAAATTAGTCTCATAAAATCAATAGAATTTCAATATTGAAAAAAATAAATAAAGGGAATGGAACGAAAAAGTAATTATTTACCAGTGTAACTTTCTTAGTTGTTTCTTTGGTCAAGAGGTCATTGGTAGGTTCTTTAACTCTTTGACGACCTTCATTAAGACTAATACTTTCTCCAAGTGCTTCTTGATCACTCTTTGATTCCTTTCCGCATAACTCCTGAGCAAAGAAATAAATAAGTAACACGTGATATATTTAGATCAAAATCCAATGAAACAAACATGCCTTTGTAGAAGCTGTTGTGCCTAGATTTGAGATCGTTAGCTCAAAATGAGTTGATGAACTTTCTTTGTGAACCAAATTGTCCTAAATGAAAATAAATATGCAAAAACTAACATAAACTCAACCCATATCAGGAAGGACTACATTCTTACATGTGGATATTTGTTTTTTACAGTAACAGTGAACATGTAGTTGGTGACGTATTGCTTAATTCTGAAATCCTGATTTAATATGCTTTTCTAGCATCATCTAATCTAGCAATTGGTTCCATTGGTTTGCAGTTACTTTGATTTCCATCTTTCAACAGAAATATATATAAACTTACAATACGTTGATGGAGAGAAAATATTTGATAGTTTCTTAAATCTTTTTTAATTAGTTTACTGATAGTATCAACTTTGATAATGAAGGACAACACAGGCTCATACCAACTCTTCTCTATAAAATAAACTCATTATTATTAATAAATATATGTAAATATGAAATCATTTGTTGAGAAAAGACCCTTACCCTATTGGACTTTGATGATGGAGTTGCTACAGCATTTGAAGTAGGAAGTTGTATTTCCACAATTTCATTTTTTGGTGTCTCAGTATTCTGTATTACCCAGAAAACATGAGTATGTTGCTAAAGAAGTTCAAATAACCAAGAAGAAAGTCATTTATCAATTAAGGAAAATACTCAATTAAAATACAAAATCATTACTATCATAAGACATTTTGACTTCTACATTGCCGCATAATTGTAAAAACAAAAAACAAAAACTTAACGTGTGTTTGTGTCAGTAAAAGTATTAATTGAAGGGAAACCCTTACCACGTTTGAATTAGATGATAGAGTTGTAGAGAGTTTTTCGTCAACAATTTCATTTGCTAATGCATTGATACTCTATGTACGCCATAAAATATGAGTAAGTTGCTAAAAAGGTTAAAATGATTAAGAAGCATATCATATATTAATCAAAAGAGAAATGTACATACCTCTGTCAAATTTGACAAATTACTATTCTGTTTGTGTGTTATGGAGTCATTTTTAGCAATCTCCTTTGATACTTCTTTACTCTAAACATCAACACAAAGGATAAAATTAGAAGAAGATAAACCAAGTTTTGATTTATTTGGAGCAGACGAATAAGACAATGAGATAAAAGAGAATTCATTATAGTTAGTTTCTTAAGTTTGCTTATCTATAGAAAAGTATAATACACATACTTTTTCAAAATTTGGTGAAGCATTATTCTGTTGGGGCATTGTTGAGTCATTTCCAATATCTTCTTGTGATCCCTTTTCTTCAACCTGAACAATAATAGAAGATATATATATATATATATATATATATATATATTAGTTTACTATCAGATACAATTTTGATTCCTAAAGGTGCATCAAAGGCTTGTACAAGTTCTTATATAAATCAAGAAAAAATCAGTACTATTAAACCCTCTCCACTTCCGCATTGCTACATAGCAGGAAAAATGCTATATTAAAAAACAATCTTCTTTGAGGAATGAGTTGCAAGAGAAGTTCAATTCATTAGATAAGCATATCTATCATACATTTATTGAGAGAGAAACCTTTCATGTTAATGAGCCTGATTCATTATGGTAAAGAATGAGCTTGTACCTCCGTCAAATTTGGTGAACTACTTTCCTGCTTTTGTATTGTGGAGTCCTTTTCATCAGCCTCCTTGGATTCCTCTTCACTCTAAATAATCAATCACAAATGATACAAAAGAGATCAGTTGAGTTGAATTTTTTAATAAACTCCGTAAATCGTAGCCCCGAAAGTCAAAACACTATTCTAGATTATATAAAAGTTTATTGCACATACATCTTCTAGATTTAGGGTATGTTTGGTTGGGGGGAGGGGAGGGAAGAAGGAAAAATGGAGGAAAATATTAAAAGGGGAGAAAATTTTTGTGCTTCACCACAAATAACTTTTCTCTCTTTCATTTTCCTTCCCCCCCCTCCCCCTCCCCCCCCCAAAAAAATGGAGGGAAAATATTAAAAGGGGAGAAAATTTTTGTGGGCTCCACCACAAATAACATTTTCTTCCTCTAACCAAACATACCCTTGGAGTACTATTGTTCTGTTCAGATATTGTTTTGTCTCTTTCTAAAGCTTTCTCTGATTCTTCTTCTCTTTGCCTCTAAAAAAAGATAGTAAAGAAATTAATAAGTTGAAGTCATCAAGAAATTAAGATAGTAACTTAGTGCAAAAAATAAGAAAAGTAGGGGAAATATTGAATTGAATTTCTACCAAAATTTGTAGAAGTTTGGTACGTACTAGATAAGCCCAACGACGAACGATAATTTCTGTGATGTCATAGCCATTATTATCTACAAAGTTCATCTGGTCTCGACGTAACGAAGCAAGTAAATCAAATACTGCACAAGCAAAACAACAATTTCATTATTATTATTATTATGAGAAGAAATCATATATAGTAATTAGCAATTGTGATTAACTATGTCTATATGAAAACTTACGCTCAGAGGAGCTGACATTAGCTGAAGGGATATTACCACAATCACGCACAAGACGGACTTTCAGGGTTTGGAAATCGATTCCTTGATAGATAGTATGAAGACTTGGTAGATTTACCAGTCTTATTCCAAGTAGATTTGGAAGCACATCCTTGATGACTAACTCTTGTGGTGCACCCTGCTTCCATTCAAATACTTGTACAAGCTCAGGAGCATCTTCTATTTCCAAAATAAAGAGTCTGAGAAGTTTAGGACATGTGGAGATAGAGAATAGGCATTTCAACTTCTTGCACTGCTTCACTCGAATTCGACGTAGCATTGGGAAACATGCTTGATGCAGATCCAAAGGATTTTGCTGGTTTTGTTCATCATCTTCAATGATGCTCACCAGCTCTTCACATTCCTTTATGATTAGGTCTCTCAATTCTGGCATGCTTCTTGCTGTAGATGCGGATAGCAAGAACTTCAACTGTTCGCATCCTACAAAGCTTAACCAAGAAATGTTTTGAAAGCTCAAAAAGTTCTTAGGTTCAACGTATATATCCCTTGAATCACACGACTCTCGCAACTTGGAAAGAGCCTTACCTCTCTCCTTGAAAGATAATGCCTGTAAATATATCATTAAGATATATTAGTTTTAAAGAATCTCTTTAGATGATTGATTATAAACTAAGAGAAACAAGCTGGAAAGAGGTTTACCTTTCTCCTTGAGAGATCTTGTCTTTTGTGTCCACCAAACAAGAAATCTATAAAAGATTGGGGACATCTTTTACAATTAATCTCTTCTAGATGTAACACCTCCACATAATATTTTTCTGCGCAAATACTAACCATATTTTGTACAACTTTAAGGTCTAATCTTTTCAAAGCTGGGAAATTAAGTTTCCTCCGAACATTATGTTCCTGATCAGCACGACATTTCCCAAAAACATACTTTATCCTTTGTGCCTCCTCGATGCTTACCTCTTCCAGGTCCTTAAAGTCTTTTGAGTAAAAAGCAGGGAATACATATTCTAAATTGTTACATCTCTTGATATAAACTTCTTGTAAGCGGGGAAAGAAAGAGGGAACAATCATCTGAGGCCCCTCATCTGTTATTATATGTTGCAGTGCGTCGCACTCCTCAACTTCTAATATTTCTAGAAACTTCAATGATGAGGCAATGGATATAGTAAAAAGTGATGTTAACTGTGAAAATCCAGTTAGCTTAATGTTTCTCAAATTGAATTGATATAATGGTGGTGGAAAATGTCCATGAGCTGCACTTGGATCCGACTTAGCTTTTGATGCCTTGGTTACAAACAAACATGTGAATTCTTGTTTTCCCTTTTCCTGGTAAACAAATGAATTCTTTTTCAATAAACTAACAAAGAATGTTTTAATACGTTATTATATTTTAAGAAAATAGCATCTACATTTTTTGCCTATAAAAAAAGTACTTTCTTTGTTTCTTTTTCCTTATACAAGGCTTGTGAAGCCTGAAAAGAATCCAAGAGAATATTTTATTTAACTTTTTGGATAATTCATACATACAAAAACATTTTTAAGTTCTCTCCTTATTTAAACAAAGCTAACTTTAAATATAAAATAAGTTTAAACTGGATTTTCCTCTCTCCTTTTTAGGCCAAATTTATATATTTTAATCTATATGACGACATCAACTAATACTTCAAACTTTATTAAGAATGTAAATTCTCAACATTCTAAATGCTACAGTAAATACAAACAGGAAATAATTAGGGAAAATTTAATAGTTAGAGATGTCTTAAAGTTGAAGTCAAAAGTGAAAATGTAACATGCAAGTAATACAGGGCAAATTTTTGGACTAACCATCATAATCAATATATATAAATATATATATATATATATATATGAGCTTACACAAACTTAAAAAAATTATAAATTTTATTTACTTCAATATTCAAAACTTCGAAAAACGAGTTGGAAAGAGGTTTACCTTTGTCTTTGAGAGATCTTCTCTTTTTTGCACATCAACACATAAATCCATAACAGAATTTATGGGAAGTTGTGCACACTTTTCCAAATTTATATCTTGTAGAGATAATGCCTTCACAGAATAGTTTTTGGTGCAAATACTGACCATATTTAGTACATCATCAAGGCATAGTTCTGTCAAGGCTGGGAGAGCAAGTTCACTGTGAACATTATCATCCTGATCAGCATTACATTTTCCAAACACATATTTCATCTTGCCTGCCTCCCGGATGCTCACAACTTCCAAGCCCTTAAAGTCTCTTGAATAAAAAGCTGGAAATACATATTCCAAATTGTTACAACTCCAGACATGCACTTGTTGTAAGTTGGGAAAGATAGAGTGAACATTCATATGAGCATGACTGTTAGGCCTCTCATCTGTTATTATATGCTCCAACATATCACACTTATTGACTTCAAGTGTTTCCAACAACTTCAGCGATGAGGCAATGGATAGGGTAAGAAGTGACTTCAACTCAGAAAATCCCTCTATACTCATATTTCTCAAATTCTTGAATGGATATAATGGCGGTGTAAAAAGGCTACCAACTCTACTGAGATGTTTCTCCTTTGATGCCTATGTTACATTCAAGTATTTGTCAACATGTTATTACATTTGAAAATTACAGTCATAGCAACAAAAAAAGAGTAAGGGATAGGTACCTGAGTATGGTCCAATTGATTGGCCTTGGAAAACAATTGTTCATCAATATTCAAGGCACTTGCTTTTGAAGAAAAACAGCACATAGGGCCCCATGATTTTTGCACTTGGGAAGGTTGTAAGAGATGATATTTTGGATATATGTTGATGAGTTTTGGCACGTTTGCAATTTTTATTTCTTGTAGTAAAGGGAGTATTGTTTCCTTTTCTATTTGATACAGTCCTCCCTCATTTGGACATTGCCCAAATATGTAATTTAGCACATTACAATCATCTATTTCAACACTTTCTAGCTCTTTGAACGGAAAAATTGGCAATATAAATTCTAATTCATCACATTCTCGAACCTTGAGAAACTTCAGTTTCAAGAACATTGAGTGATGGTTCTTTTGATTTGGATCTTGATGATCATCCACTTTCTGCTCTGCTCTCTTATCATCATGTATTAGACATTTTAGCTTTGAGCATCTTCTTATGTACAAATTTTCCAATTGCCTTAGACTTTGAGCTGTGGATAGATCGAAAAGACACGTCATTGAACAATCCATTAACTCTACAAACTTAAGATTACTTAGCTCTAGCTTGCCCTTGAATAATGTGCCATATAGTTTGTCACAATGACTTAAGTTTAGCTTCTCTAGCTTCTTGAGAAAGTAAATAGGAAAATCACCACGACATAATTCCCTCACAGACATATCATGAAGTCGCAGCTCAACTAAATTGCAGAAGATAGCTGCATCAGATGGAATGTCATTTGTATAGATTAGGCATTGCATTGCAGGACAAGATTCCAAAGAAAGCCTAATCAAGTCATTCATTCCTCCATCTTCTTTAGCATGAACCATGTCAGGAACAAGATTTGTCCATATTGTTTCATTACATTCGGTTAACTCCAGAATCTGTGCTCTTGTTACCAGGGATTTGACCGTACTTTCAGACAAGATCCCGTTTAACTTGGTTGAATTGAAATATCTTTTTGCTGAAGCATCCAATTCAAAAGAACGCTTGGAGGAGCCGCCTTCTATATGATACATTCCAAATTCTTGAAGATCTATAACATTAGAAGGCTTTGCATTACTGTCAAGAGTGTCATCATTTGAAACATAATACAACACTTCAAGTTTCAAGCATCTTCCAATCACTTCAAATGGATTATTCTTTTTGATTGAACAATGTGCCAAACGTAGCAATCTTAGTTTCTTCAATTGGCTAACATCATTTGGTAATTCAAGAATTGAACAATCTGTCAATTCAAGAGACTGAAGTTCTTTTAGGTTTTGCAAAATAGATATATCACCCAACTCCCAATTTGTTAGGGATAGTGTTTGGATACTTTCAAGAGAATGAATTGATTTTGGTAATGATAAAGCCACTGTTCTCCCATACTTAAACTTAGAGCACAAAAGCAAAACTCGAAGTCCCTTCATACCTCTAAAAAATGCATTAGGAACTTCCAAAGAAGCATTTGCATTTACCCATACTAAAAGAACCTCAAGATTGTTGCCCTCAAAATAATTGGAAAAGTCATTTATCATCCAAGATGAATATTTTACATTCTCCTCCAATTTGCCTCAGAATCCATGATTACTTGAATCTTTTCATCTGCTATCTGTTGGGCCACATCACGAATCACATCATGCATCTTTACGAATCCTTCCCTAGCAGGTAACAATAAAGCAGAACTTACGAGTTTGGTTTTGATTGAAAGCACTTGACTTCTTGCTTTATAGTAGCTATCAACATTTCCACAAAGCCCCGAACCTATAGCAATCTGGCTTAAAAGCTCTATAGGTATCTCATAAGCTCTTGGGAATATAGAACATAACAAGATGAGGTCATGGGCTCCTGAATCTAGACACTCAAAGCTTCTTTTCAAAGAATTATAGAACTTTTTTGTTTCTTCATTAGTATTCCCATGCCTTAAGGATGAATCATTTTCTGTAGCCGCAAGAGCATCCTCCCATTCATTTGGAACCCACTTTCTGAAGGTTTTAGCTACTGCCACAATTATAACTGGTAATCTTCCACACTCGTTCACAATTTTTGATGCCAACAACTTCGATTTATAAGTACAGTCATCCCCACTTTCACTTGCGTGGTATAGGAAAAGATCCACTGCATCTTCCTCAGGTAAGACCTCTAGATTAATGGTGTTTTGGCATCTCATTCCTGTACAAATTGTCTCATAACGTGTGGTTAGCAACACACAACATCGGCCCTCAGTATGGATGCCATGGTGAATCCCTATGTTCTCAAGGTTGAGCTCTTTCCAGACATCATCAAGTATTATAAGTACTTTTCCAGCGTTAGCAATTCTAATCCATATTTGTTCTGCATGTGTTAAATTCTTTTTTTGGTCATCATCTATCTTCAAATCCAATTTCTTTTCAATTTCATCTTGAATCTTCTTTTCATCAACTGGGTTGGGCACTTCAATAAAGATAACTTTATCAAATGCCTTTGAATCTTCAAGTTTCTTCCCAACTGCTTTTGCTATTGTGGTTTTCCCCGATCCTCCCATGGCTTGCAATCCAATCCTATATTTATTGCCATCTTTCAGCTCCTCCATAAGTTGTTCAAAAACTGAGTTTCTACTCTTAAAATGCATGAACTCTTGTGAATAGAATTCCATGCCTGGACGTTCAGCTGCATGTGCAACTTGTGAGAAGTTCTCAGCTTTCTCCATCATTGTTGGAATCGCCTGTGTCATCCTCTCCCATTTCTTTGCCAATGAATACCGTGAAAACCATTTCTTTGGTGTTGTTTCTTGTTGAATAAGTCTGTTAGCTTTTTGAACCCATTGCACAACTACAGGGTCAATTTGAGTCTCATTCCTTTTTTGGGCTTCTTTTATCTTCATGTTCACAGCCCCCACTGCAGCTTTCAACTTCTCTTTTTCCTCTTCAAAGTCAGCTGCATAACTCTTGTAACAACATATATATGGAAGTTCCTTGATTACTTTATCTATCAATATTTCGGTAAATTTTGTTGCAGCAGCATCAGCATTTTTGGCAACAAGCTCCGCCATCTATCATACATAATGGGATTACAATTACAAAAACAAAGTGATCATAGTAATCAAAACCTTATCATTCATATGGTGCGCAAAATTTCGCAACCTCTTTATTTTGGATGAAACAAATCCATTGTAAATGTGAGTATGACGGTGAAGTTAGCCTCACAATCCACTACATATGCATACAAAATATAATGACTCTCAAAACCCACAAAAAAGTTTCATTTATAAATATATTCTTCTAACATGGTAGTCTTTTAGAAGGTACTCCATAACATTAGTAGGTTGATGCAAAGAAAGAATTTTTAAATCAGCAATAATCAAGAAATAAACCAAAAAGTGAAGAATATGACAGGGAAGATTAAAAAAAAGAAAAAATATTAAAATCCTTTAACTACCCCTCTATTTTACCTTAATTACACAGACTTTCCCTCTACATTGAAAATCCATATAGATATCCGTTAAAATTTAAAAGTATGTTATACAAATCTCTTCTATATTTTGAGATTCTATTTTCATTCCATCAAACCATTAATTAACAGTTAAGTTTGACTTTTGATTTGTTTTTTTTTTTGTTTTTTTTTTATTTACTAAAATGTCTTTCTTTAACATTAGAATTATTTAAAAACACACACACACATACCGGCCAAAAAAATTATACCACTAAAAATTATTTATAATAGATTTTCTAGGTTATAAATTTATTAATTTTGAGATTATAAATTTAAAGTATAAATTTTCTTGTATTTATTGAAATTCATTTATTTTTAGTTTTTTTTTTGTGAAGTTATTTTTAGTTTCTTAAATGACTAAAAATATATATCAAACACATATTTTCTATAAAATATAATAAGTTATATAGATTTTAGAGATTATATAAATCATTTAAATTTATAATTCTATATCTTTCTACAACTATTTAAAAAACTTGCTTGAGCTTTCAAATGTTTTTTATATTTACAAACTGCGAAGTAAAAATATGGGATTTAGTAGTAAATAAATTTCATTTTATATAAATTTTAATTAAAGAATATATTTTTACAATATCTTAAAAATATTCTTAAGGAGTTAATGGATTGGATTTAAGTATATATTTTCAAAATAGAGAGAAAATTTATGTAAATAAAGCAAAACAGAAGGGTAATTAGAATATTTTACTCTTAAAAAAAGAAAGAAATAAAATACATCAATCTACCCTCTACCTACTCTAGATTATAAAGACAACCTTCTATTTTGAAAACATAAATGAACCTTCCTTAAAATTGAAATATAGATTGCATAATCCTCGCTTCTAGTTTTCATATTTGACTTTCATCCACCCAAGTACCCAACCATTAGTTACTTTGACCATTAAATCACAACATTAATCCATCATTTTGACAAAACTACCCCTCCTTAACATAAATATTACTTAATAATTCTTGTTTTTTCGGTTTAAAGTCAACTGCATAACTCTTGTAACAACATAGATATGGAAGTTCCTTCATTACTTTATCTGTCAATATGTTACTACATTTTGTTGCAACAGCACTCCAAGCGGCCATATCCGCCCTCTGTCGTACATAATGAGACTATACCTTACAAAAACATTATCATGATACCTAAGGTACACTTCTGAGCAAAAAAAAAAAAAAAAAAAAAAAAAAAAAAAAAAAAAAAAAAAGCCTGAGGTACATACCTATTACTCCCTCTGGTCCTTATTATAAGACACCAACTAACTTTTTTCACAGACCAATAAAAGTAGTTAAAGTCATAAAGTTGTCCTAAGATCTAAGTAATTTCCAATATTACCCCTACTATTTGCCTTATACTCTAATATCATATTAATTATTACTCTCACCAACCACCCTTATTAATTATGGGCAGACATGGAAAAAAATAATTAATGCTCATTTGGAATCAGCAAGGGCCTTATAAAAAAGACCAAATAAACTTGCTAGTTTATTACCCCTACTATTTGCCTTATACTCTAATATCATATTAATTATTATCTCACCAACCACCCTTATTAATTATGGGCAGACATGGAAAAAAATAATTAATGCTCATTGGGAATCAGCAAGGGCCTTATAAAAAAGACCAAATAAATTTGATAGTTGGTGCCTTATAATAAGGATCAGAGGGAGTATGATCTTAGTGTTCATATAGAGAGCAAAATTTCAGAACCTCTTTGGACGAAACAATCCATTGTAAATATGACAGGAAAGTTAGCCTCACAATCCACCGTGTATATATATAACAGTCTCTCATTTGATCAAACCATCAAATTCTAGATGGAAGATGCACAAAATAAAGATCCTCTATTGTTTATTTTATATATATATATATATATATATATATAAGTTTAAGTGGGGGTAGACACCGTACCCCACTAGAGCTATGGCTTGCCTCCGAATCAAAGAGCTCTTACGAAGTACTTACAAAATGGGGTGGACCCACAAAATTATAGAAGAGGGCACAATTGGCGGGGATTCGGGGTTCAAGGGCAACGTCGCCGATTTATTTATTTATTTTTTTAAAGAAAGTTTTAATTGCATTACAAACAAAAGAATATAAACAAGAAAAAAATATATCAAAAAATATTTATGAAATTAAGTAAATACGATATGTAATAAGAGAGGCAATTATTTTACAAACATGTTATTTAGAAAAGCAAGAGGCTAAGTAGTGTTAGAAATACAACTACATAAATTATAATGAAGGGGGTCACTCAATAAGTTCAAGTATATATATTTTAATTAAAAAAAGTCTATTACAATAAAAATAATTATAATGTCATCTTTCTAAACCTTATTTTTTGGAATTCCATCATAATTACCTTATTATCACTGCTATCAAATATATCTTTTTTCAATATAAGGCACTAAACAATCATTCAACCATTCATCATTATCCCATTACGAAGTGTAGTCTTGATGTATTAAAGGTGGGCACTTAATTTAAGGGTGGACAATCATTCAAACATGTATTAATTTTTTTAATAAAAAAAAAATCCCCAAATTCAAGGGGGCATTGCCCCCTAGTCTAGTATGTGGGTCCGCCTATGCTTATAGATTGCCCACCAATGAGACCTTCACATCGACCAGCGGGTATCGAACCTCCTCCTTTTTGGCGTGAAAGCCGACGCCTTAGCCAACTGTACTATTCTTCATTGGCAAGATCCTCTAGTGTTGCTAATGTTGTTAGCTATCCACCTCGTTGGAATCCGTCAGTTCTCACTATCAAATTTGACTACTTGTTGCCGCCAAGAGAAACACTTTTGGTGGCAAAAACAGCAGATTTTGTGGAAGAAAGTAGCATAGTTGTGAAAGAAAATTACATATGTTTGAGTTTGGTCTTTTTACCCAAATATTTGTACTATTGAGTCCTTTTGACCAATTTTCTCTACAACATTACTAGTATATAATCCTACGTTCAACTTTAAGTAGTATTGCATAACGCAGAGTACAAATACTTACCTCTTATCCTTTTGATGGGAATGCCTCCTTGGTTTTTTTTTCCCCTTTTTTTTTCTTTTTTAAAGACAAATAACAAGAAGAATAAGAGTGATGAATGGAACTAGCTAAAGATCAAACAGAAAGAATAAGAGGGGAAAGAAGGAAGTATATATTGAGTGGAGTTCAGAAAAATCAAAGCACACAATGTTGTTAAAACAAGAGGTGGCAGCACAACAGAGAGAAACTCAAAAGAAAGGATCCAAACACAAACAAGCAAAGATACGGAGTTTGCTTTATAGAACGAGAAGAACGTAGAAGAAGAAGAACAACAACAAAAACTAGTGTGACTGACAAGAGAGAGCTCAAAGAGGAACGTAACCCAAATGGAGCACAAAAATTGCTGAGAGGAAGTAGCTGAAAAAGGTTTTGTTTAGAAGAAGGGTGAGCCAGTGAGTGTGAGCACTCTGTACAAAGTGATTTTTACATACTTTTAAATGCTTGCATCTTTGTAGAAATTAGTAAAATATCTTTGGAATTCGAGTGAAAAGAAAAGGTATCGTTTGACCTATGAGGAAGACGGAAGACCCCGGGTTAATGTCGGCACTTCTATCAGGATATTTTAAACGGTAACAAAATAACAAAATGGTATAAAAAGGAAAATTATTTACTTAAATACTAAAAAATATCATATATATATATGTTAAAATATTTTCACTAAAGTATAAGTTGAGGCTTTTAAATTCAGGGGATTTTAGATATATTATATCATTTCTATAAAAAAAATCTTATATTTATTTAATTTATTTAAATAATTCCCCTAAGTTTAATTATTAATATAAAATATACAATTTCTTTCTCTGAATTAACATCAAACTTTAGTTTAATGATTTAAATTTTAAAAGTGTGCTTTTGATTTATTAATTTTAAAATTATTAGTTTTATTTTACAAAAAATGCTGGTTTAGCAGATTTAAATGGTGATTCTAAAACCAAATGATGACAAAATATCGTTAAGCATATACTTTGGCTAAAATGTTGTATCACATATATAAAAATTTTATATTTATGTAATTAATTATATATATTTTTCTTAAATTTAATAATTAGGAATAAAATAATCTTTCTACAAAGTTGGCTCATATTCTTTACATTTTGCGGGAAAGAAAATCTACTCATATTCTTTTTATTTGGTTGGAAATATAAAATAAAGGGAAAATGAAAGAAATACTCCATCCGGTCTTTTTTATAAGAGTTCAACAAGATTTGTCTCAACGTTTAATGAATTTTCCCATTTTTACACCTCAATAATTATATGTATTACATTAATTAAAAGATTATTTATTCTATTTTTCTCTCTTACAAGCCCCCTTATAAATAAGGACATACTTAAAAAAAGATATTTCAGACATATTTATTATTTTTAACTAATTTTATAAACAGGATCAGATGGAGATGGGATGTGGTTGTAATTCTCTCCAAAATAATTAGGAAGCTGTGTGGTTTGAGACTTGAGACATGGGCAGTGTATGTTTGACTGTATGTAGATCTACATAAACCACCTTGGTTTATAATTTAAGAAAGCTGTAAAACTTTCAATAAACAAATGAAATTTACAGTTAATACAATGCATATAATACTGACCTGAAAGCAGGAATCAAAACCTTCAAATATGCTTCACGTCACCAACCAAAACCTAAGAGATAAAAATAAGTTAAAGAAAGTTTAAGAGACAACATGTGTGAGTGTGTACATGAATAAACGAAGATGCCCACTTATCATAGAGTACAAATCCTTACCTTTCAAAGATTACTATGCGTTACGGTCCCAATGCTTTCGATATACAAGCCTCTTCTTGGGTCCTTTTTTTGTTTCTTTTAAATGAAATATGAGAACAACAAATAGGCAGAAAGAAGATTTGAACACAACGTTTTTTGGTTTTCTCTAACAAGTAGGAGAAGAAGAACAATGATGATAAACAAAGATGAGAGCAAAATAATAATTCAAATACAAAAAAGAAGGAGAACACAGTCTTTTATTTATTATTATTATTTTTTTTTTTTTTACTTTTCTCTAAATAAGAAGGAGAAGAGCAACGACGATCAACTGAGATGAGAGTAAAATAATAATTCTAGTTTGAGAAAAAAAAAAAGGAAGAACACAACTTAAAAAAAAAAAAAAAAGAAAAGAAAATGAACTTTAAGAACAACGAATAGGCAGAAAGAAGATTTGAGCACAACTTTTTTTGGTTCTCTCTAAACAAGCAGGGGAAGAACAATGATGATCAACAAAGATGAGAGCAAAATAATAATTCAAATACAAAAAAGAAGGAGAACACAGCCTTTTTTTTGTTTTCTCTAAATAAAGAGAAGAAGAACAACCACGATCAACAAAGATGAGAGCAAAATAATAATTCAAGTACAAGGAAAAAAAGCGAGAACACAACTTTTTTTGTTTTTTAAGAAAATGAACTTTGAGAACAATGAATAGGCAGAAAGAATATTTGAACACAACTTTTTGTTTTGGTTTTCTATAAACAAGAAGGAGAAGAACAACGGTAACGATGATAAACAGAGAGAAGAATAGAATAATGATTCAAAAACCAGAAAATAAAGCTTGAAAAGGAAATAGGTTGCTTCAATAGACAAACTCTGAAACAGAAGCCAAACACCAAATCTCTTTGTTTTTTCACAAGAAGAAGAACATCAAAAGCTTTATGTGAATTGAAGAGAGAAATGATAGCGACAAAGCAAGAGCACCGAGAATGCAGAGATATGAAGCAGATTGGCTCGTGTGGACAAAGGTAGGGAGGGATTGGCATTAAAGGAGTAATAATCATTGATTCTTACATTATTTGTTTATTTATTGTTGACATTGTTTTCTTGTGGTTCATTCATTGATCTTGTGTGTAACCACCCCATGACAGGCTGTGCCTTTATTAATTATTCTATCTCCATGTGACGTCTCAACTCTCAACTAATATGCCACATTATACTTGATTAGTGCAAATTATTAATACTCAGTTTCAAAATTCAAAATAGCACATTTGACAAGGCTCGTTAGTTTACATTTTATAGGGTTAAGGTGCAAATTTGCCAACCAACTATTACTCGAGGAGCGTCTGGCACAAATAACTATTGAGGGGACCAAAATGGCCAATTAACAATTAAAAAGTGAAAAAAAACATAATTTGGAGCAGATTCGCCAACGAACTATTACCCCGTCACTGACTTGGTGTCTCCGTCTTCTATTGATCGTCCAAAGGTTGTCGGCGACATCGGCATTTCCAAAGCTTCTATTGTTTACGGGTGTTCCACTCACCCTCTTGAACTCATCCAGGGTCCACCCAGGCGTTTGACCAAGACGCACCTTGCACCCCGGTTCCATCCTCCGATGTCACAAGAACGGCAACGCTCGTCACAATGTCTCTGTTCCCATCTCTCGTTGGTGTTTTCTTTTTCCAACAAGAAAGCTTAACCGCTCTTTTCTTTAGTGTTTCCGCCACCGTCCCATGCCAGTGCCTCATATTTTAACTTAATTATTTGGTGTTTTTTTTTATAATTGTTATTTGGTTTTTTTTCACTTTTAATAGTTATTTGCTGTTTTTTTTTCCACTTTTTAATTGTTGATTGGTCATTTTGGCCCTCTCAATAGTTATTTGTGTCATGTGCTCCTCGGATAATAGTTGGTTGGCAAATCTACACCTTCACCCCATTTTATATTGAGAACCGATCACCATCGGGCCTTGGTTACAGTAAAAGTTTGTAGTCCAAAATAAATATAATAATGCAATTTACATTTTATATTGGGAACCGATAACCATTGGGCCTTGGTCACAATTAAAAAATGCTGTGACAAAATAAATATAATAATGCAATTGGCATGAAAAGGTTTGAAAAGTAGAACACATGATAGTGGGCCACAAAGATCGAGGTGCTACCTACTCCCTCCGTCTTTTTGATAAACAATTTTGTATGTGATTGCAAAAATGGAACTGGCGTTATTATTAGTTAAAAATAATAAAATATGTCAAAAATATTATGTCTTTTTTAAATATACCCGAATGAGAATAACTTAGGAGAGAGATTCAGTAAAAAAAAAAAAAAAAAAAAAAAGAGATAATGGGTAATAAATGATTGAATGAGAGAGAATTAGTAGTTCGTTGATATAAAGATATGTATTTAATAGGGATAGAAAAAAGAAAAGGAATTCAAAGTTTGAGATACAAATAAAAGTTACTTATATTAAGAACCAAGCACACACACAAAAAAAAATATATATATATATAAATACTACTAGAGGGAAGAGTAATTTAGTACTCCTTTGTCCTCTCATCTTACTTATACATATGAGAGAGATAGAGAGAACCATTTATTTTAATCATCTTTATTGTTTAGGGTATGTAAAGTTCACTTTGTTGCCATAGGGTAGGGTATATTGTATTTTTAAAATAGGTTAGGTAAAATTGGAAAGTTCTTAAATTTTAAGGTGGAGAGCTAGTAAGATTTTAAAAAAAAAATTTATTTGTGTAAAACATTCTTTAAGTGATTTATAAATGGGTTAAGGAGCAATTTGACCAATAAACTAGGAGCGCCAAGACAAATAACTTTTAAGTGGACCAAAAATACTAAAAACTTTTAAAAATGTGCAGTCAGCACAAAAATAGAGTAAATTTTTTGTGTGCTGAGTGCTCCTAAAGTAAAACCTTTTTGTTTTGAGCGCTCTTGGAGTAAAAGTTCTTTGTCTTTGTTTACATTTTTAAAATTTTTTTAGTATTTTTGTCCACTTAAAAGTTATTTATCTTTGGACGTTTCGAGGTTATAGTTTGTTGGCTAAATTGCTTCTTAACCCTTTATAAATTGAATTGGAGAAAACACTCAAAGGTAAATGGGATCTCAATTGCTTTATTAACTTTTTATTCTCTCTGACAAGATTCTTGATCAAAATATGAGCTACTCCTTCTCCTTTTGATTCTTATTATAAAACATCAACTAGCAATTCTCATAAGTGTATTAATGCCAACCTCAAATATGAGACCTCATCTAAGTATAGTGAATGGTGTTACTATAAATTTACCTATATTTAATAGTTATTTTTATTTATATTTAACGATTTTCAAATGTTAAATATCTAAGCATTAAATATTTATACCTAACGGTTATTAATCCGTTATTCTACTTTTTATTGAATAAAAACTGTTTTTTTTATGTTTGTAATAAATTTAAAATAACTTTTGTACGTATAAAAAAAATGACTTCTACATTTTATCAAATAATAAATCACTTTTTAGACAGCCTAAAAATTACATACTTCGCAAACTCAAAGAAACACTCCCTTCGATTATTCAGTTTATTAAAAAAAAATCTCAATTATTAAAAAATCAATCAGGGTTTTTGTTGATAAATTTTCTTGAAATGTGATTTTTTTTTTCCAGCCTGCTTACCTAAAACCATTTATAAAAAACCTTTCAGCCTGCTTACCTAAAACCATTCTTAAATTGTTCTCACCTTGACATACATTAACAAGAAACTTCCTAGATGCAGGAAACTAGATCGTAGGATCATCGATATATAAAAAACATAAAGAGCGACATTGATCTTAGATTATAGAAAATAAAGTTAATTTTATACTACATGTAGATCTACATAATCCACCTTGGTGTATAATTTAAGAAAGCTGTAAAAATTTCCATAAACAAATGAAATTTACAATTAATATTATGCATATAACACTAACTTAAAAGCAGGAATCAAAACTTTCAGATATGCTTCACGTCACCAACCAAAACCTAAGAGATACAAATAAGTTCAAGAAAGTTTAAGAGACAACATGTGTGAGTGTGTGTGTGTCCATACACACATATATATGAATAAACGAAGATGCACACAATCATAGAGTACAAATCCTTACCTTTCAAAGATTACTATGCGTTACGGTCTCAATGCTTTTGATATACAAGCCTCTTCTTGGGTCCTTTATTTGTTTCTTTTAAATGAACTATGAAAACAACGAATAGGCAGAAAGAAGATTTGAACACAACTTTTTTTGGTTTTCTCTATACAAGCAGGAATAGAACAATGATGATAAATGTAAAACCCTACAATTTCTATTTATCATAAATACTATGTTTGGATAAATAATACATATTAAATAAAGATGAATATGTGTCTCAAAATTTTGTAATTGTTAATTATAATTTTGGGCAATTTTTTTTTCTTGGAATTAAATAAACCAAAGGCCAATTTTGAAATTTTATTTAAGGATCATAAAATACAATAGAATTAACATATTAAGTCATGGTTCCTATATAATTAAAATAAGCAAAAAAAAATGCTATGAAGACACTTAAATTAATTAAAGGAAATTAACAAAAATTAGTGGGCAATTAAGTTTTCACTAATTAAATAATTGTGTAAATCTTCATAACTAATCAAGTGTCAAATTAAAAAGCAACAAATAGAGAATGTCTTAATTAAAAATTAATGACCAATAAGGAGACAAGATTAGCATAGAATGAGTCACTAATGATCATAATCAACTTAAGAACCAATCACACTTTATCAATTATACCTAATAACTTCTAAACCACTATATTAAGAATGCTAATAAGGATTAAATACTCAACCCCAAAGTCAAGGTGTGTAAGACGAATGCACATGGGAAGAGAGAGGAAAGATTAAACAATTATATTGTTAAAAGCACATGTGATATTAAGTAAAAATCTTCAATAGTAAAGAAGGATTTTTCTACACAAAAGGAAGGCCTAGATTAAATCTAATAAAGCTAAATCTAATGGACTTAATAAATCACATAGTTGAGTTAAATCCATGTGAATTTGGATGAACCAATAGGAGGCATAAGTCTTTAATTACTAGACCCATATAAAACACAATTCTTTAAGCCAAGAAGAGAGGAGGGCACGGTTTTAGCTTGAACGATATTTTTGATTTAATGTATTTTAATTAAGCTAAGAGCACATGGGATAAATTGGGGGAACAACTTGGAAGAGGATAAGGTAAAGATAGGATTAGGCAATTATGAGATGGAAGAGGATAGAGGGGGGAGGAATTGAAGGGGGATAATGAGCTAAATCCTTTGTAGTTAAATTAGCCAATAAGAATCCTTGAACTACAAAGTTGTGTCTTCAAAAAAGACCAAACCATATGGACCATTGATGGAGGAAAACAATCCAAAGGATGAGGTTCATGGATTTTCACTATAAATAGAGAGCACACCTCACTTCATTCTTCACACCAAATCAGCTCCAAGAGGTGATTTGTAAAGAGTAGAGAGTGAGTGAGGAGTAGCTTGAAGGAGTAGAGGCAAGATCAAGTAAGTTCTTAAAGTTCTAGTCTTTAAATTTGTATTTAAGTTATGTTTTGATCTTGAAGCTTCCAATGTAGTTTTGTTTTCATTTTTTTATGGTTAAAAATGAGGTTATTTCAAAAATTTGATGGAAAATATGGTGGAGCGAAATTCTTGGAAGTTGAAGATCAAAGTAGCGAAATTCGGTAAAATTTACGGTTGGAAGTTTCTGAAATCAGCAACATAGAGGCCATGATTTGATGTAGAATATGAAGTTATAAAATTCTGAAATTTTTCATGGTTATAGTAGACATCTAAGGCTTTCCAAATATACCTAGAGTGTAGCATTTTCAGTTTTGTACAAGGAGTTAAATTTCCTAAAGATAGGCTACGTTTTCTAGAAAAATTCTGGGCAAGGGTTGAAAAACGTTAAACTGGGAATTATTCACATGTTTCCAGAGAACACCATTATTGTTTTCCAAAAATAGACATGCTAAGGTTTCTGATGAATTTTACGGAACCTCATTTTTATTTTTGTGGAATTAATTATGATTTTTCAAAGTTACCGAAAAATCTGCCCAGAAATGCTGAATCAGCGTATTTTTAGAAGATAAAAGGATATAGATGGAATAACAAATTCACCAGGGGTAAAAAGGTCAATAGTTGCTAAAATATATATTAGAATATTATTTATAAAGGAATAATACGGTGATACTATTATAGGCTATCCGAGGAAACGTACTGACAAACGAACGTATCGCTAAACTCTACGGACTCAGGTACAGACACGTACTGTAACTTTAACTCTGATGTGTCTTGTATGCTTATATGTGATAGATGATTTCATAGAGTCATGGACAAGACTTGGCCTTGGATCATGTACCGTGGCTAAGACTCTGTCTTGGGTCATTATTTATACATTCAGCTTTGTACGAGTTATAGTCTTGATAATACCATTGAGTTTTCTTAGTGTTGAGGACACGAGGGGCCGTCGTGGCACTGGTTAGTGCAAACGTGGATGACTTTACATGTGCTGTGGCTATGTACTATTGTTGTGTTGACATTACATCTGTTGTGTGCTTATGTATTGTTGTAAACTTACATCCGCTGTGTGCTATGTATTGGTTATTACTGTAATGTAATGAATGTCTATCATACATATATTGTTATACTTGAGCATGAGGTTAACTGTTACATGAGGTCTGATGGATATTAGACCTCAGCACTTACCATAGCTTCAGGGTCTGGAGGGCCGAGGGCCGATGACAAGGGTAATCAGCACGTGTGAAGACTGGGTCGGAGTTTTTATTTTGGGCTGTATATTATTTTTGAAATATTGAGATAAATGTACCGCTATTATCATACCCGAATGGATACACCGTAGTTAATTTTTAGTCACATACTTATCAGTTTCTTACTCTCTTACTTGCTCTAATGCTCTACTCTAATAAAAAACATACTATTCCACTTTCAAAAAATGGGGTGTTACATTTTTGGTATCAAAGCATTCATTCTGGCATGGATCTAACAAGGTTACTTCAAACCGTTTGGTGCCAAAGGTTGGGGTAGTCGATGTGGTTCAGTCAATAAGTCACCGTGAAAGACGGGGAGACTTCCACTAGACACCTACTTGGCCAAACTGTGTGATTAACTGAGTTGGGTTCTAAAGTCTTCAAACTTAGAGCATGTTTGAAACAAGAGTACTAATATAACCCTGGTGTAATGTTGTAGAGATGGACAAAGGTGGACCCCCTTATAGAAACTATTTTGGAAGTATGAGGCGCACTGCCGGAAGGTCGGTAATTCCTGAAATGGTAGGACGTAGGCTTAACCCTGAGCCAATTTACCCTCCCGAACTTGTATACCAACCTAATCCGGTATACCCCGCACCTGAATACAATTGGGCACCCGTACACCAACCTGAGCCAATATATTTCCCTAATCCTGAACCCTATTATGTCCCTATAAATGACCCTGAACTTGAGTATCATCCCGGGCCGAAGTATTCTGACGATCCCTATATGACCTAGAACTTGTTCATGTCATACCCCTGAATATAGTAATCCCTGAACTCGTAGAGCCCGATGAACCAAATCACTCTTCAGTAGGAGACAACTTTGACTACTCTCAAATCGAAGACCTTGAAAACGAAGCTGATGCCGAATCCCCATACCTGCAATATGTCCTAGACGATAACAGTGTGTTGACACAAGCCCTGTAATTAGACTTTATGCAGGCAGAACTACATACAGAAACCACTCGAGAGAAGTACCTACTTTTCCTAGACCAAGTCAAGAGATTCCATGAGATGAACTCACAAATCCAACTTCTTTACCCTCCCGAAGACTGGATCAGATCTACCTTGTACTATTTTCCCCGAACCCATTTTTGGGTAGAAAAGACGAATGAGCTCCTAGATGAAGGACCCATCCAAAGTGTTCATGCTAACCTCTAGCGTCTCAAATGCCTGGTGTACTAGAACATGTAACTGAAGAACGAAAGCAAACCCGGTACCAGTGAAAGAAAGTTGCGGAAATAGTAGTAGAAGCTATACTATAGACTAATGTAGTTGGTTATACTAGTGTGTACTATAATCCTCTAAACACCCTTAGGAGATGTATAATACCAATAAAGGGTCTGTAACATATAGACTAGGTTGATGAAAGTATTAGGACGTATCTACTTCGTAACATATTAACTATATGATGAATATATATATATATATATATATATATTTTTTTTTTTGCAATATCACTACTTCTCTCTAATATTTGCATCTGTTGTTCTTAATAAATAAGGAAATTAAAAATGGAAAACTTACAAGGAGCTGGAGTTACTAGAGGCAAAGGCAGAGGTAGAGGTAGAGGTAGAGGTGGAGGTAGGGGAAGAGGCATACAACCTCGAATGGTACCAATACCAATACCAGAGCCTGAACAATAAGGTCAAGAACCTAATCGTAATGGCGATACTACAGGAGCAACGCGCAATGATTGAAGAACTTCGCGCAAACAGGTAAGGGAGACAAGTTGAAAGACAATCAGTAGGTCAACAAGCTGAAGAAGAACAACAAAATGCTGAGGAAGAAGACGAACAAGATAATGGACGCACAGATGAAGCTGAGGAGTCAGATAGATCTGAGTTATCTGCTCGACCTAATAGAGCGATGACAGTACTACCACAACCCAATAGAGTAGTTGAGACTACCCAGTATTGGGTCACTCAATTCTCCAAACTGAAGCCACCAACTTTCCATGGCAAGCTTGACTTAGCTGAAGATTGGATAATTAGATTGGAAAAGATCTTCGAGGTCATGGAGTGTCCAGAGAATCAAAAAGCTTAACTGGCAATCTACAAGCTAGAAGAAGATACAGACAGATGGTGGCGAAGCATTGCGGTGACATGACGACCACGTTATTGTCCCATTACTTGGGAGAAATTTCTGGAGAAATTTAACTAGCAATACTTTCCTCCTCTACACAAGTGATCAAGGAGTCAAAATTCCTTCATATCCGTCAAGGTCACGAGGAGTCATCGATGATTACTTTGGCCGATTTACCAGACTATCACGATATTCATCATACTTAAAGCTTACGATGATGAAAGCTAGAAATCGCGTATATTGATACATGGGCTAAAGTATGAGATAAGGGAGAGGCTTGTACCACAGCGGTTCCAAGAGGTAATTCAAGCGGTGGAATCATGCCAATTGATTGAACACAACTTGAAGGAAATACGCACATCTAGAAATCACAACAATAGCAGTGCAAGTCATGGCAGTTTTAGCCGTGGAAATTCCTTACAAAAGAGGAAGGCACCTTGGAACAATTTCCGAGGTGGAGGCAAGAAACCATTCCAGCCTGGGTAGCGGAGCTATGCTAGAAAGTACCATCCAGGTGCTAACTGTGAAGGGAAACAAATATGTTTCAAATGTCAGAAGCCGGGGCACATTAGCTTGAACTGTCCTCAAAGGACTGCGGAGATAAGGCCACAAAACCCAGGTCGGTTTTTTGCATTGACAAATGAGGAGGCCAGAAAATCTCCAGAGATGGTCCAAGGTACTATCTCTCTTAATGGAAATCTACTTTAGGCATTGTATGATTCAGGTGCTAGTCATTCTTTATTTCATATGATTGTGCAAATTGCTTAGGTATGCATGCCTATAGATTACCTTATGATTTGATAGTAGCTATACCACTTGGCGTGAAATCTTTAGCTTATGATGCATGTCTAAATTGTATTGCGAATGTGAATGGACGAGAGTTTAATATAGACCTTATCCAATTACCACTTCATGACATCGACGTCATTCTCAGTCTTGATTGGCTAACGGCGAACAATGCAATGATTGATTGTGGTAATAAGAAGATATTATTTTCTCATTCACGAAGCAATGATAAGATTGATGTGAGCCTCAATTTTCTCACTGCTGCGAAAGCAGAAAGATGTATTAAGCGTGAAGGCCAAACGTATATGGTTTTCTTCTCAATCAAGGCGAAAGCCGAAACTTCACTTGAAGACATCTCAGTTACGAATGAATTCCCTGAGGTGTTTCCAGAAGATCTGACCAAGTTACTGCCAGAAAGGGAAGTCGAATTCACCATTGAGTGAACGGGGTCAATATCAAAAGCGCCGTATCGAATGGCAACGAACGAGATGCAAGAGTTGAAGAAGCAACTTGAAGAACTGCTAGAGAAAGGATTTATTTGACCCAGTGTGTCACCATGGGGAGCCCCAGTGTTGTTTGTGAAGAAGAAAGATGGGAGCTTGTGACTTTGTATCGACTACCAAGAGTTGAACAAGGTGGCCGTCAAGAACAAGTATCCACTCCCGAAGATCGATGATCTACTTGACCAATTATCTAGTTCTTGTGTCTTTTCAAAGATCGATTTGTGCTCGGGATACCACCAGCTACGAGTCAAAGCTAGTGATGTTCCGAAGACAGCTTTCAGGACCAGATATGGGCATTACGAATTCTTGGTGATGCCGTTTGGTTTGACAAATGCACTTGCCGTGTTCATGGACTATATGAACCGAATATTTTGTCAACACCTAGACAAATTTGTAGTGGTGTTTATTTATGACATTCTGATCCATTCAAAGATTAGAGAGGAACACGAAGAACATCTGTGAATAGTACTGAGTGTACTAAGGCAAAAGCAACTCTTTGCTAAGTTAAACAAATGCGAATTTTGGCTCCAGAAGTGAAATTTCTGGGCCATGTTATATCACGCAACAGAGTTGCTATTGATCCTAGCAAAGTGGAAGCAGTTATGGACTGGAAGAGGCCAAAGACGGTGACGGAGATATGTAGTTTTCTGGGTCTGGCGGGATACTACCGCAGATTTATATAGAATTTCTCGCGTCTTGCCTTACCATTGACAAAGCTCACGAGGAAAAATCAATCGTTTGTGTGGGATGAGGACTGTGAGAGGAGCTTCCAGAGACTGAGGGAGAGGTTGACTACAGCACCAGTGTTGATAATCCCAGATCCGAGTGAGACTTATATAGTCTATAGTGATGCCAGTGGGCATGGATTTGGATGTGTCCTAATGAAGCAGGGCAGAGTGGTGGCTTACGCCTCTAATCAATTGAAGCCTCACGAGTCGAACTATCCTACGCATGATTTAGAGCTTGCGGCTATCTTGTTTCCTTTGAAGATATTCAGGTATTACCTATACAGTGCGACTGTAGAATTGTACTGCGACCACAAGAGTTTGAAATATATGTTTGATAAGAAAGAACTCAATATGAGGCAACGTCGCTGGATGGAGTTGCTAAAATACTACGACCTGGAGATCAAGTATCATCCGGGTAAAGCCAATGTCGTTGCAGATGCTCTTAGTAGAAAGTCGGTGCAGGTGGCATTTATGATGATTTAAGAGTAGAGGCTGCTTGAAGATTTCAGAGATCTGAATCTATCAAATCAGCTTTGCAGGAATTTTGATGCGCCTGGTGAAGCCTATCTTGCAAGTCTTCTTGTTAGTCAAGGAGAATATGATCTGAGCGATGAAGTCGAGGATGCTCAGGGACAAAATGAATGGGCTATTGCGATACAAGAGATGGTCTCTCGGGGTGAGACTCAAGACCATGACCTATCACCTAGTGGGTTGGTCAGGTACAAGAAGCGGATTTAGATACCGCTGGTTGATGAGTTAAGGTGAAAGATACTGGATGAAGTTCATAAGAGTAAGTATACTTTACATCCAGGCATGGTTAAGATGTACTAGAACTTAAAATCTGAGTTTTGGTGGCCAGGGTTGAAGCAAGATGTAACCCAGTATGTGGCTAGATGCTTGACTTGCCAAAAAGTGAAGATCAAACATCGGCGACCCCCTGGTCCTCTTCAAGGACTAGAAATTCTGGAATGGAAGTGGGAGAATGTTACCATGGATCTAGTGGTGGGATTACCCAAGATTCGGAACCACGATGCAATCTTGGTAATTGTTGACCGACTAACTAAGTTGTCACATTTTATCCCCATCAGCGTCAACTATTCCCCGGAACAGTTGGCGGAGATTTATATCAAAGAGATCGTGAGACTTCATGGTGTGCCTAAGAGCATTGTCTCTGACCGAGATCCGCGATTCACATCCTGACTTTGGCAAGCATTGCATGAAGCGTTGGGTACAAAGTTGAAATTCAGTACGACTTACCACCCTCGTTACATAGGGCCGTTTGAAATCTTGGCAAAACGTGGACCAGTCGCTTACCAGAAGCCTTACCCCCAAACCTCAGCAAACTCTAAGACGTTTTCCGTGTTTCCCAGTTGAAGAAATACCAATCAGACCGTGATCATGTTATTGAGTACGAAGAAGTCGAAGTGCGACATGACAATACCTTCGTCGTTGAGCCAAAGCGGATTCTTGATTACCGAGAGAAGCGGTTTAGACACAGAAGTATTCCGATTGTGAAGGTAGTCTAGAAGGGGTTATCTCCTAGGGAGGCAACTTGGGAAACAGAGGAGGATATGAAGAAGAAATATCCGGAGCTTATGGCCTGGAGTGTGGTTAGGGTAGAGTAAATTTGGAGGGTGAAATTTTTTTTTAACGGGGGAGAAATGTAAAACCCTAAAATTTCTATTTATCATAAATACTATGTTTTGATAAATAATACATATTAAATAAAGGTGAATATGTGTCTCAAAATTTTGTAATTGTTAATTATAATTTTGGGCAATTTTTTTTCTTGGAATTAAATAAACCAAAGGCCAATTTTGAAATTTTATTTAAGGATCATAAAATTCAATAGAATTAACATATTAAATCATGGTTCCAATATAATTAAAATAAGCAAAAAAAAAGCTATGAAGACACTTAAATTAATTAAAGGAAATTAACAAAAATTAGTGGGCAATTAAGTTTTCACTAATTAAATAATTGTGTAAATCTTCATAACTAATCAAGTGTCAAATTAAAAAGCAACAAATAGAGAATGTCTTAATTAAAAATTAATGACCAATAAGGAGACAAGATTAGCATAGAATGAGTCACTAATGATCATAATCAACTTAAGAACCAATCACACTTTATCAATTATAACTAATAACTTCTAAACCACTATATTAAGAATGCTAATAAGGATTAAATACTTACCCCCAAAGTCAAGGTGTGTAGGACTAATGCACATGGGAAGAGAGAGGAAAGATTAAACAATTATATTGTTAAGAGCACATGTGATATTAAGTAAAAATCTTCAATAGTAAAGAAGGATTTTTCTACACAAATGGAAGGCCAAGATTAAATTTAATAAAGCTAAATCTAATGGTCTTAATAAATCACATAGTTGAGTTAAATCCATGTGAATTTGGATGAACCAATAGGAGGCATAAGTCTTTAATTACTAGACCCATAGAAAACACAATTCTTCAAGCCAAGAAGAGGGGAGGGCAAGGTTTTAGCTTGGAGGATATTTGTGATTTAATGTATTTTAAATTAAGCTAAGAGCACATGGGATAAATTGGGGGAACAACTTGGAAGAGGATAAGGTAAAGATAGGATTAGGCATTTATGAGATGGAAGAGGATAATAGAAAGAGAGGGGGACGAATTGAAGAGGGGAAATCAAGGGAAAATGAGTTAAATCCTTTGTAGTTAAATTAGCCAATAAGAATCTTTGAACTACAAAGTTGTGTCTTCAAAAAAAGACCAAACCATATGGACCATTGATGGAGGAAAACAATCCAAAGGATGAGGTTCATGGATTTTCACTATAAATAGAGAGCACACCTCACTTCATTCTTCATACTAAATCAGCTCCAAGAGGTGATTTCTAAAGAGTAGAGAGTGAGTGAGGAGTAGCTTGAAGGAGTAGAGGCAAGATCAAGTAAGTTCTTGAAGTTCTAGTCTTTAAATTTGTATTTAAGTTATGTTTTGATCTTGAAGCTTCCAATGTAGTTTTGTTTTCATGTTTTTATGGTTAAAAATGAGGTTATTTCGAAAATATGGTGGAGCAAAATTCTTGGAAGTTGAAGATCAAAGTAGTGAAATTCTGATAAAATTTACAGTTGGAAGTTTCTGAAATCAGCAACATAGAGGCCATGATTTTATGTAGAATATGAAGTTATAAAATTCTGAAATTTTTCATGGTTATAGTAGACATCTAGGGCTTTCCAAATATACCTAGAGTGTAGCATTTTCAGTTTTGTACAAGGAGTTAAATTTCCTAAAGATATGTATGTTTTCTGGAAAAATTATGGGCAAGGGTTGAAAAACGTTAAATTGGGAATTATTCACATGTTTCCAGAGAACACCATTATTGTTTCCAAAAAATAGACATGCTAAGGTTTCTGAGGAATTTTATGGAACCTCATTTCGATTTTTGTGGAATCAATTATGATTTTTCAAAGTTACCAAAAAATCTGCCCGAAATCTTTGAATCGTATTTTTAGAAGATAAAAGGATATAAATGGAATAACAAATTCACCAGGGGTAAAAAGGTCAATAGTGGCTAAAATATCTCTTAGAATATTATTTATAAAGGAATAATGTGGTGATACTATTATAGGCTATCCGAGGAAAGCGTCTAATAAACAAGCGAATGTACAAACTTAAACTCTACGGACTAAGGTATGGACGCGTACTGTAACTTTAACTCTGATGTGTCTTGTATGCTTATATGTGAGAGATGATTTCATAGAGTCATGGACAAGACTTGGTCTTGGATCTTGTACCGTGGCTAAGACTCTGTCTTGGGTCACTATTTATACATTTGGCTTTATACGGGTTATAGTCTTGATAATGCCGTTGAATTTTCTTAGCGCTGAGGACAAGAGGGGCCATCGTGGCATTGGTTAGTGCAAACGTGGATGACTTTACATGTGCTGTGTGCTATGTACTGTTGTTGTGTTGACATTACATCTGATGTGTGCTTCATGTATTGTTGTAACCTTATATCTGCTGTGTGCTATGTATTGGTTATTGCTGTAATGTAATGAATGTCTGTCATACATATATTGTTATACTTGAGCATGAGGTTAACTATTACCTAAGGTCCGATGGGTATTGGACCTCAGCACTTACCATAGCTTCAGGGTCTGGAAGGCCGAGGGCCGATGACAAGGGTAAGCGGACGCGTGAAGAAGCGGCCGAGTTTTTATTTTGGGCTTTTGTATATTATTTTGAAATATTGGGATAAATGTACCGCTATTATCATACCCGACCGGATACACCGTAGTTAATACTTAGTCACATATTTATCAATTGCTTTCTTTATTACTTGCTCTAATGCTCTTCTCTAATAAAAACATATTATTCCACTTTCAAAAAATGGGGTGTTACAATAAACAAAAAGTTGAGAGAAAAATAATAATTCAAATACAAAAAAGAAGGAGAACACAGCCTTTTTTTTTCCTCTTTTTTTTTTTTTTTTTTTTTTACTTTTCTCTAAATAAGAAGAAAAACAACCACGATCAACAAAGATGAGAGCAAAATAATAATTCAAGTACGAGGGAAAAAAAGGGAGAACACAACTTTTTTTTTTTTTTTAAGAAAATGAACTTTGAGAACAACCAATAGGCTTCGAGCCAAAAAAAAAGAACAACCAATAGGCAGAAAGAGTATTTGAACACAACCTTTTTTTTTTTTTTTTTTTTTTTTTTTTTTGGTTTTTTGGTTTTCTATAAACAAGAACGAGAAGAACAATAGTTTTCTATTAACTTTTGTAATGATGATAAACAGAGAGGAGAATAAAATAATAATTCAAAAACCCAAAAAAAAAAAGCTTGAAAAAGAAACAAACTTCAATAGACAAACTCTGAAACAGAAGCCAAACCCCAAATATTTTTGCTTTTTTTTCAGAAGAACAAGAACATCAAAACTTTATGTGAATTGAAGAGAGAAATGATAGCGAGAAAGCAAGAGCACTGAGAATGCAGAGAGATGAAGTTGAAAGTTCACTTTGTTTTCTTGTGTTTCATTCATTGATCTTGTGTGTAACCACCCCATGACAGACTGTGCCTTTATTAATATTAGTATATTTCCATGTGACATGTCAAATGATATGCCACATTAAACGTAATTAGTGCAAATTATTAATACTCATTAGTCTAAATTTTATATTGACAACCGATCACCATTGGGCCTTGTTCACAATAAAAATTAGTAGTCCCAAATAAATATAATAATGCAATTGACATTTTGGATTTAATGTTTCTACTTTTGCTACAGAAACATTTTTTCTACCACACTCACATAAAAGTGGGTCCTATTGTAAAGAGAAGAGAGAGAAAATATTATCATGACCCATTCACTTTTATGTGAGTGTGGCAAAAAAAATGTTTCTGCAACTAGGGATGGAAATAGGTCGGAAGCTTTGACTAAACAAGCCTAAGCTTCTAATGCGGATAGAAGGCACGAGCACAGGCTTGAACCTGAATTAGGGTTTTTTAAGGCTCAAGCCTGAGTTTTCGTAAGGCCTAGTCGAACATGAAGCTTTTTTAAAAGCGTATTTACAATGTAGGCTATTAAAAAGATTTCATATTGTAGGCCTTGGAGGCCATAAATAGGCTTTATGCACTTTGAACCTATTAAAAACTATATAAATGTAGGCTTTTAATAGAATATAAGAATGAAAAAATAAATATTATATTATTTATATTAGATAAATATAAGTATATTTATTTGATATGTAAATAGGTCCTTAACTAAATAGGTCGGCCTATTTATATATTTAGGCCTTTAAATAAGCCTTGACTGACCTTTTTAACAAACGAGTCGGGTTAGACAGAACTTAAACAGTCGGGTTGTAGGCCGCCTAATAGAAACATGACCTATTTCCACCCTTATTTACAACAAAAACAAAACATTAAACTCTTACATTTTATATTGGAAACGATAACCATTAGACCTTCGTCAAAATTAAAAAATGCTGTCACGAAATAAATATAATAATACAAGTGGCATGAAAAGGGTTGAAAAATATAAAAGGTAATAGGAAGTTCACAAAGATCGAGGAGTTAACTATTCCCTATTTTCCTTTTTATAAACAATTTTTTCTGATGTAAAATGAATTAGCGGTTATAATTAGTTGAAAAAAAATAAATGTGTCAAATTATCTTATCTTTTTTGAATATATCCCTATTTATGAAAGTAGCTTAGGAGAGAAAATGAGTAAAAAATATGAGAGATAACAGTTAATAAATAATTGAATGAAAGCGAATTAGTTGTTAGTTAATATAAAGATATGTATTTAATATGGAATAAAAATAAAAAAGCAATTTAACGTTTGTAGACAAAAAAGAAAAGTTACTTATATTAAGGACTAACAAAAAAATAAAAAGTTGCTTATAAATAGAATAAGAGGCAGTAATAATTTAGTACTCATCTTTCCTCTCATCTTACTTTATACACCTGAGAGCGAAAGATTACCGTTAATTTTAATCATATTAAGGGTTTGGGGTATATAATTAAAATATACCCAATTGATTCTTACACTATTTGCTTATTTGTTGTCGACTTTATTTTCTTGTGTTTCATTAATTGATCTTGTGTGTAACCGGGACATGTTTTCGTCAGATGCTATCAGCATTCGTTGCGGTCTGATACTCCAAAAACTGCGTCATTTTGACGTTAAAAGGTGTAGCTACCTACTTTTTTCAAAAAAAAAAAAAAAAAAAAAAGATACTAATAGGTGTTAAAAAGATACTGACTCGTACTAAAAAAATACTTTACAATCTTGAGAAATTATTTTAGGATCTTGAAAAAATCCTAAAAAGATAATAGAAAGTGGTAAAAATATATTTTAGGATACTGATTGGTAGTGAACAAAATACTTCGTGATCTTAAAAAATTATTTTAAAATATTGAAAAAATATTTCAAGATATTGAATGGTACTAGAAGGATACTTTCAAAAAATTCATTATTCTTTTTTTTATTAATACTGAATTGTAATAAAAAAATATTTCATAATCTTCAAAAATTATATTAGGATCCTGAACATTTTTCAAAATCTTGGACCTACTAAAAATATACCTTATAATATTTTTTTAAGATCCTAAAATAATTTCTCAAAATCGTAAAATAGTACTTTCAGTATCTGTTACGGACCGGCCCAAAGGCCCCAAGTCCATAGCACGGCCCAGACAGAGCCAGGAAGCGTGATCTGCTAATCATAGGTGGAGATCCGGAAATCTCGGCTAAGAAAGATCCATCCGTATCCTAACAGCCTACCGAGATACTCGCCCCATTAATGGCACGTCCCATTGATGGCGTTCCCCGGATATCTGCCCCATTAATGGCGTGCCCAATTAATGGCGTGCCCCGGATATCGCACCAGACACCTCTATAAATATAGAGGACAGGTAACAAGGTGCACACATTCTAAACCTAGACTATTTACATACAGTCTCACTGTGCATACACATCACCCCTTTGTCGTGTACGGTGATCCCACGCTCTCCTGGTTATCTCCTCCATAGATATTCAGGCAAAGCCCAACCATCCAAGATCAATATACCAGCCCTTGGGCTGGACATGTGTTCTATAACGAGAACATTGGCGCCGACCGTGGGGACCTTAAATTTCTATCCACCGTGACCACTAATGGCCAACACCATAAGCCACGAGCAAAGCCGGCGATCGGACCGGCGAACGATGAAAGCACTTTACCACCAAATCAACCTCAGGCCGGACCGAGTCAACCACAGACTCATGATCAACCTCCACGAGAAAAGACTCCGGAGGGTCACGTTATTGACACGGAGAGTACATCTCCTTCCAACGACGAACCTTCGCAAGAGGGGCCGCCAAGAGTCCAAGCCCAGACGGCCCCGGCTCCAGACGCTCAGGTACTAGACACCGACGTCCACATTTTAAGGAGAACCCAAGAGTCAATGCTTCAAAGGTTCGAAAACAAGGAAAAACTAGATCACCTCTAACGGCAAGAGGATTTTCATGCTCTGGAATTAATGATGGAGGAAAAGCTTGAAAACATGTTTCAACGCGGAACCTAGAGAAGCTCTCGTAAGGGAAAGGAGGTTGTACGCCTGAACAGCAGTAGTCCGCGTACCGGCCCGGAAGTCGAATCGGAGGGCCGCGACGATGGGATGAGGGGGAAGCAAGAAAGGAGCGAGAACGCCCGGCCGACCCCGAAGGAACAAGGAGAGACAATTGCGGATCCGGGATGCGGAAGACCGAGGCCGAGAAGACCGCCATGACGGTTATAAAGACCGTAACCATGACATTCTTGAAGACCGAGACCTGGATCAGGACTCAGACGAGCTTCGAGAGGCAATCACGACGCCTCGAAAACGAGGGTCCCCGCGACAGTATAAGATGAAGGACTTGGCTGGCTCAGGTGGGACCCCATTCTCCCGTGCAACGGCCACGGCCCCCTACCCGAAGAATTTTGACCTAGCCGATCTTCCCAAATATGATGGGACCCAGGAGGATCCACGTCACCACCTGGAGATATTTGAAAAATTGATGTGGGTCAGGTCAATAGAAGGTCTGGTCATCTTAAGGCTCTTCTCGGCCATGCTAACCAGACCGGCCCACAAATGGTTGAGTTCATTACCCAATAATTCCATTCGGAACTTTGAAAACCTCGGGCGTAAGTTTGAATTGCACTTTGCCACCAGCAAGAAACAACCAAAATCTCAATTCACATTGAGTAAGGTAAAGCAAAAGAAAGGCGAGACGTTGCAGAAGTACCTGGATCGGTTCGGAGACACGGCAATGCGTGCGCTCATTATCCGAAGAGGTCCATGTACATTGCCTCGTCAATGGTCTCGGACCCAACGACACGCCCGGACATCTATGCAAGAATCGAGTATATTCATTGACTGAATTCTATACCGAAGCAAAAAAAGTACCTAGATGTCGAGCAAATGGAAATTGCCAATGCAGATGAACCGGAGAAGGCTAGGAATTCACCGCCCGAAAGAAGGGATCTGGCGGACAAGCACAAGCCGGAACCCCGCAGACGCGGCAGAGAGAGCCGACCCTAACAAGAGAGGACAGATAATAAGGCGAAATACGACAACTACACCCCCTTGAATGTTCCGCGTTCGCAGCTGTGGAAGGAGGTAGCCCAGACCGAGATGAAAAGGGTGGCTAAGCCGAGGCCTATTAGAAACCGGTCCACTACAGATCGGGGAAAATTTTGCACTTTCCACGACTGCTCCGGTCATACCACCGACGAATGTTATGAACTCAGGGATGCTATCGAAAAGTTCGTGAGAGAAGGGAAACTTCGCCAATACGTCATCAAAACTCAAGGCAAAACAAGCAGGCGGAATAGTAGCCGCCGAAGCAGGAGTCCGGCTATGGATGCTCGGGAACCTGAGAAGAAACGGAAAACCGGCCTTGGCGACGGTTTCCCAGAGACTGATCTCCAATGCAGTGGGATCAGCGGCGGTTTCGGAGGAGGTGGAGATACTATAAGCCAGCGCAAGAAATACTGCGGGAGGTGCTTTGACGATAAAAGATGTACCAAAGTTTAAAGGCAGCTCTTCGAAACCGAAGCCACCCCCATTAGTCTTCACGGACGAGGAGCTCAAGGAGGTTATTCCCGCCACCAAGATGGATTGGTCATCACTGGAATCGTAGTAAATTGTCGGGTCAAACGGATCTTCGTGGATGCAGGGAGTTTGACCGACATCATAAGCTAGGATGCATACCAGAGGATGCACCTCGATGTCGAAGACCTAAAGCCATGCAAATCCACCCTAATCGGGTTTAATGGAGAGCGTTCATTCCCAAAAGGATATATTGACCTCAGATTAACACTGGGAACGAAGGAAGCTTTCAAGTCAGAACGTGTAAGGTTCGTAGTGGCCGACTTCTGCTCTCCCTATAATATTATATTGGGCCGACCCACTATACACAATTGGGACATGCTAGCGTCCACTAAGCACTAGAAATTGAAAATGATCAATGATAAGAATCAGGTGGTTGAAGTGTCCGGAGACCAGAAAGTGTCACGGCAATGTTACTTTGAGACTCTCCGAGTCGAGGAGGAAAGACCATCATCCCGCCGCTCCCGAACCAACGAGGTTATGGCCGATGTCGAAATGAGGGGCGGCCCCGGCAGTCGATTAATATGGTAGAGCTGGACCTTCGTGAACCAGAAAACCCACGCCCCGAGCCGGAAGGGGAGCTGGAGGAATTAATCCTCGGGATGGATCCCTCAAAGACAACTAAAGTCGGCAGAGACATGGACGCAGATATAAAATCGCGACTAATCAAGTTCTTAAGACAAAATCAGGACGTCTTTGCCTGGACATCAGCCGAAATACCCGGGATCGACCCACACTTTTGCTGCCACAAACTCGCCATATGGCCGGGTCGAACCCGGTGGCCCGGAGAAGAGGAATATCTCAAACGACAGAGCGAAAGCCCTTGAAAGTCACATTGAGGAGCTCCTTACTGCTGGATTCATCAGAGAGGTACAATACACAACTTGGCTCTCGAATGTGGTCATGGTCTTAAAACCGACCGGCAAATGGAGGGTGTGCACTGACTACACCAATCTGAATAAAGCGTGTCCAAAAGACTCCTACCCTATGCCCAACATTGATCAACTCATTGATAACTCGGCCGGGTATCACTTGCTTTCCTTTATGGATGCTTACTCCGCTACAATCGATTGCCATGCACCAAGAGGATCAAGAGAAAACCGCCTTCATGACCGACAAGGCTAACTATTGCTACAACGTCATGCCATTTGGATTGAAGAACGCCGGAGCTACGTATCAACGAATGATGAACCGCGTCTTTGAGGACCAAATCGGACGAAATGTGGAGGTCTATATAGACAACATGATCGTGAAGTCAAAACAACCGAGAGGAGCATATCCGGACCTAGAGCGGACATTTGAAAAATTAAGACGATACCGAATCGGGTTGAACCCGACCAAATGTGCCTTCGAGTGCCGCGAGGAAATTCCTAGGTTTTATGCTTGACCAATCGATGGATTGAGGCTAACCCGGACAAATGCAAGGCCGTGCTAGACATGCAAGTCCCGAACTCTAAGAAGGAAGTTCAGCAATTAACAGGTTGCTTGGTGACCCTGACAAGATTCTTACACAGATCTGCCGAGAAGGCATTACCTTTCTTTAAATTATTGAAGAAAGAGACTCATGGAGGATGGAATTCGGATTGTGAAACAACCTTTGAAGAAATTAACAGATGTTTGGCAACCCCTCCGGTACTAACTAAGCCGGAGCACGGGGAGACCTTATTCTTGTACCTGTCTGTGGGAGACAAGGCGGTAAGCGCCGCCTTGATAAGAGAAACCGAGGCCGGACAGACACCCATCTACTTTGTGAGCAAAGCGTTACAAAACGTTGAGCTCAGATACCAGAAGCTGGAAAAGATGGCGTTCGCATTACTAACAACGGCGAGACGGCTTCGGCCATATTTCCGAGGGGACATCGGATAGTAGTCCGGACCCGTCACCAATCCGGTAGATTTTGCACAAACGACTGGCGGGACGAATGACAAGTCAAGCAATTGAACTGTCCGAGTTCGACATCACTTTTGAAGCCCGGCATGCGATCAAATCACAAGCATTGGCCGATTTCATCGGGGAATTGACTCGATTATGGCTAGCGAGGAATTCTGGAAGGTATTTGTAGACGGATCTTCCAATCCAAAAGGAAGTGGAGCAGGAGTCATTGTTGAAAGCCCCGAGGGGGTCGCTACTGAGCATTCCCTCCAGTTGGAATTCCCGACTTCCAATAACCAGGCCGAGTACGAGACCCTCTTAGCCGGATTGTCTCAAGCAAAAGAGAGCGGAGTGCGGCGAGTTAAGGTGTTCACCGACTCACAACTCGTCGCCGCACAGATTGATGGCAGCTATCAAGCAAAAGGCCCCATGTTGGCTAAGTACTTGAACAGAGCAAAAGAGGTAATGACGGAGTTCGAAGAAGTGATTGTCTCTCATATCCCGAGAGAAGAGAATGCCCGGGCCGACATTCTATCCAAACTCGCAAGTACCAAAGGTCTAGGGAGTCATAGAACTGTGATCCAACGAATTTGGCCGAGCCCACGTGCGTCATGACTATCTCGTCCGCCACGGACCGGAGAAAGCCAATCGAAGATTACTGGAAAGGGGGATCATCCCAACAGATTCCACACGAAGCAAAGAAGCGATGAGGGAAGCCGCCATCTACACTATGGTCGATGATCGCCCCTACGGGGAAAGGAGTGCCTTTGCCCGATGATGCGATGCCTCGGTGAGTCCGAAAGCAAGGTACGTATTGGCCGAGATACATGAGGGATGCAACGGCCAACACATGAGGGCAAGGCTTTGGCAAGGAAGGCATTACGCGCCGGCTATTATTGGCCCACCATGAAGCATGACGCCATGGAAGCCGCTAGCGGTGCGGCAGGTTACGAAACACGCCGGGATCTTATGGCCACCACCGACGGAGTTAAAAGGGATGTTGGCCCCCTGGCCCTTCTATAAATGGGGAATAGACATCCTCGGACCATTCAAGCCGGCACCTGGACAGCTCAAATGGCTCATTGTCGTCGTAGACTATTTCACCAAATGGATTGAAGCGGAGGCATTGACTACGATCACCTCGTCTCGAATTATGAGATTCGTTCATCATAACATCTTTGCTCGATTCGGGATACCGTTGAAGTCGTCATCGATAATGGAACCCAGTTCACGGACCATAGATTCCAGGCCTTAATGTCCAACTTGGACATCCAGCAACACTTCTCCTCCGTCGAACAACCACAATCTAATGGCCAGGCCGAGTCAGCTAATAAGATCATTCTTTACGGATTAAAGAAACGCATGTTAAAGGCCGACTCCAGCTGGACCGAACAGCTCCACAGCGTTCTATGGGGCTACAGGACGAGTGTGCAGTCCTCGACCCAGGAAACCCCATTCCGGCTGACCTATGGATGTGAAGCAATGATCCTGGTGGAAATCGAGCAGCCATCATGGAGAAAGATCAGAGCTGGACAGGAAGGACCAGCGTCAAATGACGACGCCCTAAAGACAGACCTGGACCTAATTGATGAGATCCGAATCACAGCCCATTGCCGGGAACTTGTCGCCAAGCAGCTACTCACGGCAAAATATAATCGGAAGGTTCGACCACGATCCTTTAACCGAGGTAACTCGGTACTTGACGGTGACATCGGAAACAAGAATTCCCGAGACGGAAAACCGGCAGCAAATTGGGAAGGTCCTTATCGGGTTAAAGAAAAACTCGATGCTGGGGCATATGTTCTCGAAACCCTGGCAAGGAAGCCGGTTAAAAGGACATGGAACGTCGGTAAGCTAAAGATTTATTACAGCTAGGTCAAGGCGCGGCCCCGTAGACACTAAGGCTACTGTTTGATTATTTCTTACTTTCCCTTATGTTTCCTTTAATAGTTCTTTATTTTGCATCTGAATAATTCATGACCATTTGTTGCTTTATTTAATGTGCACAATTACTTGCTTAAGCATGAAACCGAGGCCATTAAACCCGGTCCAAAACCCGACACCGAGTACTTACACCCTGGTCATTAACATAAAAACATCTAGATGTATGACACCGGCCGTTGTACTCTGACGTGCATTGGTAAGAGCTCGGCGAAAATGCCATATGTGGCCTTCACGAAATTGACGCATCAACGCTCGCCCGATTTAAGGAATCAGGCTGTCATTCCGACCCTAATCAAGTCAAAATGTCAGATTTGAGGTAATAGATACCTCGGTTGACATGTGACGGCCTCGCCCTTAATTCGGTTCTTATCAACTTTTCTGACTAGTCAAGCCGGAACGAGGTAGTGCGGTTAAGTTAACACCCCAAGAGGTTAAAACATACAACCCTGCCCCATCCACCCACACATTAGTGTTGGTCGATTAAACGACTCGTATCTACTACACCAAGAAATTTCAAATATGGAATTTAAAAAATGGCGGAAGGGCAAATAAATAATTCATCCATAGTCATACAAATATTTACGGAACGACACAAAGGCCAGAAATCTTCAAAATAAAGGGGCACAGACGCCCACCAAAGACCGAAGTCAAACTTAACTAGACAGGCCGGCCTCATGAGAGTCCTTGGTTGCCTCGCTCTCCGCGTCCAACTCCCCTCCCTCTTCTTTGGATCAGGACGCTTTGGCGGAAGGAGATTGATACAGAACTAAGACTCCGTCCTCAACAAAGGCGCAAAAATCATAGCCGTCCAAGTTAAGCTTCGTCGTCGGATTCAAGAACCTGGATGCTCTCCGGGCATTGTCAAAACAATCTTGGGCAGTCTGCTTTAAGATCTCATCGGACTCCAAGCACGCCTGCTGCGCAACGGCGAGGGCCTCCTCGGCTGTTGTAAGCTTAGAGGACAGCATCTCGCGTTGCTTCTGAAGGGCTTTCACCTCTTCCATACTCTCGCCCAGTGCTTTCTGGGCCCGGGCTGTAATACCCTAAAAATCACATTTAGCATAACCACTATATTTTGATAAATAAAACCTATTAAAATAGGTGAATATGTGGTTTCAAATTTTGAGATCTGTTTATTCTATTTTCTAGGTAAATTTTCTTTAGAATTAAAGTGACCAATGATTTAACTTTCTGAATTTTATTAGGCATCATAAAATATCATAAAATACAATAAATACCATATTAAACTATGGTTCATGTAGAATCAAAAAGAGCAAGAAAATGTCATGAAAATACTTAAACAAATTTGGAGAAATCAATAACAATTAATGAGTAATTAAATTTACACTATAGAACATTTGGATAATTATTTACAATTAATATTAATAGTCATCAATTAGAGGTGAATTAAGCTAAATAAGAAATCAAAGACCAATAAGGGATTGAGATTAGCATAAGATGGATTACCAATGGTCATAAACTACTCTAAACACCAATAATGCAATAATCAAGAGACAATTAAGCTTCTAATTAAGATGTTAATTAAATTTTAATCAAGCTTTGAAAAGTCAACAATTTCAACTATGATCTAAGGGCCAAAATTAACCTCATAAAGCTAATCTAAGGGCTTAAATAATTAGGAAGCTTAATCCATGTGAAAATAAAAGAACCAATGGGAGGAATTTAAGCTCATAATATCTAGATATTATTTAGCAAACACATGGGGAAATTAAGTCAACAAAAGAAGAAAGCAAATGGAAGAGGATAAGAGTCCTTTGTCATAAAGCCTCTTAAAAATATTGGAAGAGGATAATGAAAGAGAAAGATGAAGGGTTGTGCATGTGTATGTACAATTGTTGTGCGTGTGTGTGTGTAGTATGAAGAGAGAGAGGAAAGTCAAGGTATTAGCCAATGGGGAAATTAGGCATAAAGTAATTAGATTAATCCATGGAAATAATTTAAGACATAAGCAAATGAAAACCTATACAAATTAAATTGTATCTTGAAATCCCTTAATCATGAATCAAATATAAAAAGAGATTATGAACAAGCATAATTCAAGCTTGAGAATGGTTATAACCAAAGCCACTTCCTCAACTCCTAGAGATTGATATCAATTAAGAAAATGGATGATTATGGTCTCTAAATGAAGCTATAAATCCCAAGATTTCAAAACCAAAAGGAAATTTGAATCGAACTTCATTAAGATCCTCAAATGAATTTTTATCTAGTGGAGTGCAACAAAAAAAAAATAGAAGAAGCAACTTGTTGGCTTGTGCACTAAGTTAGAACACATGGGATAGATCTTTGGAAGAGGATATGGTACTTGGGATAGAGCAATTAATGGAAATGGAAGAGGATTAAGGAGAGAGAGGGGGGGTCAGATTTGAGAGCTTGGAGGGCTAGGATTTGTGCTTCCAATTAACTTAAATCCAAGGGTGTATATCCAAGATGAAAAGGTGTGAATAGTGTCATGGAATTTTACTATAAATAGGGGGTTGGGGTCTTCATAATTCCTCACCAATTCACAAAGCAACATCTGAAATATAGAGAGAAAGTGAGAGTGAGTGCCTTGAAGAAAGGAGGAGCAAAGTTCTTGGTAAGTCTCTAGCTCTAGCTTTAAGTTCTTTGAGTTTTAGTTCTTAAATTCTTAGATAGAAGTAGCTTAGATCCTAAATATGCTAGGATAATTTTATTTACATGTTTTTATGGTCAAAATTGGCTTTAGTTCGAAAAAATGATGGGGGAGTTCATATAGCAAAATTTCTGGAAGAAAATCATCAAAGTAACGAAGTTACGGCGAAATTTCATCGGTTTCAGAATTTCTAGAGGCAGTGATGAAAACGCCAGAATTTCATATTGAAAATATGGTCAAAATATTCTGATAAAATTCATGGTTAAAATAGAATATAGGGCTTTTTAAATATGTCAAGAACATGTCAAAATGAGTTTTGTACAAGGAGATAAAATTTCTCAAAGTTGGGCTACGAATTTCTGGAAAATTTCTGGGCAGAGGCTCAAAACTTTAAAACTGGGAGTGATTCATGTAATCTAGGCAAGATTTATTATTTTTAATTGAAAATAGACATCCTAAGGATTCCAAGGAATTTTACGGATCCTCATTTCGATTTTTTAGAATTAATTATGATTTTTCAAAGTTAGACAAAATGCTGCCCAGATTTGTACCAGCGTTGTTCTACGAATTTTGAGGAAACAAAGTGGAAAATAAATGTTGCAAGGGCAAAATAGTCATTATGGCCAGGATATCCCGTAGGATATTATTTATAAATTAATAAATACGATATTACCATTATAGGATACGCGTGATCACCGCCCGACCGTCAACGTACCGACAACACCGACGAAGGTACAAACGCGTACTGTAACACTAACTCTGATGTTTACTGTATATCTATATGTGATAGATATGTTCATAGACTGTGACTCTGTTTTTAAAAGAATTTTTCATACACATACAGCTTTATACGGGTTATAGTCATGATAACGCCGTTGAGTTTTCCTAGCGAGGACACGGATGTACACCGTGGCAGTGGTGAATAGTGCTTTTGTAATAACATTCATATGCGGTGGCTATGTTGTTATTGCTTTTTATATGTGAATATAGCTGTGATGTCATGAGATAAGCTGTCATACATAACTGTACATGAATATGAGGTTAACCATTACCTGAGGTTCAATGGGTATTGAACCTCAGCTCTTACCATAGCTTCAGGATCCGGAGTGAACAGGATCGAAGACAGGGGTAAGCAGCAGATATAGGAATCAGCTGGAGGAAGCCCTTTTGTTTTGAACTTACCAATGATGTCATTTGGAAATTTTTGTAACGCTATTAACGACTAACACATACATTACAGTGGTTACTTATCAGTTACTTTTTAAATACTATTTACTTCCGATGCTCTACTCTGATCACGATACCATGAAAACGCTTTCGAAAATTGGGATGTTACACGGGCACACTCAGAGGCTGACTTCTCCGCCCCTTCCCGCGCCTGTAGAAGATCTTTCTCCATCTTCACGACCGCGGCCTTAGAAGCATCCCGCTCGATCCGGTCGGCATCCCGCTCCTCCTCCAAAATGTGCAGCTTGGCCTCAGACGCGGCCAAGGCCTTTTTCATGGACACGGCCTCCTCCAGAGTTTTCCGTTGGCCCGCCACCTCTTCCTGAGACGCTCTCAGGCGTTTATTCTCTGCATCCGCCGGGCATACTTCTCCCTCACAAGAACATAAGCTTGCAGCAACCCAACGCATTTGCATAAATATCGTTGCGCTGCATACACCTCCTCAACGCTAGGCAGGGACAAGGCCCGACTCTCCATAAATTCCCGGGGGGGAGGAACGCGACATCCAGTTCATTGGTCACCCCCTTGTCCCATATGAAGCTACGAGGAAGCACGGAAGAAGGACGTGAGGGCCCGGTTGAAGGAGGTGGAGGAGGTGGAGTTGGCAAAGGTGCTTAGAACCGATCTGAAGGAGTAGTCGCGACAACCGTAGATACAGTTTCGCCACCAGAGACAATGACCTGTTTCCCCTTCGAAGTATCGGAAACAACTTCTTGAGATGGCCCGGAGGGGATGGATGGAGCCGACTCTTCACCGCCCGAGACCTTAGTCTTCTTTGTCACTACAGAGGCGTTAGCCTTGGGCGCAGTATTTTTGACAGGGACGGCTCATTTCTGAGCCCGACCACTCGGTGATGCCACGGCCGGATTCACTTTCTTCAAGTAACCTGGAAGGGCCTTCATGTCTTGAGCTGAAAAGGACAGGTAAAGGAAAGTCAAGAATAAACACAAATGACTCCAACAATCTACAAATATGACCAAAAGACAAATAGCAAGGCAAAGGAGGGACTCCTACAAGTAGAGGGACCGCCTAGATCCCTCCCGAAAATGAAAAAGGCTGCACTACGGACGCCATACTTCTCTACGTAGGCGTCCAACCTAGGGACATGAGGGGCCATCTACGCGGCGAAGCTCATCTTTCGAAATTTGGAAGGAGGACGGAGTAGCTTTATGGTGACTCTCCATCCAATATAGAGGGAAACGCCACTCCACGTCGGCAGCCTCAACCCCCTTTAAAAATCGCACGGCGACAACCTTGAAGAACGCACTCTTGAACCGCTTAAACGAATCGGAGAAGGGCTTCATGAGCTTCCGGTCGGGATTAACGCGGAGAGATACCAACCCTTTTAGCTTGTCACTTTCCTTAGGAGAGCCGGGGTAAAGGGGCCGAAGTAATAAAAGAAAAAGATTGGTCGAGCAAGGAATCGGAACCGGGAAGGAGCGACACAGTTGCTCAAACGCAACAAGATAAGCCCACCCATTCGGATGAAATTGAGACGGGGCAAGTCTCAGGTGCAGCAGTGCAAGTGTTTGGAAATGGGTGAAAGGGAAGCAAACACCGACCCGAGTAAGGTAATCTCGGTAAAAGTAAAAGAAATTGGACCTTTATTTCCGTTCCGCACAAATAGGCTCGTCGGCCTCACCGGTAGCGTATGACGCACCCCTCCATCATGCGGGTAGATCCAAACGGGCAATATCCATATCCGACATCAAGGACTGGGTCTTCAAGACCTTATGGGACACCCAAGGATACCTACGACACAAAGCCTCGGGTGGACTAGAAGAGTCTGATTCCTCAGCCTCGGTCCTTTTCTTGGAGGGCGAGAGATTTCCGAAGCCATTAACCTATATGCAACATAAAAGGAAATTAGCGAGTTGGAAATACCTGGGTAAAAGAATGTTAGAAGACAAAACAGATGGCGGACTCGGATGAAAGGGTACGCCAAAAGAAGGGGCCCGAAGGTCACCGTGCCGGCAAGAACCAAGAATCGAGGACGCTCTAGAGTGCCGCGTGCGCAATGTGGAATGCACCCTCGGCCAAGCAATCCCAGCGGGGCCGAGATAATCATCGGGATAAGGGTCCGAGCTCACAGAGGGTGGACCCTCATAAAAGTTGAGCGGTTGGGCCAATAAGGCCGGAGACATGGAGCCAGCAAAGGAGCCAACCCCGGCCTGTGCGGGCGATAAGATGGGAGCGTTGTGTGCAGAAACTCGGACAGGAGAAGGAGACGAACTCTAGCAGGTACAGGGTTGGGGCCCGATCGTCTTGAGTAACCAAACCCGCCTCGGAGTAAAGGGGCTGACCTCTGCCTTCGGAAGCTCGGTTAGAGGACCCACATAGAAGCTCGCGGGTAGCGAGTACGAAGAAACTCCTCTTCCTCAGGGGTTAGCATTGATCTGGGTTTAGGAAAATGCCTATGTCTATCCATCAGAAAGGAACTAGAACCTAAGAAGTAAAGGTCTTATGTCGACAGAGAGGTAAGCACAGACGCGTATGTGTCAAATGTAGGCAAAACCCAGAATATGGTCTCAAATGGATGCTCAGAAAACCAGAAAGAAAAAGGAGTGGGAAACGCAGATGAGAAACCAAAGGATATGTAATCGGTAAGTACGCTAAAAAAGAGTAAAGAAAAATAAGGAAAATACCCGTATGAGTAAGAAGAGGGAGACTCGAACGATGGAAATGAAGAATGTTGGAATTTTGGCGAGGAGACAATCCTATAAACCCGAGCAAGTTCACTCGCGGTTGTAGCGGGAAAAAGTGAAAGAGGCAAACACGAAACAAATACTTCATATAAAGGATAGGGAACGCCGGGGGCAATTCGGTCTTTGAACCCAGACACAATGGGAAATGCACAGAATGACGTAGGTGCATTAAATGTGCACGCAAATCGGCACTCGGAGGGGCGCGACGGCTGCAGACTTTTTCCAATCAGAGCAAGCCAGGTGTAAAGCAACAATTATGACGCCTGCGGAAAGAAGGCCAAACGGCTTACCCACGAACAAGGGGCTAATTACATAAGACCGAGGCCGATCAAAACGCCCGATCGGAGCATAACCCGGGCACCACCCAGACTGTCATAATAGGGACAGGCCACGGCGTTAGAAGCCGGACCGAATGAAGCATAGGCCCCGGACCTAAACCGGGACCGGGGGCATTAATCACCTCGGCCGCCCAGAAGCCCAAGCAGCCAAGCTGGGGGGCAACTGTTACGGACCGGCCCAAAGGCCCCAAGTCCATAGCACAGCCCAGACAGAGTCAGGAAGCGTGATCCGCTAATCATAGGTGGAGATCCGAAAATCTCGGCTAGGAAAGATCCATCCGTATCGTAACGACCTACCGAGATACTCGCCCCATTAATGACACGTCCCATTAATGGCATACCCCGGATATCCGCCCCATTAATGGTGCGCCATTAATGGTGTGCCCCATTAATGGCGTGCCTCCTATATCGCACCGAGACACCTCTATAAATACGGGACAGTAACAAGGTGCACACATTCTAAACCTAGACTATTTACATACGATCTCACCGTGCACACATCACCCTTTATCGTGTACGGTGATCCCACGCTCTCCGGGTTATCTCCTCCATAGATATTCAGAGCCCAACCATCCAAGATCAATATACCAGCCCTTTAGACGACATCGTGTTCTATAACGAACAGATCTATTAGTATCTTAAAGTATCTTCTTAACATCTATTAGTATCATAAAGTTTTTTTTTTTTAAAAAAAAAGAAAAAAGAGGCAGCTGCACCTTTTAACACAAAAGGACGCGATTTTAGAGTATCAAACCGGGCAGCGAAGCTATAGCATCGGACAAATACGGGTCCCGTGTGTAACCACCTCGGCTTGTCTTTATTAATTATTCTATTTCCATTTGACATCTCAAATAATGTGCCACGTTATACTTAATTAGTGCAAATTATTAATACTCAAATTTCAAAATTCAAAATACAATTTAGTATAAAAAATAAATATTAATACTTTAAAATAATTTATTTTCAGCAATGCTACAAATAATTGAAGGAAACTTCACCACGAGATTGTATGTTACCCAAATGAACACAAAGATGTTAAAAAATTTGAAAAATAATTCATAATATTGTATTATAACCCACCAATTTTTTTTTTTTATGATTTTAATAAAAAAAATTATTTCTCATAAAATATAACTATATTGTAAAATTTTATAATGTACAGTATAAATAAAAATAATGAAAAATTAAGACAATGAATAATATGAGCGATATATTATATAATTATGTTCATATATATATATATATATATATATATATATATAGGTTTATCATTTGTTATATCACTTGACATAAGGTTATGTCAAGTTACCCTAAAATTACGTTATTTTGGGGTTAGAGGAATTAATGCACTCTCAAAACAACGTAATTTTGGGGTTAGGGGAATTAATGAAGCGTCTTTTGGTAAAATTCATATAATAAATACAAAAATAATAATAATAAAACACAATTTATTAATTTCTCTAACTCCCAAAATGATGTAGTTTTTTTGCGTGACTTGACATAACCTTATGTTAAGTGACATGACAAATGATAAAACCATATATATATATATATATATATATAAGATTCTAAAAATAATTAAGTAACATAATTTTATAGGTGTTAAATGTGATTTTTTTTTTTTTAATTACATGGGAAGGGGTAAGTTTTTATAAAGCAGTATTAAAAAATTTACCATTAAATTTGTTATTTTTGAAATTTTAAAAATTTGTTCAAATTTTTTATGGTCTGTGTTTTTTCTCCTAATATACATTATCATATTCTTAAATATGCTTTTTTTTCTGCCTTTAAAAGTCCATAATAATTTTTAAACAAAATATAAATTTCATATTTTTGTTTAATTTCATAATATATTGATACACACTTGAAAATTTATATTTAATTTATTTTCATTATTTTCAAATCATTTTCATTTTGGAAAATAAAAAAGCATGATGAAAGTTTTTCGGCAAATACTTTTGGTACCATGAGGATAGCAAAAATTTGAGGTAATTGGAAAAAAAAAAGGTCTCCCATTGAAAATACTTTTTTTCCCTTTAAATATTTTACATCCATGATTTGCTCTAAAAATTTATGAAGTAATACCTTTTATTTTTAAATTTCTTTATGCAACTTATGATCATGATATAACTTTCAGCCTTTTTTAATCTTTATAAACAATTTGTTACTGTTAAACTCAACCAATTAGGAAATGACGATTTTTCTTCAAGGCAATAATTGTTTAAAAGCAAAATATGAAGGTTAAGGAAAATATTAGCATTTTTGTGACGAAATTGAAAGTCCTATCACAAATTCTCTAAAATTTGCGACGGAAAAAATCCGTCACAAATTCAGTCGCTTCTTTGCTATTTTCTTGTAGTGTTGGCCAATTAATCAAGAGTATTTGTGTTAATTATTAAGTCTTATCTCATGGTTTCTTGGCTTAAATATCAGCCCCCATGTGCTAGAGAGATTTATGACTCTTGGGGCATTTGATGATGTCATTTGATCCATGGTTTTCATTGGCTAGTTGCTTTTGTTGACTTTTTAACACTAATTAACAAAGTTAAATTAGCTCTTAATCAAGATCATTAGTGATTTATTAGCCAAGCTTAATTCTTCATCTTTGGCCCATAAGTAACAGCCCTCTTTTGATGCTTTTAATTTGTCTATAATTAAATTAAAGAATTATGCCATTAATCTCAATTAGTGCAAGCTTATTTATCAATTTGGTAGATTGACACTTAATTTAATTAAGTTTTTTTATAACTTTTCTATGGCTCATTTGAACTTAAAATAACCATTATTTTATGGGACTTTATGTCATATATGTTAACCAATTTAATATGATAACATATTCTTCAAATAGAATATTTTCCGTAAACCAAAAAATCGGGTATTACACATATGTTGTTTCATGATAGTCTGCACAATTACATTCACCAATAAAATAAAACCAAAAATGACAAATCTTACTATAAAAATCAAGTGCCTTATTCCAACTTAGTTACATATCATCAAGTCTAGTTTTCGTATAATTTCATAACCAAGAACGAAAAGGGAGGGGGAGTGAGAGAAACATTTTCAGTACAAATCATATACCTAGAAGATAGTACAAGAAGCCTCGCGAGACTTGAAATTTTAGGCAGTTTTCATTCCCTAATGAAGTTGTCGTTTGAAGGTCTTGAGAGTGGCCAAGGCGTTGGCGACAACGATTGATGAAGGAAGAAGTGGCTTCAACACTGACTTATTGAGGCAAAGATCATATACCTCCTATGTTAGTGATCTCACTATCTTGTAAGATTAGAACTCTCATTTGGAACTGAATACGGCGCTGAAGAGAGAGAGATCGAGATAAAAAGGTAAGGATGGAGAAGTGAGGAGGGCAAAGGAAACGGTGGAAGGATTAGGTGAGTGAAGGACCTTGAGGTCATTTGCCAACATTTTCAAATTTCAAATTCCTCCTTATGATATATGACATGGGATTTGGGATATTAGAGCCCCTAATCTGTCTTTTTTTATATTTTAAGAGTATTTTTCTGGGATTTTCTCAAAAGATTATGTATTGAAAATATTAATTTATTAAGTGGAAAAACATGTGGAGTGAGTTTTAACCGAGCAGTCAAGTCATAATGAGTCAATGTTAAAGGATTGAGTCATAAATGAAATAAAATTTGAAGCAACTAAAATATTAATTTTCACCAAAAAAATTGATAGGGTGTGGAGACAAAAATTTTATTTGAACTATAGCGACAGTTTAACCAAATATTATAAAGTGGTAAAAAAAATTGAATAATATTATAAAAAACAATGAATAAGAAATTGAATAGTAACATTATTCATTATGCCCCTGATGGTGCTGTTATAGTTTTTTTAAAAAAAATTCTATATTATATAACTTTTTTACAGTTTTTTTTATGGTCCATTATAAATAAAATAAAATTTCAAATTTATATTCATTTAAGATTTAACAACAACAGAAATATACTCCAATTTTGGAAGGGGTAAATTGAAATTTCGTTGGCAATAAATTTCTTTTGGAGTATAATTAGATTATTTACTATTTAAATTGTTATTATTGGAATACTTAAACTTATTTAAAATAATTTTCTTTGGACTGTGTCATTTGCTTGTAAAATCTAATCTTATTCGCTAGAATAAAAATTATTATTTTAATTTAAAATTCAATTTTAATCATATATTTTTTAGTATATAAATTCAATTTTTCAATTCTCACACTTAATCATATATATTGCTTTTATTTTTAATTTTATGAAGAAAAATAACGATGCAGTTTTTAAAATTTAACTTGATGTCATTTTTATAAATTTACCGATATACCTTATCACGCACTTCCTCCGATCCTATTTATAAGAATTTGATAACTGAAATACATATTTTTTAAAATTAGTTACGGGTAATGAAGTGAGAAATGAGCATGTTGTTTTCAAGCGCGTAAGGGGCAATTGAAAGAGAGAGAAATATAGTAATAATGAGACAAAATATGGATGAGAATGTAGTATGAGAAAAAAAAATATATGATGTGGAAGAATAGAATTAATATAGTCAGGGATAAAAATGATAAAAACACATTAAAGTGTATGTTTTTAAAATTGATGGGAAGCCTGTTGTAATTAAGGTAAAATAGAATAATGGTTAGAGTATTTTACTCTATTTTTTAGTTGTAACACTTCGGGCATCACAATGGTTAGACCAAATTCTGTCATCTTTGGAACACTCTCAAGTGCATATCAAATCCATAAAAGTGCAAAATAAAACACATACTTGCTAAAATTTATCCTTTGAGCGTCAGTTTCAGGGTAATAAGCATTCAACATCAGTGTATTTTAATTTCTTTTGAATGATTTGTCCAAAAAAGAGTTAGCATGAATGTAGTTTATATAATATATTTCTTAGAGACAAATACTATCATAACTTTCAACATAAGTTCATCCTATATTTTAAGAACTACGTGTATTTAGAAAATAGTTGATTGAATATTTTAATATATACTTCATTCTAAGGTTGTTAAACTCACGAGTTTAAGTAAAACTCATGATAAGAATATAAACTCAAATTGTAAATTTATAAGAATTTACTTTTATTAATAAATATTTGTTAAAAGTATACAATAAAAAGGGTAAAGGAGCAATTTTACACATGTAATTTTCCCCGTGAGCGCCCAAAGACCACGAGAAATTTTTTGACCAAAAATACACATGTGTTTTCGTTTTGAAGCGCCCGACCACGTAGTTAGTTGACCGTTAGGTGACCGTCGATGAACCGTTAACTTGGATGGAATGCTTTTGACGTAAGCGCGATTTGACCGACACGACGTGGAAAAAAATCCGAAAAATTAGGAAAAAAATTCGAAAAATTAGGAATTTTTAAAAAAAATTAGAAAAAATTCAAATAATTAGGAAAAAATACAAAAAATTAGAAAAAAAATTCAAAAACTTAGGAAAAAAATTCGGAAAAAAATTTAAAAAATTCAAAAAAATTCAAAAAAAATTACAATAATAATTAAAATAATTAGGAAAAAATTAAAAATACCCCGCTAGTGAGCCCAACAACCGGCCATCCTACCATCGGCCGCATGGCCGATGCGGCAACGATCGTTGCGGTGTAGTGGGGACGACCGCAAAATTTTAAACTTTATTAATTCTATCACAAAATTTAACAATTTTTTAACTTTAAACCTATTTAACTATACATTGTTTTCAAAAAAATAATTATCTACATAATAATAAATCATTATATATGAAGCATTCAAAATAATTATTATGTAGATAATTATTTTTTTGAAAACAATGTATAGTTAAATAGGTTTAAAGTTAAAAAAATTGTTAAATTCGTGATAGAATTAATAAAGTTTAAAATTTTGCGGTCGGTCCCCACCACCAACCGACGGCGGCCGATGGTAGGGTGGCCGATTGTGGGGTTCACTAGCAGATGTATTTTAATTTTTTTCCTGATTTTTTGAATTTATTTCTAATTTTTTTAATTTATTTCTATTTTTTAAAATTTTTTAAATTATTTTATAATTTTTTTCCTAATTTTCCGAATTTTAAAAAAAATTTCCACATCATCGTCCACGTCAGCGTGTCAGTCCAAATTAGTGCCACATTAGCATTCCATCCAAGTTAACGGTCAACTAACGACCGTGGTACTTGGGCGCTCCAAAAAGAAAACACATGTGTATTTTTTATCCGAAAATTTCTCGTGGTCTTTGAAGGCGCTCCCGGGTGAAAATTACATGTGTAAAATTGCTCCTTTACCCTACAATAAAATAATAAAAAACCAAAAAATTACAATAATTTAATTTAAATATATTTTAAATATAAATAATTGAAATTAAATCTATCAACCTTTATAATTTATCATATCTAACAAAGAAATTTATACGAAATTCATATATAAAGCCATTGAACATTATCAAAATGAACAAACTAACACGAGTTTAAGAGAAAATTGACACAATTTTGTAAGGTAAAAATGTAAAAAACGGTAAACTCGGTGTGTAAATTCGTGAGTTTAACCAAGTTTATGGTTAGCATGAGTTTAACTACAAACAAACACAATTTTGTAAACTAAAGACATAAAACTAGTAAACTTGAAAAATCAACTTGGGAGTTTGATAATAATCCTCCATTATCTCCTTTTTTTGGGTAAAAAACTGGATAACATTGTCTTAATAATGAAGACCTATGTCGAAAACATCAAATCCCATCCTATTTATAAGCTTCAAATAAGTAAATTGAAACTAAAAAAATGGGTTAAAAATATGCAAAACAATGCATCTTATTTTTTCGTAACATCCTTATTTATGAAAAGTGTGACTGGAAGAGAATAAATGAAAAAAGAGATGGGTGAGAAACATTTTAAAGAAAACAATAGAGACATAATTAATTATGGGTAAAAATGATTAATTAATTTTAAAAAAATAAATAATAGAGACATAATCAATTATGGGTAAAAAAAAAAAAAACAAAATGTTTAGACATTTCCCAAATTTTTCTTATGGAGGTACACCAAGAAAGAATGCTTCTTATAGAAAGAACTAAAGTCATTAAAAAAATTAGAACTTAACCAAAGGGAATAGTTTGTTTTAATGCATCTATTAACATTATAGCAAGAGAAAGATCTATTTTATTTTTAAACAACAACATATGAAATAAAAATCCAAATTTAAATTTAACATTGTGATCTTAATTTGGTCGAGGAAATTTTTTATAGTAACTTTAAACGAATATATTTTCAAGTATACATATAATTAAGATTTAAAAAATGAATATAGGAACAACAAAATTTTTAGGGCATCAAATGAAATGTTATTGTAATTTCCACTTTACCAAAAACTCTGTATTTGGTGAATACTCAATGGAATACGAAAGTGAATATTTGTTTCATGATTAATAATCTATTGATTATTTTTCTATCCGAATTTCACTTCGAAATTAATTGTTAAATTGTTAAATATGTGATCACATTAAATGGGCTAAGATATGTGACATAAAATCACATAAAATAATGGCTACTCCCAATCTAAAGGAGTCAAGAAAGTGAATGAATGACACTTAACCAAATTGGTACATATTAACAACAATCTCTTGACACAAAAACTTGCAGTAATTGAGATTAAGGGAAAACACTTGTAACTACCTAATAGGGCTATATTTTTGCCTAAAGACAAGTGGTAGAAGACAATGAAAATAGTAGTTGTCAAAAAGAATAAAACACATAATATTTAATGCATTTTGTGCCAAGATTTAACATTTCAAGACTGGGATAAATATCTAGTTGACTATTATCCTATGGTGTAAGGTGGAAGCCAACAGTTCAAGATAAGATTACATGTTTTTGAGCCAAAAATCTTTTTACTTTCTTGGGCAATTGAAGGACAAAGAGCATAGGGAGATGACACTTGGCAAAACAATCCAAGGGCTCTAAATGGGTCATAAAATTCGTCCAAAATGAATGGAGGAGAAGAAAGAATAGAAAACTTGGTAACTAAGCCAACAAAAGGAGATATTTTGCAAAGGTAAGATGGTCTTTTGACATGTGGGGCCCACAAGTTCCTTGTCCTCCACTTATATAAGCACATGGTCCCCTCTTGCATGTCATGATAAATTAAACACTCCTCTTACATTGAGTTATAGTGTAGAACCGTTTTGACCAAAAAAAAATAGTGTAGAACCGTGAAGTAGGAAAGAGAAAGGGGAAAAACAAAAGATTCAAAGCACAATACAAGGTAAGTCTCTTGACTGTGGTGGTCCATTTGCTTATGATTTTCCTTAACCTTTCACCATAGTAAAGGTATTTTCTCATGGTGATTTTGATAGTGAAGTTGAAAGTTAGGAGGAAGAAGAAGTTCTAAAAAACACAAAAAGTTGGTAAGTTACTGAGAGCTTAGCTTAACTTTGTGATATTTTATGTTGTTAGCTTCAAATGATTTTGATCATGTTGTTTTGGAGTATGGAGGCATGGGACCCTAAGGGGACATGTTGTTCAAGATCCTAAGAATAAGATTCAATATCATCAAAGTTCAAAAGATTTGGTTTTGAAGCAAACATATGGCTAAGATCATGAAGTTGGTCAAAAAGTGATTTTCTTTGTTTTTAGCCAATGATTTGGCCTAAGCAAGAAAATTGTTAAGCAAAATTATTTGCATGATTTTAAGGTCACCAAGACGTTTAAAACAAAAAATGGAGTAAAAACATGGTAGAAAATGATTTTTGGGATTAAAAAATTAAAATGGTAAAAGTTGAGTAAACTATTAGTTTTGAGTTCACTGGAGGCAATCGACTTGTGAACAATGTTTCACAAAGTATTTGAAATCTAAAAATCATGATATTTTTCAAAAATAAAATAGACATATAGAGCTTTATTTTGATATAAACATAGGGAATTTTTAGAGTTCTGCAAGGAGTTATAGATTTTTGAAAAATGCCTATATTTCGGAAGTTCAATCTCAACAGTGGTTGTGGAGCGTGGATTTTCACTCATTAAATGATGTCTAAAAATCCAGAAATTTTCTAGAAATATAGAGGACAGAAATATATTTCTTTTGATGTATCACAAGCAATTTTTATAGTTTTTTACAGAAAAATATGAATTTTTCAAACTAGTCTATGTTTCTGGACATGTGATTTGAGCAGTGGTGAAAGAAAATAAAACTAGGAATGACTTAGATTTTTATGGCTTTTGGAAATATTTTTCCATCAAACTAGACATGTCAAGAGTCATTTAGTCTTTGGAGGCACATCATTTTGATTTTTTTTTTTTTTTTTTTTTTTTTTTTTTGCATTTAATTATTATTTTTCAAAGTTGCTAAAAAATCCTGTCGGAAAAGAAAAGCTGGAAATCCGAATTTAAGGAAAGGTACGATTACGTATAAGTAACCCTAATCTCCTGTGTCTTGTGTGCCTATATATGTTTGTATGAATCATTATTTTGGATTTGTGACTAAGATTAGGTCTTAGGTCACATATGGATAAGACTGTGTCTTGGGTCATATGTATGTTTACATTCGGCTAGCTGTGGCTTATTGTTTTTTATATGATAATGTTGCATGCTTGTTGCCATAGCGCTGAGGATCCGTGTTTGGAACACGTAGCACTAGTGAGTGCTTTCACCATTAACGATGCATGTGTTGTGTACTATGTATTTTGGTTACGGTGTGATTGTTGAATGCTGTGTGTTTCCAAACTGTGAATATCTGTCATATATTGTTTATCCTTGTATAAGAGGTTAACTATTATTCTGATATTCAATCTTGTTGAATCTTAGACTTAACCATAACTTCAGGATCAAGAGCTGGAACAAGAGGTAAGTAGCACAAGTAAAGTCGTGAGGAGACACTGAAGAATTAAATATTTTGTTTGTTTTGTATAATATTGATAGCTGCTTAGCTAACTCAATATTTGGAGGGATGTACCGCTATTATCTCAATAGGGATTAACCACAATTAGTTAGGTTTAAATTTTAATCATATATTAGTAGTTACTTATTTGCTCAAACCGTTCCAAATGCTCTATTGCACCTAGGGGCGGACTTAGAAAATTATAGAAGGAGGGCAAATTGGTGGGGGATTCGGGGCAACGGACCCGAATTTTTTATTTTTTTCCAGAAAAGTTTTAAATGCATTAAAAAACAAAAGAATATAAACAAAAAAAAAATATCAAAAAAATATTTATAAAATCAAGTAAATATTAATGATGTAATAAGACTATAAAAGAGACAATTATTTTACAAACCTATCATTTAAAAAAGTAAGGCTAAGTATTGTTAGAAATGCAAATACATAAATTACAATAAAGGGTGGGTACTCAATAAGTTTAAATACATATATTTTAATTTTAAAAAAAAGTATGTTACAATAAAAATAATTATAATGTCATCCTTCTAGGCCTTATTTTTTGAAATTTCATCATAATTGTCTTATTATCAATGCTATCAAATACATAATTTTTCAATATAAGGCACTAAACAATCATTCAGCCATTCATCCCCCATCTCATTACGAAGTGCAACCTTAATGTATTAAGGGTGGGCAATTATTCAAACTTGTATTAATTATTTTTTTTTAAAAAAAAATCTCAATTCTCCAATTCAAGGGGGGCACTTGCTCCCTTTCTCTAGTATGTAGGTCCGCCATTGATTGCACCGTAAACTATGTTAATATTCCTTATTACTACATGTTAATGAACATAATAAGTAGTAAGGAATTTGGAGTGTTAGAGTTACAAACTATTATGTGGCACCATTTTTTAGCATCTTCCGCAACTTCATTGATCAATGTTGATTTATTCCTTCCTCATATCATGTTCTCACATAACCAATAGTTTGTGGTTACGTTTAGAATTAAAATTATATATGCATGGATTCAAAATTCTAACCTCTCTTTTTAGGTTATTCATATAATGTGCAAATAATAACTTGTGCAATGCACGGAGCACAAGGTTAATTGGCATATGATATCAGCACATGTGGATATATATGAATTTAATTTTGGAGACAAGTAAATTTTTTTTTTTTTTTTGTCCTACTATTTGTTAACAAATTTATTAAAATCTTACAATAACATTTATTTATGGGGTTTAAATTTATCATGTTGTATGAGGAGAAAAAGATTCTTATACACACGTGAAATAGTGGGACCCACTCATATATATAATGCTAATTATATATATGTGGGTCCCACTATTTTATTACATGTGTGACGTGAAAACACTTCTCCTACAACATGAGAAATGTTTTTCCCTTTATTTATATGTTTATATATAATACATATATTGTTACATATAAAATTTTTTAATAACTTAAAATTAAAGTTAACCCATATATTACAGTTGAATTAAAAGTTTGAATATTCTTATATAAATAGAATTATGGTTAAAGTATATATTGACCAACAAAGTATTATGCTAAAAGCACTTGTTACAAAAATGTTTTGAAGATGCCTTAGATACCAACAAATACTTAAAAATGAGAAAATTTATCAATCAACAATTAAAAATGGAAACTAACTATTACAGTGACGTTAAAATCAGGGTAACGCTGTTTAAGAGGTTGATGACGTGGCATAGAGGAAAGGAAGATGTGGCATACATGTGTCAGGAAAAAGGCACTTTCACACATGAATTTGTGTTCGCTCTTCTGTATGACACTCACAATCTATACGGTATTATCTTCTACACTCAAAACATTCACACGCTCCTGTTTTCATCGTCTTCCATGGTCGATTCCTGGCTCTCCAAAACCTGCAACCTCCATTCCCTCCCTCAACCTCTCATCGTCGGCCTTGATGTCGAATGGCGCCCAAATTTCCAGCTCAATATGGAGAATCTGGTTGCCATATTACAACTCTTCGTTGGCCCTCAATACCTCATTTTCCGAATCCTTCACGCTCCGAATATCCCCCAATCTCTTATCAATTTTCTCAGAAACTCAAATCATACTTTCGTGGGCGTTGGAATTGAAGAGGATGTCGAGAAACTCATATGTGACTACGAATTGAGTGTGGCTAGTTTCGTTGATCTGCACGACCTGGCGTTTGACAAGTTGGGGGCCAAGGAATTGAAGAAATCGAGAATCAAGACTTTGGCCCGGCATGTTGTTGATAAGGAAATTGAGAAGCCGAAGCGTATTAGTAGAAGCAGATGGGACAATTTAAAAGGAAGAAGGAAAAATATACAAGCAAGTACCAACACTGATCGCTCACACTTTCACTTCCATTACTTTGATCTCGCCACTTTCAACTCCTTCGATCTGTTGTTCTCACCGGCGCAGATGAAGAAGGGAGTTGTCGCCGGCAAGCAAGAAAGGAGACGGCGAGAGGGAAGGGTTGAAGGCCTCAGCGTGGTTCAGTCCACGGCGCTCTGGTTCAGAGAAAACTCCGATGTAAATTTGAGAAGACGAAGGTGGAAGATGAAGAAGGTGGTTGATTTGAGCACCAAACAGCATTTCCTAATTTTAACGTTACTATGATAATTTCTATTTTTAATTGTTGATTGATATATTTTCTCATTTTTAATTGTTGATTGGTATTTAAGGTATCTTCAAAACATTTTTATGTCATGTGTTCCTAACGTAATACTTTGTTAGCCAATATACACCTTAACCCATAGAATTACTATAAGAAATGGAACTATATATATAAGCCATTTAGAATGCCTAAACATTGTAAACTCAACATCAGTACTCATATATACCCTAGGTGTATTTTAATAACTTTTGTCAACTATTATTTACCATTACATCTTAAAGCATTTACAATTATTACTTAAGCTTTTTGTTTATATTGGCAAAACATTTGTAATCAACTGGTTAATTTAGCCGCCCGTGCATCTTATGGGGTCACCTGTCTAATGCTGAACATTTTTTACATTCCTTATATAAGAATAGGAACAACGTACGATCCATTTACATTGCCTAATATTTATTTCCATTTCCAATATGAATTATAGGTGCTCATAAACAATGTACCTTGCTTTTATTAACTTACGCCTCATATCATTTTACTATCATATTTTCATCCTTTTTCTAATCACTGAATAAAATTATTTTTTAAATTTAATTTGAGAATCATTTCCATTACCCTTTCTAGTAAAAAGGCTCGTGCATCATACATAGTAGTTCGTAGAGCCGTCCAAAACGGGTCGGAAGCCCGTCGGGCCGCCCCGTTTAGCCCCGGCCCGTTACGGGCGGGCCTCAAAAATAGAAGAAAGAGATGAAGTCGCCCCGGAGGGCCGCCCCGCAGGCCACGGGCTTTACAGCCGGCCTGGGGCTACGGTCGCCCGTTTAGCCCGTCTTTTTTTTTTTCTTATTTAAATGTTGAGTCTTAAAAAATTTCTTTGATATATTTTCCTAACAAAATCCCGAACGAGTTGGAATATAATGTTTATGTCTTATAACAATGTAGAGTCTTTAAAATTTTAAACCAATATATTAATATTATTATTGACTACTCCTATGATCCTTACACTATAAACTATGTTCATGTCCCTTCCACTCCTCGTCTCCTCCTCGATCGCAACTCTTCTCAAATCTCATCTCACGACCATAATTTATGCATATTAGTGGTATGCTTTTTATATTTTATGTAAGTTATTTTAGAACATAATTTGTTTTTAATTATGAATTCGTGAATGCTTATTTGTTGGATGATTGTGTTTTTTGGATATAAATGTTGACAACATTTATTTGATAAATTAGATGATTTATGTTGTAATTTAGAGCTTTAATTGTTGTAATTTACTAATTATATTTGTATGAAAAACACGGAGAAAAAAATAATTAAAATTTGGAATAATAATTTTCAAAGCCCTAGCGTGTGCCCTGGCCCTGGTGCTCTCTCGGGTCGCTTTGAAAAAACGCAGTGTTTTCCTTACTCCGAGCCCGAAGGGCCGGCCCCGATTGACGGCTCTAGTAGTTCGTCTAGTTGTTTGTTTATGTGTTGTTGACTTTGTTTCCTAGTCTTTCATTAATTGATCTTGTGTGTAACCACCTCATGACAGGCTGTGCCTTTATTAATTATTCTATCTCCATGTGACATCTCTAATAATGCCAGATTATGCTTAATTAGTGTTAATAATACACGGTAATTTCAAAATTTAAAATAGCACATTTCACAAGGCTCATTTGTTTACATTTTCTAATGAGAACCGATCGCCACTAGGCCTTGGTCATAATAAAAAATGTAGCCATAAAATAAATATAATAATGCAACCTACATTTTATATTGAGAACTGATAACTATTGGGCGTTGGTCACAATTTAAAAATGTTGTCATAAAATAAATATAATAAGTGGCATAGAAAGGGTGGAAAAATAGAAAACGTGATAGTGAGTTTACAAAGATCAAGGAGAGCAGTGGTAAATTAATAATTTAGTACTTCTCCACCCTCTCTTCCCCCCCCCCCCCCCCCCCAACACACAGGGTAGGGAAAAAAATGCTAATTTTAACAATATTTATAAGTCGCATCATGATTTATTATAAGTTCACTTTATTTTCATAGGGTATATTAGAGTGTTAGCATTGATTGGAGATCGTTTTGATCCCAATCACAATAAAGTAACCTCCAAAAACACATGTGGTTTTTTTTTTTTTTTTTTTTTTTTTTTTTTTTTTTTTGTCCAACACCAAGTGTCTTTTTTAAGTATAAAAGTGACTATACGATTATAAAAGTTGAGAAAAAGTCACACATTCCGTTAAAGTGATCAGTGGACTCCACCAACATAAAGTAACGGAATATGTGACTTTTGCTCCATTTTGTGACCATATAATCACTTTTATACATAAAAAAAAAAAAAAGCACTGAGTGTTGGATGCACTTTTAGAAAAACCACTTGTGTATTTTTACACCTTAACCCCAAAATAAAGAAAAATAATCTTTTCATCTATTTTGTTTTAACTCGGCTGTAATATGGTCTTTAAATTTTAACTTAGTACAATACAGTCCCTACTTCATATAGTTTTGACTGAGTTGAAACTCAATCTCTACACATAAACTCATTGCAACTCGAGTCAAAGTTCAAAAATTGAGTTACATCGGGTTAGAGTTCAAACATTGGGTGGCATCAAGTTAAGATTTAAAAACTAAGTTATAAGTGAGTTAAAACTATAATGATATAAAATTAATTTTCCTTAAAATAAAACGTACGCACAAGTGGATTTCCGCATGGAAAAATGCATCCCATGGAACAGTTCTATTATAAGGAGTCTGAGATCTCCTTCTGCTCCTGCTCCTTCACCTTCTTAATCCTTGATGATCTTGACATCGCTATCAACACGCATCGCGTCCATGAATCCAGACAGTGAAGGAAAAGACAAGAGAGAGCAAATGAGTAAAAATCAAGTATTTCTATTTCTATGTTCCGTTTCTGAAAAGGTTATATATACTAAGCACACTTCTGAGTGGATTGTGGGGATTGCTGGGTCGAAATAATTGTGACTAGTAAAAAACCCATATATTCGAAGGATTATGAATAATTAACGTGAGAAGTCATTACAATATTGCATAAATCGCGATGTATGACAGTTATTATCTATCATATATAACGGGTTTGAACTGTCATATATGTGGGTGCTATGAAAGTTTAGCGCAGATACATTATAGTTCTGAACCATTGTTTATTCCGGACTTATTATAACGGTTATTATATAACACTCATTATGTATTGGGGGTTGGTAAGGCAATGATATGCCCATTGATGTGATAATAATTAGCGGGCATACTTAAACAACCATCCTAATATATGATAATGATTGCATGATTAATAACGGTTTCATTTTACAACCGTTATTTATTCAGTAATATATATAACGGTTTTATAAGTAATACCTTCCACATTGAGTGGCTATATATAATTTGGCATAGATCAAGACATTCCAGACTTTTTGGAGAATCAATAGCAACTATTGATGAATATAAGTGATAATGTAACTAGTGACCTATATTGAGTCTTTTCAGAAAAATTAATCCCTAGAAAGCAAGGACTCTGAGGAAAATACATATACCCCTATAAAAAAGGGTGAAGAGGGTCCCCTGTGCCCTTTTTTATAGAGATATTCGTTTTCCCCCGTCTTCCTTTACTTTCCAAGTTTAATTGCTGAAGAGACACAACACATAAATGAACACTTATATATATATATATATATATATATATATATATATATATATATATATTTATGTTTATATCAGGAGTGCAATTGATTCTAACCACAGCCTAGAAAATCTTCATCCATTCAAATTGTATGGCTACTCGATGTGGGAAATACTACTCTATTATATATATAAAGATGAGACTAAGTAACTCAAAAAATCTCACATTGAGGGCCCGTTTGGAATAGCGTACCGTAGAAATGGCCTTTTTTTTTTTTTTTCTCCCGATGGACTTTACTTGATAGACTTTTTCTAATGTGATTTGTGTTTGGAATAACGATGACAAAAATGGCTTTTGTTTCCGATGGGTTTGGTATAGCTTTTAAAAAGATAGATGAGATGAAAAATGACTGAAAAGGGCATAAATCAAATTCTCTCTCACACACACGCACACACACATATATATTATATATAATGTGATAATTTGGGATAAAAATTAAATATAAATATAAATTTTCTTTAAAAAAATAGTAAAATTACCATTAAAAAATTTAAAAATATTGAAGTGCTTAATAAAAAAAAATATTAAAATTACTATTTAAAAATTTAAGAATATCAAATAGATGAAAATACACTTTTTCTCGGTTACTTTTTTTTTGGGGGGGGGGGGGGGGGGGGGGGGGGGGGATCTTTTTCTCAGTTTTCAAATTATTCATTCGATCCCAACTTTCCCCTTTTATTCTCTCTCTTCCATTATTTCCTTTGTTTCTTCCTCTCTCAGTCGAACCCCAATTCATCTCTGTAGTTGCAGAGAGCTTGCTTCCATCATCAATTTCTCTGTCTCACATAGCGCTCAAGATAATAAAAAAATCTCTTCTTTCTTCCTTCTCCACCATCGGTCTTTGATCTCTCTCATTCATCTTCATCTCTGTGCCAAGTCTCTCTATCTGTTAACTTCTCAATTTTAATAGATTTTAGATATATTTTAATATATTTTAGAAGTCATCAATACTAAATTAAAGAAATTTTATTGAAATTTTAAGAGAAATCAATCAATGCATCATTTATGGGATTTCAATTTAAAATAAAATTTTTTGAGTTTACGAAATAAATAATAATAATTAGAAGTTAAAAAAAAAAGAGAAAGAGAAAGAGAAATAAAAATAAAAATTCAGTTTATTTGTTATTATTATTATTAGATAATTACTATTTTCTTTACTTTTATTAAATGGTTCTTTTAATGATGAATCAGAAGCACATGGGAAGGAGAGAATCAATTGAAGAAAATGAATTAAAGGATCAGGGAGATGCGATGCCGTTTTGGGATTTTGAATTGAAGACCTAAAAAAGCTATAGGGCATTTTGAATTGGAGCATCAGAGGCGGCTATTGGAAGAAGGCACGATTCATATTTGGTTTTGGGAGAGAGCCATTTTCTCGCTGACGGTGAGCACGACTTGAGAGAACAGAATCAGAGGCGAGCGGAAAGAGGAGAGCACTATTCATTATCTTCTTCATTACACTTGCAGTCATTGTCACTGTTCCTGTTTTAATTTTCAGCGATGGGAGCCAAGGATTGAGTCTTCTTCTTCCTTGAGCACGACGGTGAAGGAGAAGAAGTTTGGTTGCACGGTGTATAATTTTTTCTATGTTTTCATTATATGATTGATTCTAGCCAGTTCGGTTTGTTCTTAGTTTGTTCTTATGGTTCCTGTTCTGAATATTATTGGTCTTGCTGAGATAGATGGGATAAAAGTCATGTGTGGCTAACTTTTCCTTTATATAGGATTGAACTTGACGAAGGAAATCTTAAATTGACATTGGATTAAATAATGTAAAATTAGATTTTAATCTAATTTGCGACTAGAATAGACATATACCTAGAAGCTCCGTATAATCAAAATTAGAGTGAGCCCGATTTGAATTGCATCTTAATTAATTGTGTGAGGCGTTCGTGAAATTATTTGAGGTAGGTGTATAAGTAAATACATGCACTTATAAACATTAATACTCTAGATTAGCCGATTAAGTTAAGTTAGAATTAATTTAGTGGGAATAAAATCTAAGAAACAAACAAGGATTAGTATCTCTAAGTTATCCTCCTGATATTTGAATTCGCTTCTCTCTCCCTCTCTCTCTCTCTCTCTATGTGGAAGTTCTTGTTTTTATTAAAATTCTCTTTATTATTATTGGATACAATTCTGATTTGGTCAACTTAAACGAAAAAAAAAAGGAAATTTAACACCTAATCACTTAGTTTGACCGAGTCTCATGACGATGGCCTTGATTTGCCACTTACTATTTTCATGACCCGTATACTTACGGTGTTTAGTTAAATTTTGGTAGCATCACTATCTTTGATCACGAGATGGGTCCGATTGTGGCGACCCAATTGGTGACGGGTCGGGGAGTTCTTGTTAGAGTAGTCCTGGTCAAATCAATGACGAGACCATGGAAGAGGACCTGAATGACTATGCAATGGTCCAACCAAAGGCGAGAAATGTGAAAGACATGAAGGTGAAACTTTAAATTGAATTTCATGTTCTCTATCGTGATGCCATATGAAGCAACTATTGTGGCTTTTGTTTTGATGCTACTTTTAGGATAGAAGCCCATCAAACTGTGATGCTATCCAAACGCTAATAAATGTGACTTTCTCCTCCACTAAGCTTCCACTGGACTTTTTTTAGCATTGAACGCTATGCCAAACTAGCCATGAAGAGTCTAGCATTAATCGCGAAGTTGAATTTCATAGTTGTTAAGTTGGTGCCACCTGCTCAATAGAAAAACAGAAGACAAACCTTCAATCAGAACAATAATGGGATTTCCAAAATACCATAACTTCATAAAAGCAATTCATTATGTCGCCTTGAATGCTTTATATGTCGTAACTTCACAAATGCTGCAGGTATCCGCTTATTCACGTATGACGCTCGGTACAATTGAACTAATTTTTTCATCACATGTAGAGCGGGGAAATCAAGTCAAGCTAGTTAGATTGGCCCATTTAAGCTTTGGCCCTTCAAGGGCTGGGCTTGTAAGTTGGAGCTTCTAAATGAAATTGGCTCTATAGGGCCGATGGCTTAAAAATATCAGCCCTGTAGGGCCAAGGGCCAGCCCATTAGGCCCTTTAATTTTTGTTTTTTCATTAACTTGACTTAACCATTTAATTTACTAATTTATATGTGTTTTGTATTTATTATAAAGTTATTTATCCATTTAATTACAAATACATAATAACTATACTTTGATTTTATGATTTTGTTGTACTAGATAGGACAGGAGTGGGCTAACAATAGTCTGATTCCAGTGATAGTAGTTTTAATTTATTTTTTTTTTAGGTTGGTAAGAAGTGTGATAGGTTGTACTCCCTCCATTCTTATTATAAGGCACCAACTAAATAGCAAGTTTATTTGGTCCTTTTTATAAGGCACTTACTTGTTCCCAATAAGCAATGATTATTTTTTTTCCATGTCTCCCCCTAATTAATAAAGGTAGTGGGTGAGGTAATAATTAATATAATATTAGAGTTTAATGCAATTAGTAGGGTAATATTGAAAATTACTTAGATTCTATGACTACTTTATTGACTTTAACTACTTTTATTGGTTTGTGAGAAAAGTTAGTTGATCTTTATAATAAGACCAGGAGTATTCTCTAGGTTGTTTTTTGAGGGTTTAGATTAGATTCGTGTGTTTGGAAGACATGGAGCTATGTGAATCCCGACATCCACCAAAATGGTGGAATTCCATTGGTTGTTAGCCACATTTTTGGAATTAAAATTTTAATTACCTTTCTTGCAAAAAATATATAACTCGAAAGTTTCCAGCTCGGTGTTTCACTTTCTCACGTGCACGTCACTACTGAGAAGATGACGGGAAAGAACGAAAAGAAAAGAAAGTTACTTTTGCAGGTTTTATATGTGAACGTTTGTTAAGATTAAGATTCTCCATCCTCCAACCCATATACTCCTTTGGTCTTTATTATAAGGCACTAACTAGCAAATTTATTTGATTCTTTTTATAAGGTTTGCTGATTCCCAATGAGCATTAATTATTTTTTTCCGTATCTGCCCATAATTAATAAGGGTAGTTGGTGAGAGTAATAATTAATATAATATTAGATTTTAGGGCAATTAGTACGGGTAATATTGGAAATTATTTAGATCCTAAGACAACTTTATTGACTTTTTATTGGTTTGTGAGAAAAGTTAGTTGGTGTCTTATAATAAAACCAGAGGGAGTAGTTAAATAAATGACTTGAAGAAATTATTATTTTTACTAAATATGTATTTAAAAGAGTTTGCTAGATTCCCAATGGGTTTATTGACCCTATTAATTGGCTGTTTGTTAATTATTATTTGTTTGTTAATTCGGTCGAAAGCTGAACGCATTTTCTTATACCACTTGCCTATCGTATATTGTTTCTTATATAGAGAGAAAGGAGTTTCAAGTTCTAAGATGTGGTGTAAATATCTTTGAAGTTGATATATTGTATGTTGCCCTGCCTTATAAAGTAAATAAATATTTGTAAGTTGCTAAAACATTAGGAAAAAATATATTTAAATACTATTTGAATTTGCAAAACTCTCAAATGTCTGTTAAATTTGTTAAAGGACTTAAAGGTACCAAGAATCACATTGAGATTTTCAAATTAGGGTGAATTTACCCTTACCTTTAATATATATATATATATATATAAAAAAAGACCCTCTCCGAGGGTCACATCGTCCGACCGCCCGAGGACCGACCGTCGATGGCCTCGCAATGTGTCGACCACCCGCGGCTTGAGATCCGGCGATGGTTTTTTTTTTTTTTTTTTTTGGTGGGGTTAATCTTTTAATATATATATATTCATTGAAAGTGATGAAGGTGGGCTTCGAACCCACTCCACTTTCATGGGGGCCAAGTGGCCCAACGTTCCTTTAATATATATGCATTAACAAATATATATATTCTTTTTAACATTTTTTTCCATTAACAAACACTCTTGTAAATACCATTAACAAATTGGTAATTTCTATTACAATATTTGTTATAATTAACCCTTATTTTTTGTTTCATCGACACACATGTGGTAAACATGAAGAATAAAATGGTAAATACCATTGCAAAACTAGTAAATACCATTGAAGAATTGGTAATTGCCATTGAAAGATTTGTTATAATTGCACTTTTGTTTTTGCATCGGACATACATGTGGTAAACCTAAACAATGAACTAGTAAATACTATTACGAAACTAGTAAATGCCACTGAAGAATTGGTAATTTTCATTGAAAAATTTGTTATAAATCATTTACTTTTTGTTAATCATGTATCCTTCATTGAAAATTACATTCCTGATTTACAAACATCATGCACAACAAATTTTTCAATGGCAATTACATTTACTAGTTTCGCAATGATATTTACCAATTCGTTCTTCAGGTTTACCTTATGTGTGTCTGATGAAACAACAAAAAATGTGCAATTATAACATATCTTTCAATAGAAATATCAATTCTTCAATGACATTTACTAGTTTCACAATGGTATTTACCAGTTCGTTCTTTAGGTTTACCATGTGTGTGTTTGATGAAACAACAAAAAATGTGCAATTATAACAAATCTTTCAATGACAATTACCAATTCTTCAATGACATTTATTAGTTTCACAGTAGTATTTACCAGTTCGTTGTTTAGGTTTACCACATGTGTGTCTAATGAAACAACAAATAAAGGTCAATTATAACAAATCTTATAATGGGAATTACCAATTCGATAATGATATTTACAAGTTCAGTAATGAGAATTACAAGAGTGTTGGTTGATGAAAAAAATGTGAAGAAGAATACATATATTTGTTAATACATAAATATATTAAAGGAATCAAATGGCCTAGTGGTTGGGCCACTTGGCCTTCAACCCCACTTTCATCACTTTCAATGCAACCCCCCACACTAAAAAAAAAAAATCACCGGATCTCAAGCCGCCGGTGGCTAGCGCCCGCGCTTGATTTGTAGGCCGTCAGCGGTTGGTCCTCGTAGGCGGCCGCCATGATGGCCCTACTGGCGAAAGTCATTTTTTTCTTTTTCTTTTTTTAATTTATTTAAAAATTAAGGGGCAAAGGGTAAATTCACCCGAATTTGAAAATCCTAATATGGTCCTTGATACCTTTAAGTCCTTTAACAAATCTAACAAACATTTGGGGGTTTTGCAAATTCAAATGGTATTTAAATGTAATTTTCCCAAAAAAATTAATATATGTAAATTTTCATGTGGGCACTTATTATTTTACTATTGTTAGTTACTAAAATGTGTATTTGATTTCACTTATAAAATTTGGGCACTCTTTGACCTAAAAAGAAAATTGGGCACTTGTTATTTTGCTATTATTAGTGGTTAAAATGTGTTTTGTGCATTTCTAAAGTCACCTCTAAACTTGATCTCATAGATATAAGTAACTTGACATAATACTACTACAAAAAGTAAGTTTAACGACATTAATTAACATCCATTTTTAGAAGGAAACAAGGTTTTTAAAAAAGGTGATATCTTTGAAATTTTGGCTTAAATTTTAACTATTTTTTCCCGATAAACAATCATTGAAAGTTAAAATTTTAATGGCTGTTTTTAAAAAACAGTTGTTAAAAGTTACTTTCAACGATTGTTATACAAAACAATTGTTAAAAGTTAAGTCAAAATTTTTTTAAATATGAATATTTATAAGTTTTAATGATCATTTTCCTAAAACAGTCATTTAAAGTTAAGTTGGAATTTTTTTTTGAATATTTGTGAGTTTTAATGACTATTTTTTCAAAAAACAATATCATTGAAAGTATTTTTAATGACTTTTTTTTCAAACAAAAACAGTCGTTTAAAGTGAAAAATATTCAAAATTTTTGATTTCATATGCTCGCACCTTTGACATTTTGTTCAAATATTTAAAGGATTATCAGATACAGGCACACAACCAATCCAACTCCATTTGTGTCCTCAATCCAAATTCCTTTCTCTCTTCCTCTTGGAACCCAAATTTAATGGATTAACCCTCGGCATCTTTCTTTATACTCTTTCTTTCCCTAGTCTTGTTATAATTTTGTTCTAATTCCAGTTGCATTCCCTTACCTACTAGGGTTTGGATTTTGCATCTTATGAGTCTCCCCCTCAACTATTAGGGAATTTTTGGATCTTTAGCAGCCTTAATGTTCAATTGTGTTAGATATTTTTTGGACTGTGATTGCTGGAAGATTTTTGTGGTTTTTCTTTTGGTTTTCTGTACTGTAGTTGTAGTTGATTGTACTGTGATTGTGATTGTCGTTGATTGCAATGTTTGTTTGTTGTGATTATTCATTTTGTTTTATTTATTGTTTGTTTATTTGTTGCATTCCTGTGGCTGGTAGCTGGATTTATTTGTTGTATTATGTTGTTTCATCTGTTGTTTCCTTGAGTTTATGGTTTTTTTTTTTTTTTTTTTAAAAAAAAACTTTCGATTTGGTTCGCTTTCTATATTTGAAAGGTGTTTGTGATTGTAGTTCTTCAATGCTTGTTTGCTGTAATCATTCTTCTACTTAAAGGAAAATACGGTTTTCCAAAGCGTCAGCCATGAGAATAATTTTTTTTCTGAATTTTCAAGAAAATCTACTTTTGGAACCCAAATTTCATAAGTTTTTATCTTTGGTGATGCTATGTTTGGACTTCAAAGTTATGGCATACTAGTTGTTATCTATATATGTGGTGAGTTATTAATTTTCATAGTTTTCTACCGATTACATTCCTTCACAAGTTCCTGAGAGTTTAGTGATTGCAGCCACATGTTGTTTTCCTGCCTTTCTTTTCTGCACTTCCACTTATCTGATCTATAAAGGGTTAATCTTTTGTTTCTATATTAATATCCAACTTTTATTATTTATGTCCAAGCTACAGTTTGCCAAGTAGGATCTAAATGTGCTGCCTTAAAAAAAAAAGTATAATTTACAACAATTGTTTTGAAAAAACATTCATATGACAGTTTTACATAAAACCGACGTTATATATTCTTACTTATATAAAGACTGATTTCTAAAAATAGTCGTTGAAAGTAACTTACAATAACAATTAAAAAAAAAATACATCTATTTTAAAATTTCCAATGACATTCACATACACAACCTTCTAAAAACAGTTGTCTAGACATCTTAAAAACATACGTTAAAGGTGTTTTTTTTTTAGTAGTGTAAGTTTTGTCATTAGCATTATTGTTATTATTACTATTATAATTCAAACACTATATATGCCTCCCCTGGAACCCACCATCCTTGAACGAAAGTAGGGTTTGGGGCCTCTAATCTACCCTTGTTTTAATGCTCTGATTTTTGTATTGCCCCAATCTCGTAAATGTTATTCTTTCTTTCTTGCCTCATGTGGTTAATAGATTTTGCACAAAATGAGTACCATTTTGGTATCTTTTAGACATGAAATGGTGTGCGGTTTTGATTTTTTTTTTTTTTTAATGATTTTCAAGGAAAAATAATCTAAAATTGAGAAATTTTGATTTTTTTTTTTGAAAAAATGTTAAAACAATTTAAAACTGCATCATTTCATGCCCATAAGATATCAAAATGACAGTAAAATCTAACTATATATTAAAAAAAAAAAAAGGATATTTGGGAAGTTGGGTTATTGCAGAAGTGTTTGAGAAATTAAAACACATTAAGAGGCTCCCAACCCATGAAATCTTAGTTTCAATTTGTAACATAGCGGCCTTGACCTAAAAACAAAGGATTTCAATTTAATTTAAAAATCAAGTTAGTTCCCAATCAAAAAACTTAAATCCGGCCATTGAATTGAAAATGTAACTGCATAATCATACTTAAAATATGTGTGACGTTTTACAAATAAAAAGTTAAATAATTTTATATCCCAACTACCTATGAAAAATATAATTAGTATTAAAGTGCCCTTTTATTTTGAAAATAATTTGAAAAAAGATATGTACACTTTTTTAAAAAAATTATAGCTTAATGTCGCTAGTAATCTTTCATAACCAGTATAATTAATAATTTTTTCCTTTACATACGTGAAGAAAACATGGAAAAAAGTCTTGACTTAATAATGTTTACTATTTAAAGAGAAAACTAGTACAAGTTTTGAAATATTATGTGTTCACCATGTAACTTTTATATGATTTCCGTAGATCCGCTTAAGGTTGTCGAACTTCGCGAGTTTAAGTAAATTCATGACAACGATGTAAACTCGTATCATAAACTTGAATCGTAAACTCGTAAAAGTTTACTTTCACTATTAAATAGGTATTAATAGTATATAATAAATAAATAAAATATAAAAATAATAAAAATAATTTGATTTAAATATATTTTAAATCTAAATAATTGAAATTAAATTCATCAATATTCGAAAGTTATCATATTTAACAAAGAAGTTTCTATAAAACTCACATATAAAGCCATTGAGTATGATTAAATAAAAAAAAAGTTAACACGAGCTTAGGGGTAAGTTAACACAGTTTTGTAAATTTGAAACGTAAAAACGGTAAGCTTGGTGTATAAACTCATAAGTTTAACCGAGTTTATAACATCACGAGTTTATCGCAATTCGACTTCGATTTGGTAAATTAGAAACATAAAAATGGTAAACTTGGAGAGTCAACTCGCTAGTTTGACAATAATGGATCCGCCTATTTGATTCTAGGGTGAAAATTCACTTTAACCCTATAAATTAACTGCTAGAAAGAACTTTGAGATAATACATCTAGTTTTTAAAATCAGTTCTCGTTTGCAATATAAATGGGATCTTATATTAAGGATAGTAAGTGATATCTACTATTATTTTGTATAGTCAAATTTTGATATTGTCAAGTATAATTTAGAACTTCATAAATGTATTTTTTATATATATATATATACACAGAAATTCAGACCTGAAATCTCATGTTTAAGTGTATATATATAATTCATTTCATTGGACCCACTATTTGTTATTCCGAAAAATATGGACAGTGTTATTTATCACAGACTCAAAGTAATAAATGGGAAAACATGTGTTGTTCGATATATATAATTAACAAAAAGCAAGTTTAATTTATTAATTTGAAAAAATATCGAACAGAAATTGTTTATTATACCCTCCAAATTTTAATGTAAGACATATTTATATTAAGGAAATTAGTTAAGTTAGTTAATATCAATATGACATACATTTTTTAAAACAATCTAACCATAATTCATTAATTCCCACATTCGCTCTTATATCATTGATTATATTTTGAGAAACATCAATAAGGATAAATCAAGAAAAAATTAACGAATATGAAAAATTTGTCTTATAGTTATGATCAAAGTTAACTTCTCAAATATGTCTTATATTAAAGATTAGATAGAATATCTTTTCATCATAATATACTTAAATATAATTAAATATTTGAATAAGTCGGTTTTGCGTAGACCAGATCCGAAAGAGTCCAAAAGTACAACTCGTTTACATTTAGATTTTATAAAACAGACTCATTTTTTATGGTGCATGATAGCTTTTCATCGTAAAATACTCATGAATGAGTCATAATTCAATGTTGGTGTTACTAAATAGTTAAATAAAACTATAATGCAAGTTTTCTATTTTTTAAAAACAATTTCTCCTTTTTTTTTTTTTTTGGTCAAGTTTCTTCTCGGATTAAAAATACTCCGTAATTGAGACTGACAGAATTTTTGGTCTAACTGGGAAGAAACAAGAAGAAAATGAAATGGCGGTGACTTGAAAACGCTGTGAACTTTTCTTTGTTTTGCATAGATTTGGTGAAATGACGCGGACGATCTTGATTCTTGAGCGATGAAGCTTCCCTGTTCACACTTACACCAATTAATAATCATTGCCACCAATTATTTGAACCCACCTCATAAGTAAATAAAAAATTGGTAAACTTTATGAAAAATGACAGGAAAAGAACTAGAAAATTGTAAAATATTAAATAAGGTATTTTCTATAAAATAAATTATGAATTGCTTATCAAATATAGTTATTTCCTTATTAATTCTGGACAACAAACCAATTGTGAGGTTTTTTTCCTATCATTTTTCCTAAATTTTATCTAGCAAACACCATCTAACTTTATATAAAATTTTAGTTTGATACCTCAATTTTATAAAGCATATTTTTAATTATTTATCACAAATATCATTAATAATAAATTTTTTTTGTGGGTGACTATTACTTTTCAATAATCTATTAAATTCAACTTAATAGATTAGCATTTAAAAATATTTTGTCAATATTTTATATTTTGTGGCCCCTTTAGTTTGACTGTACGAAAGGGAATTACATGTAATTTTAATTTTTTTTAAAAATGTTAATTTAGATGTCTGGTTGGATTTATGTACACATGTAAATGGGATTAGATTTTATAATATTGATTCCCATAAGTATATTCATTAATATTAGGCTGTTATGACATATGAATGATGGCGACAACACATGCGAAACTAGAAAAGGACATATTTCCCCATGTCTCCTCCATACTAGAAAAATCGAAATACTGTGAAGACACTTACTAACAGGCAGTTCTTTTTCGTGAAATGCGGAGTAAAAAAACATCTGTTTTTCAAAACCCTACTGAGAGCATCGCGTGGCGCAGTGGCCCATAGGACCCGGGAAATTACTATTCTAAATTTTAACTATTTTTCCTCCATTTTAAAAAAAAAATATAATCAATAAATTACAACACGAATCATCCAATAAATAAGCACAGTCACTCATTCATAATCAAAAGTAAACTATGTTCACAAATAACTCATATAAAACATAAAAAGCATATCACTTAATGACAATAAGATTTACGATGACTATTATTATTATCATCTTCGCCACTATCATCAATTTTAACGACATTTAATTGTTCTTCACTTTGAGTAATAGCCTCGACTACGTATGAGTAAGAATATCATAAAATTCTTCTCTCGCATCATGAACACATCTATAATCTTTATTTGCAACAAATAATAAATCAAATCATAAAATTAGAGTATAGTTATTATGTATGTATTTGTAGTTAAATGGATAAATAACTCTATAACAAATACAATATATATAAAATTAATAAATTTAAAAAGGAAAAAAGAAAAAGCTACAAGTGAAAAGGGGGCTTGTAGGCCCGAGGCCCTCCTAAAGCAGCCGTTTAAGCCTAAGGCCCATCGGGCCGGTCCTCCGCGCTAATTTCAAATATCTCGTCCATTTTTCAAACCCGCCCTTAAAAGGCCAGGGCTTAAACGGGCGCCCCGATGGGCTGGCCCGCTTTGCGCTCTAGTCCATACTCTGCGCCTACTTCACCATCCAATCATCACTTCCATCCATAAAAATGAGTCAACTCAATAGTGATATATATTCCTTCTAGTTCTAATTATAAGAATACTTTATAAAAATATTCCTATAATTAGGATCGGAGGGAGTATATAATATAGTTGATTGTCATGTTATCAATATTAGATCAAATAAACTCATAATGTCTATTAGTCTATTACATTACATTATATCGATATGATCTTATATATAAGTCCATTTTGACAAAAATATTATTATTCTTATTATAAATCCAGTTTCAAGATAATTAAAAAATTTCCCCTATTAACTGCAATAAAAAATAATTTATTCATATTGACTCTTAGAACAATTTATAAATGAAGAGAAAAATTGAAAATCTAGCCAATATTTAATGAGTTAACTAACTCTCTTTGGTATGTAAGAGTTAGTTAATTTTGAACACTGTTAGTTAATTTGAACACATTTTAACCACTAATAGCCGAAACCAAGAAAAAACTCCAAAAAAACCTAACATTACAACCTATCACACACCTTACCAAAATAAACCTATATTGCTAAAATCTAAATTTGTGTCCAGGGGTCTAAAGTTAGCCAATTCCATCCCTAATATTCACACTAGATGAACCTGTACAGTTACTCTTGGCTAACTCAGAATCCTGCATAAGAATGTTGCTTAAGGAAAATGGTACAAATTCCAGCCAATCATGCTGAATCATCTTCCTTGCTGCTCTTTTATTACCATGTCGTGCCACAAGTGATAATTCCACACCACCTGTTGAATCCAATAAGCCAAGAACCTCCTGCATCACGTCCCAACTCTGCCATTCACACCCAGTCAGCGATCTCTTCGTCAGTCATTTGTATAATACCTCACAGTCCGTCTCAATGGTGATCATAGGCACATCGAATCTATGCCTTTGCACTAACGCTTCCTTCACCACAAGGCATTCAGCCATAAATAGAGAACTAGCCTCTACCGGTTTAGCCAAGCCCCCCCCCCCCCCACACACAAAATCTCCTTTAGAATTCCTGCAGATTAACCCAATACCTGACTCCCTCAAGTCCTCCTTACACGAGCCATCTACATTGACCTTATAGGAGTTGCCCACAGGTGCCACCCACTGGGGATGCCTATTCAAATCAGCCAAGAAGATTTTCCTAGCCTTACCATTGCCCTTTGATTTGGAATTCCAATACTCCTCCACCTGTAAATTCACAAGCCTCACTACTTCTTTAGCATTTGGACAAATCCCATTAAACACCTAGCCACATCTTTTTTTCCATATCCACCAGCACATGGTGGCAAACAAAGATTTCCCATAGTTATCCAGTAAACTAGCATCAACAAGCATATCACACAACCAGATCTCACATCTCTTCATTGCCCACTTACTAAAACTCAAACCAAGTGGACACCCGAACCAACACAGCTTGGTCCAAGGACATAGAAACAAAAGATGCTCAAGAGTTTCTGATTCAGTTAAACAGATGGGACATAAAGGATTTACAGCACATTTGCGTCGATATAAACTCTCCTTCGTAGCCAAAGCTTCAGCCCCCAGCCTCCATAAAAAGTGCTATATTTTTGGAGGCACCACAATCTTCCAGACACATTTCCACAGAGTTTTGGGGACAGAAAAAGACATACTTAGGTCTTTACGCTTAATTCCTTCTACATTGCTCTTAGCTACCATGTATCCAGATTTAACTGTGTAAGATCCATCTCTACTTGCCAGCCATACCGCCCTATCAGGTCCCAACGGATTTGTGATTGGCATTTTTTGAATCAGTTCCTTGTCCCTGGCCGAGATGCTTGAATCAATGGCACTAAAATCCCAACTTCCATTATTAATGAGAGAGGCAACCCTTAGCTGATCATCCACCACCGAACCTTCCCTAGGACATAAAATTCCTTCAGCTAGACCATCCACCCATTTATCTTTCCATACAGTGATTGATCTTCCATTTCCAAGCTTCCATCGAAACTCCCTTAACAATAGCTCTTTGCCCTCCAGTAGACTGTTCCATGCCCAAGATGCACATCTACCCTTCTTGGCTTGGAGAAAGTTTGATTTGGGAAAATACAAACCCTTCAGCACCTTGCACCACAATTCGTTCGGTTGGGATATAATCTCCACACTGTTTTAGCTAGCAACGCTTTGTTGAAGCACAGCAGGTCTCTAAAGCCCATTCCTCCCTCATTCTTCGGCAATGTCATACTCCTCCAATTCTTCCAGGTGAATAGCACCCGATTTGCCATCTTAACCCCACCAAAAGTTAGACAAAAGACTGTCAATTTCCATGCAAGCTTTTTTGGGAAAAAGAAAGCAGGTCATGGGATAGATTGGAATCGAATTAGCCACTGCTTTTATTAAAACTTCCCTTCCAGCAAAGGATAAAAGTTTCTGACGTCAACCCTGGAGTTTCAGGCCAATACGGTCACGAACAAAAGCCAACGCTGCAACCTTTGATCATCCCCAATCCAGTGGTAGACCCGAATATTTCCCTGCTTGTTCAAAATACTGAATTCCCAGATAGGCCGAGACTCCACTTTTAATACTCTCCGGAGTATTAGCTGAAAAGTAAATGTTAGATTTATTTAAATTCACAAGCTGGCCTGAAGCTTCACAATAAACCTCCAGATTCTTTTCAAAACTCTACAATTTACTTCCTCTGCGGTCAAGAAAAAGATGGCATCGTCCATGAAAAAACAGTGAGATAGAATAGGTGCGGCTCGAGCCACCTTCATCCCCTTTAAATCTTTGCTCTCTATATGCCGCTGTACCATCATTGACACTTCCGACACCAAGATGAACATATAAGGGGAAAGAGGGTGCCCTTGCCGCACCCCTCGTTTAGGTTTAAAAGTATTAACTAGGCGACCATCTATTTGAAGGATGAATGTTGTTGTTGTTATACAGCCCATAACCCATTGCACCCACCTTCTATAGAAACCCATCCTCATCATAACTGATTCGAGAAAATCCCATTCTATGCGATCATATGCCTTGTTCATATCGACTTTTAGCGCGAATTCCTAACGTGAGCCTGATTTCTTATGCTTTAAATGATGAAAAGCCTCATGTGTAAGCAGAATATTATCTTGTATCAATCGTCCCGTAAGAAATGCCCACTGATTAGGTGAGATGATCTTGCCCATCAGCCTTTTCAGCCTAGTGGTTAAGATTTTGGCAATGATCTTGTATGAGACATTGCACAATCCTATCGGTCTGAAGTGGTGGACCCTTCCAGCTTGTCTACTTTAGGAATCAACACGATATTGGTAGCATTAATTCGATCTAATCCCACCTTCCCAACAAAGAAATCCTGAACCATACTACATACCTCCAAATGCACCTCCTTCCAAGCTGTCTGATAGAATAATGTTGAAAGTCCATCTGGACCTGGTGCTTTGGTGGCTCCTAATTGAAACACAACGTCCTCAATCTCTTGGTTTGTCACAGGAAGCATAAGCCTCTCATTATCCTCCGCTGTAACCACCTCCTTCACGTAACTCAGGGCCTGAATCATAGATCAGACGCCCCCTAAACTGAATAGATTCTGATAAAATGCACTAAAAGAATTATTAATTGCTTCCCTCTCTTCAAGCCAAATCCCATTCTCATCTTTAAGTCTCAGGATTTTATTTCTCTGCCTCCGCTGGACTACACTGCAATGAAAAAATTTTGTGTTTCTGTCTCCACAATTCAGCCAGCTAATTCTAGACCTTTGCCACCAGTAAGACTCTTCTCTATCCTAGGCTTCCTCAATCTGACGCATTAGATCCTCGGCTTCCTGAAATTTGGTGCCATTTAAGCTACCTGCATAGCATATGCTCAGAAACCAAGCTTTGAAAATTGACTATCTTCTTCATTGCTCTTGGAGGACCACCCTCTTTTTCAGCCTGTGATAATAAATCGTTAAAGTCCCCTACTGCTAGCTAGGTTCCTTGCTCAGTAATTGCCAAGGATCTCAAAGTATTCCATACTACCCTTCTTTCCTTTTTCTATTGGGGGTCCATACACAAACGTGATAAATTTGAACAAAACACTCAGAGTAATGCTATCCATCCACCACACTGACAAACCACCAGATAAACCCACCGGCTCCACATTTAAATCATGTTGGAACCTAAACCTTCTTCGTAACTTCATAATCTTTGCTGACTGCATCTTTGTCTCCATAAGGAAGATTATAGAGGGATGAAACTTCTTCACTAGATCCCTCAAATTTTTGACTGTCAAGGCTCTTCCTAGGCCTTGACAGTTCCAAGCTATGAGTTTCATGGCTCCTTGGTGGCTGCTAATGGCCAGCCACCAACACCATCAGAAATGACCCTTCTCTGCCCACCACTTCCTGCCTTAAACACATATCCAAAATCACCAGCCACCATGGTAGTTGACACTTCCATGTTCTCATCGCACCCTTCACCCACCACCGAGAAATTCTCCTTACCCCTCTGCTTTTGCGCCTATCATATCTACGCACTCTGGCCTTGGTCTTCCGTATATTTGTAGCAAAGACAGAAATGTCGTTCACCATCTACGTTTCCACACTATCCACCTTCCTCCTTTTCAACTTCTCAGGCCCTCCCTCATCATCAGATTTCCGTTTCAATCCCATACAGTCCAGGCCATTAATGACTTCAGACATAATTCTACCTTCAAATACCACCATGGCTAAGGCTTGCTCTCTTTGCTCAGACACTGTCGACTCATCATGGGTCATATGCCCCTTCAAACCAGGTAGATCAGGGGGGTCAGGACTCAGAGGAGTGTCCTCAGCCCTCTTTTTAGGGTCTTCATAAGATTCACCTATCGCTTCCTGTTTCAATCTTCTCCCATTCAAGCTCCTCATCCAGTCTCCTCTTTTTGTATCGAAGAGTGCCAACCATCCCCCGGTTTCACCGAGACAAGGTTCCAAGCTCACCTCTCGTTGGTCTTCAATAGGTCCTCTTCCCTATTCTCAGAGAAAGAGTTGAGAACCTGAATATGAAACAGGTTCTCATCGTTGGAAGCCAACTCCCTGTTATCTTGACACTTATCATTGCTCTTCCTCCTACTCAATGCCTCATCCTTCCTTTTCATAGCATTACTAGCTTCAGCCCATTTTTCATTGACCACTACCATTACCTCGTCCCAATTGCGACATGTATTTGTTGTGAGCTAGGCACCGAAACGAGGTTCAGAAGGTTGAACCAGAGACATTAGTTTAATGTCCTTGCAACTCTTATTTTCATGACCGACTCTATCGCAATTATAGCAGAATTGCTGTAATTTCTTGAAACAAACTGAAATCCATACCTTTCGCCCATCTGGGCTCGAAAGCCAAAATCCGCTCGCTAACGGCTTCCGCAGATCCAGCAACACTCGTACACGCAAAAAACTGCGCAAATAACGACCATTGTAGACAGGATCCTCCACCATCTCCACCTCTCCCATATAACCTCTGATAGTAATCGCGTCTTCTAGGCACATGGCCTCCATCGGCACATTATGTAGTTGGATCCAAATTGGACAGCGGCTAAAATCAAATTCCTCAAATGACTTGTACTTCGACCTCTCCATTAGGTTTAGCAAACAGCTGTTGACAGACCACGGTCGACCTCGTAAGACTCTGTCAAATTCTTCAATCGCTGTGAATTTAAACAGAAAGGCATTACCGCTAATTTCAACTACATCAAAGCCATCTTGCAGATTCCATGCCTTTCGCAATATAGCCTCAATTACCATTTTCGAATACATTTTACTCGCTAACACTTTTCCTACAAGAATTTTCTCTGACTCCGTCTCCTTCCAAATCAATGGCGACGAGATCTGAAATTCCTCCATGCTAACTATGGACGCTCAAATACCTTCAATTTATTACAACTCGACACCAGTTTGCACCGATCGTCTCGACAATACCACTTATCCTCCGATCTCCAGCTCCGATCACCCTCCGTACCGCGATCACACCACTCTCACGCTTGGCGGAGAGAACGAGGCTCCCACATGAGTGCGCGGGGAGAACTATCCACTGTAAAGTTTAACCCTACTTTTTATTAAGTGAGCAGTATATATACTCATTGATATAAAAACTTCTTTTAGTATATATATGTGATCAAAAGGATTGTTTGTGGCAAGAATTATAGATTTGTGAGATAAATATATTTATGTTTTATAGTTAGCACTAAAACAAAACTCCTCAATTAACTCCTATATTTAAAACGGAATGAGTATAAGTCAAATAATTCCAATAGAAAAATAATATTGATGTGTCAATAAATTTTTAATATTGATATTGAAAAGGAAAAAAATAACGTCCAATTAACTTTGATACAATATGTCAATTATCTTGCCACATAATATCATGAAAGCTACTTTATAAATGAAAAAGTTAAGGATCTGATTCGGTTATAACCTTAAACCTTGAGTGTCGACCGTTTTAATTATAAAAACTTTGTTAGTTGCAGTATGTATGTTCATCTAAAGGTCTGTTTGGGTCAAAGAAAATGTATGAATGAAAATGAAAAAAATGGAATGGAATGAAAAATATTTTGCTTCGATGTTTTTGGTTCGCACTGGAAAAGAAATTGGGTTGATAGGAAAATTTTTGTTTGATTGTAAAAATAAATGAAGTAGGAAAATGAAGCAAAATACCATTTTACCCCTAAAATTTCAATTTCTAGTGTAGCACTTGAGTACCCACAGGCACACTCGAGTGCCACACTTGATGTCGCTTCCGATGCACCAATCATGTGCTTAGTCCACTCCTTCTCCTTCTAATATTGGTTGGCCGACTCTTTCAAGCTCAGTGTCACCCAATCTGCCCAAATCGAACTTTGCAACTTCATCAGCAACTCCTCCGCCTTCACTGCCATAGGGTGCGCGTCTGTAAAATCTTCATCAACAACGATCAGAAACAGAAGTAGGAGGCATTTGGGGTTTGGGTCTGCGTTTGAAAAATCTTCGTTGCTACTATTAGGTCTGCGTATGCATCCAAAATTAGCTACAGACCATTGAAGAAGGAAGAGATGGGTTATATTTGGAAATTTACTATCATCAAAAAATGGGTTCCCACCAATAATGAAAGGAAAATATATCCACGTGGATAAAGAAAATTGGCTATCGCCGAAAAACATTTTCCTTGGAAATGCTGAACCAAATGGCATCGCTGGACAGAAAATCCGATTTTCGATTTTTCCTCCAGACTGGCAACGATTCAAAAGGGTCCTAAGTTTTTGTATAAACTATAAAGAATGGAAAATTTTAGCGTTTGTACTAGTGGGAATTTATAAATAAAATTTTTTAATGATCTGAATTTGCAATCTTATCAAGTTCATATTTTATCTTATTAATCAATCAAATTAGCTAAACATTTTCCTTTTTTTTTTCCGTTCATTTTTTTGAATGAATGATTTTGGGGTTGTTGGTCACTATTTGAAAATTGAAACTTTCCTTACAGTGCCCATTAGATTCACGCCGATTCGAAGACATAGAGGAGGCTATGTGAATCCGGATGGCCACCTACTCTCCAAATGGCGGAATTCTATTGGATGTTAGCCACATTTTCGGAATTAATATTTTAATTTTTTCTTCTAACATAAAAATATAAATCTCGAAAGTTTCCGGCGTGGTGTTTCACTTTCTCACGTCAATCCTGAGTAGGGGTGTGCATGATGCCTAATACATTATTGGGCAATAAAATGCGCCAAAGGCCCGCCTTCTACCCGATAAAAGCCCTAAAATTTTTGGGCATGGCAATAATGGGCTGGGCAGGGCAACCCTTCCCTGTTCAAGTGACGATATCTTGTAACCTTGCCACACCCTATGTGAAAAAAATAGCTTTAGTCATACCTAATAAACAATATTGCAAACTTCAAATGAAATCCATAATTCTACACTTTGGAACATTCAAACATAAGTCTACAACTTAAGTCTTGAAATTAAAAAGACAATCATATGACTTAACAAAATAACAAATAGTCAAATATCCATAACTGAAATATTAAATAACATCCATAATTCATTAAATATAAGGCATCAAAAAATTGCAATTAAAGTCTTGTAGACAACATTTATCCACCACTAGCCAACCGACAACCGTAACTATTACATTCCCCCTCTCCATGTGCAGCATCTAGGAAAAAAATAATTTGTCATCCGAGTCCAACAGTGGGAAAAGGGAAGAGTTGAAGAAATGAGGATATTTTTTTATATTATAAGTTATATAATTTGCAAAAAATATATAATACTATTTTATAAAAATATAAACTATAAAATATTTTTTTTTTTATTCTATTTAAAAAATAAAAAATATTATATACACTACTTTGACATGGTAAATGGGCGGGCAGATACCTGCCCGGTGCCCAGCCCTACCCGTAAAAATGCCCAGCCCAGTTGTGCCCAATTTTTTCTGGGCTGCTTTTCTTAGCGCTGGGCAGGGCAATTTTTCATTGGGCGCGGGCGGGCGAACAGGGCGGATGGGCATCATACACACCCCTACTACTGAGAAGCTGACTGGAAGGAGCGAAAAAGAAAACAGTTCCTTTCGCAGGTTTTATCATAATCTTCTTACTCCGCGTTGATCTCTGATTCAGTCATCGTTATGGCGGAGCAAGCTTCTTATGGTGCGGGTCATCATTATTTCTTACGATTTTTGTTTTATTTACTGTTCATTTCATTTTCAGATCACTTAATTTTCTTGCTGTGGCGTCTTTTCCGAAAATCTTCGTTGCGATTGCGAATTGTGGAAGTTTCAAAATTTCATTCGTGTTTTATCCAGTTGCGTTTTCATGTTGAATGGTATTGTTGTTGGGTTGTTGGAGCTAAGTGTTCTGAGATGGAGCATTACTGTAGCTTAGTCCATTCAGAGGTTGAGAAAATTAGTGATAATCCAGATGGGGTTTCAAATTTTCCAAAAATAAGCAATTTTCGTTTCTTATTGAGATAAGAATTTGTTTCCAATCGCTATGGTGCCTGAAAAGGCGTCTTTGATGGCATTCACGATCCTGTGTCTGGATATGAAGGATTTAGACTGATGCAGACTCGTTTCATTTGAATGACTAGATGATCATTGGAATACAGAACAAAATGTGTCGGCCAGAATCTTTGGCTTCAAGTTCAGTTTGTCAAAATGGTCTAATACTTATTTGCATCTAATTTTCTTGTTGGCTGAATTTTTCTGAGGATATAGCAAATAAGTCCATCCTTGCTCAGACATAGGGTTTGTTTGGAGTGCAGCGTTAGAAGCGTTAGGAGCTGTAATTTTGAAAAAAAAGTTCAGTAACATTGCCAATTGATTTTGAGTCCAGTCCGTTTGGGTTGAGCTTTAAATTTACTAGACTTAAAGTCCATAAAGCCTGTTAAGGAAAAACCACCAGCTCTCAGCTTTTTGACATGAGCCCTGCCACTTCTACCACCATTAATCTAAACACAAATTATTATCTATAACCTGACTTTTTCTTACCGAGCTTTTTTAAAAGTCAGATAGCTTTTAAGCCACTCCTACTGCCAACCAAAACAACCTAAACAGGCCCACACTCCCACTACTCAAACAGGGGGAATTCATTCTTGGAGCAGTGCATCTTGGGCTGCATCTCAAGTCAACTGATTCCATAACCTACCAGGGGATTGACTTAAAGAATTTTGTAAGCATGGAGGATGCTGGCTTTAATGATGTGTAAAGGCTTTGAGTGTATGTTTGTTGGTTAAGATTCTACAACTCATACTGTTAAATGACTTGAAGGAATTATTCGATTTACTAAACATGTATTTAAAAGAGTTTGCTAGATTCCCAATGGGTTTATTGAACCCATTAATTGGCTGCTGGGGAAGAACGAGTGTGGATGAAGGCTACCCAACGGATTGTTAATTATTATATTGCTGAAAGCTAGATTTGGAGTTGTATTTTCTTTTGACCGTACAATAAAGTTCACAAGATTTTTTTTTATTGAGTAATGCTTGTGAGCATTGTTTTCAAACTCGCGAGTTGACTCTCCGAGTTTATCGTTTTTACGTTTCTAACTTACAAAAACGAGTCGAGCCAATGGTAAACTTGTACTAGTTATAAACACGGTTAAATTCACGAGTTTATACACCGAGTTTACTGTTTTTACGTTTCTAGCTTACAAAACCGTGTTAACTTACTCTTAAACTTGTGTTAACTTTTTTATTTGATCATAATCGGTGGCTTTATATAGAAATTTCTTTATTAAATATGATAAATGATGAATATTGATGGATTTAATTTCAATTATTTGGATTTCAAATATATTTAAATCAAATTGTTGTTATTTTTATATTTTAATTATTTAATTATATACTAGTAATACCTATTTAATAATAAAAGTAAACTCTTAAGAGTTTACGATATGAGTTTAAATAAGCATCACGAGTTTGTTTAAACTCGTGAGTTTACAACTTTGCTTGTGAGGCGGGGAGTAAATTTTTAATTTATTTGGAATACTGTTGCAGCATCTGCTTCTCATTACTGTGGCACTACATTTGAAGTTTTTTTTTTTAGTGGACTAAATTGAAGGTTGATTATAGCTCATGTGCCCTTGGTGTAGCAATTGAGACATACACCATATACTAAATCCTACAGCTGTAGACCTTTTCACCTTAAAAATTTTAATGACATCCATACATTTAAAAAAAAAAAAAAAAAAAAAAAATTCTCATAGCATCCTACAACGACAACAACAAAGTCTTATCCTACTCGGTAAGGTCGGTTCATGGATTGAATGACGTCATTGTGTTTTATCAAAATGACAGTAAATTTTAATTATCAAAACAAAACAAAAAATATTTGGGAAGTTGGGTGATTACAGAAGAAGTGTTAGAGAAATTAAAGCACATTAGAAGCTACAAGTCCATGAAATCATAATTTTAATTTGTAACATGCGGCCTTGACCTAAAAACAAAGGATTTCAATTTAATTAAAAAATCAAGTTAGTTCGCAATCTAAAGACTTAAATGAGTCCATTGAATTGAAAAATGTAACCGCAAAATCATGCTTAAAATAAGTATGACATTTTAAAAATAAAAAGTTAAATAATTTTATATCCCAACTATCTATGGAAAATATAAATTAGTATTGAAGTTCACTTTTATTTCAAAAATATTTTGAAAAAAGATATGTGCACTTTTTTTTAAAAAAAATATATAGCTTAATGTCGCAAGTAATCTTTCATAACCAGTGATTAATAATTTTTTCCTTTATCATACGTGAAGTCAACATTGAAAAAAGTCTTGACTTAATGGGCCTGTTTGGATGGCACGTTGAAGGGAGCGTTGAAGGCAAAAGAGCGCAGTGACGGAAAAGCAAACAATCAAAAGTGGAAAAACACAGATGAGGAATGTTTGGATAATACGTTGCGTCTGCTGGCTTTTTTCAAAAACCCTCAACGCCGCTTGGGCTTTTTGAACGCTCCAAAATGGAGCTTATCTTGGAACGCACTGAGCAAAATCCTTCGGCTCATACCACCCACGCCGAGACAAACAAGAAGGAAGAAGAACAGAACCTCAATTATTACTTGTAGCATAGATTGAAACGGGGAGAACGATGTTTAGCAAGAAAAGAAGTAGAAGAGGAAAGGCTCACTCACACCTGCATGCATTGAATAAAGGCGGTTGAAATAGATTCGTCGAGCAAGGAGGAAGAGATCTTAATAAAATCGGAAGGCTTGGCCCCATTGTCTTTGTCATGTTCTTGAGAGAGAGAGCTGTAGCCATTGATTTGTTTATCTTATCCCTTCGTACCGTTCTCATTTCCTCTTTAAAAATTAGTTTCTTCAATTATTAACACAATTGAAAGTTTGTTTGAATTCCACCTCCTCTAGAAAATAATTTAACGGCTGCCAAAAAAAAAAAAAAAAGGCCAGATCTTATTTCCTTCTCTCATCCATAAGATTACGCCACCTATATGTCCTTTAGAAGGTAATGGATTGATCACCCCATAGCCTAATTTTACCGTTACATTTTAATTTGTGCAATTCATAGGGAATTAATCTTCAATAAATGTTTTTTTTTTTTTTTTTTTAGGATTCCTTGATCATATAACTAATTTAGTACTGCCAATAATTTACATTTATTATGAAGTAATCTCCTCATTTACAATTATTATGTTTTCTATATTAATTTTTTCCAATTTAAATATAAATATAAATTTTTTATTTTTTATTTTTTATTTTTTCAATTTTAAATATAAATATAAATTTTTATCTTTATTTATTGCGTTACAACTAATATGTATAGTAGTACTCAATAAGATTTATGCCCTTTTCGGTCATTTTCCATCTTAACTCAAGGGCTTTTCAAATAACAATCCAAACACTCATCAGTTAAGAAAAAAAACTTACGCAAAAAGGCAACCGGCAATCCAAACACAAATCACCATTTACAACCCGACTTTTTTCTCTTGGAGCTTTTAAAAGTCGATAGCTTTTAAAAACCGCTCCTACCACCAACCCAAACAGGCCCATAATGTTGGCTTTTTTCCCAAAATGCCCCTAATTAAATAACTATTTACCAAAATGCCCCCGTTTTCAAACTATTTCCCACTTTGCCCCCGTTTAGTCGAGTAAACCACGGTTTAGTCGACTAAACCGCGGGCTTCATTTTTTTTTTGAATTCCACGAGGTCTAGTCGACTAAGCACCGTAGCTTAGTCGACTAAACCTCCTGACAGAGAGCATTTTTTGCTAACACACGAGATTTAGTCGACTAAGCTACGATTGCTTAGTCGACTAAACCTCTGGACAGAGGCCTTTTAAAGCCCCCATTCGCGCATAATGAACCCTAATCATACATTTGCAACCCTTTCCCAACCGAATACTCTCTCTTTTCTCAGTTTTAGTGTGACCCATCAAAGTTTAATCTCATTCCTCCGTGTTCAAGGTATGATTGTTGTATAATCATTGTAGTTTCACTTTGTTCGGATTGTTTCTTTGGTTGTAAGCTAAAACCCTCCCTTTTTCAGCTCACAAATTGTTGTGTGAAGGATGAGTTCAAGTTCAAACACGCACGTTACTGTAATCTACCATAGTGGGAGGCATTTTGAAGGTCCCGATGGTGTTCAATTTGAAGGAAAAACGAAAATGATGAAAATCAAACGGGGAATTACATACAACGAGCTCAAAGAAAGAATTCACCAAAAATTGGCATTTTGAAGGTCCCGATGGTGTTCAATTTGAAGGAAAAACGAAAATGATGAAAATCAAACGGGGAATTACATACAACGAGCTCAAAGAAAGAATTCACCAAAAATTGGGGCTACATGGCAGCCAATGCATTCATCGGTTAATTGCCAAAGTGGAGACTATAGTGGGTAAGGATATTGTATACTACATTAGTAACGATGTATGTGATGATGAAGACGTAGAGTGTGTCATAGATGCATTTGCTAATCGGAGAGCACAAAATTTTATTGAGATATATGTTGAGCTTGAATCTGGTGAATCATCATCTATACCCATGCATACAACATCTGCATAGTATGTTGGTCAAGAAGAGAGACCTGTTGGTGTATCTGGACCTTCACAAGTCTTAATAAGTCAGGTAACATTGACGGATGAAGGGGAGGATGAGGAAGATGAGAGTTGGCACAAATACGATGAGGAGGAGGAATATGAGAGGTTTATTCCACTAGGTGACACCTCGGATGCGATGTGGAGGGTGATTTTGATAGAGACACGAATCGAGTAAACCCGATCCGTAACAATGCCACCGCCGTGTTGACCCAATTAGAAGTGGTAAGTTAGTAAACTTGTATTTGTAATATGTATTTAGTGGTTTTGAGAAAAAGATCATATTGACAGATGCAGGGCCTAAGAGTGAGCCATTTTTGAACGAAAGCCCGCACTATTCTGATATTAATTGGGCGCACTGTGACGATGAGATGGACACGTTGTATGGTGATGATGACAAGCAAGGTGGTTGGCGATTAGGTGATCCATTATATTTGTATCAAGAGTTTCCTTCTAAGGCCAAAATGCAACATGCCGTGAAATTGTATTGCATGAAGTCTCATCGTACAACCAAAGTTGGAAAAAGCGATGAGCATAGGTTTGTGATGCAGTGTCGGAACCATGCTGACGGTTGTCCCTGGTATATGAGGGAAATTTTCTCCAAGAATGGAAATAGTTGGGTGGTGCGTAAGTGGGGTCAAGAGCACACCTGCCTCAACCAGAGTCTCGCCCGGGATCATAGACAACTCGATTCAGAAGTTATATGTGCAGCCATTATCAGTAGGTTTTCTATTTTGTTGCGGTTACATTCGGTTTGTTTATTGTTTGACATTTAGAATTTGCTTTGTTTTCACCAGGTATGTTGAGAGAAGATCCAGTTTTAAAACCAGTGCTTATACAAGAGAGGATACAACGTTTGTATGGATATAATATAACATACAAGAAGGCTTGGAAGGCGAAAATGAAGGCCATTGTGAAGTTATTTGGTGATTGGGAGGAATCATATGCATTCTTGCCCAATTGGTTGACATACATGACGCAGTGTAACGTGGGTTCTGTTTTCAAGCTTGATACTGATGAATGTTTCGATGAACGTCATTTTTTTAGCGACAAACGCGTCTTTCGTAGGGTTTTTTGGACATTTCACCAGACCATAGAAGCCTTCAAATACTGTAAGCCCATACTTCAAGTTGATGGCACCCACCTGTACGGAAAATACAAAGGTACTCTGTTGATTGCGACTTCACAGGATGGGGATGGGAAGCTCCTCCCCATTGCCTTTGCTGTTGTTCCTCCTGGTGAGAAGTATGATGATTGGTGGTGGTTTTTGTGTCTCCTACGTGACCATGTGACGCAGAGGCAAGGCATTTGTTTGATATCTGATCGTCATGCCAGTATCATAAAGGCGGTTAAAGATCACCCTACTTGGCGACCTCCATATGCCTATCATGTGTATTGCCTACGTCATGTCGAGAGCAACTTTAATACTAGATTTAGGGATATGCAATTGAAGAAAACTGTTATGAAACTAGGTATGAAAGTTCACATGTCATTTACATCGTAAACTCATTTGTTATGATTGATTTGTTTCCATTGTTATGAGGTTACATTCGCTGTTATACAGGGTACATGAGTTCAAAGATCCAGTTTGACATCAACTTTCAGGAGTTTATTGAGGCAAACCCACAGTGTGTCACCTGGTTTGAGCGGCTTCCAAAGGAGAAATGGTGCAGGTCCTACGATGTAGAAGGACGGAGGTTTGGTCACATGACGACTAACCTCGCCGAGTATGTGAACAAGGTTCTCAGGGGTGCACGTAATCTGCCAATCACGACATTGGTGAAGATGACTTGTAGTAGACTTGTCGAATATTTTGTCACCAGGCGTGTTGAGATTAACAGACATATCGCTGCAGGAAGGATAGTCTCGAAAAAGGTCGAAGAAGAGTTACAAAGGATGGACCGGTTGACCGTCACATATCGTGTACGACTTTATGACAGAGATATTTACGATTATTTGAGGTTGAGGATGCTTACAATCAATCTACACATGTCGCCGGTGACATAATGAGGGTTGACTTGATCAATCGCAAATGTCAATGTGGGAGGTTCACGAGAAGAAGGTATCCCTCCTATGATCACGTATTAGCGGTATGCAAGATGGAAAATTTGAACCATTACGATTATGTTGACCCGGTATTCACTATCCCATACATTAGTCAGGTGTATGCAGCACACTGGTATCCGATAGGCAATGAATTGTTGATTCAACAAGGAGAGGGCCAAACCGTTGTCCCAAACGCAAGTTTGTCACGCACACAGGGAAGACCAAAGTCTACAAGGATACAGAATGAGATGGATTGGGTAGAGTCTCAAACCTCAACCAGTCAGCAAAGATGTAGAAATTGCAACCAAGCCGTTCATAATATGCGCACATGTCCAACGAGGATTAGACAAGGTTGAATTATATATAACGTGTTTTCTATTGAGTTTATGATTATTTGTTTAGGTAAAAACTTGGAAATTCGAAGCATCCACTAATTCACGATTGTATCGAATGAATGACTAGTTTTGAGACATTAGCGGATAAAAGCTATGTAACGCCCTTAATTGTTGCCAAAAATAACTTCCCCAAGTCACATTGACGTGTATCTCGAGTTGGTACGGGTTTTCGTGCAAGGAGCAAACCGAACTCGGAAAGTCACCATGCTTCTGTGACTAGTTTAGTCGACTAAACCATATGTGTTAGTCGAAAATCATGGTGACTTTCCGAGTTCGGTTTGCTCCACCTTGCACGAAACCTGGTACTTCGAGATACACGCTCAATGTGACTTTGGGAAGTTATTTTTGGCAACAATTAAGGGTGTTACATAGCTTTTATCCGCTAATGTCTCAAAATCAGTCTAATAGTTCAATAAAAGCTGTCTAAACCGGTTTGCCAAAACCTAAACCACATAAACCTAAAGCATTCACATGTCATTAGTAAAGAAGCACCAAATTCAGATCAAATTCACCAAGTTCAAGCAAACAAACAAAAAAACATCAAGTCAAAGCAAACATTCAATACAAGTCAAAAAAAACATCAAGTCAAAGAGCAAACATAAAACATAAAATCCCTATATCTAATCTTCATCTTCTTCAGATGCCCTGGGATCCTCCTGGTCGTTGTCATCGTCATCCAAGAAAGGTCGTCCAAGCCGCAACCGACCAAGCGCATCCTCTAACCCCTTCATCCTACCATACATCCACTTCCACCTCTTTTTCTGTTTGGCTTCCATCTTGGACATCTCATTTTCTGTTATCATGGATGGCCAACATGACATCACGCAAGGAGAATCCACCGTCCGCTCTCAACAAAGTCCTCCATCTCAACATCATCATCATCATCGTCATCGGGGACCTCGGGAGGAACAATGGGTGGAACCAGGCCACCTTGGGTACACCCTCCTCTACACCAAACGTATTCCCACACCTCATCGCCACCTTGGAGATCTTGCATTGCTCCAATAGCCGTTGTCCAAACCTATCACTCCATGAACCGTGATCCACCATTTGCTCATTCCCGCATTGGAACACGAAAATACTCCAATATTTTCGAACCCGGGTAGGCGTATGGGAGTGAGGCGGTATCCTTCTGTTTAGCCTTGGACATCATCCAGCAAATGTAATGCCACTAATTCACCGGTATGGCATGCCGAATACACCACATCACAGGGATGTCACCCTCCAACACCCTCGAATGATTGTTAGCCCGAGGGAACAAAATGTGGGTCATGGCATAGAAGAGGATACGGGAACTAACAAATCACCGCCCCACGGTAAGTACAGGTCTATGACCTCCTGGCCTCCTGCACAGCCTCATCTTGATGAAATCCCCAAATGACTACATTACTATCCCCATCATACAAGTATCTATCCTCATCCTCTGCATCAAAATCATGTCCCAGTATATCCTTCCAGATGGGAGCCGTCATCACTATGTCAATCCCGCGAGACGAGACTTCGATCGCCATTTATGTAGCTCGGGTTATGGTAGAAAGCTCTCACCATAACCTCTCGAATACGGACAAGACATATCGGCCACCATCAAATAGGAATTCCCCAATAGCACCACTATGTCAAATCCCTCATCTCGCAAAGAATGTCATGTCTAGTGACTTCGGCTTGATAATGGGTCTTCTAGCAAGATTTTCCATGAATTGTGCATGCTCTGCTTCATTATTGTTAAACAAATAACCAAATGAAGATCAACAACGGGCTCAAGATCCATTGCCGGTGTGACCCGAGGAGGATGCCCGCACCTCGCCCTAAGTGCTTAACCCGCCTCTCTCTCTCTCATTGCCGCCGCGAAAGGAGCCTCCCTACGACGCATAATTGCAACACCGACCTACAAATGGACATTACAAACCATCAACAAACATTCATAATTTTCAATTTCCCATATACATTCATCAATTTCACAAACAATCATCATTACCACCGAAAAACAAATCAACCTCAACAAAATTCATGAAAACCGAAATGAAATTAGTCCAAAAATCAATGATGGGTTTGCCGAAAATAAAAGGCGAGGGTTAAAATTAACTTCTTTCACTTTCATTGATTGTTAAGAAGGATTTGGTGGGCATATTTCTTGTACCTATGTTTTGAATTGGTGGATACATGTATCAATCAAATGAATGTCGTAAGGATAAGGATCAATTCAATTAGAATCGGTTTTGAAATAATTGCGTTTTCACTTTCACATGTACATTCATCAATTTTGTCCATAAAAACAAATGAAATACTCAAATCAATGAAATAAACACAACAAAACAAGGAGAGCATAGGGCAAAAACGCAAAAACACAAATGGGGGTTTGCTTGCGTTTTCACTTTCACATGTACATTCATCAATTTCATCCATAAAAACAAATGAAATACTCAAATCAATGAAAGAAACACAACAAAACAAGGAGAGCATAGGGCAAAACGCAAAACGCAAATGGGGTTTGCATAAACGCAAAAACGCAAATGGGGGTTCGCATAAATGCAAAAACGACGCTCGAACTTCGAAATGAAGATGGAAACATATCTAAATCGAAGCAAATGGCACTAAATCAAACCAAAATCAACCCAATCAGATCACAAAACGTACAAACCCAAATGGGGGTTAGCATAAACGCAAAACCTACGTCGAACTTCGAAAAAAAAGATGAGGAACATACCTAAATCGGAAGCAAACGACACTAGATTGAAGATCTGTCGAAACCCACCAACGAATTGAGCAACCTTTGGCCGAAAAAAACGAGAGGAAGAGAGCTCTACAAAGTGGTTAGTCGGCTATTAGGGTTCTGTTTTTTTGCGCGAATGGGGGCTTTAAAAGCCCTGCTACGTTCGAGGTTTAGTCGAGTAAACATTGTAGCTTAGTCGACTAAACCTCGTGGATAAGCAAAAAAATGCTCTGTCCAGAGGTTTAGTCGACTAAGCTATAGTGCTTAGTCGACTAAACCTCGTGGAAATCAAAAAAAAAAAAGAGGAGCCCCGCGTTTTAGTCGACTAAACAGTGATTTAGTCGGCTAAATAGGGGCAAACAAAGGCAAAGTAGGAAATAATTTGAAAACAGGGGCATTTTGGTAAATAGTTATTTAATTAGGGGCATTTTGGAAAAAAAAAAAGAGCCTAATAATGTTCACTATTTAAAGAGAAAAATAGTACAAGTTTTGAAAGATTGTTACACCCTATGACTTTTATGGGATTCCCATAGATCCGCCTATTTGATTTTAGGGTGAAAATTCACTTTAACCCTACAAATTAATAGTTAAAAAGGACTTTGACATACTACATCTAGTTTTTAAAATAAGTTCTCATATACTCCCTCCGGTCCTAATTATAGGACATATTTAACCGATTTTGGGGAGATTAAGGAGAGAAGTTAAATTAGTTAATTTTACTCATTTTCCTAAAATGCCCTTATATAAATTTAAAATGACATAAGTAAAAGTGAATTAACAACCCCTACCACATACTTCTCCGACTTAAAATGTTTTTTTCCACATGCTTTTTAACTGAAATAATGTTCTTGCTATATACATATATATGTGTACACACACACTCACACACAGAGTATATATGTATAGATATAGATATAGATACACACACACACATATACATACATATATCTACACACATATATATATGAACACACACACAAATATATATATATAGACACATTAAAATAGGACAAGAGTTGATAAAAATTAGCTATATATTATTGTATTGTCTAGTCAAATTTTGATATTGGTAAGTAATTTAGAATTTCATAAATGTATTTTTTATATATACACAAACTCAGACCTAAAACCTCATGTTTAAGTGTATATATATAATCCATTTCATTGGAACCACTATTTGTTATTCCGAAAAATATGGACTGTGTTATTTATCACAGACTCTAGGTAACAAATGGGAAAACATGTGTTGTCTGATGATATATAATTAACAAATAGAAAGTTTATTAATTTGAAAAAAAATCCAATAGAAATTGTTTAATATGCCCTCCAATGCTTAATATAAGGTATATTTAGATTAAAAAAATTAATTAAATTAGTTCATATTATATATATTTTCTAAAACACCTTAGCCATAATTCATTAATTTCCTTATTCACTTTTTCCTTGATTATATTTTGAGAGAGCATCAAATACGGAAAATTAAGAAAAAATAAATATGAAAAATATATCTTATATTTAAAACTAAAATTAACTTCTCAAATAGGTATCATATTAAAAGGTTAGATGGAGTACTTTTCATCATAATATATTTAAATATATTTAAATATTTAAATAAGTCGGTCTTGCATAAACTAATCGAAAGAGTCCAAAAGTATACCTCGATTACCTTTTTCTTTTCCCTGTTTTTTTCCCTCGGAAAGAATATTTATATCACTACTTCAAGGGAACTGATACAGAAATGAAACCATCCGAAATCTCAATGGAAATAAACCACCCGAATAAAACAAATACAAAACCAAATATGAATTGGAAAATAAATTAGACACCATCCATTAGACATCGGAAGGAGAACTATCACCTAAGTGACTACATTAGCCTCCCGGGCATTTAAAGTTAGAAGTGACATTAAAGAAGGTGTTAGTTATAAAATCCAACCAATAGGACACACCCTTTATTAAGATCGGCTACACGGTTTCCTTGTCTTGAGATAAAAGACAAAGATAACCCAACCTTAGAAGAAAGAATGCAAATGATGTCCTACACAATACTTTTGCTCCTCCAATCAAAAACCCTAAATATCTACCCAGAAAGCCAGAAAAGTGATTTTTAGCGAATGCAATCGGAGAAGAAAGAAGATGATGGGCAAAGTAAAGCGAAAGCAAAAGAAGAAATGGAAGCAGTGAGAGTACTTGAATGTGAGAAGGTTGAAGAAGGCTAGGAATGCAAGTTGAAGTTTTGAGAGAGAAAAGCTTGTGGAAGTGAGAAGTTTTCTCCTTGAGAAAGCAAAGAAAATTTTTGAACGTAAAGAGGAGAGAGGAGGAGGAAGTTAAAATATATAGACGTTTGAATTTGGGGCGTCTTTGAAGAGTCAGGGGCAGCAAAGTCAATTCGCATAGAGAATTAGATTTGAAAACTTAAAAGTGCAATGATGACCGCTATGAAACGACGTGAACATTAAATGCGCATGGATTTCAAAGACAGTGATCATGGTTAATATGTGGGAAATGACAGCTTTACGTCATGACATCAGCGGCATAGGCAAATGGAATCCGTTCATATTCTTCTCTTTCATGATATCTCAGATTAGGGGCAACAGGTAGCAGGAATATATGAATCCGGTAATCCGAATTGAAAGATCCAAACATAATCCAGGCTATCATAAAGTAAGAGTTTTCAAAGTGGCACTAAGCCCGTCAAACATATCTGGGGGCAAGTTGAAAAAGAACTTTGGAGTTCTTGGAGTTCAATGAAACTCGGAGAGCAGCTAAATGGAAGCCAAGGAAAACAACTCAGATGAGTTATCTGGGTTAGACAGTCGATACATCCCGGCAGCTCAAAGACTTGAACTACCGGATTGGGGGACAACTGTTATGGACCCATACATGAGGCCCATTGGTCATGCGGCCCAACAAGGGCGACTTGTACCGCATTCCTCCTTAATCAGGTAAAATGCTAATCACCCTATAATTATGGCTATAATCACGGATAGTACATGTAGTGGAGTAGGGATGCGTCAGATAGTGGATCAGAATGTCGCGGGCCTGGAGGCGCACAAAGCCCAAGGACCAAACCTTAGAGGTAATCCATATAAATAGGAGATTACTCAATAGGTGCACACTCTTGATTCATCTATTCTACCATTCAGTCTCACTGTGCACACACCTCATTCCATTTTGTCTATTCGCCATAGACTTGTGCACAGTGATCCCAAGATACTCTTTGATATCTTCCACATAGATATTGCTGAGTAATCTTCCTCTCCTCGGTGTTTAACCAACAGATATCTTGGAAAACTATTTGATCCGATATAAACAGCCTACTAGTCCTTTGAGGTTAGACACTTGTATTCTACACTAAAATACAGTATAAATGAGATCTTATATTAAGGACAATAAGTGATATATCTACTATTATTTTGTCTAGTCAAATTTTGATATTGTCAAGTATAATTTAGAATTTCATAAATGTATTATATATATATATATATACACAGAAACTCAGACCTAAGATCTCATGTTTTAAGTGTATATATAATCCATTTCATTGGACCCACTATTTGTTATTCCGAAAAATATGGACAGTGTTATTTATCAGACTCTAAGTAATAAACGGAAAACATGTGTTGTTCGATATATATAATTAACAAATAGCAAGTTTATTAATTTGAAAAAAATATCCAATAGAAATTGTTTAATACACCCTCCACTTCTTAATATAAAACATATTTATATTAAGAAAATTAGTTAAGTTAATTAGTATCAATATGACATATATTTTCTAAAACACTATAGCCAAATTCATTAATTCCCTTTCATCATTGATTATATTTTGAGAGAACATCAATAAAGGTAAATTAAGACAAATATAAAAAATTTGTCTTATAGTTATAATCAAGATTAACTTCTCAAATAAATCTTATATTAAAGATCTGATGTAGTATCCTTTCATCAAAATATACTTAAATATAATTAAATATTTGAATGAGTCGGTCTTGCAAAGACCAGATCCAAAAGAGTCCAAAAGTACAACTCGTTTACATTTAGATTTATAACAGACTCATTTTTATGGTTCATGGTAGCTTTTCATCGTAAAATACTCATGAATGTGTCATAATTAAATGTTGGTGTTACTAAATAGTTAAATAAAACTATAATGCAAGTTTTCTATTTTTTTTAAAACAATTTCTCTTTTCCTTTTTTTTTTTTTTTTTGTCTAGTTTCTTCTCGGATTAAAAATACTCCGTAATTGAGCAGAAAGAATTTTTGGTCTAACTGGTAAAAAACAAGAAGAAAATGGAATGGCGGTGACTTGAAAACGTTATGGACTTTTCTTTGTTTTGCATAGATTTGGTGAAAAGTAGTAAACTTTATTTAATAATAATGACGCGTACGATCTTGAGCGGTGAAGCTTCTTCACACTTTACACTAATAATAAATAATCATTGCCACCAAATATTTGAACCACCTCATAAGTAAATAAAAAATTGGCAAGCTTTATGAAAAATGACAGAAAAAAAAAATATGAAAATTGTAAAACATCAAATTAGGTATTTCCTATAAAATGAGTTGTAAATTATTTATTAAGTGTAGTCATTTTCTTATCAATTCTAGATAACATATCTAATTTAGGATTTTTCAATTTTCAAGTTTTTTTTTTTTTCTGTCATTTTTCCTAAACTTACACCATCTAACTTTATATAAAATTTTAGTTTGATATCTCAATTTTATAAAGTATTTTTTTAATTATTTATCACAAACTTCACTCATAATAATTTCGTTGTCAGGCATTATTATTTTTGAATATTCAACTTAATATATTAGCATTTAAAAATATTTTGTCAATATTTTAAATTTTATGTCCCCTTTAGTTTGACTGTATGAAAGGGAATCACATGTAATTTTAATTAAAAAAAATGTTAATTTAGATGTCTGGTTGGATTTATGTCCACATGCGTATGGGATTACATTTTTTAATATTGATTCCCATAAGCATACACATTAATATTACGCTGTTATGACATATGAATGATGGTTACAACATGTGGTAAACTAGAAAAGAAAAAAGAAAAGAAAAGAAAATGAAAAAAAAAAAAAAAAAAAAAAAACTCCACGCCTACTTTACCATCCAATCATCACTTCCATCCATAAAAATGAGCCAACTCAATAGTATCCTTGCGGTTTTAATTATATGATATATTTAACTGATTTTGGGGAGATTAAGGAGAGAAGTTAAATTAGTTAATTTTACTTATTTTCCTAAAATACCCTTATATAAATTTAAAATGACATAAGTAAAAGTGAATTATCAACTCCTACTACATATCTCTTCAACTTAGAATTTTCCTTTCCTCACGTTTTTTAATTAAAATAATGGTCTTGTTATATATATATATATATATATATATATGGTGTGTATATGTATACATGTAGATAGACACACACACATGTACATATGTATACATGTAGATAGACACACACACATGTACATACATATATCTACACATATATATGAACACACCCACACAAATATATATATATATATAGACACACACACATGTACATATATCTACACATATATATGAACACACACACAAATATATATATATATATATATATATATATATATATATATATTGACAGACACACACACACATACACACATATATACATACATGTATACACACACATATATACACAGATATACATATACACACTCAAAGATATATATGTGTGTATTTATATATGTGCGTATCTATATATATGTATGTATATTTGTGTACATACACACACACACATATATATATCTGTGTGTGTGTATATTGGCAAAGAGTTGATCGATAAATAAATTAAAATATAACAATTTAAAAGTTTCGATAACAGGAAGAGTCTACACAACCACATACAAATAATCACCAAAAACCAAACACATTTGAGAGAATAAAATAGGGGTATTATAGAAAAAAATTGACAAAAGTTAGAATGTTGTCTTATAATTAGGACCAAAACCAACTCTCAAATATTATTTTATAATTAGGACCAAAAGAGTAATATAGAAATAATATATTTGATTGTCATGTTATCAATATCAGACCAAATAAACTCATAATGTCTGTTAGTCTATAACATTACATTACACTCTAATCTTATTTACAACTTCGGTAGAAAAATTAGCTATTATATTTAAAACAGAATGAGTATATGTCAAATAATTCCTGTAGAAAAAAAATAATGATATGTCAATAAATTTTTAATATTAAGGTACTGAAAGGAAAAAAATAACTTCCAATTAACTTTGGTACAGTATGTCAATTATCTTGCAACATAATTGCCTGAAAGCTACTTTATATATGAAAAAGTTAAGGATATGATTCGGTTAGAACCTTAAACCTTCAATGTCTACCCTTTTAATTATAAAAACTTTGTTGCAATATGTTCATCTAAGGGTCCGTTTGGATCAAAGAAAAGGTAGAAATGGAAATGAAAAGAACGGAATGGAATAAAAAAATATTTTGTTTCGATGCATTTGGTTCGCATTGGCAAAGAAATTAGGTTGATAGAAATTTTTTTGTTTAATTGTAAAAAAATGAGGTAGGAAAATGAAGCAAAATATCATTTTGCCCCCAAGATTTCAATTTCTGGTATGGCACTCGAGTGCCACACTCGATGTCGCCTTCCAATGCACCAATCATCCATTCGGTTCAATCAGTCTCCTTCTAATATTGGTCGGCCAACTCTTTCAAGCTCAGTGTCACTCAATCTGACCAAATTGAGTACTACAACTTCATCAACAACTCCTTTGCCTTCGCCGCCATAGGGTCTCGCGTCTAAAAAATCTTCATCGCAATGATTGAAAACGGAAGTAGGAGGCGTTTGGGGTTTGGGTCTCAAGTCCTCGAAAAATCTTCGCCGCCATTGGGTGCGCATCTGCGTTTAAAATTAGCTGCGAGACCATTCAAGAAGAAAGAAAGGGGTTATTGAGGAATTTACTACTGTAAGAAAATGAGTTCCCACCAATAATGGAAGGAAAAGATATCCACATAGGTGAAGGAAAATTGGTTGTCGTCAGAAAATATTTTCTTGAAAATATGGTGAACCAAACAACACTATTGGATGGAAAATTCGATTTTCCTTTACCCTCCCCTGACTTGTAGCGATCCAAACGGGCCCTAAGTATTTGTATAAACTATAAAGAATGGAAAATTTTAGCATTTGCACTGGTGGGAATTTATAAATAAATTTTTTTAATGAACTTAATTTGCAATCTTATCAAGTTCAACTCATATTCGTGAGAAAATAATTGTAATATTTTATCTTAATCAATCAATCAAATGAAGTCATCAAATTAGCTAAACATTTTCCCTTTTTTCCGTTCATTTTTTTTGAATGAGTGATTTTGGAGTTGTTGGTCACCATTTGAGAATCGAGGCTTTCCTTACAGTGCACATTAGATTCACGCGGATTCGAAGACATAGAGGAGGCTATGTGAATCCGGATAGCCACCTACCCTCCAAATGGCGGAATTCTATTGGATGTTAGCCACATTTTCGGAATTAATATTTTAATTTTTTCTTCTCACAAAAAAAATAAAACTCGAAAGTTTCCGGCTTGGTGTTTCACTTTCTCACGTCACTACTGAGAAGCTGACTGGAAGGAGCGAAAAAGAAAACAGTTACTTTCGCTGGTTTTATCATCATCTTCTTACACCGCGTTGATCTCTGATTCAGTCATCGTTATGGCGGAGGGAGCTTCTTATGGTGCGGCTCATCATCGATTAGGTCATATTTCTTACGATTTTTGTTTTGTTTACTGTTCATTTCATTTTCGGATCACTTAATTTTCTTGCTGTGGCGTCTTTTCCGAAAATCTTCGTTGCGATTGCGAATTGTGGAAGTTTCAAAATTTCATTCGTGTTTTATCCAGTTTTGTTTCCACGTTGAATGGTATTATTGTTGGAGGTAAGTGTTCTGAGATGAAGTATTACTATAGTTTAGTCCATTCAGTCATTCAGAGGTTGAGAAAATTAGTGATAATCCAGATGGGGTTTCAAAATTTCCAAAAATAATCAATTTTTGTTTCTTATTGAGATAAGAATTTGTTCCCAATCGCTATGGTGCCTGAAAAGGCGTCTTTGATGGCATTCACGATCCTGTGTCTGGATATGAAGGATTTAGACTGCATGCAGACTCGTTTCATTTGAATGACTAGATGTTCATTGGAATACAGAACAAAATGTGTCGGCCAGAATCTTTGGCTTCAAGTTCAGTGTGTCAAAATGGTCCAATACTTATTTGCGTCTAATTTTCTTGTTGGCTGAATTTTCTGAGGATATAGCAAATTAGTCTATCTTTGCTCAGACACCGCGCCTGTTTGGAGTGCAGCGTTAGAATTGTTTGGAGCTGTAATTTTGAAAAAAAGTTCAGTAACATTGCCAATTGATTTTGAGTCCGTTTGGGTTGAGCTTTAAATTCACTAAATAAAGCTCAAAAAGCTCAAAAAAAAAAGTCCGTTAAGGAAAAAAATCCTTACTGTAGAGCTTTATCTAAAAAGCTCTCGGTTTTTTTTGACACGCCCGCACTCCTACCACAATCAATCCAAACACAAATTATTATCTATAACCTAACTTTTTTCTTACTGAGCTTTTTTAAAAGTCAGATAGCTTTTAAACCACCGCTCCTACCGTCAACCTAAACAGCACCACACTCCCAATACTCAAACAGGGGGAATTCATTCTTGGAGCAGTGCATCTTGGGCTGCATCAAGTCAACTGATGCCATAACCTACCGGGGGATTGATTTAAATTAGATTTTCCTTATGAATGGAATAGTGTATCAGACTGGTCTAGGGAAACAGAATTCCCTTATAGTCAGACTTTGTAATTTTAATTTAGGGAGTGAGCGCAGATAGAGGAACTGGATGAAAGACAAAGGTGTAATGATATGGACTTAAAGAATTTTGTAAGCATGGAGGATGCTGGCTTTTAATGATGTGTAAAGGCTTTATAGTGAATGTTTGTTGGTTAGGATTCTACAACTCATACTGCTAAATGACTTGAAGGAATTATTCGATTTACTAAACATGTATTTAAAAGAGTTTGCTAGATTCCCATTGGGTTTATTGAACCTATTAATTGGCTGCTGGGGAAGAAAAAGAGTGTTGATGAAGGTTTTCCAACGGATTGTTAATTATTATCTTGCTGAAAGCTAGATTTGGTGTTGTATTCTCTTTTGACCGTACAATACAGCTCACAAGATTTTCTTATTGAGTAATGCTTGTGAGGCATGAATATATTTTTAATTTGTTTGGAATACTGTTGCAGCATCTGCTTCTCATTACTGTGGCACTACATTTGAAGTTTTTTTTGAGTGGACTAAATTGAAGGTTGATTATAACTCACGTGCCCTTCGTGTAGCAATTGAGACATACACCATATACTAAATCCCACGGGTACAAAAAACACTTTTATAATCAGACGAAAGAGGTATCGTAAGACTAGATCTGTGACCGGTCTTATTCCAGGTGGTCTTAAAAGTCTGTAACTTTTAAGACCGGATGAACGACTGGTCTTAAAAATTTAGACCGAACTTTTGAAATATCCGGTCTTAAAAGTGTTTCAAAATAAAATAAAAAACCAAATGAAACAACCGATCCCAAATCACCAAGAATATTTTGAATGTCCCCTGCTCATCATCATGACGACGGAGAACCAAGAGAAGATTGAAAGCAACACCGACAAGAAAAATAAAAAAGATGAATACAAAGTCCAAAAATAAAAAAACATGACAAGAAATAGAAATCATTCACCATGGAAATCAAATTTGAATCAATATAAAATCAGAGGTGAAATTAAAGTTCAGATCTACAAAAAAATCATGAGCTTAATGCAACCAAATCTGAGTAGGATCCTCTTGTCGGTGCTGGCAAAGCTTCAAGCAACCAAAATCAAAGTCCAGATCTGAGCAGAAGCAGTCAAGGTAGGAACAAACAGACTTAAGCAAAAAGAGATCTCGGGTTTGATTTTAAGCCGGATATGTGTGAAGGCGGCGTAGGAGAAGCCATAGATTGAAGAGGAAGGAGCCGTCGTCGTCCGTAATCCTTGAAGCGTTACGCTTGCGCCGTTGCTAAGGATTGGGGTCAACGCCATCATAAAACCCTCGAACCATCTCACTGCCAATGTTGCCAAGGATTTGATTGTGTGGCTCTTGGGACGACTTACGAAGATTGAGAGTAGGTTAGAGGAAGATGATGACATTTTTGCTGAGGATTTGACCCGTGAGGCTCTTGGGACACTCGTTGAATCTATAACTAAACAAATGTTATATCACCAAGAAGACAAGCACACTCACGGACTTAATAGGTATAGCGAATTTAGCTTCTTTTTTTTTTTTTTTTTTTTACACTTTTAAGACCGGTTGCTTGTAAAAATTGGTCTTAAAAGTATATTTTAAGATTGGATCCTTTATAATCCGATCTTAAAAATGTTCTATATATTTACTGAAATTGTCACTTCCATATATTTTTAAGACCGGATCTTTCATAATTTGGTCTTAAAAGTGTTCTATATATTTACGAAATTGTCACCAATCATACTTTTAAGATCGGATCTTTTATAATCTGGTCTTAAAAGTATTCTATATATTTACGAAATTGCCACCGGTCATACTTTTAAGACCGGATCTTTTATAATCCGGTCTTAAAAGTGTTCTATATATTTACAAAATTGCTACCGGTCATACTTTTAAGACCGAATCTTTTATAATCCGGTCTTAAAAATGTTCTATATATTTATGAAATTACCACCAGTCATACTTTTAAGACCGGATCCTCTATAATCGGATCCGGTCTTAAAAGTGTTCTATATATTTACGAAAGTATCACCGGTCATATTTTTAAGACCGGATCCTTTATAATTTGATACAAAAAGTTTTTTTATATTTACGAAACTACCACCGGTCATACTTTTAAGACTTGATTCTCTATAATCCGGTCTAAATGAGACGGTCTTAAAGCTTTTTTTTTTGTACTAGGAACTGTAGACCTTTTCACCTTAAAAATTTTCATGACATCCATACATTATTAAAAAAAAAAAAAAACTCACCATCCTACAACAACAACAACAACAAAGTCTTATCAAAATGACAATAAATTCTAATTATCAAAACAAAACAAAAAATATTTGGGAAGGTGGGTGATTACAGAAGAAGTGTTAGAGAAATTAAAGCACATTAGAAGCTACAAGTCCATGAAATCATAATTTTAATTTGTAATATTCGGCCTTGACCTAAAAACAAAGGATTTCAATTTAATTAAAAAATCAAGTTAGTTCGCAATCTAAAGACTTAAATGAGTCCATTGAACTGAAAATGTAACCGCACAATCATACTTAAAATAAGTATGACATTTTAAAAATAAAAAGTTAAATAATTTTATACCCCAACTATCTATGGAAAATATAAATTAGTATTAAAGTTCACTTTTATGTCACAAGTATTTTGAAAAAAGATATGTTCACTTTTAAAAAAAAAAAAAAAAAAAATTATAGCTTAATGTTGCAAGTAATCTTTCATAACCAGTAATTAATAATTTTTTCCTTTATCATACGTGAAGTCAAAATTGAAATAAGTCTTGACTTAATAATTTCACTATTTAAAGAGAAAAACAGTACAAGTTTTGAAAGATTGTTACACCCTATGACTTTCATAGGATTCCCATAGATCCGCCTATCTGATTTTAGGGTGAAAATTCACTTTAACCCTACAAATTAATAGTTAAAAAGAACTTTGAGATACTACATCTAGTTTTTAAAATAAGTTCTCATCTATTAAGGACAAGAGGAGCTATATAGTATTATATTGTCCAGTCAAATTTTGATATTGGCAAGTAATTTAGAATTTCATAAATTTATTTTTTATATATACACAAAAGCAGACCTAAAACCTCATGCTTAAGTGTATATATATAGAGAAGTTCTGAAACCTTCCTTTCCCAGGGTTGCAACTGGTGCTCTTGCTAAGCCAAACCTGTAAGCTACCTGCAAAAAACTTGGAAAACTGGTTAGGTCTTAAAATTTCCTTACAAAAATTCCTAGCTCTATCACAATCCCGAGGGTATGGATCACACTCTCCTCACGATTACAATGAAAAGGACGAGAGACGTCGTTCGTGAAACCTCTCTTGGCCCTGAGGGAGTTAGTGACGAGCCTTTCATGGCCGATTTGCCACATAAAGTATTTAACAGAAATTATTAGTACCAACATCGCCTCGCCCAGAGAGATAGAGATAAGCAGATTTAACAGTAAAGCAACCATCTTTCGCGGCTCTCCAAGTAAAGCAGTCGGGATAATTAGAGGTGGGTGGGCGCATTCTACAGATGGTATTTATGATATGGATAGGAAGAATGCCCCGCCACTTATTAACGTTCCACCTTCCATTCGTCAAAAGTTGATCCCTCACGGGCTCATCCTCATTCATCAAAAGTTGATTCCTCTTCCAGGGCGAGTCCAAAGATAACAGGGAAATGCTTCACTTGTGTAACTATCTTCTCATGGAAAATTCCGCTAACCAAAGCTTAACTCATCAAAATTTTCATCTTGGTAGGATTGCGGAGAAGTCTTGGACTCCACCCCGATGGAGGCCGTTCGCATTGACGTAGACGGTTCGGTGAGGTGCCGGTACAAGCTACCTGTGGTGGAGTTATCAGAAATTCCCAAGGCCAGTGGTTGACAGGATTTTATAAGCCCCTTGGACTTTGCAACGTTATAGAGGCGGAAATATATGCCATCATGGTGGGACTTAAAGTGGGTCAACGGATGGAGACTTCTTCTTTATTCAGATTCCCTTGACGCCATTAATGTCCTCATGAGAGATAGTTGTTATGATGATCACCCGCTTCGAGACATCATCAAGGAGACCAAAGACCTTCTTTTCCAAGATTGGAATGTTGAGCTTCACTATACTCCCAGGGACAACATCTCATGCGCTGACTATATGGCAAAGCAAGCCCATGACGCTCCAAGCGAAGATGACGTCACTCTCGTTGCAAACGTTCCTGGAGGATGTTTGGATATGCTCTTAAAAGATCAACTAGCTTGTCGTTCCTAGTGATTTCTATTTTGTTCTTTGTATTGTGGGGTAGGCTATAGCTGTGCCCACTCCTAATTCCTTCAAGCCTTTGCTTGCCTTTACTTTCAAAAAAAAGTGTATATATATAATCCATTTCATTGGAACCACTATTTGTTATTCCGAAAAATATGGACTGTGTTATTTATCGCAGACTCTAGGTAACAAATGTGAAAACAAGTGTTGTCTGATGTATATAATTAACAAATAGCAAGTTTATTAATTTGGAAAAAAATATCCAATATAAATTGTTTAATATGCCCTCCAATGCTTAATATAAGGCATATTTGGATTAAAAAAATTAGTTAAATTAGTTCATATTATATGTCTTTTCTAAAACACCTTAGCTATAATTCATTAATTTTCTCATTCACTCTTCTCCTTGATTATATTTTGAGAGAGCATCAAATACGAAAAATTAAGAAAAAACTAAATATGAAAAATATATCTTATATTTAGAATTAAAATTAATTTCTCAAATAGGTATCATATTAAGGGCCAGATGGAGTACTTCTCATCATAATATATTTAAATATATTTGAATATTTAAATAAGTCGGTCTTGCATAAACTAATCGAAAGAATCCAAAAGTACAACTTGTTTGCCTTTTTTCTTTTCCCTGTTTTTTTCCCCTCAGAAAGAATACTTATATCACTACTTCAAGGGAACTAATACAGAAATGAAACCATCCGAAATCTCAACGGAAATAAACCACCCAGAATAAAACAAAGACAAAACCAAATACGAATGGAAAATAAATTAGACACCATCCATTAGACGTCGGAAGGAGAACTATCACCGGTGACTACATTAGCCTCCTGAGCATTTAAAGTTAGAAGTGACATTAAAGAAGGTGTTAGTTATAAAATCCACCCAATAGGACACACCCCTTTATTAAGATCAGCTACACGGTTTCCTTGTATTGGGATAAAGGACAAAGATAATCCAACCTTAGAAGAAAGAATGCAAATGATGTCCTGCACAATACTTTTGCTCCTCCAATCAAAAACCCTAAATATCTACCCAGAAAGCCAAAAAAGTGATTTTGAGCGAATGCGATCGGAGAGCGAAAGAAGATGATGGGCAAAGTAAAGCGAAAGCAAAAGAAGAAATGGAAGCAAAGGAGAGTACCCGACCGTGAGAAGGTTGAAGAAGGCTAGGAATGCAAGTTGAAGTTTTGAGAGAGAAAAGCTTGTGGGAGTGAGAAGTTTTCGCGAGAAAGCAAAGAAAATTTTTGAACGTAAAGAGGAGAGAGGAGGAGGAAGTTAAAATATATAAACGTTAAAATATATAAACGTTTGAATCTGGGGCGTCTTTGAAGAGTCGGGGGCAAAGTCAATTCGCACGAGAATCGATTTGAAAACTTAAAAGTGCAATGGTGATCGCTATGAAATGAAGCGAACATTAAATGCGGATGGATTTTAAAAACGGCGATCGTGGTTAATACGTGGGAAATGACAGCTTTATGTCATGACATCGCAACATAGGCAAATAGAATCCGTTCATATTCTTGTCTTTCATGATATCCCGGATTGGAGGCAACATGTGGCAGGAATATACGAATCCGGTAATCCGGATTGAAAGATCCAAACATAATTCCGACTATCATAAAGTAAGAGTTTTCAAAGTGGCACTAAGCCCGGCAAACATATCTGGGGGCAAGTTGAAAAAGAACTTTAGAGTTTTTGGAGTTCAATGAAACTCGGAGAGTAACTAAATGGAAGCCAAGGAAACAACTCAGATGAGTTATTCGGGTTAGACAGTCGATACATCCCGGCAACTCAAAGACCTGAACTACCGGGCTAGGGGGCAATTGTTATGGACCCATACATGAGGCCTATTGGTCATGTGGCCCAACAATGGCGACTTGTACCGCATTCCCTCGTTAATCAGGTAAAATGCTAATCACCCTATAATTATGGCTATAATCACGGACAGTACATGTAGTGGAGTAGGGATGCGTCAGATAGTGGAGTAGAATGTCGCGGGCTTGGAGGCGCACAAAGCCCAAGGACCAAACCTTAGAGGTAATCCCTATAAATAGGAGATTACTCAACAAGTGCACACTCTCGATTCATCTATTCTACCATTCAGTCTCACTGTGCACACACCCCACTCCATTTTGGCTATTCGTCATATACTTGTGCACAGTGATCTCGAGATACTCTTTGATATCTTCCACATAGATATTGCTGAGTAATCTTCCTCTCCTTGGTGTTTAACCAACAAATATCTTGGAGAACTATTTGATCCGATATAAACAGCCTACTAGTCCTTTGAGGTTAGACACTTGTGTCCTACACTAGAACACATTATAAATGAGATCTTATATTAAGGACAATAAGTGATATATCTACTATTATTTTGTCTAGTCAAATTTTGATATTGTGAAGTATAATTTAGAATTTCATAAATGTTTTTTTTATATATATATACAGAAACTCAGACCTGAAATCTCATGTTTAAGTGTATATATAATCCATTTCATTGGACCCACTATTTGTTATTCAGAAAAATATGGACAGTGTTATTTATCACAGACTCTAAGTAATAAATGGGAAAACATGTGTTGTTCGATATATATAATTAACAAATAGCAAGTTTATTAATTTGAAAAAAATATCCAATAGAAATTGTTTAATACACCCTCCAATCTTTAATATAAAACATATTTATATTAAGAAAATTAGTTAAACTAGTTAATATCAATATGACATGTATTTTCTAAAACACCATAGCCATAATTCATTAATTCCCACATTCCCTCTCATCATTGATCATATTTTGAGATAACATTAATAAGAGTAAATTAAGACAAATATAAAAAATTTGTCTTATAGTTATAATCAAGATTAACTTCTCCAATAGATCTTATATTAAAGATCTGATGTAGTATCCTTTCATCATAATATACTTAAATGTAATTAAATAATTAAATATTTGAATAAGTCGGTCTTGCAAAGACCAGATCCAAAAGAGTCTAAAAGTACAACTCGTTTACATTTAGACCTATAACAGACTCATTTTTATGGTTCATGGTAGCTTTTCATCGTAAAATACTCATGAATGTGTCATAATTAAATGTTGGTTTTACTAAATAGTTAAATAAAACTATAATGCAAGTTTTCTATTTTTTTAAAACAATTTCTCTTTTCCCTTTTTTTTTTTGGTCTAGTTTCTTCTCGGATTAAAAATACTCCGTAATTGAGCAGAAAGAATTTTTGGTCTAACTGGTAAAAAACAAGAAGAAAAATGGAATGGCGGTGACTTGAAAACGTTATGGACTTTTCTTTGTTTTGCATAGATTTGGTGAAAAGGAGTAAACTTTATTTAATAATAATGACGCGTACGATCTTGAGCGATGAAGCTTCGCTGTTCACACTAACACTAATAAATAATCATTGCCACCAAATATTTGAACCCACCTCATAAGTAAATAAAAAAGTTGCAAGCTTTATGAAAAATGACAGAAAAAAAATATGAAAATTGTAAAATATCAAATTAGGTATTTCTTATAAAATGAGTTGTAAATTATTTATTAAGTGTAGTCATTTTCTTATCAATTCTAGACAACAAATCTAATTTAGGATTTTTCAATTTTCATTTTTTTCTGTCATTTTTCCTAAACTTACACCATCTAACTTTATATAAAATTTTAGTTTGATATCTCAATTTTATAAAGTATTTTTTTAATTATTTATCACAAACTTCACTCATAATAATTTCTTTGTCAGGCATTATTATTTTTGAATATTCAACTTAATATATTAGCATTTAAAAATATTTTGTCAATATTTTAAATTTTATGTCCCCTTTAGTTTGACTGTATGAAAGGGAATCACATGTAATTTTAATTAAAAAAAATGTTAATTTAGATGTCTGGTTGGATTTATGTCCACATGCGTATGGGATTACATTTTTTAATATTGATTCCCATAAGCATACACATTAATATTACGCTGTTATGACATATGAATGATGGTTACAACATGTGGTAAACTAGAAAAGAAAAAAGAAAATAAAAAAAAAAAAAAAAACTCCACGCCTACTTTACCATCCAATCATCACTTCCATCCATAAAAATGAGCCAACTCAATAGTATCCTTTCGGTTCTAATTATAAGATATATTTAACCGATTTTGGGGAGATTAAGGAGAGAAGTTAAATTAGTTAATTTTACTTATTTTCCTAAAATACCCTTATATAAATTTAAAATGACATAAGTAAAAGTGAATTATCAACCCCTACTACATATCTCTTCAACTTAGAATTTTCCTTTCCTCACGTTTTTTTAATTGAAATAATGGTCTTGTTATATATATATATATATATATATATATATGGTGTGTATATGTATACATGTAGATAGACACACACACATGTACATACATATATCTACACATATATATGAACACACCCACACAAATATATATATATATATATATATATAGACACACACACATGTACATATATCTACACATATATATGAACACACACACAAATATATATATATATATATATTATTAAGGCATACACACACATATACACACAAAGATATACATATATGTATACACACACATATACACACAGATATACATATACACACTCAAAGATATATATGTGTGTATTTATATATGTGCGTATCTATATATATGTATGTATATTTGTGTACACACACACACACACATATATATCTCTGTGTGTGTGTGTATTGGCAAAGAGTTGATCGATAAATAAATTAAAATATAACAATTTAAAAGTTTCGATAACAGGAAGAGTCTACACAACCACATACATATAATCACCAAAAACCAAACACATTTGAGAGAATAAAATAGGGGTATTATAGGAAGAAATTGACAAAAGTTAGAATGTTGTCTTATAATTAGGACCAAAACCAACTCTCAAACGTTATTTTATAATTAGGACCAGAGGAAGTAATATAGAAATAATATATTTGATTGTCATGTTATCAATATCAGACCAAATAAACTCATAATGTCTATTAGTCTATAACATTACATTACACTCTAATCTTATTTATAATTTTGGTAGAAAAATTAGCTATTATATTTAAAACAGAATGAGTATATGTCAAATAATTCCTGTAGAAAAAAATATTGATATGTCAATAAATTTTTAATATTAAGGTATTGAAAGGAAAAAAATAACTTCCAATTAACTTTGGTACAATATGTCAATTATCTTGCAACATAATTGCATGAAAGCAAGTTTATAAATGAAAATGTTAAGGATATGATTCGGTTATAACCTTAAATCTTCAATGTCTACCCTTTTAATTATAAAAACTTTGTTGCAATATGTTCATCTAAAGGCCCGTTTGGATCGAAGAAAAGGTAGAAATGAAAATGAAAAGAATGGAATGGAACAAAAAATATTTTGTTTCGATGCATTTGGTTCGCATTGGAAAAGAAATTAGGTTGATAGAAATTTTTTTGTTTAATTGTAAAAAAAAATGAGGTAGGAAAATGAAGCAAAATACCATTTTGCCCCAAAGATTTCAATTTCTAGTATGGCACTCGAGTACCACACTTGATGTCGCCTTCCAATGCACCAATCATCCATTCGGTTCAATCAGTCTCCTTCTAATATTGGTCGGCCAACTCTTTCAAGCTCAGTGTCACCCAATCTGACCAAATTGATCACTGCAACTTCATCAACAACTCCTTTGCCTTCGCCGCCATAGGGTCTGTGTCTAAAAAATCTTCATCAGCAATGATTGAAAACGGAAGTAGGAGGTGTTTGGGGTCTGCGTCTGAAAAATCTTCGTCGCCATTGGGTCTTCATCTGCGTCTAAAATTAGCTGTAGACCATTCAAGAAGAAAGAAAGGGGTTATTGAGGAATTTACTACTATCAGAAAATGAGTTCCCACCAATAATGAAGGAAAAAATATCCACATGGATGAAGGAAAATTGGTTGTCGCCAAAAATATTTTATTGAAAATATGGTGAACCAAACAACACTATTGGACGGAAAATCCGATTTTCCTTTGCCCTCCCCTAACTTGCAACGATCCAAACGGGCCCTAAGTATTTGTATAAACTAAAAAGAATGGAGTTTGCAAATTTGCAATCTTATCAAGTTCAACTCATTTTCGTGAGAAAATAATTGTAATATTTTATTTAATTAATCAATCAAATGTCATAAATTAGCTAAACATTTTCCCTTTTTTCCATTCATTTTTTTTTTTTTAATGAATGATTTTGGAGTTGTTGGCCCTCATTTGAGAATTGAGACTTTCCTTACAGTGCCCATTAGATTCACGCGGATTCGAAGACATAGAGGAGGCTATGTGAATCCGGATAGCCACCTACCCTCCAAATGGCGGAATTCTATTGGATGTTAGCCACATTTTCGGAATTAATATTTTAATTTTTTCTTCTCACAAAAAAAAAAAAAAAAAAAACAAAACTCGAAAGTTTCCGGCGTGGTGTTTCACTTTCTCACGTCACTACTGAGAAGCTGACTGGAAGGAGCGAAAAAGAAAACAGTTACTTTCGCTGGTTTTATCATCATCTTCTTACTCCGCGTTGATCTCTGATTCAGTCATCGTTATGGCGGGGGGAGCTTCTTATGGTGCGGGTCATCATCGATTAGGTCATATTTCTTACGATTTTTGTTTTGTTTACTGTTCATTTCATTTTCGGATCACTTAATTTTCTTGCTGTGGCGTCTTTTCCGAAAATCTTCGTTGCGATTGGGAATTGTGGAAGTTTCAAAATTTTTCTCGTGTTTTATCCATTTGCGTTTCCACGTTGAATGGTATTATTGTTGGAGCTAAGTGTTCTGTGATGGAGCATTACTGTAGTTTAGTCCATTCAGAGGTTGACAAAATTAGTGATAATCCAGATGCGGTTTCAAATTTTCCAAAAATAAGCAATTTTCTTTTCTTATTGAGATAAGAATTTGTTCCCAATCGCTATGGTGCCTGAAAAGGCGTCTTTGATGGCATTCACGATCCTGTGTCTGTATATGAAGGATTTAGACTGCATGCAGACTCGTTTCATTTGAATGACTAGATGTTCATTGGAATACAGAACAAAATGTGTCGGCCAGAATCTTTGGCTTCAAGTTCAGTTTGTCAAAATGGCCTAATACTTATTTGCGTCTAATTTTCTTGTTGGCTGAATTTTCTGAGGATATAAAAGATTAGTCCATCCTGGTCTTGCAGCAGTGCATCTTGGGCTGCATCAAGTCAACTGATGCCATAACCTACCGGGGGATTGATTTAAATTAAATTTTCCTTATGAATGGAATAGTGTATCAGACAGGTCTAGGGAAACAGAATTCCCTTATGGTCAGACTTTGTAATTTTAATTTAGGGAGTGAGCGCAGATAGAGGAACTGGATGAAAGACAAAGGTGTAATGATATGGACTTAAAGAATTTCGTAAGCATGGAGGATGCTGGCTTTAATGATGTGTAAAGGCTTTATAGTGAATGTTTGTTGGTTAAGATTCTACAACTCATACTGTTAAATGACTTGAAGGAATTATTCGATTTACTGAACATGTATTTAAAAGAGTTTGCTAGATTCCCACTGGGTTTATTAAACCTATTAATTGGCTGCTGGGGAAGAAAAAGAGTGTGGATGAAGGCTTTCCAACGGATTGTTAATTATTATCTTGCTGAAAGCTAGATTTGGAGTTGTATTCTCTTTTGACCGTACAATAAAGTTCACAAGATTTTTTATTGAGTAATGCTTGTGAGGCATGAATAAATTTTTAATTTGTTTGGAATACTGTTGCAGCATCTGCTTCTCATTACTGTGTTACTACACGAAGAACAAGAAGTTGACTGGACTAAATGGAAGGTTGATTATAGCTCATGTGCTACTTGGTGTAGTAATTGAGACACACCATAGTAAATCCTACAACTGTAGAACGTTTTCACCTTAAAAATTTTCATGACATCCATACGTTTAAAAAAATTCTCATAGCATCCTCCAACAACAAAAAGTCTTATCTCACTAGATAAGGTTGGCTACATGGATCGAATAATGCTATTGTACTTTATCAAAATCAAATCTTTAGACAGATTATTAACCAACAGCTCCTGCACTATAACTTGATTGAGGGTTCGCTTCGGTTTTCCTCTACCATTTTTTAGAGGGCTTTATACTGCTTGATCGACCCTTCTCATTGATGCACCCAATGGATGTCTTTGGACATGTCCGAACCACCTCAAACAATTTTCTACCATTTTCTCCTTAATAGGTGCCATTCCAACTCGTTCGTGCATATGATTATTACAAATCTTAATTTTCTTGTATGACCACACATCATCTCAGCATCTTCATCTCGACTACCCTCACTTTATGTTCATGTTGTCCCTTTAAAACCTAACATTCACTTCCATATAGCATTGTATAGCAGTGCAATAAAACTTTCTTTTCACCTTATTAGGAACTTTTTGATCACAAATAACCCTGCTAGCTTTTCTCCATTTATACCGCCCAGCCTGAATTCTATGATTTACATCTTCATCAATTTTACCATCTTGTTGTATAATTGATCCCAAATACCTAAACTTTTCCACTTGTTGAATGACTAGTTCTTCCAATTCAACCTCCACATTGGGAGAACAAGTCATTCGACAAGTCATAGCATCCTAGTGTGAAGTAATATTGGGTTTATATGAAATAACATAGCTTTGTGCTAAAATTTGAATGCAAAATGAGCAACTCACTAGTTAATAGGAATTCACTGACATAGGTTTTCTTTTCGTTGCTCCCTGTCGCTCAACATTCATTTTACTTTCTTGTTTTCACTTGTGCATGCACTTTTGCTCATTTGAATATTATTTTCTGTTGAGATAAGAGCGAGACACAGAATTTCTGTGGCTGGTGTTTGATTCCTTAAGTTTTCTTTCCTCATAAGACATGGAATTTCTGTGGCTACTGTCTGATTCTTTAAGCTTTCTTTCCTCACTTTACTCGTTTTTGCAAATAGACAGTTATAAAATGTCTAAGCGATTGATATCCAATTTGCAGATGTTCAGCAATTACAACATGAAGCCCAGCATCGGTGGTTGCGGCCTGCTGAAATATGTGAAATTCTCCGCAATTATCGGATGTTTCAAATTAATTCAGAACCCCCAAACAGGCCCCCAAGTATGGTCATTGTGTATTTATGGTGCCTTATCAAAAAGATTTTTTCTCATATAGTAGTCATATGCATAAATGGTTGAATTTGTTGCCCCAAAATATTAACTTCGCTAATCTGACGTGAATTGTTCATACCTCCTGTAACTGGTGTCTACAAGATTTATACCAGGAATTATGATAGTAATCTAGTAGTACATTGGGGTGTCTGTTTTGGACACCCAAAATCTTGGCTTTGGGGAATTGTGAGTTTTGGGTGTCCAAAATGAACGCTGAAACTGGCTAGACAAGGTGCCAATGATTGAGATTTGGTATGGTTATGTTGTTATTGTCCTAATTAGAGATTCATCAGAATCCATTAATAATTCCTTTTGATGACTGACATATTTCTTTTCAAAGAATACAAGCACTTCTAGACTGGCAGCAGTGTGTGTGTGATGTTTAGTATAGTTTTTCAAGTCCAGTAGTTTCTCGATTATTGTTATTATTTTTCTGTTGGCATTCACACTTAAATCTTGCTTTGTGTTATTTAACATTCTTAAAACATTGCTTGACATGTATATTGTGGTTGTAGGCGGTTCACTTTTTCTGTTTGATCGGAAGGTGCTGAGATATTTTAGAAAGGATGGACATAATTGGAGGAAGAAAAAAGATGGAAAGACTGTGAAGGAAGCTCATGAAAAGTTGAAGGTAATCTTGCTATTCCTCAAGTATTGTGTCTCTTGCTAATTGAGTTCTTATGGAACAATTTGAGCTGACTGTTTTTTTTGTTAATTGTGTAATTGGAATTAACTAAATTATTTGCTGAGATCATAACATTTGTCAAGTAATTTAGGTTGGAAGTGTTGATGTGTTACATTGCTACTATGCCCATGGGGAAGAAAATGAAAATTTTCAGCGGCGAAGCTATTGGTTGCTTGAACCGTGAGTATTAATTAATTAAATTTTCATAATTTTGTTTGGTAGATCATTGTTATCAGTGAAGTTGTAATTTTAGATGCACTTTTCTGACTGGAGTTTTGTTTTGGTACTTTTAAAAATTGATTCACAATATAATTTTATTATGATTCTGTTACTTGCAGGGACATGATGCACATAGTTTTTGTCCACTACTTGGAAGTAAAGGTAAATTTGTATTTTTATTCACTGTTGTTATTGTTTCTTGATATTTGTTTTTCCTTTTGAGGAGGGCCTGCTCTGTGAGGATGCAAGAAACAAAGCTCTCATATTTCAGTCTCTGCTACCCATGGGATGAATATGTTGGATGCATAACTCTGCTATCAGATAACTTTATTGGTTGCTCATTGTTGTAATTTTAACTTGACAACTATAGCTTCTGATAGCATAAACCAAATTTATTTTCTGACAATTTTTCGTTTAAACTTCCTTTTAAAGTTGGAGTGGGAATAACTATCATGTTTTTAACATGCTAAGCCTTCAACGATAATGCTAAGATAAGACCAGCTCCTGTCTCAGTGTCTTTCACTTTCTTACTGAGAATTGAGTTACATCTATTCTATGTGTGTTAGACATGAATGGATGGGTTAACTTCTTTAGCCTTTTTAAAGTCCCGTATATGATATTTGCCCTTCAGTTTATATGTTAAGCTATTTATTTAATGTCATGATAAGTCCCTTGATTTCTTACTTAATGCCTATCAAGGATGCTGTTATAGTAGTAGTTTTTATGAAAGGCCACTGAGGTTCATCTTATGACAATTTGGTGTATTGGTTCTATGCTGGAAGTGTTTTCAGTAAACTGCAAATCATGTAGTTGCATGTGAAGATGTCAAATGTACGATGATTCTTGTTTCATAGTTTTCCCACCTAAAACAAAGTAGCAAGGGAGGAAATGGTTGAAAATACATCAACTTGCAGGAGCCCTCCTATACCTCCATAAATCCATGAGATTGCCTCCTCTCCAAATGAAAAGAAAATCTATCAGCTAAAAGGCCTATGGAGAAGCCAAAATAATTACTATATCCTGCAAGAGGTGCAAAGAAATAAATACGTTGTAAACAATGATACATACTTAAACACCATTGGCTGCACAAACATTACATGGGATTTATGCTCCCTGTTTCGTATTTTTGTTCTTCACTTAAATGCAAACTTGATGGGTTATTAATAGATGCTTTATGTGTTCTCTATTTCCCAGGGTAACAAAACAAATATTGTAGGAAATACAGATAGTGATGATGTTACGTCAGGAAATAGCAGATCTCCTTCTTCATCATCTGGTTTTCCTATTAATTACAGTAATATGCCTTCAAGAAGCACAGATGCCATGAGCCCAACTAGCACTTTAACTTCCTTATGTGAAGATGCTGATTCAGGTATTTCAGCTTTTGCATCTTGATTGCATGGTATATACTTTCTGCTTTTTCTGTGACATGGATCAATAGATCGCACTACCAATGCCTTAATATCTTGATGTATCACATCATTACTTTACACAAGACTAAGTCCAGCTCATTTTTTCTGTGACATGGATCAATAGATCACACAACCAATGCCTAAATATCTTGATGTATCACATCAATACTTTACACAAGACTAAGTCCAGCTCATTTGTTCACATCCATTAATGAAATCTCAGTGGATATTCTCCAAGCTAAAAGTTTGGATTACACTCGTTTTGGATCACATGAGGAATGGTCCTCTAAGCAGCAAGATTACTGCAAATTCTTCATATTATTCTGGTCCACGGTCTTTTGCATTAGATAGTGGGCTGTCAACAGACATGCTTTTCTGAAATTCTCGCATTTTCTTTTTGCTGTATATCCATAAATGTTTTCAGGTGATCCTGGACAGCCATCAGTGTCTGGAACAAATTATATCCCACTTGTTCAGGGAGATAAAACCAGAGGAAGCAATACTTCCTTCATCGAGGGCCAAAATGTTCATGACATGGCCTCCTGGGACGGTGTATTGGATGCATGTACTGCTGGATTACATACTGATCCAAATCTTGCATCATTTGCTTCTGTCCCACCCTATTCGGTTGGGAACATTCATGAACAAGAACCTGCTCTGGGTGATCTTTTAGCAAGTGAGGGTAACCTGGCTGAGGAGCCAGGGAAATCTGAGTCTTTTCAATCAGATTGGCAGGTACTTGCTTTGCTAGTACTACATGTTTTGTCTGCAAGTTACATTTTGAGACCTTTATTTTTGAGATAGAAAAATCAACTTGAGATTGCGTGGTATGATCTAATATGGTTTAGCGGCTATTATCTTTACATTTTGTTGGATAGATGTTATTAAATTTGTATGGCACTCCCCTCTTGTTTTCTGGTCTGGATTGCTACTCCAGAGTTGCCAATTGGTATTCGACCATCCAATATATTCTCCCGCTCAAAGATTCCCAATGATAGTGTTTTTTAACTGCTATACGAGATATGAATATCTAATGCTTGCTCTATTTGGGTCATCATTGTGGCCATTGATGAGTTGAGTAGCATGTGGGGAGGTTTGATTATTAGTAATGTAGTTATCTTTTAGTATGGTGCAAAATCTGAAAATTACCCAGAAAATTTATCATTTGGTCAAAATGCTGAATTGTGAGCTAATGCAATTGTCACTTATCCTTGAGAATCAGCATGTCATTGTCAAAGGGTTTGGTGCCTGATGAAGTTTGAGGTGCCTTTCCCCTCTCCCTTTCTTCTTCCCCTCCTCTTTTCTCACGGTGGTGTAGTTGCTGGAGAAAAGTGAGATTGGGGAAGGGAGATAATGGGAATTGATGGGATGTTGAGGGATTTAACATCGTTAAGCAGAAGTTTTATTCTCTTGAAAGAGTAATTTATCATTTAATGGTGGAGTATTTCACGTTTTTTCAATCATTTTTATTCACAATAAAATTAATTTTAAAAGGAGGGAAGAAATCTATTGATATTCATTGGCAATCTCAAGGTTTTGCATCCTAAAGTAGTCTTGCTTTTGTTTGTAGCAAATTACTTGGTTCATGATGCCTTTGAGCTATTATAGGGACCCACACATTGAATTAGCTGAACAATTTTCTTTTTGTCTGCTTTAGAAGCCAACCATTGGGTTGAGTCAACCTCAAGGATAGTGAATAATTGCCCTTCAAAATATAGCTTACTGCCTTCAACGTTGAAGTTAGTAATCAGTTCGTGTGGTCATATTTTTTATTAAGGAAAATGGTGATGGACGGTTTACTCCATTTTCTGTTACTTCTTGGTTCCATGAAATTTTCTGCTTGATTAATTTGGATCTAGCTAAATTACTCAAAATCATTCTTTTCAGAGAATAAATTTCATAGTTCTTCTAAAATTGTAAAATTATTGGAATAAATTGTACTCCCTCTAGTCCTTATTATAAAGCACCAACTAGCAAGTTTATTTGGTCCTTTTTATAAGGCACTTGCTTGTTCCCAAGGGGCATTAATTATTTGTTTCCACATTATTGGAAATTAGATTATTACCCATGATACTAGCCATGATCCTAGCTTTATCTCATCCCATGATCCTAGCTCTATCATATCCCTTGATTCTAGTTGTATTAGTTTAGGAAAGATTTCTGATTGATTGTAATCAGTCCTTTATGTTGTAATCCCTTTAATCTTGTCTTTGATATCTCTCCTAGAGCTTATATAAGTGTAATCCTTTCCTATGAATAAATATAGCATTGAGAGTGTTTATGCTTCTAACATGGTATCAGAGCGGGATTAATTCCTGAAGCAAATTAACAGTTCTACGCTGGTTTTCCGGCGCTGGTGGCTCACTGCTTTGTTCAGAATTTCAAAGAGGCAGTGAGTTACACAGTGCCGGGAGACACCCACTTTCACTATCGTCATCTATTGTGCCAGCTAGGTCTGATTTTAGACTTACAGTAAACTCCAGCGCTTGGTTCAACCTACTCATCTCACCTAGGCATCACAAACACCATCCGACCTTCGACCTTCAGAAGTTAATCCTCACAGAATAGAGGAGACCTGAGAGGCGAGAGAGAGGGAGACGCGAGCCTGAGAGAGAGAGGGAGACCAGACGACGACCATGACTGAGAACGGTGGAGAGCATAGAAGGCACGACTTCCAGATCTGAGAACACATGATCCAGATCTACAATAAGGGGGAGCGAGTGTCCCATCAGCACGACCATAGACGGAACCAGAGCCATGAGCCGCTGTGAATGGTGAACTCTAGCGACTTTTTCCAGCGAGATGGATCCTTCTCAATTTCCTCCCTTGTTCGGATCAATGCCTGAAAAACCAACCGGAATTTTGGTACAATCCAGATTTACAAGGGAAGAGGACGATTGGGACTTCCAGAGAATGGGACTCGAGATTCTTTTGGGCAAGTTCTGCTACTCAATATGGGACCTCTGAGACTCCCAAAATGAGTACAAGCCCAAACAAAATATGGGACCTCTGAGACTTAAAAAGGAGTACAAGCCCAAACAAAATAAATGGGCCACTTAAGAAGAGTACAAGCCCAGACAAAAATAAATGGGCCGCTGAGACTCAAGAAGTACAAGCCTGCAAAACAAAGTTTGAAGGATTTCGAGGCAAGCTGAGTATAATCGACAGATACTCTCCAGCTTGAGGGGGAGTGTTGGAAATTAGATTATTACCCATGATACTAGCCATGATCCTAGCTTTATCTCATCCCATGATCTTAGCTCTATCATATCCCTTGATTCTAGTTGTATTAGTTTAGAAAAGATTTCTGACTGATTGCAATCAGTCCTTTATGTTGTAATCCCTTTAATCTTGTCTTTGATATCTCTCCTAGAGCTTATATAAGTGTAATCCTTTCCTATGAATAAATATAGCATTGAGAGTGTTTATGCTTCTAACACACATGTGCCCCTAATTAATAAGGGTAGTGGGTGAGAGTAATAATTATATAATATTAGAGTTTAGTGCAATTAGTAGGGGTAATATTGGAAGTTACTTAAATTGTAGGACAACTTTATTGACTTTAACTGTTTTTATTGGTTTGTGAAAATTATTAGTTGGTGCCTTATAATAAGAACCAGAGGGAGTATGGTTGGTAGGATTTTTTTAAAAGGAAGAAAAAATCTTTTGTTATTAAAGCCTTTTCCAACAGTAACCATATCATATCTTCAGATATGAGCATTTAGCAGCCTAAACTGATGCTTGAATCCTGGATAATGCGCGTCTTGGTTGTTCACATCATACAACCATGTTGAGCAATTTTGTTGTATTGCCATATCTTTGATAGTATTTGTGCTATATTGACATTTTAATATACAGTTTATATGTTTTATTTTTAATTAATTTACTGTTTTGTTCCAATATATAACTACTTTAAATTTTTTTTTTCTCCCTTTGATATGTTTATGCAGATTCCTTTCGATGACAATTCAGGACAGTTGCATAAATGGCCAATAACCCAATTGTTGAGTTCTGAATATGGATCTGATTTTACCACTGGTTTACTAGGGAATGAATCTCATAATGGAGGTCCTGAAATTGTCTCTGACCTGTTGACTTTTAATGGCCAGTCTAGAGAACAGCCTTTGCAGGATAACTTTTCAGAACAGCATACAGATGCACAATATCAATTTTCTCTGAAGCCTAGTTCTGAGAATGAGAACACTTTTGTTATGAAACGCCCATTATTAGAGGGAGATGATAGCCTGAAGAAAGTTGACAGCTTTTCTCGATGGGTTAGTAAAGAACTTCCAGAGGTGGATGATCTACGTATGCAATCCTCATCTGGTATTTCATGGAACACTGATGAATCTGGGCAAGTTATAGATGATTCTTCATTGAGTCCCTCCCTCTCTCATGACCAGCTGTTCAGCATATATGATTGTTCACCTAAATGGGCTTATGCTGATTCTGAAACTGAGGTACTCCTGAATGAATGGCATCTTTAATCATGAAAAGAAAAGAAGGAAATTAACTAGTATTTTGATTTAAGATTCTTTTTCTAATGTACAGTTATTTGTTTTAGGCAGCATTTGTTTTTTCGGATCCAAATTAGGTAGTCATTTTTATCTCTGTAGTTCTGTTTTTTCTTCAAAGAAAAAAACTCATTTTTATTACTTGGAGTAAGTAATTAAATTGAATATAATATATTTCCGTAGAGTACTTTTATAATAAAACCTTACTGTCTCTTGCTTCAAATATCAGCTGCTCTTGTCCTTGATCAGATCCCTCTGGATTTAACTTGGTTGAAATTATTATTGCACAATTCCTGTCTTGTATGTTTGCTATGTTCAACTCGTTTTTTATCTGCATGAGTAGCAGAGGAAGTTCAGATTTCACTGACATTCTATACTACTTAAAACCCTCAGGTTTTGATCATTGGAACGTTTTTGAAGAATCAACCACAGGTGGCAAACTGCAACTGGTCTTGTATGTTTGGGGAAGTTGAAGTTCCTGCTGAGATTTTAGCCAATGGAGTTTTGTGTTGTCTTGCTCCACCTCATAAGGCTGGAAGGATCCCCTTCTATGTAACATGTTCCAATAGGTTAGCTTGCAGTGAAGTGAGGGAATTTGATTACAGAGAGGGCTTTGCCAAGGATGTAGAAGTTGAAGATATTTACTGCAGTTCATTTGAAATGCTGTTCTATTTGCGATTGGAAGCATTACTTTCTTCAAAATCGGTGCGCCCTTCAAATGACAAGTCACTTGATGATGATACAGAGAAAAGAAGCCTGATATATAAGCTTGTTTCATTGAGAGAAGAAGATGAGTGTTTAAATAAGGAAGAGACAAAGTTAGATGTGGACATGTCCCAGCAGAAGGTAAAGGAGCAGCAATTTCAAAGACAAGTGAAAGAGAAGCTGTACTCATGGCTACTTCACAAAGTAGCTGAAGACGGTAAAGGGCCAAATGTATTAGATGAGGAGGGACAGGGTGTGCTACATCTAACAGCTGCTCTTGGTTATGATTGGACGATAGCACCAATTATTATTTCTGGAGTTAATATCAATTTCCGTGACATAAATGGATGGACGGCTCTGCATTGGGCTGCCTCTTGTGGCAGGTAAGTGTCATTAGAATCTTATGATTTAGTATGTTAGGTCTGCATGGTTTGTATCTATCTGGTTGGCATTCTCTTAGTGCTTGGATTTTGTCCACATTGGTCATTTTGGAAAAGTAGATTCTGCATGGAAATTTAGTTTTTCCTATGACATGAAGTTAATGAATGTGTTTTTCTCTTTAAAGGAAGTTATTCGAGAGTAAAAATTAACAATCATATGTAACACCATAAATGAAGTAGTTTATATATTAGTTGAAGTAATTTGTCTTTAACAAACCATTATAAGCATGACAATAAGCGGCGAAAAACACATTCATGAGGTGCTTATTTTGTTCCTTGTCCTCAATTGCTTAGAGAGCGGACAGTTGCTCTCCTTGTCACCATGGGTGCAAATCCTGGAGCATTGACTGATCCATCACCAGAATTTCCTTCGGGTAGAACACCGGCAGATCTTGCTTCTAGGAATGGACACAAGGGGATCTCAGGCTTTCTTGCAGAGTGCTCATTAACTGACCACCTTGCAACTCTCACAATGGATGAGCAAAAGAGAGATGGTGGTCAAGAGGCTTCAGGAGTGAAAGCAGTTCATACAGTCTCAGAGCGTTCTGCGACACCTTTGTTTTATGGTGATATGCCCGATGCCCTATGCCTTAAGGATTCTCTCACTGCTGTTCGTAATGCTACACAGGCAGCTGATCGTATACATCAAGTATTCAGAATGCAGTCATTCCAAATGAAGCAGTTGGATGAGTACCAGGATGATGAGTTTGGACTGTCAGATCCTCGAGCTCTTTCTCTTCTAGGTTCTAAGGCAGGCAAGGCCGGACAGAGAGATGGGTTAGCCCATTCTGCAGCAACACAAATACAGAAGAAGTTCCGTGGCTGGACGAAGAGAAAAGAATTCCTAATAATTCGTCAAAGAGTTGTTAAAATCCAGGTTTATTGTCTTGATCTTGTTTGGGTTTCTATGATACTTATTTTTCTTATTTCGTATGATGAAAGCTCTTTCCCTTTTTAGTTTTTATTAGTTGTTCCTGTTTCCTCTTTTGGATAATTTGAATCTGTGCTTTTTTGTTTAATCTGAAAATTGAAGCTGCAAAAATTAATGGCTGGGCCTGGGAATTTAAACATGCATTTTCTGGAAACTTCTCCATATCTTTCCCGTAACGTCCTACTTAGCTTTTATTTGAAGAGCTCATTGTTTTTCATTACTGAGAATTCCCTCACCATGTAGAGGAGTTGCGTTGAAATTTCTCCATATTGGCCTTCTCCTTCATATTTCCGCAATGGCATTTGTTATTTATAGGGAATATAAATTTTATTTTAGCTGAGAGGGATGACACAGAACTAGGAAAGTAGGGTGGACAAGAAATTTTCCCTAGTAAACGCACAAAAATGAAGGATAAAAGAAAGGGGATAAAATGAAGCTAGTCATAATAAATTTTACTGAAACAACCCAAATTCTTCATAAATTCTCCCTCTACTACTTACTTCTCTTCTCCTCTTCAACGTATTACATCAATTTAGTAACAGAGCTCTTATTACCCCTGTTGCACCTTGTCTAGCTGTTATAGTGCCTGTTGCAGGCATTTTTGTGACTATGGAAGGGATCTTTGGCTGGCGTTGTTTCTTATTTAGAAAATGATTTATTTTTCTTGTGCTTTCAGATCCTCTTTTTAAAAACTACTTGCGTTGGCCGAAATGGTTATTTGAACTTTGAGGCTTTCTTTAAGTATGATATTAGATAAAATGAAGCTAGCCAAATAATATTTTTCCAAAAGATGTGAACAGCTTTCGTCAAGCACATTGGAAAACATGAAAAATTATTTGGAGTCTTTTAATCTGTTTTTCTTTGCATCTTCTTTTTAATTTGTCCCTATAGCCTTGCCCCTCTACATTTGACACATCCTTGTACTGATTGAACTCTCTGCTTTTAAGGCTCATGTGAGAGGGCACCAGGCAAGGAAGCAATACAAGCCAATCATCTGGTCTGTAGGAATCCTGGAGAAGGTCATATTGCGTTGGAGACGCAAGGGCAGTGGTTTACGTGGGTTTCGACCAGATGCGGCTGCTAACAAGGAACCCAGCCAACCAAGTGAGCCTTTGAAAGAGGATGATTATGATTTTCTCAAGGAAGGTAGGAAGCAAAGTGAGGAAAGGTTCCAGAAGGCCCTTACGAGGGTGAAGTCCATGGTTCAGTATCCTGAAGCACGGGCTCAATATCGACGGCTGCTGAACGTTGTCGAGGATGTCCGTCAGACTAAGGTATTATTAATTTTTTCTGCCATCTCGTAGCTGTTATAAATACCTCTCATTTCGCTTAAGCATGTTCGTTTGACATTTCTTTTTGATAACATTCATTTGACAATTTTCAGGCTGGCAATATGGACTCGACCAATTCGGAAGACACGGTTGATGGTGTAGAGCAGCTGATTGATATTGACATGCTTTTAGATGATGATAATTTCATACCTATAGCATTTGATTGATTCACAGCCGGCCACCTTGGCTGCTCAGATCCTCCCGTGTAAATAGATGGCTATTTATGGCTGTATTTGGCATTGGGGAGTCTAAGAGTCCTAACATGGTATGTGGTTTTCGTGTATATATGCCTAATCTTTATTTATTTGGATCCTCCATAGCTAGCATACATTCAGGTTTGACAGTGAAATGTAATTTTATGTGACATGGTTTGTTTTTTTGTATGCTAATTTTTACAAGACAGGTTGATTCTATTTATATATAACTGGTTGGGATTATTTGTCCAAAAATGAGTGTTGTTGTACATCTGGTAGATGACTGTAAATCTTCAGGACATAATTGTGGGTAAAAAAAAAAAAAAAAAAACAGAAGAATTAAAGAAGGAGTCGTTACACCTCTTTATAAAGGCATTACTATAGTTGTCCAACTTAAGAATAATCATAGTTATTCAGCCCAGTAAAATTAAGAATAATTAGAGAAATTTCTCTTTGTGCGCCACGAATGACTCTTCTCATATATATATATTTGGATAATATGAAAGGTTTCCGTTCTTAAGATTTGAAACACAAAGGAAACATATTATCTTAGAAGCGGATCCCTCAGCGTTTCTCAGTACCTTTTGATTTTATCGGTCCAAAAATTGATTTAAGCATTCAGAAAGAGATACATTATCTGTTTTTAAAATTTTTATATTTACCGCATGCGGTCTTTTAAAATAGATTCTGAACCATTGGATCAATTTTTTCAACGGGCAAATGGGTTTAAAAGCTACTGAGGGATGTTGAGAGAGTCACTTCTGAGAGCATCCAAATCAGAAACACAAAAGGTTTTCACTTTTCCAAACAAGTGCGATTTCGGGAATTCAAATTTGTGTTTTTCTCCTTACAGGGTGAGGTTGCTTACTATATTGACTAACAGTTTGTTGGTAATGACTCATTTAATAAGAACGAACTCAGTCTTTACAAAAAACACGATGTCAGAAAGGTTTTATTTATTTCTTTTCACTCATCTGATCAAAATAATAAAATTTTTATTTATTTCTTTTCACTCATCAGAAAATGATCAAAATAATAAAGGAGGAGGCAATAAAATGAACTAAATACACTTTAAGCGAAAAGATATTTAAAACGGATGGAATTGTTTTTAACTCATTTCAACGAAGAATTTCATTTTTCAGATTCAACAGTGCATCAAGAAGTTATACTTGATTATTCACAAAGATATTTTATTCAACGACTCCTTTTAGTATTCTTCTTGATCACCCTTTTTTATTTTCAATTTAAACCATACATGGTTATAGTTATTTAATTGAATTTTCATAGCTAACCATCTGAATATATGTTTTCCACATCTTCCATAATGTGACGCATGAAACAAGAATTAAATATAACTTTCGCTTTCAAATGGAATTAGGGAAAGGTCCTCCGCATGAAAGTTAACCAATCAATTAAACCTTGAACTTTTGTTCGTTAAAAGATATAAAACCTTAATCTGGACTCATTCAAATGATAATTAACCAATCAAATAAAAAAGCCTTAAAGGCTTAAACCAAGTTGAAAGTGATTAATTCTGTTTAAAACAACACAAGGGCATCATCACACAAATCAATAATTCAACTCGGTTTCAAAGAGGCATTGCTTTAACCTTCTTTTGGGATTAGTACTTCCTTTGTAGCACAACACATATACTCTTTTTTACCTATATAAAAGTTGATGCTATGAATAGCTCCATGAGTTGATCAAATTCAATAGGCTATGCTATTATGGTAGACAATGAATAATGATCATTCCGTGAAGAAAATAAATAAGTGGAATTTTTTAAAAAGAAGATATATGTAAATGATAAAAGGGGTTGTTGAATTGGATGTTAAAAGAAATTAAGAGCTCATCTGATGGGCTGGTATTGATCAGATATTCTTTTTGGAGGCAGCCTTCGCAGAATGAAGAGCACCAAACCGGATGGAATAATTTCTACAGTCTGCAGCACAGAGAGAGAAAAAAAAAAAAAAAAAAAAAAGATAAATATAATGAACCACTACAAATGATTATGAATAATTCCTGACCAAGTCTTGAGTTTTTTCTTTTTTTAAAATTGTATTTTACGAGGAAATTTGAGGGTTAAAGCCCCAAGAATTCTTGTGTAAAGGATTAAGATAAAGATGAAACAGATCTGTTCACCTTCGCTCACAACAAGAACACAGTTTTTTCTCCAGTTTTGTCATTTTCATAGTCTCACAAATGAAAAAAAAAAAAAAAAAAAAAAAAAAAAAAAAAAAAAAAAAAAAAAAGACCAGTTCAAAGATGGTTGGATGCAACAACTAGCATAAAGATCTGCTTATGTCATTATTTATTTCTTTAATTCAATAATACACGTTGTAATTTCGAAAACTTGTAAGTCTCTTGTGGATATCCTCTGTGATCATTATCCTATCAGAACTTCTAAGTTGACAAGTTGGTGTTTCATAATAATACAATTAATCAAAAGGGCATTGCAAGGTTTAGTTATGATGACTTATTGCTGCTTTTTTATACTAGGAAAGATGGAGAAAAAATCTAGTATCGTTTTTAAGTGCATGTTTATTTTAGCTTTTCAGAAGTCATTTTCCGACATTTTGGATAAGTATGTGAAATGAATTTCATTTCAACTTGCAGAAACGTGTTTAAAAAAGCACTTTTTTACTTCTCCCAAACACAATTTTAACAAATATTAGTAACGAAGGTTGAGCAAATGATTTTTAGTTCTATAAAAAAGGTAGTGAGACTCAAAAATATACTTAAGAAAGCTACAGGATGAAATCTAATACTTCCTCCTCTGTCTTTAATATAGGACTTAATTGTAGAATTGATCTTGGTCATAAATATAAGGCTTATTTATCATATTTGTCAATGTTTTCTCAATTTAATTCTATTGATGCTCCCTCCTCAACCATGATAAAGTGAAAAAGATATGGAAGGAATTTAGGAAGATGGTTAAGGTGGTTTTTTTAAAAAAAAAAAGGTCATATTAACTACTTTGACTAACTTCCTTAATTTAATTAAATTAGGGAAATAGGTTCGACATTAAGGATTTGAGGGAATAAAAAACAATACATCTAAGTAGTTAGTTGTTGAGCATTTTATATAACCAACTCAATGAGTGATACATGATTTCTTTTTCTTATTAATGTTGTGCGCGTGCATCAAATTTAAGGAGAAAATTAGTTTACTCAAAGGAATATTCTCCTTGGAATAATGGAAGAGTCAATTTCATGGGAAAGGCAATAAAAAGTTTTGGGGGAAAAAAGGCAATAAAGGATAATACTGCAAGGGGATGCCCCTTTATCACACTCCCTCTCAAAATATGAAAGTTAAAAATTTACGAGGGGTATGATTTTTTTTTTATAAGATTCACATTGTTTTTGCCTGTGTTTAATGCTTTTTTTTTTTTTTTTTTTTAAACCCTTACATTCGTTTTCTTCTTTCTCTTCAATTTGTTACCTCTTACTTATTCCCTTAATAAATAAAGGGTGTTTAAAAAAAGGGATAAGTGTCTTAAATGCCATGGAAGTTTTCGCCCAGGAGCACTGGTAAGACGGAAGTTTTTTTTGGACCAAAAATAACACGGAAGTTTTCGCTGAGGAGCAATTTTGCCCTGGAAGTTTTCACTCAAGAGCAATTTTGCCCCGGAAGTTTTCACTAAGGAACAATTTTGCCCTTACGTCCCCAAATATTAAATTTGACTATTAAATCGATCAAAGACCACACATGTTATGTCTTGAAAAAGTCAAACTTGGAGCCGAGAGAAGGAGATCCTTGAGATTTTGAGCTCAAGGCGGTCGGGAATTTGTGAGTTTTAACGGCGGTCAAAGGGACCGAAAGGTCGACTATCACAAAACCCAAAGGAAGCATCACTTATGATCTAAGCAAATGATCGATCTATACAAACGTAAATATTATCACTATTAATTTGTTTTACTGAACCAATTTTTGGAACAATTCATTTCTCATTTTGCGTTTCATTTGCGTTTTGTGACAGACCTTTTAGTCTCTTTGACCAGTTCGGCTTCACAAATTATGGCCGCCTTGAGTTCAACATCCGAAGGATCTCCTTCTCGACTCCAAGTTCGACCTTTCAAGGCATGACATGTGTGGTATTTGATGATTTAATAGTCAAATTTAATATTTGGGGACAATTTTAGGGCAATATTTTGCTACATTTTGTAAACTCCCGGGGGCAAAATTGCTCCTTAGTGAAAACTTCCGAGGCAAAATTGCTCCTCAGCGAAAACTTCCGTGGCAAAAATGATACTTCCGGGGCAAAATTGATACTTCCTGTGAACTTCCGTGACATTTTTTGTCCAAAAAAAACTTCCGTCTTATCGATGCTCCTGAGCGAAAACTTCTATGGCATTTAAGACCCTTATCCCTTAAAAAAAAATATATCTTGCGTATTTATTGTTTTTATCTAATTTCTTGATAATTATAAAACATTTATTTGGCTCTTATATATATTTTGAACTAGAGAAAGTACCAAAAAAAAAAAAAAAAAAAGTCTTGGGTTTAGTAATTTTTCTTTTTGTTTTTTGTCATTACTGTAAGTTGACCCAAAATTGATTTCCTCGAGTTGGTTTTAAACATTTAAGGATACCATTCAATTTTCATGTGACGTGTCATCTTTTTGCTCAGACACCATTTGATTCTTCTGTTACAGTCTTCGTGAAATAATCAATACAAGAATAGAACAACTAGTACGTACATTTCATTTTCAAAGCTATTATATTTTGGAATAATTGCTAAATTAATCAAGCTAATAAATTCATTCACCAAATGTCTTCTTATTCTACAGTAACAAAACTGATTATCATTTTCTGCATTGATGTAATTTAATTTTATAGCTCGTGAAACTTTGTGAAACTATTTAAAGCACAATGTGATAATAATGCAATATACCCAACAAATTAAAGTATACAAGAGAAAAGAACTTACCAAGTAATACAGTAGGTTAAGAATGGGATGATCTAAAACATCAAGATCTGCTTTCTTATCAAATGCAGAGATTGCAAGCTACAATAAGAACCAAGGATTGTTCTTGTCAAAAATAAATAAATAAGTAAATAAATAAAAACTTCAGATGAATATGTGCAATAAATCCAAAGTGAAAGTAACCCACCAGAACACATCTGATCATGAAACAAGCACAGCATATACTCGTGACCGAGCCAACCTGCCAAGTAGCAAAGTTAGGCTCCAACAACTATTAGCCATAACAGATTTTCTCAGCAATGATCTATTCATGCCTCACTCAAATTTCATACAATATAGCCTTTCTCATTTTTAATATAAGACGCATTTGACGCATTTACCTAATTTGATTAGATTAAGAAAGTTCGTTAATATGACATATATTTTCTAAAACACCTTAATTAATCATCTTTCTTAATTCCTTCATTCTCTCTCCTTAAAAAAATTATTATTCAGGGAGCATTAATAAGGTAAATTAGGAATAGGTCAACAAATATGAAATTTATGTCTTATATTTATGATCGATATTAAATCTCCAAATATAACTTATAGTAAGCACTGGACAGAGTAATAAGTAACTTTTCGACCTACTTTTTACACATCTTAAAAGGTAGGATGAAATTTCTTTGAAATACTAAGCACTGGACTTATAGTAAGCATTCTATCTCAAAGCTATGCAGTACAGTAAATGGATGAGAGACATAGGATGAAATTTCTTTTCATTGTAGTTGAAATACTACCTTCAGTCCTTAATATAAGATCCGGTTAACTTTTTTTATATTTATCATTTTTATACTAAACTAATTTGTTTAATTTATAAACTAATATATAATATAATATAATATAATAATATACTACATATACTATGATTAAGTTACTTATTTAATTTTCTTAATATCTCAAAAAAAAAAAAAAAAAAAAAAAATATCATACTATGATTAAGTTACTTATTTAATTTTCTTAATATCTCAAAAAAAAAAAAAAAAAAAAAAAACTCTTATATTAGGAACCGAAAGGAGTATTAAATTTCAATAAATAAATGACTGATCACCATTACTGCTCCATTTGTATCAATGCATATAATGCTTTTACAGTTTATGGGTAAGAGCAAACTAGACATATGGAGGAACTGTATATAGATTATAAGCTTTTCCTCCCCATATTTAATATCAAGAAATATGCCAAAGGTAGGACACAATTTTCCTCCAAGTTATAATATGACTCAGATACGAACCTCAAAAAGCTTCTTCTGACGACCTCTGGATTCAATGGGGAATCGTCTCAACAATAAAAACAGTCTACATAAAAAAATGAGTGTTTAATGATGACCAAGAAGAACAATGGTGCTTTTCAGGTAGACAAAAACTTACCTCCCACCATACAACATGAATCCAAAAGCAGCACAGAATGAAGTAACTGCAACATTAGGGGGGGAAAGCATTACAAGTTTTGTAACATCATAAATTTCTACTGTATTTTTGAAAGGAATCAGTGAGTTTATTATCTACTATTTTTTCAAAATTTGTTCTAAAATGAAATAATAATATAAGTAATCAACCAAAATGAGGTTGACAGAAATAACCTGATAGGAAGAGCCTAGCAGCTTCCACAGAAGCAGAAGTTCTGTTTATGTCAATGGCAATCCAGATGCAAACCTATAATTATCCGAATGAGAAGATAAAAAAGAAAAGCTCACGTTAATTTACATAATAACAATATTACTTCTTCCAAGACTTGAGAATTAGGATGACTGGCAAGGAAATAAAATGAATATTTTTTTACCTGCGTGAAGTAAATGATTCCATTTATAATGAAATAAGCACGTCTAAGTCCATGAGCTGGTGTCCTTCTTGCCTGAAATAATGTTGAAACGAATGAACCAAATAAGACTTTTAGCAAAGTACCAAAATATGACTTTCATTGTAATTATTTTCCAATAGATTTACCTGATGATATATCTCGGCCCAGAACAAGACAAGCAATGTATAAGTAGAGAAAAACAGAAGACCTGGAAGATCCATTAACACCTCTTCCAGTACCTAATTGCGGTAGAATAAATTGCATGTAATAATATGTCAGAATATGATCATAAGATGAGAGATCCAGTAACTTAATTGGGGTACAATAAATTGGATCAACAAAAGTCAAAGAAAATTAGAGGAATTATGAAATAAAACCTTGTTCCAATGTTATCCCACAAGATTAAGTATCATTTAATTTGTATATTTCCATATGAAATGCTTAAATGCGTAGAGTTGAGTATAGGAAGAAACCTTTGGTCTAATGAGGAATACAGATTGGTATAGACCGAGAAGAAGAGCCCTTGCTGCACAATTAATATCGTTTAATCAAGCTTAGGCAAATATACATTAATTACCAGAATTATTCATGTACGATTCACAAGTCTTACATCCATTAACAACGAAATTCATCATGTGGAAAACCTTCTGTGTTGTCCATCCAAATTCAGGTACCCTCAATTGAATGCGCACAAGTTGCACCTGAAGATAAAAAGACTTTATTGAGTAATCCAAACAACCAAAAACTACACAGTTTGCTAACACGAAGTTCATCAGAAAGTTCACATCTCTGGTTGAGAAAACGAAGAAACTTTTTGTTTTCTTCAGATAATCAACAAACTCACAATGAAACAATACAATGTTTGGCCATTGAATATAGTCGTTTCACTGACAGTTAGGGTTGAGCGTTTTTGATGATTCTGCATCTCAAATTCAGATCGCAAAACGAAGAAGGGGAAAAAGGGAGAACAATGCCTCTGAGCAATTTATCAACGAAAAAAGTCCATAATGCTTGAAGAGGAGGAATCGTAAATGCCGCAGAATAATTCGTCAGCGAAACCAAAATTCATGTCACTTTAAGATGAAATCTTGCTCAGTTTTCTTCTACCGAACATTAGTACATAATGACGACGCTACATGTCACGTTTAAACATTACATTTCTCAGAACTATCGTATTGCGTCTTCTTAGTTTTCGCAATGCTCGGCTCTCGCATAAATGGTAAGAAGTTTATATGAAACCCTAAAATTTCTCAGAAAATCACAGAAAAGTCACGTACCAGAGCAGAGAAGGAGAGGAAGGCGTAAGAGGCACAAAGGGAGAAGTAAATGCCTCTCTGCCATTGATCCGATTCATCAATGTAGTTCCACCAGTCCGTTACCTCTGCGACTCTTCCAACTTCTCCGAGAGGAAAGATATTTGCCCACAGCAATCGCGCCATTTGAGATCTTTCCAATATGGGAAAAAACTAAAGAAACGGAAGAAGACGATGATCGATTAAACATACAGTCGAGACGTCGCTCTGTTTCTCCCTCCCCTTTCAGCTAACAGAACGTAGGGAGGTGAAAATACGTGGCGACACCCTACTCGTACACGTAGCCAGAATATATTCTGCACGTGCGATTTTGTAACTGCCGGATCAACTAAAAGTATTAATACATTTAATAGGGTTAAGGAGTAATTTAACCAACGATTTGTTATCTCGGGATGCCCAAAGACAAATAACTTTTAAAGGGTACTAAAAATACCAAAAAACTTCTAAAAATGTCCGTCGGCACCATGCGGTTAGAAAAAGATAACGTCCATTATTTAAGGTGTAGATTGACTAATGAACTTTTACTCGAGGAGTGCCAGCACAAAAACATTTTACTCCGCCTAGCATAAAAAAGTCCAAATGCAATCCACCCAAAATCTGACTGTTGTAAATCTTTGCCTGGACGTCCAACCATGTGCATGGAGGTTAATAAGAGTGAATACAACCCATAAAAAAAAAAAAAATCACAAATTATATTAATGATCTCATATCAATTATTATTATTATTATCAGCAATTATTGACTATAATATTGTATTATTTACTCTTTAAATTAAATTTTTGTTGTTGTAATTGTTTTCAATCTTTTAAAAATATCACATAATTTATAATATTTATTTGGGTATGTCCTTCTCTCTTGTCTCTCGATAAAAAGATCGAATTCATTTATATTTATGTGTATAAATATAATATTTTTGCCTATGAAAATTGATATACGGTGATGAGATTAACATACTATGGATTCAAATCATATTGTCGGTTAAGTAGGTATTCTAGGAGTATTACATTTAAAAATGGGACGAAGGCTTTTGAATGTTTTTTGGGCCACCGAAAGATCGCATCACATTAACTATTCTAAATTGATGATAAATAAACCTAAAAAATTAGTCAAATTATATGCACTTATATCAATAACTAAAAAATCTCATCACCATATATCAATTTTTATGCATATTATATGCATGTAAATATGTGATATTTTTAAAAGATTGAATGGAATTACAACAACAAAAATTTAATTTAAAGAGTAAATAATACAATATTGTAGTCAATAATTACATAAAATTTCCCTATGAAAAAATTGTTATTAAAATGACTTTTGATCTTGTTAAAATAGTTTTTTCTGTTGTCAAATTTTTTCGAGTTTTTGCTCCGGCATGTAGAATTTTAGAAACCTTGAAACTTTTTTGGCAACATGAAAAATTATTTTAACAGTATAAAAAGTCATTTTAATAACAATTTTTTCATAGGGAAATTTTAACAACAAGAAAAACTATTTTAATAACATGAAAAACTATTTTGACAATGGAACTTTTTTGATATTAGAATTCTATAATTAATATAAAAAAATTCTGGGACTTTTTTGATAGGGGATTGGGGGTTGGGATTCTTTGATATTTTTTCTTTTCTTTAGAAACTGAGTGATATTTTCCCTTGTTTTTATTATCCTTCAAATTCCCACATAGTATCCGAATGAGTCACTACGATGTATTAGCTTGCTCGATGTATAGGAACATTTTGATTTAAAAATAAATAAATTATAATTATAAATACCTTACTTTTAAGTCAATACCAATATAATTAACATCAATCCATTATACTCACACCAAGATATGAAGTTTTAATTGCATTATAATTCTCATATAATGGAAACATCACTGTTGACTCAAAATCTGACACATTATGATACACCTATAACATTGTAGTGCATTACTCTGTACCACCTATAACATCGCAGTGCCTTGCTATGATACCGCCTATAACAATTTGCACTTGATCAAAGAGAAGCCAAACCTTATAATATATGTTCAAACGCAGTCCCTAGAATTCCCCGAATGCAACGAGTTCTTGCACTAGAGCTTTGATAATACAGTGTCCTTCTGGTTGACTCTAAGGACCTCTTTATTGATCAAATTACTATTAATGAGAAGAATATTCTTTTTTGTTGAGATTATATTTTTATAATATTGAAAAGTTTCAATGAACTATTTAGTAAAGATGAGAGAAAAAATTTCTCCCTCCCCCTCCCTCTGTAACACCCCATTTTTCAAAAGCGGAATAATTTTTTTTTTTTTTTTTTAAATCAGAGTAGAGCATCGGAGCAAGTAAAAGAGTGAGTAACTGATATATCATTAACTGTGGCGTATCCGTCTGTTTATAGTGTATAGTACATTTAGCCGAGTAATGTCATATTGTTACAAGTCTAAAAATAGGAATCTTCAGTCAAGTCTCTACGCGTGCTGTTTACTCTGCTTACTCTTGTCTTCGGTCCTCGGTTCTCCGGACACTGAAGCTATGGTAAGAGCTGAGGTCTAATGCCCATTGGACCTCAGGTAACGGTTAACCTCATGCTCAAGTAATACAGTATATGGATGACAGATATTCATGACATTATAGCAGTAATCAATACATAAGCACATAGCAGATGCAAGATTAACATATCAACAGTACATAGCACACAACACATGTAAAGTTACCCACGTTTGCACTAACCAGTGCCACGACGGCCCATCGTGTCCTCAGCGCTAGGAAAACAATCTTATGGCATTATCAAGACTATAACCCGTTTATAGCTGAATGTGTAAATAGTGATTTAAGATAGAGCCTTAACCACAGAGCATGACCCAAGACCAAGTCTTGTCCATGACTCTATGAAATAATCTATCACATACAAGCATACAATAAGCATCAGAGTTAGTGTTACGGTACGCGTGCGTACCTTAGTCCGTTTGGATGGCGGTACGCTTGCCTAGTCGGTACGTCTCCCGATTTTTCCCCGGATATCCTATAGTAGTATTATCGCATTATTACCTCGTAAATAATATTTTAGGGAACATTTGAGCCACTACCGACCCTTTTTACCCCTGGTGGATTTGTTAATCCAATTATATCCCTTTATTTTCTAAAAAACGCTGCTGTATTATTTCTGTGTAAAATTTTTAACTTTGAAAAATTATAATTAATTCTACAAAAATCGAAACAAGGTTCCCTAAAATTTCCTGGAAACCTTAGCATGTCTATTTTTGGGAACAAATATTGGTTTTCACCCAGAATTCGTGAATCACTCCCAGTTTAATGATCTTCAACCTCTGCCCAGAATTTTTCCAGAAAAACATAACTTTATTTCCAGAATATTTTTCTCCTTGTACAAAACTCAAAATGACACATGTTATACATATTTAGAAATTTCTAGGTGTCTATTTTACTCATGAATTATTTCAGAATTTTTGAAGAGAATCTTGCATATAAAATGTTACTCTCTAACTGCGTGACTCTCATTGCCCAGCAACCCAAGAATTTTTTATCTCACTCTAACTTGTTCCATTAGTCCTAGAAGTCACTTCCCAACATGTTTCCACCTTGTCAGGCATCTTTTGATGCAATAAGGCTTAGAAACAATTATGGGAAATTACTTTACCTATTTTCTAGATTAAACTAACATTTATACTAATAACTATAGAACTAAAGAACTAAAGACTAGAAACTAAAACAAAATTAAAGACAAGCTTACCTCTTGAAGACTCTTGCTTCTCCTTCTTGCTTCTTAGAAATCACCACTTGGTGGTTGATTTGGTGTGAAAAATTGTGAAGGGCAAGGCTCCTATTTATAGTAAAAGTCCAAGAATTACATCCCTTGGATCATCTTTTCTTATCAGTGGCTCATGATAATTTGTGCTTCCTTGAAGGCACAAAATGTGAGCAAAGAATTCTCATTGGTCCATACTAATTACATAGGATTTAGCTAATTATTCTAATTTCCTATTTTTAATTCAACACGTGCTCTTGAAAAAATTATATTTTAATCTCTCTCTCCCCCTCTCTTTCTTCCATGTGCACTCTAACACTTCTTCTTCTCCCATTGGTCTATTTTCTTTTTCACAAGGATTAAGCTTATTTCTTTGATTTTCCATTGGCTAATTCAATTTCACAAGGATTAAGGTTAATTATAGAATTAATTAGGACCATTGGATTCCATTTGTGTTTGTTTTAAATTAAATCTTGGCCCTTCACTATAAAGCATGAGCTCTTGTGATGTCATCCTTGTGATGTCACTTTGATGACATAATCAAAGCTTAAGTGTCATTAGCAAAGTTTAATTAACTCTTAATTTCATTTGCTAGCTAACCATGGAAACTAGTGTTTAATTAAATCAAGCTTTGTGCACCTTAATCTTTACTTATTTCTATTTGTCTTTTAATTGATCCTTGATTTTTAATTAAGACATCCCCTAATTGTTGCTTCTTAATTTGCCCCTTGATTAATTATGAAGATTTACACAATCATTTAATTAGTGAAAACTTAATTGTTCATTTATCTTTATTAATTTCCCTTAATTTGTTTAAGTGTTTTTATAACATTATCTTGCTTCTTTTAAGAACCATGGTTTAATATGATGATTATTTTATATTTTTATGATCTTTAAATGTGGTCTTAAATTTAATCTTTGGTTTATTAAATTCTAAGGAAAATTGCCCTAAAAATTAAAATAAATAAATCTCTAAATTAGAGACAACATATTCTCTTTTATTCATCATGTATGATTTAACAAAATGTCGTATTTATAATAAATAGAAATTCTATGGTAGATGAGGATCCTATTTTACTTTTAGTCATCTTGAAGCTTTTTACTGCTAATCTCAATTAGTGCCAGCTAAATCATTCATTTATTGTTGCTAATTCCCCTAAGACACATATTTACCTTTGCATTTTAGTAAATATTGTTAAAATACCATAATTATATGAGTTATGAAAATTAGGGTATTACACTCTCAAACCAAACAAGCCCTAAGAATATGTGTGAATGTATATGATATTTTAAAAGATTGAATTGAAAAAAAAATTAGTTGCAACCCGAAAATTTAATTTAATTATTAAACAATACAATACAATACTATAATAAATAGTTACATAAATAATTAACAATAATTAATATAAGATAAATATGAGATCCAAATATGGGGTATCTCACCCAACACGTCTAACCAGTTCCCAGGGAAAATTCGGCATGCATATGAATTATATTTACTTAAAAGTTTATTAAGTTATCATGTGTGTAAGAAAAATTTAGTATTTAAATTTCTATAATAGATTAAATATTTCAATTTATCAGGTTCAAATTTTTAGTTTAAAATTTTAAAAATGAAGAAAGAAGTTATGATGACATAATCACCGGAGTGAATGCATATCGTGGGAACTTATCAACTACACACAACAACAAACAATGTGCCTGTTTGGAGTGTAGCTCATTAGGAGCGTTAGGACCAACAATTTTGAAAAAAAAGTCCACTAACACTGCCAACGCCCATTTGGCTGTTTGGGTTGAGCGTTAAGGAAAAAGCTCCTAACGCTCAAAAAGCTCGTTAAAGAAAAAGCTCCACCATGGAGCTTTTTCTAAAACACTCTCAGCTTTTTGACATAGGCTCCGCCACTTCTATCATTATCAATCCAAACACAAGTCAGATAGCTTTTAAGCCACCACTCCTACTGAGCTTTTTTTAAAGTCAGATAGCTTTTAAGCCACTGCTCCTACCGCTAACCCAAACAGACCCAATAACCTCTACATCTCAGAGGACCATTTCCATTATTGAAGCAACGTCATGAGGAACCTCTTGTCCAGGCATCTTCTAAAGACAGATGACTCGAACATGAATACGCCATTACAACTTCACATGGTTGACTACAACACACACATAATTAAACATAGGGTAAGCCATAGGAAGAGAGAGACTTGTAAACATAGAATTAAGATCATATAATGAATGCAACAAAAGCAAAGAGAGCAGTAAACACAAGGTCAAGAAAGCCGATTAAATGCAGCAAAAGAAAGCTCTTCACCTTGATAATTTATAGCAGATACATGAGGGTGAGTACTACTCTTAGCACGCCACTATTGAGGGCCAAAAACTCAGAAGTGAGGAAAAAGATTCAATGGAGACTGAGCATAATCTTGGGAGTAATCGCATCAAGACGTTGTGAAGGCCAATAGCGTTAAGGGATAAAACACGGATATGCAAAGTGGGATGAAAAGAATCTGCGTTAGAGAAGCATAAGATAGTAAAAAACAAAATAAAAATGACTTCTAATCTCTAAAAGTAATTTATGGGTCAAGTTGTTATGAAATATAAAAATAATTTTTAATTTTTAAAAATATTATAAAAGTATTTTCTAATTTTTAAAATGATTTTTCACATAGAGCAGTGGGATCAAGAGGGACACAACGTGATAGTTGATGCATTATATTGTAGTATATAGATAATAGATATTTTTATATGTAAAATCAAAATATACATGCAAATAATAAGTTATTTGAATTTGGAGTCTTTTTGCTCCCAATGATGTGATCCGTCACGATAGGGCAGTAAAACAATGTACTATTGATTAAATAAAAAATAACTTCTAATTTTTTTAAAAAATTTATCGGGGCAAGTTATTATGAAATATAAAAATAATTTCTACTTTTTAAAAATATTATAAGTAATTTCTAATTTCTAAAATAATTTATTACATAGAGCGGTGGGATCAAAAGGGATACAACATGATAGTTGATATATTGTGGTATATAATAGAAAATAGATATTTTTATATTTAAAAACTAAAATATACATGCACGTAATCAAGGTATTAAAACCCGAGGATTGTATCGGCTGATCGTCTCCTCGAGAAGCATTTTCCACCCGTTGCCAAGTGGATCAAAGACGAAGACTGTAAATTCATCTTGGAATGTTTCACCTGGAATTAGTTTCCCTAAAATTTTGTTGAAAGATTCTATGCCAATGTTTATATATCGGTCACAATCCGTACCGCAAACGAATCTAAAGCTCCCAATTCCAATGATGTCATTTGAGCCAGCATACTCTTATGCGGACCTTCTTTGTCATCAAGAAACTCTTCCATGAGCGAACCATGATCATAATCCGCCATCGTGTATGTCTCTTCCAACGCGAAGAATTCAGAAACAGAAACAAGATTGCCACTTCGATATAACCTAGTTTTCTTTATATATATAGGGAAATGATGTATCCAGTGACAGAAGCTAACGTTACCTAATTCCTAAAGTGGAATTGATTCCTAAATCTGTTTGCGATGAAAGAATTGATTCCTAATTCCTAAATTGGATAAATCATCGCAATCTTCATCTCCCTGTTTGCTGGAACGTTACCTACTATTGCGTGCATGTTTTTTTCCCCCTCAGCGACATAGAGCCTTAACTGGACAAAATGGTGGCGTATCAACTTCACTGGACAAATCGTTACCTCCTGTCACTGGATACATCATTTCCCCTATATGTATATTCATGTTAATATCTTTCAAACCAGATTTGTAACGTACTTTGGTATCATTATCTCAGCCTGAAAGATTTACTGATTTAGATGATTTGATTAGATTTATTCTATCCTATTTCTCTCTCTCACACACACTATAATATATATATATATATATATATATATATATAATTTAAAATTAATTCTTTAAATCATAATGTATACCATAACCCATGAATTTTATTAAATCTATTTCTTTTATTTGATATGACTATCATTGTTGTCAAATTTGTGAGTTTACTATCCGAGTTTGACTTATTTTCTAGTGATCGTTTTGTTCATGTTTTGTGTTGTTTATATTGTTGATTACTTACACTTTTCAAGACATATTTATAAGAAGTATTTTTAATCTTGTTAAATCTTCACATTAATTATTTGTAATTGCGGTATGTGGACAATATTTTACCTTTGATTATGACTTAGTGACTCTGTTTATTTGTTGCATGATACGTGTTATTTAGACCTTAATGTTGATAACATTTATTCGTTAAATTAGAACTTTAATTGTTGTAATTTACTAATTATATTTCTTTAGAAAAAAATGTAGAAAAAATAGTTAAAATTTAGAAAAATAGCTTCGGTTCTATAGACCCAGCATGGTTTGTACGCTTACAGGCTTGGCTTTAAAAACATATGATTTTTTTACCCCGGGCCTAGGGCATAGCAATGGGTGGGTTGGGCAGCCATGCTCAAACCTATAACTCGCTTATTTAACTTTATACGGGTATGAGCCAGCCCATACCTATATCTCAACCTATTAAAAACATGAGAGTATGATGAATAGATAAGTAAAACAAACAAACAATTGTACAATCAGTTTATCACACTGTTACAATATTAAACCTCTAAAAACTCTGCTCTCCACTACATCACGATATTCATCTTGTATTCTCTGTCTAAGAGTCTGAAACGTAATACATCTATGAGAAGATAGAGTTGAAATTTGGATGGCCAGCTATTAAAGTGAACAGGTTACCTGACCTTCTGTCATTAGATCCTTAAACCTTTTTTTGCCAAGGAACTGTCATTTTAAGAGAAAAAGTTTTCATCTTTATAGTTTGATTAATGAAGTACAACAATAAATTTAGGGTAAAGGTGCAAAAATACACACATGCTTTGCCCTAAGGAGCGCCCAGTGTTACACTCCTACCGGCCTCGCCTTTTCAGGTGGCGGGTAGAGTGACTCTTATTTTCAAATTAATATATATCAGAGTATCCACGCAGCAGAGCAACGAGAATAATTTGGACAATATAAATTTTGACAATGTAAACAAAATAACACCTTTCAAGGGTTAATATACAGTCATCCAGATAAACGTCCCAAAATAACTATCAATATACAGTCATCCAAGACTAAACATGTAATAACAAAAGCTGCCACCATGCATTGCTAATCTTCAATCAAGCTCCCTCGTCTTACCTTTAGCCTCCCGCTCATCCTAGAAGCACTTCCCGTATTCTTATAATAATATTCGGGATTCATAAATGAATCCCGAGTAACCATTAATTTCATATATAAGGCATGTACAGAGTATGTAAGAAAACCATAAAACATACAAGATTCACGGATCGCACACGAGGCGCATGACCCTAAACCGAACAAGCGAATACATATAACATGCACTACTTAAATAAGGCACATAACCATGCCGGGGTCGCACAGCGGTTCCGGTATCCAAAGCACTTGGAACACATATCATCGAATGCATAACCAATCATGGTAAATCATACATACAAAGTCACACAAAGTACATGAAATTAAGGTTACTTACCTGCAGGTAGTTGATTAGTGAAATAGCAAAGATCCGGCTATTATGTAAGAATGATAGACCTAAAATAAAATAACATAACAGTGTCACCGCTAATATCACTTCTTTCTTATATTTATGTACTTGTAAAAGGGGTCTTCCTACTTTATAACTCATTAATTCCCTTTATTATTGAGTACCTCTTCTTTGGTGAATTTTCTCTTATTTTCGCACATGGTCCTCAAAATTTCTGAAATTGATCAAACTTCAAAAATTAATAACTAATTGTAGAAAAATCCGATTTGGGTGTTCCAAAAATCTATATGATCCTTGACATGTCTATTTTTGTCTAAAAATACTTTTTTAGTCCAGAAACATGTGAAAAATTCCCAGTTTCCGAAAATAGCCCTGTGGGTTTTTCTACCTTCTTATTTGCATATATTCATGCTTCTTGTTTTCTAAATCGTACTCCATACTCTTCCTCATACAAAATCTCATTCTAACACTTTTAAACCATCAAAACCACCAAAATATAATCATATAATTGAGTTCTAGCTATTGCCCAAAATTTCCTTAAACTTTTGTAAGATTTCAAGAAGTTAGGGAAGAGAACTTACTTGCTTGAAGTTCTATCTTCTTTGGCTACTTCACCTTGATCTCCTTTTAATTATAGCTAGAACTCCAACAATATTATACAAGATTACTAATTGAAGACTTAAACATACTTGAATGAATTTAAGAGAAATAAAATAATTCTTATAACTTCCTTACCTCTTTTCCTCTTGAAATCCTTCTTGCTTATGGTCTCCACAACACTCCCCTATCTCACTCTTTTCTTTAGTGTAGATGGTGTTTCTTGCTTGCCAAAATGGGGAGAGTGTGGTGCTATTTATAGAGGTAAGGCACCTTGTATTTTTCTCTACATTTCTCCTATTTTTGGGAATAAAATCAGATTTTTCCTCCCTTGCTCCATGCTTTCACGCCACTTGGGTCCTTCTTTATTGAATCAAAAGTGCACTCTAATCATGTGCTTTATTCTTGTGGCTACAATGCTTGCTTAATGGCTAAGGTGTATTAAGTGGCACAAGCTATGTATAAAATATTTCCAAGTGTCCCCTACACTTTTTCCCTTTAATTTGTGTGTTGCCACTTAAGTAGCTTAGGTGTCCCCTTAGGTGTCCCTTAATTGATTACATATGCATATGTGTGTCCAACTTTTCCTTCTTTAAATATGATCTTGCCACATGGGTGCTTAGGTGCCCCCTTCATGATAACTCATCTTTCTATGTGGCCCTCTCATAATTTTAATCCTTATTAACCAATCAAATTAAAACATATATTATTTGTCTTATTTTATGGAAATTCCATATATCTCATTAATATAATATTAGTTAGCTTCATACAAAATTTACATAAAAGAGGGTTATTACACCCAGCACCATGTGCTTTTTTTGGGAGCAAAAATACCCACGTGGTTAAGAAAGTGGAGCAAAAGTCTCACTGTTGTTAATAAATCCAAACGTCCGTTAGTTAACTTATGTAACTGCAGGTGACAGTGTTCGCATCCATCTTCTTCCTCTCTCAGCTCCTCGTTCTTCCTCGTCCACCCATCTCCAGCGTGTGTTTTTGAATCTCGATCTTTCTCTTACGCCGTTTCAATACTTCTATGTTCTGAAGAACTATACTTACCTAGCCTCGTGTCTTTTCTTGGAGATTCCTTGTATGAGTGCATCTGACTTTCATGTTTACACGGTTGAACCTTCCTTGCCTCGCTGATTCTTGTGTGGCGCTTAAAACCGTTGCAATCCCCTTTGAATATTCCCCTCATCTCTCCGACAATAGTCTTGGCCTTGGATTAACACGGGATTCACCTCTCGTTTCAAGAAACCATAACGAGGATATTGGTAAAATAAGTTTCTTTCATTCTTCAAGCGATATTGGCTCATTTAAAATTAAATGAGCTTAATGACTATATAATCTATGTAGTGGGCCTCGAGATAAAGCTACTTGTTGTCGTTTAGATGTATTATTTTTCTTGTGACATGTAGAAATCTAAATATGTTGTGCAGGTCGCAGTAGTATAGCAGACATACCATCAATTTCACCATGACTCTGTACCACGTGTGTTCTCGCCAGAACTCGCAATCACAATACTGGGATTTGTAGGAAGAATGCTTGTGGGAATACCTACAATCCTAATCGTGAAATTCTGTAGCAAGGCTCTTGCAAAATGGACTCTTCCGTGGTATCAACACCTTGGGCATCCTAATAAAATCAACAAGCTATATCCCAACATTGAAAGGATCTTTCCAGGAAAAGAAGTATGATAAGCTCAAACAGGCTTATTTGCAAAAGCTGCTTTCCTAGTATCAGGTATTTGAAATTGATTCCAGAATTATATTTGTTGGGTCTTGCGTTGTGGGATGGAAACAGAGGTCAAGCAGCTATGCCCACATTATTATATATATGTATATATATTGCCACATAGTTGAGAGAGGAGGCTTTAGGGTGAGCTTCCTATGAACCGTAATAGGGAGCTTCAACGATAGTGGGAAGCTGATCGAGTTCGATGCAACGTGGATAACATAAAAGTGACTTCTTAATAAAGAAGAATCGGATAGAGTGAAGAACAGGCCAAGAGAGATGACTTGAAGAAGACTTTCAAAAGATGGATCTAGCTCGCTAGCTAAAGGATTTTGACAATAACTCATAAAGATTAATGGCATTGTATGTCGATAAAGTTGTCTTTTCTTGCAAAACGAATCCACAATGAACTTGTTGCTTTGAAATATATATATATATATATATAGAGAAGGATTCGCTTAAAATAAGAGATTATGGTCAGTTGGTTTGGATGTGGAAAACCGAGGATCTGAGAGAGGAAGAAGATGGATGCGAACACTCTAGTTACATAAGCTAACTAACGGATGTTTGGCTTTATTAACGACAGTGTGACTTTTGCTCCATTTTCTTAACCACGTGGGTGTTTTTGCTCCCAAAAAAAGCACATGGTGCTAGGCGCTCCTGAGGGCAAAGCATATGTGTATATTTGCACCTTTACCCATAAATTTATATAGTGGCAACTAACTTGGAACATATTTGTTTATAGCTTCTATTTATGCTTTGACCCTCCGTGCAATCCTTCCAACTTCATCAATACCTTTTTCCATCATCTTCTAGACAGCTGAAAACAACTTCACAAAAATGCAACATCCAATAGTGATGTTAACATAGTCACTCGATGTTAACAAAAAGAAATAACACTGCACTATACTTTTCATGTCTGAAGCTTGGGACAGATTTGACTACCTATTGGCTTCTTGAAGAAAGCCCGTATTGGATATTTTGCATATATAATGGCCGCAACGTAACATTTCTGATGAAGTTCAAACTCAATTTTGTCTCCCACCTGACAAAATAAATTCACCGCCAGGATTAATATTATGAGGTGTCAAATGGATGTACAAATGCAAGCATTAGCTGTAAACAAATGGAGAAGTGAAAATCGGGAGCTGTCAAACCGAAGCATGAGGTGTTAAAAAAAACACAAGATGTCAAATTGCAGCATGAGGTGTCACATTATAAGAAGACAAAGCAATTCGTTCTTTCTTTCTTCCACCGATAATCAAATTGAAGAAATGCTTGTTGATGAGTCAGTAAAGCAATTAAATTATGTTTCCAAGTGACTATGAAGACTACAATGACGGTACAAGGAACAATTAATTGACATACACGTTGCAAAATTCAGTCGGCTTCCTACACCTATATATATCTGCGTTTCATTGTTGCGAACGTGTGTGTGCATCCGAAAAGAATAGAGAAAAGGAGAGATTTGAGAGATAAGTGCCGAAGCACTTTGAGAGAAAAAATTAGGAGAGTTTTGTGTGTGTGAATAGAGGTGTGTTGTATTTGAGATTATAATAGAAACAGTGTTTTTCCATCTTTCATATCTTTAATTTCCAACAAGTGGTATCGAGCCCGTAGATAAAAATGGCGGAGATAGTGCAACCACAAATTCCAAAATTGTTGAAAGGCAATTATGGAAATTGGAGCATTCAAATGAAGACGTTACTAGGTTCCCAAGATATATGGGACCTTGTTGAGAATGGATACACGGAGCCCACTAATGCAGCCGCTGAAGCAGCTTTGATAGACGCTCAGAGAAAGACACTTAAGGAGTCTCGAAATAAAGACAAGAAAGCTCAATTCTTGATTTGTCAAGGTGTTGATGAATCAACCTTTGAAAAAATATCGACACAAAAAACTTCCAAAAATGCATGGGAGATTTTACAAAAATCTTGTGAAGGTGTAGACAAAGCCAACAGAGTACGATTGCAATAACTCAGAGCTGAATTTGAGAATTTAAAAATGCAGAATACGAGCCGATTCTGATTATGTCTCACGAGTGCAAAAGGTGGCTAAAGAAATGAAAAGAAACGGAGAGATTCTAGATGATGTCCGAGTAATAGAGAAAATTCTACGGTCATTAACAAGAAAGTTTGATTACATTGTCATCGCCATTGAAGAAGCCAAAGACTTGTTAGTTATGTCCATTGACGAGCTTGTGGGTTCTCTTCAAGCCCACGAACAAAGAATGAATCTAAATGAAGGCTCGAATAATTTGGAGCAAGCTTTGCGAGACCAAATTATCGCTAAATGAAAATCAAGCCGAGCTGCCTATGTACGTGGTAGAGGAAATCGTGGTGGATATAGAGGTGGATATAACACCCGAGGTGGCTTCAATGCTCGAGGTGGTCATGGTGGACGCAGTGGATATGGCCGATCAAATGGAAGATTTGAAACCTACACAGCAGAATATGAACGTGGTCAAGGATCATATAATCGAGGTCGTAGACAAAGATTTGAAGTTGGCAAGTCATGGAGAGCAAAAAGACCACGCAACTAGTTCACTCGGATATAGATGGTCCATTTGTCATTCCTTCACTTGGAGGAAACAGTACTATATCACATTCATTGATGATTTCAAAGAGAAAAAGCTTGGGTGTATATCCTCAAAGAAAAGTCCGAAGCTCTTGATAAATTCAAGGAGTTTAAGTCAATGGCAGAAAAGCAAAGCGGTCAGTATTTAAAGGTGCTCAGAACAGATAGGGGAGGAGAATACACTTCCAGATTATTTGAAGCATTTTGCCGGGAACATGGAATAATTCATCACCGACAAATTTGCTTACACGCCACAACAAAATGGAATTGCGAGAAAGAAAGAATCGTACAATTCTCGATATGGTAAGAAGCATGCTTAAAGGAAAACATATGCCGAGAACATTTTGGGCCAAAGTCATTCGATTGTGTCTGCCTATCTATTAAATCGTTGTCCAACAAAAAGTGTCAAGTTCAAAACACCGATGAAGCATGGAGTGGTAGGAAGCGGAGGTTAGCCATCTAAGAATCTTTGGCTGCATAGCATATGCTCATATTCCAGATCAGAAGAGGAAAAAGTTAGATGACAAAGGAGAAAAGTGCATTTTCATTGGCTACGAGTAGCGGAGTAAAGCTTACAGATTGTATAATCCTCTAACGAAGAAAGTAGTCATCTCAAGAGACGTAGAGTTCGATGAAGCGGACTCACGGAAATGGAGTGTTGAAGAAAAAAGAGTGGAAGGCTTATTCTTTAAAGATGACGTCGACTCAAAGGACCAAATAGTTGAAGCAGACAATGATCAATCTCCTCCACCAAGTCCTAATCGAGCAACTCCTGCATCTACACCATCAACAACGGAGAAGCGAGCGGTAGAGCAACAATTCGGGGGAGCAAAAGTAGCAAAGATGAGAAGCTTAAGTGATATCTATGATGCTACAGATCCAGTACAAACTACACTTGATTATTCATTATTTTGCTTGTTGGCAGAATGTGATCCGGTGACATATGAAGAAGTAGCAAATGATGAAAAGTGGAAGAAAGCTATGAACGATGAAATCACTGCAATCAAAAGGAATGACACGTGGGAGCTCACAACTATGCCTAAGGAGCATAAGCCCATTGGAGTTAAATGGGTATACAAGACAAAGACCAACAAAGAAGGAAAGGTGGAGAAGCACAAGGCGAGATTAGTGGCTAAAGGCTACAAGCAGAAATATGGAATTGATTATGAAGAGGTTTTTGCACCAGGTGCAAGGATTGATACTATTAGACTTCTCACAGTAATTTCAGCACAAAACAAATGGTAGATATACCAAATGGATGTGAAGTCAGCTTTCCTTAACGGCTACTTAGAAGAAGAGGTCTATATTGAACAACCACCGAGATACGTAATAAAAGGAGAAGAAGACAAAGTTTACCGGTTGAAGAAGGCACTATATGGATTGAAGCAAGCTCCAAGAGCATGGAATACAAGAATAGATGAATACTTTCAGAAGAATGAATTTGTGAAGAGTCCGTACGAGCATGCTTTATACACAAAGAGGAATGAAGATGGAGATATAATGATCGTATGTTTGTATGTGGATGATATGATCTTCACAAAGAAATAATCCGGTATGTTTGTCGAATTTAAGAAAGCTATGACTAGAGAATTTGAAATGACAGATATTGGAGAGATGTCTTATTTCCCTAGAGTTGAAGTGGAACAAAGGGAGGAAGGAATATTTATGTCGCAAAAGAAATATGCACAAGAGATATTGAGCAGGTTTAGAATGAAAGACTGCAAGCCTATGACGACACCGATAGAAAAGGGAACGAAGTTGACTGTTCATTCAACAAGAAAACCTGTAAATCCAACACTATACAAAAGCCTAGTCGGAAGCTTGAGGTACTTAACTTTCACTAGATCAGATATTATGTATGCAGTTGGTTTAATTAGCATATATATGGAGCAACCAAAGCAAGATCATTTCCGTACAGCAAAGAGAATTTTGAGATACATCAAAGGAACTATCAATCATGAGTTGTTCTATACACATTCTCAAGATTCCAAGTTAATTGGCTATTCAGATAGTGATTATGGTGGAGATATAGATGATCGGAAGAGTACTTGGGGATACGCATTTCATATTGGCTCGGCAATATTTTCTTGGTCGTTAAAGAAACAACAGACGGTTGCTCTCTCATCATATGAAGCTGAATACATAGCCGCTGCAGCGTGTACATGTCAAGCAATATGGCTAAAGAATATTTTGAAAGAGTTACATCATGAGCAAGAAGGTTCAATCACCATACATGTGGACATCAAGTCAGCAATTTCACTAGCAAAGAATCCAGTCTCTCACAATCGGAGCAAACACATTGACACCAAATATCATTTTATACGGGAGCAAGTCAAGAATAAAGTTGTGGAGTTAATCTACTGCAAAATTGAAGAACAACTAGCAGATATATTTACAAAGCCATTGAAGGCGGATACATTCAACAAGCTCAAACATATGATTGGTATGAAAAATCGAGTTTGAGGGGGAGTGATGAAGTTCAAACTCAATTTTGTCTCCCACCTGACAAAATAAATTCACCGCCAGGATTAATATTATGAGGTGTCAAATGGATGTACAAATGCAAGCATTAGCTGTAAACAAATGGAGAAGTGAAAATCAGGAGCTGTCAAACCGAAGCATGAGGTGTTAAAAAAAAACACAAGATGTCAAATTGCAGCATGAGGTGTCACATTATAAGAAGACAAAGCAATTCGTTCTTTCTTTCTTCCACCGATAATCAAATTGAAGAAATGCTGTTGATGAGCTGTAAAGCAATTAAATTATGTTTCCAGTGACTATGAAGACTACAATGACGGTACAAGGAACAATTAATTGACATACACGTTGCAAAATTCAGTCGGCTTCCTACACCTATATATATCTGCGTTTCATTGTTGCAGAACGTGTGTGTGTATCCAAAAAGAATAGAGAAAAGAGAGATTTGAGAGATAAATGCTGAAGCACTTTGAGAGAAAAAATTAGGAGAGTTTTGTTTGTGTGAAAAGAGGTGTGTTGTATTTGAGATTATAATAGAAACAGTGTTTTTCCATCTTTCATATCTTTAATTACCAACAATTTCTCACTCAATTTTCTCAATTCCAGATTCTCAAATTACTTTCCTTATCAGAGCTGCTAGGAAAAGCGAGGCAAAATTTCTTCAAAAAGAATCGTAAATGCCTAATAGTAATTTATCAGCGAAACCAAAATTCTTATCAGTTGCAGCTGGTATCTTGCTCGGTTTTTCTTCTATCGAGCATCAATACAGAATAAAGACGCTACATGTCACGTTTAAACATTACATTTCTCAGAACTATCGTATTGCGTGTTCTTAGTTTTCGCAATGCTCGGCTCTCAGATAAATGGGTAAGAAGTTCATATGAAACCCTAAAATTTCGCGGAAAAACACAAAAATCACGTACCAGAGGCACAAAGGGAGAAGTAAATGCCTCTCTGCCATTGATCCATTTCATCAATGTAGTGCCACCAGTCCGTTACCTCAGCGACTCTTCCATCTTCTCCGAGAGGAAGGATATTTGCCCATAGCAATCGCGCCATTTGAGATCTTTCCCATACGAAACAAATAAATAAATAAATAAACTAAAGAAAATGAAGAACTCTATGATCGATTAATTAAAAACACAGTCAAGAGGTCGGGCGCTCTATCTCCACTCAGCTAACAGAACAGAGAGGGATGAAAACAAGTGGCACTCGTCCAAGTAGCCATACTAATTCTACACACAATATGGTTTCTTTCTTTAACGCTGAGTCTGAATTCTTCTAGCTTGATAGTTGTTCAATGTGGTGAATTATCTGCATTGCTATGCCATCAGTCACAAAAGAAGAACAAGCATGATCTTCTTGTTTGAAATAATAATCTGGACCTTTGTTCTACTGATACTTTTACTCCCAAGGAAGGTGCTGATGGTTCTGGGAAACAAAGCTGCAGCAGATGGGAACTACTAAAAGATAATCAGACTTGTAAGGGGAAGAAAACCAGGTGGTTGCAACTACAATGCTGGGAATAATCTTGAAATTGATATTAGTATTTTATTTCAATAGACATAATAAAGATTACAACAATATATAAGTAGGAAAAAACCTACATCCAGTTAACCAGTAGATCTAGTTCTCCTATCAACAAGTGCCACCTAGATTCATTAGATACGTCATCCTCACTTTGTACGTGGTTGCCAGTTTTGAGAAAGGTCTGAGTTTTTTCTCGAGGTTATTTTCTTCACACAAGCGCAAACAAAGAAACGGCCGGTGATGGAGACCCTTGATCATCTTCTCACCACCGTCACCAACCATTTGGTTTCTCAATTGATTACTGTTGTTCACTTGATCATCGTCTCTGTCCTATTTCTTTCACCTCCTGGACATGTGAAACAGCTTCATCGGCATTATTCTTAAATGGGTTTTATCAAATGTATTAATTGTCAAGTATCTATTGAAAAATCGATGGTTGAGGAGAGAGGGAATTGGTGTTCAAAAAAGGACAGAGGGAAATAGAGGAATTAATATATGATGGATGGCAAGCACAATATATATGTGTAGTCTTGTAGTTACGAAGTGGATATATGGAAGTACAATATTTTAATGGGTAAAACATCTATAATAAAGATAATCTCTCAACTAACATATTTTTTAAAAGATGATTTTTTCATCTCAAAATTGATAGTTGAAACAAAATTAAATCAATCGTCCGCATTTAAAAGAGCTCTCCCTCTTATCCTCGAGGATGAGTAAGGAAACTAGTTCCCCAGGGATTAGGAAAGAGAGAAGGAGGCTCTTAACTCTCCATAAGTAGAATCCACATTCCATTCCATGATCATTGCGAAATAAAAGGGTTTGTTTGTTTTTTTGAAAAAAAATACTCAATGCACTAAAAATTAACTAACTTAAGATACTGGGCATTGGAAAATATTTCAAATATTAGGTGCTACTGAAAAAACATTTCAGGAGTGTTACAAGAAAAATATTTCTATATATAGGACTAGAAATTAATTAATTTGAGATACTGGGTATAATTTAATTCAAATAAATAAAAATTAAAAAAAAAGGTCGCCACCCAAAATTAGAGGGATGAACATCTCAAAGATAAGCATGGAATGTGAACCTGTTGAAAGAAGCGCACGTTCTCAAAACTAACGACTGCCACATGGGGAGGAATGGCGTTAAAGGATGATGTGTTTAATAAATGCAAGTGGCACTCATTGATAGGAGAATTGGATGTACTGGATACAAAGAACTGTATGTAAGGTTTGTCCATATAAGTAAATGTCAATCAAGTATATTTAGCGATTCATCCTTAATGATAATATGTTTATTGTGGGATGTTTATTAGCTCCATTAAATACATCTCTTCAAATGATTCATCATTATTATATGGAAGGCTATGTTCATCTATCAAATTGCTTTAATTATAGGGATTATCATTTCTGCTTCATCGGTAGAAATTTTTTCTGCAGCAAGTAAAACGACATCGTTGGGGAATGGAAAAAATCTAATGAAGTGGTTAGCGTGTCATACACAGTTGAAAGGAAAACACCAAATTGCAAAAGGACCTTCACAATCTACAGAATATCAAGCTCTTCTCCACACAGGCCCGCGTCTGCGACTGTCCGACAAGCCCATGCCCATCTCGTCCAGGGGCGGATACAGGGGGGGGCTAGGGTGGGCCCCCCCCCCAAAAAAAAAAAAAAAAAAAAAAAAAAAAAAACCTAAGTATGGGAATATTACTTGCCCTGCGTGCTTCTCATGGCTGAACAGTGAACACCCAATCAGATGGACAATGGACCATGGTTCTAACTTCTATGACAGTGAACAATCCAACACCAAAAAGAAATTGGGGAGCCCACCAATACTCATCCATCCACTCAAAAAATGTCGAACAGATTGCAAACGGACAAATGGACAATCATATATTAAAAGAAAAGTTGCTCAGTTTGCCCCACAAACAAAACACAATACACTAAAAGTTAAAACCGCAGCCTTCCTTTTTAAATTCATTACGCACAGTCGGCGCACACGGAACACAGAAAATCCAAAGAAGCAATATTATACAGTCCCAGATCCCAGTGTCCCACACGCACAGAACTACAGAAGATTAGAAGATTGCGGTTTAGGGTAAGTGATATAATTTATTTTTCTAGTCTCTTATCTTTTAGTTGGATGGAGTTTGTTTTATGAAAAATTTAGGGATTTGTTAGATTTTGAAATTTTGAGGCTTCTCGATGATCATTTTGCTTTTAATAGAGTTAATGAGGTTTGAATAAAAGTTATATGGTTTATATTTTTACTTGAGTAGTTGATTTGATAAAAATAAAGTTAGGGTTTAGTTAGAAAATTTTTGATTTAAAATTTTTGATATGGGGTTTGTGATATGGAATTTGCGAGATAGAATATGTGATATGTAATTTTGTGAATTAATTCATACTCTTTGTAGGTGTTTATTATGGGCAAGAATGCTACCATTGATACTTTTTTTAAGAGAAAGAATAGTGAATCTTTGCCCCCATCTACTTCTAATGTTGAATTGTCAAATACTTGAGACTCCTCCTTCAAAGTCTCCTAGAATTGAAAATAAAGAAGTAGTTAAAGAAGTTAATCTTTCTTCATTGGAAAGAGATCCCGCACTACGCCCTCCAATATGGAAATATCCTATAAATCAACAAGATGAAATTCGTCGTGCTTATCTTAAACTTGGTCCATTTCAAAGCAAGCTTCAAAATTATCCTTTTTCCGGGCGTAGAAGAATCGACGTCATTTTTGCTCTTCTTGGTTTGATTTGTATCCATCTTGGTTAGAGTATTCTCCAAGTAAAGATGCTGCATTTTGTTTGCCTTGTTATTTATTTAGTAAACCAAGTGGCAGTAGTCATTCTGGACTAAATACATTTGTTGATGAGGGATTTAGAAATTGGAAAAAGGTTAATGATGGAGAAAATTGTGCTTTTCTACGTCATGTTGGGAAAAATGTTATCTCAACGCATAAAAATGCCATGAGTTCATGTAATGATCTTATGAACCAATCTCAACATATTGAGACATTTGTTGAAAAACTTACTTCTCGGAGATTGCAACTAATCGTTTGAGACTACAAGTTTCTGTGGACGTGACAAGATGGCTTGCTCTTCAAGGATGTGCTTTTAGAGGTCACGATGAAAACTTAGATTCACTTAATCGGGGTAATTTTCTTGAGATGATAAAGTTTTTAGCTTCCTACAATCAAGAAGTTGCAACGGTTGTTTTAGAAAAAGCTCCTCAAAATGCATCATATAGTTCCCCTCAAATTCAAAAGGAAATTCTTCATGTCTTCTCTCAAAAGGTAAAGAACACAATACGGAAGAAATTTCCAATGCCAAGATTTGTCTTATTGTTGATGAAGCTAGTGATGTATCTAAAAAGGAGCATATGGCTATTGTTTTGAGATACGTTGATAAAGGTGGTTTTATACGAGAAAGGTTTTTCGGTCTTGTACATGTGGAAGATACAAGTGCTAAGACTTTGAAACAAGGAATATTCAACACTCTTCGTCGCCATAATCTTGATGTTGAAAATATTCGAGGACAAGGCTATGATGGAGCTAGCAATATGCGAGGTGAATGGAATGGATTACGAGGCTTTAATTTGTCTTTGAGTGCCCATATGCTTATTATGTCCATTGCTTAGCTCATCGCCTTCAACTTGCCTTGGTTGCTGCATCTCATGAGGTAAAACATGTTCATCAATTTTTTGAAAAATTGAACTTCATAATTAATATCGCTACTTCTTCTTGTAAGCGTAATGATGAGTTAAGAGTTGCCCAAACCAATGAAATTGCAAGAATGATTGCTATTGATGAACTCGAAACAGAGGTGGTCTTAATCGATTGGTACTTTGCATCGAAATGGAGCTACTTGTTTGAGTTCTTATTGTAATTCTATATGCAGTTTGTTTAAAATGTTTCAAGCCACATGTGAAGTTCTTGACAATATTTCTAATAAAGGAAAGACAACATCACATTGGGGAGATGCAGATAATGCATACTCATCATTGACATCTTTTGATTTTGTCATCATATTGCACCTTATGAAAGAATTATGGGTATTATCAAGTCCTTTGTCAAGCTTTGCAACGAGAGTCTCAAGATATTTCAAATGCTTTACATCTTGTTTCAACTACAAAAGAGTTACTTCGAAATTAAGAGAGACAAAGTTGGGATGCTTTCTTGGTTCATGTTCAAGAATTTTGCATAAAACATGACATTGACATTCCGATATGAGTGCAAAATATATTGGAAGGAGAGGTCGTGTCGAAATGAACAAGGTGATTTTTCTACTGAAAAATTTTATAGGGTAAATATCTTTTTGTGCTACAATTGATTATCAACTCGCAAGAATTAAATAGTAGGTTCAATGATAATGCTGTTGAATTACTTGCTTTGAGCATGGCTTTAGATCCAAGAAACAGGTACAAGTCATTTAATAGTGATGACATTTGCAAACTTGTTGATAAATTTTATTCTCGAGACTTCACGGAATTAGAAAAATTGCGTTTGAAGATGGAGTTACAACATTTTGAGCTTGACATTCCTAAACATCCAGATTTGATTAATTTATCAACTACATCTGAATTATGTCAAGGGCTTGCAAGAACTGGAAAGTCCACCATTTACCCTCTTATTGATAGAGTAATTAGACTTGTACTCACTCTTCCAGTTTCTACAAAGAACTACGAAAGATCTTTCTCTCGCTATGAAGATAATCAAGAACAAGCTTCGAAATAGAATGGAAGACCAATTTCTTGATGATTCTTTGATTACATACATTGAAAAAGAAATTGTTTTGAGTTTTAGCACAGATTCAATTATAGATGAGTTTAACAATATGAAAACACGTAGGGCAAGAGTCAAGTGAAGTTATCTTAATTTCTGTAATATATTTCTCTTAATTTTTTATATATTAGGTCTGTATTATATTTTCAGCACTTTTATTTCTGATATAATATTTCATATTCTCGCCCCCCGTCATTCAAAATCCTGGCTCCGCCACTGATCTCGTCGTCATCGGCTGCCACCGGAGCCGAGCTCTCTTGACGAGGCTCATCATATTGGCTTGTACCGCCGGTTTGATCACCTACACTCGCCGACTCTTCTTATCCGTTCTCGATCCTGATTCCTTCATCTTCAATTCCCTCATCAAAGCCTCCTCCAAGTTCGGTTTTCCCCTCGATGCCATTATCTTTTATCTCACATGCTACTTGCTGATATCCCGTCGTCGACTTACACCTTCACCTCTGTGATCAAAGCTTGTGCCAATCTCTCTGCTTCAAGAGCAGTTATAGCCATTCACATGCATGTTTTTGTTAATGGCCACGGGACTGATTCATTTGTACAATCTGCATGTTTTTCATGGGACTTACACTGTCACCGGCATGTTTTTTTTCCTCCCTTGCTTGGTTCATGTCTGCTCAAAAAACAAGTTTTGTGACCTTGGGTCAACGTATTTTGGCTAATCCTTTGAAAGTTCGAATGCATTATGGTCACCCAGATGTATTTGACAGATTCTGGTTCCTGGGCCGGGGTGGAGTGAGCAAGGCCTCTCGAGTGATCAACATCAGTGAAGATATTTTTGCTGGATTCAATTGCACCCTACGAGGGGGCAATGTGACACATGATGAATATATACAGGTAGGCAAAGGAAGAGAGGTTGGCTTGAATCAGATGGCGATGTATTCCTCTCTTGCTGTTTGATGTTCCATGAATGATCCAGAGCTGCTTGCTGTCGGTGGGTGGGTAAAATAGATAGAAAGAGTAGAAGATGAAACTGCGTACCAAAGAAAAAGATGAAACTTTGTGGTTTTTTAATAAATTCTTTTCTTATGGTGGGGCCCGCTGTCCATTTAAGTTTTTGTGTAAAAACAGCACAGTTTTGCCTCGCTGATGAAAATTTTTTCAACCGCTGAAGCAAAAATGATAATCCCTAAATTATATTGTGGTTATAACCTAATCAAGAATTAGTCTTCTGTTTAGGAATTTGCATTTTTAAAAATCCATTTTTCATGTTTACCATTAATTGCCATGTGTCATGCATATGAAGAATTTACTTCAATATATCCCATTGTTCTAATACATAGTAATCTCCACTAAAAAGCATCAACCCAAGCATGCTTATTCGCCTGCATACAATGGAAAATGCTCAAGTTTCTAGAAGTCATTTAAGGAAAATATAGTTTAAAAGTGTCTTGAGTATATTAATACAGTCAACTTTCTAGGAAGATTTTCTGGCATATTTAGACACTCGGGTTCATATATAGTAATTACCTCGTATAAACTTCAAACGACAATCCACCCCAAATAAATTTTTTACGGAAAAAAATAGGGAAAAAAACTTTGAATTTGCTAAAAAAATGAGTTGTAAATTGCTTATTAAGTTTCGTCATTCCATTATTAACTCTTTGTAATAAACTTGATTTGGGATTTTGTAATTTTAAAATTCTTTTTATATCTTTTTCCAATAAAACTAACTCCAATCCCCGCCAAAAACAATAAAATTATCATGCCCTGCAAATGATGAACAACTTTGTATTTGGATAGGACAAATTAACAACACTTCTATCCATGAAAATAAGATCTATGTTCAGCTAAATCAATCATTCTCATACAACTATACAATATAAACAAAAGGGTAGCATATAATCCTCCTAATTAATTTCAAAGATAACTTGAAGCTTGCCGATTAAATGGTGCTTCTGCATTTACAGATGTAGTGCCTATTGTATTTGATAGAATTCTAAACTCAATTTTACCTAATCCACCGTCAAAGTACTAGAATATTATGGAAGTTTGTAGCTGTGACCTGTAAATCAAATGGATAAAGGAAGACCAAGTCAACAATTGCGGCTAATGAAAGAAAAGAAGCATCAGGAACCAAGTTGAAAAGTCCAATATAATGATTATGCAGGAATGAGGCTCCAAACGAAAAATGTTGATGAGTTATTAAATGAGGAGAAGTCAAATATAGCGGCTGAAAAATGTGGAAGCAACAGGAAGCTATGGAAGACAATGACGCAAACCAAGGCGGCATAACGAATAATAAAATAATACACCCTATATATATGTGTGTTAAATTGTAATTGCATGTATCCGAGAGATCCAAAAATTTAGAAGGAAAAGAGAGAAGATTGATATGAGACAGAGTGCCGTAGCACTTAGAGAGAAAAATAAGAGAATTATTTTGTGAGTGTATGTGAGAGAAATACAGTTGTATATTTTTTATTCTCTTATAATAAAACTATTGTTCCTCATCTCCCTATACCTCCAATTTCCAATAAGATTACCAGTAAAAGCTATTTTTCTAATGTGATTTATTGTATATGAGGTAAGTATATGCGAGGAGTTTCATCTCGGCTTACATGAAGATATTTCTTGAATGCTAACTCAAATAGGCCCAAGCTAATGCGGTCCTCCTTGACTCTGAACTTTAATTTGCTTCATGCTTCGTTCTTCCTAAAACCTAAAATACCCCAATGCAATGTTCAACTTCTTTTGCATCCCATCAACGAACACCTCCATACCACCATCTTCAGATTATTTGGAGTCTATCTATAGTTGACATCCATACCACCATGTAGTAACCCATTTTTCTCCTTTCATTATTTTCATTGCACGGGAAACAATATTTAATTATGTTCTTTCTCTAGGTTGTAAGAAAACCTCTTCACGTGTAAAGAAACAAATGCTCCCCTTCGTTGACTAAACAAATCTTAAAAATGCCTCTTGAAAAAGAAAAAGCCACTAATTATGATCATGGCGAAAGGATATAGATTTTATAAAAAGCCCTTCTACGTACCACATACTTTCAAAATGAATATGAAAAACAGTTAAAATTACAAAGCATAGTTTTGGCATTAATTTGACTGGGACGGTTTGACTTCCCCAGGCTGAAGAAATAATTATAAAAGTGGCTGTGTGATGCCTATATAGTTGTTGTAATCCATGCTATGACTAAACAGAAATGCAAACTTTACCTATGGAATTAGGTTCTCAAGAAAATTTTGCTATCCCGGCTTTTGAGAGACTAATACTTATTTGGGATCATGTTTGGGACTCGAAAAGGGTTTATTGACATAAATTGATATAAAACTTCTTACTAAATCATGATTAAAAATCTATTTTTGAAAGTTGCAATTGCTATTCCCAACAAGCAGATTATATGGCATAAACTATTCTGGAGCATACACAACCAGAGGGAATAAAAAACACCTGCTTTGAAGCTTGCAACTCTTATTCGAAGTATCTGTTGGACATTAAAAGTGTACAACATAATTGCAATGTATGAGAAGAAAAGAAGAATAAAAAGCCAGCATACTAAATAATTATATTATTGCTCCCTGTAAATAGGCCATAGCCTATACTAAAGTCTCAGCACCTATGCAGCAATGTTTGATGGTAGAGCTTTCTACCTTTGTGGTCCAACCGGACTCGATTGGGATTAGTCTGGACTCCGATAAATCCCCGAGTTAAAAAGGGTAGGTCTACAATACCGGATGCACATGCAGGAAAAAAAAAAAAAAAGTCTCAGCACCTACAATTTCAAATCAGAGTAAACAACATTGACAAGTCTATCGTAAGTTAGTGTAGCAGTCAATTTCTCAGAAATAATTATAGAAATAACCTTTATAAAGAAAGCCACATAAATAAATCACAGCTGAAAGAATTTGAATATGCTAGACGTGCGACTTATAACTACACAACAAAATCAAAACAAAGCATGATAACAGGCACAGTCAAGCTTGTGACCCTCAAATTGGGAATCAAGGCCGGCCTGATCTTATAGGACTTGCCCTTGAAGGGCTAGGCCACAAAGGGCTGACCCTTTTAGGCTTGGGTAGGGTTGAGCATAGAACCCATAATCCAGTGTAATTGAACCATTTTGAACCCGCCCTAAAAAACCCATAATAGGTTGGGTTAAAATCCGCCTATTCAAAACTTAAATGGCGGGTTATGAGTACACCTTCAGGTTGCCCGTACCTACCCATTTAGTTAATTGGTTAAAAAATTAAATATATGAACAAAGGGGCACTGAGGACATTAAGTAATAGAGTAATTAATATCCATTTTTTTCTCAACAGTCCGACTCTCTGTCTCTCACTCTCTTTTGTTTTTTCTTTTCTCTGTGACTCTGACTTTTAATTTAAAAGTTGGAGTTTGAACATCAAAATTATGTTATGATGGTACTTGTCTAAATTTAGATTCTTTTGTGTGAATTGTGATTATTGAACTTTGAAGATTCAAA